>CM035147.1:28172362-30572362 GCA_020205605.1 Panax ginseng
ATTTTGTGTTAAGAATTAAGTATGGTCAAACCTAGCATCCTCAACGTTGACATGGTGATTTGGGTTTGCATGAAGAACACGAAGAACACCTACATCGACGGTTCTGTCGCTATAGGTGGTCTTTAGCGATAGTTTCTATATAAAAATCATATTTTTATTAAATAATTATAGAAAATTAGTTTTTAATTATTAAAAATACAAAATAAATTATTAAAAATTATTTTAAATTACGAAAATTAGTTTTAATTATTTTAAGTATATTTCATAAATATTTAATATTTTTGAAATATTATTGGTATTTAATTTATTAAATTATAATATTAAATAAATTAGTTAAAATGATTTTAATACTTGAAAAATCATTTAAAATTATATTATGATATAAGAAAAATGTTTTAAGTTATTTTTAATGACTTTTAATATTTTGGGATAAATTTCATTAATAAATTTAATATTAATGATAATTAAGTTATTTACTAAATAAATTAAATAAATTAATTAAAAATAATTTTATTACATTAAAAATCATTTTAAATAATAATAAGGTATTTAAAAATATTTTAAGTTATAAAATATAACTTTCAATATTTAAAGGTAAATTCCATTAATTAACTATTATTAATGATATTAAAGTTATTTAATAATTATATTAAATAAATTAGTTTGAAAATGATTTTAAAATTATAAAAATCATTTTAAATAAAAATAAAGTGTTTAAAGATATTTTAAGTTATAAAATATAACTTTTAATATTTAAAGGATAATTTCATTAATAATTTAATATTAATGATTATTAACTTATTATTAATGATATTAAATTTATTTAATAATTATATTAAATAAATAGTTTTAAAATGGTTTTATTAATTTAAAAATCATTTAAAAAGGATATAAATAAATTAATAATATTTTAAGTAATAATTAAGGACTTTTAATATTTTGATAAATAGTACATTATTATTTAAATATTAATAGTAATTATTTAAAATAATTTTAAATGTTTTAAAAATTATTTAAGGATAATATTAATACTTTAAAAGTATTTTGAGTTATTATAAATAACTTTAATATTTTGGAAATGATTTCATTAATAGTTTAATATTAATGATAATAAAATTGATTAATATTTAAATCATTTAATAATGATTCCGATGTTTAAAAATTTATGATAAATTATATAAATGTTTTAAAATTATTATAAGTCATTTAAAAATAATATGACTGATACTAAGTTATAGGATAGAGTCTTAGACTCAATAATTACCCGATAAAGCCGTCGGTACACCGACATGTTTCAGAAATTGATATGGACTTAGATAATTTGATTAGATATGTGTTTATTTGTTATTCAATGATTGTTAAACATGGGTGACAATGTGATTAGGTTATGTGTTGACTGCAATAAGCAGTATTATGTGTTGAGATATGTTATTCTAATCAGTAAAATGATCTTATTACTGATAGGTGATTATATAAAAGATATAACTAAGTTGCAAATTGTAAGCAGCGCATCAGGCAAGTATCTTACCTTTGCATTTTCTTTATGCAATGGACATGAGTACGAATGTTTCTTAATTATATTATTATTGTACAGACTATTAACCCTATATTATATACGCTAATTGATTATCAACATGTTAGTATATGATAATTCAGATATATATATATTCTGTTCGTTAATTTCTATAAATGGTTATACAAGTGTCCTCACTTGGATTATAATTATATTTAATCACATATTGATACACTTTGTTAATTACCCGTATATATATATGTTGAATTATAGATTATTGTTGAACAAGATAAAACTTTACTATTATCCAACTGAATTGCTTTGGTTTGGAACCCAGACAAGTATGAACATCCCTTACACGGGAAAAACTTTTTATGCACCCAAGGTGGGCCGAGTGAACGATACCCTCGTTCTTGCATGTAGTGTTGATCAATCAGAGGTACGACGAATTTTGATCACCCCGTGTCTGTAAGTTATGACTGCGGTTCTGATGATGAAGTTCTATTTAACCTTTTCGAAAATGAAAATAATGTTCATAGTATGTCACCTTAACCCTAGTTATAGTCAATACGTAGTTTCAAAAATTTGAAAGAGGGTTGTTATGTTATTATTATCGGTTCAGATTACTTCACAACTATTGACTTGTTGTAGAAGGGTAGTACAAAGAAAACATTTAAATTCTTTCAGCTTATATATATAATTGCTATTACTTGTTGGGCACTCAAATGCTCATCCTTGCTTAATTTAAATGTTTTCAACTAAGTGTGAACAACCAGAGAGCTCTGCTAAGAACAAGGGAAAGGGAAAGGTTGCTAAATGAACGCAATGCTATTTTATGTAATAGTTAACTTTATTAAGACAAGTATGATATATATTATCTATCATGGGTTGTAATGAATGTTTAAAGGTTGCGTACTTGGATTTTAGACTCTGATGATATGTAAATTAAGTTGATCTTTATATTATTGTTATTATTATTAGTATTATTCTACTCATAGAAATGGTATCGTGAAGCACCGAGTTCGGGTTTCAAGTACCCGGATTTGGGGGCTTTACAAAGAATAAAATAGGAATTATACCTCCTTGAAGCTTAGATTGATTAGTTACTCCCTTCTGAGATTTCTAACCTCTTCTTTGGACCACAACTCACTCAATTCTTAGCCACACCCACTCTCTTTCTACACTTATCAGACAAATTCTTTAGCAACTGAGAAATGAAGAAGGTGGGCTATATTTAATAACCCGATATTTTCTAAATAAATAAATAAAAAATTTTGCATATAAATTTTTTTATTTTATTATTTTAATGATGGGAATATGTGCCAGGTAATGTGTATATATATACATTTGATAAATAAAAATTATTTATTACATTAAAGATTACAAATAATTTTATTTTAGAATTATTGATCATTATAAATTATATTCTTATAATAATTAATTTTATAGTAGAAATGTTTTTATTAATTATTTTCCATGAAAATATGATTTTATATTATTTAAATAATATATGAAATGGTTATTAAATTATTATAATAATTTTTTTATTTTTTTTATATGAATTTAATTTATATTAATTAAGTTAATTATTTTAACTTAATTAATAAAGGTATATAAGCCGGATAAATCGAGATATGGAATCAAAACCCTAATTTTGGATTTTTATCAAGGAATGAGAATAATAATATAATATTAATTATATTTTTATTTTTCAGTGCTATAAATATGTAATGTATGTACGTATTGATAATGGTTGGTCAATTATGGTGTATTATGACCAAACCCTAACAATATTTTTATAAACCCTAGTATTACTGTTAAACCGTAATTTTGAAGTCAATTACGACTGTAAAATCTGTTAAGTCACTGTGTTATATGGTGTATGATGTGTATTATAAAGTTTTGATACTAATTAGGAAAACCCTAATTATAGGAGACCTTAATTGTAAATTAAAACCCTAATTTCTTAAATTAGAAACCTTAAATAATAATTAGTTAATTGCTAAATGGAAACCTTAATTTAAAACTCAAGTTGAGTTCGACACTGTTATATAACTGTGTTATATGATGTATGTTGTGTATTACATAATTTTTGATTAATTAGGTAAACCCTAATTAATATTTAAAAACCATAATTTCTAAAAATCAGAAAACCCTAGTTCAAGCTGTTAAACCCTAATTTAAAAGTCAAATGTAAGCTTAAGGCTGTTATGTAATTATGTTAATGTGTGTAATGATCGGTATTATAAGAGATATTAACCCTAATTAGGGAGAATCCTAATTTCTAAATTTAAAACCTTAATTGCTAAGTTATTAACTTTAATTGTTTAATTATAAAGCTTAATGCTAATTAGGGGACTTTAAACCCTAATGTTCATGTATAATGAAGAGTATAACACATTCCATGACTCGAGTTTAATCTAGGATATTAAGGTTAAAAGGATGAAGTTACATTGAAACATTGGTCACGAAAAGGTTACATCGAATCATCGATCTTATTATTACTTGGGTAGCAATGATGCATTACTAGATGCCGCTCACTGTTTATAATTTTATAATATTATTTTAAAATTATTGCCAACGTAATAATAACCTATAGGGTCACACAAATAGAATGTAATTAAAAGGGAATTAATTTAAATTATAAAGATTTAAATATGTCAATATGATTGATAATATTTAAATTAATAGGATAATTTATATATAGGTATATTAATTGAGTAAGACTTAGTTAAGATATATATATAAATAAATTTGGATTTTAAAAGGGTTTTGGATTAATCCTTTTTAACCGCTATATATATGATATGTAGCAGCTATTTTAGGGTTAACGATCATAACGTCACAAACCCTAGTCGCTCTTAGAGAGAGACTAGAGAAAAGTTTGAAAACCTGTTCCTTTGGTGGCTAGTACCGCAGCTCCCTTCAATTACAGAATCGTGTGACGATTCGCGAGCGTTCGTGTGGATACAATAGAGACAATGTTCCGTTGGATTGCGTTGGAGATTCGACCGCTTCGTTTCTAGCTTTCTTAATTGGTATAATTTCTAACCACTGAATTAATTTTGTTTTCGCATTAATCTTGTTTTAGGGTTTCGAAATTGCTTTAAAATATTAATTCCTGCTGTGCGTTTCTGTATCGAAACCCCTACAGTGGTATCAGAGCTACTTGCGAAACGATTAATTCAAATTACGTGTTTTATTGCTTTCGATATATATGATATATGATGTTACAATTTTTCCGATATAGAAAATTTCGCGTTATATGTTTAGCGTATACAATAAGGGTTAGAATGTAAGAAAAATTTATGATAATGCCACCAAGACGAAAACAAAACAAAAGGATAAAGAACTCATCAACAAAATTCAAGGACAACCCGACTCGACATGAGAATTTTGCGAATATTATCGCTTCGAGTTATGCGAGCGGAATATCACCATGGAAATAAGCCAAATAATTGATCGACAAACTTCTAAGACTTCAAGGCAGTCGTACTGCCAGGATTTAGTGGATCAACGGAGCATAAAGTGAAGGACTGTCTAAAAAGGAGAATGAAGGCAGGAAGCATGAATACGGGGAAAAGTAGCGGGACGCTGGCGACAACGAGACCAACTTCAACAAATAAACCAACAGAATCAATCACAAGAGTCTTCAACATGACAGTTCATGATACCGTGGTAGCTGGGGACGCAACTCCAGGTATTATTCGAATCAATTTTATTTTCGTATATATAATTTTCTTACTTATATAATAAATTATTTTATAAAGAAATTTTGAAGGGGAAATTTGAGTTCTTTTCAAAATCGAATTTTCGTTTAATCAGATAGAGAAGCTTTACGCTAAATAGTTGAAGATCAGTTTGATCAATTATGATCGAGATCTACTTGCAATGATTGTGTATGTTATGTACCCTTGTAGGTATAGGCTTTAAAACGGTAATTCGAGAGACAAAATCTTTATAAGGGAGGGTGAATGTAATAACCCGATATTTTCTATATAAATAAATAAGAAATTTTGAATATAATTTTTTTTATTTTAATGGTGGGAATATGTGCCAGGTAATGTGTATATATATATACATGTGATAAATAAAATTTATTTATTACATTAATGATTACAAATAATTTTATTTTAGAATTATTGATCATTATGAATTATATTCTTATAATAATTAATTTTATAATAGAAATGTTTTTATTAATTATTTTCCATGAAAATATGATTTTATATTATTTAAATAATATATGAAATGGTTATTAGAATTATTATAATAATTATTTATTTTTTATATGAATTTAATTTATATTAATTAAGTTAATTATTTTAACTTAATTAATAAAGGTATATAAGCCAGATAAATCAGATATGGAATCCAAACCCTAATTTTGGATTTTTATCAAGGACTGAGAATAATAATATAATATTAATTATATTTAGATTTTTCAGTACTATAAATATGTATTGTATGTACGTATTGATAATGGTTGGTCAATTATGGTGTATTATGACCAAACCCTAATAATATTTTTATAAACCCTAGTATTACTGTTAAACCGTAATTTCGAAGTCAATTACGACTGTAAAATCTGTTAAGTCACTGTGTTATGTGGTGTATGATGTGTATTATAAAGATTTGATGCTAATTAGGAAAACCCTAATTATAGGAGACCTTAATTGTAAATTAAAACCCTAATTTCTTAAATTAGAAACCTTAAATAATAATTAGTTAATTGGTAAATGGAAACCCTAATTTAAAACTTAAGTTGAGTTCGACACTGTTATATAACTGTGTTATATGATGTATGTTGTGTATTACATAATTTTTGATTAATTAGGTAAACCCAAATTAATATTTAGAAACCATAATTTCTAAAAATTAGAAAACCCTAGTTCAAGCTGTTAAACCCTAATTTAAAAGTGAAATATAAGCTTAAGGCTATTATGTAATTATGTTAATGTGTGTAATGATCGGTATTAGAGATATTAACCCTAATTAGGGAGAATCCTAATTTCTAAATTTAAAACCTTAATTGCTAAGTTATTAACTTTAATTGTTTAATTATAAAGCTTAATGCTAATTAGGGGACTTTAAACCCTAATGTTCATGTATAATGTAATTAGATAACCTAATCTAATTAGCAAACCCTAAATCTCATTTTTTAGAAACTAATTTTATTTTTATTTTTAAACCCTAAATACAAAGCCTAGAAAATTAAATTTTTAGAAATCTTAGGGTTAAACCCTAAGGGTCAAGCCCTAAGGGTTTGTTAAGTTTACAATTTCGCCATTAAAATCATAAGGCCAATGACCATTTTACCCTTTTGTTTATTATTGGAGCTAACTTGTAAATCTAGCAAAGTTGAAGTTGGTAACCTAACCTAACCACTCCATGTGACCAAAAATCTCCAGCAATCAGTCTATATCTCAGCCATATACATTGTATTATCATATATATATATATATATATATATATATATATATATATATATATAGATTGAAAGAGAGAGAAAGTTCATTTTTAGCCCATTTGTACACCAAGTCCCTCTCTCTCTAACCCACGAAATTGACAAGTATTTCAGTCCCATATTTAAGCCCCACCAACACATAGCAAATCAGAAGCTTTGAATCAAGAAATTGTTCATTAAGGTATAAACCTAACCCTAGAAATCTGATCATTGATCCTCTGTTAAAAGTTATGTTTGAGTGTTAATATATGTTGTGTATAGTGTATATTAATGATCTGGGTTGATAGATGTTAGATCCATAACATCTATAAGCTCAAATTTGAAGATTTCAAGAATCTGGAAATTGTTGTTTTTGTGTCTGACAGTCAAATGCCAGACCTCTTTAATCTCTGCCTGTTATGTATTTTTGTTATTTGAAGGTTGGTACTTGTAGTATGTAATGTGGTCTTTCATGTGAAACTTAAATCAGGTCCAGCTCTGTTATAGATTAAAAGTTATAAGTGGTCAAACAGGGTTGACCGGTCACGAAAATGAAATTATGGGAAACCCAGATTTTTCCAGAAACGGTCTGACAAGATGTTTAGGGCTTCTGATCTTACAACTGTTTATGAGTTTAGCTATGTTCTTGTTTTGATGTTATATACTGGTAGATGGACTCCATATTCAAATCATCACAACACTTAGATCATGACCAGGGTGAAAATTAATCATGGTCAAACTATAGTTGACGAACTGCCTGGAGAAATTTTGGAAAACCCAGAAATGCTTAAGAACTGATTTCTAACATGGTTTGACCATGCCAGATCTTACACATGTTTTGATGTTATAATGCTCTGATGTTATAAACTTGTACCTTGACATCTCTTCTACAGGTTTGAACCTTTAGCACATAAGTAGCAAACCCAGAATGCAAAATATAAAGAGCTAAATATAGGACCATCAACTATTCTTCATTTTCTGGAAAACCCAGAAATGAAGAACAGCGTTGTCAAACTTTTCTGCAGCTGAGATTTTTATGTGGTGTTGTGTATTGGTCATGTAATCGATTGATACTTGTAGTATTGCATGTAATAACTCGAGATTTTCTATATAAAATAAATAAGAAATTTTGCGTATAATTTTTTTTTTTAATGACGAGACTAAGTGTCAAGTAAAGTGAACGATAAATGCGAATACATTTATTACTTGAAAAATTAGAAATAATTTTGGAATTATTAATTACCACAAATTATATGGTAATAAATTTCACGTAGTTTAAATATTTTTATTAATTATTTTCCATGAAAACATGATTGGAAATAATATATGAAGTGATAATTAGATTTATATAATAAATATTTTATTATATGAATTGTTTAGAATATTTAAGTTAATTATTTTAACTTGATTATTGATGTTGTGTACGAAGAATAAGTCGACATGAGATCCAATCCTGGATTGGGATTGTGATCAAGAGATGAGAATAATAATATTATATTATTTTACGAGCACCATAATTATGTATCTTTGGGTATGTATGCTGAATGAGATAATATTGAGCAATGACGATCAATTAGGTCATAACATATTACCGTCTTTGTGAAACCCTAATTATTAAACTTCGGTTATGGGGTATTTACGAGTAGTATCATATATGAAGTTATTCTTGTGAATAAGAATATCGGTAATTAGAAGAAACCCTAATTCTTTGTTGTACATCGATAATTAGGACAAACCCTAATTATTATAACCCTAACCGGTTGAAATTAGAAACTGTAACGACCGTAAGTTAGTAATATACAGATAATTAAAGAACCACTAATGGTCAATTAGAAACCCTAATTTTAATTAATGGGGTTTAATTTCGATGTTATTAGATAAGTGTTTTAATTTACCAAAGGATAGAAGTTAATTGGTAAATTATAAGAATTAAATCTAGTGATGTTAATTGCCTTGTAGTACAAGATTGCCCATACACTCTTAAACAAAGCCCAACCATCACCCATAACAAATCGAAGCGAAGAATCAAGAATTTTGGCAAAAAGGGTATAAGAACACTAAACCTAGAAATCCTTTGATTCGATGTTATTTGATACAATTGATTGTTTAAAGTTGTGTAATAGAATGTTAATTGATGATATGGGTTGATAAATCAAAGACCCATAACATCAAAGTGCAATGAATTTGAAGATTTAAGCAAGTTGGAAAAACCGAATTACATTATTTTTTCACCAAATGTCAGAGGTCATAACTCTTTGCTCGATCATGAGTTTTGTTCTTCAAAAGTTGTTATGTGTAGCCTGATATGTGGTCTTTAATCTGCAAAAAGAATCAAGTCCATATCATGTATAGATTAGAAGTTATAGATGGTCAAACATGGTTGTTGCGATCATGATAAACTGCTTTTTAGGCGATCAGTAATGGGGCATTCTCGTCCACTTTTTGTGCTTTAAAAGGTCTGGACTTTTGATATGTTATAGTGCACTGAGTTAGGAAGCCATAGGCTTTGGAATGACCTCATTCCGACCCTCGGATGAGGGAATTACGGTGATTGGAAGGATATGTGTCAAAAGCGAAAGTCGGCAATGGATGTGCTATTCGGGACAATGTTTCGATCAGTTAATGTTTTCAAAACCTTCTGGGCTTTTGGTATGTTATAGTACACTGAATAAGCTTTCCATATACTCAAAGCGGACTAAATCCGATATCGGAGGAGAGAGTTATGACATTTCAAAGTAGTAGTGTCAAAACTTCCCAACAAGTACGGTGCAGATCCATTTGAACGGAATTTCTGGGCTGATGTGTTCGAAATTTGGAAATGGTCAAAGAATAAAAGTTGTAGCCCCAGAAGTTAGCTTCATGGGCTCAAGAATCGCTCAAAAATGTTTTAAAATGAAAGAGTTATGACTGTTTTAGCGGAAGAGGTAAAAAGCTGAAACGAGATTGAAAACTCATTATGAACATCCACTTTTGACGACTTGTTTGGGCTACCTAATGAACCCGAATTGGGTAATTCGTATTTTTAAAAATAGTCTTACATACCATGTATAACATATCCAAAAATCAGATTAATCGAGTTATGAGCAATGCGTTAGAAAATCGCAAAGTGAGCTATTGAAAAATTAGTATAAACCAAGTCCCACATCGACTAAGTTGAGAACTTCACCATTTTCTAAACCTATAAATAGAAGGGCTTGGCCTTTGTTTCATTCACCAACAATAAGGCCTCCAATTTTTTTTGAGAAAGGCTTTGCTTGTGGGAGACTTTTTATAAAGATCTCCTTAGTTAAATTTTAGGCGTGAAGTCAGATTCATCATGTGAAATTCAGTATTTTAAGAGTATGTTTTTATTTAATTTTGTAATGTTATTATTTTTAATTGTTAGTTAAAGTTTGAATTTTTGAAGTTTAGTTAGTGTTGTTAATAAACTAGTTAGTTTACTATGTTTATTTTGGCTTAGAATTGGTTATGTAAATGAGTTATTTGTGATGACTTTTAATATTTTGTGATGAATTTCATTAATTAATTATTATTAATGATATTAAAGTTATTTAATGATTATATTAAATAATTTAGTTTAAAAATGATTTTAATATTATAAAAATCATTTTAAATGAAAATAAGGTATTTAAAAATATTTTAAGTTATAAAATATAACTTTTAATATTTAAATGATAATTTCATTAATAATTAAATATTAATGATATTAAGATAATATTAATGATATTTAGTTTATTTAATTATTATTATTAAATAAATAGTTTAAAAATGGTTTTACTTATTTAAAAACCATTTAAAGAGGATATTAAGGATTTAAAAATATTTTAAGTTATAATTAATGACTTTTAATATTTGGATAAATAGTACATTAATATTTAAATATTAATGGTAATTATTTAAAATGATTTTTATTGTTTTAAAAATCATTTAAGGGTAATATAAATGTTTTAAAAATAGTTTGAGTTATTATAAATAACTTTTATATTTTGCAATGGTTTCATTAATAGTTTAGTATTAATTAAACTATTAATGATAATGGAATTGTTTAATGTTTAAATCATTTAATTATGATTCCGATAATTGAAAGTTATAAATTTACCAAACTAAATGACTTGAGAACCGATTATGAAGTTCTAAATTTGAAGAAGAACACCTATAAGAATGCTTATATCACTATAGGCCCTTTAGTAATGATTTGAATTATTTTAAATTTTTCAATTTACGGAAATTTCGAAAATGATTAAAAATTAAGATGTCGATATTCTGAGATGTTGAGGTATAAAATAAGAGTCTTAGACTCAAGATTTACCCGATAAAGTTGTCGCATGACGCACACAAATGTCGAATCTCTATAATAGAAAGAAAAGGCTACTTTAAGAGCATGGATGAGATATTTGAAAAATGTATAAAAATATTTCAAGTATAGAATAGAACTAAAAAGTATGATCACTGTGATTATGTGATTAGACTATGTGCTGACTGTAATAGACAGTACTATGTGTTAAGATATATTGTTCTAATCGAACGAATGATCTGATTATTGATAGGTTGTGATAAAGAGATAAAACCTAAGTTGAGATTTGTAATCAGCGAATCAGGCAAGTATCCTACCTTTGCATTTTCTTTATGCAATGGACATGAGTAAGAAGTTTCAGAATTATTCTATTCCTGTACAGATTATGTACGCTTTGATTATCAACATGTTAGCTCTGATATATATTCTGTTAAGTTGATTTCTAAATGGTTATACAAGTGTCCCCACTTGGATAACCATGGCATTTATTCACATGTTGATATACCTCATCAATTACTCCGTATATATATATATGTTGAATTACATATTATTGTTGAGCAAGATTAAAACCTTGAGTTTGGAACCCGTGCATGTATGAACATCCCTATATGGGAAGATTTTTGCGCTCAAAGGCGGATAGAGTGAGCGATGAATTTCGTTCAAGTTATGTAGTATTGATCAATCTGAGAATTATAATGGGATGATCACCCTCCGTGTACTAAATAAGCTAGAAGCGGTTTCATGGATGGATTTCTGCCAAACCTTTTCAAAAATGAAAAGAATGTTCATAGTATGATTCTTAAACCCTATTCATGGGTAGACCCGAGCCAAATTTAAATAATTTGGAAGAGATTTGTTATGTGAATTTTTTATCAAGATGCATTACTTCACAACTTTCGATTCGTTGTAGAAGTGTTATGTAAAGAGAATACTTATATTCTTTCAAATTATATATATAATTGCTATTACTTGTCAGGCACTCAAATGCTCATCCTTGCTTAAATTAAATATTTTCGATTATGTATGAGCAACTTTGAAGGCTCGAGTAACGCGAACAAAGGAAAAGGAAAGTCGATCGAATAAGTGTGTATCATGAGTTAATGGTTATAGTTGTATTGGTATCTATTCAAGTATTATAAGGAATGTATTTGAAGGTCACGTGCACAGGAAGTAAACTTTGATGTATGTAAATTAAGTTCGAATGTATTATTATTTTAGTATTATTCACTTTTAAAGAAATGGTATCGTGGAGAACCGAAGTTCGGGTTTCAAGTACACTGGATTTGGGGTCGTCATGGTTGGTATCAAAGTTTGTTGGTTATGAAGCTTAGGTAGAAATACACCGAGACTAATAACCGCAATGATTAGGATAAGTATTAACTCATCTAGAGTTAGTTGGTCGATAAGATTCAAAGATGAATCTCGTGAGTGTAAAGAACACGAGTTCCCTAACTCGATTATAAAGTTAAACAAAGAGTGGGGAATAGATTGAGTCTAAAAGACTGAAAGTGCAGTTATGAGAGATCGTAAAATAAAACGATCAAGATATAGAACTAAATCGTAATATATACGATGAGATCACCCCGTGATCTGATAAGGCTATGACAGCCAGAAGGAATCAATCTGATGATTGGAAAGTTTACAGCAAGATTGCTGTGTATGAATTGTACTATCAATTGGTACAGATCTAGAAGAGAATTATAAATACGAATAAATTCGTATGGAGAATGGGGTTAGTGTTAGATGGGGATTCAATTGAGGACTCATGTCGGCAGCTGAGTTGTATGATTCTTCGTATGGGAGCTGAATTGTACTTGGTGTAAAAACCACTTAGTTTACGCAATCGATAATCATTGAAATGTCCGTGTCGCGCTATTTGTTATATGCACATTAAGAGGATGACTCCATTCTCGTGTGTATAACAGTGAGATAGGTCATAGATAGAGAATATAAGATTAAGTTCGAAGTTCTTAAAACTCATACCTATGAGACATTCTTGACTCATAATTATATGAAATGTTTATGAACCCCTCAGCGAATGGACGCCAAAGGTCTGACTAGGATAAGTTCTTAAACTCATATGATTGTGGCAATTTATGAACTCATAAGTGTGGTTTGATGAACTGGGTATAGTTTTGTGTGAATGGAGTGTTATGGATTACGAGAATGTATAGATTGTTAAGTAAATGATTTTTAGTGAAGGTGTTAGGTTTTCCTAAACTCCTAGCTATGCTAAACTTCAAAATTTTGACATCAAGCTAAATCGCACTATGTGCTTTTGAAAACAAAATGTAGACTCGTAATCATTTTTGAAGCGGTTTAAAAATCTATCTATGCTACTTATTTCATTCGGCTAGACGCAAATGATTTGAAATATCAAAATTGTTTTTAATTATCACTCATGTACCATGTAACCTTAAAAGCAGAGATGATAAAAATGTGATGGAGTTGTAAATACAAGAATACTTAGTGTGAATTTGACCTGAAGTCGTCGTTCCACTATTGTATGATGTGTTATGACAAAGTCATACAATGACGGCATCCTCAACGGATTGTTAATACAGTACGGCATCATGGCGTCCATTCTCAAAAATGTTTTCAAAAGTTTAATTTGCCAACTGGTTTTGGCTACATCTAAATAATTGATTGAATTGAATTATTGATATGAGTCTATGCTATTTGAATCACCTAGACTAATGTTTATGAAAACTCTAAGTGTTCATTGAAAGAAATTTCCCGAACCAAATTGTTTTGGTGCGGAATCCTATGATAAGACTGAGGTGAACGATGTTGTTTGGATAAAATAATCCAATCTAATAGCGTAAATATTCGCTAGGCATGATTAATACGTTATGCATGACGTAGGGGTACAATAGGCTAATCACCTAAAGTACTATTAATGGTAGTTTACCTTCTTTGTGATTGTAAACATACCGGGTAATGTTTTTATGTATGAATACTGAATTAAAACTATGTGTTCATGGTCTATATGACCCCTCAAAGACAATTTGAAAACTTTTACTCTTGTGAGAGGTGTATTGGGTAGCATGTGATGATATGTGTGAATGTTGTAAGCACGAGATAACGTTAAATGAAGTTATGAGGGGAGGTTGGAGCGGGGAGATATTCGAGATAAGACAAATTGAAGGTTGAAATAGAAGCCAAAGACACGAGATACATACCTTAGACCAGGGCTTTAGTCATCACCTTCATGCGATTCGATGCAGAGTGGATGGAGCGCCTTTCTAAGCAGAGATAGGTGTTGATGAGAATTGAATAAATTTATCATCAATCAAAATAAGATATATAGAACTCTTGATTCTTCGTGTATATATACTATATGTTAATCGGTAACTTATGTATGTAGATGTCCGTGAGAAAGATATGTGGAATAAGAAGGATCAGATCTATACCCCCGAGCTAATATCAAGGCCAACAGCTGAAATAGAAGCTCACCAGGAACCCAAATCAGACGAGGTGGCTATAGTGGAAAACGTAGCATCAGATCCAGAAATGATGGATTTAACAGATAGTGATTCAGACACTAAAGTTGAAGCTGCTCAAGCATCAACGGAGATACAGGATCTGGAGAACAAGGTTTCTACGCCGGAAAGGTCATGGGAGATTGAGACGTTGCTTAATATCCAACAAGGCGTCAAGCATTGCTAGCAACAATGGAAGAGCGGGATAAGCTCAAAATCCGAATTGACGGATGGGAGCCTCAAGCAACACCTCGTGTGCAACTCCGAGAGGTAAGGGAAAAAGAAGGTAGAAGATCCCGACTTAGGAAAACCCGATAAGAAGAAAGGAAAAGATATGTTATATTTGTGGTAGTGAGGGACATACTCTCTCCCGCTGCCCCAACTATAAGCAAGGTGGATGTTTTAATTGTGGAATGGAAGGACATCGAGCGAATGAATGAATGTCCGAGAAAAAGGTTTGGTAAATAAGTAGTATGGGTTATGTTGTGTTTATGTAATGTGTGTGATAAGTAATGAACTATTTTCAACTTTTATGTTGGTCAAGATTTTAAATCCAGACTTTCGTAGTCACAAAGGGATAGTTGTTGATTAAAGCGAGATGTCTTTGTGTAAATATTCGATAAATGAATATGAATCTAAGTTTGAGAAATGAAACGAGTTTAATACATTAATCTTATGCAATAAGGTTTAAAATGTAAGGGTATAATTTATGGTTTTATTTAACCGTATAATGCCACCAAGACGTCAAACTCGAAACCAAAGGGTAGAAGAATCTACTAAAGTCGAGAACGACGTACCGGAATCGATGCAAAATTTTGCAAACATGGTAGCTCAAAGCATGCATCAAGGAATACCACCGCAGGAACCAACCAGACAATCGCTTGGCAAAATTCAAAGACTTCAAAGTCGTAGGACCACCGAATTCGAGGATCACCGACCTATATAAAGCCCAGACTTGGGTGAACGAGATAGAGAAGGCGTTCAGAAATCGCTAAAAAAGTAGATGAGGGCAAAAGACCGCTTTTGCCACTTATATGATGAAAGGGGAAGCTAACTTTTGGTGGGAGGCAAATAAGACTCGAGCGTGAAAAGAAGAAATTACTTGGGATAGGTTTAAGGATTTATTTTTCAAAAACTATCTCTCTTTAGTATCACGATCTAGAATGGAGGTGAGATTCTGAGTTAAAGCGAGATAACATATTTATTATGAGTATGCCGCAAAATTTAATGAGTTGGCTAGGTTTGCTCCACATCAAGTGGATACAGAGGCTAGGAAGGCAAGGAGATTTGAGCCGGGCTTAAAACCACAGCTCTATAATAAGGTGTCGATCTGCAAATCAATACTTTTAAAGACTCATGGAGAAGGCTATCATTCTTTGAGCAGGAAGTGAGGCCATGAGCCTCTACCATAAGGAGAAGAAGAATAAAAGCAAGTCGGGAAGGAACAATAAAGATAAAAAGTAGTAGTGGGAATAGGGGTGAGAAAAGAATGAGGAATTTTTCCGAGAAAATGCAAGTAAAGCGAGTTGGTATAAAGAAGCGGTAAAGTGCGGTAAAGAATTATGGGAAGAATCACTCTGGCGAGTGTCTCGGAAGGGCAAGTTTGTATGCTACAAGTGCGAAAGAGAGGGTCATATCTCTCCCAACCGCCCCCACTCAAGGATGATCGATGGATATTTTATATGTGGATCGACCGAGCATAAGGTAAGAAACCCATCCCACGAGAGGGAATGGAGGCGAGGAACGTAACCACGGGGAGAAGCGGTGGGGCGTTAGCAATTTCGTGACCAAACTCAACCAAGAACTCCAACGAAAGCAACTCCGAGGGTTTACAACATGACGGTCCAGATACGGTGGCAAATTTGAAACAAAACTCCGTGTGCTATTTGAATAACTTATATATCTTATATTTCGCTTAATCGGATGACAAGTGTTATGATGAATAATTAAAGATCGGTTCGATCAAGTATGATCGAGATCTACGTCTGAATGATTATATGCTATGTACCCTTCTCGCATATGAGTTTTTAAAGCGGTGATTCCGGGATGGAATCCTTATAAGGAGGGTGAATGTAATAACCGAGAGATTTTCTATATAAAATAAATAAGAAATTTTATGATAAATTTTTTTTTTTTTAATGACGAGACTAAGTGTCAAGTAAAGTGAACGATAAATGCGAATACATTTATTACTTGAAAAATTAGAAATAATTTTGGAATTATTAATTACCACAAATTATATGATAATAAATTTCATGTAGTTTAAATATTTTTATTAATTATTTTCCATGAAAACATGATTGGAAATAATATATGAAGTGATAATTAGATTTATATAATAAATATTTTATTATATGAATTGTTCGTAATATTTAAGTTAATTATTTTAACTTGATTATTGATGTTGTGTAATACGAAGAATAAGTCGACACATGAGATCCAATCCTCGGATTGGGATTGTGATCAAGAGATGAGAATAATAATATTATATTATTTTACAAAGACCATAATTATGTAATCGGGTATGTGCGACGAGATAATATTGAGCAATGACGATCAATTAGGTCATAACATATTACCGTCTTTGTGAAACCCTAATTATTAAACTTCGCTTATGGGGTATTTCGAGTAGTAGATCGTGTATATGAAGTTATTGTGAATAAGAATATCGGTAATTAGAAGAAACCCTAATTATTTGTTGTATCGATAATTAGACAAACCCTAATTATTATAACCCTAACCTAGGTTGAAATTAGAAACCGTAACGACCGTGTTAAGTAACATACACGATAATTAAAGAACCACTAATGGTCAATTAGAAACCCTAATTTTAATTACCGTTTAATTTCGATGTTATTGTATAAGTGTTTTAATTTACCAAAGGATAGAAGTTAATTGGTAAATTATAAGAATTAAATCTAGTGATGTTAATTGCCTTGTACAAGATTGCCCATACACTCTTAAACAAAGCCCAACCATCACCCATAACAAATCAGAAGCAAGAATCAAGAATTTTTGGCAAAAAGGGTATAAGAACACTAAACCTAGAAATCCTTTGATTCGATGTTATTTGATACAATTGATTGTTTAAAGTTGTGTAATAGAATGTTAATTGATGATATGGGTTGATAAATCAAAGACCCATAACATCAAAGTGCACGAATTTGAAGATTTAAGCAAGTTGGAAAACCAAATTCATTTATTTTTTCACCAATGTCGAGGTCATAACTCTTTGCTCGATCATGAGTTTTGTTCTTCAAAAGTTGTTATGTGTAGCCTTGATATGTGGTCTTTAATCTGCAAAAAGAATCAAGTCCATATCATGTATAGATTAGAAGTTATAGATGGTCAAACATGGTTGTGGATCATGATAAACTGCTTTTGGGCGATGCAGTAATGGGGGCATTCTCGTCCACTTTTTGTGCTTTAAAAGCTCTGGACTTTTGATATGTTATAGTGCACTGAGTTAGGAAGCCATAGGCTTTGGAATGACCTCATTCCGACCTCTGGATGAGGGAATTACTATGATTGGAAGGATATGTGTCAAAACCGAAAGTCGCAGATGGATGTGCTATTCGGGACACTGTTTCGATCAGTTAATGTTTTCAAAACCTTCTGGGCTTTTGGTATGTTATAGTACACTGAATAAGCTTTCCATATACTCCGAAACGGACTAAATCCGATATCGGAGGAGAGAGTTATGACATTTCAAAGTAGTAGTGTCAAAACTTCCCAACAAGTACGGTGCAGTCCATTTGAACGGAATTTCTGGGCTGATGTGTTCGAAATTTGGAAATGGTCAAAGAATAAAAGTTGTAGCCCCAGAAGTTAGCTTCACATGGGCTCAAGAATCGCTCAAAAATGTTTTAAAATGAAAGAGTTATGACTGTTTTAGCGGAAGAGGGTAAAGCTGAAACGAGATTGAAAACTGTTATGAACATCCACTTTTGACGCACTGTTTGGGCTACCTAATGAACCCGAATTGGGTAATTCGTATTTTTTAAAAATAGTCTTACATACCATGTATAACATATCCAAAAATCAGATTAATCGGAGTTATGAGCAATGCGTTAGAAAATCGCAAAGTGAGCTATTGAAAAATTAGTATAAACCAAGTCCCACATCGACTAAGTTGAGAACTTCACCATTTTCTAAACCTATAAATAGAAGGGCTTGGCCTTTGTTTCATTCACCAACAATAAGGCCTCCAATTTTTTTGAGAAAGGCTTGCTTGTGGGAGAACTTTTTATAAAGATCTCCTTAGTTAAATTTTAGGCGTGGAAGTGCGATTCAATCTGTGAAATTGTGATTTCCTAGCATGTTTCTTATTTAATTTTTGTAATGTTATTATTTTTAATTGTTAGTTAAAGTTTGAATTTTTGAAGTTTAGTTAGTGTTGTTAATAAACTAGTTAGTTTACTATGTTTATTTTGGCTTAGAATTGGTTATGTAAATGAGTTATTTGTGATGACTTTTAATATTTTGTGATGAATTTCATTAATTAATTATTATTAATGATATTAAAGTTATTTAATGATTATATTAAATAATTTAGTTTAAAAAATGATTTTAATATTATAAAAATCATTTTAAATGAAAATAAGGTATTTAAAATATTTTAAGTTATAAAATATAACTTTTAATATTTAAATGATAATTTCATTAATAATTAAATATTAATGATATTAAGATAATATTAATGATATTTAGTTTATTTAATTATTATTATTAAATAATAGTTTAAAAATGGTTTTACTTATTTAAAAACCATTTAAAGAGGATATTAAGGATTTAAAAATATTTTAAGTTATAATTAATGACTTTTAATATTTGGATAAATAGTACATTAATATTTAAATATTAATGGTAATTATTTAAAAATGATTTTTATTGTTTTAAAAATCATTTAAGGGTAATATAAATGTTTTAAAAATAGTTTGAGTTATTATAAATAACTTTTATATTTTGGCAATGGTTTCATTAATAGTTTAGTATTAATTAAACTATTAATGATAATGGAATTGTTTAATGTTTAAATCATTTAATTATGATTCCGATAATTGAAAGTTATAGTCGGCCAAACTAGCTGACTTGAGAACCGATTATGAAGTTCTAAATTTGAAGAAGAACACCTATAGTAACAGTTATATCACTATAGGCCCTTTAGTGACAGATTTGAATTATTTTAAATTTTTCAATTTCTGGAAATTTCGAAAATGATTAAAAATTAAGATGTCCGATATTTACGATGATGTTGAGGTATAAAATAAGAGTCTTAGACTCAAGATTACCCGATAAAGTTGTTTCAGATGCAACAAATGTCGAACCTATAATAGAAAGAAAGAAAAGGCTACTGTAAGAGCATGGATGAGATATTTGAAAAATGTATAAAAATATTTCAAGTATAGAATAGGAACTAAAAGTATGATCACTGTGATTATGTGATTAGACTATGTCTTGTTGTAATAAAAGATTACTATGTGTTAAGATATATTGTTCTAATCGAATCGAATGATCCGATTATTGATAGGTTGTGATAAAGAGATAAAACCTAAGTTGAGATTTGTAATCAAATGAATCGTGCAAGTATCCTACCTTTGCATTTTCTTTATGCAATGGACATGAGTAAGAAGTTTGAATTATTCTATTCTGCATGTATTATGTACGCTTTGATTATCAACATGTTAGCTCGATATATATTCTCATTAAGTTGATTTCTAAATGGTTATACAAGTGTCCCCACTGATAACCATGACATTTATTCACATGTTGATATACCTCACAATTACCCGTATACATATATGTTGAATTACATATTATTGTTGAGCAAGATTAAAACCTTCGAGTTTGGAACCGTGCATGTATGAACATCCCTATATGGGAAGATTTTTGCCATGAAGCGGATAGAGTGAGCGATGAATTTCGCTCAAGTTATGTAGTATTGATCAATCAGAGGTACAATCGGGTGATCACCCTCTCTGTGCGTCTGTAAGCTAGAAGCGGTTTGCGGATGGATTTCGCCAAACATTTTCGAAAATGAAAAGAATGTTCATAGTATGATTCTTAAACCCTATTCATGGGTAGAGCGAGAGCCAAATTTAAATAATTTGGAAGAGATTTGTTATGTGAATTTTTATCAAGATGATTACTTCACAACTTTCGATTCGCTGTAGAAGTGTTATGTAAAGAGAATACTTATATTCTTTCAAATTATATATATAATTGCTATTATCATTGGGCACTCAAATGCTCATCCTCGCTTAAATTAAATGTTTTCGATTATGTATGAAAGCAACCAAGGCTCAAAACGCGAACAAAGGAAAAGGAAAGTCGATCGAATAAGTGTGTATCATGAGTTAATAGTTATAGTTGTATTGGTATCTATTCAAGTATTATAAGGAATGTATTTGAAGGTCACGTACTTGGGGAAGTAAACTTTGATGTATGTAAATTAAGTTCGAATGTATTATTATTTTAGTATTATTCAGCTTAAAGAAATGGTATCGTGGAGAACCGAGTTCGAGTTTCAAGTACCTGAATTTGGGGTCGTCACATTGCATGTATACTACAACATTAAAGCAATTACAAACTCGTAAAATGTCATGATCATAGAATTAAACCTAATTAAACAAGCCCACTCGCTAAATTGCTATGAGTTTCGGGTTTGGCCAAGAACATGAAGAACACCTATAGCGTACTTGGCTTTGTCGCTATAAAGTAAAATCTTTTAGCGACGATTATTTACAAAATTAATTATTTTTATTAAATAATTAGTATTAAATAGTTTTAAGTTATTAAAAATACAAAATAAATTAGTAAAAATTATTTTAAAGCCCAAAAATTAGTTTGTAATTATTTTGAATATATTTCATAAATATTTAATATTTTGGAATATTAAAGGTATTTAATTTATTTAATTATAATATTAAATAAATTATTTAAAAATGATTTTAATACATGAAAAATCATTTAAAATTATATTATAATATAAGAAAATATTTTAAGTTATTTTTAATGACTTTTAATATTTTGTGATAAATTTCATTAATAAATTAATATTAATGATGCTTAAGTTATTTAATAAATATATTAAATAAATTATGGAAAATAGAATTAATGATTTAAAAATTATAGAAAAATGATTTAAAGGTTAGAAAAATATTTGAAGTTATAAAATATCACTTTTGATATTTTGTCATGAAAAATATTAATATTTTAATATTAATGATATTAGATTTATTTAATAATTATATTAAATAAATTAGTTTAAAAATAATTTTAATATTAGAAAAATAATTTTAAATGAAGATAAATAGTTTAAAAATATTTGAAGTTATAAAATATAACTATCAATATTTAAAGGTAAATTTCATTAATTATTTACTATTAATGATATTAGAAATATTTAATAATTATATTAAATAAATTAGTTTAAAAATAATTTTAATATTATAAAAATCATTTAAAATGAAAATAAAGTGTTTAATGATATTTTAAGTTATATTATATAACTTGTAATATTTAGAGGATAATTTCATTAATAATTTAATATTAATGTTATTAAATTTATTTAATAATTATATTAAATAAATAATTTAAAAATAGTTTTATTGATTTAAAAATCATTTAAAAAGGAAATAAATGAATTAAAAATATTTTAAGTTATAAATAAGGACTTTTAATATTTTGATAAATAATACATTAATAATTAAATATTAATGGTAATTATTTAAAAATGATTTCAATTGTTTTAAAAATCATTTAAGGGTGATAAAATGTTTTAAAAATATTTTGAGTTATTATAAATAACTTTAATTTTTTAGCAATGGTTTCATTAATAATTTAATATTAATTAAATATTAATGATAATAGAATGATTCAATAATTTAATCTTTTAATAATGATTCCTTGTTTTAAAATTCATGATAAATTATAATAAATATTTAAAAATTATTATAAGTCATTTAAAAATAATATGACTGATACTTACAGATATTAAACTACAAGATAGAGTCTTAGACTCGATAATTACAAATAAAGCCGCTTAGACACCTCGGTTATGTTCCGTAAAATTGATCCCACTTAGATATTTTGATCAGATTAATGTTTGTTTGTGATTCAATGACTGTTGATTATGTGTGACAAGGTGAATAGGTAATGTGCTAACTAGAATAAACAGTATTATGTGGTATGATATATTATTCTAATCGATAAAATGATCTTAATGATGATAGGTTCCGGTATAAAAGATAAAACTAAGTTGCGTACTGTAAGCAGCAGACCAGACTAATATCTTACCTTTGTATTTTCTTTATGCAATGGACATGAGTAAGAAAGTTTCAGATTTATATTATTATTGTTGTAGATTATTAACCCTATTGTCGTATATATTATATCTGATCATTGTTTATCAACATGATATTATATTATATAACTCATATATATATTCTATTCGTTAATTTAGAAATATGATTATACAAGTGTCCTCACTGGATAATCATTGTATTTAAAAACATGTTGATATATATATATATATATATATATATATATATATATATATATATATATATATATATATATACTATTCGACCAAATTTAGACACGATTTAGAAATATCGTTGAATATGATAAAACTTTTTTGTATCCAATCAAATTGTTTAGGTTCGGATTCCAGACTAAGTATGAACATCCCGAACATGGAAAAACTTTTATGCGCCCAAGGCAGACAGAGTGAACGATAATATCGTTCTTGCATGCAGTATTGATCAATACAGGGCACATTGGGATGATCACCCTCGTGCCCGTAAGTTATGACGGTTTGCGGATGAAGTTCTGCTAAACCTTATCGAAAATTTAAAATAATGTTTATAGTATGTCACCTTAACCCAATTTATAGTCAATACGTAATTTCAAAAATGTGATATATATAGAGTTGTTATGTTATTATTATCGGTTTAGTTTACTTCACAACTATTGAATCGTTGTAGAAGTGATGTATAAAGAAAACATTTAATTCTTTAAGCTAATTATATTTATAATTGTTATTACTTGCTGGGCACTCAAATGCTCATCCTTGCTTAATTTAAATGTTTTCAGCTAAGTGAGAACAGCTAGAAGGTTCGACCAAGAACAAGGGAAAAGGAAAACAAACATAATATGTTTAATGGTATCTTTGTAATAGTTAAAACAGATTAAGACAATGATATGTATTATCTATCATGTAAGGAATTATAGTAAAGGTTATGTAATTGGGATTAGACTCGATAAATGTAAATTAAGTTTGATTTTTATATTATTGTTATTATTATTAGTATTATTTCGCTCATAGAAATGGTATCGTGAAGCACCGAGTTCGGGTTTCAAGTACCTGAATTTGGGGGCGTCACACTATATATAGAAAACTCATTGTCCAGACATTGCTCTTATACCATGGTTTGATTCAATAAAGATTGGGAAGAAATGTTGGGTATAGAAGGGTTGGCCAACTGCCAAATCATATCCATCATCACTGCTAATGCTATGAAGCTGGAGTTTTACGTAATGAAGGAAGTAGCACACTCTTTATGTACTAGTGGGACTCTCAATTTGGGACAAGAGTAATATCTCAGCAACAAGCTTGGTTTAGATACTAAAATTCCCAAAATGTAATATTAATGTGTTAATGCTACTACACAATGGAAAGTTTAAGGATTATTTATGTACTCACATGAATGCAAATAACTCTTGCTATATAGTCTATATATGATATATAGACATATTAATGTGTCACCTTGTCACCTTGTACAATATCCAATCACTCATATATAATAAATGTTTACTATATTGCATGCTTGCACAAATTAATCAAGTTAATATAATTATATATGTGACAACCCCAAAATAGGTCCATTCCATCCAACCTATTCTGAGTCGCCAAATACATGGTACAGAAAACAACTACAACTTTATTACAATAATTGTCGTGCAAAATACAACAACACATATGCTGTGAGTTTGGATACAAATATATACCAACTGTGACTCTTATCCCAACCTTGGATAACACGTCACAATGACACCTTACATAAAGGTATAGTCAAAAACTGTTTTAGAAATTAGAATCTTTGGGAAGTGCTCAAGGAAACCTTCGTACATGGGAGGCCATGCTTCTAGGTTATGATAGATATCATATGGCCACAGAATTATCCTTGGTTGACCCAATAGACCCCAAAGAAAAACGAGAAGATTACTATCATATTCTTCCCAATGGTGAGTCTTCTCTTGATATATTATTATCTCCACTGTCTCTAATTGATTATTATACTTCAAACAAACACCCAGATTATATAGGTAGTGCTCATAAATATACTCAGCAAATGGATGTGCACAACCTTGTTTTATGATGACACGAGGTTGTATGTTATTAGACATCTTGTATGATAGTGGCAAAACACCCTTCCAACGTTGGGTTCGCCTCAACCTATATGATTCACCAAATATAACTACTAAAAGATGTATACAACACACTTGTCTATATTTGTTTAGGGAGAACTCCACATTAGAGACCACCGCTCTATTCCTTGTTACCCCGCCGGCAATTCAAACACTACACTCTTATTACGAAAAAGAATTGTGAAGCAAAAGGGTGAGCACAACTAGCCCAGTAAAGAATATCATGACTAAAGATAATTAACTTATCAATAGCCTTCATCAGTAATAAATCAGAGATTTAGAACATATGGTAGATGATAAAAATTTTCAACCATAGTTGCAGCGGAACGAGCAATCCATTAGAAGAGTCAAATATACAATAAAGTCTATTATCTTCTCCATGTTAAAAGTCCACCAACAATGTTTTATCTCTGTAACATCAATCAACAGTTCCTTTCCACAATCATATGAATATCTCATAATCATCATTGTGATTTTAAATTTCCTCTTCGTACCGAGGATGAAGATAATTTTCATTACATGTCTTTACCTAAAACATCAAAGCTCATGGTTATACCAAATCATAATTCATGTTCATAATCATACTAATAAATTCATCTTTGCACTACGGGCCAAAGATATTCGTCAACAGTTCATCTTTGCACTACTGGCCAAGGATATTCAACCACAGATCATCTTTGCACTACAAGCCAAAGATATTTATAAACAATTTATGTTTGCACTACAGGCCAAAGATATTCCTCAACAATTCATATTTGCACTACCGGCCAAATATATTCATCAACAGTTCATATTTGCACTACAGGCCAAATATATTAATATCTCAAAGAAATATATAATCATTTCAGAATTTATATAAACAATAATTATAACCATGTTGATCAATTTACCTTTGCACTTAAGCTAAAGATATTCAATTATAAATTCAATGGTCATGATCATACCAGTCAACAATTTAAGTTTGCACTACTGGCCAAAGAGAACCCATAGTCATGATCATACCAATAATCTACCCATCTTTACACTCAAGTGAAAGAGAATTTCAACATCAAGGTTATAAAAATGTTATATATGATAATAAAAACAATATGATCAAAACATGAATTTAATTTCAAGAGCAATATTCATAAATCAACGATAATTTGGTCAGAAAAAGAAACCAATTTTTCTGTGAATAGTAACTCGTGAATAGTAACTCATGAATAGTAATTTGTGAATAGTAACTCGTGAATAGTAATTCATGAATAGTAACTCTGACATGAAAAAGGTAGAAATTCCACAATAAAATATATACCAATATTTCGGTATAATGATATTGAAAGAATAATATTTCTTAAGCTTATAAACAATTTATTTAAATTATTTACACTTTACTAATTAATGCATTTAATCATCATAAAATGCCAACTCTTAAGATTTCATCACCAATAACCAAAACCCTCATAAAAAATCTGCATATAACTCATATATGATTCTCAAGCCATAAAATCATATTTTCCAATTTTCTTACTTCACATAACATATTTAATTCATTTACTCATAACTAGACCATTTTCATGAAAAATGCCAAATTAGTTCCAAAAATATTTCTTTTCTGGGATTTAGCAGAATATAGTCCCATATTGAACATATATTTTTCTCAGAATTTTTAAAATTCATTTACTATTTTTCATATATAGCCAAAACAAATTTAATATTTAGACATTTATCACAAATTGTACTTTTATCTAAAAATTTCAAAATTCACAGAGTACACTGATATTATATAGATGTACTCCCAATAAAAATTTCATCAATTTTGGAGTTAACCACAAGGAGTTATAAGCGGTTACTTTTAAAATAGTCGTTTCTGATAAAATTCATAACTCTTAATCTATACATCCAAAAATCACCATTTTTGGACACAATCAATAAAACTCATCAAAATATCATTTCAAATTTTTTCAGAATTTTCTGAAGGTCGGAAGAAGTATGAATTGAAAAAATATAATAACCCTTAAAATCCCTTACCATCCCTTACCTCAAAAGAGCAAAGACTTACATTTGGATATCTGATATATTACGAAAAAACTTGCACTGATGAATAGCAACTCACCAAGTATCTAAATACTCACAAAATACACTAGATAATCTAGAGAGAAAAAGAGAGAAAACTTATGAATTCTGGTGTGATTTTTAATTCTAACTTAGCCCTCCATTTAAAGGAAAATGGTAACACGCCAAAACAGACTTGACCTGCTACCTGATGGCTTTACCTGCTACTATTCCACCCACCAAAAATCAGCCATCTTCCCCAACAACCAAAAGTGGGGCCCACCCATTTCTAGAATTTTCCACCAAAATCATTTATAAACCTAATTTCCGAATCACCACCTTTTAAAATTCATAACAAATAATTCGCTCATTTTAATTCGGTTCAAAATTTGTGAACATATACTCAACTTATATATGTATAACATATCCAAAAATCACAACGATCCAACTACGATTAAAAATTATAACTCACACAATAAAGTCAGAAGAACACTAATTTGATCTTTTAATACCTCAAATCCGGCAAAATAATCGATAAAATACCTCAACATTAATTCCTTCATTTATAACCACATAAATAAATCCATCATTTCTATCCACATCAAATAAATATTTCATTATCATATAAATCAATAATTAATTATTCACAAATAATATTACAGAATCACAATAATGACAACCAGGCAGTTCCCAAGAAAAAGGGGGCTTTCCGATAAGGATTTCTTCTTACTGGCGCGCAATTAGGTGTCCAAACCTCTCCTTGACAGAACTTTATAGACATTGCCAAAAATGCTATCTAATAATATTATTCAAATAATATGAATTATTGATCTGATAATAGAGATACTGTGCATTGACAATTATTGAAACAACAATAATATAAAATATCAACGCAACAATTATTGATTCAATAAAATAAAATATTGAACAGTAATTACTGTAACAATTATTGAGTAGTGCCTTCTCACGTAAGAATCAATAATTGAAAAAAATACTGTGCAATACCGTGTGCTAATCTTCTTGTGCAACTACGCCAGACATCGTATTTTAACCACCGTATTATTCCAACAAAGTTAAATTGTAATAACTACGCCAAGTTATTTATAAAAACTCAAATTTGTCATTTTCTTCATTTGACGGTTTTTCTCATTATGGGGCCCACAAATGGTCATACTGCTTGTATATTTAATATTCCCCGATGTAAAGAATATTCCATGACTAAACGAATATTCCCACACAAACAATGAATATTTTATAACCATTTTATTATTTTGAAAAAAAAAAATTCATATATCACCCTTAACTTTAATTTTTATCAATTTAATCATTTCTTCAATAGTAATTATAAGAAAAATTGAATATTTTTATTTCATAAAATTCGGGTCTTACAATATAATATTTATTAACCTCTTACTCATTAATTATTATCTATTTATAATAAATATTAATTAACACATTATCAATTAATTTCTCATAATTGCAATTAATCAATATGTTCACATCCTGCCACTATATTCAAATAAATTGAATATTTAATTATTAGTAATCCTATAAATTCTTCGATATTAAAGTCTTAGGGTTAGTCCACTAATTTAAATAAACCATTAGTGACTCCCTTTAATCATTTCATAATTTCACATAACCACATAAGGTTTAAATAAACTCACAAAACTAAGTCATAAAAATTAAATCACATATTTATTTAATAAGGAGTTTAAAATTCACGGTCATTACAGGAACTTTTGAAGATCAATCTTCCACAACGTTTGATATGAAGTTTATGTTGGAAGCCATGAATAAGGAATGGAATAGAAGATTAGTGAGACCCGAGGAGAATCATCCCAAATGTCTCATGGAGCAGAGAAAAAGGGAAGGACACAACAACGGGAAACTAAAATAGAGGAAAATTATTTTGATGGTGGATTCAGTGGAGAGGAAGATCATGAATCTAATTTCCTACGTCGAAGGCAAGGAGGTGCTAGAGAAAGAGGAGGGCAGAATAGAGAAGATAATAAGGTGAGTAACATTAAAATGAAGATTCCATGTTTCCAAGGGAGGAGAAATCCAGAGGCGTACCTAGAATGGGAAAAGAAAATAGAATGGGTATTTGACTGTCACAACTACTCATATCTCAAGAAAGTCAGATTAACTATTACCAAATTTTCAGATTATACCGTTACTTGGTGGGATCAGTTAAGTACTACTAGCCGGAGGAGATGTTGTGAACGTCGAATTGAGACATGGACGAAGATGAAGACATGGACGGAGATGAAGATAGTTATGAAAAAGAGATTTGTATCGAGCCACTACCACCGCGACTTGTTTCAAAGTTTACAAAATTTGAAATAAGGAAGTAGGAGTGTCGAGGATTACTTCAAGGAGATGGAGATGCTAATGGCTAGGGCTAATATGGATGAGGATTACGAGGCAACAATGGCTCGATTTTCAACAGGGCTAAATTGGGATATAGAAAATTTAGTGGAACGATAAAATTATGAGGACTTAGGGGATATGGTACACATGGCTATCAAGATTGAGAAGTAGCTTAAGAGGAGAGGTGGCCAACGATCAAATCCTACCACATGCTAATCATAGAAATCTAATGATGTAAAATGAGAGGAAAAACCAGCTATGAATAAGCCGAAAGTGGAGTTTAAACCAGATGTGACTAATCATGGAAAATAAGGTAAAAATGAACCTTCTTCTTTTAGTCGCAGTTGAGATATTGTATGCTTTAAATGTCAAGGTAGGGGACATATTTCTAGTCAATGTCCAAATCAAAGAACTATGCTATTACTTGACAACGGGGAGGTGGAGACTGAGGGAGAAGAGAGTGACACTGATTATTTGCCACCACTAGACCAAATAGATGAGGTTGTTATGCATGGTGAAATTCTGGTCACAAGGAGAGCACTTAATACGCAAGTTAAAGAGGAGAGTAGTGAACGACGGGAAAACCTTTTTCATACCCGATGTCTTGTGAATGGGAAAATATGTTGTGTAGTCATAGATGGAGGTAGCTGTACGAATGTGGCAAGTACGACTATGGTGGAGAAATTGGGGATGACTACCACAAACATGCACAACCGTATCGTTTGCAATGGCTCAATGATAATGCAGACATTAAGGTGACTAAACAAGTGTTAGTTCTATTTACTATTAGTCACTATGTTGTTGAGATTTTGTGTGATGTGATGCCTATGCAGGCGGGTCATATGTTATTGGGTAGACCTTGGCAGTTTGATAGGAGGGTTAAGTATGATGGGTTTACTAATGAGTATTCCTTTGTTCATGACAAAAAGAAAATCACTTTACGTCTTATATCACCAGAACAAGTGCATGATGATCAAATTCATTTGTAGAAAAATCATGTACAAAGAAAAGAGAGTGAAGAAAAGAAAAATCAAGAAGAAAAAAATAAGAGAGAAAAACAAACATTTTTGCAAAAAGAGCAACGTGAGAAAAGCTTTGGTTTCTAAATAGTCGATGATTATACTTTGGTATAAGGAGGCACTTTTGAATACTAACGCTAACAATTATTTGTTGTCTAGTGTTGTTTCATCTCTTTTGCAGGAATTTGTTGATGTATTTCCCGAGAAGCTTCCACAAGGATTACTATCGATGTGGGGAATCAAACATCAAATTGACTTTGTTCCCGATGCGACCAATACAAACTATCCTTCTTATCGGAGTAATCTTGAGAATACAAAGGAGTTACAAAGATAAGTTGACGAACTGATGGAAAAAGGGTTCGTGAGGGAGAGTATGAGTCTATGTGCAGTTCCAGTGATCCTAGTACACAAAAAGGATGGAAAATGGCGGACGTGCATCGATTGTCGAGTGGTAAATAACATTACGGTAAAAATATCGACATCCCATCCCTCGTTTAGATGACATGTTAGATGAATTGTATGGGTCTTGTATCTTTTAAAAAATGGATTTAAAAAGTGGTTATCATCAAATTAGAATGCAAGAGGGTGATGAATGGAAAATAGTGTTTAAAACTAAATATGGTCTTTATGAGTGGTTAGTGTTACCTTTTGGTTTAACTAATGCTCCCAGTACTTTCATGAGATTAATAAACCATATTTTGCGTCCATTCATTAGAAAATTTATCGTAGTTTATTTTGATGATATCTTAATTTATAGCAAAAACTTGGAAGATCATGCATTGCATTTAAAATCTGTTTTAGATGTACTTAGAAAGGAAAAGTTATTTGCTATCATAGAAAAATACACGTTTTGTTCGGATAGAATTTTTTTTCTTGGCTTCGTTGTGAGTTCACAGGGAGTTCATGTTGATGATGAGAAAATACGTGCAACTCGAGATTGGCTGAGTCCAACCAATATGAGTCAAGTGCGAAGTTTTCTTGGACTCGCAAGTTTTTATCGGTGTTTTGTTCAGAATTTCAGCGAAATTATAGCACCATTAACCGAGGTTATCAAGAAAAGTGTGGGCTTTAATTGGGGTGATGAACAGGAAAAAGCTTTTCAATTGATTAAAGATAAATTAACTAATGCTCCTTTACTTATTTTGCCTAACTTTGCTAAATCTTTTGAAAGTGATGCTTCAGGTTTGGGAATAGGGGATATTTTTATGTAAGAAGGAAAACCAGTGATGTACTTCAGCGAAAAATTTAGTGTGGCAGCTTTGAACTATCATACTTACGACAAGGAGATGTACGCATTGGTTAGAGCGTTAGAGACATGACAACATTACCTGTGGCCCAAAGAGTTTGTGATTCATACCGATCATGAGTCATTGAAATATTTGAAGTGTCAACATAAGTTGAATGATGCGTGCATAATATTCTATTCTTATGATTCCTTTGTTTAGTTTTATTGCATGTTTCATGTGTATATGAACTTACTAAGTTGTTTAAAGATTTCATGAAGAGTTGAAGCTGAAACGAGAAAAATAGGGAGATTACAGAGCTTTTAATGCTAAGTTGGATGCATGGTCTTGGCTTGGGACTTAGATTTTATTATAGAGCTATTCCTTAGTTTTCTGGAACATCTTGAATTGTCTCAATCGGAGTTCATATGAAAAAGTTATGACGTTTTTACCAAACGGACATTGAACCTAAAAGTTTGGAGTTGTAATTTACATAGCAGTCAATTGGAGCCAAATTTAGACCTTGATCCAGCTAGAATCTGTCAATTCTTAAAGAATAAAAGCTGTAGATCTCGTCGAGATCTTCGATTTGATATGTATCATACCCCGTAACTCCTCATGGATCAAAGGTTATGGTCATTCTACCAAAGGATGTCACAACAGGAAATAGGAATCATTTCTTACGGATTCGTCTCTCGAAAAATTTGCCCCAAATAAGATTCTAAAGCCGCCTCAAATTTATTTCACTCTATCCAAGTCCACCCCGACGGACTTAGAGACATAATAAATCCGCCTAAGTGGATTCAATGGGGAAAATTGGAAATCTTGGATTTTTGGAAAGTTTCAAAATGTAGATTTTGGCAGACTTTTACATGGACTTAGATTGATATTGCTATCAGATTTAGGATTGTTTTAGACTGAGATTTTATTTTCGAATTTGATTCTATTTCTTTATGGAAACTAGATGAGATTTGTAATTCCTTTTAGGATTTGAATTTCTAGTTCTCATAGGATATATGATTATGTCTAACATTATAAATAGATGTAATAGTCAGGGTTTTAAGCATTTTATCATTTAATCATCTACACCATTCTATGATCTACACCATTTGAGTGCAGACTTGGAAGATATGAGCTAAGTTCTTATTTCAGTTCTGAAGGGATGTTGAACTTTATTCATAATTAACGATTTGATTAAGATTACTTTGTTTATTCCTTCTTGCATTAGATTTATTCTGATTATCTACATAAACTTCTTGTATATTTTTCAATCTACTAATTTGGTTTCTGCAGGATTAAATTAGTGAATTAATATCATCTGCTAGATTAAGATATATATTAAGCAAATGATATTGTATCTGATCATAACTAGCAATTAGTGATACTTGATTGTGGACAAGCTTTTGGGTATTATTACGATTTTCAGAAGACAAGTTAAATAATTCCTGATTATGTAATTATTGCTTGGAATAACCTAATTCTCATTCTTCATGCTTCTATCATATTAAATCTAGACTGATAGTTCTAGGTTATATGACGGTTAGGATCTAGTGGCGGCGATTGTCACATTAGATTTACACATAAGGAGAATTTTAGATAATTAGCGATCACGGTTATCTAGGGTTGTTAATTTCATTGAAGGATAAATACTATAAAACTTGATTGTGAAAAGGTGATACTGAACTAAAGAACTGAAGCTTTTTATTCATTGTTAATTCTTATTAGTTTATTCTTGTTAATTTAGTTTAATCAATTCAAAACCCCATTCTTATTGGAAATAATTGAATAAATATAAAACAAATCACTCTCTGTGGGATCGATCCTTACTTACTACTGTGCTATTTTGTTTGAATTTGTAAAGTGAAAGTGAGGTTAATTTAGGAGTGTAAACAACAGCTCCCAAATTTTGGCGTCGTTACCGGGGAGTGTTATTTATGTTTGTTTATTCTTCGTTTTCATTTATTTATTCTTTATTTTCTTTTATTTTTATTTTTAGTTTAGAACTCGTTCCTCTCACTTTCTTGAATTTAAATTTGGTCCAGAGATAAAGAAAATTACACGAAGAGATGGTTGCTCTCAACAACAAAAAAACTTTGAAAGAACTGGTTACTCCTGATATGAATCAACCATCCTTGTGTATTGAATATCCTACTTTAGATGTTACTTTCGTACTTAACTCTCGACTAATTCATCTTTTGCCTACTTTTCGTGGTCTTATAGGTGAAAATTCATATAAGCATCTAAGCGAGTTCCATTTGGTGTGTTCCACGATGAAATCACAAGGAGTGACAGAGGAGCAGATCAAGCTTAGACTTTTTTCATTCTCATTAGCAGATTTGGCTAAAGACTGATTATACTATCTACCTTCAGGATCAATACGATCATGGACTGATATGCAAATGCTATTCTTGGATAGGTATTTTCCTGCGTCAAGAGTTTCCAATATAAGGAAAGAAATATGTGGAATCATGTAGTTCAATGGAGAAACTCTCTATGAGTATTGGGAAAGGTTTAAGAAGTTGTGTTCTAGCTGTCCACCTCACAGAATTAATGATCATTACTTGATACAATACTTCTATGAGGTTGTGGGAGTTATCATTTATACTCCTAAATTAACCACACTTTCACTTTACAAATTCAAATAATTAGCACAGTAGTAAGCAATGATCGATCCCACAAAGAGTGATTTATTTTATATTTATTCTATTATTTTGATAGAAAATAAAGATGGAGAGTTTTTGAAAATTGTTTTTAAACTAAGAGAACAAGAATTAATGATGAAGGTAATCAAATATGTACAAACTTAAGTTCTGCGGTTCAGTTTCACCAAGTACAACAATCAATTAATCAAGTTATTATTATTTTACCTTCAGTGAAACTATTAGCCATAGATAACAATAAGCTCTGCTATCCGAAATTCCCCGTAGATAATCACTATATGAAACAAGCTCTCCACCAGATTCTAACTAGCATACAACCTAGAATAAGCTCTTTAGATTTAATATGATAGAAGCATTAAGAATTAGAGAATTAGGCTAATCCAAGCAACAAACACATAAACTCGATTTGTTTAACTTGTTTTATGATAATCTTAATAATACAACTTGTCCATAATTAGTATTACCAAGTTGCTACTTATGATGAAGACAAATATCAATTACACGTAATACCAATCTTTATCTAGCAGGATGATAATGATCAAAGTAACTCAATTGGCCGTATCAAATTAATTAGATCAATTAGCATTCAATCAATGAAAATAGATTATCAGAAAAAAATTTCACACAAGAAGGAATAACTAATAATACTCAATTAATCAATTACTTGTAACAAGGTTCGACCTCCCTTTAGAACTGAATGAAAAGAACTAGCCTGACATGCTCTTGAGTCTGCATTCCAATTGATGATAGTTGATAATTGAATGAATAAAACCCTGACTATCATCCTCTATTTATAGTGCTAGACAAAGTCCTAAATCCTATAGGAATTAGAAATCTAAATCCTAAAAGGAATTACAAATCATAACTAGTTTCCATAAAGAAATAGAATCCAATTTGGAAATAAATCTCAGTATAAAGATATCCTAAATCTAATAGAAATATCAATCCATTTCCATGTATAAAGCAGCCAAAAGCTACATTTAGAAACTCCAAAAATCCAAGATTTCCTAATTTTCTTGCTCAAATTCGTTGGGGCGAATTTCCATTTTCTATAACGACGTCCTTTGGAAAAACGTCTATAACGTTTGACCTGGGATGAGTTACGGGGCTTGCTACCTATCAAATCGAAGCCCTCAACAAGATCTACAACTTTCATTATTTGAGAATTGATAGATTTGGGATGTATCAAGGTCGAAATTGGACTCCAAGTGACTACTATATAAATTGCAACTTCCAAACTTTGAGATTCAACTTCCATCTGGTAAAAAGATTATAACTTTTTTTATATGAACTCCGATTGGGACGATTCAAGATATTTCGGAAAGCTAAGGAAGAACTCTACAATAAAATCTAAGTCCCAAGCTAAGACCATGTGACACCCCCAAATCCTGGTACTTCATTTCCTCAAGATTTGGTGTTCACTTAATCAAAACATTCATTTCTAACTACCCAATTATAATAAAATTGAATAATATAAACCTGCCCATACAGGATTAAACTTAAATAAAAATCTCCCAGGTTATCTAACCTTTAACAACAATCATTCAAATACGGAAATTAAATAAACTTCATTACAATCTTTAAACCAAAGTTTGATAATAAAACTATCAAATCTATTACAAGTCTTCAGTAATTGTTCATCTTTTCTTTTCCCTTACTGGTGCTAGGTACGTCACCAGTTTCAACTTTAGCTGTAAGAATTTTTACAGGCAAGAGTGAGCAAACAAGGCCCACTTGAAATAACAATAAATAAATCTTTAAACTTTTACATCAATTGCCAATATCAGGCTCAATAGAACTGAAAAATATATTCTATTAACTTTTTGAAAATTATAACATTCACTGAGGGTCTAATGACCACGAATCATGTCCACGGTTATAAGTAATCTTTCCACTTTAACTTTAACAGTCATAAGACTATAAGGACTCCACTTACTTAGGGGGATCAACCCTTCGTACAATGTATTGTGTACAACCATTTTAACGCTAAGCGTAAACCTCTATTAAAAGAGTTGTTCATCTCAGTATTTAGAATACAAGTCCGCACCAAAGTAAGTTTGGTTTGGATACATTATAGGGTAATTTAGAATTCAACCAGAAATCAACTAAGGATTAGTTGATTACAAAAAAAAATAATCAGTATGCTATGGAATAATCATAATCGAATTGATATTTGTAAATTAACATCATGCTTTAGGAATAATCTAATAGCATAAGCATGGAATAATCATAACATTCAAGGTTATTGATGATTGGGTACTAAACATGCATCATGAATAGTAAATTGAACGACAAAGTTGCTCATCACTAGAATACAGTAACTCGCATGCTAACTAACGAGTTATATATTAAAGAAACTTGTTTAATAATAAGATGTAAGATGTAGAATACTTGCATCCTCATGAATCAATAGATACAAGAGCTTTATCAATAATAAACAATCTAACTCCACGAAAGTGTAGAGTTAGCAACTTGTATAATTGAAATGGAATTAAAAGCAATAACGTGCTCAACGAAATTAACCTTGTACAACGAAGTTTTAGAGTTAGAAAACTTGCCTTTAGCACAAGCTAAACCTTACAACTTGAATAAATACCCAATACATATGTCATCATGACATAATTAGTCATGACCAACATTTTATATCTATATAAACAAAATGTATACATCATGTAGGTTAAATTACCAGTTCACATAATCAAACTACGTTAATACTAATTAAATCTTGATAACATGCTCATTCATAGTTTAATACTACTGAAATCATCATTTAACATTCATATTATTAACACATAACATTTATTTTCAAAATTTGTATACTTAAACAAAACTGTTAGAACCTCATCGCTAACTTTCGCGTTCTTGGCTGCCACGATTTACATCATGTTCGTTCATTATGGCTATTGATTTGCTTGTTTGTGGCTCATTTCACGAGGCCATTGGTTGTATTTTGTGGTTGAGATTTGTCTTCTTTGGTGATTTGGGCTGAGACTCGAAATCTGGCGACCAAGCTCGACAGAGATGAACAAAAGCCAAATTGGCCTAAAAGCTCGAATCTAATAGGTGATTAACATGTAATACACATATAGACTTCATATAAACATATTGTGAAGACTTCTAACATGTTTCTACTCATAAAATAACATAAACATCAAATTTACAACACCCAATTTCAATGTTTTTTGGCAAAAACTCCATTGTTGACATTTTTAATGAAAATCAACACTGTGATTTTGTTTTTCAATCAAAACAGAAATTTCAAAACATCATAGTTATGATTATACATACTCTATCAATTTCCAAAATTAATTTATCAATTTAACAACTAATTAAACCTTAATTTCTATTTTAAATTAAGCCATGTTCATATATATATATTTTCATGTAAACACTGTAATATACTTTCTTCCACAAAACACATATATACATGAATTACTTTATCTATAATCATATATAACTCATGGAATAACCTTATAATCAATAATCATACAAAACTATATACATAACAACAATTTATCCTTTATAAAAATTTCACAGAGAACTTTTTGGAAAAAGAAGAAAACTAACTTTTTAAAGAAAAGATTAAGCTCCTACCTTTGATTAAGAAGATGATGGTTATTCTCAAGCTTCTTCTCTCTAATTCATTTCTCAAAAAACCTGTTAGAATCACTCACTTTCTCTCTAGAGTTTTCTCAAATTTTTCTGTGTTCTTCTCATTCTTCTCTCTTCTCCCAACTCTAGTTTACGTAATAAAAATATAACGTATATGGATATAATGTATATATTAAATATATAATATAACTCTAACTTAACGACATCGATTATTTTTATTTTGAAAATCAAAAGCCATAAGGCTTGTTTGGCTAACCACTAAAAAATAATCAATTAACCCTTATGCCTTGTTTGGTAAAAAAACACAATTAGATTAAAGACTTAATAGGCATTAGGCCTTGTTTGGCAAAAGCTGAATTAAACTCCCTTAATTTATTTTAATAACTCCTTTATAGTAAGGTTATTTGTCACACTTCTATTTAATTAAATAATCAATTTAATCAATTCAAATATTAATCTATTAAATTACTTTTGCTTAGCACATAATTTAATATCACATAACTATAATTTCTTTTATAATTATAATTTTATTTAACCAACTAATATTTTAAATTACAATTTCCTATTTAAAATATTATAATTTATTTAAATCACTATAAGCACTCTAGCTTACTTATTAAATTAAATTGGTATATAATCTCATAACAATTAATTTTCTTAGCTCCTTAATTATTTATTCCACAAATAATTAACTAAATCACATCCACTCAAATTGCCATTAAATACTTATATAATTCAATAAATATTTAATATTACAAATAAATATTTAATATTTAATTATTTATTTAACAAATAATTAACTAAACCACATCAACTCAAATTGACCAATTATTTATTCAACCATAAACATATCCATTAAATACTTATATAAATCAATAAATATTTAATATTACACTTTAAAATTCTGGAATGTTACATCATTCCCTCCTTACAAGGATTCTGTCCTCAGAATCACAAATCAAACAAATCATTCGTTACAAACCATGCATCAAACTTAATGCTAAAAACCATGACTATCATCCTCTATTTATAGTGCTAGACAAAGTTCTTGTGACACTCCCAAATTCGGGTACTTCGATTCCACGGGATTTGGTGTTCACTGTACAAATATCATCTATCTATCTACCCATAATAAATGCAAGCCATGCAATAGATAGAATAAAAATCTTCCCCTTAAGGGTTACAACATCCGAATAATTAATAATACAATCCCAGGTTAAATTAACCTTAAACATATGTGCGGAAATATAAACAATAAGTCTTAAACAACATCATTAAATCAAGTCTTAAACAAAATACATCATCATATAATCAACAAGTCTTCATCACTTGCTAACTTTGCCCTTGCCCTTACTAGTGGAAGGTTCATCAGTTCTTTCGTTCTTAACTGCAATGTTATTATTAAGCAAGAGTGAGCACTATTTCCCACAAGTATAATAATGAAATAACAGTATAATAACATGCGAGTAAATCAAAGACATCTGAATAAAAGATCAACTTTTGAATCAAGAATGAATAACAAGAATCAAAAGAATTCTGAGGGTCATAAGACCTTGAACTATGTCCTAGGTTATCAAGGGTTATACTTGAAACCTTTAACAGTCATAAGACTATGGACCTTTCTTCTCGTACTTAGGGGGATCAACCCTTAGTACCATACTGTGCACAATATCTTAACGCTAGTGCATACGTAAATCCCTTTACAGGGTTGTCCATCTCAGTTTGACATTCAAGTCCGCACCAAAAGAAGTTTGGTTTGGATAATTCAATAAGGGTTCTGAAATTTAGAACGTTCATCAACTAAAGACTAGTTGAATCAATAAAGTTCACTAGTCTAATAAGATTCAACAATAATGATATTCAATTTGAATAATAATCTCAAGAAGTATACAATAGGACAATTATTGTATAACTGAATCATGCTTTGAAAAGATAATCAATCTTAAATATAACATTTGAACTTGAATGAACAATAATGACAAGTAGGGTTAGGAAACTTGCCTCGTGCGTAGATTACACTTTAACTAAGCACGTTCTTTGAATTTAATCTAGGACATTGCGACTCGAGACATTACGCTGCGGCACGGGAAATAGGCGGTGGCCGTGACTGCTAGTGCTACGGTGCTGGCGTACAGACAGGAACCTGAAAAAAGGCGATTCGCGAAAAATCGCAGAACATGCCAATTTCTTCAAATTTCTTATTTTCTACTCAAAATTAGACATACCCATATGATGTAATTCATGCATAAACATAAACCAACATTTATATAACGACTTTAACCAATGTAAACACTTAATTACAGAATTTAAGCATGCAATTTCACTGACTTTTATGTTCTTGAAGGTTTTGAAAATAAGACATTAAAATTTTCACTACGGATTCGTTATAACACCGAATCCGTTTATTTAAACTTTGGTCTCTTCGTATCAACATGCATAACAACATACGAGTGTAAAATTTAGGGATAATATACGATCAACACATGAATTATCACGTATAAGGCCATATGGCTATAACCCAAACTTTGTAAATTTTTGAAATAGCAATTCATAGTATTATGAAACTTATGATATGGAATCATATACAATATATATAAGATATGCTATGCTACTCGAATTATTACATATATACACATAATTGTTACCTTATTCATTCTGAAAACTTTCTACAGAGGACTTAAGCCATATTTATGAAAACTTTAAAAGACGTAAAATAAGAATTGGGTTGGATAGAATTACCCAAAGCGTAGATGAATAAGGATGACAATATCTCTCTACTTCAATCACAGTATTCACAATCTCTCTCAAAATTCTTAATTCTATCTGTGATTTCTTTTTGCTAGACTTAGAAGAATGAAAGAAAAGAAAGAAGACGTATGATAATCAAGGAAAAGAACTGACGCAGAAGTGGTCAGTTACCCAGTCATGGGTAATTTTCCTCAACTCCCATTAAAGCCATGTTTGGCTACCATTTAAAAGCTTATACCAAATTAATTTAATAAAACCTCTTATACTATAGTTTAAATAATGTCACACTGCTTATAAAATAGATCCAATATTTTATTTAATTTACTTTAAATAAAATATAATAATTTCGTATAAATTCACATAGTCACATAATTAATTTTCTCATTAATAAATAATGTCAAATTATTAATTCTCTAATTAATAATTAAATTAATTAAAATAACATTAGGCTTATTAAATATTTATTTTAATACAATAAGCTCACATAATGACATACTTCGTTAATAAAAATTCTCCACATTAATTTAGTAAATGTAACACATATAATTAAATTAATCTAACACAACTGCATCAATTAATTATTTAATCTAATAATTAAATTATCGAAAAATATTTATTTAATTCAATAAATATTAAAATTAATTTACAAAATCTCGTTCGTCACATCTTTCCCCCCCTTAAAAGGATTCTGTCCCCAGAATCACTACTCAATAAATTCAACCCGTTACATTCTCCCCCCTTACAAAGATTACATCCCCGAAATCGCTTTACATAATTAAGTAAATAAATGAAGGTAATTCTTCATCATATTCTCTTCGAGTTCCCACGTAGCTTCTTCACGTTGTGGTTCCTCCAAATTACCTTAACGAAGGTATAACTTTATTTCGAGAACTTGTTCTTTTAAATTGGTGACAATTTGGACAGAAATTTCTTAAGTAAGATAAGTCTTTCTCAAAATGCGAGGGTTCGTATTCAATTACATGCTTGTAATCGGCTTTGTATGGTTGTAATACAGAAACATGGAAGACGTTGTGGACATTCTCGAGTGCTGGAGGTAAGTCTACCTCGTACGCAACTTCTTCGATTCTTCTCAGTACTTCAAAGGGTCCAATGAATCTTGGGCTCAATTTCCCTTTCTTTCCGAACCTGATCTTTCCCTTTCATGGAGAGACCTTTAAGAACACATAACTACCCGATTCAAACTCAACGTTTTTACGATGTGGATCATCGTATTTCTTCTGCCTATCTTGAGCTGCTACCAGTCATGCTCAGATCACTTTGACTATTTCTACTGTCTGCTGTACCAATTCTGGCCCTAGAAATTGTCTCTCACCAACTTCATCCCAGTAAAGCGGAGTTCTGCACTTTCTACTGTATAACGCTTCGTAAGGAGGCATACCAATACTAGCGTGATAACTGTTGTTGTAGCCGAACTCTAGTAACGGTAGGTGATCATCCCAATTTCCTTTAAAATCCATCACCCAGGCTCTTAGCATATCTTCTAATGGTTGAATCGTTCTCTCACTCTGCCCGTCTGTTTGAGGGTGGTATGCTGTACTCATTCACAATTGCGTACCCATGCATTCCTGAAGACGTTTCCAGAAATTCGATGTGAAGCGCGGATCTCTATCAAAAATAATTGACACCAGAACTCCGTGCCTCGAAACAATCTCTTTTACGTATAACCTCGCCAACTGATCTAAGTTGAATCTGATTTTGATTGGAAGGAAGTGTGCGGATTTCGTCAGTTGGTCAACGATAACCCATACCGTATCGTACCCTTTCTGAGTCGTCGGAAGGCCAACCACGAAGCCCATTGTAATATGTTCCCATTTCCATTCTGGGATTTCTAACGGTTGTAGCAATCCACTCGATCTCTGATGTTCCGCTTTCACTTTCTGATAGGTCAGACACTTGGCAACACATTCTGCAACATCACGTTTCAAATTCGGCCAGCAGAAATGTTGTCTAAGATCTTGGTACATCTTGGTACTACCAGGGTGAATCGAATATCGTGAACTATGAGCTTCGCTCAAAATGTCTTCCTTAATCTCTTGCACTGGCGGTACCCAAATTCTACTCTCAAATCTCAGTATTCCTTCCTTATCCATCTTAAATCTCAGTTCGGTTCCTTCAGATATCTTCTTTGTCACCTTTTTGCATTCATCATCCTGAAGTTGAGCCTCTTTAACTTTATCTAGTAGGGTTGTACCAGATTGCATCTGAAATAGCTTCTCATTAATCTCTATAGGATACTTCACTTCCAACTCCAGTTTCTCCATTTCTGCAATTAGTTCCTCCTGAGCAGTCAACATCGTCAATTTCTCCCGACCCTTTCTACTTAAGGCGTCGGCAACCACATTTTCTTTACCCGGATGGTATAAAATCTCACAGTCGTAATCCTTAATTAGTTCCAACCATCTTCTTTGATGCATATTCAAATCCTTCTGCGTGAAAATATATTTCAGACTCTTATGTTCCGTATATATTTCACACTTCTCCCCGTAGAGATAGTGCCTTCAAATTTTCAAAGCAAAAACAATTGCAGCTAACTCCAAGTCATGGGTCGGATATCCCTTCTCGTAATCCTTCAATTATCGTGATGCATACGCAATGACTTTGCTTGCTTTTGCATCGACACGCCCAAGTCCTTTATACGACGCATCACTATAAACAACAAAATTTCCTGTATCATCCGGAAGAGATAACACAGGGGGCCGTACTCAACCTCTTCTTCAATTCTTGAAAACTTTCCTCACACTTATCTGTCCAAACAAATTTTACAGTTTTTCGAGTTAAATTCGTTAACGGAGTTGCGATCTTGGAAAAGTCTTGTATGAACCTTCTATAATATCCCGCCAATCCAAGAAAACTTCTTACTTTCGACGGCGTTCTCGGCTGATCCCAGTTAATCACGGCTTCGACTTTAGATGGATCTATCGAAATTCCGTTTTTATCGATCACGTGACCAAGAAATTGTACTCATTAAATCCAGAATTTTCATTTAGAAAACTTAGCATACAACTTCTCTCTTCTCAATACTTCCAACGTTAATCTCAAATGCTTTTCGTGTTCTTCCTTGGTTTTCGAATAAACCAAAATGTCATCTATAAATACCACTACGAACTTGTCCAAAAACGTCTTGAAAACACCATTCATTAGTCCCATAAATGCTGTAGGAGCATTCGTTAGACCAAACGATATTACTAAAAATTTGTAGTGACCGTATCGCGTTCTGAACGCAGTCTTTGGTACATCTTCTGGCCTCACCTTCAATTGATGATAACTGCTTCTCAAGTCTATCTTGGAAAAGTATCTCGCTCCCTTCAATTGATCAAACAGGTCGTTGATCCTCGGTAATGGATATCTGTTCTTAATTGTGACCTTATTCAGTTCTCTGTAGTCAATGCATAGTCGCATCGATCCGTCCTTCTTTTTCACAAACAACACCGGTGCTCCCCACGGTGATACGCTCGGTTGAATGTACTTCTTGTCCAATAATTCTTGTAGTTGTACCATTAGTTCTTTCATCTCTACTGGTGCCATTCGGTATGGTGCCTTCGATATTGGAGCGGTTCCGGGCGCCAAATCGATCACGAAATCTACCTCTCTATATGGTGGAAGTCCTGGTAAATCGTCTGGAAATACATCGACGAAATCCCTCACAATCGGTATCTCTTCTACCTTCAGATTCTCTTTTCGACTATCGACTATGTAAGCTAAGTATCCTACACAACCTTGTCTTAACAACTTCCTGGCCTGCATCATCGTCAGACAACTCACTTGTCTAGGCGACTTGCTACCATAAAACACAACCTTTGACGGGCTCATAAGGTTAATACGCTTCTTTTGGCAATCAATTACAACCCCGTAATTGAACCAGTCCATTCCCAATATAACGTCAAATTCCCCAAGTCGAATAGGGATAAGATCTACGTTCATGATATTACCCTTAACATCCACTCTACAGTTCTTATACACGTACTTAACAGGGATTATCTCTCTATTCGCAATTTCTATGTTCATGGGATATTCCAATTCATCCTTAAGAAAATCTAAACTATTAGCAAAGTCATCGGATATAAAGGAACAAGTAGCACCCGAATCAAATAAAACATAAGCATTAATTTCATTGATCGGAATGATACCTGACACCACATCACGAGACTGAATTGCATCTTGCACCGTCATGTTAAACGTCTGGGCAGTCGGTCAGTTTGTTGCGGTTGGTCCGGCGATGGTTAAGGCATTTCCACTGTTGTTTCCCCGGTTTCCTCCTGATCCTGACCCTCCCGATCCCTTCTTGGGACAGTCTCTTGCCAAATAGTCCTTCGAACCACAAGTAAAACAAGCACCCTTCTTTGGGTTTGGACAGGTTGGTGCTATGTGGCCTTCCTAACCACAATTGTAGCACACTCATTTTCCTTTCATACAAACTCCCAGATGGGCTTTCCCGCAAGTCAGGCATGCTTTGATTCTTTTCTTCTGATTACCTTATTGATTCCCCGATGATGAGTTGTCATTCCATCTTTTCTTCTGATTGAAATTTCCACCTCCTGTGCCACTTCCACTGGCCTTATTATTTCCTTCACCTTCATTCTTCTTCTTCTTCTTCTTTTGATCTTGATTGTACTTGGTCACCGCATCGGTTCCTCCTTCAGCGAGGATGGCCTTTTCCAGTACTCCGGCAAATGTGTTTATCTGAAACATTAAAACTTTACTGTATACCCAAGGCTTTAGTCCTTGTTCGAATCTTCTAGCTTTTCTCTCGTCAGTGTGTACTTGGTACGGGGCGAACCTCGCTAACTCATTGAATTTTGCCGCATAATCAGGTATGCTCATATTTCCCTGCTTCAACTCTAGAAATTGAACCTCCATCTGGTTCTGTGAACTAGTTGGGAAATACATTTCGAAAAATGTCTCTTTAAATCTCTCCCACGTAATTACACCTTCACCTCCTTGCACTTTGTTTATTTGCCACAAGTAGCTAGCCTCAGACTTCAGCATAAACGTTGCAAAAGCGGTCTTCTGGTCTTCTCTAACCCTAGCAACGTCGAACACCTTCTTCATTTCCATAACCCACGTTTGAGCCTCGATCGGGTTCATGGATCCTTTAAATTCTGGCGGTCCCACCGCCTTGAAATCTTTAAACGTTGTGTTTGGTGGAGCTTGAGGTTGATTGTTCATGGCTCCAGTCAGTAAGTTCACCAACTGCTGAACAGGATTAGCATTGGCATTATTGTTATTATTGGTAGACTCTTCTGGTAGGTTGACGTTGTTGTCATCTCCTCATGCGGCATTTTTATGTTAAATAAACGCTTATTAGAACTTTATTTATTTCTCTAAATAGTTAAGGCATTACTTAACAATTTAACATACTCATTTAACACATCATCTCAAACAACTTGATATATTTACATTCAAATCAAAGTTTTAACATCAAACAATAGCATCACTGCTATTTACATCAACTATCAAGGAATAAAGAATTCATAGGATTTAAACATTTAAAATATTCCTTCGTTTATAAACACGTCAGAATTTACATCTAAAACTAATTAAGTTCTTCACATAATTAAACAAATCATATCACTGTCAGTCAAGGTACTGATTATCATTGCTACTCTCTTCTTCTAAGATGCGATTCATCGTCCTGCGATCCATCATGTACAATGGTAGTCCTTCGAACTGGATTGGGTACCTCAAAACTCGATCTTGGGTCTCATTCATTGCCTTGTTAAGTGTAGAATATGTCTCCCCAATCTTAGCCTTCTTTGCACGACCATCATCATCTTCAGTATGATCACCGACGTGATTCTCTTGCAGAGCCTTCCTCTGCTTATTTTTAGTCTTTCGGAGGTTTCCTTGATTCCTTCTTCGCTTTCTCTCTCCTCGCCTTATCTTCTTGGTTTGACCCTTCTCATGGACCAAATCCCATTCTACATTTCCCAATGTGAGTGAAGAGTCAAAATCTCCTCTCCTTCTACTCTGAGAGTAATATCTTTGAATAACCGCTCGCTTCCACCAAATCTCGGACCTCGTCTCGTAACTCTATGTTACGGTCGTATAACGTGTCATACATCTCAGCATCAATGGTGTACTGTGGTAACTCCTCTTCTTCCTCTTCCTCTTCCTCAATAAATTCCTCCTCAGGATCCTCCTCAGGATCAGTCTCAGGTTCATACTCCTGGCCAATAACGGTGATCAATGGAGATGATTCCCTCTACACCAGCTGTTCCCTAACGACATGAATGTCTCGGAGTTCCTCCTCTGTCGGTACTATAGGTACCCGAGGTTCCTCCTCAGTAGGTACTATAGGTACCCGGAGTTCTTCCTCCCCAGCTTGACTAGCTTCTCCAACATTCGACATCCTGACAACAAAATTTTAAGTTTTAGTTAATAAGTCGTATCATCTAACGCATACTTTAACACATAAACACATAAGGTCTTTTATTATCTTCAATGAATTACAGAAATTCATTTCTTATAACCCGATAAGAGTTTTCCATCACTATCTTCTTTCTATAAGGCTACTACCTAAGGTTGTTCCCCACCTAAGGTTCATAACCTCATGACTCGATACCAACTTGTGACACCCCGAAATTCGGGTACTTCGATTCCACGGGATTTGGTGTTCACTGTACAAATATCATCTATCTATCTACCCATAATAAATGCAAGCCATGCAATAGATAGAATAAAAATCTTCCCCTTAAGGGTTACAACATCCGAATAATTAATAATACAATCCCAGGTTAAACTAACCTTAAACATCTGTGCGGAAATATAAACAATAAGTATTAAACAACATCATTAAATCAAGTCTTAAACAAAATACATCATTATATAAACAACAAGTCTTCATCACTTGCTAACTTTGCCCTTGCCCTTACTAGTGGAAGGTTCATCAGTTCTTTCTTTCTTAACTGCAATGTTATTATTAAGCAAGAGTGAACACTATTACCCACAAATATAATAATGAAATAACAGTATAATAACATGCGAGTAAATCAAAGACATCTGAATAAAAGCTCAACTTTTGAATCAAGAATGAATAACAAGAATCAAAAGAATTTTGAGGGTCATAAGACCTTGAACTATGTCCTAGGTTATCAAGGGTTATACTTGAAACCTTTAAAAATCATAAGACTATGGACCTTTCTTCTCGTACTTAGGTTGATCAACTCTTAGTACCATACTGTGCACAATATCTTAACGCTAGCACATAAGTAAATCCATTTACAGGGTTGTCCATCTCAGTTTGACATTCAAGTCCGCACCAAAGGAAGTTTGGTTTGGATAATTCAATAAGGGTTTTGAAATTTAGAACGTTCATCAACTAAGGACTAGTTGAATCAATAAAGTTCACTAGTCTAATAAGGTTCAACAATAATGATATTCAATTTGAATAATAATCTCAAGAAGTATACAATAGGAGAATTATTGTATAACTGAATCATGCTTTGAAAAGATAATTAATCTTTAATATAACATTTGAACTTGAATAATAGTAATGATAATTTACTCGAGGTAAATAATAAACTTGAACAATAATGACAAGTAGGGTTAGGAAACTTGCCTCGTGCGTAGATTACACTTTAACTAAGCACGTTCTTTGAATTTAATCCTACATACCATTCACATTCACAATACCAGTTAATTATAACTTAACTAATCATCAATGATCATTCTTTTGTCTAAACTTTGGTTATGACTATACTTAGTCAAAATATCACATTTACTGTAACATAATATCACTTCATGAATAATAATTTAATTATGCATTCCATAACTCAATCTACATGTAATTATGTTATTTATTTGTTAAACATCTATTTTATCATTACATTATACTTCTAACATGTTTACATGTTCATTACATTAAATTATTAACACATTGCTAGACTTAATCATTTTAAAATATCATTTCTGAACTTTCTAGAGAGTGGTATTGCTATTTCACTATTACACTTCGTTCGCTGCGTTGCATGAGATGGCGCTTGCCACGGACTCTTAATGGCAAGGGCTCGAGACATGGCATCATGCTGCCTAGCGTAGCGCTATGGCTGAAAATAAGCAGTGTATTGGCCAATACATGGCATGCAGATTGCATATTTTAGAATGGCGATTCATGAAAAATCGCAGAACATGTCAATTTCTTCCAATTTCTTATTTTCTACTCGAAATTAGACATACCCATATGATGTAATTCATGTATAAACATAGCCCAACATTTATATAACGACTTTAACGAATGTAAACACTTAATTACAGAATTTAAGCATGCAATTTCACTGACTTTGATGTTCTTGAAGGTTTTGAAAATAAAACATGAAAATTGTCAGTACGGATTCGTTATAACACCGAATCCGTTTATTTAAACTTTGGTCTCTTCGTATCAACATGCATAACAACATACGAGTGTAAAGTGTAGGGATAATATACGATCAACACATGAATTATCACGTATAAGACCATATGGCCATAACCCAAACTCTGCAAATTTTTGAAATAACAATTCATAGTATTATGAAACTTATGATATGGAATCATATACAATATATATAAGATATGATGTGCTACTCGAATTATTACATATATACACATAATTGTTACCCTATTCAACTACAGAAACTTTACAGAGGACTTAAGCCATATTTATGAAAACATTAAAAGACGTAAAATAAGAATTGGGTTGGATAGAATTACCCAAAACGTAGATGAATAAGGATGACAATATCTCTCTACTTCAATCACAAAGATTCACAATCTCTCTCAAAATTCTTAATTCTCTTTGTGATTTCTTTTGCTGACTTAGAAGAATGAAAGAAAAGAAGAAGACGATGATAATCAAGGAGAAGAATCGACGTTAGAGTGGTCGCCACCCAAACCATGGGTAACTTCCTCAACTCCCATTAAATCCATGTTTGGCTACCATTTAAAAGCTTATACCCAATTAATTTAATAAAACCTCTTATACTATAGTTTAAATAATGTCACACTCCTTATAAAATAGATCCAATATTTTATTTTATTTACTTTAAATAAAATATAATAATTTCTTTTAAATTCACATAGTCACATAATTAATTTTCTCATTAATAAATAATGTCAAATTATTAATTCTCTAATTAATAATTAAATTAATTAAAATAACATTAGGCTTATTAAATATTTCTTTTAATACAATAAGCTCACATAATGACATACTTTGATAATAAAAATTCTTCACATTAATTTAATAAATGTAACACATATAATTAAATTAATCTACCACAACTGCATCAATTAATTATTTAATCTAATAATTAAATCATCAAAAAGTATTTATTTAATTCAATAAATATTAAAATTAATTTACAAAATCTCGTTCGTCACAGTTCTAAATCCTATGGGAATTAGAAGTTCAAATCCTAAAAGGAATTACAATCATAACTAGTTTGCAAAAAGAAATATAATCCAATTTGGAAATAAATCTCAGTCTAAAGATATCCTAAATCTAATAGAAATATCAATCCAATTCCATGTAGAAAGATGCCAAAAATGCATTTAGAAACTTTCCAAAAATCCATGATTTCCCAATTTACCCGCTCAAATTCGCTGGGGCGAATTTCCATTTTCTGCTACGACATTATTTGGTAAAACGACCATAACTTTTGATCCGATATGAGTTACAAGGCTTGCTACCTATCAAATAAAAGCTCTCGACGAGATCTACAACTTTAATTCTTGCAGAATTCACAGATTCTGGCTGAATGAAGGTTGAAATTGGACTCCAAGTGACTGCTATATAAATTGCAACTTCCAAATTTTGAGATTCAACTTCCGTCTAGTAAAAAGATCATAACCTTTTTATATGAACTCCGATTGGGACGATTCAAGATGTTTCAAAAAGCTAAGGAAGATCTCTACAATAAAATCCAAGTCCCAAGTCAAGACCATACATCCAACGTATTGCTAAAAACCTTGGAATTTTCCCTTTTCCCTCATTTCAGCTCCAATTCTTCCTGAAATCATTAAATACCTTAATAATCTCACTTACATATGAATCATGCAATAAAACTAAACTAAAAGGAATCAAAATAAATGAATAATATGCACTCATCAGGTTTATACCAATGGATTGAAGCATGATAGATGCAGCAAGTGGTGGAGCACTAGTAGAATCCAGAATCTGCGAGGAAATTAATTGCAAACATGACAACTAACTCACAACAGTATGGGACCAAGAACGATTATGTAACAATATGGATAAATGGGGTAAGCACCAATAATATTGAGCTTTGGTTCGACAAATGGCTACGGGAATATGCAAGTTGCAAAGGAGTGTGGAATTTACTCAATGTGATGGTATACCAGTGATGCTTGTCCAATATTGAATGAGGATGAAACTATGCAACAAGTCAATGATGTGGGAACATTCTTTAGACATCACCAACATTAATATGATCTTTGGGCATAAACTCACAATCCCAGATGGAGATATCATCCCGACTTGAGCTATGAAGTTACTAGGCCACCAATGCAACCTGTCTTTTCAAGTATGCAACAATATTTTTAGCAGACGTAACCTAAAGAAGTACTTACCAATCCTGGACCGTCTCTTGAGGATATGTTCAAAGCTTTCATGAACCAAAAACAACAGTTCCAACAAGAAACAAGAACTTCCATCCATAATTTGGAGAATTAAATGAATCAACTTGTTACAACAGTGGGACGTTTGGACTCTCAAGGTTCAAGGAAGCTACTTTCTCAAACTGTTGTTACACCAAGAGAGAATGTAAGTGCGGTTACTTTAAAAATTAGTGCAGAAGTATGACAACAAGAGGTGTGAGATCCCAAATTTTATGAAATAAAAGTATTCAATTTTCTTATAATTATTATTTTATTTCGTAAATGGTAAAATTGATAAAAGGTTAAATTTAAGGGTGATATTTGAAATTTTTTACAAAGTAAGAAAGTTGTTATTCGTTGTGCCGGGGAATATTCGATTGGTCGGGGAATATTTGTTTTCACAGGGAATATTTGTACGATGGCATAATCATTGGTGAACCCCATAACGAAAGTATTATCGTATTTAGAAAACGACAAAATTATTTTTTTATAAAAATAACAACGAAAGTGTTACCGTTAAAACTGTTGAACTATCCGATAGTAAAAGTACAGTAATACGCATGGTTGCATAGTAGCACACGGTATTGATTATTGATGCTTACGTGAGAAGTCACTCAGTTATACTCAATTATTGCTACAATAATTGCTGCATCATATCTCTCATATTATTGATTCAATTATTGTCATAGTATCATCTGCATAATATGTTATATTATTAAATCAATAATTGAGACGACAAAGTTATTCATATTATTATTTTCAATATTGACAATGTCTAGAAGTTCTGTCAAGGAGAGGTTTGGTCACCTAATTGCGCGCCAATAAGGAGAAATTCTTATCGGAAAGCCCCCTCTTTCTTAGGAACGACCTGGTTGTTAAATATTGTGAATTATAATATTAATGATAAATAAGTTCGTGTTGATTAAAGATGAAATTGATAGTTCCATTGTGTCAGAATTATTTGTGTTAGTGAAAATCGACATTTATTTCGATATTAATTGATGTCTGGAGGTTATATTGACTAATCGGGTAAGTAACCGGATAAATGAACAATTAATTGCTATTTATTCACATGATTATAACTATTTATTCATATGTGTGTACTATTGATTCACATTCATTTACTATTAGGGGAGTTGGTGCAAGATTGATAATACTTGCATGACTAAGTTAAAAATAGAGGTATAAATGGAGGTACTATACTGTAATTTATATTTTCACAAGTCTAGAACTATTGATTCACATGCTTTACTATTAGGGAAGGTGGTGCAAGTTTGATAATACTTGCAGGACTAAATTAAAAATGAAGGAAAAGAAGAAGGTATTATACTGTAATATTTCGAGCCCCAAAACGTGAAATTATTGAAACTATATTTTTCTATAAATAGAAGCTCATTTCTTCATTATTTTTCACCAATTCACTAAAGCTATAGAGAAATTATTATAGAGAGAAAGAAGAAGAGAAGTATGCTACCTCACTATTCCAGTATCCAGTCTTTTTTTAAGGTAATAAGAGTGTTGCCGGGTCGAGCGGGGATAACATGAGAATAGAATGGTGGTCTATAGCTGTTGAGGTTCTCCCTAAATAGTATGGAAATAATTTTGTTGAGAACTTTAGATAAGTGTGTCGTATTGTATACGTCATTTGATATTTAATTTTGGTGAATCAAATAGGGTGAGGTGAACCCAACTTTGGAAGGGTGTTTTGCCACTATCATACAAGATGTCTAATGACATACAACCTCGTGTTATCATAAGATGTGGTTGTGCACATCCACTTCTTTGAGTATATCTCGAGAACTACCTATATGATCTTGGAGTTTATTTGAAATATAATTTTCACTTGGAGACAACGGAGATAATTATATGTCAAGAGAAGACTCACCATTGGAAAGAAAATGATAGTAATCTTCTTATTTTTCTTTGGAGACTTTTGGTTCAACCAAGGATAATTTTGTGGATATATGATATCTATCATAACCTAGACGCATGGCCTCCCATGTACGAAGGTTTCTTTGAGTATTTTCTAAAGATTTTAATTTCTAAAACAATTATTGACTGTACCTTTATGTAAGGTACCGTTGTAAGGTCTTGTGGTCAAGGCACCACAAGAGTATTATATATATTTGTATTAAAACTCACACTTTATCTCATTTGTCGTATTTCATTACGCTTCAACAATTGTATAAATGAAGTTTATATTTGATTTTTATAGTACGATATCTGGTGACTCAGAATGGGTCATGTGGACCTATTTTGAGGGCATCACAAATGGTATCAGAGCTTAGGGACATGGTCGCTGGCGGAGATATGAGGCTAGAACTAGGAGGGGAGAGACGAGTAATATACTTCGCTAGTGTGTGACTTACCTAAGCTGAAATTTTTACTTGATAAGTTGTTAATTTATGATATGTCAATTGACCTTTGTTTTAAAGATAAATTCTAGAATGATATCTGAAATACAGGAGATGAGCAATGGAAAAAAAATCATGATATAGAGGATATAACCGGGAAGGTACAATCCGAAAAGAAAGCAAGGTATTCTCATATCTTCGAATACCAGGTACGTACGTAAATTTCGAGGGCAAAATTTCATAAGGAGGGGAGATTGTGAGATCCCAAATTTTATGAAATGAAAGTATTCAATTTTCTTATAATTATTATTTTATTTCGTAAATGGTTAAATTGATAAAAGGTTAAAGGTAAGGGTGATATTTGAAAATTTTTGCGAAGTAAGCAAGTTGTTATTCGTTGTGTCGGGGAATATTCGATTGGTCGGGGAATATTCGTTTTCACAGGGAATATTCGTACGATGGCATAATCATTGGTGGACCCCACAATGGAAGTATTGTCGTATTTAGTAAATGACATAATTAACTTTTTATAAAATTAACGGCGAAAGTATTACCGTTAAAACTGTTGAACTACCCGGTAGTAAAAGTATAGTAATACGCGTGGTTGCATATTAGCACACGGTATTTATTATTGATGCTTACATGAGAAGTCACTCAGTTATACTCCATTATTGCTACAGTAATTGATGCATCATATCTCTCATTTTATTGATTCAATTATTGTCACAGTATCATCTGCATAATATGTTATATTATTAAATCAATAATTGAAATGACACAGTTATTCATATTATTATTTGCAATATTGACAATGTCTAGAAGTTCTGTGAAGGAGAGGTTTGGTCACCTAATTGCGCGCCAATAAGGAGAAATCCTTATCGGAAAGGCCCCTCTTTCCTGGGAACGACCTGGTTGTTAAATATTGTGAATTATAATATTAATGATAAATAAGTTCGTGTTGATTAAATATGAAATTGATAGTTCCATTGTGTTGGAATTATTTGTGTTAGTGAAAATCGACATTTATTTCGATAATAATTAATGTCTGGAGGTTATATTGACCAATCAGGTAATTAACCGGATAAATGGACAATTAATTACTATTGATTCACATGATTATAACTATTTGTTCAAATGTGTGTACTATTGATTCACATTCATTTACTATTAGGGGAATTGGTGCAAGATTGATAATATTTGCATGACTAAGTTAAAAATGGAGGAATAGATGGAGGTACTATACTGTAATTCGTATTTTCACATGTCTAGAACTATTGATTCACATGATTTACTATTAGGGGAGGTGGTGCAAGTTTGATAATACTTGCAGGACAAAATTAAAATTGAAGGAAAAGAGGAAGGTATTATACTGTAATATTTCGAGCCCTAAAACGTTCAATTATCGAAACTATATTTTCCTATAAATAGAAGCTCATTCCTTCATTATTTTCACCAATTCACTTAAGCTATAGAGCAATTATTATAGAGAGAAATTATAGAGAGAAAGAAGAAGAGAAGTCTGCTACCTCACTATTCAAGTATCCAGTCTTCTTCTAAGGTAATAAGAGTGTTGCCGGGTCGAACGGGGATAACAGGGGAATAGAACGGTGGTCTATAGCTGTTGAGGTTTTCCCTAAATAGTATGGAAATAATTTTGTTGAGAACTTTAGATAAGTGTGTCGTATTGTATACGTCATTTGATATTTAATTTTGGTGAACCGAATAGGGAGAGGTGAACCCAACTTTGGAAGGGTGTTTTTCCACTATCATACAAGATGTCTAATGACATACAACTTCATGTTATCATAAGATAGGGTTATGCACATCCACTTGCTGAGTATATCTACGAGCACTACCTATATGATCTTGGAGTTTATTTGAAATATAATTTTCATTTTGAGACAACGGAGATAATTACATGTCAAGAGAAGACTCACCATTGGAAAGAAGATGATAGTAATCTTCTTGTTTTTCTTTGGGGACTTTTGGGTCAACCAAGGATAATTTTGTGGACATATGATATATATCATAACCTAGACGCATGGCCTCCCATGTACGAAGGTTTCCTTGAGTATTTTCCAAAGATTTTAATTTCTAAAACAATTATTGACTGTACCTTTATGCAAGGTACCGTTGTAAGGTCTTGTGGTCAAGGCACCACGAGAGTATTATATATATTTGTATTAAAACTCACAGCTTATCTGTTGTCGTACTCTGCACGACAGTTCAACAGTTGTATAAATGAAGTTTATATTTTATTTTTATAGTGCGATATCTGGCGACTCAGAATGGGTCGTGTGGACCTATTTTGGGGTCGTCGAAAGAGGAGTCCGTACTTACTTCAGGGACAGATAGCAGTGCTATGTGTGAAAATGTAGTGTCCAAAGTCAACACAAAATTTTATGAGGATGAGGAACAAGAGGAAGAGGAGAATAATTTGATAAGTTATACAAATTTTTACAAAGAAGATATAGATGATACATCTGTGCAAATAGTAAAAAAAATGAATGATAAACACCATGGAACCTTAACCATGGAATTGGATGATGCACATGTTCAGTTCGACATATTTATAGTCAAAAGGTATCTTGGTAATATTAATTTTGTTTTTACTACTGATGTTGTTCATGACTTTATAGTGCATGAATCTCTTGAGCAAATATACGAGAAGGATTTGAGGGCTAAAATGGAGCAAGATCATGAAGTAAAGGATTCTCTAAATGAATTGAAATTGTTACCAGTCCACTTGAAGTTCAAAAGTTCGATTACATAGAATGAGAATGATGATGTCAAGCCAATGACAATAAACAAGGGTAGCTGCTTGGGAGGCAACCCAAGAATTCAGATTTGATTTTTTTCTCTCTCTTTACTTTTCAGTTTTTTTTAGTTGCATGTTAGTTATTAGTTTTTTTATTCTTTCCATGCTTTTCTTACATTGGGGACAATGTAAGGTTTGAGTATTGTGGGGGATTTTGGTTTTATCTTATTTATTTTATTTAGGGTTATTTGTGATAACCCGAGATTTCGAATAATTAAAATTTTACGAATAATTTTTTTTTATATTAATATTAATATTAATTATTAATATTGTGTTGTGTGACTGTGATACGAGTCGGAGAATTAGTCAATTGGTGTATTTACTGAGAAATTAGAGTAGAGTTATGCTTAACAACTTTAGAAACCCTAACCCTAATTTCTGGATAGGGATTCGATAGAAAATATAATTAAAATAATTATATTGAAGAGTATGTATTTGTACTGTATAGAGATATTGATCAATGATTGATCGGATAAGGTTTAAAATTAATAAACCCTAATAAGAGATTAGAAACCCTAATATCAGGATTAGAAATCCTAACGTACGGTTAGAAACCCTAATCGAAAGCCGGGAAACCCTAATTTTATAGTCCTAAAACCCTAATTAGGAAACCTTAATCCTAATTGGCAAGCCTAATGTGTTTATTAAACTTTAATGTGATTAGAAAACCCTAATTATATTTTAGTTATCTTAATTTCTATTTTACAAACCCTAATTGTAATTTAGAAAATTTATTTTTTCTAAACAAAACCCTAATTTCATAATCGGGATTTCTAAACCGTAATTAGGCAACCCTAATCCTATTTGGAAGGCCTAATATATTTATTAAACACTATTGTGATTAGGAAAAACCTAATTTAATTAGTAAACCCTAATTTTAGTTTTAAACTTTTAAATTTTCTAATTAAAACCCTAATTTGGAAATTGTAGAAACTAATAATGTAAAACCTAAGGGTTAGAACCTTAGGGTTAAACCCTAAGGGTTTGAGCAATTGACCATCATGCTCTGACTAGATTGAATCTGGTTATTGTGTTATAGTCTGACTGATTTGTTGCTTGATATATGTTCCTTGACATATGGGCTACGAAATAAAACCTTAATAACATTAATACAATGACTAGAACGTGTAAATAATTGAGCTTCAAAATAGCCAGTCGAACTATCTGGGTTTCTGGAAAACCCAAAAATGTTCTGACAGTGATTTATAAGGCTTGGATCGTGCATTTGAGTTATGTTATAACGTTGTTAATGGTTGATTCTTGTAGTTTTACATAAACAATACAAGATCATGGTTAGAAATTGCATAGAAACATTTTGGAGTGAAAATTACACACGGTCAAACCAAGTCCCCTGATGACTGAGCTGTCAGTGTTCTTGAGGCTCAAGAAAACCAACAACGACGCTTTGTGTAGCTAAAGACCTATAGCGACGGTTTTGAATTATTTTAATTTCCGAATTTCTAGAAATTAATTAAAAATAGAAAATAAATTCTAAAAATTACAAAAATGGTTTTAAAAATCATTTTAAATTCTGATATTTGGGACATTTTTCATTAATATTTATAATTATTTGGATATTAATGTTATTTAATTTATTTAATTAGTGTGTTAAATAAATTAGAGAAAGATGATTTTAATTATATAAAAATTATTTTAAATAAGAAAAATGTATTTAAAAATATTTGGAGTTATAAAATGTGACTTAATATTTTTGGAGAATTTTCATTAATAATTCAATATTAATGATATTAGATTTATTTAATTATTAAATTAAATAAATAAGTTAAATATCATTTTATTGATTTAAAATCATTTTAAATAGGAATAAAGTGTTAGAAAATATTTTAAATTATAAAATATAATTTTCAATATTTTGGAGAATTCTCATTAATAAATTAATATTAATGATAATATATTTATTTAATTATTAAATTAAATAAATGAATTAAATATGGTTTTATTGATTTAAAAATCATTTAAAAATGAGAAAAATGTTTTAAAAATATTTTAAATTATAATTAATGACTTTTAATATTTTGATAATAATTTCATTATTATTTAAATATTAATGGTGATGGTTTAAAATGATTTTAATTATTTTAAAAATTATTTAAGTAGAATATTGATGATTTAAAAATATTTTAAGTTAGTAACAATAACTTTAATATTTTGATATGTATAACATTAATATTTTTATATTATTAAATATTAATGATAATAAGATTATTTGATAATTAAATCATTTAAAAATGATTTAAGTGTTTGAAAAATTATTATAAATTATAATAATTGTTGATAAATTATTAAAAGCTTCCGAAAAATATTATAAACGATATTTGACTTATCTAAATTAATATTGAAGCTTAGAGACCAAGTTTAATAAACAATATAAGTGTTAATTGTCAGATAGGGTGACCAGAATACCGAGAATGAACCGAAGTCCAACCAGACCGAAATAGTTACACTTGATAAGTGTTTATATATGTTATAAACACTGATGTGGCTATATAGTAATGTGCCTAGGAGAGAATTGACTGTAAGTTATAGGGTTATGTGTTATAAATTATTGTGCTAATTATGAGACCGATATTATTGGTTATAGGTCTTACAAACGTAGATAAGTTTATTGTGTAGTTGTAATCAACGCGGCAAGCAAGTTCCCTAACTCAACCTTGAGTTATATTCATTCAATTATTATAGTGGTTAATTATTGCTAATTATACCATGTCCAGGGATTTATTGTTGATTAAATCGCAGTTAGTGCATGTTTATTAATTCAAATTGAATTAATGATTCGAAAAAATATATATTCGTAGAAGTACTATTGTTGGATATTCATATATGTAGAAGCTAATATTGACAGTACAGATAATTCCTGTTTATTGTCAAATTATATTGAGAAATGTCTTAGCTAATTATTATGGCTAGACGAACATTTGTTAGAACCTGATAGGTTCGAGAAGAGAATTTAATTATTATTGATAGATCAATGCCAGTTGTATCGGCTAGATCGAAAACTTGATAGGTTTGAGAAAAGAAGAGAAGTGATTAGATATTGAAATCTTTGTATTTCGTTTTTAAATCAAAATCTTTATTCCGAGACTGAGAAGAACAACCTTTTATATAAAGAGAACATTTTAGGTCGTATATTCGGCCATTGCGCACTATTAAGTATTATGCATAATATAGGGTATAATAAAGCTGATCACTTGTTATACATTTGCAGAGGGGTATGACTTAATCTTTATTGTTATCTGATACGCCTGCGTATGTATCAAAGTAAATCTTTGATAGATACCCGAGAAGATAGAAGTTCTAGATCCAATAGATCGCTCAGCATAAATCTAGAAAACATTCCACTTTGTTATTGTGTAGAATTGATTCTTGTTTATTCAATAGAATATCGTAGAAACTTTGAAAGCGTTGTACTCTTTCATTATCAGATTATTGCGTTTCCTGGAATACGAGAAGACTTGTTATTGATTAACGACTTGTTCAGCTATTTTAAAGTTCCCCGAACTTTGGTGGCATTCTATCAAAATAGATAGTCTATTATTCTGATACTTATACATTCATTGTATATCTTAACTTGCGGGGCAAATTTGTTGCTCACCCTTGCTAAATAAAACTTTTCAGATAGGGACGAAGTTGCAGAAGGTGCTATGAAGAATAAAGGCAAGATGCTGGAGTAGTTATAATAAACTTATTATTATATTGTGTTTGTAAACCCTTTTTGTATATCTAAGGGGTATATTTGTAATGTTAAGGTTAGCGGACTTGGGACTAATGTATTAACAGCATATGTTAATGTGATATGTATTACTATTTTTATATGAATGGGTAGTTAGATGTTATTATATTATGGAGCGTGATCACCAAACTCGGAGGTCAGGTAACCCGGATTTGGGGGCGTCACAGGTTGGTATCAAAGCTGTAGTGACCAAGGTGTCACAGGTTGGTATCAAAGCTGTAGTGACCAAGGCGTCACAAGTTAGCAGAAGTATGAGGTTATAAACCTTAAGTGGGGTGGAGAAAACCTAGGATTATAACCATAAGCGAAATCTAGAATACTCATTTAGAGTACTAAATGAGGGATTGCCGAAATATATCGATAGTGAGATATGTGGACACATAGTGTGAGAAGTTCGTACTGGAGAAGTATTAATAAAGTCAATTAGACTGGTGGTAGGATGTCTGGAGAAGATGAAATGAGTGCGGAGATGCTAGCGGATTTGCTGCACCAAGATGCGAGTCGAGGTGCCAAAGGCAAAGTGAATCAGTTGAGAAGGTGGGAGAAGATGAACCTATGGTCAATCTGGGGAGCGATCATGACGATTATCTCGAGATGTATCAGAGTGATGATGAGGAGGCAGAGTCTAAAGAAGCTAAGGTGGAGAAAAGAGAATAAGACAAAAGTTGGAGAGAAAGATCAACTATCTGCAGAAGTTCAAGAACTCCGGAGTAAAGTATTTCTCTTGGAGGAATTGTGGAAGACAGAGCGAGCGTTACGCGAAATAACTGAAGAACGGAACGAGCTGAAGGCGCAGGTGGACAGAATGAAGACTGAAGGTGGTGGATCGTCTGAAGAAACCAGCAGAAATACAAGAATAAGAGAAAGAGGGACAACGACAATGACAACTCTGAAAAATTCAAACCCGAAGAAGAAGCAAGTCTGCAGCAAGTGTGGAAAGACTCACGTGGGAGAATGCATGATGTGGAAGAACGTGTGCTTCAATTTTAAGCAAGAAGGACATATTTTCCTAAGCCGAAGGCAATAAGTGTCCTAGTAAGAAGAAGACTGGTGAAAGGAGTGTACGGTAGATAGCTTAAGTTTAAGCGATGGTATCTTTTGATAGTGTATGATATTAACGGTTGTAATATCAAGAACGATGTGTGAACATATGTATATATATATATATATGTTTGTATGAGTGAAATCTTTATTTTCTATATGAATATAAGATTAAGATTAATTTTTGAGTTCTTAAAACTCATACTTATGGTAAGTTTATGACTTATAATTATATGAAATGTATTGAACCCCTCAACGAATGGACGTCAAAGGTCTGACTAGGATAAGTTCATACACTCATATAATTGTGGCAAGTTCCTGAACCCCTAGGTGTGGTAAGTTTGATGAACTGGGAATAGTTATGTGTGAATGGAGAATTACGAATTTTGTTTAAAGTTATGTTGTTAATCCTAATATTATTTAAAAAGCGATAGTGCTATGTGTTAGGAGCTAAATGTATTGTGTGCTATTTGAATAAATATGCGATTATATGAGAATTTTTTTTTAAAATTCTTATTGTGTTATTAATAAGAATTTGTATAGAGGAGGAGAATTAATGTAAGATTTTTATCAGATAATGCCGCCAAGGAAGGGAGGTCTAAAGAGAAATATGGAGGAACAATTTGTGAATTTGAAGCAGGAAGATATGACGGTGGCAGAATATTTTGTCAAGTTCGACGAGTTAGCAAAATTTGCTCCACATCGAGTGGACACTAAGGAGCTTAAAGCACGATATTTTAGGAACGGATTGAAATCGTTGGTACTCGAGAAGCTGGATGTGCTACAAATTAATTCATTTTCAGCGTTATTAGAAAAAGCCATTATCGCTGAGGGAGAAATTGAAGCTGTATTAAAGAATAGTCAAGAACAAAGAAAGGAAGCTGAAGGGAATCATATGATAGGTGGTAGTGGAGGTTGTAATCTTAATAAACGTAAGAGGGATGGTGATATTAATTCAGGAAATAATCCAGTAGAGATTAGGAAGAAAGGTGCGCCGTGTGTAGTTTGCAGGAAGCATCATCAAGGAGTTTGTTTGAAGAAAAAAGGAGTCTATTACAACTGTGGTCAAGAGGGACACATGTCACCCCAGTGTCTCATTCCAAAGAAGACACGAGGTTGTTTTGCGTGTGGGTCGACCGATCATCTGGTCCGGAATTATCCGAAGGGAAAGGTAGAGAGGAGAAGTGCCAACAAGGGACCCGGTAGCGGAACCTTTGCGATTCAAGGACCTGCACAACAAGGAAGACCAACAACATTCACTTTTAGCATGATAGTTCCAAATGCAGCAGCTGCCCATGAAGAGGCGACATGTAACGAGTTCGATTAGAAATTAAATTATGCGAGAAATACAAGTTAGATATTGTTGTGATTTGTTTTCTTTTATACGATCCAAGTCACAGGTTAGAATTTGAGACACAAATTAATATTGTGTTGTTAAGAATGAAATGATGATACAACTTTACAAGATTGTAGAGAATAAGAAAGCGGTGATTCCGAGAACGGAATCTTTTTAAGGAGGGGTGAATGTGATAACCCGAGATTTCGAATAATTAAAATTTTACGAATAATTTTTTTTTATTAATATTAATATTAATTATTAATATTGTGTTGTGTAACTGTGATACGAGTCGGGAGAATTAGTCAATTATTGTATTTACTGAGAAATTAGAGTAGAGTTATGCTTAACAACTTTAGAAACCCTAACCCTAATTTCTGGATAGGGATTCGATAGAAAATATAATTAAAATAATTATATTAAAGAGTATGTATTTGTACTGTATAGAGATATTGATCAATGATTGATCAGATAAGGTTTAAAATTAATAAACCCTAATAAGAGATTAGAAACCCTAATCTCAGGATTAGAAACCCTAACGTACGGTTAGAAACCCTAATCAAAAGCTGAGAAACCCTAATTTTATATTTGAGAATCCTAAAACCCTAATTAGGAAACCTTAATCCTAATTGGCAAGCCTAATGTGTTTATTAAACTTTAATGTGATTAGAAAACCCTGATTATATTTTAGTTATCTTAATTTCTACTTTACAAACCCTAATTGTAATTTAGAAAATTTAATTTTTCTAATAAAACCCTAATTTTATATTCAGGATTTCTAAACCATAATTAGGCAACCCTAATCATATTTGGAAGGCCTAATATATTTATTAAACACTAATGTGATTAGGAAAAACCTAATTTAATTAGGAAACCCTAATTTTAGTTTTAAACTTTTAAATTTTCTAATTAAAACCCTAATTTGGAAATTATAGAAACTAATAATGTAAAACCTAAGGGTTAGAACCTTAGGGTTAAACCCTAAGGGTTTGAGCAACTGACCATCATGCCATTAAAATTACAAGAACAATGACCAAAATGCCCTTTATAGGATTTTTATTAGATTACTTGTATATCTTGATAAATTTGTAGTAGGTGACCAACTCTTGACCAACCACTTGACTTTGTGACTTAATAATTCAGCCACCAGCCAAAAATTGCAGATCCAAGCAACATCTAAGTAATATATATATATATATATATATATATATATATATATATATATATATATATAGATTAAGAGAGAAAGTGTACAAACTTTGCCATTTTGCTCTCTTGCTCTCACCAACTATTTCTCTCACCAAGACTCCGAAAATAGCAAGTAATTCAGTCCCAAAATCAGTCCCTAGATCACCAAGAACAACTAAGGAGATCTAAGATCAAAGATCTAGCAAGAAGGTATAAACCCTAATATGATTTTTGATTTTACATGTTAAGAAAAAAATTGTGTTTATGTGTTTAGATTCATGCTAGAGGATGTTTTATGTTGATCTATGATGATCAAACATATATCCATAGCATCAAAGTGCCTTAATTTGGTGTTTTTCAAAAACTGTCAAGAACACGATTTTTGGTCTGACAAGCTAATGTCAGGAGCCACAGATCTGCGTCTGTTTTTGATTTGTCTTGTTTTATGTTTTGGATTGATAGTCCGATATGAGGTCTTTATTCTGCAAGTGGTAGGATAGCCATTTGATGTCTAGATTTCATTTTATTCTTGGTCAAAGTTAGTTGACCGACGTTGACCAACTGCATTCTGGGTAACCCAGAAAGTTCTAAAACAGAGTCTGACAACATCTTCAAGCTTCTTGATCTGTCAGTTAATATGTGATTTGATGTTGTTTTGTACATGTTGTAGCTGGTAATATGGACTGTACATCCAGACCTTAAGATGCTTTATATCATCAACATATCGAACGAAGAAGATGGTCAAATCTAGTCATTTGGTCACGGACACAGTTTCTGGAAAATCCAGAAATTGTAGCAGCGAACTTTCTGACAACCTTTGACTAGATCAAATCTGGTTATTGTGTTATACTCTGACTGATTTGTTGCTTGATATATGTTCCTTGACATATGGGCTACGAAATAAAACCTTAATAACATTAATACAATGACTAGAACATGTAAATAATTGAGCTTCAAAATAGCCAGTCGAACTATCTGGGTTTCTGGAAAACCCAGAAATGTTCTGACAGTGATTTATAAGGCTTGGATTGTGCATCTGAGTTATGTTATAACGTTGTTAATGGTTGATTCTTGTAGTGTTAAATAAACACTACAAGATCATGGTTAGAAATTGCACAGAAACATTTTGGATTGAAAATTACACACGGTCAAACCAAGTCCCCTGATGATTGAGTTGTCAGTGTTCTTGAGGCTCAAGAACACCAACATCGACGCTTTATGTAGCTAAAGACCTATAGCAACGTTTTTGAATTATTTTAATTTCTGAATTTCCGGAAATTAATTAAAAATAGAAAATAAATTCTAAAAATTACAAAAATGGTTTTAAAAATCATTTTAAATTCTGAAAAATAACTTTTATATTATTTGGGACATTTTTCATTAATATTTATAATTATTTGGATATTAATGATATTTAATTTATTTAATTAGTGTGTTAAATAAATTAGAGAAAAATGATTTTAATTATATAAAAATCATTTTAAATAAGAATAATGTATTTAAAAATATTTTAAGTTATAAAATGTGACTTTTAATATTTTTGGAGAATTTTCATTAATAATTCAATATTAATGATATTAGATTTATTTAATTATTAAATTAAATAAATAAGTTAAAAATGATTTTATTGATTTAAAAATCATTTTAAATAGGAATAATGTGTTAGAAAATATTTTAAATTTTATAATATAATTTTCAATATTTTGGAGAATTCTCATTAATAAATTAATATTAATGATAATATATGTATTTAATTATTAAATTAAATAAATGAATTAAAAATGGTTTTATTGATTTAAAAATGAGAAAATGTTTTAAAAATATTTTAAATTATAATTAATGACTTTTAATATTTTGATAATAATTTCATTATTATTTAAATATTAATTGTGATGGTTTAAAAATGATTTTAATTATTTTAAAAATCATTTAAGTAGAATATTGATGATTTAAAAATATTTTAAGTTAGTAACAATAACTTTAATATTTTGACATGTATAACATTAATATTTTTATATTATTAAATATTAATGATAATAAGATTATTTGATAATTAAATCATTTAAAAATAATGTAAGTGTTTGAAAAATTATTATAAATTATAATAATTGTTGATAAATTATTAAAAGCTTCCTAAAAAATATTATAAACGATATTTGAATTATCTAAATTAATATTGAAGCTTAGAGACCAAGTTTAATAAACAATATAAGTGTTAATTGTCAGATAGGGTGACCAGAATACCGAAAATGAACCGAAGTCCAACCAGACCGAAATAGTTAGACTTGATAAGTGTTTATATATGTTATAAACACTGATGTGGCTATGTGGTAATGTGCCTAGGAGAGAATTGACCGTAAGTTACAGGGTTATGTGTTATAAATTATTGTGCTAATTGTGAGACCGATATTATTGGTTATAGGTCTTACGAACGTAGATAAGTTTATTGTGTAGCTGTAATCAACGCGGAAGGCAATTTCCCTAACTCAACCTTGAGTTATATTCATTCAATTATTATAGTGGTTAATTATTGCTAATTATACCATGTCCAGGGATTTATTGTTGATTAATTCGCAGTTAGTGCATGTTTAATAATTCAAATTGAATTACTGATTCAGAAAAATATATATTCGTAGAATTACTATTGTTGGATATTCATATATGTAGAAGCTAATATTGACAGTACAGATAATTCTTGTTTATTATCAAATTATATTGAGAAATGTCTTAGCTAATTATTCTGGCTAGACGAACATTTGTTAGAACTTGATAGGTTCGAGAAGAGAGGAGAAGATAAGAGAATTTAATTATTATTGATAGATCAATGCCAGTTGTATCGGCTAGATCCAAAACTTGATAGGTTTGAGAAGAGAAGAGAAGTGATTAGATATTGAAATCTTTGTATTTCGTTTTTAAATCAAAATCTTGATTCCGAGACTGAGAAGAACAACCTTTTATATAAAGGGAACATTTTAGGTCGATATTCTATTATTCTTCAAGACCATTAAAGTATTATTCATAATATAGGGTATAATAAAGGTGATCACTTGTTATACTTGCGGAGGGTATGATTTAATCTTTATGGTTATCTCGACACGCTCACAGTATGTATCAAAGTAAATCTTTGATAGATACCCGAGAATATAGAAGTTCTAGATCCAATGGATCGCTCAGCATAAATCTGGAAAACATTCCACTTTGTTATTGCGTAGAATTGATTCTTGTTTATTCAATAGAATAACGTAGAAACTTTGAAAGCGTTGTCCTCTTTCATTATCAGATTATTGCGTTGCCTAGAATACGAGAAGACTTGTTATTGATTAACGACTTGTTCAGCTATTCCAAAGTTCCCCGAACTTTGGTGCCATTCTATCAAAATAGATAGTCTATTATTCTGATACTTATACATTCATTGTATATCTTAACTTGCGGGGCAAATTTGTTGCTCACCCTTGCTAAATAAAACTTTTCAGCTAGGGACGAAGTTACAGAAGGTGTTGTGCAGAATAGAGGCAAGATGCTGGAGTAGTTATAATAAACTTATTATTATGTTGTATTTGTAAACCCTTTTTGTATATCTAAGGGGTATGTTTGTAATGTTAAGGTTAGCGGACTTGAGACTAATGTATTAACAACATATGTTAATGTGATATGTATTACTATTTCTATATGAATGGGTAGTTAGATGTTATTATATTGTGGAGCGTGAACACCAAACTCGGGGGTCAGGTAACCCGGATTTGGGAGCGTCACATTATTAATCCAATTTTAATGGGAAATTGAAAAAATTGATGCCTTTGAAAAATTTTGAATTTTTTTGGGTTCCATAATCCTATTTGGCTAAGTGTTTAAAAGGTTAAAGTCAAAGAGTGAAGATCAATGCTAAATTTTAAAATCTGTTTGATGCTTAATTGGTTAATGCGTGATGAAAAGTAAGCCATGATCCATAGTAATTGATTTGAATTAAATTTGTGTGAGTACTTGAATATGAGAAGCATACTTATTTGGCTAAGTTATTTGTGGAGTTATCTATGTACACTAATTTCATGACTTGGACTTGTTTAACCTGCTTATGTTGTTGTAGAACCTTATGGAGGAAAAGTTAAAAAAGTGATGAATGAAAAAAAAGAAAAAAAAGGAAAAATGTAGGATTGAAAAATCTGTTTTAATGTCCATTATATGAATTAACTGGGTATCCAAGCCTCGGGAGGCATTGATATTCACGCTGAAAAGTGTGATTGCTAAAAGCAGCTTGACTAGTCGACTTTTGTGGCCTTTGTTAGTTAAATAAGTAAGCTCTAGGGATGTCTCTAGACCCAGTGCCCTAAGACCATATGGTTTGGGAGTCATTGCTAGAAAGTTCACTACATGGGTAACTCTGACAAGCCTAAGAAAATGAGACATTGCACATACCAAGAAAAGAAAAGAAAATATATGAGAAAATCATGAAAATATATTCATCTGTGTTAAAGAGAAGGTTCTATGAACAAAATTTTAAAAGCAAGGGAAACTTATTCTGGTTATGAGTCAATGTGCATGGTTTTTGTTCCATGATAACTAAGTTGAGCAGGTATGTGGATTGTATTAAAGTTGCTTATATGGATCTAGTTTGATTTGATGACATTCATTGGTGAAAGGGCAATGTTGTTAATTTTGAGTTGACTGATGAGGCATTGGTTATATTTCTGTGAGATTAGTATTGATAATCATGATTTGTACCTTGAACCCTTTTGACACTATGTTTGAATAGAATTCTTTTAAAAATCAAACTTTTGTTTTTACACGAGGACGTGTAAAAGGCTAAGTGTGGGAAAATTTGATTCGTGCATAATATACTACGATTATAATTCTTTTATGTTTATTTTATTGCATGTTTCATGTGTATATGAGCTTATTAAGGTGTTTAATGATTTTAAGAAAAGTTGAAGATGAAACAAGGAAAAATGTGAGATTGCAGAGCTTTTAATGCTAAGTTGGATGCATGGTCTTGGCTTGGGACTTAGATTTTATTATAAAACTATTCCTTAGATTTCTTGAACATCTTGAATCGTCCCAATCAGATTTCATATGAAAATGTTATGACGTTTTTACCAAACGGACGTTGAACCTCATAGCTTAGAGTTGCAAATTACATAGCAGTCACTTGGAGCCCGATTTATACCTTGCTCCATCTAGAATCTGTCAATTCTCAAAGAATTAAAGTTGTAGATCTCGTCAAAAACTTTGATTTGATAAGTACTAGGATTCATAACTCCTCTTGGATCAAAAGTTATGGTCATTCTACCAAATGATATTATAGAAAAAAATGGGAATTACCCAAAGGATTCAGAGGCCTAGGAATCCATACCTGATCGATTTGTCTTTGGAAATATCTCGCCTAATGAATTAAAAGTTTCCCGGCCCATTCATCTCTCCAAGTCCGCCTCACGACTCAAAGATGCATATTAATTTGCCCAACGGATTAGTTTGGAAAAATTTGAAATCTTAGATTTTTAGAAAGTTTCAAAAGACAGATTTTGGAAGACTTCTACATGGACTTGGATTGATATTGCTATCAGATTTAGAACTGTTTTAGACTGAGATTTTGTTTTCGAATTGGATTCTATTTCTTTATGGAAACTAGTTATGATTTGTAATTCCTTTTAGGATTTGAATTTTTAGTTCTCATAGGATTTAGGATTATGTTTAGCACTATAAATAGATGTAATAGTCAGGGTTTTAGGCATTCTATCATTCAATCATCTACTACATTCTCTGATCTACACCATTGAAGTGCAGGCTTAGAAGACATGAGCTAAGTTCTTATTTTAGTTATGAAAGGATGTTGAACCTTATTCCTAATTAACGATTTGATCAAGTATACTTTGTTTATTCCTTCATGCATGAGATTTATTCTGATTATCTAATAAACTTCTTGTATGTTATTCAATCTACTAATTTGGTTTATGCGCGATTAAATTAGTGAATTAATATCATCGGCTAGATTAAGATATATATTAAGCAAATGATATTATATATGATCATAAGTAGCAATTAGTGATACTTAATTATGGACAAGCTTTTGGGTATTATTAAGATTTTCGAAAGAGAAGTTAAATAATTCTTGATTTTGTAATTGTTGCTTAGAATAACCTAATTCTCATTCTTCATGTTTCTGTCATATTAAATCTATACTGATAGTTTTAGGTAATATGATAGTTAGGATCTAGTGGCGGCGATTGTCATATTAGATTTACACATAAAGAGAATTTCAGATAACTAGCGATCGCGGTTATCTAGGGTTGTTAATTTCATTGAAGGATAAATACTGTAAAACTTTATTACTGCATAATTATGAAAAGGTGATAGTGAAGCTTTTTATTCATTGTTAATTCTTATTAGTTAATTTAGTTTAATCAATTCAAAACCCCCTTTTTATTGGAAATAATTGAATAATTATAAAACAAATCACTCATTGTGGGATCAATCCTTACATACTACTGTGTTACTTATTTTAAATTTGTAAAGTGAAAGTGAGGTTAATTTAGGAGTGTAAACAACAGCTCCCATTGAACAAAAGGCATGCACGATGGATAGAGTTTTTCGAGACATTTTCATATTTCATTCGATATAAACAAGGTAAAGAGAATGTCGTTCCAGATGCTTTATCTCGGAGGTATGTGTTGTTAAATACTCTTGATACGAAATAGCTTGGTTTTGAATGAATCAAAGAATTGTATGCTAATGTCCTTAATTTCGGTGAAGAGTTTAAAACTTGTGAAAAGAATGTTATAGGTAAATACTTCATAATTGATGGATTTTTGTTTTGTGAGAATAAATTGTGTATACCTGCATGTTCTTTATGAGAGTTATTGGTTATGGAATCACATGGGGGTGGTTTGATGGGACACTTTGGTGTTGATAGAACCTTGGTCGTTTTGAAAGAACATTTTTATTGGCCTCAGATGAAATGAGATGTTGAGCAAATTTCTAATAGATGCATTACCTGTAAATAGGCTAAATCTCATGTTCAACCCCATGGACTTTTATACACCATTGCCTATACCTGTTGAACCTTGGATTGGTTTGCCAATGGATTCTATATTTGTGATTGTGGATAAATTTTTAAATATGACACATTTTATTCCATGTCACAAAACTGATGATGCATCCCATATAGTTGATTTGTTCTTCAGAGAAATTGTATGTTTGCATGGTATGTATAGAACACTTATTTCTGATAGAGATGTTAAGTTCTTAAGCTATTTTTGAAAGACTTTGTGGTGTAACTTGGGGACAAAGTTGTTATTTTCTACTACTTATCATCCACAAACCGATGGTTTAACTGAAGTAGTAAATAGAACTTTATCTACTTTGTCATGGGCTATCATTAAAAATAATATCAATTATTAGGAAGAATGTTTACCGCATGTTGAGTTTGCATATAATAGATATGTTCATTCTACTATTAAAATTTCACCATTTGAAATTATTTATGGTTTTAATCCTTTAACTACATTGGATTTATTTCCATTACCTGTTTTTGAGTTTATTAACATGGATGGAAATAAGTCTGAATTTGTTAAGTAGATACATGAAAAGGCATGGCTCAACATTGAACGGAGGACGAAGCAATATGCTAAACAATCCAATAAGGGTCGACATCAAGTTATCTTTGAACCGGGAGATTAGGTGTGGTTACATATGTGGAAAGAAAGATTTCTAGCTCAAAGACGGTCAAAATTGCTTCCGAGGGGGAGATGGTCCATTTCAAGTGCTGGAGCGCATTAATGACAATGCTTACAAACTGGATTTATCGGGTGAGTATAATGTTAGTACAACTTTCAATGTTTCTGATCTAAGTCAATTTGATGTAGGTGATGATTTGAGGGTAAAGCCTTTTCAAAAGGAGAGGAATGATGAGGACATGTCTAGCTTGGATTTAAATGGAGGTCATGCATCGGATCTGTTGCAAATACCTATTGGACCCGTGACAAGAGGCCGAGCTAAAAAGTTTAAGGAAGGTTTCTCTGTTTGGTGCGAGAAATATGGGTCGAGAATGGCGTGACAACATGTTCCAAGATGGTTGAAAGTGGTCCTAAGGTCTTTAATGTGGTTGAAGCTAAGATATAAAATCAGGTGGATCACATCAAGACATGCATGCTAAGTCAAAGGATTGAGAATCGGTATAGCCTGACCAGCGCGTCCGTTTCGTGTTCCAGGACAAAAGAAACGCGGCCGTGACGCTCTGCAGATTTGGAAAAAAAGGGAATTTGCCCCGACGAACTTAGCAAGCTTAGTGAGTTGAATTCGCCTCGATTTAATTCGCCTCTCGTATTATTCTTCCCTAACTTTCTCGAACTCCCCAACGATACCTCTCTCATTCGAGCTAAGCTTCCAGTCTTTGTGCTGCTGTCGTTGGGAAATTTTGTTGGCCCATTTTTCGGTGTAGACGCGTTTTGACAGATTTTGAGCTTAGATTTGTTTCTTAAACTCAATATTTCTAGTTTATTATCAGATATCTATTATAACTAGGATATTAGAATAGATTTTGATTTCAAAAACACTTTTTGATTCCTTTTATGATTTCTAGGGTTTCAAATTTCCACTATTAAAATCTATTCTAATATTCTCTACTTTTGGTTCTTGAAGAAGTCCTAAGCTATTTTCTTCATTTTTCTTTGAGATTCAATTTGACTTATCATACAATAATTTATAGTTGTGCATGGCGTCTTCTACCGCATCAATCGTCAAGTGTACCGAGATTACCACTTCAATATAAGTGAGGGGTCAAGGTGTCATTGGTGTCCATTCAACGCATACTTCTGAACGGGAGCAATTGTACCAAGATTATCGTCTACATATAGACAAAGGGTTAAGGTGTTGCAAGCAATTCACCAACAACTTTGCTAGAAATGATTTGGGCGACGACCACCTCACGCAAGCGTGTTGTGGAGTGTATCAAAAATGGTGAGCTCAAATAGCCCAGTAAAGAATATTATGACTAAAATAACGAAGAATAAATTATACTTAGCCTTCAACAGTGAATCAGAGATTTAGAAAATGATAGACAATATAAGTTTTCAACAAACAACTGTAGTAAAATGAGTAATTCATTAGAAGAGTCAAATAGACCATAATGTCTACTATCTTATCCAATTTAAAAATTTGCCATCAAGATTTCATCAACTGTAACACCAATAGTCATGACCATGTCAATTAATAGTTCCTCGTTGCACTCAGGCTAAAGAGAACTTTCACCACGTGTCCTTACCAGACAGGCTAAAGATACTCAACAATTATATTGTCTTTTCATCAATGCCAAAAATATTCAACTGTAACACCAATGGTCATGATCATGTCAATGAATAATTCATCTTTCCATCCAGGCCAAACATAACTTTCACCACTTGTCCTTGCCACACAGGCTAAAGACACTTATCAATCATATTATCTTTGTACCAAGGCCAAAGACATTCATAACAACTTAAGTCTTGATGATTAGTTTAAATAACAACGATATAAAGGTTGAACAAAAAAAAAAGAACAATAAGATAAAAAATGAACATTAGAGAGTTGGAATTTAATTTGTCCAGAGTACAATAATGTCCAAATTGTCAACATGATATCCATAATATTGATTCGTGTTCAAGAATAATATTTAAGATTCACAATATAAATATAACGGATAAAATTCAACAAGAGGGTAAAGGTCAAAAGATATTAGATGAAACACTAACTAGTAAGGAAATTCTAATCATTTTAGGAATTTTCACCATTTAATTTTAAAGAGTGTAGAAACGAACAATACTTTCTTACCATAGTAAGTTTTAATTTAGGAGTATGAAAGAAAATGATATTGTAAGACCCCAACTTTTATGAATAAAGATTTAATTTTTCAAAATATATTTTTGAATATTATGGTGTGGATTTGATATAATGTTATAGTTGTGGGTATTATTTACAAATTTTGCAAAGTAAACAAGTGGTTATAATTTTCGATTGGTCGGGGAATATTCTTTTTAACAGGGAATATTCGTACGATGACACAATCATTATTGGACCCCACAACGGAAGTATTGTCGTAGTTAGAAAACAACAGAATTATGTTTTTATAAAAATAACGGCGAAAGTTTTACCGTTAAACTGTTGAATTACCTAGTGGTAAAAGTACAGTAATACGCGTGGTTGCATAGTAATACACGGTATTGATTATTGATGCTTAAGTGAGAAGTCACTCAATTATACTCAATTATTGCTACATTAGTTGTTACATATTATCTCTCATATTATTGATTCAATTATTGTCATAGTATCATCTGCATAATATGTTATATTATTAAATCAATAATTGAGACGACAAAGTTATTCATATTATTATTTGCAATATTGACAATGTCTAGAAAGTTTTGTCAATGAGAGGTTTGGTCACCTAATTGCGCGCCAATAGGGAGAAATCCTTATCTGAAAGCCCCATCTTTCCTGGGAATGATCTGGTTGTTAAATATTTTTAGTTATAACATTAATGATTAATAAGTTCGTATTGATTAAAGATGAAATTGATATTTTTATTGTGTTGGGATTATTAGTGTTAATGGAAATGGACATCTATTTCGATAATAACTGATGTATGGAGGTTATATTGGCCAATTGGGTAATTAATTGGATAAATGAGCAATTAATTGTTATTAATTCACATGCTTATAACTATTTGTTCACATGTATGTACTATTGATTCACATGTATGTACTATTAGGGGAGGTGGTGCAAGATTAATAATACCTGCATGACTAAATTAAAAATAGAGGTATAGATGAAGGTACTATACCGTAACTATTTTTTTCTCATGTGTGTATTATTGATTCACATGAATGTATTGTTGATTCACATGGTGTACTATTAGGGGAGGTGGTGCAAGTTTGATAATACTTGCAGGACTAAATTAAAAATGAAGGAAAAGATGAAGATATCTGTAATATTTTGAGCCCCAAACGTGCAATTATCGAAACTATATTTTTCTATAAATAGAAGCTCATTCTTCTTTCGTTCTCACCAATTCACTAAGACTCACAAGAGCAATTATAGAAAGAGAAGCTATAGAGAGAGAAGGTTTAGAGAGAAAGTAGAAGAGAAGTCTGCTACCTTACTATTCCAGTATCCAGTCTTCTTCTGAGGTAAGGGATATTATTTTAATCAGTATTCATAGAAATAATATTTTCTTCCATACTCTGTAGTATGTGAGTAATATTATTTCGTCTCGTATTCCTGATTATACCCTCATTTTGTTAAAGTATTGCTTCTATACTCCGTGAAATTTGTAGAATATCCTTAAAATTTGCGCTTCATCTAGTATCGTTTCACAAGGATATTTTCTACACATTCTTGTTAAATTTTAAGCTTTTCATGTCGGAGTACAGTCCATGAGTAGTATACATTTTTATGATATTATTCACAGGATACTATTCACAAAGTACTATTCACGGGTACTATTTACAAAGTACTATTCACGGGGTACTATTCTCAAAGTACTATTTACGGGGTACTATTCACTAGAGTACTATTCACCCGGGGAATTATTCATGACAAAAATTGATTTATTTGTTGTCCAAATCATTTTTGATGCAATATTATTCTTGAATTTTACTCCACAAAGCAGTATCATATTGACAATTTGGACATTATTGAATTCTGGATAAATTAAGTTATAAATCTTTAAAAATTTATCATTTTCTTTTTTTTAATTGAATTCTTATATCATTGTCATCATCCTCATGCTTATATTGTTATAAAAGTCATATATGGCTTACGTGCATAGATGTACTATTGATTGGTATGATTATGACCAGGGATTATTCGGTATAATCATGACCGTAATGTTACAAATGATGTGGTAAAAATCCTCATTGGCATGTAGTGCATTGATGGACAGTTGTTGGTATGATTATGACCAGGGATTATTCAATATAATCATGACCATTGATGATTACATGAATATCCTTGGCCCGTAGTGCATGAATGATTCGATGATGTGGTTTATTTATTAAGCTGAGTCCTAGCGATAAAATTGATGATAAACTTTTTAAATCATAGAAGATAGTAGATATCATGCTCTACTTGACTCTTCTAATGGATTGCTTGTTCCACTGCGGTTAAACTTGATGTTTATTATATTTTATCAGTTTAACATTGTTGAAGGCTAACGATAATTTATTTTGCATTATCTTAGTCATAATATTTCTTACTGGGCTAGTTGAGCTCACCCTTTGTTTTCATTATTCTCTTCAAGAAATGAAAATATAGCTGGGACTAGTCGGGGAACAGAGTGACGGTCCAGATGTTTGCATTAGTAATCCTCACTATTCAGTGAAATAGTGTTATAATAAATGTAATAAAGACTCCATTTGAGTTTGAATATTGTCTAGAAGACAATATTCGTATTAAAACTCTCAGCTTATGTTTTGTCATATTTTACACGACAGTTGTATAATTAAGTTGTATTTGAATTTTGTACCATGTATTTGGCGACTCAGAATGGGTGATGTATACCTATTTTGGGGGCGTCACAGTAGGTATCAAAGCTTAGGGTTATTATCCCTGGGTGAGATGTGAGACTAGAACTAGGAGGGGAAAGACGAGAAATTCCTTCGCTAGTATGACCTACCTAAGTTTATTTGGTATTTATTTGGTCGGTCAGAGTATATGGATAATATTTGACATGTCAATTAACCCTTATTTTGTGGCAGTATTTGAAAATGGCATCTAAAAATGTTGAGATAAGCAATGAAGAACATGAGACTGTTGAGTCACCAACGATCAATACCCAGGATAATGTGCATCAGGATGGAAATAATCCTTAGGAAAACAACAACGTTGACCAAATGATGAGCGATGGGATGTTCAGAGGCTTTATGCAATTCATGCAACATCAGGCGAGAACTGTAGGGTTTTCGGCACATCAAAGCAATGCACAGCGGAAAATAAATTGAATAAAACAATCCGAAACCCAAACAGGATCAATGCGAAATAGAAATTAATTCAGTGTGTAAAAGATTATACCGATTATGAAGCATGAATTGATGCGATCGAATCTCAAACGCAATCCAAACGAACTACGTCTCTACGGTATCCACACGAACGCTCCACAAATCGTCCTACGATCTGCAGAAGAAGGAACCGCGGTACTAGCCACCAAGGATGAGGATTTTTGAAACTGTTTTCTCTAGTCTCTCTCTAAGAGCGGCTAGGGTTTTGTATTTTGGCGTAATCCCTAAAATGACTGCTATATATCATATATATAGCAGTTAGGAGGAATTAATTAAAACCTAATATTATGAAAATCCAAATTTATATATATATATATATATATCTTAATTAAGTCTTACTTAATTAATATACCTATATATATATAAATTATCCTATTAATTTAAATTCATAATTTAAATACTATCAATCATATTGACATATTTAAATCTTTACAATTTAAATTAATTCCCTTTTAATTACGTTCTATGTGTGTGACCCTATAGGTTATTATTACGTTGACAATAATTTTAAAATCATATTATAAAATTATAAACAGTGAGCGGCATCTAGTAATGCATCACTGCTACCCAAGTAATAATAAGATCGATGATTCGATGCAACCTTTTTATGACCAATGTTTCAACGTAATTTAATCCTTTTAACCTTAATATCCTAGATAAAACTCGAGTCATGGAATGTGTCATACTCTTCATAATTTAATCTGAGTTTTTCTTGATCAATGAGTAGACTATATGAAGCAAATCACTATTTGAGCATGGCCATGCATTTCATAGTCCTACTCAATCAAGAGGCCTATGGATATCACCCCTAATATATAGGATGGTTAAATTCCATCTAGATTACTCATATTCCTCACACGATTCATGATGTACCCAATAATCACCTTTATAGTCCACCCTATTAAAGGTGACATTTGATGATATCAAAGTACATAAATTACCGTGTAGAAATATAGTGATTTTAGGTCATAGGACCATTACATCATTGTCACTATGAGAATTGCTAATGACACTTCGCATAATGCTCCATATAGAATTCTCATGGTGGGTCTGTCCAGTATATCATTCTCTAACATGTACCTATGCATTGACTTAATATCTCATATATTTATGACCAATGATATTTGGTCATCAGTCAATCCACATACTAGTCTTAATGCATCATTGTTGTCCCATCAACAATGATACTCGACTAGGGACATTTAAGAACAATGATACTAATTGTAATTATATAATCTCATGTTCAAGTCACATACTTGAAACTATATAATTTTTATCACTATTCTAAGGATTTTTATTATGTTAACATTTATATAACACAGTAAATAAAACCATAATAAAATCATTCATTTATTCAATCAAATATAATATCAAAACGTTAAGCAATTATATCAAATAATTGTCCTCTAGGGCATAAACTCTAACAAGAACGACTCCTATTCAAAATGCAGGTGGAAACACTAGCAACTCTCGGACGGTCACCGCTAAACAGTTCAAGGAGCTGGGACCACCGGAGTTTATTGGAGAGCCAAAACCACTTAAGGCGAGACGTGGATAAAGCGAGATCACCAAAATATTTGATGTCTTGGGATGCTCCGAGGAGCAAAAGCGTTCCTTTGCCACCTTTTATGTTGCGAGGAAAGGCGACATCGGTGGGAATCGGTGAGCGTACTCAACTCCGCCAGATTAAAGATGTCTTGGGAGAAGTTCCAAGAACTGTTCAACGACAAGTACTTTCCCGAAAGTATTCGTCACATGAAGGAGGTAGAGTTTATCAAGCTGGAGCAAAACAATATGACTGTGTCGCAGTACGAAGCTAAGTTTGTCGAGTTATCTTGGTTTGTGTCCCGCTTGGTTGATAATGAGGAGAGAATGACGCGGATGTTTCTAAGAGGTTTGAAACCCAAAATACGTCAATATCTAATTTCTCAAAAATTGTGTTTGTATTCAGATGTTGTAAATAGGGCTCAGTTATTGGAGCGCAATAACGAGTCAACCCAACCAAGAGAGAGCAGCCGATAAAATGATAATACCAGTGGTAGCAGTCATCGAAGCGGTGACAACAAACGTGGTGGAAATCAACATGCCAGAAATGGTAACCACTTCGGTGGTAATCATGGCCAAGACAATAAATGTGGGAATTTCAAGAAGAGGAGATTCAATAATGATGCAAGGACGTCAGCACCAGCACTTGTTGTTAAGGAAGGAGAATGACCGCCGGTCGTATGTTACAAATGCGAAGGGGAGGGACACATCAGTTCAAACTGTACGCATCAGTCCAAAGCATGTTACAATTGTAAAAAAGAAGGTCACCTAGCCCGATTTTGTCGTGCACCGAAGTCAAGTACAACTGGGATGGAGGCATCAAAGGCCGTCCCAGATAAGACAAAATCGGTAGTTCAAGGGAGAGCGTTTTTCATAACCTCCCAAAAAGTGAGGAATCTAAACGAGGTGATCACCGATAAGCTATTCATAAACTCTAGCGAAGTTTATACCTTAGTTGATACCCGTTCTACCCATTATTTTATTTCTCCTACTTGCGCTCAACGTTTAAATTTAACTCCAGAGAAATTAGACTTTGATTTATCTGTTGAAACTCTGTTTGGAGAAACCTTCATTACATCCACTGTTTATAAGTCTTGTTGGATTCAAATCGGTAACCGCACGTTACCTATCGATCTTATCTCTTTGAAAATACTTGCATTTGATGTGATTTTAGGGATTGATTGGTTAACTACACATCATGCTAAAATTGATTGTTTTCGTAAGGTTATTAGCTTACATATTCCTAACCAACCTATTATGCGAATTCAAGCAACCAAACCACTAAAGTCAATCACTATCATATCAAGCCATAAAGTTATTCGTTTATTGAAAAACTAATGTCAAGCTTTATTAGCACATTACATGGATTTAAACAAAAATACGTCAGATTTGAATGATATTTCAATTGTTAATAAATTTCCTTATGTATTCCCTGAAGAACTTCTTGGCCTACCCCCAGAGCGTGAAATTGAATTTTGTATCGACCTTGAATCCGGTACAAAACCCATTTCCAAAGCCCAATATCGAATGGCTCCTATTGAACTTCAGGAGTTAAAAATTCAACTACATGAATTGTTAGATATCAGTTTCATTCATCCTAGTACGTCTCCTTGGGGTGCTCCTGTTCTATTCTTGAAGAAGAAAGATGGAAGTATGAGACTTTGTATTGATTATCGGGAGTTGAATCATGTCACCATCAAAAATAGGTACACGTTACCTCGTATTAATGATCTGTTTAACCAGTTGCAAGGCGCCAAATTCTTTTCAAAGATCGATCTTCGTTCTGGATATCATCAGTTGAAGATTAAAACTGATGACATTCCAAAGACTTCTTTCAGAACTCGGTATGGGCATTACAAATTCCTAGTCATGTCTTTTGGATTGACTAATGCTCATGCTGCCTTCATGGATATGATGAACTGAGTATTCAAGGAATATTTAGATCACTTTGTGGTCGTCTTTATTGATGACATCCTCATTTACTCCCAAAGCCGTGAAGATCATTAGCAACACTTGAGGCTGATACTCCAAAAGCTTCGTGAAAATAAGTTATATACCAAGTTGAAGAAATGCGAGTTCTGGCTTGAGGAACTAGCATTCCTTGGGCACGTGATATAAAATCACGGAATATCTGTTGACCCGACAAAGATTGAAGCAATTTAAAGCTGGGAGCAACCTAAGTCAATGACCGAAGTATGTAGCTTTCTCGGCTTAGCTGGTTATTATCGAAGATTCGTAGAAGGGTTTTCTCGAATCACTACTCCATTAACTCAGCTGACTCAAAAAAGATACAAAATTCGGTTGGAGCGAGGAATGTGAGAAGAGTTTTCAAGAACTCAAGAGGAGACTCATTTTAGCACATGTTCTTATAATACGATCTGGCTCGGAGGGATTTGTCATCTACAATGATGCTTCAAGAAAAGGGTTAGAATATGTTCTCATGCAACATGGGAAAGTCATAGCCTATGCCTCACGACAACTCAAAAAATATGAGAGGAATTATCCTACTCATGATCTAGAGTTGGCAGTTGTCATTTTTGCGCTTAAGTTTTGGAAGCATTACCTGTATGGAGAGAAGGTGGAGATCTATACTTATCATAAAAGCCTCAAATATTTCTTTACTGAAAAGGAATTCAACATGCGACAATGATGATGGCTTGAGCTATTGAAAGATTACGATCATACCATTCAATACCATCCTGGAAAAGCAAACGTAGTAGCTGACGAATTGAGTAGAAAATCATATGCGGGTACGAGTGCGATATTGTCAATGCAAAGGCCCATTGTGTATGACTTATAAAGGATGAAGATAGAGTTAAAGACTCTAGGGACCCATGTGATGATGGCGAATATACGAGTAGAACCGACTTTAATCGATAAAGTTAAAGCTACTGAAGCTACAAACCTGGAGCTGATGCGTATGAGGAAGAAAATGCAAGAAGGTGTTATTCCGGAAGTAAGAATCGATGAAGAAGGAATACTTCGAGTCAACTCTAGACTTTGTGTTCCTAACTATTTTGATTTGAAGTATAAAATCATGATGGAGGTGCACAACACACCGTTTGCAATCCATCCTGGGAGTACCAAAATGTATCATGATCTTCGACATACATTTTGGTGGAGCAATATAAAGAGAGAGATAACGGGGTTTATCTCAAGGTGTCTAACTTGTCAACGAGTCAAGGCGGAGCATCAAGTGCCAAAAGGTCCATTGTAACCACTTTAAATTCCAGAATTGAAGTGGGAGCACATTACCATGGATTTCGTTACTGGTCTTCCCAAGGTTTCTCAAAGCATAAATGTCATTTGGGTCATTGTTGATAGATTGACCAAGTCTGATCATTTCTTACCGATACGAGAAACTTATACACTTGAACATCTTGCTCGTATTTACATAAACGAGATTGTAAGATTGGATGGTATACCAGTATCCATAGTTTCTGATCGAGACCCAAGATTCACTTCACGATTTTGGGTTAGTTTGCAAAAATCTATGGGCACAGATTTACGATTTAGTTCAGCATATCATCCTCAAACGGACGGACAGTCGGAGAGGACTATTCAAACTCTTAAAGATTTATTAAGACTCTGTGTCCTTGACTTCAAAGGAAGTTGGGACAAGTTCTTACCATTGATGGAATTTTCCTACAACAACAGTTATCAAACAAGTATTGACATGACTCCATTTGAGGCGTTGTATGGAAGAAAGTGTCATTCTCTAGTATGCTAGAATGAGGTGGGTGAAGCAACGTTTTGGGACCAGAGTTGGTACGTATGACTACGGAAAAGATTCAAACGATCCGACAACGTATAAAAACCTCGCAAGATCTACAAAAGAGTTATGCTGATCTTCATCGAAAGCACGTGGAATTCAATATTGGAGATCATGTGTTAATACATGTTGCTCCATGGAAAGGAGTTACGCGATTTGGAAAGAGAGGAAAGCTCAATCCTCGATTCATTGGCCCATTTTTATTCCTCGATCGAGTAGAAACTGTGGCCTATAGACTCGCCTTACCGCAAAGTATGTCTCATGTTCATAACGTTTTTCACATATCTATGTTACGTAAATATGTGAAAGACCCGAACCACATTATTAAATTAGAACCAGACGAGATAGCGGAAGATTTAACGTATGCGGAGTTACCTGTTAAAATCTTGGATAAGAAGGATCATATTCTACGCTCCAAGGTTATACCTCAAGTCAAAGTTTTGTGGAGAAACCACAATGTTGAGAAAATGACCTGGGAGTTAGAATCTGAAATGAAGTCAAGGTATCCTCGCCTCTTCGACATACCAGGTACGCACCCTAATTTCGAGGACCAAATTTCACAAGAAGGAGAGGTTGTAAGACCCCAACTTTTATGAATAAAGATTAATTTTCTCAAAATATATTTTTGAATATTATGGTGTGGATTTGATATAATGTTATAGTTGTGGGTATTTTTTACAAATTTTGCAAAGTAAGCAAGTGGTTATATAATATTCGATTGGTCGGGGAATATTCATTTTAACAGGAATATTCGTATTTACACACAATCATCATTGGACCCCACAACGGAAGTATTGTCGTAGTTAAAAAATGATGTAATTATCTTTTTATAAAAAGAACGGCCGAATGTTTTACCGTTAAACCGTTGAACTACCCGGTAAAAAAGTACAAGAATACACGTGGTTGCATAGTAGCACACCAGATTGATTATTGATGCTTACGTGAGAAGTCACTCAGTTATACTCAATTATTGCTACAGTAATTGTTGCATAATATCCCTCATATTATTGATTCAATTATTGTCACAATATCATCTGCATAATATCTTATATTATTAAATCAATAATTGAGACGAAAAAGTTATTCATATTATTATTTTCAATATTGACAATGTCTAGAAAGTTCTGTCAAGGAGAGGTTTGGTCACATAATTGCGCGTTAATAGGGAGAAATCCTTATCGAAAAGCCCCATCTTTCCTAGGAATGATCTGGTTGTTAAATATTGTGAGTTATAATATTAATTATGAATAAGTTCGTATTGATTAAAGATGAAATTGATATTTTCATTGTGTTGGGATTATTATTGTTAATGGAAATGGACATCTATTTCGATATAATTGATGTCTGGAGGTTATATTGACCAATCGGGTAATTAATCGGATAAATAAGCATTTAATTGTTATTAACTCAAATGCTTATAACTATTTGTTCACATGTATATACTATTGATTCATATGCATGTACTATTAAGGGAGGTGATGCAAGATTGATAATACTTGCATGAATAAATTAAAAATAGAGGTATAGATGAAGGTACTATACTGTAACTATTTTTTTCATATATGTGTACTATTGATTCACATGAATGTACTATTGATTCACATGATGTACTATTAGGGGAGGTGGTGTAAGTTTGATAATACTTGCAGGACTAAATTAAAAATTAAGTAAAAGATGAATGTATTATACTGTAATATTTTGAGCCCCAAAACGTGCAATTATCGAAACTATATTTTCCTATAAATAGAAGCTCATTCTTCTTTCGTTCTCACCAATTCACTAAGACTCATAAGAGCAATTATCGAAAGAGAAGCTATAGAGAGAGAAGCTTTAGAGAGAAAGTAGAAGAGAAGTCTGCTACCTCACTATTCCAGCATCCAGTCTTCTTCTGAGGTAAGGGATATTATTTTGTTCAGTATTCATAGGAATAGTATTTTCTTCCATACTCTGTAGTATGTGAGTAATATTATTTCATATTGTATTCCTAAGTATACCCTCATTTTGTTAAAGTATTGTTTCTATACTCCGTGAAATTAGTAGAATATCCTTGAAATTTGCTTTTCATCTAGTATCATTTCACAAGGATATTTTCTACACATTTTTTTAAATTATAAGCTTTTCATGTCAGAGTACTGTCCATGAGTAGTATTCATTTTTATGGTACTATTAACAAAGTACTATTCACGGGATACTATGCACGGGTACTATTCACAAAGTACTATGCACGGGTACTATTCACAAAGTACTATTCATGAGTACTATTCACAAAGTACTATTCATGGGGTACTATTCCCGAAGTACTATTCACTCGGGTACTATTCACCCGGGGAATTATTCAAGACAAAAATTGATTTATTTGTTGTCCAAATCATTTTTTATACAATATCATTCTTGAATTTTACTCCACAAAGCAGTATCATGTTGACAATTTGGATATTATTGAATTCTGGATAAATTAAATTATAAATCTTTAAAAATTTATCATTTTCTTTCTTTTAATTGAATTTTTATATCATTGTCATCATCCTCATGCTTATATTGTGATAAAAGTCATATGTGACTTACGTGCATAGATGTACTATTGATTGATATGATTATGACCATGGATTATTCGCTATAATCATGACCGTAATGTTACAAATGATGTGGTAAAAATCCTCATTGGCCTGTAGTGCATTGATGGACAGTTGATGGTATGATTATGACCAGGGATTATTCGATATAATCATGACCATTGATGATTCCATGAATATCCTTGGCCCGTAGTGCATGGATGATTTGATGATGTGGTTTATTTATTAAGCTGAGTCCTAGCGATAAAAATGATGATAAACTTTTTAAATCATAGAAGATTGTAGATATCATGCTCTACTTGACTCTTCTAATGGATTGCTTGTTCCGCTGCAGCTAAACTTGATGTTTATTATATTTTATCAATTTTACATTGTTGAAGGCTAACGATAATTTATTCTGCATTATCTTAGTCATAATATTTCTTACTGGGCTAGTTGAGCTCACCCTTTGTTTTCATTGTTCTCTTCAGGAAATGAGAATATAGCTGGGACTAGTCAGGGAACGGAGTGACGGTCCAGATGTTTGCATTAGTAGTCCCCACTATTCAGTGAAATAGTGTGATAATAAGTGTAATAAAGACTCCATTTGAGTTTGAATATTGTCAAGAAGACCATATTCGTATTAAAACACTCAGCTTTTGTTTTGTCATATTTTACACGACAGTTGTATAATTAAGTTGTATTTAAATTTTGTACCATGTATTTGGCGACTCAGAATGGGTGATGTATACCTATTTTGGGGGCGCCACAACTAGTATCAAAGCTTAGGATATGATCCCTCAACGTCAAATGTGAGACTAGAACTAGGAGGGGAAAGACGAGAAATTCCTTCGCTAGTATGACCTACCTAAGTTTATTTGGTATTTATTTGGTCGGTCAGAGTATAGGGATAATATGTGACATGTCAATTAACCCTTATTTTGTGGCAGTATTTGAAAATGACATCCAAAAATGTTGAGATAAGCAATGAAGTACATGAGACTGTTGAGTCACCAACGATCAATACCCAGGATAATGTGCATCAGGATGGAAATAATCCTCAGGAAAACAACAACGCGGACCAAATGATGAGCGATGGGATGTTCAGAGGCTTTATGTAATTCATGCAACATCATCGAGAGAACGACTCCTGCTCAAAATGCAGTGGGAAACACCGGCAACTCTAGACTCGGTCACCGCTAAACGCTTCAAGGAGCCGGGACCACCGGAGTTTATTGGAGAGCCAAAACCAGCTAAGGCGGAGACGTGGATAAAGCAGATCACCAAGATATTTGATGTCTTGGGATGCTCCGAGGAGTAAAAGGTTCCCTTTGCCACCTTTATGTTGCGAGGAAAGGCAGATTACTTGTGGGAATCAGTACAGCGTACTCAACTTGCCGCACTGAAGATGTCTTGGTTGAAGTTCCAAGAACTATTCAACGACAAGTACTTTCCCGAAAGTATTCGTCACATGAAGGAGGTAGAGTTTATCAAGCTGGAGCAAAACAATATGACCGTGTTGCAGTACGAAACTAATTTTGTCGAGTTATCTTGGTTTGTGTCCCACTTGGTTGAGAATGAGGAGAGAATGACGCGGATGTTTCTAAGAGGTTTGAAACCCGAGATACGTCAATATCTAATTTCTCACAAACTGTGTTTGTATTCAGATGTTGTAAATAGGGCTCAATTATTGGAGCGCAATAACGAGTCAACCCAACCAAGGAAGAGCAGCCGACAAAATGATAATACCAGTGGTACCAGTCATCGAAGCGGTGACAACAAATGTGGTGGAAATCAACATGCCAGAAAGGATAACCACTTCGATGGTAATCATGGCCAAGACAATAAAAGTGGGAATTTCAAGAAGAGGAGATTTAATAATGATGCAAGGACGTCAGCACCAGCACCTGTTGTTAAGGAAAAAGAACGACCGCTAGTCGTATGCTACAAATGCAGAGGGGAGGGACACATCAGTCCAAATTGTACGCAGCAGTCCAAAGCATGTTACAATTATGGAATAGAAGGTCACCTAGCCCAATTTTGTCATGCACCGAAGTCAAGTCCAGCTGGGATGGAGGCATCAAAGGCCGTCCCAGACAAGACAAAACCAGTAGTTTAAGGGAGAGCGTTTGTCGTAACCTCCCAAAAAGCGAAGAATCCAAACAAGGTGATCACGGGTAAGCTATTCATAAACTCTAGCAAAGTCTATACCTTATTTGATACTCGTTCTACCCATTATTTTATTTCTCCTACTTGCTCTCAACGTTTAAATTTAACTCCAGAGAAATTAGACTTTGATTTATCTGTTGAAACTTTGTTGGGAGAAACCTTCATTACATCCACTGTTTATAAGTCTTATTTGATTCGAATCGGTAACCGCACGTTACCTGTCGATCTTATCTCTTTGAAAATACTTGCATTTGATGTGATTTTAGGGATTGATTGGTTAACTACTCAACATGCTAAAATCGATTGTTTTCGTAAGGTTGTTAGCTTTCATATTCCTAACCAACCTATTATGCGAATTCAAGCAACCAAACCACTAAAGTCAATCACTGTCATATCAAGCCATAAAGTTATTCGTTTATTGAAAAACGGATGTCAAGCTTTCTTAGCACATGTCACAGATTTAAACAAAAATACGTCAGATTTGAATGATATTTCTATTGTTAATAAATTTCCTGACGTATTCCCTAAAGAACTTCTTGGCCTACCCCGAGAGTGTGAAATTGAATTTTGTATCGACCTTGAATCCGGTACAAAACCCATTTCCAAAGCCCCATATCGAATGGCCCTATTGAACTTCAGGAGTTAAAAACTCAACTACAGGAATTGTTAGATATCGGTTTCATTCATCCAAGTACGTCTCCTTGGGGTGCTCCTGTTCTATTTGTGAAGAAAAAAGATGGAAGTATGCGGCTTTATATTGATTATCGGGAGTTGAATCATGTCACCATCAAAAATAGGTACCCGTTACCTCGTATTAATGATCTGTTTGACCAGTTGCAAGGCGCCAAATTCTTTTCAAAGATTGATCTTCGTTCTGGATAACATCCGTTGAAGATTAAAATTGATGACATTCCAAAGACTGCTTTCAGAACTCGGTACGGGCATTACGAATTCCTAGTCATGTCTTTTGGATTGACTAATGCTCATGCTACCTTCATGGATATAATGAACCGAGTATTCAAGGAATATTTGGATCACTTTGTGGCTGTATTTATTGATGACATCCTCATTTACTCCAAAAGCCGTGAAGATCATGCGCAACACTTGAGACTGATACTCCAAAAGCTCCGTGAAAATAAGTTATATGCCAAGTTGAAGAAATGTGAGTTCTGGCTTGAGGAAGTAGCATTCCTTGGGCACGTGGTATCAAATCACGGAATATCTATTGACCTGGCAAAGATTGAAGCAATTCAAAGCTGGGAGCAACCGAAGTCAGTGACCGAAGTATGTAGCTTTCTTGGCTTAGCTGGTTATTATTGAAGATTCGTAGAAGGGTTTTCTCGAATCACTACTCCATTAACTCAGCAAACTCGAAAAAGATACAAAATTCAGTTGGAGCGAGGAATGTGAGATGAGTTTTCAAGAACTCAAGAGGAGACTCATTTCAGTACATGTTCTGACAATACCATCAGGCTCGGAGGGATTTGTCATCTATAATGATGCTTCAGGAAAAGGGTTAGAATATGTTTTCATGCAATATGGGAAAGTCATAGCCTATGCCTCATGACAACTCAAAGAATATGAGAGGAATTATCCTACTCATGATCTAGAGTTGGCAGCTGTCGTTTTTGCGCTTAAGATTTGGAGACATTACCTATATGGAGAGAAGGTGGAGATCTATACGGATCATAAAAGCCTAAAATATTTCTTCACTCAAAAGGAACTCAACATGCGACAATGATGATGGCTTGAGCTACTATAAGATTACGATCATACCATTCAATACCATCCTGGAAAAGTGAACGTAGTAGCTGGACGCATTGAGTAGAAGATCATATGCGGGTACGAATGCGATATTCTCAACGCAAAGGCCCATTGTGTATGACTTATAAAGGATGAAGATAGAGTTAAAGACTCCAGGGACCCATGTGATGATAGCAAATATACGAGTAGAATAGACTTTAATCGATAAAGTTAAAGCTACTCAAGCTATAGACTTGGAGCTGATGCGTATGAGGAAGAAAGTGCAAGAAGGTGTTATTCCGGAAGTAAGAATCGATGAAGAAGGAATACTTCGAGTCAACTCCAGACTTTGTGTTCCTAATGATTCTGACTTGAAGTATAAAATCATGATGGAGGCGCACATCACACCGTTTTCAATCCATCCCGGGAGTACCAAAATGTATCGTGATCTTCGACATACATTTTGGTAGAGCAATATAAAGGGAGAGACAGTGGGGTTTATCTCAAGGTGTATAACTTGTCAATGAGTTAAGGCGGAGCATCAAGTGCCAAAAGGTCCATTGCAACCACTTTAAATTATAGAATTGAAGTGGGAGCACATTACCATGGATTTCGTTACTGGTCTTCCCTAGGTTTCTCAAGGTATAGATGCGATTTGGGTCATTATTGATAGATTGACCAAGTCTGCTCATTTCTTTCCGATACGAGAAACTTATACACTTGAACGTCTTTCTCGTACGTACATAAACGAGATTGTAAGATTGCATGGTATGCCAGTATCCATAGTTTCTGATCGAGACCCAAGATTCACTTCACAATTTTGGGTTAGTTTGCAAAAAGCTATGGGCACGGATTTACGATTTAGTTCGGCATATCATCCTCAAACGGACGGGCAGTCGGAGAGGACTATTCAAACTCTTGAAGATTTATTAAGACTCTATGTCCTTGACTTAAAAGGAAGTTGGGACAAGTTCTTACCATTGGTGGAGTTTTCCTACAACAACAGTTATCAAATAAGTATTGATATGGCTCCATTTGAGGTGTTGTATGGAAGAAAGTGTCGTTCTCTAGTATGCTGGAATGAGGTGGGTGAAGCAACGTTGTTGGGACTAGAGTTGGTATGTATGACTATGGAAAAGATTCAAACGATCCGATAATGTATAAAAACCTCGCAAGATCTACAAAAGAGTTATGCTGATCTTCATCGAAAGGACATGGAATTCAATATTGGAGATCATGTGTTGTTACGTGTTGCTCCATGGAAAGGAGTTACGAGATTTTGAAAGAGAGGAAAGCTCAATCCTTGATTCATTGGCCCATTTTTATTCCTCGGTCGAGTAAGAACTATGGCCTATAGACTCACCTTACCGCCAAAAATGTCTCGTGTTCATAACGTTTTTCACATATCTATGTTACGTAAATATGTGAAAGACCCGAACCATATTATTGAATTAGAACCGGATGAGATAGAGGAAGATTTAACGTATGCTGAGGTACCTGTTAAAATCTTGGATAAGAAGGATCATATTCTACGCTCCAAGGTTATACCTTAAGTCAAAGTTTTGTGGCGAAACCACAATGTTGAGGAAATGACCTGGGAGTTAGAATCTGAAATGAAGTCAAGGTATCCTCGCCTCTTTGATATACCAGGTACGCACCCTAATTTCGAGGACGAAATTTCATAAGAAGGGGAGGTTGTAAGACCCCAACTTTTATGAATAAAGATTAATTTTCTCGAAATATATTTTTGAATATTACGGTGTGGATTTGATATAAGGTTATAGTTGTCGGTATTATTTATAAATTTTGCAAAGTAAGCAAGTGGTTATATAATATTCGATTGGTCAGGGAATATTCATTTTAACAGAAAATATTTGTATGACGGCACAATCATTGGTGGACCCCACAACGGAAGTATTGTTGTAGTTAGAAAACGAAAGAATTATCTTTTTATTAAAATAACGGCGAAAGTTTTACCGTTAAACTATTGAACTACCTGGTGGTAAAAGTACAGTAATACGCGTGGTTGCATAGTAGCACACGGTATTGATTATTGATGCTTACGTGAGAAGTCACTCAGTTATACTCAATTATTGCTACAGTAATTGTTGCATAATATCTATCATATTATTGATTCAATTATTGTCACAATATCATTTGCATAATATCTTATATTATTAAATCAATAATTGAGACGACAAAGTTATTTATATTATTATTTGCAATATTGACAATGTCTATGTCAAGGAGAGGTTTGGTCACCTAATTGTGCGCCAATAGGGAGAAATCCTTATCGAAAAGCCCCATCTTTCCTGGGAATGATATGGTTGTTAAATATTGTCAGTTATAATATTAATGATGAATAAGTTTGTATTGATTAAAGATGAAATTGATATTTTCATTGTGTTGGGATTATTAGTGTTAATGGAAATGGACATCTATTTCGATAATAATTGATGTATGGAGGTTATATTGGCCAATTGAATAATTAATCGGATAAATGAGCAATTAATTGTTATTAATTCACATGCTTATAAATATTTGTTCACATTATGTACTATTGATTCACATGCATGTACTATTAGGGGAGGTGGTGCAAGATTAATAATACATGCATGACTAAATTAAAAATAGAGGTATAGATGAAGGTACTATACCGTAACTATTTTTTTTCACATGTGTGTACTATTGATTCACATGAATGTACTTTTGATTCATATGATGTACTATTAGAGGAGGTGGTGCAAGTTTGATACTACTTGTAGGACTAAATTAAAAATGAAGGAAAAGATGAAGGTATTATACTATAATATTTTCAGCCCCAAAACGTGCAATTATCAAAACTATATTTTCATTTAAATAGAAGCTCATTCTTCTTTCGTTCTCACAAATTCACTAAGACTCACAAGAGCAATTATAGAAAGAGAAGCTATAGAGAGAGAAGCTTTAGAGAGAAGTAAGAAAGTCTTACTTCACTCACTATTCCAAAGATCCAAATTTTCTTCCGAGGTAAGGGATATTATTTTGTTCAGTATTCATAGGAATAATATTTTCTTCCATACTCGTATTCCTGATTATACCCTCATTTTGTTAAAGTATTGCTTCTATATTCCATGAAATTAGTAGAATATCCTTGAAATTTGCACTTCATCTAGTATCATTTCACAAGGATATTTTTTACACATTCTTGTTAAATTTTAAGCTTTTCATACCAGAGTACTGTCCATGAGTTGTATTCATTTTTACGATACTATTCTCAAAGTACTACTCACGGGGTACTATTCACTCGGTTACTATTCACCTGAGGAATTATTCACGATAAAAATTGATTTCTTTGCTGTCCAAATCATTTTTGATACAATATTATTCTTGAATTTTACTCCACAAAGCAGTATCATGTTGACAATTTGGACATTATTGAATTCTAGATAAATTAAATTATAAATCTTCAAAATTTATCGTTGATCCCGTTTGATTGAATTATTATATCATTGTCATCATCCTCATGCTTATATTGTTATGAAAGTCATCTTTGGCCCGTAGTGCATAGATGGACTTGGTATGATTATGACCAGGGATTATTCGGTATAATCATGACTGTAATATTACAAATGATGTGATAAAAGTCCTCATTGACCCGTAGTGCATTGATGGACAGTTGTCGGCATGATCATGACCATTGATGAATACACGAATATCCTTGGCTCGTAGTGCATGGATAACTCATGGTCATGATACTAAAGAATATCCTTGGCCCGTAGTGCAAGGATGATTCGATGATGTGGATTATTTATTAAGCTGAGTCTCAACGATAAAATTGATGATAAGCCTTTTAAATCATAGAAGATAGTAGATTTTATGCTCTACTTGACTCTTCTAATGTATTTCTTTTTCTGCTGCAGTTGTTGATCTAAAACTTGTTGTCTATTATATTCTATCAGTAGTTATACTGTTGAAGGCTAAGGATAATTTATCCTGCATTATCTTAGTCATAATATTTCTTATTGGGCTAGTTGAGCTCACCCTTTCTTTCACCGTTCTCTTCAGGAAATGAGAATATAGCTGAGACTAGTTGGGGAATGGATTGACGGTCCAGATGGTTGCATTAGTAGTCCTCACTATTTTATGTGAAATAGTGTGATAAAAATTATAATAAGATTGAATTTGAGTGTGGATATTGTCTAGATGACAATATTCATATTAAAACTCTTAGATTATGTTTTGTCGTATTTTACACGACAATTGTATAATTAAGTTTGTATTTATATTTTGTACCATATATTTGGCGACTCAAGATGGGTGATGTATACCTATTTTGGGGGTGTCATAGTTTGTGCTTCATCTAATAATATGTTAGCAATTTGGACTCTGGATAATTAAGTTAAAAATTACTAAGATCTATTTTATCTTATTATTCTGATTATTTATGTTCATTCATTATATTTATCAGTGTCATCATCCTTATGCTTATATTGTGATGAAAGTCATTTTTGGCCCGTAGTGCATAGATGGATTGTTGATTGGTATGATTATGACCAGAAATTGTATATTGATATAATCATGACCTGTAATGTTACAGAGAATTGATGTGGTGAAAGTCCTTATTGGCCCGTAGTGCATTGATGGATAGTTGTTTGGCATGATCATGACCACTGGTGATACTAACGAATATCCTGGACTCGTAGTGCATGGATAATTCGATGATGTGAAATATTTAATGATGTGGTGAAGTCTTCATTGGCCCGTAGTGCATTGATGGACAGTTGTTTGGCATGATCATGACCACTAGTGATACTAACAAATATCATTAGCCCGTAGTGCATGTATAATTCGATGATGTGGAATATTTAATGTTACAGACGAATGATGTGGTGAAAAAACTCTTTGGCCATAGTGCAAAGATGGAATTTTTATTATTGGTTTTACAGTTGTATATCTTTGGCCGTAGTGCAAAGATGGACTGTTGATTATTGATTTTACAGTTGTATATCTTTGACCCATAGTGCAAAGATGGACTGTTGATTATTGGTTTTACAGTTGTATGTCTTTGGCCGTAGTGCAAAGATGAATTTAATAGAATAATTATAAACATAAACTGTGAATTGGTATAACCATGAGCTTTGTGTTTCAGGTAAAAATAGGTGGTGAAAGTTCTCTTTGTCTTGGGTACAATAAAGAACTATTGATGAGTATATTACAAGAATGAAATATTAATGATGGATTTTTAATTTGGAGGAGATAGTAGACATTATGTTCTACTTGACTCTTCTAATGGATTGTTGATTCCGCTGCAATTATGGTTGAAAACTTTTATCATCTACCATATGTTCTATATATCTGATTTATTACTGATGAATGCTATTGATAATTTAATTATCCTAAGTCATGATATTCTTTACTGGGCTATTTGTGCTCACCCTTTTGCTTCACCACTCCTTTTAGGTAATAAAAGTGTAGCTGGGACTATCAAAGAGAACATGGGTATAAAGTGGTGTTTTTCAAATTATTCGCAATCCTAATCAAATTATGAAACGGTGTGGCATAATAATTGTACTGAGAACTTAAATTGGGTGTGACATATATTATATATTATTTAATATTTAATTTTGGTGAAAAACAATAGGGTGAGGTGAACTCGAATTTGGAAGCGTCAAAAATACACTCCATTAGATTGAGAGAGACATAAATCTTCTCGTGTTCCTTTGGAGACATGAAATATTTGCTGCTGTACTTTATATGGCATTGTAATAATTTGAGTATAAATAATGTCGTATTATATAAGTTAAAATATTTGTATTGAAACTCACAGTATATGTGTCATCGTATTTTACACGATAGTTCAATAGTTGTAATAGAAAAGTTAGTGTTTATAGTGTGTATTTCTGGCGACCCAAAATGGCTTATGTGGACTCTGCGATCTCCCTTTTCATATTATTCCACCAAAACGTATGTCGAAGATCACAATACATTTTGGTACTTGCAGGGTGGATTGTAAATAGTGTGTTTTGTGCCTCAATCATAAATTTATATTTCAATTCAGGGTCGTTAGGGACACAAAGTTGAGAGTTAACTCAAAGTATCCTTTCCTCGTCTATTTCTTGCTTCCCAAATATTATCTTTTGTACTTTCTTCATTATATTCATCAGTTCTGGGTAAGTAGCTTAAGCAACTTTAATTTTATCGATTAAAGTCAGTTTTACTCGTACATGTGCAATCTTTATGTGGGTCTCTGGTGTCTTTAACTATATATCCATCTTTTGTAAATCATATAAATGTTTCATTGTGTCGTCAGTATTGCATTTGTAGTTACATATGATCTTCTAATTAATGTGTAAACTACCACGTTTGCCTTTCCAGGGTGGTATTAGATGGTGTGATCATAATCGTTTAACAACTCAAGGCAACGCCGTTGTTGCATGTTGAGTTCCTTTTGAGTGAAGAAATATTTGAGGTTTTTATAGTCCGTATATCCACTTTCTTTCTATACAAGTAGTTTCTTCAGATCTTCAATATGAAAACTACCGCCGCCACCTCTAGATCTTAAGTAGGGTAATTCTTCTCATATTCATTGAGTTGTCGACAGACATAAGTTATAACTTTTCTGTGTTGGATGAGAACGCAACCTAGAACTCTGCTTGAAGCATCGTTGTAGATGACAAATTATCCCGATCCTGATGGTATGGTCAGAACAGGGGCTAAAATGAGTCTCCTCTTGAGTTCTTGAAATATCTTCTCATATTCTTTGCTCCATTCAAATTTTGTTCTTTTTCGAGTTAACTTAGTTAATGGATTGACAATTTGAGAGAATCCTTCTACGAATCTTCGATAATAACCAGTTAGGCCCAAAAAGTTTCATACTTCAGTTACTATCTTAGGTTGTTCCCAATTTAATATTGCTTCATAATTAACTGATATTCCCTGTTTAGAGATCACATGCCCAAGGAATGTTACTTCCTCAAGCCAGAACTCAAATTTCTTCAACTTAGCATACAACTTGTTCTCACGTAGCTTTTGGAGTATCGATCTCAAGTGTTGTTCATGATCCTCATGGCTCTTATAGTATAAGAGGATGTCATCAACAAAGACAACTAAAAAAATGATCCACATATTCCTTAAATATTTGGTTCATCATGTTCATAAAGGCATCATGAGCATTAGTTAATCCAAAAGGCATGACTAAGAATTCGTAATGCCTGTATCGAGTTCTGAAGGCAGTCTTTGAAATGTCATCAACTTTAATCTTTAACTGATGATATCCAGAACAAAGATCAATCTTTAAAAAATATTGAGCACCTTGCAACTAATCAAACAAGTCATCAATTCGTGGTAACAAGTACCTATTCTTTATGGTGACATGGTTTAACTCTCGATTGTAATACTCAATAAATTAAAAAGATTATTATCAATGGAAAGGAGAATTATTTGGAAATAGTTATGTGCACCTATGTGTCATGTGTAATTATAAAGTTAGTTAATTCAATATAATTGAATTATATATAAAAAAATATGAATTCATTAAGTATGACGAGCTTAAGTATGAATTAACTAAGCTTGAAAGAATGAGCCTTGTGTTGCATAATAATTCTTGATGAACCACTTAAGTGTTTAATCATATTATGGATGAAGATTAATATAAATCCAAGTTGATACTTAATAGTGAAATATAATTAAGAAATTGAGTTAGATAAATGCTCTGACTAGGTAAACAATGGAATACTATAATTGCTTATGAAAGTGAAGAGTCCTGTAGGATAATTAAAATAAGCCCAATTGAATTGTGTTCTAGTATTTTGTCTAGCTCAATCGGAATGGAATTAGTAAGCCCAAGATGTTGGCCCAAAGAACTTGATCCGGAAACAATATATATGTATGTATGTATATATATATATATATATATATATATATATATATATAATTAAATAATGATAATAATAATATAGTACTTCCCCAGATCTGGCAGAATAGATTGCACCTCTTCTTTTATGTTGCTTTTGTAACGATCCAAAATTTTTGTATGTAATTTAAAATATTTATTGAATTAAATAAATATTTAAGTTGATGTGTTTATTGTTAAATAAATACTTGATTATTTATTATTTAAATAAATAATTCATGAGTTGTGGGGAATTAACTTAATTAAGTGTAATATATTAATTAAGTTGGTATTTAGTAATTTTGTATTTTGAAGTTAATTAAATTAAATGATTGTTGAATTAATTATTATGTTACATAGTGATAATATTCTAATTTTATTTAATAATTAAATTAGAGAGTTGATAATGATTAAATAAGTTGTTATAATGTTGATTTATTGATGATTATATGATTTTATAAGTTGTGCGTATTTGATTACGCTAATGTGTGGTTTAAATTATAATTTTATTAAATGGTGAATTGTTAAATAATTATAATGGTGTTCTAATTTAATTTAATAATTACATTGGATGTACTAATTTGTTAAATAAAATTATAATTTATAGTGGAAATTATAATTATATGTCAGGGATTAATGGATTTAAGAATTTAATTAAATTAATTTGTTAAGAGTGTGACAAGTGAACAATATTATAAAAAGGAATATTAAAATAAATTCAAAATGGGTATTAATAGTGTTTGCCAAACATGGCCTTAAGGTTTGAATTTTTGTAACTGTTAAAACCTTTATTCTTATAACTGATATGGGTCATTATACGTATTATAATATATATCAGTTTATTTTCTAAGTTACATAAATATTATATCAGTTTTCTTCCTACACCTATTTGCAAACAAAGAGTTGTGAGAGAGAGTGAAAGTTATTGAGATAATGTGTGTTCTTTGAGATTTGAGAAGGAAATAGAGAATTAACAAAGCTGCTATAATCATCTTTTCTAAGGTTAAGAGGAATCAAAAGGTAATCATCCCATTCTATATTTTTAGTTGTTGTTCTTGAAGTTTTCTTTACTGTAAATTGTTTTGATGCATGATTTGTTGAGAGAATTGTTATATATGTGTTTTTGGTTACAAGTAATATGTTATATAACATCTATAAATGAGTTTTCAGTAATTAAATCCATGAGACATGTTTTAAGTGAAGATTTGGATTGTTGTGAATATATGTACAAAGTGGCTTAGTTTGGAGTCTAAAATTGGTGGTCAAATCAAGCTAGAATCTATAAATTGCTAGTGGTTTATGTTAGTATGTTAAGAAACAAAAATAACGCAAGTTGAATAAATCAATTTGGTTAAGGAATAAATTCGTAGTGAATGAATTCACTAAACATGTTAAAACATGAAAATTTAGTATAAACATGAGTTTTGGGTCAAGATTTAGGTTAGTTAATGTTTCTATAAATTGTTGATTCTTTGGTATGTTATAGTTCTATGAATAACGAATCCATAGAATTGAAAATGGACTAATTTGGATGTGTATAGCTTGAGTTATGAAGATTAGAATGAGAAAAAAAGTCAAAATCGGAAGAACAGTAAACTGCTAATTCTGGTTCTGCTAATTGGCGCAGCTTCACTGTGCCCTAAGTCTATTGGGGCACATCTGCTCTCTTGGGCGCAGTTGCGCTATTTCCAAGGCTTATTTGGGCTCAGTTGTGCTTATGGAGTGTCAGGTGTGATTGTTTTGACCTCCATTGGTAAAACGACCATAACTTTTTCATATGAACTCCGATTGAGGCGATTCAGAATGATTCAAAAAGATAACGAGTAGACCTATAACTTTCATTCTTTATTTTTTTTTGATTTAAGGTAGAAAATAGGGGTCAAAATCGCCATCTTTGGGACTGATGTGAATTCAGAGGCAATTAGAGGGCGTCGAGTAGGCACGTGTGCAAGTGAAGTGCTTCTGACGATAAAAGATGTTGTTCTAAGTTATAAAACATGAATATTATGATTTATTATGATGCTTAACATTAATAAATGATGTATTAGATAAGTTGTATAAGCATACTAAGCATACACAAGAGAGACGAATCGGGCGTGTGACGAATGAACGTCGAAACGCCGTGACAAGTGTTAATGAACGTAAAAAGTGTTTCAATTCCATTGAAGTGAACATTATAAGATATGTAATGGGGTTAATATAAAACTAACAAGGAGTCCTCATAAGACTTAAACACTTGAATGAATTTTGAGTATGACTAAGAAGAAATATAATATTGATTAATAAGTTATATTAGATTGAAACTCAACGTTGTAAGAGTTGAGAATGTGATTTGGATGCAAAAAGTCTTATTTTATATTTTAGTGATTTCAGATTCATGTTATGTGGTTGATAAATATGGTTAAACCTTAAGCTAAAGGTAATAACTTAACTAAGATGAAAATTGAATCTATGAGGATAATGTGTATGTAGCTAATTGATGTGATAATCATAATGGTATGTGTAGGATGTTAGTTCCTTGAGGCACAATAATTATCTAGAAGGGGGGGGGGGGTTGAATAAATATTTTAAAAAATCTTTGTCAGACATTGTTAATTAATTTTAGCAGAATATGTGAATATTTAATAGGCAGTTATATCAAGTATAATAGTTAAAGAAAGAATATAAAAGACACAGAGAATTTAAGTTGTTCAGAGCATTAAAAGCTCCTAGTCCACTCTTCTACTCCTTAAGTAGGAAATCCATTAAGGATGTTTTTATAATCTCCGAATCACTTGGATTCCTTCAAGACCAGCAGTCTTGGAACTTCTTAGTTCACTTATAACTCTTCAAGTCCAGCAGACTTGGAACTTCTTAGTTCACTTAGAACTCTTCAAGTTCAACAGACTTGGAACTTCTTACTTCACTTAATGATAGTTGAGTTCTTGAATTGTGCTACTCAATTGCCATTAAGCTTGTGTTCAAAAGAATTGAGTAGCTGAGCAAGCTTTCTTTTCAGATCGTAGAGTTGAGCGTTGTGTGTTCTTCAGCTTCTTGTTGTATGCTTGCTTGTCTCTTACTTCTGCATCTGATTTGTATTTTTTTAGATAGATGGTTGGTGAATGTGTTTTATGCTCCATCTCATGCCTGTGTTTATGGGGAGTATGTTTCACATTTCTTCTCAACCGACCACAAGACTCAACTAGAACATTCTTTTTTCTTTTTTTTTCTGAAGCTTATATACCCCACTTTTTCCCCCAAACTTAGGTTCCTGCCTAATTCGTTGTCATTACTACCTATCCTTGTCATTCTTTCATTTAAACTGGCATATTCCTTTAGAAAATCCTTATGTATTAATTTGAACTAATCAATCCACATAAGTGTTATTGACGTGCCCACCTTTTTATACCTGTGTCAAACATTCAAAGGATTCAATTCATAACTCAAAATTACATCATAGTTCTAATATTGGGTATTGTATTTGTCTACTTAATCCCAATCTCATCATTGACCAAAATACAATGAACTACAACAACTGATGGACATATGCAATATAACACAATGCTTAACTAAATGATTTTTATTTATTTTTATTTTTATTTTTTTTATATATGTAAGGTAAACATAACATGATGCGAAAATAAATAGAACTATTTATGCTCCTAAGCTACTATGCAACTAACATTTAAAAATCCTAAAACTAAACAATGAACTAACATATACAAACCTAGCCAATGACATTAAACATGCAAATATAAAAATTAAACTAAATCCCCCAAACTTGAAAACTACAATGTCCTCAGTGTATAGATAAGTAATGAATGTATGTGATGACTTCCCTGTAATCGCCTAAGTCTGGGGGGTGGTGCGGGTTCTTCTTCATCGGAGTCACTAGGTGGAAACCTTAGCATTGGGGCTGGCTGTTGGTATGGGAATTATGCACTGGGACTGAAGCTCTTGAGTGTCGCATTCAACGAGATGAATGATATATTCATGGCTTCAAACATGTGGTCCTGCCTCATTGCAAATCGCTGCATTTCTCTTCGTGCCTCCTTGTTATGCTCATCCACTTCGTGTTGAAGGTTTATAAACTGAGGGCTGGATATAACATCGGATTGTGGTGTCACCTCCATTCCATGCTCTCCCATTGTCGCATCCCCTGAAAACTCATCATCCTCCGAAGTGTCCTCAGCATCGACGTCATCCTCCGAGGCCGATGGAAATATAAAACCGACTTCCCTAGGGTGTGACTTGCCCTTGCCCACACTGTATACCACGCAATCATTCTAGAATCTAGTGTCTAAAGTGGCAACTGGGTGGTCTCATCATCGGACCATCTAACCCCCGCTTGCCTACACAACCCACAAATTAGTGATGGGTGTGGCAAGCCGCCCGAGAAATGTCCTCGTAAGCATCGTCGAATTGAAAAATTGATTATAGCCCCTACGTCGATGATGAAATCTTGCACAATTGCATATAAAAGTAATGCCTTCTCTTTGGCCACATCGGACGTGTGTAAGGATGGAAGCAGCTTAGCACACAGGAATGTGTACCATATCTTCCCATACCTGCTGAGATCCTTACTATAAAAGACAGTGCCGCCTTTTTGACCTTTTATCCATGTTGTACCCGGCTTTGTCATTTCCTTCATAATAGCCTCGAAATTAGGATCGAAATCACGTAAATGAGCATACTGGAAATGTCTATGCACTCGTAACTGGTAGTATGTGTTGATGGCGTCGGCACTGAAAGGAACTAATCTACCCCACACAAAAGCGTTGAAAGGGGCCTTATCCTCGGTATTAGCATAAAATTCTTTGACCACACTTACAAATGCGACCTCGGGTTCTTCCGTGAACTTATTCCACCCTTTCTGATATATCTGTTGCATCATTTCATCGTCGACAAGGTCCGGTGCCAACCCCCGCTCTGGTGTGAGTGCTTTTGTTACCATGTAATCGTATCGGCTTACGGCCATATGCAGATTTCTTATGAATTTGCGCTTATCGAAGGTTCGTGATGGTGGTGTGGTTCCGAAACTCTCTCCACGTTGCCTCTTTGATGTAGGTTTAGGTGCCATTGAATGGAGTAAGCTTTAACAACAATATTCCCCCCAAACAACAATTACACAATTTGTCGAACACTTGGTGTGCACAATGTTTAATCCCCCAAACTTGATGATTTTGCTTCAACTATGGTGATAGTAAGGGAGGAATTGGAAGACAAAGTGCTCACTCTCAATTGCTGTATAACTTCCCTCAAGAAGAACCCTAATTCGTAACTTTCTGAGTTTGAGTTGAATGTATTGTGATGAAAATTGGATTGTGAGTGAATGAATTTATAGAGATGGTGTGATGGAGAGGATTATGGGTTGGAGTAATGGATTGAAGTAGTGGGTGAGTGTGCTAATGAAGTGGGATGGTAGATTATAACTTGCCAAAACATGGGTATATGAAGATGTAGGTGTGGTGTTTTAGTTGGGGACTAAGTAATAGTTGGCACATATTATGTAACAGCCGAAAATTGCTGGTTCAAATTCAAGACCCCTGTCCCAGCAGGGGGTTAGTATGCCTAAAAGGCCCGCCCAGACGGGGATGTACACTACAATTGGACTTGAGAGACCCCCGCCTCGGCTGGGGTATTATGCTTTAGGGTCCCGCCCCGACGGGCATAGGTTCTGTTAATGCACCTTAATTTTCTCATTCCTTCCCTTCAACTCCAAACCATGATCATATTAAGTTCCTGCAATACCATGACACATAAATATGAATAGATTTTGAGCAATTTTAAGCATGGTGGTAAGATTATCTAAGAATGACTGATACTTTGAACTACTAATTATTGAATTGACATGAATTGATTCTAAACTAAATAACATTCTAAACTACAATCTAACTAGTATGGATAAAATTACTAAGAACGAAAGTAAAATTGGGTTGCCTCCTAACTAGCGCTTGATTTTAAGTCTTGCAGCCTGACTACTCCATGTGTTATCCCGGATCGGTTGGGCTATCCGCGGTATGATGTTTATTTATCGCACAACACCAACATTGTTGTATTGCATGCCCGTTCACTTGCATTTTGGAGAATGAATTTGACTTTTTATTCTCAATTAATGCCTTAAGACCACCACCTTCTCTGCAATACCTTAAATTGACACGTGTAGATTTCTCGAGCAACTCTCACTCTTCCTTGACAGTCGAGATTTGGATTTCCTTGAACACCTTCACCTTTACTACCTAATCAAACACTTTTATAATCAGTTCTTCGTTAGGCACGTCAATCAATGTTTGTCCAGTCGCTAGGAATGGTCGTCCCAAGATGATATGGATGTTCTTATCTTCTTCAAAATCTAGTACCACAAAATCAGCTGGAAAGATCAATGAATCAACCTTAACTAATACGTCTTCAACTATTCTGAATGGGTATGTTAATGATCTATCTGCAAGCTTTAGACTAATTTTGGTTGGTTTTACTTCCTTTAACCCTAACTTTCGGTAAATGGACAGTGGCATAAGATTTATACTCGCTCCTAGATCGCATAGAGCTCTCCCCGCATCTTGATTTCCAATTGCACACGGAATTGTGAAACTTCCTGGATCTTTCAATTTAGGAGGAAGTTTTTTCTGTAGTATTTCACTGTATTCTTCGGTCAACGCCACTGTTTCGAAGTCCTTGAGCTTGCGTTTCTTGAAAAGTATGTCTTTCATGAACTTAATGTAATGCGACATCTACTCAAGTGCTTCGGCAAATGGAATATTGATGTGTAATTGTTTGAATATATCCATAAACCTTGAAAATTGGTTCTTTAACTTTTTACTTTCTAGCCTTCGAGGAAAGGGTACAGGTGGTGTAACTTTAATTTGTTTATCTTCCTATGCTTTTTCCACCACTTTCTCTGTAGATTTCATGTCTAATTCATTCTCTTCATCCTCACATTCATCTCCTGTACTGGCTTTCCCATCCAAGTTAGAAACCAACTCCTTACCACTCTTAAGCATAATAGCATTACATTGCTCGTGATTTCCCTTTGGATTCTTTTCTGTATCGCTCGGCAATGTTCCTTGAGGGTTGTTGTTTAACGCAAAAGCTATCTATCCCATCTAATTTTCTAAATTCTTGATGGCTATTTCTTGCGATTTTATGGCAATTGCATGGTTTTTCATGGCTGCCTCGTTGCTTGTTATATACTTTGATAACAACTCCTCTAAATTTGATTTCCTCTCTTGATGTTGAGATGGTTGTTGTTGATGATTCTGAAATCATGGGGGATAAGATGGTTGTGGAGCTTGCTGGTGCTGATTATTATTCCAAGAAAAATTAGGAAGATTCCATTTCCCTGGATTGTATGTATTCTGGTACGTATTTTGTGGTATTCTGTTGAAGCTACCCACAAATTGTACTGATGCTGGGTTGATTACACATTGATCTGTAGGATGTTCACCCGCGCACAATTCTCAAATAACTGCAACCTGCTGTGTCTGTACCCTTGACAAAGCATCGAACTTCTTAGAGAGCGCTGAAATCTGCGCTACTATTGTCGTCACTCCATCTACCTCTAACACTCCAGCTGCCTTAGGTTGTGTCATTCTTGATGTGGGCCACTGGTAATTATTAGTTGCCATTGTCTCTATCAATTCATACGCCTCCTCATAATTCTTTGCCATAAAAGCTCCACCCGAAGCTGCATCAATACTGGTCCTGAAATTCCCACGTAATCCATTGTAAAATTTGTTCATCTGCAACCACTTAGGTAATCCGTGATGTGGGCATTTCTGAGCAACTCTTTGTATCTCTCCCATGCCTCGTACAATGATTCCCCATGTTGTTGTTCAAACATAGTAATCTTGTTTCTCATCTTTGCAGCCTTCGCTGGCGGGAAAAATTTAGCTAGGTCATCCCATGTAGTTATTGAACCCGGCGGTAGAGAGTGTAACCAACTCTTCGCCTTGTCCCTCAGAGTGAATAGGAACAAGCAAAGTCTGACTGCGTCATTCGATACCCCATTGTATTTGAAAGTGTCGCATATCTCCAAAAAAGTGATTAAATGTTCATTCGGATCATCATTTGTAAGCCCCCCAAACTAAACTGAGTTTTGGATCATCTAAATAGTCCCATGCTTAATCTTAAATGTGTTCGCAGCTATAGCAGGCCTGGTGATACTCGACTGCATCTCAGTCACTTTGGGTGTAGCAAAGTCCCTCAACGCTTTCTAGTCTTCGGCAACCATTGCTTCTTCTTTTTCAGAGTTTTTGAAGTCTTCCCTTGTTTCCCTAATCCACTTACTTTGCCTTTGAAAGCGTCTCTCAATGTCGTCCTCAAAGGGAAGCAAGTCTGGATTTTTGGATCGAGTTTGTATAAACCAACTTCAAAAACCTGAAATAAGACGAACAAAATAAAAAGAAAAGAATTTGTTAAAGTAAAACTGGACTAATTAAACTGATATCACAAAATATTAAAATCTATACTAATATTCTCCGGCAACAGCGCCAAAAACTTGTTGGGTAATTTCTAATTACGCACAACACGCAAGTATACGTGGTCAACAAGTAATATACTAGTAAGTCAAGTATCGTTCCCACAGAGAAATTATCAAGAAATTAACTCCCACAATTACCAATTTTCTATTAATCCTAATTTTATTAAACTAGCCAAATTAATGATTAAAATTATTAAAAATACTAAGATCACCAAAACAACCACAAATCTCAAAAACTGAATTTCTAAACAAATATTGGAGAATTAGGCTTACAACCTCACCCCAAGCTTCACTCTGATTATTATCCTTAATTCCAGTATAATTTACTATCCCAGTTTATTAATCAAGAACAAGAAATTAGAATTAGCCACCTCTCGATGCATTAACCCCGTATTAACCTAAATCCACAATTTAGATAGAATTAAGTTAAACACCTTAATTAACTAACTCACTATATCTCTATGTGAATTACAATCAAAGAAGGTTTAAGTTTAAGTTCTCTATTCGATTACATGCGATGTCAAGCATATCTCTACCCTAACATTCATCAAGATTCCATTCATTCATAGAATTCAAGAACACATGATATATTAACTAAGTCTAGACTCGTATGTCCTCTCTCAAATCCATATAAGTCCACAAAGAATTGTTGATCAGGCAATTCATAAATTCACGCTCAAATTAATATAGATGAAATGAGGAATAGCTTATTAAACTGAAAATCAAAGATTACATAACCATTGTTTCACTTAAAGAACCATCATATGCCTAAAAAGTAAATTAGTTCATCATAACTGAAATAAAAATTGAATAAATAAAAGAAATCACCCTTCAAAGTACAAATATAAACTAAAAGAAAAGAATAAATTCAGAACACCCTTTTCTTTAGTCTAATTCATAATTGATACGAAAATCCTTCAATTATCTTCTCTCCAATGCTTGCTCCCAAAATTTGTCTTTTATATCTGTTAATTGCCTTCCGTTCTCTCCATCTTCTGTTGTTTGATGTCCAATATATCTATAAGACATGCATTCTGATTGCAATCCCACGCCATTAAGAGTCTCAAAGCATTCCAATTACTTCAACTTAGGTTCTTGCAACATTTGAAACCAACTAAACCAATCGTTTCATCTCAGTACTTCTCCTTTACTCGGGTGTTAGCTTGAAAAGAGCCTATTTCAAATGGCATGCACACCGCCCTTCCTGGGTTTGAGACCCCCCACCTCGGTGGGGGTGTAAGGCATAAAAAGGCATGTGACAACTCGAGAATTTAGAAAATTTTTAAAAATTATAATCGATTGATTTAAGGTTCAATATTAGGATCTAGACAGAAAATAAGTGTATGGAATTGACAGTTCTGTAATGAAATTTTATGGATTTCAAAATTTTTGGACAAGACTTGAATAATTTGGTGGACTGTAAGTAATAGTCTGGTAATAAGGTATAAGATTTTGGTGGATTTAAAATTCTGGTGAAGAATTATCATGGGTAAGTATCTAAATGTATACGAGTCAGTATATGTGAACTTATATGTGTACAGTGTTAGTTTATGTGAACAATTTTTGAAAAAGGATCAAATCTTGATCAGATAAGTTACATAGGTTACAAACCCTAAAATTTTAATGAGAACATTAAGGTTAAGTTATGAAACCCTAATCAGTAATTTTATGTGTTCAGTTTGTGCTTAAGGATTAAGATCTTAAGCAGATAAGTTTTAACTTTAGCAAACCCTAAGGTTATGTTAAACATATGTTTATTAAGTTAGAAAACTTTAACGAATTGTTAGAAACCCTAACGATACGCTCAGAAACCCTAATTTTAGTTTCAAAAGTCTGAAACCCTAATTTGGATATTCAAAACCCTAATTTGGGAATTTAAAAGTTAACTTTATTTGGCTAAGTGTAAAATTTTATGAGATAAAATGGAAATGTCCAAAATACCCTTTAAGTTATAGAGGAAAAGACAAAAATACTCTTAGTGGGTGCGAAATGACCAAATTGCCCTTTAACTTAAAACTTAAGTAAAAGATTTGGTGAAATCTTGTGACTCATCCATCTTGGATATCAACATGTGCCTTAAATCTTTCCATATTTGATCTTTGTGGACACCTTGCAAGCCTTAGTGCATTGAATCAAAGATTTACAAGATTTAAGTAAAAATCTTACTTGACTTCTCATTTTGTCCAAGCCTTTTCTCTCTCTTCACTTTCGAATTCTAGAGTGAGAAGGAGTGAGAAACAAAGTTATGATCACCACTTAGCTCTTCAAGAACAACAACCAAGGATCAGAAATCAAAATCAAAGCTTGGAAGGTATAAACCCTAAAACCTAAAAATCATGTGATTTCATGTTTGATGTTGTTAGTTTTTGTTTAAAGTTGTGTTAAGGGATGTTATTTAGTGATCCAAGATGTAACATCCAGAATCCATAACATCTAGATGCTAGAAATCAAGTTTTTAAAACTGGTCAAGAACCCTAATTTTGTTGTCTGACAAGCCAATGTCAGGGCTCTTAGATTCTTGTGTGTTAAATATTTATGGTGTTTGAAGTTATAGATTTGTAGTATGCCATGTTTTCTGTGATCTAGAACTGGAAACAGGGCCAGATCATGTGTAGGTGTCAAGATATAAGCGAATAAAGGTCGCTTGATCGACCATGACCAATCGGAATCAAGGCAAATTTCGTAATTTCCTGATGGTCTGATAGTCAGTTTCAAGGCTTTAGATCATGTTGTTGTTTGCTAGGTTGTTGTTGTTATGTTGTAGTATGGTATAAGGACTACTTACTCAAGCTTTTATCTCACCCAGAAAGTGCGTATAACCAAAGATAATCACGGTCAAAATAGCGTTGACCGACTGCCTTATGAAGAATTCTGGGAAACCCATATTTCTTAAGAACACCAGTCTGACAGTAGTTTAACCAACCTTAATCTTTCTTGTGTAAAGATATTATGATGCTATGATGATATAGAATTGTAGCCGGACATGTATAATACATGTGTGAACTTGTAGATCATACAAATAGAACACAAAACTCAATCTATAATGACCCAGAGTAGGTACCTCGAATCTGGAAAACTCAGAAAGTTAAGAACATTTTCTGACATGAACTTCAAAGGCTTAGATCTTGCATATTTAATATGTTTTGGCTATGAAACTTGATGGAGATTATAGTATTACATCAATACTACAATCATATTACATTATACTGCCCAAAAACCTTATGATCAAGAAATTAATGATGGTCAAACCAAGCCTCTCGGCCTCTGACAAGAATTTCTGGGTTTTCATCAAGAACACTAAGAACACCTATAGCGACGGTTCTGTCGCTATAGGGCCCTATTAGCGACAGTTTATTTAAGAAATTAATTATTTTAATTAATAAATAGATAAAAATAGTTTTTAATTATTAAAAATACATAATAAATTATGAAAAATTATTTTAAAGTCCTAAAAATAGTTTTTAATTATTTAGAGTATATTTCATAAATATTTAATATTTTTGAAATATAAATTGTATTTAATTTATTTAATTATAATATTAAATAAATTACTTAAAAATAATTTTAATACTTTAAAAATCATGAAAAATTATATTATGGTATAAGAAAATATTTTAAGTTATTTTTAATGACTTTTGATAGTTTGTGATTAAATTCATTAATTAATTAATATTAATGGTAATTAGTTTATTTAATAAATATATTAAATAAATTATGGAAAAATAGAATTAATGTTTTATAAATCATATAAAAATGATTTAAGTGTTATAAAAATATTTTAAGTTATAAAATATAACTTTTGATATTTTGTCATGAAAATATTAATATTTTAATATTAATAGAAATTATCTGATAAAGAATTTAATTGTTTAAAAATTATATAAAGGTGATTTTAAGGTATTAAAATACTTTGATATATTATAAATATATTATAATATTAAGTGATGATTTTCATTAATATTTGATAATATATAAATATTAATGATAAAGGAATTATGTGGTATTTAATTCGTTTAAATACGGTATTAATGATTAAAAATTCATGATAAATGATAATAATTATTTAAACATTGTTATGAGACTTGGAAAATATTTCGACTCATATTAAAATTATTTGAGATAATTGTTAAGTGTTAGGCAGAGTTTAATTGAACTTAAACTCAAAATTTTTCCCATTGCATCAGTTGGATGTTAGAATTGTGTTTGCTTTCAACTCGCATCGCAATAGTTTGACTTGATCAATTTGAGTCCTACGTGTGTTGTAGACTGATAGGGTTATGTGTTATGTGTTTAGGTTATTCTATGTATATCTATATATAATAGTATTATATTGTGATGATATTATTATAATATTGGAGATCTATATTACTAATATTAGGTCTTCGGATAAAGCGTTATAAATTGCATAGCGGTAATCAACGGTTCATGCAAGTTTTTTTTACTTCACTCTACTAAGAGTTGTTTCATTCAGATATGCTTATGGATAATCATTGCTGATTGCCATTGTAGAATTTTACTATGTACGTATTGCATGTATAAGTCAGGTATGAAAGGCTGATCACCTTCATTACCCTTCAGTCCAGATTGTTGGGAGAATGCATATTATGATTTGATGTTTTAAATGTATATGCTCATGATTAGTTGTAAAGTCCTTCAAGGAATATATGTACAAGGACTTAGTGATAGATCAAATATATTAGGTTGTAAGCTCTTAACGTGTATCATTCTTAAAATGAATGTATAGATAGAAAGATCAAATTTGTTAGGTTGATCTTAAGATGTAATAGATAGGCTTCGAAGAATTCGTAGTGTATAAATCTGATCAACATTGCAGAAGTCAAGGCAGAAACGTAAAGCTTCAAAGATCGTAGTGTGCCTACCATGAAGGGCCTCTTCGGAAATCGTAGAGTGGTCCCAACGTTTGCTAAGCCAACTCAGAGATCATAGAGTGCTCTCAGAAACGTGTACCATGATTTTGTGGTTGATTTTGCAATGCTCCTGTCAGTAGTGTCACTAGTTATTGAACGGGGTTACCGTCAACATTATCGTTATTGGTAGTTCTCTCATTATTTCTCTGTCGGGGTGGTTCACGTCTGGGAGGCATTTTCTGTTAAAACAAAATATCTATTAGACTAACTCAGCTTCTTAAAGTATTTTCTAATTAACTTGCCTCCATAAAAGAAATAACCACATAACACATAACACTTTGAATAAAATAACAACTTTTATTTATTCAAAACCTTTTTGGAAAACATAAAATAATAGCATCACTGCTATCTACATTACTTTCCTGAACTACAAAAGTTTTAGGACATCATCATCATTCTCCTATCCCATGGTTACTTAACACTAGGGATTTACACATTGTTTAACCTTTCACTCATCGTACAACAACTACGATGTTCTATTAAGATACTTCTTAGCCCTATCACGTTCTTCCTCTATGACTCGAAACATTGTCCTGCGATCTAATATATATGATGGCAGCGTCTCGAACTGAATCGGATATCCCATGACCCGATCTTGAGCTCGATTAATTGCGGTGTCAAATACTTTATCCATCTCTTCCATCTTCATCCTTTTCGCCTGTGAGTTCCTTACTGCTCTTCCAGTTCGTTGATAAGCTTCCTCGTATACATCTTCAGCTCTTGCCCTCTTAGCAGCTTCTTCTCTCAGCTTGTTCTTCAGTTCAGCAACCATCTCAATCAATTGTTCTTTCTCTCCTTCAGTCTGTATTAGTTTCTCCTCGGCCTTTGTCAATTGTTCCTCACGATCCTGGATCTCACCGTTTTTTGTGTCATTGCAGTCAGTTGTTCAACTACTATCTCCTGCAACTCCTCAATCAGATCCTCAAGTTCCACGTTACGGTCATGCACCTCATCGTATATATGGTCTGCTATCGAGTTAAGTGGAATACTTTCCTCCTCGTCCTCGTCATCCTCATCCTCATGTGGTAACTCAATGGGATCCTCCTCATCTGTTTCCATATCATCATCCTCATCTTCAACTACTGTGACCAACGGGGCTGACTCTCATAGCAGTAGTTGTTCCCAAACTACCTGAATGTCACGAGGCTCCTCCTCTATAGGCATTTGAGGTCCCTCCTCCCTAGCCTGACTGGATTCTTCGACATTAGTCATCCTGACAACAAAGTTTTAAAGTTTTAATTATTAATCATTACTACTCGACACTCACGAGTACATAAACTATAAACATATAAGCACATAAGTGTTTTATTACTTCTTTCTTAAAACTCGATAAGAGTTATGTCCACTATCTTTTCAAAGGTTACTTCCTAAGGCTTTTCCCCCCCACGTAAGGTTCACAACCTAAAGCTTTGATACCAACCTGTGACACCCCCAAATCCAGGTACTTTATTCCCACAGGATTCGGTGTTCACTAAATCAAAACATTCATTTATAACTACCCAATTATAATAAAATTGAATAATCAAACCTGCCCATACAGGATTAAACTTAAATAAAAATATCCCAGGTTATCTAACCTTTAACAACAATCATTCAAATGCGGAAATTAAATAAACTTCATTACAATCTTTAAACCAAAGTCTGATAATAAAACTATCAAATCTATTACAAGTCTTCAGTACTTGTTCATCTTTCCTTTTCCCTTCTCGGTGCTAGGTACGTCACCGGTTTCAACTTTAGTCAGAAGAAATTTTACGAGCAAGAGTGAGCAAACAAGGCCCACTTGAAATAACAATAAATAAATCTTTAAACTTTTACATCAATTGCCAATATTAGGCTCAATAGAATCAACAATATATTCTATTAACTTTCTAAAAATTATAACATTCACCGAGGGTCTAATGACCACGAATCATGTCCACAGCTTATAAGTAATCTTTCAACTTTAACTTTAACAATCCATAAGACTATAAGGACTCCACGTATTTTGGGGGATCAACCCTTCAGACAATGTATTGTGCACAACCATTTCAATGTTAAGCGTAAACCTCTATTAAAAGAGTTGTTCATCTCAGTATTTAGAACACAAGTCCGCACCAAAATAAGTTTGGTTTGGATACATTACAAGGTAATTTAGATTCAATTCTAGTAATCAACTAAGGATTAGTTGATTACAAAAAAAAATAATCAGTATACTATGGAATAATCGTAACTGAATTGATATTTGTAAATTAACATTATGCTTTAGGAATAATCTAATAGCATAAGCATTGAATAATCATAACATTCAAGGTTAATGAGAATTTTTGGGTACTAAAAATGCATAATGAATAGTAATTTGAACGATAGAGTTATTCAATACTAGAATATTAAACTAGAACAACTCGCATGCTAAATTACAAGTTACATATTAAAGAACTTTCTCAATAATAAAATATAAGATTTGGAATACTTGCATCCTCATGAACCAATAGATACAAGAGCTTTATCAATAATAAACAATCTAACTCCACGAAAGTGTAGAGTTAGCAACTTGCATAATTGAAATGGAATTAAAAGCAATAATGTGTTCAACGAAATTAAATTTGTACAACGAAGTTTTAGAGTTAGAAAACTTGCCTTTAGCACAAGTTAAACCTTACAACTTGAATCAATACCCTATACATATGTCATCATGACATAATTAGTCATTACCAACATTTTATATCTATATAAACAAAATGTATACATCATGTAGGTTAAATTATCAATTCACATAATCAAACTACGTTAATACTAATTAACTCTTGATAACATGCTCATTCACAGTTTAATACTACTGAAATCATCATTTAACATTCAAATTATTAACACATAACATTTATTTTCAAAATTTGTATACTTAAACAAAACTGTCGAACTCATCGCTAACTCTCATATGATTTGCCACCAGCTTTACATCAGGGTTCATGTCATAAGCACTGAGTTAGCATTATCATGGCTTGGTCATGCATAGGCCATTGGTTGGCGGCAATTTATGGCGTATGATTTATCAATATATTGACGCAGACTCCTGTAATCTGGAGACCAAGCTCGGTAATAGTATGAACAAAAGCCAAATTAGCCTAAAAGCTCGAATCTAATAGACTGATTAACATGTAATAAACATATAGACTTCATATAAGCATATTGTGAAGACTTCTAACATGTTTCTACTCATAAAATAACATAAACATCAAAGTTACAACACCCAATTTCAATGTTTTTGGCAAAAACTCCATTGTTGACATTTTTTTATGAAAATCAACACTGTGATTTTGTTTTTCAATCAAAACAAAAATTTCAAAACATCATAGTTATGGTTATACATACTCTATCAATTCCCATAATCAATTTATCAATTTAACAACTAATTAAACCTTAATTTCTATTTTAAACTAAGCCATGTTCATATATATATTTTCATGTAAACACTGTAATATACTTTCTTCCACAAAACACATATATACATGAATTACTTTATCTATAATCATATATAAACTCATGGAATAACCTTATAATCAATAATCATACAAAACTATATACATAACAATAATTTATCCTTTATAAAAATTTCACAGAGAACTTTTTGGAAGAAGAAGAAAACTAACTTTTTAAAGAAAAGATTAAGCTCCTACCTTTGATTAAGAAGATGATGGTTATTCTCAAGCTTCTTCTCTCCAATTCCTTTCTCAAAAACTTGTTAGAATCACTCACTTTCTCTCTAGAGTTTTCTCAAATTTTTCTCTGTGTTCTTCTTCTTCTTCTCTCTTCTCCCAACTCTAGTTTACGTAATAAAAATATAACGTATATGGATATAATGTATATATTAAATATATAATATAACTCTAACTTAACTGACATCAGTTATTTTTATTTTGAAAATCAAAAGCCATAAGGCTTGTTTGGTTAACTAACTTAAAAATAACTAATTAATCCTTATGCCTTGTTTGGTAAAAACCCAATTAGATAAAAGACTTAATAGGCATTAGGCCTTGTTTGGCAAAACTGAATTAAACTCTTTTAATTTATTTTAATAACTCCTTTATAGCAAGGTTATTAGTCACATTTTTATTTAATTAATTAATCAATTTAATCAATTCAAATATTAATCTATTAAATTACTTTAATACATAAATCATTAGCTCATAATTATAATTTCTTTATAATTATAATTTTATTTAATCAACTAACACTTTATTTTAATCACAATTCCAATTAAAATACTATATTTCATTTAATCATTATTAGCTCTCTAACTTAATTATTAAATTAAATTAGTATATAACCTCATAACAATTAATTTTCTTAGCTCCTTAATTATTTACTCAACAATTAATTAACTAAATCACATCAACTCAAATTGCCATATAATTCAATAAATATTTAATATTGCAAATAAATATTTAATATTTAATATTTAATTATTTATTCAACAAATAATTAATTAAATCACATCAACTCAAATTGAACAATTATTTATTCAACAATAAACATAATCCATTAAATACTTATATAAATCAATAAATATTTAATATTACACTTTTAAATTCTGGAATGTTACAAGAAAAATGGAACAAAAAGGAAAAGGATGAGCTCAACTAGCCCAGTAAAAAAATTATGAATAAGATAATGAACAACAAATTATCATTAGCCTTCAATAAATCAGATAAAATATAATGGACAACCAATTTTAGATCAATATTCACAGCGAAAATAATGATTAATTAGAAGAGTTAAGTAGAGAATGAAATCTACAATCATCTATGAATTTAATAGTCCATTATCAATATTTTATCCTTGTAACATCAATCAATATACATTTTGAATCAAATATTCATCTTTGCAATATGGGCTAAAGATATTCATTTGTATCACTAGTTGGTCATGTTCATCTCAACACCTATTAATCTTTGCACTACGGGCCAAAGATATTCCACTACAAGAAAATGCTCTAACAGCGACCAAAACCATCAGCGACCGCACTTTTTGGTCGCAGAAAGTATTATTAGCGATGACAAGATGGCGGCTAATTACATTGAATTTGGTCGCTAGAGTATTTTAGCTAATCAACCCTACCGCTATTCTACTATCAGCAGTTCACTTTTACCTCCAAAAAATTGGCACGAAATGTTGGCAAGCGTTAATTGTTTGCGACCACTCACCATCGGCCGATCAGACGCGGCCACCGATACTTCCACATCATTTAAAATTAGCGATCGCAGTCATCACGGATAAGCGATCACCGATCTATTACAATTAACCGGTTCGATTCGGTCACCTCGACCTCGATCGTGAAGAAAAAAGAGGAGAAAATAATAGGGAGAAGAGGGAGAAGGGGGAGAAGAGGGGAAAACCGTTGCCTCCTCCATCACCACCACCGCAGCCTACCATCACCACCACCACCATAGCCGCCGCTTCCACCATCACCACCACCACGACCGCCATGACGCCACCGCTACTCGCATGGTAAGAAAATCAATGACATTTTCTGTGGAGGAAAAACAAATTTGCTCCTTCTCGTCTATCTAATTTAATTAGGCACTCCCCACATCTCTCATGACCTCTAATTCTATCAAGATGTACGTTTGCTTGCTCGTTAATATAAGAGAGTATATTATCTTTCTTAAATTTTGACAAAAAAATCTGGTAAAAGCTTGGTATAAGTAAATTTGTGACAAGATTAGTGGATCCGTTAGAAGCATTCGATGATTTCCTTACCACACTTGCCAACAAAAGAAAAAAATACTATTGTTTCATCAATAACTTTGTGATAAAAAATTTTAATAATGGGGTTGTTTGGAATGATAATTTCAATAGCTATTTTTACTGACTGTGCAACCCGAGTCCATACTATCAGGTAATCATTCATCTTTGCACTACAGGCCAAATATATTCATTAAGTATCACCATTTAAGATCGAGGATGATGAAAAATATTTTAAAGAACGAATCTAGTGAGATAAAGGACACGATTAGGGATTCATAATTTAGATTATCCAAGTTCAAGAATACTCCATAATAATCAATTTTGGAGAAAAATTCAAGAATAAAGTTCAAAACATAGATCTAATCAAAGATATGAACCATAACAGACAACGTGGATATAGAAAAGAAAACTCAAGGAATTTCTGATTATTTCAGGAATTATAGAAGCAATACTTACCGTAGTAAGTTTAGAGTTAGGAATCTGAAATGAATATTATACGAAACTGTAAATGAATTTTCAACTATCATGTGGTAGTCCGCGTAGACAGATCATTTCCATAATTTAATAAAAATTGAATACGAAAGGTTATTTACCAGGCATGCGGTAGTCCGCGTAGACATGCATGTTATTCCCACAGAATAATAAAGAATGGAATAACAAAAGGATTTTACCATGCATGCGGTAGTCCGCGTAGACAGGTTTTTCCAACAGAATAATAAAGAAATGGAATAACAACTCTTATGAGTATTGAAAGAAAATAACTCTCTTCATGAATACGAAAGAAATAATACCTCTTACGAATATTGTAACGATCGAGAAATTTATAATTTAATTTAAATATTTATTGAATTAAATAAATATTTTAAATAATTTAATTATTGAGATAAATAAATATTTGATGAATTGTGATGTAATAATTTAGTTGAGTGTGTATGCTAAATAAATTAATGAATGGTAATTTTATTATTTGAGGATTTAATTTAATGAAAATAATTAAGTTAAATGAATTGTTTAATATTTTAGAAAATAAGTAAATTAAATAAAGTTATGTCTAAGTCTAATTTATTAATTTAAATTAGATATATAATTATTTATTATTCATAAATATGATTATAATAGAAATTATTATAATTATTATTATAAGTTATTTAAATTAACTAAAGTGTGACAAGTGAAAACTATATAATATAAGACTATTAAAATAAATAGGAATGGGTGGAATTGGTGTGTGGCCAAACAAGGCCGGGTGGCCTTTGGTCTAATTTAACTGGCACAGACATATTGTATTTTTACCTGACGTACGTGGGGGTGAGGGAGGCCAGTTATATTGACACATCTATTTTTCTAAGGCTAACTAGATAATAGAGAAATAGAGATAGAACAGAGAAAGTGTGAAAGAGGTTGTGAGCAAGACTCTGTAGTTTTTGTTAAGGAGTTGGAGTATCAAGGTTCTTATCATCCTCTTCCCAACAATCAAAGGATTAAGGTATAATTCATTCCTAAATTTCCAAGTTTTAGTTTTATTTAAGTTCTCTGTAATTGGTTTTGTTGGTTTGTGGTTTCAAACGTTGATTATATGATGTGGGTTATATTGTAGAATATGTTGTCATCATATATGACTGTTGTTTGAGTATAAAATTCGTGAGAAATTGGATTTTAGGAAGAAGTTATTAATATCAATGTTTATACATGAAAAATGGCTTTAGAACGTACAAAATTTCATGTTTAATAAGTATGATAATTTGTAAATTGATGTTGGATTATGTTAGTATGTTAAGAATTGAAAGCGGCGTAGTTCAAATCATGTCAATTGGTTAAGAAACGAATTTGTAGCGATCGAATTCGCTAAAAGTATTAAAAATGAAGAAATTAAGAAAATGGTGGTTTTAATTCTTCAAAACTGAATATATATAATGTTTATGTAGTTGGAATGGTGAATAGCATGTTTAGTGATGTTATTACAAAGTTTTAGTTGCTAGGTTTCATGTATTTATGTGGAATTGGGATTTTTGGCCTAGAGCAGAGTCTGATTTTGAGTTTCTGCAAAACAATTTCTGGTGTCGAGTGCGGGCGCGCCGGACTCTAAGCTAACCATGGAGCGACCGAGCCAATAGTCAGTCAGACCCAGCATTGAACTGTTAACAGCATAGCTTGGAAACTGTTAACCTAACTTATTTTAATGATTTTAGAGGAACCTAAAACGTGTTATAAGACATAACAATATGTTGTAATCACAACGTTGAAACTATATACTATGAATTAGTAAGTTATGTAATGAATCAAAAAGTGATGTTATGAAAGTTAAAAGTAAATGATGAGGTTTATGTTAGTTTATAATGTAATTTCAGATTCGTTAAAGGTGTTAATCAACATGGTTAGATGTTAAGTTAAGGTTATGACCTAAATGAGTGGTTAAACCCATAAAGCTAATATTAATACAACTAATTGTTATTGCGATTCTAATGATATGTGTAGGGTAATTGGAGAACATTGTTATAGTTGCATAGCTTACATACAAGGCAAGTTTCTTATCCTAAACTTTTATTGAGCAAGTATCCCTAACCTATGCTACTTAATTATTCAACAAGGTTTACTTATCGTTTTTATGTTATACTTATGCAAGTTTTCTATTCCTAAGTTATCGTTGCATAAGTTCCTAATTTTTATGTTGGAATTGAGTAAACATAATATGTCTTGCGTATGTTTGTACAAGCTCTTGTAACCTAATTCTTTACCTCGAGCGAGTTTTACTTTTCTAAATCTTGATGTTATTGTTCAAAGAATATATTGTTCTAATACATCGATTTAAATGAGATTGTTCTAACTCTTTTGGATATAACACTTTGCATGTACACCATGTTTATTCAATTATACATTGTTGTTATTTGATCTTTGACTTTGATAACCTTGTTCAATTCTATATTGATTATATTAAACCTCCAAGTAATATGAAAACTCTTATTGATTGAACTAATCTATTATGAATGCTATTCTAAAATTCTAGAACCACTGATAAGTTAGATCCGAGCTAAACTCTCTTTAGTGCGGAAATTCTAAATTCAAACTTAGACGAACAACCCTAACATAGGGGATTTTGTACGTGTTAACGTTTAGATGTTTGTGCACAATATATGGTACAAAGGGCTGACCCCCTAAGTACGTTAAGAAGGGTCTGTATAGTCTAATTGACTGTTAAGGTAGGGGTAGTAATACCTAATCACCGTGGACATAGTTCGTGGTCTTAAGACCCTCAGATATTAAAGTTCAAACTTGTTTTCTATTTTTGATTGGTAGAACAAGTTCATTATTGTTCAGTATTCGTTGTTCATTCTCATATGGTTATTATTACTACTCTTTATATCAGTGAGCAATTGTTTGCTCACTCTTGCAATTAACACTGCAGCTAAAGTTGAAAGAGTCGATGAGCCATCTACTAGCAAAGAAAATGGCAAGATGTCCAAGTGTTGAAGAATTATTTAAAATTTATTTAAATGCATGATGTTATAAGATTTGTTTCTTTTGTGATGTTTTCCACAAACTTATGTAATAATTTAAGGTTAGGTTACCTAGTATTGTTTATGAGATGATGTAACCCTTCAATGGGAAAGATTATTGTTTAAATTAATTAATGTTTTATCATTTATTATGGGTAGTTAGATGTAATTATTTTGATAGTGAGCACCAAATTCTATGGGAGTGAAGTACCCGGATTTAGGGGTGTCACAGGTTGGTATCAAAGCCTTAGGTTATGAACCTTAGGTGGGGAAACCTTAGGAAGTAACCTTTAAGGAGTCAGAAAATAGAGCGGTGTTTAACTCTTATCGGGTTTTAAAGAATGGATTAAGGCATCCATGGAAGCTAAACAATAAAAGACATTATGTGCTATGTGTTAATAACTTATGTGCTCGCGAGTATCGATAATGTTAAGTAAAACTTAATATCTTGTTGTCAAGATGTCTAACGAAGGAGGATCCAGTCCAGCTAGGGAGGTGATACCTCAGATACCGAGAGATAACGAACCCCTGGATATTCAAGTTATGCGGGAACAGTTGATTCAGGAGGATGAGCCTGTGACCGATCCCGAGGAGGATAGTTCTTAGGAGATAGAGGAGGATCAGGAAGAAGAGGATCCTGTGGAGTTTCCACCAAACTCCATATCGGCTGAGATGTATGATGCTTTGTACGACCGTAACATAGAGTTACAAGATAATGTAGAGGAACTGAAGGAGTTGGTTGAGATGCATCAAGCTGCGATGGAGCAGAAGGATGCAGAGATTCAGGAACTTGACTCAAGACTTAGAAACACAGAGTGGGATCTAGTTCATACTAAAGGTTAGCATGAAGATCTGTTGGCAGTGAATGAGAAGATTAAGATTGACATGGAGAAATTAAAAGATGACTTCAAAGAGGAATCAGCTAAGCGTGCAAGAGAAGAGGACGCTTGGATGAAGGCGACTCAACGTACAGACCGTGCTGAGGCTAAAGTCCAAATGAAGAAGGTCAAAATGAATGAAATGGATAATGCCTTTAATTCTATGATTGATAGGGCCCAGGATCGAGTCTTTTATTACCCACCTCATTTTGAAGACTCGTCGTGGTTCGTGATTAATCATACGACGGCATATCGTATTATGGAGGAAGAGCGCAGAGAAGCCTCTCGACGTCTTAATATGCATAGATAGAAAATAAGAGTGATAATAATATGTGGTTATTTATGTGAATAAATAAAAATTTTAATCCCTTATTTTGAGATGAATAAAGGGGGTAGTATGAGTATGTAATCCTGAAACTTGTTTAGTTCAGGAAAGTGGATGTTTATAGCAGATATGCTATCTTTTATATGTGTTAAAGCATTGCGAATGAATTAAATATCAAAGTTATTTGAAATGTTATGTGTTATAGATTTAATCTTAGAATGTTTAAAGTTAAACTTTAAAATATTCAAGAAATTGAATAAATGAACTAATAAGCATATATATTAACAGAAAATGCCTCCTAGAAGAAGACAACCACGTCAACAACCACCTCCTGAGGGGTCTACTAACAATAACAATGAGGCCAACGCTAACACGGTTCAGCAGTTGGTGACTTTGTTGACAGGAGCACTTGCGAATCAACCGCAAGATCAAGTCACGATCTTCAAGGAATTCAAAGCGGTTGGACCGCCAGAGTTTCAAGGGTCTATGAATCCAGTGGAAGCCCAAACCTGGATCATAGAAATGGAGAAAGTGTTTGATGTTGCTAGAGTTAACGAAGATCAGAAGACTGCATTCACGACGTTCATGCTGAAGTCTGAAGCTAGCTACTGGTGGCAAGAAAATAAGGTTCGTGGTAGATAAGGAGTGATAACATGGGATAGATTTAAGAAGATGTTTTTCAAAATGTACTTTCCAGCGAGTTCTCGGAATCAGTTGGAGGTGCAATTTCTGGAGTTAAATAAGGAACCATGATTTGCGCGTAATATGTCATGAAGTTTAACGAGTTGGCAAGGTTTGCCACTTATCAAGTCAATACGGATGAGCGTAAGGAGAGAAGGTTCGAACAAGGATTGAAAACCTAGTTGTATAGCAAGGTTTTAATGTTCCAGTTAAATACATTTGCGGCTCTAGAAAAGGCAATTATCGTAGAAGGTGGAAGCGATGCCTTGACCAACTACAATCAAGAATAGAAGAAGAGGAAGAATGAGAATGAAAATAAGGCTGGTGGAAGTAACGTTGGAAGTGACAATCAGAAGAGGAAGTGGAACGAGAATTCGACTACGAGAGGACAACAAGGAAGTCAGCAGAAGAAAAAGTTTGAAGCTTGTGCTACTTGTGGAAAGAACAATACTGGGGTATATTTGAAGGGAAAGCAGGTGTGTTTCAGTTGTGGTCGGGAGGGACACATTGCACTGAACTGTTTTAGCCCAAAGAAATAAGCATGTTTTACCTACGGTTCAAAGGATCACATAGCTCGTGATTGCCCTAAAAATCCAGCGGGGAGTGCAAGTGGAGGAAAGGGAAACATTAACGGTGGTGGTGCTTTGACTATCACTGGACCAGCACAGTCAAGCCGACCTACTGTGAGAACTTTTAATATGACCATGAAGGATGTTGTTCAGTCTAAGGATGTGGTGTCAGGTATCATTCCGATTAATGGTATTAATACTTATGTACTATTTGATTCAGCTGCTACTTGTTCATTTATATCCGATGAATTTGCCCAGAATTTAGATTTGCCTCAGGAAGAATTAGATTATCCTTTGAGCATAGATATTGCAAATAGGGAAGTGATTCCTGTTAGATTCATATATAAGAATTGTAGAGTGGTTATTAAGGGTCAAGAGATGATGGTAGACTTGATACTAATTAAACTTGATGAGTTTGATGTTATACTGGGAATGGATTAGTTATTCAATCACAGAGCAGTAATTGATTGTCAAAGAAAATGTGTTAACCTTATGACTCCATCAAAGGATGTGTTCTATGGCAGCAAGTCACCTCGACAAGCAAGTTGTCTGACGGTGATACAAGCCAAGAAGTTGTTAAAACAAGGATGTGTAGGATACTTAGCCTACATAGTTGATACACAGAAGAAGAGTGCGAAGTTAGAAGAGATACCGATCATAAGAGATTTTGTAGACGTATTTCTAGACGATTTGCTGGGTCTTCTGCCAGATCGACAAATTGAGTTCGTGATTGATTTAGTACCATGAACGGGCCTGATATCTAAGGCACCATACAGAATGGCCCAATAGAAATGAAAGAGTTGATGGTGCAATTGCAAGAGTTGCTCGACAAGAAGTATATCCAGCCGAGTGTATCGCCATGGGGCGCACCGGTATTGTTTGTTAAGAAAAAGGATGGATCGACGCGGCTCTGTATTTATTACAAAGAATTGAATAAGGTCACGTTTAAAAATAAGTATCCGTTACCGAGAATCGACGACCTGTTTAATCAACTGAAGGGTACAAGGTATTTTTCAAAGATAGACTTGAGGAGTGGTTATCATCAGCTGAAGGTGAGGCCAGAAGACGTACCGAAGATGGCATTCAGAACTCGGTATGTTCATTACGAGTTTCTGGTTATGTCATTTGGTTTAACCAATGCACCTGCAGCGTTCATGGATTTGATGAACAGGGTGTTTAAACCATTCTTAGATAAATTTGTGGTGGTATTTATTGATGATATCCTGGTATATTCTAAGACCAAGGAGGAACATGTTGAACACTTAAGAGTGACGTGGAGACATTGAGAAAAGAGAAGTTGTACGTATAATTTTCAAAATGTGAGTTTTGGTTGGAACGTGTATAGTTTCTCGGACACGTTATTGATAAAGATGGAATTTCGGTAGATCCATCAAAAGTTAAAGTTGTAGTAAACTGGGATCAGCCGAAGACACCGTCAGAGATAAGGAGTTTCTTAGGGTTGGCAGGATACTATAGGCGTTTTATTCAAGACTTTTCCAAGATCGCGACCCCGTTGACGAATTTAACCAGGAAGGCGGTTAAGTTTGTTTGGACGGAGAAGTGTGATGAAAGTTTGCACGAATTGAAGAAGAGGTTGAATTCGGCACCTGTGTTATCATTGCCAGATAATACAGGGAATTTTGTGGTGTATAGTGATGCATCACATAAAGGACTAGGCTGTGTGCTTATGAAGAATGACAAAGTTATTGTGTATGCATCACGTCAATTAAAAGATTACGAGAAAGGGTATCCGACTCATGACTGAGAGTTGACTGCGGTGGTGTTTGCCCTGAAGATTTAGAGACATTATTTGTATGGAGAGAGGTGTGAGATATATACTGACCATAAAAGTCCGAACTATATCTTTACACAAAAAGACTTGAATATGAGGCAGAGAATATGGTTGGAGCTGATCAATGACTATGACTGTGAGATTTTCTATCATCCCGGAAAGGCGAATGTTGTTGCTGATGCTTTAAGTAGAAAGGGACGGGAGAAGTTAATGGTGTTGACAACTCAGCAGAAATTAGTGTCAGAAATGGTTAAGATGGAATTGGAAATTAAATATCCGACAGAATCTGACGAAAAGTTGTTCCAGATAGGAAACGGTTCAACGTTGGTAGATAAAGTGAAGAATGCATAACTTCAGGATGAAGACTATGAAAAGATAAAATAGAAAGTATCTGAAGGGGAGGAAAGCAAATTCAAAATCGATTCAGAAAGGTTACTTTGATTCGAATGGAGAATTTGGGTTCCGCCAGTACCGAAAGTTAAAGAGGAAATTCTGAGTGAAGCTCACAACTCAAGATATTCGATTCACCCTGGAAGTACGAAAATATACCAGGATCTTAGACATCATTTTTGGTGGCCGAATATGAAAAATAACGTGGTTGAGTGTGTAGCGAAATGCTTAACGTGTCAGAAAGTTAAAGCTGAACACCAAAGGCCAAGCGGATTATTACAACCGTTGGAGATACTGGCATGGAAATTAGAGCATATCACAATGGATTTTGTGATAGGTCTTCCAACGACTCAGGAATGTTATGACGTCGTTTGGGTGATTGTTGATCGATTGACGAAGTCGGCACACTTCTTACCAATCAAGATTAGATTTAACCTAGATCGATTGGCAAAACTTTACGTGAAGGAAATTGTTTCAAGACATGGTGTACCTGTGTCCATTGTATCAGACAGAGATCCTGTAACATTCCAGAATTTTAAAGTGTAATATTAAATATTTATTGATTTATATAAATATTTAATAGATATGTTTATTATTGAATAAATAATTGTTCAATTTGAGTTGATGTGATTTAGTTAATTATTTGTTGAATAAATAATTAAATATTAAATATTTATTTGCAATATTAAATATTTATTGAATTATATGACAATTTGAGTTGATGTGGTTTAATTAATTATTTGTTGAATAAATAATTAAGGAGCTAAGTAAATTAATTGTTATGAGATTATATACCAATGTAATTTAATAACTAAGCTAGAGAGCTTATAGTGATTTAAATAAATTATAGTATTTTAAATGGAAAATTGTAATTTAAAATATTAGTTGGTTAAATAAAATTATAATTATAAAGAAATTATAGTTTTGTGATAATGATTTATGTATTAAAGTAATTTAATAGATTAATATTTGAATTGATTAAATTGATTATTTAATTAAATAGAAGTGTGACAAATAATCTTGCTATAAAGGAGTTATTAAAATAAATTAAGGGAGTTTAATTTAGTTTTGCCAAACATGTCTTATTGCATAATAAGTCTTTAATCTAATAGTGTTTTATCAAACAAGGTATAAGGATTAATCCATTTGTTTAAATTCAGTTTACCAAACAAGGTGTAAGGATTAAAGGGTTATTTTATTAGCTTAGCCAAACAAGCCTTATGGCTTTTGATTTTGAAACAAAATATAACTGATATAATTATATCTATATTTATATTATATCATTAATAGATATTATATCATATATCGTTATATTTTTATTACGTAGTTAGAGTTAGGAAGAGAAGAAGGCTCAAATGAAGAAAAAAGAAGAAGAAGAAAATACAGAGAGAAAAGTTGAGAGAAACTTAGAGAAAAATGAGAAAAGAATTGGGGAAAAGAAGATTGTAAACATAACCATTTTCTTCTAAACTCTAGAGTATCATCTTTTTAATCAAAGGTAGGATATTAATCCTTGTATTTTATTTTTAAAGTTTAGTTTTCTTCTCCAAAAGTTCTCTCAGAAATAATTATGGATGATGAATTCTTGTGTATATAGCTTTAGATGATGATTGTTGTTGTAAAACTGTTTTGTTGAGATTATGTATGATTATAATCAATTACTTTATGTATGTATGTAAATTGTGAAGAAATATATCACAGTGAGTTCATATGAAAATATTTATATATGAATATGGCTTAGTTTAAAGTAGAAATTAAGGTTTTATTTGTTGTTAAATTGATAAATTGATTATTTGAATTGATAGAGTATGTAAAATCATAATCATGATGTTTTGAATTTACTATTTTGGTTGAAAAACAAAATCATAGTGTTGATTTTCATTGAAAGTATAAAAAAATGGAGTTTTGCCAAGAACATTGAAATTGGGTGTTCTATATTTGATGTTTGTGTTATTTTATGAGTATAAACATGTTAGAAGTCTTCACAATATGTTTATATGAAGTCTATATGTAAATTACATGATAATCAGTCTATTAGATTCGAGCTTTTAGGCCAATTTGGCTTTTTCTCGGTATCGCTGTTGTCGTTACTTGAAATCGTTTTAGATTTAGCGTAGAAATGCGCAACCCAAGAAGATATTCGTGAAATAGCAGCGTATCATCACCATGCCGCAACGCGGCTTCGTAGTATAATCACCGCAATCACAGCAATATCATCACCACGTCACAAAGGCGACCCACAAAGTAAACGTGGCGTATGGCCATGAAAGTTAGCGTAATGGTCTCTGACAAAGGTACTTTTGTACACAAAATTTTAAGAAAACATTTTTGTGATGATAGTAGGATCAGAAAATATAGATTTTAGTATTTCTATACTATGAATAATTATGTTATTAAGATTAACTTGTGTTATAAGTTGATTATGTGATTAAATAATCAAACCTATGTGATGAATGTATTAGTTATGTGATAATGACTAACTATGTCACGATGACATATGTGTATAGGATATTGTAATTCAAATTGATTCGGTTTAGTCTACGAGCAAGGCAAGTTTTCTAACTCAAAACTTCATTGTGCGAGTTTAATTTCATTTGGTACATTATTATTTTCAAATTCAATTACAATTGTTGTAAGTTGCTACTTCTATACTTTCGTATAGCTAGATTTCCTATGATTGAGTAAGTCATTGTATCTAGTTACTCATGACGATACAAGTTTTCTAATCCTTTGTCTTATTGAGCTAATTATTGTTTTCAATTCGATTATCTTATAATGATGTAAGTGGTCTAAACTTTGGTTTGATGCTGAACAAGTTATTCTTGTATTTCAATTATTGATTAACATGCATAACTGAATTTCCATGCATGTTTAGTATCCAATCCTAATTAACCTTGGCTTAGTATTGTTCAAGCAAGGTATGCTATATTTATTCAAATTGTATGCTAATAGATTATTCCTAATGCATGACTTTAGTTACTATGATTGATTCAATCACTATTATTTTGCAGTATAGTGTTATTGGTCTTATTCAACTACTCCTTAGTTGATGTTCGTTAAATTCTAAATTTCCTTGAAAGCTTATCCAAACCAAACTTACTTTGGTGCGGACTTGTATTCTAAATACTGAGATGAACAACTCTTTTAATAGAGGTTTACGCTTAGCATTGAAATGGTTGTACACAATACATTGTACGAAGGGTTGATCCCCCTAAGTACGTGGAGTCCTTATAGTCTTATGACTGTTAAAGTTAAAGTTAAAAGATTACTTATAACTGTGGACATGATTCGTGGTCATTAAACCCTCAGTGAATGTTATAATTTTCAGAAAGTTAATAGAATATATTGTTCAGTTCTATTGAGCCTAGTATTGGCAATTGATGTAAAAGTTTAAAGATTTATTTATTGTTATTTCAAGTGGGCCTTGTTTGCTCACTCTTGCCTCAGAAATTTCTTACAACTAAAGTTGAAACCGGTGACGTACTCTAGCACCAAAGAAGGAAAATGAAAGATGAACAAGTCATCAAGACTTGTAATAGATTTGATAGTATTATTATTAGACTTTGGTTTAAAGATTGTAATGAAGTTTATTTAATTTTCGCATTTGAATGATTGTTGTTAAAGGTTAGACAACCTGGGGAGATTTTTATTTGAGTTTAATCCCGTATGGGCAGGTTTTTATTATTCAATTTTATTATAATTAGGTAGTTATAAATGAATGTTTTGATTAAGTGAACACTGAATCCTGTGGAAATGAAGTACCCGGATTTGGGGGTGTCACAGGTTGGTATCAAAGCTTTAGGTTATGAACCTTAGGTGGGGGGAAAAGCCTTAGGAAGTAACCTTTGAAAAGATAGTGGAGATAACTCCTGTCGAGTTTTAAGAAAGAAGAAATATAACACTTATGTGCTTATGTGTTTATAGTTTATGTACTCGTGAGTGTCGAGTAGTAATGATTAATAATTAAAACTTTAAAACTTTGTTGTCAGGATGACTAATGTTGGAGAATCCAGTCAGGCTAGGGAGGAAGGACCTCAAATGCCTATAGAGGAGGAGCCTCACGACATTCAGGTAGTTTTGGAACAACTCATCGCCACGAGTCAACTCCAGCTGGACATGATGAGTTGAAGATGATGATGATGATGTGGAGATGCATTTGAGGAAGATCCCGTTGAGTTACCATAGGAGGATGAGGATGACGAGGACGAGGAGGAAAGGATTACACTTAACTCGATAGCTGGCTGTATATACGATGAGGTGCATGACCGTAACGTAGAACTTCAGGATACAGTTGAGGAGTTGCAGGAGATAGTAGCTGAACAACAGACTGCAATGACACAAAAAGACGGCGAGATCCAGGATCGTGAGGAACGGCTGACAAACGCCGAGGAGAAACTAATACAGACTGAAGGAGAGAAAGAACAATTGATCGAGATGGTTGCTGAACTGAAGAGCAAGCTGATAGAAGAAGCTGCTAAGAAGGCAAGAGCTAAAGATGCATACGAGGAAGCTTATCAACGAACTGGAAGAGCAGTAAGGAACTCACAGGCGAAAAGGATGAAGATGGAAGAGATGGATAAAGTATTTGACACCTCAATTAATCGAGCTCAAGATCGGGTCATGGGATATCCGATTCAGTTCGAGACGCTGCCATCATTCGTGTTAGATCGCAGAACAATGTTTCGAGTCATGGAGGAAGAACGTGATAGGGCTAAGAAGTATCTTAATAGATCATCGTAGAAAATGTGCATGTAAAGCACGTAATAAGTATTAAATAATGTGTAAGTCCCTAGTGTTAAGTAACCATGGGATATGATAATAATAATGTTGTCCTGTAACTTTTGTAGTTCAGTAAAGGAATGTAAATAGAAGTGATGCTATTGTTTTTATGTTTTTCGAAGTAATGATGAATAAATAAAAGTTATTATTTTATTCAAAGTGTTATGTCTTATGTGGTTATTTCTTTTATGGAGGAAAGTTAATTAGAAAATACTTAAAGAAGCTGAATTAGTCTAATAGATGTTTTGTTTTAACAAAAAATGCCTCCCAGACGTGAACCACCCCCACAGAGAAACAATGAGAGAACTACCAATAATGACAACGTTGACGGTAACCCCGTTCAATAACTAGTGACACTACTGACAGGAGCGTTGCAGAATCAACCACAAAACCTTGGTACAACGTTTAAGGATTTCAAGGTGGTTGGACCACCTGAATTCCGTGGGTCCATAAATCCAGTCGAAGCACAAACCTGGATTATGGAGATAGAAAAAGTGTTCGATGTCGCTAGGGTAGAGGATGACCAGAAGACTGCTTTCGCAACATTCATGTTGAAAGCAGAAGCTAGTTATTGGTGGTAGGCCAATAAAACTCGGGAAGGGCTAGGAGTGATGACCTGGGATAGGTTTAAGGAGTTGTTCTTCGAGACCTATTTTCCGGAGAGTTCGAAGAGTCAGCTAGAAGTGCAGTTTCTAGAACTAAAGCAAGGAACGATGACGGTATCTGAATATGCAGCGAAGTTCAATGAATTGGCGAGGTTTGCGCCATATCGTGTCAAAGACAGACGAAAGCGTAAGGCGAAAGAGATTTGAACAGGCTGAAGCCCCAGGTCAGACAAATGAGGGTTTCCCTGCTCTAGTTGAAGACATTTGCGATGGTGTGATGGAGAAAGCAAGATCAAGGAAGGTGGAGGCGAGGCAGGACAAAGTTCAACCAGGAACAAAAGAAGAAGAGGAATGAGAATGAGACTAAGAATGGAGGTGGTAGCAGTGGAAACAACAATAACAACAACAACAACAACAACAACAACTTGAAGAGGAAGTGGAATGGGAGCATAGGTGCTGGACACCAACAGGGTAACCACCAAAACAAAAAGTTTGAAGCATGTGCGATATGCGGGAAATTCCATAAGGGCGCGTGCTTGATAGGGAAGCGAGTATGCTACAATTGTAGCCAGGAGGGTCACATCGCCCTAAATTGCACTCAACCGAAGAAGAATGTATGCTTCACGTGCGGATCCAAGGATCACTTTGCTTGTGAATGCCCTAAGAAGAGGGAAGGAGTGACAACCAGAAGCAATGGAGGTAATAATGGAAGTACATGGGCCATTGCAGGACCTGCTGCATCAAACAAACCCACAGCCAGAACCTTCAACATGAATGTGCAAGATGCTATGCAATCAAAAGATGTAGTGTCAGGTATTATCCCAATCAATGATATAAATGCTTATGTATTATTCGATTCGGGTGCTACTTGTAAATTTATATCTGATGAATTTGCTAAGAGGTTAGAATTTCCTAGAGAAGAACTGAATTTTCCTTTGAACATAAAAATTATAATAAGGAAGTAATCCTCATTAGATTCAGATACAAGAACCGTAGGGTGAACATTAAGGAAAATATTTTGTTAGTAGATTTGATTCCGATTAGACTCGGGAATTTGATGTAATTTTGGGGATGGATTGGTGCTCAAATATGGAGCAAAGAATCGATTGTCACAAGAAGTGTGTAAACCTTATGACTCAAATCAAAGGTTATATTTTATGGTAAAGAAGTCGCCTAGACAAATGAAATGTCCGGCGACTACTATGCAGGCCAAGAAATTGTTGAGTCAAGGTTGTGTGGGCTATTTAGCTTATATAGTCGATACTCAGAAGAAGGGTGTGAAACTAGAAGAAATACCGGTAGTGAGAGAATTCGAAGACGTGTTTCCAGAAGATTTTCCAGGATTTCCGCCTGACAGAGAAATTGAGTTCGTGATCAACTTAGCGCCGGGAATAACACCGATATTGAAGGCCCCGTACAGAATGGCTCCGGTAGAAATGAAGGAACTGATGGTATAGTTGCAAGAGTTACTGGACAAGAAATATATTCAACCAAGCGTATCACCATGGGGAGCGCCAGTTTAATTTGTTAAGAAGAAGGACGGATCAATGCGTCTTTGCATTGATTATAGGAAGTTAAACAAGGTCACTATTAAGAATAAGTATCCGTTACCTAGAATAGATGACTTATTTGATCAAATTTGGGTGCTAAATATTTCTCAAAATAGATTTGAGAAGTGGGTATCACCAATTGAAGGTAAGAAAGGAGGATATACCTAGAACGGCATTGAAACTTCGAATGCGGGCATTACGAAGTTTCGGTGATGTCTTTGGTTTAACAAATGCCCCTGCTATGCGTTCATGGATTTGATGAACAGGGTGTTTAAACCATTCTTAGACAAGTTTGTGGTGGTATTTATTGATGACATTCTGGTGTATTCCAAAACTCAAGAAGAACACGTGGAAGAGACTACAAGAATGCATTGGGACACAGTTGCGAATGAGTACGGCTTATCATCCACAAACAGATGGCCAAAGCGAACGAACAATTCAGACATTGGAAGATATGCTGAGAGCATGTGTTATGGACTTTAAAGGAAGCTGGGAAAAACAATTACCGTTGGTGGAATTTTCTTACAACAACAAGTTTCATGTGAGCACTGGCATGCCACCTTACGAGGCATTGTACGGTAGAAAGTGCAGAACTCCACTGTGCTGGGATGAAATCGGTGAACGCCAACTGTTAGGACCAGAACTGGTATAACAAACTGCTGACGTTGTTAAACTCATCAGGATAAGATTAGTAGTAGCCCAAGACAGACAGAAAAAGTATGCTAATCAACACAAACAAGATCGTGCATTCGACGAAGGAACTTTTGTATTCCTAAAAGTTTCTCCTTGGAAGGGGAAAATTCATTTCGGTAAAAAGGGAAAGCTAAGCTCGAGGTTTATTGGACCCTTTGAAGTGCTGCGAAGAGTGGGAGAAGTGGCTTACGAGGTAGCTCTACCTCAAGAGTTGGAAAACATTCATAATGTTTTTCACATTTCGGTGTTACGACCATATAAACCCGACTACAAACATGTGATCGAGTACGAACCGTTGCAGTTAGAGAAAGATTTGTCTTATGAAGAGGTTCCTATCCAGATAGTTGACAGGAAAGAACAAGTGCTCAAGAATAAAGTGATACCTTCTGTGAAGGTGATATGGAGGAACCACAACGCTGAAGAAGCTACGCGGAAACTCGAAGAGAAAATGTTGAAAGAGTACCCTGAGTTATTTGTTTTATCTGTGTCTTCGATTCTGGGAACAGAATCTTTGTAAGTAGGGAAGAATGTAACGAATGATTTGTTTGAGTTGTGATTCTGAGGACAAAATCCTTGTAAGGTGGGAATGATGTAACATTCCAGAATTTTAAAGTGTAATATTAAATATTTATTGATTTATATAAATATTTAATGGATATGTTTATTATTGAATAAATAATTGTTCAATTTGAGTTGATGTAATTTAGTTAATTATTTGTTGAATAAATAATTAAATATTAAATATTAAATATTTATTTGCAATATTAAATATTTATTGAATTATATGGCAATTTGAGTTGATGTGGTTTAGTTAATTATTTATTGAATAAATAATTAAGAGCTAAGTAAATTAATTGTTATGAGATTATATACCAATGTAATTTAATAAGTAAGCTAGAGAGCTTATAGTGATTTAAATAAATTATAATATTTTAAATGGGAAATTGTAATTTAAAATATTAGTTGGTTAAATAAAATTATAATTAAAAAGAAATTATAGTTTTGTGATAATGATTTATGTATTAAAGTAATTTAATAGATTAATATTTGAATTGATTAAATTGATTATTTAATTAAATAGAAGTGTGACAAATAATCTTGCTATAAAGGAGTTATTAAAATAAATTAAGGGAGTTTAATTTAGTTTTGCCAAACATGTCTTATTGCATAATAAGTCTGTAATCTAATAGTGTTTTATCAAACAAGGTATAAGGATTAATCCATTGGTTTTAATTCAGTTTACCAAACAAGGTATAAGGATTAAAGGGTTATTTTATTAGCTTAGCCAAACAAGCCTTATGGCTTTTGATTTTCAAACAAAATATAACTGATATAATTATATCTATTATATTATATCATTAATAGATATTATATCATATACGTTATATTTTTATTACGTAGTTAGAGTTAGGAAGAGAAGAAGGCTTAGTTGAAGAAAAAGAAGAAGAAGAAAAATACAGAGAGAAAAGTTGAGAGAAACTTAGAGAAAATTGAGAAAAGAATTGGGAAAAAGAAGATTGTAAACATAACCATTTTCTTCTAAACTCTAGAGTATCATCTTCTTAATCAAAGGTAGGATATTAATCCTTGTATTTTATTTTTTAAAGTTTAGTTTTCTTCTCCAAAAGTTCTCTCAGAAATAATTATGGATGATGAATTCTTGTGTATATAGCTTTAGATGATGATTGTTGTTGTAAAAACCCTGCTTTGTTGAGATTATGTATGATTATAATCAATTACTTTATGTATGTATGTAAATTGTGAAGAAATATATCACAGTGAGTTCATATGAAAATATATATATATATATATGAATATGGCTTAGTTTAAAGTAGAAATTATGGTTTTATTTGTTGTTAAATTGATAAATTGATTATTAGAATTGATAGAGTATGTAAAATCATAATCATGATGTTTTGAATTTACTGTTTTGGTTGAAAAACAAAATCATAGTGTTGATTTTCATTGAAAGTATAAAAAAATGGAGTTTTGCCAAGAACATTAAAATTGGGTGTTCTATATTTGATGTTTGTGTTATTTTATGAGTATAAACATGTTAGAAGTCTTCACAATATGTTTATATGAAGTCTATATGTAAATTACATGATAATAAATCTATTAGATTCGAGAGTTTAGGCCAATTTGGCTTTTTCCGCATCGCTGTCATGAAAGCATCGAAATAATGAAATCAGAGTTTTCAAGATATATACCAAAGAGTACGTGAAGTGGCGCCAAGAAGTTATCACCACGTTAGTGATGCGACCCACAAAGTAAATCGTGGGCGCCACAAAATGAAAGTTAATGGTAATGGTCTGATAGTGTACTTTTTGTACACGAAATTTTAAGAAAACATTTTTGTGATGATAGTAGGACTGTAAAATATAGATTTTAGTGTTTCTATACTATGAATAATTATGTTATTAAGGATTAACTTGTGTTGTAAGTTGATTATGTGATTAAATAATCAAACCTATGTGATGAATGTATTAGTTATGTGATAATGACTAACTATGTCACGATGACATATGTATATAGGATATTGTGATTCAAATTGATTCGGTTTAGTCTACGAGCAAGGCAAGTTTTCTAACTCAAAACTTCATTGTGCGAGTTTAATTTCATTTGGTACATTATTGTTTTCAAATTCAATTACAATTGTTGTAAGTTGCTACTTCTATACTTTCGTAGAGCTAGATTTCGTATGATTGAGTAAGTCATTGTATCTAGTTACTCATGTCGATACAAGTTTTCTAATCCTTTGTCTTATTGAGCTAATTATTGTTTTCAATTCGATTATCTTATAATGATGTAAGTGGTCTAAACTTTGGTTTGATGCTGAACAAGTTATTCTTGTATTTCAATTATTGATTAACATACATAACTGAATTTCCATGCATGTTTAGTATCCAATCCTAATTAACCTTGGCTTAGTATTGTTCAAGCAAGGTATGCTATATTTATTCAAATTGTATGCTATTAGATTATTCCTAATGCATGACTTTAGTTACTATGATTGATTCAATCACTATTATTCTGTAGTATAATGTTATTGGTCTTATTCAACTACTCCTTAGTTGATGTTCGTTAAATTCTAAATTTCCTTGAAAGCTTATCCAAACCAAACTTACTTTGGTGCGGACTTGTATTCTAAATACTGAGATGAACAACTCTTTTAATAGAGGTTTATGCTTAGCGTTGAAATGGTTGTGCACAATACATTGTACGAAGGGTTGATCCCCTAAGTACGTGGAGTCCTTATAGTCTTATGATTTCATAAAGTTAAAGTTGAAAGATTACTTATAACTGTGGATATGATTCGTGGTCATTAGACCCTCAATGAATGTTATAATTTTTAGAAAGTTAATAGAATATATTGTTCAGTTCTAATGAGCCTAGTATTGGCAATTGATGTAAAAGTTTAAAGATTTATTTATTGTTATTTCAAGTGGGCCTTGTTTGCTCACTCTTGCCTCGTAAAATTTCTTACAATTAAAGTTTGAAACCGGTGACGATACTAGCACCCAAAGAAAGGAAAATGAAAGATGAACAAGTATCAAAGACTTGTAATAGATTTGATAGTATTATTATTAGACTTTGGTTTAAAGATTGTAATGAAGTTTATTTAATTTTCGCATTTGAATGATTGTTGTTAAAGGTTAGACAACCTGGAGAGATTTTTATTTGAGTTTAATCTCAGTATAAGGTTTTTATTATTCAATTTTATTATAATTGGGTAGTTATAAATGAATGTTTTGATTAAGTGAACATTGAATCCTATGGAAATGAAGTACCAGGATTTGGGGGTGTCATAGATCCACGTTTCACATCAAATTTTTGAAAACGATTACAAGAATGTTTGGGAACTCAGTTGAGAATGAGTAAAACGTACCATCCTCAAACAGACGGATAGAGTGAGAGAACCATCCAGACACTAGAGGATATGCTCATAGCATGTATTATGGATTTCAAGGGAAATTGGGATGATCATTTACCCTTGGTTGAATTTTCCTATAATAATAGTTATCACGCGAGTATTGGCATACCGCCTTATGAAGCGTTATACTGAGAAATGCGTAAACCGCTATCTTTGGGATGAGGTAGGTGAACGTCAACTATTGAGTCCAGAGTTGGTACAACAAACCTTCGAAATCATCAAGGTCATTCGAGCAAGATTGATAGCTGCACAGGATAGACAGAAGAAATATGTCGATCAACACCGACAAAATCGGGAATTCGATGTTGGTAGTTATGTGTTCTTCAAAGTATCTCCCTGGAAGGGGATAATTCGTTTTGGCAAGAAGGGAAAATTAAGCCCTAGGTTTATAGGACCTTTTGAAGTGCTTTGACGTGTGGGTGAAGTGGCATACGAGGTAGCTTTACCTCTAGAATTGGTGCATATCCATAATATTTTCCATGTCTCGGTGTTGAGACCATAGAAGCATAACTATAAACATGTTACAGAATATGAGCCCTTAAAGTTTGAGAATGATTTGCCCTATAAAGAAGTCCATGTTCAAATTATCGACAGGAAAGAACAAGTACTAAGGAATAAAGTGATACCTTCTGTTAAGGTAATCTGGAGGAACCACAATGCTGAAGAAGCTACGTGGGAACTTAAAGATGTTATGATGAGAAATTTATCTTCACTTGTTTGCTTAATCTTGTATGATGGTTCTGGGGACAGAATCTTGTTAAGGAGGGAAGAATGTGTCGAATGAATTTATCGAGTTGTGATTCTGGGGACAGAATCCTTTTAAGGAGGGAAGGATGTAACGATCGAGAAATTTATAATTTAATTTAAATATTTATTAAATTAAATAAATATTTTAAATAATTTAATTATTGAGATAAATAAATATTTAATGAATTGTGATGTAATAATTTAGTTGAGTGTGTATGCTAACTAAATTAATGAATGGTAATTTTATTATTTGAGGATTTAATTTAATGAAAATAATTAAATTAAATGAATTTTTTAATATTTAAGAAAATAAGTAAATTAAATAAAGTTATGTCTAAGTCTAATTTATTAATTTAAATTAGATATATAATTATTTATTATTCATAAATATGATTATAATAGAAATTATTATAATTATTATTATAAGTTATTTAAATTAACTAAACTAAAGTTATTTAAACTAACTAAAGTGTGATAAGAGAAAACTATACAATATAAGTCTATTAAAATAAATGGGAATGGGGGGAATAGGTGTGTGGCCAAACAAGGCCTTGTGGCCTTTGGTCTAATTTAACTGACACACACGTATTGTATTTTTACCTGACGTACGTGGGGGTGAGGGAGGCCAGTTATATTAACGGTTCTATTTTTCTAAGGCTAACTAGATAACAAAGAAATAGAGATAGAACAGAGAAAGAGTGAGAGAGGTTGTGAGTAAGACTGTAGTTTTTGCTAAGGAGTTGGAGTATTAAGGTTCTTATCATCCTCTTCCCAACAATCAAAGGATTAAGGTATAATTCATTCCTAAATTTTCAAGTTTTAGTTTTATTTAAGTTCTTTGTAATTGGTTTTGTTGGTTTGTGGTTTCAAACGTTGATTATATGATATGAGTTATGTTGTAGAATCTGTTGTAATCATATATGAGTGTTGTTTGAGTATCAAATTCATGAGAAATTGGATTGTAGGAAGAAGTTAATAATATCAATGTTTATACATGAAAAATGGATTTAGAAAGTACAAAATTTCATGTTTAATATGTATGATAATTTGTAAATTGATGTTGGATTATGTTAGTATGTTAAGAATTGAAAGCGGCGTAGTTCGAATCCTATCAATTGGTTAAGAAACGAATTTGTGGCGATCGAATTCGCTAAAAGTATTAAAAGTGAAGAAATTAAGAAAATGGGGGTTTTAATTCTTCAAAACTAAATATATATAATGTTTATGTAGTTGGAATGGTGAACAACATGTTTAGTGATGTTATTACAAAGTTTTAGTTGCTAGGTTTCATGAATTTCTGTGGAATTAGGATTTTTGGCCTAGAACAGAGTCTGATTTTGAGTTTCTACAAAACTATTTCTGGTGTCGAGAGGTGTCTATGTTGCTTGTTGGCCTTGGTCTTATTGCTTGCAATGCAAGCACTGACTCTAAGCTAACCATGGTGCGGCCGCGCCAGTGGTTAACTCTAAGCTTACCATAACTTGGAAACTGTTAACCTAACTTATTTTAATGATTGTAGAGGAACCTAAAACGTGTTATAAGACATAACAATATGTTGTAATCACAACGTTGAAACTATAGACTATGAATTAGTAAGTTATGTAATGAATCAAAAAGTGATGTCATGAAAGTTAAAAGTAAATGATGAGGTTTATGTTAGTTTATAATGTATTTTCAGATTCGTTAAAGGTGTTAATCGACATGGTTAGATGTTAAGTTAAGGTTAAGACCTAAATGAGGGGTTAACCCCATAAAGCTAATATTAATACAACTAATTGTTATTGTGATTCCAATGATATGTGTAGGGTAATTGGAGAACATTGTTCTACTTGCTTAGCTTACATACAAGGAAAGTTTCTTATCCTAAACTTTTATTGAGCAAGTATCCCTAACCTATGCTACTTAATTATTCAGCAAGGTTTACTTATCATTGTTATATTATACTTATGCAAGTTTTCTATTCCTAAGTTATCGTTACATAAGTTCCTAATTTTTATGTTGGAATTGAGCAAACATAATATGTTGGTATTATTATTCAAATCTTGATATTATTATTCAAAGCATATATTGTTCTAATACATCGATTCAAATGAGATTGTTCTAACTCTTTTGGATATAGCACTTTGCATGTACACCATGTTTATTCAATTATACATTATTGTTATTCGGTCTTTGACTTTGATAACCTTGTTCAATTCTATATTGATTATATTAAACCTCCAATTAATAAGCAAACTCTTATTGATTGAACTAATCTATTATGAATGGTGTTCTAAAATTTCTAGAACCACTGATAAGTTAGATCTGAGCTAAACTCTCTTTAGTACGGAAATTCTAAATTCAAACTGAGACGAATAACCCTAACATAGGGGATTTCATACGTGTTAACGTTTGGATGTTTGTGCATAATATATGATACAAAGGGCTGATTCATCTAAGTATGTTAAGAAGGGTTTGTATAGTCTAATTGACTGTTAATGTAAGACCCCAACTTTTTATAAATTAAATTAAATTTCCTCTATTTATTATTTTGAAATAGTAATGGTTGGTTTGATTAATGTGGTTAGTTATGGATAAAATGCGCAAATATTTTAAATAAGCAAGTGGTTATAAAATATTCATTGTTGTCAGGGAATATTCGTTTGGTCATGGAATATTCTTCCTGTCGGGGAATATTCGTACGACGGTGCAGTGTTTTATGGGCCCCATAACGGAAAGCGATTGGATGAAGAAAACGACAAGTATAAGTATTTTATAAATAATGGCGTAGTTGTTACCATTGATACTGTTGGAATACCCGGTGGTTAAAACATAGTAATACGCGTTGTTGCACAGTAGCACACGGTATTGCACCAATTATTAATTCTTACGTAAGAAGGAACTACTCAATAATTGTTACAGTAATTATTGTTCAATATTTTATTTTATTGATTTAATAATTGCTACGTTGATATTTTATATTATTGTTATTTCAATAATTATCACTACACATTATTTTTCATTATCAAATCAATAATTCATATTATTTGAATAATATTATTAGATAGCATTACTGGAAATATAACGCCCCCAAAATAGGTCCAATCCAACCAACCTATTCTGAGTCGCTAAGAACATGGTACAGAAAACAACTACAACTTTATTATTACAATTGTCGTGAAAAATACAACAACACATATACTGTGAGTTTTAATACCAACTATGACTCATGTCCCAACTATAGACATCACCTCACATTAATACATTACATAAAGGTGCAGTCAAAAACTGTTTTAGAAATTAAAACCTTTGGGAAGTGCTCAAGGAAACCTTCGTACATGGGAGGCCATGCGTCTAGGTTATTATAGATATCATATGTCCACTGAATTATCCTTGGTTGACCCAATAGACCCCAAATAAAAACGAGAAGATTACTATCATATTCTTCCCAATGGTGAGTCTTCTCTTGACATATCATTATCTCTACTGTCTCTAATTGGGTATTATACTCCAAACAAACACCAAGATTATATAGGTAGTGCATGTAAATATTCTCAGCAAGTGGATGAGTACAACCCTGTCTTATGATGACACGAGGATGTATGTCATTAGACATCTTGTATGATAGTGGAAAAACACCCTTCCAAGTTAAATTCACCTCACCCTCAACATCTATAGACCACCGTTCTATTCCCCTCATTATTCCCGCTTGTCCCAAATTACACTTTTATTACCCGAAAGGAATTGTGAAGCAAAAGGGTGAGCACAACTAGCTCAATAAAGAATATCATGACTAAAGATAAATAAATTATCAATAGCCTTCAACGATAATAAATCGTAGATTTAGAACATATGGTAGATGATAAAACTTTTCAACCATAGTTGCGGTGAACGAGCAATCCATTAGAAGAGTCAAATAGACCATAAAATCTATTATCTTCTCCATGTTAAAAGTCCATCAACAATGTTTTATCCCTGTAACATTAATCAACAATTCCTGTCCACAATCACGTGTATAACTCATAATCGTAATTATAGTTCTAAATTCCTTTCCTCATCCAGGAAAAAGTTAATTTTCATCACCTGAAACATCAAAGATCATGGTTATACAAAATCACAGTTCATGTTCATAATCCTACTAATAAACAAGTCATCTTTGCGCTACAGGCCAAAGATATTCATCAACAAGCCATCTTTGCACTACAGGCCAAAGATATTCATCAACAAGTCATCTTTGCACTACATGCCAAAAATATTCAACAACAGGTCATCTTTGCATTACGAGCCAAAGATATTCATCAGAAATCATTCATCTTTGCACTACAGGCCAAAGATATTCAGTTATATCATCATTTAGGACTGAGGATGATGCAAAATATTTTAAAGCAAACGAATCCAGTGAAATAAAATAACAAATATTAAGGATTCGTACTTTAAACAACCCAAGTTCAAAAATACTTCATAAATAACCAGAGTGGAGTAAAATTCAAGAATGAAGACCAAAATATAGATCCAATCAAAGATAGGAATTATAACAGACAATCTTGGACACAGAAGAGAAAATTTAATTTTTCTGTGAATAGTATCGTATTCGTGAATAGTGTCGTATACGTGAATAGTAACTCCGACACCAAAAGATAGAAATTTCACAAAAACATCATCATGTTTCGTGAATAGCAACTCATGAATAGTAACTCATGAATAGTAACTCGTGAATAGTAACCCCGACATGAAAAAGTTCCAAATTTGATAAAATGTTCAAACCAATATTTCGGCATAATGATATTGAAGAAATAATATCATTTATGAAGAAAATAATCTCCCTTACTATCCCTTACCATCCCTTACCTCAGAAAGAATAGTACTTCTGACTTGAATACTGGATATAGTGCTGAAAAAACTTGCACCATATAGCAATACTCAAAGTACTAGAATACTGACAAAATACGCTCGATATTATAGAGAGAGAAAGAGAGAGAAATCTTTAGTTTCTGGTATGATTTTCAATTCTAACATAAGCACCCTATTTATAGGAAAATGCTTAGAACACCAATGTAGAAATTTTAATAAAATATTAATATATATATATATATATATATATATTTAATTCCTACACACACTAAATCAGATCCAACATCAGCCACCAATAGTCAACTAAATCAAAAAAACGTTTTTGTTATTAAAAACAATTAAAACTTTCAAAAATCAATTATTTCGGAACTTCGGAACTTCAATAATTCATAATAAATAGCCCTTTTATCAGAAAATTCGAATCTTGCGTCTTTTTATAGGAAATTCAATTCTCTACGACTTTACAGAAGAATGTTTTTCCAAATTCCAAAAAAAAATTGACCGAAATCAATAAACAGGCGATTTTACAGGCTATAATCAAATTTCAGCCAAGAAATGGGTCCACCAACATGTTTAACATGTTTTAAACAACTTTTACAACAAAAATACTCTTCCTCCTCATATACTCATATATCCCACATTCATTATAAAAATATCACCATTATTATATTATAATAATATAATAAAATATTATTTTATCAGAAAAGATAAAATATCGATTTTCAACAATTGTCACTTTAAAAATAATTCCCCATCTATACCCACATAAAATGAATATTTTCTTATCATATAAATAAATAATTAATTATTCACAAATAATATTATAGAATCACAATATTGACAACCAGACTGTTCCTAGGAAAGAGGGGGCTTTCTAATAAGGATTTCTCCTTACTAGCGCACAATTAGGTGACCAAACCTCTCCTTGACAGAACTTTCTAGACATTGCCAATAATGTTATATAGTAATGTTATTAAAATAATATGAACTATTGATATGATAATGGCAATACTGTGCAGTGATAATTATTGAAACAACAATGATATAAAATATCAACGCAGCAATTATTGAATCAATAAAATAAAATATTGAACAGCAATTACTGTAACAATTATTGAGTAGTGTCTTCTTATGTAAGAATCAATAATTCAAAAATTCAAAATCTTCGTGCAATACTGGTAAAGCTCTCGCGCAACAACACGTACATTTTTACTTTACCCACCGGGTATTCCAACAGTGGTAACGCTAACGATTACGCCATTATTTATAAAAACTTTAATTTGTCATTTTCTTCATCCGATAGTTATTCTGTAATGGGGCCCACAAATGGTCACGGCAAATAAATATTTAATATTCCCCACAAAGAAGAATATTCCATGACCAAACGAATATTTCCCGACAACAATGAATATTTTATAACAACTTGCTTATTTTGAAAATTTTGCACATTTCACCCATAACTTTAAACTTTTATCAATTTAACCATTTACTAAATAGAAAAATTGAATACTTTTATTTCATAAAATTCGGGGTCTTACAATCTCCCCTTCTTATGAAATTTTGTCCTCGAAATTTACGTACCTGGTATTTCAAAGAGTTGAAAATACCTTGCTTTCATTTCAGATTCCATCTTCCCTGTCATCATGATTTCTCCATTGCTCATCTCCTGTATTTCAGATATCATTCTCGAATACAGCTACAAAACAAGGGTTAATTAAATAAATTAACATATCACATAATATCCCGATATTATGACTGACCAACAAATAAGCTTAGATAGGACACACTAGCGAAGGATTTACTCGTCTCTCCCCTCCTAGTTCTATTCCCTGATCTCCGCCAGAGACCATATCCCTAAGCTCTGATACCAAATGTAACGCCCCCAAAATAGGTCCAATCCAACCAACCTATTTTGAGTCGCCAACAACATGGTACAGAAAACAACTACAACTTTATTATTACAATTGTCGTGCAAAATACAACAACACATATACTGTGAGTTTTAATACCAACTGTGACTCATGTCCCACCTATAGACATCACCTCACATTGATACATTACATAAAGGTGCAGTCAAAAACTGTTTTAGAAATTAAAACCTTTGGGAAGTGCTCAAGGAAACCTTCGTACATGGGAGGCCATGCGTCTAGGTTATTATAGATATCATATGTCTACAGAATTATCCTTGGTTGACCCAATAGACCCCAAAGAAAAACGAGAAGATTACTATCATATTTTTCCCAATGGTGAGTCTTCTCTTGACATATCATTATCTCCACTATCTCTAATTGGGTATTATACTCCAAACAAACACTAAGATTATATAGGTAGTGCTTGTAAATATACTCAGCAAGTGGATGAGTACAACCCTGTCTTATGATGACACGAGGTTGTATGTCATTAGACATCTTGTATGATAGTGGCAAAACACCCTTCCAAGTTAAATTCACCTCACCCTCAACATCTATAGACCACCGTTCTATTCGCCTGTCATTCCCCGCTTGTCCCAGCTACACTTTTATTACCTGAAAGGAATTGTGAAGCAAAAGGGTGAGCACAACTAGCTTAGTAAAGAATATCATGACTAAAGATAAATAAATTATCAATAGCCTTCAACAGTAATAAATCAGAGATTTAGAACATATGGTAGATGGTAAAACTTTTCAACTATAGTTGCAGCGGAACGAGCAATCCATTAGAAGAGTCAAATAGACCATAAAATCTATTATCTTCTCCATGTTAAAAGTTCATCAACAATGTTTTATACCTGTAACATTAATCAACAATTCCTGTCCACAATCACGTGTATAACTCATAATCGTAATTGTAGTTCTAAATTCCTTTCCTCATCCAGGACAAAGTTAATTTTCATCACCTGAAACATCAAAGATCATGGTTATACCAAATCACAGTTCATGTTCATAATCCTACTAATAAATTCATCTTTGCACTACGGGCCAAAGATATTCATCAACAAGTCATCTTTGCACTACAGGCCAAAGATATTCATCAACAAGTCATCTTTGAACTACAGGCCAAAGATATTCATCAACAAGTTATCTTTGCACTACATGCCAAAGATATTCAACAACAGGTCATCTTTGCATTACGAGCCAAAGATATTCATCAGAAATCATTCATCTTTGTACTACAGGCCAAAGATATTCAGTTATATCATCATTTAGGACTGAGGATGATGCAAAATATTTTAAAGAAAACGAATCCAGTTAAACAAAAGAACAAATATTAAGGATTCGTACTTTAAACAACCCAAGTTCAAAAATACTTCATAAATAACCAGAGTGGAGTAAAATTCAAGAATGAAGACCAAAACATAGATCCAATCAAAGATAGGAATTATTACAGACAATCTTGGACACAGAAGAAAAAATTTAATTTTTCTGTGAATAGTATCGTATTCGTGAATAGTGCCGTATACGTGAATAGTAACTCCGACACCAAAAGATAGAAATTTCACAAAAATATCATCATGCTTCGTGAATTGTACTCGTGAATAATAACTCGTAAATAGTAACTCATGAATAGTAACTCATGAATAGTAACTGTGAATAGTAACTCATGAATAGTAACCCCGACATGAAAAAGTTCCAAATTTGATAAAATGTTCAAACCAATATTTCGGCATAATGATATTGAAGAAATAATATCATTTATAAAAAAAATAATCTCCCTTACTATCACTTACCATCCCTTACCTCAGAAAGAATAGTACTTCTGACTGGAATACTGGATATAGTGCTGAAGAACTTGCACCGTATAGCAATACTCAAAGTACTAGAATACTCACAAAATACGCTCGATATTATAGAGAAAGAAAGAGAGAGAAATCTTTAGTTTCTGGTGTAATTTTCAATTCTAATCTAAGCACCCTATTTATAGGAAAATGCTTAGAACACCAAAATGTAAAATTTAATAAAATATTAATATATATATATATATATATATATTAAATTTCTCACGCACACTAAATCGGATCCAACATCGACCACTAATAGTCAACTAAATCAAAAAACGCTTTTTGTTATTAAAAACAATTAAAACTTTCAAAAATCAATTATTTCGTAATTTGAACTTCAATAATTCATAATAAATAGCCTTTTATCGTAAAATTTGAATCTTGCAATTTTTATAGGAAATTCAATTCTCTACAACTTTATAGAAGAAAGGTTTTCCAAATTCCAAATGTAAATTGACCAAATCGATAAGCAAGGCGATTTTACAGGCTATAATCAAATTTCAATCAAGAAATGGGTCCACCAACATGTTTAACATGTTTTAAACAACTTTTGCAACAAAAATACTTTTCCTCCTCATATACTCATATATCCCACATTCATTGTAAAAATATCACCATTATTATATTATAATAATATAATAAAATATTATTTTATCAAAAAAGATAAAATATCGATTTTCAACAATTGTCACTTTAAAAAATATTCCACATCTATATCCACATAAAATGAATATTTTTCTTATCATATAAATCAATAATTAATTATTCACAAATAATATTACAGAATCACAATATTGAAAACCAGGCTGTTCCCATGAAAGAGGGGGCTTTCCAATAAGGATTTCTCCTTACTGGCGCACAATTAGGTGACCAAACCTCTCCTTGACAGAACTTTCTAGACATTGCCAATAATGTTATCTAGTAATGTTATTAAAATAATATGAACTATTGATCTGATAATGGGAATACTGTGCAGTGACAATTATTGAAACAACAATAATATAAAATATCAACCCAACAATTATTGAATCAATAAAATAAAATATTGAACAACAATTACTGTAATAATTATTGAGTAGTGCCTTCTTACGTAAGAATCAATAATTCAAAAATACTGTGCAATACAGTGTGCTACTCTTGTGCAACAACGCCGACATTTTACTTTACCCATTGGGTATTCCAACAATGTTAATTGCAGAACGATTACGCCATTATTTATAAAAACTTTAATTTGTCATTTTTTCATCCGATGCTTATTCTCATTATGGGACCCACAAATGGCTACGCTGTGAGTAAATTTAATATTCCCCATTTACAAGAATATTCCATGACCAAACGAATATTTCCCGACAACAATGAATATTTTATAACCACTTGTTTATTTTGAAAATTTTGCACATTTCACCCAAAACTTTAAACTTTTATCAATTTAACCATTTACTAAATAGAAAAATTGAATACTTTTATTTCATAAAATTCGGGGTCTTATAGGCAATGTCTAGAAAGTTCTGTCTAAGGAGAGGTTTGGTCACCTAATTGCGCGCCAGTAAGGAGAAATCCTTATTGGAAAGCCCCTCTTCCTCAGAACTACTGGTTGTCATTATTGTGATTACGTAATATTATTTGTGAATAATTAATTATTGATTTATATGATAAGGAAAATATTCATTTTATGTGGATATAGATGGAGAAAATTTTTAAAGTGACAATTGTTGAAAATTGATATTTTATCTTTTCTGATAAAATAATTCATTTAAATATATTATTATATTATAATAATATAATAATGGTGATATTTTACAATGAATGTGGGATATATGAATAAATGAGGAGGAAGAGTATTTTTTTTTTTATTAAAAATACTAAAAACATGTTTTTCATGTTTGTGGACCCCATTCCTTGACTGAAATTTGATTATAGCCTGTAAAATCGTCCGTATGTGGATTTCGGTTAATTTCTGTTTGAAATTTGGTAAAACTTAAACTTACAAAGTTGTAGAGAATTGAATTTCCTATAGCAGGACATAAAATCCAAAATTTTCTGATAAGAGGGCTATTTATTATTAATTATTGAAGTTCCAGAATAATTGATTTTTGAAGTTTTAATTAATTTTTTAAGAAAAACGTTTTTAACAAGTTGGTGGGCCCCACTTATGTGGTTAATGTGCTGAAATTGGATTGTAAAATTGGGCGTAGGAAATTTATATAAATATGTTAATATTTATTAAATTTTCTGCTTTGGTGTTCTAAGCATTTTCCTATAAATAGGGTGTTTAGGTTATAATTGAAAATCACACCAGAAACTAAAGATTTCTCTCTATAATATATCAAGCATATTTTTGTGAGTATTTTGGTACTTTGAGTGTTGCTATACGGTGCAAGTTCCTTCAGCACTATATCCAGTATTCCAGTCAGAAATACTGTCTTTTTGAGGTAAGGGATGTTATTTTTCTTATAAATGATATTATTTCTTTCAATATCATTATGTCGGAATATTGCTAAGATTTTTCATGTGAAATTTTTGTCTTTTAGTGCCGGGGTTACTATCACGTATACGACACTATTCACGTATACGACACTATTCACGAATACGACACTATTCATAAAAAAATTAAATTTTTGTTTTTGTCCAAGATATCTATTATGGATACTAGCTTTGATTGTATCCATGTTTTGATCTTCATTCTTGAATTTTACTCCACTATGGTTAATTATGAAGTATTTTTGAACTTGGATTGTTTAAAGTACGAATCCTTAGTATTTGTTCTTTTGTTTCACTGGATTCGTTCTCTTTAAAATATTTTTCATCATCCTCAGTCCTAAATGATGATATAACTGAATATCTTTGGCATGTAGTGCAAAGATGAATGATTTTTTGATGAATATCTTTGGTCGTAGTGCAAAAATGAACAGGTGTTTAGATGAACATGACCAATGGATGAATATCTTTGGCCTGTAGTGCAAAGATGAATATTTGATTCCAGATATATATATTGATTGATGTTACAGGGTTAAAATATTGACGATGAACTTTTAAATTCATATATAGAAGATAGTAGGTTTCATTCTCTACTTAACTCTTCTAATGAATTATTATTTCCGCTGCGAATATTGATTTAAAACTGGTTGTCTATTGTATTCTATTAGATTTTTCCCTGTTGAGGACTAACGATAATTTGTTCTATATTATCTTAGTCATAATGTTCTTTACTGGACTAGTTGAGCTCACCCTTTTCCTTTTTGTTCCATTTTTCTTCTCAGGAGGCGAGAATCTAGCGAGTACTAGTCGGGGTGTGGAATGATGGTTACACATGCTAAACATCATTCTATATACAAAAACATCACATATACATAAATTTGAAGAATCAAAAAACCCAAAATTTCCAAATTTCTTCATTTTTACATATTTAGCGAATTCGATCGCAACGAATTCGTTTCTTAACCAAATTACATGATTTAAACTACGCCGCTTTCGTTTCTTAGCATATAAAGTTGCACTACCACTTGAGTTGGAGCACATCCATAACGTGTTTTACATATACGTGTTACGTCCGTACAAGCCTGACTACAAGCACGTGATTTCTTATGAACCCATTCAAGTGGAGAAGAACTTAACGTACGAAGAAATTCCTGTCCAAATTCTTGATAGGAAAGAGCAAACCTTGAGAAATAAAGTTATTTCCTCTGTAAAAGTACTTTGGCGTAACAACGATGTCGAGGAGGCAACGTGGGAGTTAGAAGATAGGATGATGAGGGATTATCCCCATCTATTTGTGTAACCTTGTAGAAATTCCGAGACAAAATTTTTATAAGGGGGGGAGGATGTAATACCCGAGAATTTCCACGTATTATTAAATGAATATATTAATGGAAATACTATTTATGTGAAAATAAGTGTTATTGATTTATGAGTTGGATAATACAATTGATTGTATTTGCTCGATGCATATTAAGACGTGTGAAGTGACAAAGTGATTTGTGAAATGCCTTGTGTGGCCTAATGCGGAATGAGAAAATTCATTAAGTGAATTAAAACGGGAATTAGGAAGGTTAATCGTGTATGATCATGAGATTCCATCTAAGTAACTGATACGCTCGTGGACTTGTAATAATACTTTTGTGGACATCATTTCATGTCGTATAAAATGAGTTAGCATTGAAAATCGCACGCGCGGTAAGTCGCACCGCCTCTTAGCAATCGCTGTAAGCACGCCGACGCAGAATCTACTTCAACCGTCCCAAGAAGATAAATCAAGGCAAATTGCCGCCGTCGATAGTTGGAGAAAAGTAATTTTTCCACTTTGGAAATTTAATGAAACAATTATGTGATATATGTGACATTGATAAACCATGAATTAAGCATGTTATGTCCGATAACAGAATTGTTAATCCATTAATTAATATTAATTAATTGTGGTGGAATATGAATTTCTTGGTAATTGATTCGTAATATACGATTGTTATTATTTGCAATATATTATAAAGATGAATAATGATTATGGAAATCCATAACTACATTAATCAATTGTTGGATTAATTACTATTGGTGTTAATTAATTAAGAAGATGCATGATTTATTTATTTAACATAAATAAGTAAGTTTGTCAAATAATAATATTATATTGACGGTTATGTGCATATACAAATACATATTATATGGTATAGTATGGTGTGACATTGTGTGTGACTATATATTAAGTTTTATAAAATTATATTATATGAGGCATTGTGATTAAAATATATTGAAACTATATGTTATAAATACGTTATCTATGTGACATTATGTATGTGTGTATGTATTAAAATAATATACCATGAACACATTGTAAACTATCATTTTGATAAAATATGCATGGATTATATACATGTTGCATGACATCTACTACCTTGAAATATTAATTATGTGAACCTTATTGTGACATTAAAAATTTAGGCATTGGTAAAATATATACACCATAACATAAGAATGAGGATTTTGTACAAGTGTATAACATTAGAATACAAGAGGGCTGAGTTATATGGGATTGTCCCAAATTGAGAGTCCCATTTGCCTCAATTCTCAGTCACGTATAAACCAAAAAGGCTAAGGCCTATTTCTTCTTCCAAGCTTGCTAGGCCATGATCATGGAGGAGTGGGCATAATGATGCAATCCAACAACTTCCAACAACTCCTCCATAACCCTCGTGTAAACCTTCAATCCATGAGTTTGATCCCATGGAAAACTTCAAAATCTAGATAATGATTTGTCTATAAATAAGAAGCTCTCCTTCCATTTTCCAAGTACTGAGAATTGTCAAGGTGTGTGATTGAGAGCATTCAAGCATTCTAAGGGTTTAGGAGTTCATTAGGAGCAAGCTAGTTCTTATTGCAAAGGTATAATTCCTTTTCCTTGTTTCCATTTTTCAGTTTCTGTAAACAGAGTTCGTGAGAAGTGAAACTTCGATTTTTTGAATTTTGTGGAATTGAATACTAATATGGTTGAATAATGTTCATATGGTTGTTATATGACCATATAAGCATGTTGCAATTAATATATAAGTGTTTAGGAATGAGTTCGTGAGTAAATTTTGAGTTTGGGCTAAACAGTTGTCGAGGTTCTCGTTTACACTTTTTGAACAGAACACAGTACAAATTTCTGTAAGTAATTACACCGAGAAAGCAGCTAGCCTACGCCAAATTACTAAATTCAGTTTTTAGTTCTTGTTTTGAAATTTGTCCTAGTACCATGTCTTGTGATAGCATGCCAGCATGTTTTAAGGGTATATATAGATATATGAATCTAACATGAGCATGTTAGATTAGCATTAACATGGTTAAAGGAAATTTGTAGCTTAAGATGGATTTAAGGACCTAGGAACAAACTTGTTGTGTATATATGCCATGTATGTATACTGACTTTGCAAGCATGTTAGTATAGCCTATAAATGCATGAATAAACCATGTGTTTGTGTAGGTGATTAGCAAGGAAGCATGAATAAGTGAACTTACTAGTAAGCTTTGAATGAGAATATTGTCAAGCTACCATGATAATTAAAATCTGATAATTTTGATCATGTTTGGTGTTACTCTTAGACTCACTCATGTAGTATAAACGTAAATATACCATGTTTGTGTATTGCAATTCAAGAAAAGCATAAACAAAGTCTATTTTCAACTAAAGCGGTATTAGTTTCACATATATGCTATGAATACTCTTACGCATGCTTAATATGAGTGTTATAACTATCTTGTATGTTTAGAGAGCAAGCATGATAGGTTTTGCGATTTTATGACCCTAACTTGTTGAAATAGCTAATTTAGGATTATGTTATTATGAAAAGGGACCTAGATTGACTTAAGAAGCATGAGAAGACCTTTAATATAACATATATAGCATGTGTGATTATTTTGGTCAAGCCAGACAAAAACCACAAGGCAAAGAAATTTGAGTCTTAGCATGGCCAGAGGGATCTAGCAGCAATTTATACCGGTCCTAGGCTTTACAATGGCCAGCAATTGTACAAGGCAAAGCAGATCATGTTTGAGTTTTGTTTTGGGTCTGATATTTGAAGCATGCCTATACGATGTCTTTAACTTGTAATATATGATCGACATGCTATGTAATGTGTTAAGAAGCATGCTATGTGATGTAAATAGAGGTTAATTTTTGATTTTCAACTGATAAATATAAGAGGATGTTTACATGATATCAAACCATGATACGCGGGGTGAACTTGTGATAACATATAGACTGATTTTTGTGTTATACATGCATACTTGTATCGTGACAAGCTTGATTAAAGACTATGTTAGCTAATGAACATCTTGAACATATAATACGTTATAAATAAGATTCGAAAGTGTTGAATTCTTAAACGAGGATAAACTACGTGTAAGGCAAGTATCATAAACCCTTGCATTATCTTAATTGACGCATATCGTAAGCAAGTTTCTAAACTTATCTTATTACATTGAGCAAGTTTCTCTAACCTTACTCAAATTTATATTGAGCAAGTATCCGAACCCTTTTATTATTGTTGTGCAATACCATTGCATTATTTTGTTCGACAAATACCGTAAGCTTATCCCTTTGGATACAAGTTATATTACTTTCTCGTTTAAATAAACTAGTATGTTAAACCCCGATGAAAGCTTTTATTCATGTTGAAACTGGTATTTTCCTTGAATATAGTGAAAGAGTTGATGTCATTTGATTCGACTAGACTATATGCATGTTTATAAAAACTGTCTAAACCAATTGATTGGTGCGGAAATCTTGAAAACTTAGTTGAACAACCCTTTTGGTAAGGGGACTGTATGTCGTTGGAAACCCCAACACATGGATGAATATTATTGTGGTGTTATGCATAACGTATAGTATTGTAGATTGATCATCTATAGTACTTGATATTTTTGGATTATCAGTTTAATATTGGTAACTCTAGTGGAAGTTCAATAGTCCTTAGTGACTACTTAGTATAAATTGTTTATTCAGTTGGATACCTTGATAGTCGTTGAATTCATATATATTTGTTGATTTATATTGAATTGTCGTTCTTATTCCAATAATTGTTGATATTTCCCATCCATGATATTATTTCTGACACTTTGAACTATCCTAGAAATGACACTTCGATATTTCAAACCTTGTGATATATATATCCTACACCCTTGTTGCATATTACTTGCTGGGCAATTTTGTGCTCATCCTTGCTTATTTAAAACCTTTCAGTTAAGGTAGAACAGGGAGGTGTATCTGGGAAGGACAAGGGCAAGGGAAATGCTACCGACTAGCGTATCCCTTTATGTTTAAATTACTCATGTTGTCTTAAGACTATTTGTAGACAATATATGTTTAAGCTTAAGTAGGATCATGTAATAAGTCTTTATTAGATATTATTATGTAATCTATTAAGCACTGTAGGTTGCGAGACTTGGGGGAATAATTATAATAAATCATTGTATATTATTCTAAAGTAGATTTTCCGTTGTGTATGCGTTATTTTAGTTATTATGGTAATACTTTGAGAAAGTGACGAACCGAATTCGGGTGACCAAGTAGAGGTCAGAATTTGGGGGTGTCACAAGGACACCCCTTAAGAATCTTACCATTAATAGTATTTACCCAATTTAGGTAGAATTGTATCTTTTACTAGGACCTGACTAATAATCTATGAGTTATGGCAGAAGGAATTAGTGGAGGTGTCATTTTCTATGTTATGAGTCTGTAATGGATGGTTGGTTATGTACTAAAGCTTTATATGGATAGTGTAAACATTTGATGCCTATAGATTAAAAGAAGGTTTATAATTATGTTTTCACCAATTCATTTATTTATTTCTGTAAAACAGGCGATGCTTTGAATGCACTAAAGAACAGTTTAGCTGATCCTAACAATGTTTGTGACGCCCCCAAATTCGGGTATCTTCTAACCCGGCAGATGGTGCTCCACTGTACTAACATCCATACAATCATTCCATTGAAATACAATAAAATGAAAGTAATTACTATCTTCTTATTACAATCAAAGTATAATCCTTCCCAGGTTCATAAACCGGTTACATCGTTCATTGTTCATAATGTATAATACATACAAACTTACTAAACTATTACACAATGCCTAAGCATCCATCTTAGCTTTGCCCTTATCATTCTTGGCATTCACAGTACATTCATCTTTAACTACAGTTATATAATTCAAGCAAGAAGTGAGCATGACAGCTCAGCAAGTTTAATCAAGGATAACATAAATACCACATTCATGAATTATACAACAATTCCAATATAACTGAACAATAGTTATGAAGTATTCTGAATCAATAATACTTTAACAGTTCATAACATCAATTCCCAAAGTATAGAATAGATTAGGAATTACGACCCCTACGATAGACCATGAACAATAAATTTCGCTTTCATACTTGAAAAGGAGTCCACAAAGACTAAGGCTATTCATCCGTGATAACTTACGAGCACTTCTAGGTGATCAAATTATAGTACTCTATGTTGATCAACACTACATTCATTAAACGTATTTACGTTTAATATTTTTGGCAAACTCGCGTGCCCATCGAATAATCGATGAAAAATACTTTTGTTTGTTCATAGACAAACCTTACCTTCACGTCCGTACCAATTACTTGGCATAGGATAGCGTTAACATTTCTATATAGAATGATATGAATAATAATCAATCTATATCATACGAATAGTCTAGCCGAGTTACAATCTAGCATCGACCCTTTCTTTAAAACAAGTCTTGCAATTCAGTTCAACGAATCACATAAAACTTGGCTAACATGGAAGTTAGACAAGCGTTAAGAAAACTTGCCTTTTAGCGTCTTCAAATAACTTACTCGACTGACCACAGCCTTTACAGAATCTACATGATATGTTCACATAGTACACTGATTAGCTATCAAATAACTATTCACATTGTTCCTACAAGTTTCTTTCTCTTCTATGTCTGTGTTAACTTAATATCTTTATTAAAGTCAACATGACTTATTACCCTTCGTCCTGGTGTATAAATCTATTGACGTTTGTTAACCGGACTCAAACATCGTTGATAAAGTACCAACTTTGTTTATTTTACATATCTTGTTTATATGCATTTCATTCCTAAGTTTCATACTCTATACCTTAGTATAGGTAGTATAGGATTAATCTTAGTACATTCATTGAGTATATAAACTCAACTCAGGTAGGTCTCTAAACAACTGAAGTTTAAAACCTAACTTGGTCAAATTTTTCCTATCACGGCACTTGTGCTGCCAGTATCCTTAAGATATTAGTGGCGTTGTGGCGCCGAAAGTTAGCAAGGTACTTTCACCGAGTCTCAAGGCTGCTTTCACCACTTTGTCTTCGGTTTTTGGTTATATGCTACCGAAGTCTGTCTGTCGTGATTGACCAAACCAGTTTTGGTTTTCTAATGAAACTCCCGGCTTCCTAATTTGTTCGTTTTACATCCGAATTGACCTATTCGAATTCCTACAAGTCAGGAATTACATCCTTTACGTGTTCATATATGAATTCAACACTTTCGAATCCGTTAACTCTTAATTCACTATTAAGTTCATTTTATATACGTTCGTAAACGTTAATGAGCGTTCAATGCTCGTTTTCTTCGTTCTAAGTCAGAATCCGACGATTCTCGAACCCACAACTCTTAATTACTCTATCTCACGTGTTGACATTGAAAATCGACGTTTTCAAGTCACACGGCAACTTTTGACCTTTAATCCGGACTTTATGCGTTTTCGACGTTTAACGTCTATTTCCACAAAATTCGCTATAACTTCGTTACTATTGTTCTTTTAGCCAAATCACATGGAATACTCCATGGATTTCATATCTACATCCTAACCAAACACGATGCATATACTAACAAGTTGATGGAGCTCAATCGTTTATCAACAATCGATCTCAACTATCAATATTTTCATGGTTCAAAAACTATATCAAACATTATTATTTTTATAATCTCATGACTTATAGAGATTGAATATATGGTAAGTCATCTTTAAATCCTCACTCATGACATATACCACCCCTTCATGATTCTCTAAAATGAAAGAAAATCTAAAAGAGATAGAGATGAAAGGTAAGGAATATACCTTAAGAACTCTTATGAATTTCTTGAAAACTCTAAGTCCAATCTTCCAAAATATATGTTTTGGTTGAGTATAGCTCTCTTTCTCTCTCAAAATAATCTAGGTTGGTAATTGAAAAACTCTCAAATGGCCAACCATGCCTTCTTATTTATAGGAAATGAGAATAGAGGGCAATTTGGACATTAAACCCCACCTCCTTACTATTCATGTGTGGTCACCAAGTAAGATACTAGGTGACCAAGCCTTAAGCTTGAAGTCCACACCAAGGTGACCGGCCCACCTCCTTAGGTGACATCCCATGGGTTGCCCCATGGGTTTTACCCATTCGGTGACCCACCGGTTCGACCCACGATTCGGTTTTAATGTATTTGGTTTAACTAAATAAACATTGGGCCTTGACTTGGACTTAACCCATCCATCTCATTGAGCTTAGTCATTCAATTGATTGGGCTAATCATAATCCAATACAAGTGAATTACTTATTGATACATAGATTAATCCTATGATAAGCATCGTATTCTACACGCAATTCATTCATTTCCTTCAGATACCATACGTACAATAATCGTATTATACCTCGTATTTACTCAACGTATTATACATAGATACTAACTAGCATCACCCATTGTATAACACTTGAATTAAACCTAACACCATTTCTTCTACGCATATTATTTCCTCCTCGGAAAAAAATATACTCAACCCTTAGGTTTTAAGTCCGCAGGCGAAAACTGTGTTTTTCATAAATGAAATATTATCAGATATTCCATCTTATCACGATATTCTATCAATATGCGTTTCCCGGAATTTCAAAATAATTCCCCGAACAGAAACGAATGAATAGTGTTTTTACAAAAATTTCTCGGAAAATAATTATTATCGTCTTGGAAATTCCAAACAACTATTTCTAAAACGTAGCCAGAATACTAACCACGTTAGCACATTCTAGGTCATAGAACGACCTTCACATAGCTTACTCATAAAGAAATCAATTAAATCCATTTAATTCACATAATCAAATAAAAATTTAATTATCATTAAAAATCCGATTTTCTCGGGCGTTACATTCTCTCCCCCTTATAAGGATTTTGTCCCTAGAATCTTAGCTTATAATTACATAAACAAATGAGGAAAATCTTCCTTCATTTTACTTTCGAGCTCCCACGTTGCTTCTTCAGCATTGTGGTTTCTCTATAACACCTTCACTGAAGGTATGACCTTATTTCTTAAAACTTGTTCCTTCCTATCAATAATTTGAATTGGAAGTTCCTCATAGGACAAGTCCTTCTCTATCTGAATAGATTCATACTCTATCACGTGTTTATAATCCGGTTTATAAGGACGCAACACTGACACATGAAACACATTATGAATGCGTTCCATCTCTGGAGGTAAGGCTACTACATACGCTACCTCCCCTATCCTTTTTAAAATCTCAAAAGGTCCTACAAACCTTGGACTTAACTTCCCTTTCTTTCCAAAACGTATCTTCCCTTTCCAAGGCGATACTTTTAGAAAAACAAAAGATCCTACATCGAATTCTCTATTCTCTCTCTCGAGAGGATCTGATACTTCCTTTTCTTAGGTCTTGAGCCGCAACTAATCGAGTACGTATTAACTCTACCATGTCCGCCGTCTGCTGAACCATCTCAGGTCCCAACATCCGACATTCACCCACCTCATCCCAACACAATGGAGTTCGGCACTTCCTCCCATACAACGCTTCGTAAGGCGGTATGCCTATACTAGCGTGAAAACTATTGTTGTACAAAAATTCCACCAACGGTAGAAATTCGTCCCAACTCCCTTTGAAATCCATAATGCAAGATCTTAACATATCTTCAAGCGTTTAAATTGTTCTCTCACTCTGACCATCCGTCTGAGGATGATACGCTGTACTCAATCTTAACTGCGTTCCCATTTGCTCTTGCAAACTTCTCCAAAAGTTCGATGTGAATCGTGGATCACGATCTGACACGATCGAAACAGGTACTCCATATCTGGAAATAATTTCCTTAACATACAGCTTAGCTAACTGATCTAGGTTATACCTAACTCCTATTGGTAGAAAATGAGCCGATTTCGTTAATCGATCCAATATCACCCAAATAGCATCGTATCCTTTTCTGGTTGTTGGAAGTCCCACCACAAAGTCCATCGTGATGTGCTCCCATTTGCACTCTGGAATTTCTAGCGGTTATAACAACCCACTCGGTCGTTGATGTTCAGCCTTAAATTTTTGACAAGTTAAGCACCTACGAACATATTCTTCTATCTCCCTCTTCATATTCGGCCACCAAAAGTTCTGACGAAGGTCTTGATACATCTTCGTACTACCGGGATGTATCGAGTACCTCGAACTATGGGCCTACATCATAATTTCTTCTTTTAATTCGGGATCATTAGGAACCCAAATTCTTCCCTCAAAACGAAGTAATCCCTCCTTATCGAGGTTATACTCAGTCTTTTTTTCGCCTTCTATCCTCTTACAGATTCGCTTGCACTCCTCATTGCTCAAATTGTACTCCCTAACTCCGCTCCACTATGGTAGGTTGGGTTTCCATGAAAAATAACATCTCTACCGCTTCCCGTTAACTTAACTTCTAGCTCCATTTTGTCATCATCATTGCTACCAACTCATCTTGAGTTGTTAACATTGATAATTTCTCTCTACCCTTCCTACTTAGTGCATCACTACTACATTTGCTTTCCCTGATGATATAAAATATCACAATCATAATCTTTTATTAACTCTAACCACCTTCTCTCATCTCATGTTCAATTCCTTACGTGAAGATATATTTTGAGACTTTTGTGGTCCGTGTATATCTCACATTTCTCACCATAAAGATAATGCCTCCATATCTTTAGGGCAAAAACTATAGCTGCCAATTCCAGGTCATGAGTAGGATAGACCTTCCCATAATCCTTCAATTGACATGACGCATACGCAATGACCTTGCCATGCTGCATGAGCACGCAACCCAGTCCTTTATGCGAAGCATCTCTATACACTACAAAATTCCCTGTATCGTCTGGTAAGGACAATAACGGTGCCTCACTTAACCTCTTCTTCAACTCTTGAAAACTGTTCTCACAAGTTTCAGTCCACACATACTTTACCGACTTTCTTGTCAGATTCGTTAACGAAGTAGCTAATTTAGAAAAGTCCGGAATGAACCTTCTATAGTATCCCGCTAACCCCAGAAAACTCCGAACCTCAGTTGGCATTTTTGGTTGCTCCCATTCGTTAACTGCTTCTACTTTTACCGGATCTACGGAAATGCCATCCTTATCAATAACATGCCCTAAGCGCAAGACCTTTCAAGCCAAAATTCACACTTTGTGAATTTCGCATACAACTTCTCCTTCCGTAGTGTCTCCAACACTATTCTTAAATGTTCCGAATGATCTTTTGGCGTCTTTGAATAGACTAGAATATCATCAATGAACACTACGACAAACTTGTCCAAATATTGTTTGAACACTCTGTTCATCATATCCATAAATGCGACTGGCGCATTAGTCAACCCAAACGACATTACCAGAAACTTGTAATGACCATAACGAGTTCTGAATGCCGTCTTAGGTACATCTTCCTTCCTCACCTTTAACTGATGATACCCCGTGCGCAAGTCTATTTTAGAAAAATACTTTGCCCCTTTCAACTGATTAAATAGATCATCGATCCTGGGCAAAGGGTATCTATTCTTAATTGTCAACTTGTTCAACTCTTGATAGTCGATACAAAGTCTTAACGACCCATCCTTCTTCTTTACAAACAACACTGGTGCTCCCCAAGGAGACACACTTGGTTGAATGTACTTCCTGTCTAACAGTTCTTGTAATTGAACTAATAACTCCTTCATTTTGACTGGCATCATTCGATATGGTGCCCTTGAAACTGGTGCCATTCCCGGTAATAGATCAATTACAAACTCCACCTCCCTGTCCGGTGGAATACCCCTAAATTCCTCCTAAATACTTCATAATTTTGTTTTGCACAATAGGTATCTGATCCAAGGATGTTCCCACTCTTTGGGTATCCACAATATGGCACAGATAACCTACACACCCTTTTCTCAACATCTTCCAAGCTTGTGTCATAGACAGACAACAAGAGCGTCTCAGTGAATTACTACAGAAGAACGCTACCTTGGTTTTCTTAGAAAGCCGAAGGTTTACACTTTTCCTATGGCAATCTATAATCGCCTCATGGTTCACCAACCAATCCATACCAAGAATTACATCGAATTCTTTTAGCCTTATCGGTACCAAATCTACCGATAACTTATTCCCTCTAATTTCCACGCAACAATCCTTATGAATATGTTCAATGGGGATTATTTCCTCGTTCTCTACCTTAACGTCCAAAGGTATAGGTAACTTTTCAGGGATTAAACCTAATCGCTTAGAAAATTCACATGCTATAAAAGAACAAGTAGCACCCAAGTCAAATAGCACATAAGAATTTATCTCATTGACCGGAAGGATACCTGCTACCACATCTGTTGATGCAACCGCATCTTGAACAGTCATATTAAACGTACGAGCTGAGGGTCTACCCACTGATGGTGTTGGTCCAATAATGGCTAATTTACCACTACCAGAACTCTTATTCCCTCTAAACCCTTCTTCGGCAATTTCTTGCCATGTAGTCCATCGACCCACGCATAAAACACCCCGGTTCTTCTTAGGGTTAGGACAACAAGGTGACAAATGCCCTCCCCCCCACAGATTGTAGCATCTTTGCTTTCCCCTTTAAATGCAGACTCCCGTGTGAGATTTTCCGCATGTCTTACATGCTTCGCTTCTCCTTTTGGGATCTCCACCTTTACCGTTATTCCTGTGGTTAAAACTCTTCCTCTTTGGCAAGTTGACGCTTACCGCAACTTCAAATTTTATTACCTCCTTCTAACTTACTCTTACTCTTCCTCTCTTTTGTGAAATAATGAGACAAAGCCTCACCACCACCTTCGCTTATTATTGCCTTATCTGAATGGTCCCAGAGGAAGCACTCTGAAAACCGATATCCCTTCAGAGAGCCGTGGTTTTAAGCCCCGCTCAAACCTACACGCCTTCCTTTCCTCTGTATCCACCTGATGTGGAGCAAATCTCGCCAATTCGTTAAACTTGGTGGCATGCTAGGGAACTGTCATATCCCCCTGCTTAAGTTCTAGGAACTTAATTTCCATCCTACCCTGCATGCTAGTAGGGAAGTAGTTCTCGAAGAAAACCTTTTTAAATTGTTCCCACGTAACAGCCTCTATCCTAACCCCACCCTGGTGAGCTTCCCACCAGTAGTTGGCTTCCCCCTTCATCATGTAAGTCACAAAAGAAGTCTTTTGCGCCTCACCTACGTTTGTTATCACAAACTCCTTTTCAAAACTCTCTAATCCATGTCTGGGCTTCTAGTGGATCCGTCATTCCTCGGAACTCGGGAGGACCCACACTTTTAAAGTCCTTAAAGGTAGTTGTTCTTGCTACCCCAGGAGCTACAGGAATCCCACCCCCCACTTGGTTAAACGCAGTCGTTAATAAATTAATGAACTCTTGCATAGGGTTGTTAGGACCCCACTGATTTTCAATATGAGACTCGGCCTCTTGGTTCCATTGTCTCCTTCTCGGCGGCATAATTCTGATTAAATAAATAAAGCTTCGTTATTATCTATTTAACTACTCGGTTATCATTTTAAATCAACAACAACCATTATTACCACAACAAGTATGTTAAATAAAAACTTCATTATATAAATATGCTTTCATAGTCAAAACTATTTACATCATGTTCCCTTAGCCAAAAGCTATTACATATTATCCCGCGATTGCCTCCTACAAAAGTTGGGATTTACAAAAAGACTACCCTTAGTTATACAAAAGAGGGTTTTACGTCACTACTTATATACCAAAGAGATCTAGCGATCTACTAACACTGTCGAACGGCATTTTCATATTTCTGATTTGCCAGAATCGACACTATATCTCGACTTATGGTATGTTGAGTCTGCCCGAACTCAATAGAATAACAAGCAATTTTCAGCTTGAAATCCTCATGAGCGCATTCATGGATGTATGACATCCTAGCTATTTTTTGGTCTTTCTCAACCAATTTCTGTTGTAGCTCAAGGACCTCATCCTTATAGTTATGAGCCTTATCAGTCATAAGCACTTTTTCATCATGCTCTGACTCAAAGTCTGCCTCTGCAGATTCTTTCGCCTCATATAAGGCAGTTATTTCCTCAATCTGTGCCTCTACCTGAGTACGCAAATGCACATTCCTATCCAACACTTCCAGATACAATTCTCTAGTTGCATCCAGAGATGCTGGCTCCTGAGTAGGTAACACTGTGTTAATCGATGTCACCTCCATTTCCTCCTCCACATCTAGCATCTCGTTAAGGTATGATGTTAATCCCATAGTCTCCTCAGAGTATTCCTCCTCAGAGATGTACTCCTCAATGTCTGAGTCTTCAAGTACAACTATCAGTACCTCTGCCACTGGCATTGGTACAATCTCAACTTGGTTAACTGAGTCCTCAGTTATCATTTCAACATTTCTAAACATCAAGCTATCGGTTGACATATACAAACACATAACACGTTGATTAGTACATAATACACAATAGTATAAGCATAAATCACATTTAATGTCTTTAAGATTAATTTCCATCTTTTAATTCTTTCGATACTGAGTTATCTCAATATCTTCTTAATTCAATGGACTTGAATTTCATTCCTCGGACTTTACCTTCCTTACGAGGTTATTAGCCTAAGGTTTTTCTCCCCCCTTAAGTTTTATAACCTAAGACTTTGATACCAACCTGTGACGCCCCCAAATTCGGGTATCTTCCAACCCGACAGATGGTGCTCCACTTTACTAACATCCATACAATCATTCCATTGAAATACAACAAAATGAAAGTAATTACTATCTTCTTATTACAATCAAAGTATAATCCTTCCCAGGTTCATAAATCGGTTACATCGTTCATTGTTCATAATGTATAATACATACAAACTTACTAAACTATTACACAATGCTTAAGCATCCATCGTAGCTTTGCCCTTATCATTCTTGGCATTCACAGTACGTTCATCTTTAACTGCAGTTATATAATTCAAGCAAGAAGTGAGCATGACAGCTCAGCAAGTTTAATCAAGGATAACATAAATACCACATTCATGAATTATACAACAATTCCAATATAACTGAACAATAGTTATGAAGTATTCTGAATCAATAATACTTTAATAGTTCATAACATCAATTCCCAAAGTATAGAATAGATTAGGAATTCTGAACCGGTCGATAGACCATGAACAGTAAATTTCAGTTTTCATACTTGAAAAGGAGTCCACAACACTAAGGCCATTCATCCGTATAACTTATTTAGCACTTCTAGGTGATCAAAGATATAGTACTTCTATGTTGATCAACACTACATTCATTAAACGTATTTACGTTTAATATTTTTAACAAACTTCGTGTGCCCATCGAATAATCGATGAAAATACTTTTGTTTGTTCATAGACAAACCTTACCTTCACGTCCGTACCAATTACTTGGCATAGGATAGCGTTAACATTTCTATATAGAATGATATGAATAATAATCAATCTATATCATACGAATAATCTAGCCGAGTTAAAATCTAGCATCAACCCTTTCTTTAAAACAAGTCTTGCAATTCAGGTCAATGAATCACATAAAACTTGGCTAACATGGAAGTTAGATAAGCGTTAAGAAAACTTGCCTTTCAGTGTCTTCAAATAACTTACTCGACTGACCACAGCCTTTACAGAATCTACATGATGTTCACATAGTACAATGTAATTAGCTATCAAATAACTATTCACATTGTTCCTACAAGTTTCTTTTTCTTCTATGTCTGTGTTAACTTAATATCTTTATTAAAGTCAACATGACTTATTACCCTTCGTCCTGGTGTATCACTCTATTGACGTTTGTTAACCGGACTCAAACATCATTGATAAAGTACCAACTTTGTTTATTTTACATATCTTGTTTATATGCATTTCATTCCTAAGTTTCATACTCTATACCTTAGTATAGGTAGTATAGGATTAGTCTTAGTACATTCATTGAGTATATAAACTCAACTCAGGTAGGACTCTAAACAACTGAAGTTTAAAACCTAACTTGGTCAACTTTTTCTCTCTACTTGCGGTACTGCCAAGATCCTCATATATTAGTGGCATTTGCTGGCCCCGAGTTAACAAGGTACTTTCGTAGAGTCTGGCCATTTGCTGGCTGTAGTCTCTGTCTTGACGATTGACCAAACCAGTTTTGGTTTTCTAACGAAACTCCCAAACTTCCTAATTTGTTCGTTTTACATCCGAATTGACCCATTCAATTCCTACAAGTCGAAATTACATCCTTTACGTGTTCATATATGAATTCAACACTTTCGAATCCGTTAACTCATAATTCACTATTGAGTTCATTTTATATACGTTCGTAAACGTTAATGAGCGTTCAATGCTCGTTTTCTTTGTTCTAAGTTAGAATCCGATGATTCTCGAACCCATAACTCTTAATTACTCTATCTCACGTGTTGACATTGAAAACCGACGTTTTCAAGTCACACGGCTACTTTTGACCTTTAATCCGGACTTTATGCGTTTTCGACGTTTAACGTCTATTTCCGCAAAATTCGCTATAACTTCGTTACTATTGTTCTTTAAGCCAAATCACATGGAATACTCCATGGATTTCATATCTACATCCTAACCAAACAAGATGCATATACTAATATGTTGATGGAGCTCAATCGTTTATCAACAATCGATCTCAACTATCAATATTTTCATGGTTCAAAATCTATATCAAACCTTATTATTTTTTATAATCTCATGACTTCTAGAGATTGAATCTATGGTAAGTCATCTTTAAATCCTCACTCATGACATATACCACCCCTTCATGATTCTCTAAAATGAAAGAAAATCTAAAAGAGATAGAGATGAAAGGTAAGGAATATACCTTAAGAACTCTTATGAATTTCTTGAAAACTCTAAGTCCAATCTTCCAAAATATATGTTTTGGTTGAGTATAGCTCTCTTTCTCTCTCAAAATAATCTAGGTTGGTAATTAAAAAACTCTCAAATGGCCAACCTTGCCTTCTTATTTATAGGAAATGAGAATGGAGGGCAATTTGGACATTAAACCCCACCTCCTTACTATTCATGTGTGGTCACCAAGTAAGATACTTGGTGACCAAGCCTTATGCTTGGAGTCCACACCAAGGTGGCCGACCCACCTCCTTAGGTGACATCCCATGGGTTGCCCCATGGGTTTTACCCATTCGGTGACCCACCTGTTCGACCCACGGTTCGGTTTTAATGAATTTGGTTTAACTAAATAAACATTGGGCCTTGACTTGGACTTAACCCATCCATCTCATTGGGCTTTGTCATTCAATTGATTGGGCTAATCATAATCCAATACAAGTGAATTACTCATTGATACATAGATTAATCCTATGATAAACATCGTATTCTACACGTACAATTCACGTATTCCTTCAGATACCATCGTCTGATAATAATCATATTGTACCTCGTATTTACTCAACGTATTATACATAGATACTAACTAGCATCACCCATTGTATAACACTTGAATTAAACCTAACACCATTTCTTCTACGCATATTATTTCCTCCTCGGAAATCAATATACTCAACCCTTAGGTTTTAAGTTCGCAGGCAAAAACTGCATTTTCCATAAATGAAATATTATCAGAAATTCCATCTTATCATGATATTCTATCATTACGCGTTTCCCGGAATTTCAAAATAATTCCCCGAACAGAAACGGATGAATAGTGTTTTTACGAAAATTTCTCGGAAAACAATTATTATCGTCTTGGAAATTCCAAACAACTATTTCTAACACGTAGCTAGAATACTAACCACGTTAGCACATTCTAGGTCATAGAACGACCTTCACATAGCTTACTCACAAAGAAATCAATTAAATTCATTTAATTCACATAATCAAATAAAAATTTAATTGTCATTAAAAATCCGATTTTCTCGGGTGTTACAATGTTCTGCAAAGTTGGGATCCAACTCTTGTCAACCCATGTACTTAGTTTCATGTTAAATGCAATAGTGAAAATAGTGTTACAAGAGTGTAAGCTGCTTAATCTTGTGAAACTATTATTGATGTAACTTCTATTATTATATTTGGGTGTGCTTTTATGGTTCCTCACTGCCTGCAATGATAATAATAATATATTTATTAATTTTCATGTTCCAAAATGCACAGCATCAAGTACTCATACTTACGATTATTTGATAGAGCATATTGAAATGGGTAGCTACTTGTGCTCCAAACTTCTCTTATTCTAACAACCATGCTCGTGGGGCCATGTGAGGTCACACACTTATCTAGTAACATCCAACTTTCAATGAAATAACAAAAATTCAAATTCTTCAAGACATGACTATGGACATACAAAGAATAGGTATCAAGTATTTTGTAATCAGCACACAACATGTGAGGAAGAGTTTCATGTACCAGAAACTTATATTGCCTACGGCCCTACGCAATATATGGAATTTATATTTTATTTCAGATGCATCTGCCTCAACGTTTTTATATGGGATTCTTTCCCTGCCTCTATCCCAAGTCCTTACTAGTTTGGAATAAAGTCGTTAAGGAGTATGCACCTAGGTCTAGAAGTACAATCTATATATTTAGGAACTACTTTGAGTTGGCTTTATTTCACAGGATTGGCTTGTAAAATTCCTTTAATTGGTTGTGTGCTGTTTTCTTATCTAGATTAAAAATAATAAGAGTTTGTCAAACATATTAACAATATCAACCGTATCGAGAATTGGATTTGATATGATTTGCGATGGGAGGGACAAGATTGAGACCCTGAGCAGGTTTGACTCTTTCTCGCTTCCCAAGAGTGCTTAGCTCATTAGTCAATGAAGACTGATTGAAGTTGCATGAATTTGTTCTCAGTTTATGCAAGCTCAAGAAACAGTGTTGAGGCTTGATCTTGATGGTCTTGTTGTGATTGGTGGAGATGACTCAAACACTAATGTTTGCCTCCTTGCTGAAAACTTTAGGTGATTTGGCTATAAAAATTAAAGACATTATAGTGTGTCCCGTATACCCCACTTTTTTCCTTTTATGTTTTGTTTACTTAGTTCGAGTTTTCATACCTGGAACCATAATGTCACTCAATTGCAAAATCAGGAGTAAAAATTTGAAAACTCGGGTGATTGGATGCCCAAAGACAATTGATGGTGACTTGAAATGTAAAGAGGCTCCCACAAGTTTTGGTTTTGATACAGCATGCAAGGTTATTCTCTCCGACTTAAATCTCTTGTACTCCAAATTTATGTATCCACCAATATATTTTTCAACTTTTTCTCAGGACATCGGAAATGTGAGTAGTAAATAGGTTTCTTGGTCTAGGTCACCTTGGCTCCTGACCCTTAACCAACACTTTAAAACTTGTGTCACGTACATATTATGTTGTTCCGCTGTTGCCTGGTTTATGATGCTATAAGAATATCTTAGGGCTATATAAACTACATGAATTAATTTTAATTTTAAATTTTGTCATATTTAAAATTGAATGTTAAAAAGTTAATATTAATTTTATAATTTAGAGAGAAGGCAATATTTCATTGGATTGGATAATTGAGTTGTTTGCTTCATTTTTCTGACTTGCTATTATTTTTAAATATGTGAAGGAAGATTGCTTCTACGACCTGCCTTACAATATTGGGTATCAAATTTTCGTGCTATGTTTATGGAAGACAAGGGACGAAATTATGAAGTGTACTCTCTCTATATATGTAGATATATACTTTGATTGAAGAACTGTGGTAGCTTTAGATGGTTAATTTTAAAGATAATGAATGATTACGTAGTGGATGATTTTATTAAGTTAATAATATTTTAGTTTTTTATATTTTTGTCATTATTTGCTATGGGGACATTGAGCCAGTCAGGTACATAAAAAGAATGTCAAAATTTGATTTGGCAACAATATAATTCGTTACTAAAGCATTGAATAAGTTTTAATATATCAATAATTTTTTATACATTTAGCAACAAATTTTCGTTGCTAATGACATTAAAAATATAATATTTGGCAACGAAAAATTAACCTAATAACAACGGAGAGGATATTGTTGTTAATACTAAAATAAAAGGTAACATTTTTTATCGTTGTAAATCATATCAACTTTCGTTGCACGTATAAAGAAACGACAACATATAATGTCGTTGCTAATCGACGACTTTCATTGCTATTGAAAAATAACCAGCAACAAACATTTTTGTTGCTGATTCAGCATAATGTCGTTGCCAAATAATATAATCAGCAACGAAAATCGTTGCTAAAAAGTTTACATTCCGCAACGAAAGCAAGCTTAGGCAACAATTTTCATAATTTACTGCAACGAAAAATGTAATTGTAAAATGGTGTCAATTGCAACGAAAATGCATGGTCGTTGTAAAAAAAAGAGTTCATTTCGTTGCCAATTAGCAGGCTTTTGCAACGAAATGGGGTTTTTAGCAACAAATTTTAATTATTCTGCAACAATACATTTTGTTGCTAAAGGATCGATGTCTCTGTACAAAAGCCAAATTTCGTTGCAAAATGTATTACTTTTGGCAACGAAAAAAAACGTTCGTTGCGGAACAATTAGCAACGCTCATTGCGCAACGAAAGACGCAACGACAGTAAAGTCGTTGCCAGAAACCTTAGCAATTAAATTTGACACCTTTAGCAACGAAAATTGGTTGTTGCTGAATCCCCATTTTGTTGTAGTGATTAAAACAGACGTTCATATTGATTTACTATTAAAACTTCAACCAACAGTCTGAAAAATTAGTACATCTCCCCATGGAATAATAAGCCAAACGCCTCACGACAACTCCCTCTATTTATATCAAAAATTGAATAAATATTTACCACAAATCACTTATCTTCAATCAACACATTTTTAATCTTTCAACAATTATTCATCATTTAATATTATAACTCACATTATAGAGAACCAGATCGTTCCCAGGAAAGATGGGCCTTCCGATAAGGATTTCTCCTTACTGGAACGCAATTAAATAACCAAACCCCTTTCCTCGAGAGAAATTTCTAGAAATTGTTAATAATAAAAATAATAATATGAATAAATGTGTCGTCTCAATTATTGATTTAATAATATAAATATTGTGTATATGATATTATGACAATAATTGAACCAATAATATGAGATACTATGCAGCAACTACTGTGGCAATTATTGAATGAAACTGAGTGACTTCTTACGTAAGCATCAATAATCAGAGATATTGTGCAATATTGTGTGCTACTGCGAAACAACGCGTATTACTATACTTTTATCACCGAGTATTTCAACAATTTAACGATAAAAGACTTGCCGTTATTTTTTATAAAAAGGTTATTTATGTCGCTTTCTATATCCGACAGTTATTCCATTATGTGGTCCACCAATGATTGCGTCGTCGTACGAATATTCCTCGACACAACGAATATTTTATGACAACTTGCTTACTTTACAAAATTTGCACATATCACCCATAACTATAGCATTATATCAAATCAACACCTTATTATTCAAAAATAATATTTAGAGAAAATTAAATCTTTATTCATAAAAGTTGGGGTCTTACAATAACCGATCTAACTCGCTGTGAAAGACAGTGTAGATGAGATAAGAAACTAGTTTGTTGGTTGTTTGTGGGAAATCACTCAGAGTGCCATATGGAATACTAGTAGAAACTCTATGTGTGCTAAGTCCTAGAAAAGTTATAAGAATATGATAAGATATAAATAATCAAAGATGATGATCGTATGAGTTAAGACATCTTCGTATGTCGTAACGCCATAAAACAGCAAAGAAGAATGGTTACGTAAACTTAGGTTATAAACACGAATCATAAGGAATAGAGTTAAGTTTAAACCAATGTGTAAGTCAAGTATACGACTAATTGGTGTATGTGTTATTTCCTTATGTGTTATATAGGGATTGGAATGAACAGTTCAGTGTAAACTGTAAGTTGTAGCTGTGCGTAAGGCAAGTTTCCTAACTTCATATATATTTTAAATGAATGCTAGTTTCTTAAACTTTCTCAGATCTTGAACTTTAGAAGTTTTATCTATGTGCAAATGTGTGATATTTGTACAAGGTGGTAGAATGTATGAGGCCTTGTGCCACAATTTTAACACTTTGGTGTTTCTATGAGATGAACTATTTCGTAATTGAACTGTTCAATATGAAAATGTTCTGTTTATTCATGAACTATTATTATTAAGTCTGTGCTAATGTTTCTAGCCAGACAAAATATGTATGAAAAACGTAAAGGAATGAAAGTATATGAAAGTATTGCAAAGTGAATGTGACTAATGTTTTAAAATGATAGGAATCAGAATTATTCCGATTATTCAAGTTGCTTCATAACATTTGTTCAGTTATTGAAGTTTTAAAGAAATGTTAAATTATTAATGTTGTTTATTCAATTGCAATAACTTGTTTAGCAATTGAATGTTCACTCTTGCTTTAAATAAATAATTTTTAGCAAAACGATGTTAGAAAGAACTTAAGGATCCCGTAAAGATCAAGATGATCGGTGTCCTACTTTGGTAAGGTGTTATGGTTGCAAGTACCATTAACGTCACAAGATGAAGTGTTGTCTGTTATATGGATAAGCTTGAAGATCAAGCCAAAACATGTAATGTAGAATAGTTGAATTGAACTATAGATTAGTTTAATGAACTGTTATGTATCCTTGGTGGGGGATGAAAGTCACTCTTGTAAGATGTAAGGAATAATGTAATTACCATTATTTATAATGAACGAGGTTATAAGGTATTAGAACCTGGGATTTGAGAATGTATGTTGTTATATTTAGCTATATAATGATGTATGTTTGGTAAGAGATGGGACCGTGATGTACGGAATCTGGGTGTGAAAATAGACTGGAATTCGGGGCGTCACAACAACACTACTCCATTAAATGTATTTACGTTTAAGTTTTGGCAAAATTATGTGTCAGTCGATTTACGACTTTAAAACCTTTGTTTATTCATACTCAGGCTGTAACATTCCAGAATTTTAAAGTGTAATATTAAATATTTATTAATTTATATAAGTATTTAATGGATATGTTTATTGTTAAATAAAATAATTGTTCAATTTGAATGGATGTGATTTAGTTAATTATTTGAATAAATAATTAAATATTAAATATTTATTTGCAATATTAAATATTTATTGAATTATATAAGTATTTAATGACAATTTGAGTTGATGTGGTTTAGTTAATTATTTGTTGAATAAATAATTAAGGAGCTAAGAAAATTAATTGTTATGAGATTATATACCAATTTGATTTAATAAGTAAGCTAGAGAGCTTATAGTAATTTAAATAAATTATAATATTTTAAATGAGAAATTGTAATTTAAAATATTAGTTGGTCGAATAAAATTACAATTTTAAAAGAAATTATAGTCATGTGATATTAAATTATGTGCTAAAGTAATTTAATAGATTAATATTTTAATTGATTAAATTGATTATTTAATTAAATAAAAGTGTGACTAATAACCTTGCTATAAAGGAGTTACCAAAATAAATTAAAAGAGTTTAATTTAGTTTTGCCAAACATGTCTTAATGCATAATAATTCTTTAATATAATAGTGTTTTATCAAATAAGGTATAAGGAGTAATTGATTTATTTTAATTAGCTTTACCAAACAAGGTATATAAGTTAATAGGTTATTTTTTTATTATGTTAGCCAAACAAGCCTTATGGCTTTTGATTTTCAAAACTTATATAACTGACATAAGTTATATCTATATTTATATTATATAATTAATATATATTATTGCTATATACGTTATATTATTAGTACGTAGTTAGAGTTAGGGAGAAATAACTCAGTGGAAGAGAAGAAGAGAGTTTACAGAGAGAAAAGAAGAGAGGAAGGAAGGCTAGAGAATTTGAGAAAGGAATTGGGGAAAAGAAGCTTGATAATCAAAAGGATAGCCATCATCTTCTTAATCAAAGGTAGGATAATAATCCTCTTATTTTATTTTTTAAAAGTTTAGTTTCCCTCTTCCCAACAAGTCTCTATAAATATTTGTAAAAGATGAATTGTTAATATGTATATAGTTTAGTATAATAATTGTTTGTAAAACGTTGTTTCATGAAATTGTATATGATTATAGATATAGTAATTCATGTATGTATGTGTTTTGTGGAAGAAAATATATTACAGTGTTTACATGAAAATATATATGAACATGGCTTAATTTAAAATAGAAATTAAGGTTTAATTAGTTATTAGAATGATAAATTGATTATGGAAATTGATAGAGTATGTATAATCATAACTATGATGTTTTGAAATTTCTATTTTGATTGAAAAACAAAATCACAGTGTTGATTTCCATTGAAAATATCAAAAATAGAGTTTTTGCCATAAACATTGAAATTGGGTGTTGTATATTTGATGTCTATATTATTTTATGAGTAGGAACATGTTAGAAGTCTTCACAATATGTTTCTATGAAGTTTATATGTGTATTACATGATAATTAGTCTATTAGATTCGAGCTTTTAGGCCAATTTGGCTTTTTGTTCATCTTTGTTGTTGAGGTCGTCGTCGGATTACGACCTGGCGCCAATGCTTTCAAAGAAGATAAATCTCGCGCATACGATTGTTTTGGCCGTCACGTCAGGCCCAACCAATGGCTCATGACCAAGGTCATGAAACCTAACTCAATGACGCGAAATAACCACAAAGGTAAAGAATCGAAATAAGCATGTGAAAGTTAGCGAAGGTTCAGCAGCTTTTGTTTAATTATACAAACTTTGAAAATAAATGTTATGTGTTAATAATTGTACTGTTAAATGATAATTTCAGTAGTATTAAACTATGAATGATCATGTTATTAAGTGTTACCTACTTGTAACATAGTTGATTATGTGAATGGGTAATTTAACCCATATGATGAATATATTTGTTTATATAAATATAAAATGTTGGTAATGACTAACTATGTCAATATGACATATGTATAAGGTATTGATTCAAGTTTTAAGGTTTAGCTTGTGCTAAAGGCAAGTTTTCTAACTCTAAAACTTCGTTTTACAAGTTTAAATTTGTTGAGCACATTATTGCTTTTAATTCCATTTCAATTATGTAAGTTGCTAACTCTACACTTTCGTGGAGTTAGATTGTTTATTATTGATAAAGCTCTTGTATCTATTGGTTCATGAGGATGCAAGTTTTCTAATCTTTTGTCTTATTGAGCTAATTATTGTTTTCAATTTCGATTAACTTATAATGATGTAAGTTGTCTAAAACTTTGGTTGAATATTGAACAAGTTATTCTTGTATTTCAATTATAGATTTACATGCATAACTGAATTGCCATGCATGTTTAGTATTCAATTCTAATTAACCTTGGCTTAGTATTGTTCAAGCAAGGTATGCTATAGTTATTCAAATTGTATGCTATTAGATTATTCCTAATACATGACTTTAGTTTACTATGATTGATTTAATCACTATTATTCTATAGTATAGTGTTATTGGTCGTATTCAACTACTCCTTAATTGATGTTCGTTAAACTCCAAATTTCCTTGAAAGCTTATCCAAACCAAACTTACTTTGGTGCAGACTTGTATTCTAAATACTGAGATGAACAACTCTTTTAATAGAGGTTTACGCTTAGCGTTGAAATGATTGTGCACAATACATTGTACGATGGGTTGATCCCCCTAAGTACGTGGAGTCCTTATAGTCTTATGACTGTTAAAGTTAAAGTTGAAAGATTTCTTATAACTGTGGACATGATTCGTGGTCATTAGACCCTCAGTGAATGTAATAATTTTCAGAAAGTTAATAGAATATATTGTTCAGTTCTATTGAGCCTAATGTTGACAATTGATGTAAAAGTTTAAAGATTTATTTATTGTTATTTCAATTGGGCCTTGTTTGCTCACACTTGCCTGTAAAAAATTTCTTACAACTAAAGTTGAAACGGTGACCTTTTAGCACCAATGAAAGGAAAAGGAAAGATGAACAAGTACTGAAGACTTGTAATAGATTTGATAGTATTATTATTAGATTTTGGTTTAAAGATTGTAATGAAGTTTATTTAATTTCCGCCTTTGAATGATTGTTGTTAAAGGTTAGATAACCTGGGAGATTTTTATTTAAGTTTAATCTTGTATGGGCAGGTTTTGATTATTCAATTTTATTATAATTGGGTAGTTAGAAATGAATGTTTTGATTAAGTGAACACCAAATCTTGAGGAAATGAAGTACCAGGATTTAGGGGTGTCACACAGGCTTACCTTTGAATCCATACCAAAGCAATTGGCATAAGATCGCAACATCAATAATATTTTGAAAGATTATAAAGAAATCAACAAAATACTTTAAGTTCTCATCTAGCCAAACAAATTGCATCGGCTCTTTCTTTAAAAATTCATGCATATCATACATGAATTTACAAAGCTTATCTAACATAGAGTATAGACAAGGGTTTAGAAAAACTTGTCTCAAGTAACTTCTAGAGTTAATTCCCTTTTTTTTGGTCTTTATAGGTTCTACATGATATAATCATATAGCATACCAAGTTAGATCACATAACAATCAATACGTATTGTTATTAACCTATCTTCTCATTTTTAGTATAACTATTTGAATTGTTAAATTAGTAGCATTCATTAGGTTATTTAACGTTCATCACGGCTTTGTAACATTTTATTGCTATAAGTTACCATATCTATTCAATGTTTAAGTAATTACAACTTATGTAATCTCAAGCATTCATTTAATGCGAATGCGGTTTCCCGTATTACTGAATACAGGGTCCCGTATAGCAAAACCTACTTTGCATTTACATTTTCATAACCTTTAGTTAACTTTTAATTTTTAAACTTAAGGTCTTAATCATCATTTAGGATGCTACTATAAGTTTAATTAAGGTTCATTAATCAATCCTAATCGTTATCTTTCCTTTTATGTTCATAAGCATTCTTTTCTTTTTTTTTTCTGGCCCGGTGCTACAGCGTTGTGCCCTTTGTTATGTGTTGCACTGCAGCGCATATTAACCGTAGGTTGGCCTCGTTCAGGCGCTGCGGAGCTACTCATTAAGGCCTAATAGGCGCTGCGGCGCCTGCCCCTTTTCTTAGAAAGTTGTTTCATAACTTGTTCGTTATAACTCGGAATTAGTTCGTTCAAAAACTAATTTCTTCCGTATTCCTTATAATATGATTTTCGTTGGACAGAATAGTTTTCTAAATCCGTTAACAAGGATTTCACTTGATTAAATTTTCATTATTCGTTCATTCATCGTTCTTGAGCGTTCTTCGTTCATTCATCTGTAATTCGTCCATACGATGTCCGAATTTGTCAGTTCTTAAGTCTATGACTCATAAATTTCATGTTGTTCAATATGTTCATGAAACCCTAGCTTTCTAAGTTTGTTATTAACATTCCATTTTTGTTTAGAAATCCTAGTTAACTATAATTTCAATGATTAACGTCTTTTGTTAAAAATTTCGCCTTAACTTCGTTATTCGAGATTTTTACTCCGTTTAAAATAGAATCATTCCATTATTCAAACATCTATCATCCTAACCAAGCATATAGCATCTAATCCTATACACGATGGTTTTAAACTTGTTCATCAATAATATGCGTTAAGTTTTTCATGCCTTTCTTCATTATGTGTTTAATCATTCTTTATGATTCCACTTATTATGCTTTCATTAGTGTTTTTAGTCTACTATTATCCATCATTATTGCTTCGGACAATACATACTCCACCAATAATCACTTCTCTATCAAAAATCAAATTGAAGAGATGAAGATTTAGAGTTTAAAGGTTATTACCTCTCGTGTTCTTGGCGTTCTTGATTGTTTGATCAATTATCTATCTTCTCTTCATTATTCCTTAGTAATTCACTCTCTCAATATATATTGGTTGAAATTTTGTAAACAAAATATGAAGCTTAAGCCTTCTATTTATAGAAATTTCAAAACAAGGGCAAAATGGTCATTAAGTCCCACCTCCTTACTATTCCACCTCCTTAACCAAGCTTCCTTGAGAAGCTTAACAACCTTTGGTTGGATGCATGGGGTTATGGGTCCCCCATAGGTTTCCCCATGGGTTCTTACCCACCCGGTGATCCATTGGTTCGACCCACGAGTTCGGTTCTTGGTTCAGACTTAGGTTTAATTCAATTTGGGCCTAACTTTGGGCTTGAATTAAATTCTTATTTGGCCTTGATTATAATTGTCATTGGGCCTCAGTCATTATTCATTTGGGCTAGCCAATAGTCCAAGTCCATTAACCAATAGTCAACATTGACTTTGGTTGACCAAGACTTTGACTTTACATATTCCTACCGTATAATTCTTGTATTTTTCTCGTATATACTTCATATAATATTCGTATTATACGTTATATCATTTTTCCTATTATACTGGTACAATACATTGTATTATACTCGTATTCTTTCCCGTATAATTACTTTCTTATTATACTTAATCATTCTTTTTTCAAATTTTCACTTTCCCTAACATTCTCGATTTGAGTACTCATGCAAAAAACTGTGTTTGCCATAACTGAATTATTATTATTGGATAATCCATCTTTCCTCAAAATTCTATCATGTATTTTTTCAGAAATTCAAAAATAATTCCCGAACAGAAATGGATGAATAGTATTTTTCAGAAAATTTCTCGAAAAACTTTTATTTTCATTTTGGAAGTTCATACACTTTATTTCTAGCACGTAGCCAAAATCTTAACCACATCCGTTCATTCTAGGTCATAGAATGACATTTAACTTTCTTACTCAGTATAATAAACATATAATCTCATTTTATTCAGTATAATGAACTAAAAATTAATTTATATTAAAGTTCAATTTTCTCAGTCGTTGCACGGCCAACAAGGCCATGGCCTACCAAGTGGTCTCTTGCAACAAATGTGTTTCCCCACAAGAGGCCACATCTTACCTCTCAAAACAAGACAACACCACAAGCAAACCATTGAGACACATCTCTTTATTCTATACTTGACAACGCATAAAGCAAGAAAACTCTCATTTGCCAAAAGTTAATGTGCAAGAAAAAATTAATACTTACAAATTTACAAGTATTCCCATCTTTGCAAATGACCAAAATGGCCTCCCCCATTTTGCCAAATCCAACCCCCACATAGGGTTCAAACCAAATTGGTTTGTTCCAAACTTTGTTACTTTTAGTTTGGTTTCTAGTTCGATTTCTAGTTAGTTTTTCTAACTCGTCCGATTAGTCAAAATGTTAACTTTGACCTTTCGTAGTTTAAAATATGGAATACGTTTTTAATCCCTATATAAACGCTATAACGTTGTCGAAAAAAACAAAGAGTGTTTTATACTACAGACGCCATCCAGACAAGTAGGACTTGTTTGCTTTGGCGTCTAAATTAAACTATCACTAAAACCAGACAGGTAGGACCTGACTGCTTTGGAGTCTAAATTAAACTAATAAGGAGTGTAACATCCCCAAATCTGGGTCCTAAATCACCGCGGATCTTGGTATGCTAATTCTATAACTATTACTATTTGCGGAAGATATAAACATAAATTTTTTATACATTAAACTTTACACAATATTTCCCCAAGGTCGAGTTACCTTCAAATAAACACAATTCATTATCCTATCTAACATACAACATTATTATAATACTATACTATTATAATTAAGCTGCACATAAAATCCCAAGTTGAACTTGGCTTTATCCTTTTCTGTATCTGATGTATGCTTCTTAATCTGTAATGTTAATCATGATATAGCAAGGGTGAGCATAAGTTTGCCCAGCAAGTTTAAGTTCAATAAAGTAAAGATATATCATGATAGAAAGAATTAAATAAAAGCTGGCTACAGTTCTACAATATAATTGCGAACTAGCATGAATAAATTTTACATAGCTGAACGAACATTGAACATGAACATAGCAATTATATCTGGACTGAATGGTAATAAAGGTGATCAGCCTTTCATACCTGATGAATACATACATTAGGCGCAGAGTGCGAATAAATAATTCATGGACACGACAATCGATAATGATTAACCACAAGTATATCTGAATGAAACAACTCGAGGTCGAGTTAAGAAAAACATGCATGAACCGTTGATTACCGTTACACAAATTATCTAGTTTTGTCTGAAAACCTAATATAAATAATACTGATCTACACATTAGAATAATATCATCACAATATTTAAAATAACCTAAATACATTTATCACATAATCCTATCAGTCTATAACACATATAAGACCTAACCTCGAGTCAAACTTTGACAGTCTGAGTCGAGTTTGGCATTATTCTGACATCCCAACGGCTTTAGTCGAATAAATAACGAGTTTAAGTTCAATTAAACTCCGCTTGACACTTAACAATTATCTTAGATAATTTTCTTATCAGTCAAAACATTTTTCATAAGCTCATAATAATTTTCACATAATTATTATCATTTAAAATGATTTTTCAATCAATAAACTCGTATTTATATGAATTAAATACCACATAATTTCTTTACCATTAATATTTATTTAATACCAAATATTAATGAAATATATGTCATAATATTATAATATATTTATAATATATCAAAGTATTTTAATACCTTATTATTGCCTTTAAATGATTTTAAAATAATAAAAATCATTATTAAATAATTGTCATTAATATTAAAATATTAATATTTTCATGACAAAATATCGAAAGTTATATTTTATAACTTCAAATATTTTTATAACACTTAAATCATTTTTATATGATTTATAAATCATTTATTCTATTTTTCCATAATTTATTTAATATATTTATTAAATAAATTAATTATCATTAATATTAAATAATTAATGAAATCCATCACAAAATATTAAAAGTCATTAAAAAAAACTTAAAATATTTTCTTATACCATAATATATTTTTTCATGATTTTTCAAGTATTAAAATCATTTTTAACTAATTTATTTAATATTATAATTAAATAAATTAAATACCATTAATATTCCAAAAACATTAAATATTTATGAAATATACTTTAAATTATTAAAAACTAATTTTCGGACTTAAAAATATTTTTTAGTAATTTATTTTGTATTTTTAATAATTAAAAACTATTTTTTTCAATTAATTAATTAAAGAAATTAATTTCCGAAATTAACTGTCGCTATAGAGGCTTTAAGCGACAAATCTGTCGCTACTAGTGTTCTTAGTGTTCTTGAGCCCAAACCCAGAAACTCATGTCAGAGCTCGAGGCGCTTAGTTTGACCATAAATTTTCCCATGATCCTAAGGTTTTCTGGGCCGTTTAAAGCATCAATATTGTAGTATTGATGTAACTCTACAAACATCAACAATTGTTATGACAATCCAACATCATAACTGAGAGATATAGGCTGTCAATTCTCATGTCAGAGTTGTTCTTCATTTTTGGGTTTTCCAGAAATGAAGAACAGTTCATGGTTACTACTTTTGATCCGTGTAACTTGGAATCCAGTTCTGTTTTTTGTGATATTAAGATTCTTATTTGTAGTGGAGATGTCAGTGAACAATTCTATACCATCAGATCAGTCTAACAACATCATCAAAGGGAGATTTAGGCCGATCAAAGTGTTGCTCAGGAAACGATTCTTGAAGATCTGGGTTTCCCAAAAATCTTCATCCGTCAAGTTGATCAACGGCTGTTTGACCACGATTAAATATCATCCTGGTAATGGTATGAGTAATCTAAAAGCATGATTGTATAGCCTACATGTTAGACAACAACCTTAAATCAACAACATGCTCTAAAACATAAACACAAGAAAGATCTGTGGCCTGCAAAGACGCTGTCAGAAAAATCTGGGTTTCTGGGTTACCCAAAAACCAGATTTCGTGAACGGTCAACGGGTTTTGACCAACAATAACTCTCAATCCAAACATGAACTGACCCCGATTTGAGTTTCAGGTAAAAGCCTACATGGCATAGAACAGATCCATAACATAAAACACATATATCATCAAACACGCACAGATCTAGAGGCTCTGACATTTGACTGTCAGACAACTTTTCAAAGTTTTTTCCAGATTTTTCAAAACATCATTTTCGTGTATCTTGATGTTATGGATCCTCTATCTAACAATCCAGATCACTAAGTGACACCCTTATACACATATTTTAACAACAAATCGTAACAAATAACATCATATCACAGTTTTAGGGTTTATACCTTCTAAGCTTGGATCTTTGAATCTGACCTTGTTGATTTGTTATAGGTTTGCTATTAACTGATCCTAACTTTGTTTTATCACTCTCTCTCACTCTAGATTTCGAAATTTGAGGAGAGAGAAGTTCTTGGAGAAAATGAGAAATAAAGTGGCATCTCTCTCTCTAATCCACATATATGATGGATGAAATGAATTGAATGATATAATTGGGCTGTTATAAATTGATTTAGAGCACTTGGCTGATCTAGGTTGGTTCACCCACTCCCTATATAGCAATAATTGAAAGCTACCCTCAATAATGCACTAAGGGCATTTTAGACATTTTGATTTTTTGTTTTTAATGGCATATTAGTAAATTGTCCAAACCTTTAAGGTTTAGGGTTTGACCCTTAGGGTTTAGGGTTTGACCCTTAGGGTTTAGGGTTTAACCCTAAAATGTTTGAAATTTAATTTCTAGGATTTCTAAATTTAAATTTTCAAAATAGAAAATTAATATTTCTAAATTATAATTAGGATTTTCTAATTATATTACAATTTACTAATCATTATTCAAGCTTTCTAATTAGGATTAATATTTCCTAATTAAAATTACTAATTTAACAATTAGGTTTCATAATCATGCATTAGGGTTTATAACCCATGGATTAGGGTTTCTAAATTATTAGAAAATCTAATTAATCATTAGGGTTATCCCTAATTAGGTTTGTAATTAAAATACATAAACCTTATACATAGCATTTAAATTCCCAAATTAGGATTTCAAATTTCCGGAACTGAAATTAGGGTTTCCAGAACCGGTTTCTAGGGTTTCTTATCAGTTGTTAGGGTTTTCAAACTGAACATTGACGTTCTTAATATAATATTAGGGTTTGCCACTGATATATAGTTTATTTGGTCAACCCTTGACCGTTAACCACATACTATACACATATACAACCATATACACATAACATATTCACGTATATCCTTAATCCTTAATAATTCACTAAAAGATTTGTAAATCCAAAAATTTCTTTTCTGAAATGTCAAATCCATATACTTATTTTCTGTCTAGGTTTATTATTTAACCTTTATTCAATAATTTAAGATTTAAATAATTTTCTAAATTCTTGGGTCGTCACAAGGAGAACCTTCTTTATACTACTTTGAATTTAACATGACAGTGTATGTAGACGTAAAGATAGTGGTGTAATGCAAAAATAAGTAAAATCATCAATCTTCATGATCCACATCTAAGCATTTAATCCAATCTTGACCTAATAAAATGTGTAACATTCATAGGTATAACATCTCACCATAGTAAATCAGAATATATATGTATCTGGATCAGAACTAAGCATCCTTCTGTAACATGAAAATAAGTATTACCTAGCCAAGGAATATATAGTATAAAGGCTCGGACGCGGTTCACCAACAAGATTTAATTTTTCAATCGCACATGGAGTCACAATATTTATTGTACATTTTTCTTCGATGATAATTTTACATTGTTTCCTCCTGAACGAAGAAAAGTACGAAAATTAGTGTCACGCTCAATATAATCTAGAGTTCAATGCTAAATTGACAAAATTTAAATTTTGAGGACGAATTTGAACTTTTTAAAAACCTTAGGGACTAATTTGAACTTTTCTTAAACTTTAGGGAACACTAAAAATTTATAAAACTTTGGATGTTGTATTGAAAATTTCATAAACTTTAAGGGTACTAAATTATACTTCTGCTACAAATGAACAATAATGTGTATTGTAGCAGTGTTGTTTTTTAGATGAGAATTTTGGAATAGATTTGAGACTACGTTGCCATTTCGGATATTGGTGTCAACTCTAGTAAATTTCAACAATTGATGTAAGTCAAAAAAATTAAGGTAAAAAAGAAATGGGTGAAAGCAAAATATATCAGAATCTTTTGGCTCTTAATACTAATATTCTAGAATATTCTACTAATATAATTAAATATATCCTAATATTATCTATTAAATAAACTACTTACACTTGAAATAAACTATAAATAATAATAATAATAATAATAATAATAATAATAATAATAATAATAATATATAATAATAACTCTTTAATATTAAATTTCATTTACTTTCATCTGCATCACAACATTTTATTATAACCAATGCAACAAAAAAAATATAGAATTTCACAGTGGTCAAGGGTGTGATAACTTTACCCTAATCAGATCCAAACTATACCTAATGTAAGGTTGTAAAATGAGCAAACAGTTCGGACACGATTCGTACTCGCTCGACTAAAAGTTTGATTCGATCTCGACTCAAAATATAAATGAGTCAAATATGAACACATTTTAAAGTTCGATAAATTACCCGAACCTCCTCAAAGTGTAATCTTCCATTGATATTCGTATCATATTTGTTCGAAAAGTTTAAACTGCTCAGGCTCGATTTGAAATTATGCTCGACTCGGTTGCTAAATGAGCCTCAATCAAACCTTATTTTATACTCAATAAATTTTGTGAACCAAATTTGAGCAATTCAATACTCGAATCGACTCGGTTCGTTTACACTCTTAACCTAAAGAAAAAAGTTTGCATACTTCAACTTTTCATCCCTCCGAAAAATGAAATTAACAAAGTTCACCTACCTAAGAACAAATATTACCACCGTACCAAGTAAACCAAAAAGTAGACAAACCCCATTGACCAATAAATGGTATGTACTTCCTCCATTGCAAAATATATAATAAATAATAAGTTTTTAATTTCAAAATTAATAAGAATTTATTTAAGTTTAGACAACACAATTATAAAATTTATAAACTATTCAAATATTTATTATGTTCAAAAATTAAATTAATCAACAATAATATTGTATTTCAAAATAACTCAAATTGATTTCAAAAAGTTAAATTTCATCCTATATTTTTGGAATAGAAGCGGAACAAAGAAAAAGAGAGATATTCCATTTCTATCTAAACTCCGTTTTTTTAATGATTAAGGTGGTGTTTGATAAAATTGAGTGTTAAGATCTGAACAGCTTAGACATTTGAATAATATAGAGCATATGTCCAGAATTGTGTCTGAATGAAAAAATATTGTTTGATAATTATTTTTTTTACCCTCTGAACAATTTAAATAAAATATGTTTGATAAACAGAAAGGTCTTAATAGTATTTTAAATGAGAATATTAACAAAAAAAATTATAATTTAAATTGAGATTAATTTTACTTGTAAATTATGTAATTTTAACTATTATTATTTTACCTTTTAATTATTTATTAGTATGTTCACTACTACTAAAATATGTATTTTTTTAAACAATGCCAAAGTAACTCCATCATAAATACTTAAATAAAATAAAATAAAATAAATAAATATCATAAAATTTTTAGGGTCCTTAACACTAATATACAACAATTAGAAAGTATTTACAAAAACAAAACATCCACAAAATAATTACAAAAATAACGACTTTCATATTTACGTTGCAAAAGTTACGGAGCATTAACTCCCTACACGTCAGTTACTGACTTTCATATTTTCAACTAACCGGTCCTAAATTCACGCTAATGAAAAAAACATGCAACTCTGAGATCGGAAAATCAGAGCAATGACATATCCGAGAAGACGAATTCTCCAACGACGATGCAACTCTGAGATCGGATAATATTGGAGAAGATCAACAACAACTTCAAGATCAGTAACCATCCTCTGTAACAACTTTGATTGTCGATTGTCGATTGATTCATTACAGATTTGTATACAGAGGTATTTGAGTTTAAAGATTATATGCATATAGACACCCCATGGTAACTACGTATTCGTATATTGGTTACTGTTCTTAAGTTTTTCGCTCTTTAATTGGTCACAAAGTCAGTATACTAACTGTATAATGTTTAATTACTTGGTGTAATCTATAGTCTATTGATGGTTACATATTAGATACTTGGTTACCTTCATGCAACTTTTGGTTACTATCTAATATGAATTTGGTTACTTATTTTGGTTATTAGATACTTTGGTTACCTACCTGCAACTTCTGTTTATTGTCTTATTAGATACTTTTTTACCTTCCTGCAACTTCTAGTATACTTTGTTTCATACTTAATTTTTTTTATATTTATGGTTACTGATTACATACATTGGTTACATTCATACATCTATTAGTCTTTAATTTGTAACAAAGTAATTACTGATTATTTTGGTTGTAAGATGCATGTAAATAAGTTGTTTATATTCTGGCTACTAAGTACATATATCGTGATTACTGTCTAATATGTATTTAGATATTGTAAGGTGTTTATTTGGTTACAATATAATGTTATTGTGCTTTATAATTATTTCTTTTATATTGGTTGTTACTTGTTGACTACATTGGTTACCTTCGTGCAATAGTTAATCGGATTATATATATATTGGTTGTTGTATACTATTTAATTGGTTACTGTATAATTTTTATTATTTTCTAAATAATATTAATATACACTTGTACTGATGTTTTTTATATTCATGGTTACTTATTAGCTACATTGGTTACGTTCATACAAACTGTTAGTATTTATACTAGTTGTTTTTTATTGTAAAATGCGATGAAAAATATGTTTTATGTTCTGTTATACTATGTACTGATGATTTGGTTATGTAAACAATCAGTGTGTTTTATACTTATTTGTGTTATATAAATGATTACTTATTAACTACATTGGTTACCTTCCTGCAATTGTTATAATTTGATTGGTAACAATACCATCATACTGATTGTTTCATTGTAAGATGCATGTAAATATGTGGTTTATGTTCTGGTTACTATTAGTGTGTAGTTTGGTTACTGTCTAATATTGATTTTGTTACTTTATAATGTTTATTCAGTTGTCAAACAATGGAGATGATTCCAGTTGTACTATATTTCAACGGAACGTGGACTAACAGTAACCAATACATCAAATTTGAAGTTACTGTCCTACGAGTTCCATCAACTAGTTCATTCAGAGAAATGCAAAACTTGATATGCAGTTCATTACGGCTAGACACACACACAACAACATTGTCAATCAAATTTCAGATTAGAAGCGATATTCCACCGATCAGTATATCAGATGAAGCAACCTTTAGATTCTTTATGGAAGTCATTAGAAAATCAGATGAATAAGGCAAGTTCCCACTGATTATAGATAATGAACACAGAAGGGGACGCACAACAATCTTGCAGAACTTGATAAATGTAGAAGAAACTAGAATCCATGATGCAACGCCAATCAGATCAACATAATGGAATTCAGCACTAGTTCCACTAGCTGCACAAGATTGCCAAATTGGAACACAATATGTTGATCAGCTTGCCATGGAAGTTATTGAACAACAACAAGACAGACAACATAACAGATTATAAAGAAAAATGATCTGATTATGTAATAATAGATCCGAATGAACATGAAGTAAAATTACATCAAACTTACAAACACAAAAAAATCATATCACAAGCAATGAGGTTGCATTCAATCAGGAAAAATAGACAACGCAAAGTTGACCGAACAGGTTGTAGAGACTTTGTACTAGTGTGCGTAGATAATGAAAATTACAGATGGAAGATGAGAGCGTCAAGGTTTCGAAAAACCAGTATGTTCAAGGTGAGAGAATTCAATGACATCCACACGTGTTCAGTCAACGTGTTGCTGGGAGACCACAGACAGGCAAATAGTGAGTTGGTTAGTGAATGCATAATGCACGAATTAAAAAATTTGAAGAAAATATACACACCAACAAATATTGTGGAGGACATGATGACAGAATATAATGTCTTTATCTCTTACCAAAAAGTATGGAGATAAAAGGAGAAAGCGTTGGAAAAGGTTAGAGGAAATCCACACGACTACTCACTGATCCCATCATGGTTGCACATGTTGAAAAAAAAACAAATCCAGGTAACACTTTAAAATAGTTTATTGGTTTTTCATAATTAGTTGGTTACTCGATTCAACTGACTTGGTTACCTTGTTATGCATGTTTAGTTACTAAATGTATTGTACAGTGAAATTGTGTTAAATAAATTTTTTGTGTATAACAAATATCTACACAAAATATTACCATTTACTACAAGTTTGGTTACCATTTACTACAAGTTTGGTTACCATTTATTACAAGTTTGGTTACCATTTACTACAAGTTTTGTTACCATTTATTACAAGTTTGGATATTGTATGCCACTTGTAACTATAATGATATTTCTAAGATTTTATATCAGGTTCTGTCACTGCCCTGGAGTTGGAAACAAATGGTCGTTTCAAGTATTTATTCTTTGCCATTGGAGCATCCATTCAAGCATGGCACCATTGCTTTCCAATCAATGTAATCGATGGCACGTTCATACAATCAACTTACGGGGGGACACTCCTGATAGCAAGCACACAGGATGCAAACAGAAACATTGTTCGATTGTTTTTTGGTGGTGACAAATGAAAAATGAATTATCTTGGAGATGGTTTTTCGTAAATTTGAGAATTGCTTGTGGAGTTAGAGAAGGCCAATGCATTGTTTCATATAGACATGAAGCCATTATACAAGGACTAAATTGTGTGTTTCCGATTGTCATGCATGGTTCGTGTACATACCATGTATTGAAAAATATAAAAAATAGATTCAGAAAGAGAGGAGAAGAACTCAAACAGTATTGAACAATTCAACAAACACATGGCTGAACTTGATGCGATTGATCCTCGAATAAGGACATATTTGGAGGAAGAGGTCAAGTTGGAGAATTGCACAAGGCTCCATGGGGCTGTAAGCAGGTATTCGACAATGACTTCAAACACCGCCGAATCTATTAACAATGCAATCAAGTTGATCAGGGATCTTCCAGTCGCTTTAATGATTGAATGCCTACGTTGTCTAGTTCAAAGATGGCATTTCACAAACAAAAAAGCAGCCATATCAACATTCACTACATTATCCATAACAGCTGAGGGGAGGTTGTAATCTAATATCATTAAATCAAAAAAACTTAAGGTAACTAATACAAATTTTAAATTATTAGAACATAAGTTGCATTTGCATTTTATGGAAACCTATTTGTTCACTATTAGTTACCTGTATTTGCTAATAATTTTAACAACATTAAATATAACTACCATTATTTCGATGTAAACAAACTAAATATTTATGCATACTAACGACACACTCAATTTGTGTTGTAGGTTGAGACATCAAACTTAGTGATTTTTACTATTTACGATGTCACTAAACAGTATATTGTGGACATCGAACAAAGGACATGCACATGCCGTAAATTTTAGTACCATAAGATGCCTTGTCCACACGATGTTGCTGTTATCAGCAAGAGGAATTTGAGCTGTTATGATTTTTGCTCAAAATATTACTCTAAAACAACTTTGGTCGACACATATTTAGCTTCCATCATGCTGTTAGATGACAAAGAGAACTAGGATGTACCAGAAGAAGTAATAAACATATGTGTAAAACCACCAAACACAAGAAGACCAGCGGGAAGACCAAAGATAGGGACGTACAAGCATGGATCTGAAAACAAAATTAAAAATAGATGCAGCAGGTGCCAAGAAAAGGGACACAACAGGAAAACGTGCAATAATCCACCGGTTTTAAGACCAAAAAAGTTCTGATATAGTACATAAACAAACATATTGTAATTACATGAACATATAATTGTTTACTAAGAGTAACCATTAACCACATGGTTTGTAACATTTTAAATAGTGTACATTACCCAAAATTGTTATTCATTAATAATTTGATTTCTGATTCCATCATGACTTGTCAATATAAACCAAACATATACATTGAACAATTAGTAATTGTTCTGAAACATGTTTATATAAATTTGGTTACCATCTAAAATAAAATGGTTACTTCTTTATTCATATTTAGTTACGAACAGAACATTTCTAAATAACTTTTATAACTATGTAATTTAAAATTATCCATCAGCTAGATAAATAGGAACCCTCACATGTAAATTAAGCACTTGATAATTGTTATAATATAAGTTATAAATTATTTGGTTACTAAAAAAAACTAAAATGGTTACCCTTATATGCAAGTTTGGATACCAACTGAACCTCCCAGACAATCTTTATTTTAATGAGATTATAAGTGACCATCATATATATGAATGGGAACTCTTAATTGGAGTTTCTGATTCAATCATGATGATAGTGTATAAATAAAACATATACACTTAACACTTTATAACATTCCTGACTCAAACTTATAATGATTTGGTTACTAACAAAAACAAAAATGGTTACCAAATGTGTATGTTTGGATACCAACCTAACATTTCAACTTAAATAGCTGATGCATACTGTTTTGGACCAATTTTATGTCAATTTGCTTACTCATAAAAATAAATAAAATGGTTACCTCTATATGTACAACAAGTCAAAAGCCATAAAATAACAGTAACCAAATAGTTACATAAAAGTAACCAACATATAATAAATTAGTAACCAAATAGTTACATAAAAGTTAAATAGTTACAAATAAGTAACCAAATGTGTATGTTTGGATACCAACCTAACATTTCAACTTAAATAGCTGATGGATACTGTTTTGGACCAATTTTATGTTAATTTGCTTACTCGTAAAAAAAATAGTTACCTATATCTGCAGATTAAGTCAAAAGCCATAAAATAACAGTAACCAAATAGTTATATAAAAGTAACCAAAATATAATAAATAAGTAACCAAATAGTTACATAAAAATAACAAGAACAAGTTTTAATGGTAACCAAAACATAAATAACCTGAATATCCAACCCAGTTTAGGTAACCCATATAAACTCTCACATGTACATTTAACACTTGATATATGTCCTGATACAAGCTTGTAACTATATGGTTATTACCAAAAAATAAAATGGTTACCTTTCTATACATGTTTGGTTACCAACTGCATATTTCAAACAATGTATTATACACAACTTAGAAGTAACAACTTGTTAGTTCCCAGAGGCATAATAGTTATCTAGAAGGGGGGGGGGGTTGAATAGATATTTTAAAAATCTTTTCGTTTTTAACTTATTAGTTTATAATGATTAAAACTCAGCGAAATTAATATTTGTTTTAATCTCCCTTAAGATAGTGAGTTAATGAGAGTGAGGCAGTTATAGCAGTTGTTAGTTCCCAGAGGCAAAATAGTTATCTAGAAGGGGGGGGGGGTTGAATAGATACTTAAAAATATTTTCGTTTTAACTTGTTAGTTGATAATGATTAAAACTTAGCGGAATTAATATTTGTTTTAATCTCCCTTAAGATAGTGAGTTTATGAGAGTAAGGCAGTTATAGCAGTTATGGCAGATATGGCAGTTATAGCAAGAATGTAATAGACACAGTCGTTTTAAGTGGTTCAGAGCACTTAAAGCTCCTAGTCCACTCTTCTACTCCTCGAGTAGGAAATCCACTAAAGATGTCTTAAACACTTTTCTGAATCACTCAGATTCCTTCTAGACCAGCAGTCTAGGAAATTCTTAGTTCACTATTGAACTCTTCAAGTCCAGCAGACTTGGATCTTCACAGTTCACTTAGAACTCTTCAAGTCCTTCTGACTTGGAACTCTTACTTTAGTTGATTGGTAGTTGTTGAGTTCTTGATGGTTGTTACTCAGTTGTTGTTAAGTACTTGTTCGAAAGAGCTGAGTAGCTGAGCAAGCTTTTCTTTTTAAGATCGTAGAGTTGAGCGTTGAGAGTTCTTGTACATTTTTGTTCAATTGTTTGCTTACTTCTCTCATCTGCTTGATTTGCATATATGTGATCTTGAAATCTATCCGTTGGATCCATCCGTTGAAGCATTAAATGCGTTTGAAATTTTTTGTTCTTTGATGGAGACTTTTCTGCACATCTTTTGAATTGCATTCTGGCCCACTGACGCAACAGACTGCTTTCTCACCTAACAACTGAAAAGTTGTTTTTCCTCTTACCAATGGTACTTTCCTTAGCTTCTTCAATACGCTTCTTTGTTGCATACTAAGGATATCTTATATGCATTTGGGACTGGTGAGTACTACAACGTTTATAACTCATTCCATATTTGTTGGAGTTTGTCTCCACACAAAATGTGAGGCTTGATGCTTCTGACACAAGGCATATGATACTCTACGATTCAGGTCGTGGTGTCTTGTCGCCTTGGTGCTTGGTCTGATGCTATTAGCAGAGAGCATTACGATTTCTCTTAAACACTTGCACACCACGATTTTTGCTTACTTGAGTTGTAAACTCTACGTTTCTGAGAGCACACTACGATCTCTGAGTTGGCTCGGCAAACGTTGGGACCACTCTATGATTTTCGAAGAGGCCCTTCAAGGCAGGCACACCATGATTCTAGATGCTCTACGTTCCTGCCTTGTCTTCTGTAATCCTGACCAGCTTGATACACTGCGATCTCTTCGAAGTCTATCTATTACATCTTAAGATCAACCTAACAAGTTTGATCTTCTTTTGTATACATTCATTTACAGAATGATATACATTGAGATTTTAGATCAACCTAACAAATTTGATCTATTACTAAGTCCTTATATACATATTCCTTGAAGGACTTTACAAATAATCATGAGCATTTATATTTAAACATCAAATCAAAATATGCACTCTCTCAATAATCTCCCCCTATTTGATGTTGACATAACCAAGGAGATTTGTTGTCATGATTATTAGTTTCTAGATGCAATTACAGGATAGTAAACATGACTTAGTATTTCAGTGAGCAGCTAAAATTTCTAGACAATAAGCATGAATTTATTGATGTTGAGGAATAGATATTACAGTTAAGCTTTACATTAATAAGACTTAAAGTTTCAACTTATCTCTATTTCTTTGGTCTTTTGCGTGGAGGATTGGCATATTCCTCATCCCTTCTTTTCCTGCTTGCTTCATCCCACCTGGCTATATCTTTCAGCTTACTTGGGCTTAGCCTAGGATTTTGATCATGTATGTTCATGAATGCAGGATCTTCAGTTGGCATTCTAAGGCCTGTGGTGGTCACATTGTGTGAGTTGGTAGCTGTACCTTGACTCCTTATTAGCTGAGTCATTAAGACTTCCTGCTGATCAGATCGTTCAGTCTGATTGCTTGATCATGGAGTCTGTTGGTGGAATTGCCTTGTAGGAGGGCTTCTCAAAGTTTGAGTGTGGAATTATCCTTTGCCTCTTCATTGGCCTCCTTGAACTCATCTGCCTCTGCCCTGGCCTCCTTCTCATTTCCTTTTATTCTCCCCCTTTATATGAGCATCAAGGGTTCGAATGTCTTTGGATAGTCGAGTCACTCCTTGGACGAGCTCGTTGAGTTGGCTTTGAGTTTGAGCAATGTCCTTTCGATTTTCCTTGATCAGAGCTTCAGATCGAGCTTCTCTATTTCGGAGGACGGCTAGAACAGTATCAATTTGCTGTTCTTGGTTTACATAGGCTTTTTGAAATTCTTTGACTGCAGTTTTCGAACTGATGATGTTCTCTATCATAAGGTTATTCTGGGCTTCTTGAGATCGTTGTAATGCAAGAACAACCTCTCTTTGTTTATTGGTTGCCAGGAAATAAATAGCATCTCTGTCGTTTATGCTTTTAATCTTTTCCTTGATGATCTCCCTTAGCTTTTTTGTAAGCTCAGCATTTAGGGTGCCTGGGAGATTGTTTGCAGCAGTGATTATTTTTGTCAGCCTAAGATGAATGAATTCTGAGTGAGCTTCCAGACTTTTATCGATGTCCTCAATTACTTTGTTTGATACTTCCTTCAGCTCAACTTTGGTGGGCAGATCTGAAAGTAGTTCGCTGAGTTGAGGAATGTGTGGAGGAGGGGATGGTTTCTTATATTGATCTTGCAAGGAGTAGAGGGCAAGATCAAGGTTGAAGTATTCATATGTGGATGAAGAGGGAATATCTGATGGTGGGACCTATGTTTGGGTGTCTGGAGTAAGTGACTCTATGATTTCTCCTTGGGACTCTACGATGGGGCTAGAGTCAGTGATCGTAGAGATGATGTGAGTTGGGATCAATATGAATTTTGGCACGTTTGGTTCATCAGTTACAAAATTTTGGGATTCTGTAACTGGGGATTGACTTGGTGGATTTAGAACCACTTCCAACCAGCTTGGAAATTCATAAAATTGGCTGGAAAAAGACAGTGATATCCCCAGTTATATCAAGTTCATCATCATCTTTGTCTTCAGCTTCTTCTCTATCTACTTTTGAGGATTCCACTAGGTCAATGACTTCCTTTTATTTTTCATGCTCAGGCTCTCCCTCATTTTCTATAGGAATAGCTTCTTCTGTCAAGGGGATATCATGAGGCTCCCCCTCAACATGATCATCCATCTGCAGGACTAATAGCTCCCCCTCAACTGGAGCATTTTCTATCATTAGAACTTCTGGTATTTCCCCCTCAGCTTGAGTATTTTCTAAGGTGAGAACTTCATGTATCTCCCCCTCAGCTGGAGCACTGTCTTCTTGGCTTTCTTTGGACAGTTCCTTTTTGGCAGCCATTCTCTTATCTTCCTCCTTGAGCACTCCTTCATTGACAAGGATATATTTCTTAACCAATTTCCGTCTTGGTTTTCTAGGCTGAGCCACAGCCTCAGAACTTTCTTCAGCTCTGTCTTGATGATCAGCCAGACCATCTAGTGCAGCAGCTTCCTTACTCGAGGTGTTTGGTCTGCTCTCTTCGATAGGTAGATCCTCTACGATCAAAGAGACATGTGGTCTCTTAGTTTTGTGACTGATTTTGTTCTTCTTCAGCAGTTGTGTTATGGTGGCTCTATCTTCATCTACCTCAGCCTGCTGTTGTTTTCTTCTTAGCAACCTCAGAGCCTCAATATCAAAGGACTCTATAGGGATGTCAGTGGTAGACCCTTGAGGTTTTTCTACCATCCTAGTCTTTAGCTTCCTCTTGCCCTTGCTTTTTCTAATAAGGGAAGTGGGTTCTGCCTTGTTGATTTCTTCTTCTTCTTCTGCAGTCTCTTTGACGACTGACATGTTTCCTGGAATCCCTGATTCCTTTAGATCACCAGTTCTTCCACTGGACTCAGTCATCATGCGTACATACTCAGCTGGATTCCTTTTCCAATTCTTAAACAGTTGTTGGGTCATTTGTCTGTTTGGGTTGATGGACTCTCCTTCATCGTCCCCAATTTTATCACCCAGAGCAGATTGTAAGATGATGCTTATAAATTGCTCATAGAGCATCTTTTGAGATCCCTTTGTCTTCTTCGAGTTGAGAATCCATTTTCCTATCCATTCCAGCAATAGAGCTCAATAGTGTTAAGCTGTATCCCACAGCTTATGGTAGTCATGAGCTTTAGTTTCACCTCATTTACAGAATCTTGCCCAGTGCTCTTGCAACATATATACTTCCCAATAATGTCAGCCAAAAATTTATACCTCAGAGGAAACTCCTTCTTCTTGTATCCTCTGACAGTGGGGGATTTCTTATGATGCATCTTCTTAAGCCCTATATGGAAATCGATGCCATCTAAGAACCAAAAGCCTTTGGATTTGAAGCCTAGGGTTAGGTTGATGTCCTCAGCCTTTAGCTTGATTTCCACGTCCTTGACTCTCGTTGTGAGGACTTCATTTTCGTAGACTCCATTTCTGTAAAACTCCTTTATTAACTTTGGGTAGATCAATGTGATAGTACCCAGATCGTCTTCGAGACCAGCCCTCTTTAACAATGTCAGAATCTTGTGAAATTTGGGTTCAGTAGTTTTGAACTCATTGAAACATAGACTGTATCCAGAGACGATGTTGGAGGCTGCCATTTCTATTGTTGAAGAGGGTATGGTTGTTTGAGCTTTCTTCTGGGTTTAGGATTTCTACTTGTAGAGAGGAAGAGAGGAGAGAGATAAGCTTTTTGAACTTTTGATCTCAAAAAGGCATTTTTAAACTTTGCTTGTAACTTCCCTCTCTTTATTTTGTTTAGTGGGGCAGGTGTCAAAATCTTCTTGGCTCTGCGATTTTGACCTAGGAGGATTGTACTGAATTACCCTTAGCTCCTTTTGAGCTACTGTGTCCTTAGGGAGGACTATGATCGTTGAGGTAGCCTTTGTGATCGTTGAGGTAGCCTTTGTGATCGTTGAGTTTGAACATCATTAAGTTGTGTCTGAAGTACGATCTCCGAGTCTGTCTGGATCCTTGTGATGAATTCTTGACTTAGCATTCTTCTTTATATAAGGTAACTCAGGAGAGGCCAACCTCATAGAGTGACTCAAGGGTTAGGTTTGTTCCTGAGGCGCCTATTCAGAGAGATTGCTTTGTTTTGAGCTTTATCAACACGGGATCCTTCATTATTTTGTTGATGGGGCTCTGCCATCGTTGAGTCTGCACTACGATCGTTATCTTCTGTCACTTCAGCTCTACAATCGTGGACTTCCTTTGATCATGTCTACGATTTTGAACATAGCCTTTTGTATCTATATGGTTAGCACATACTAAAGCATATATTTCATGGTTTTAAATTAAGCATGCCTAGCTCAGTTATTAACTTGTTAAACCTGGATTCATCTAGAGGTTTTGTAAAGACATCAGCAAGTTGATTTTCTGTAGGGATATATTGTAAAGATATAGTTCCATTTTGCACATGGTCCCTAATGAAGTGATACCTTATTTCTATATGCTTGGTCCTAGAATGCATGACAGGATTATGAGTAATTGTTATTGCACTTATGTTATCACAGTGAATGGGTATGGATTTGAATTCAAACCCATAGTCAGCTAGCTGATTTTTCATCCATAGGATCTGACCATAGCAACTGCCAGCAGCAATGTATTCAACTTTTGCAGTTGAAGTAGATACTGAGTTTATCTTTTTGCTAAACTAGGAAACAAGTCTATTTCCTAGCAATTGACATGTGCCACTTGTACTCTTTATATCTATTTTGTAACCTGCAAAATCAGCATTTGTGTATCCTATTAGTTCAAATGAGGACTCCTTGGGGTACCAAACCCCCAAGTAAGGTGTACCCTTGAGATACCTGAAAATCCTCTTTACAGCAGATAAATGTGATTCTTTCGGGTTAGCCTGAAATCTAGCACATATGCATGTTCCAAACATTATGTCTGGTCTACTGGAAGTTAGATATAGAAGAGAGCATATCATACCTCTGTATTGAGTTATATCAACACTTTTACCTTTTTCATCTTTGTCAAGCTTGGTTGCAAGAGCAATTGTGGTTTTCATGGGAAAGGCTAATTCCATGCCATACTTCTTGAGTAATTCTTTGATGTACTTGGCTTGGGTTATGAAGATTCCTTCATCAGTCTGCTTTACTGGCAGTCCAAGGAAGAAATTTAGCTCACCCATTATGTTCATTTCAAACTTGCTCTGCATTAGCTTGGAGAATCTCTTGCATAACTTTTCGTCAGTAGAGCCAATAATAATATCATCAACATGTATTTAAACCAATAAGACTTTGTATTTATTCTTTCTAAGAAATAATGTGGTATCTACTCTACCTCTAGTGAACCCATTTTCAATAAGGAAGTTAGTTAGTGTTTCATACCATGCTCTAGGTGCTTGTTTAACACCATATAAGGCTTTGTCTAAACTATAAACATAATTAGAAAGAGATGGATTGATGAAACCTGAAGGTTGCTCTACATAGACTTCTTCTTGGAGTTCTCTATTCAGGAATGCACTTTTGACATCCATCTGGAAGACCTTGAACTTCATGTGAGCAGCAAAGGCAAGGAATATTCTGATGGCTTCTAGTCTAGCAACTGGTGTAAATGTCTCATCATAATCAATGCCTTCTTCCTGAGAGTAACCCTTGGCCACAAGTCTTACCTTATTTCTGGTTATTACTCCATCTTCATTCATCATGTTTCTAAAGACCCACTTGGTTCCAATGACAGGATGACTCTTTGGTCTTGGTACCAATCTCCATACTTTTCTTCGTTCAAATTGGTTGAGTTCTTCCTGCATGGCTTCTATCCAACTGGAGTCTTCCATAGCATCCTCTATCTTCTTTAGTTCCATTTGTGACTGGAAGCTTAGATAAAAGCATCCATTCTGGGCGGCAGCTCTTGTTTTGACTCTTGCACTCGGATCTCCAATGATTAGATCTTGATTGTGATCTATATCCCATCTGTTTTTGGTTGGGACATCTATCCTGATACCTTCTTGTCTTAAATCTTCAAGATCTATTTCCTCTTCTTGGTGTGGAGGTTCGTTGTCTTGCATAGTCCTCTCTACGATCTCAATTTCTTGTTCAACGATTTCACTATCTAGTACTACGATCATAGTGTTGAGCTCGACGACTTCATTCATAGTGTCTGCACTGTCGGTCATAGTGTCTTGAAACACTATTTCGTCTAAGTCTATTTCATCAAAGATGATGTGAATCGAGACTTCAACACTCAGCGTCTTCTTGTTGAACACTCTGTAGGCCTTGCTTTCTGTGGCATATCCAAGAAAGATTCCTTCGTCTGACTTAGGTTGAAATTTTTTCAAGTACTGCTTTCCATTGTTGAGAAAGCAGCATGTACAGCTGAATACATGAAAGTAGCTGACACTTGGCTTTCTTCCTTTCCACAGTTCGTAGGTTGTCTTCTTGATCGTAGAGTGTATCAGTGATCTGTTCTGCGTGTAGCATACAAAGGTGTGACGACTTCTTACCCGGGCCTGAGTATTCGAGTAGATGGGCTTTCTTACTAGTAACGTTCTTCCAACTTCTATCAAAGTTCTGTTATTTCTTTCAACTATTCCATTTTGTTGAGGAGTTCGTGGAGCTGAGAAGTTATGACTGATGCCATTGTCTGTGCAGAACCGGTCCATTTCTGAGAAGTCAAATTCTATGCCATAATCACTCCTTATAGCCTTGATTTTCTCTCATTTCTCGTTCATCACCAGCCTGAACATCTTGATCAGTTGCGAGCTAGTTTCATCCTTTGAGGTTAGAAAGAACACCCATGTGAACCTGGTGTAATCGTCGACTATAACAAGTGAGTATCTTTTCCCTCCGACACTTGTAGTTGGAATTGGCCCAAATAGATCCATGTGCAGCAACTACATGGGCTTGTCAATTGAGTTGGCGATTTTGCTCTTGAATGAGCTTCTGGTTTGCTTTCCAAGCTGACAAACATTGCATGGCCTTTCTTTCATGAAATTGAACTTGGGTAGGCCTGCAATAAGATATTTTGAGGCCAACTTGGACATGCTTTTGAAGTTTAAATGAGACAATCGTCTATGCCATAGCCAGCTCATTTCTTAATATGCTTTAGCCAGAAAGAATATTGTTTCATCTGAGCTTAGCTGTACAAGATTCACTGTATACACATTTCCTTCTCTTGTTCCGATTAGCTTTACAGCAGATGTCTTTAAATCTCTGACTTGACACTGATTATTGAGGAATGTTACTTGATGACCCTTGTCGTAGAGTTAGCTAATGCTTACAAGATTGTGTTGTAGTCCTTCTAATAGGCCACTCTACTGAAGGACACTGCTCCATTTCCAACTGAGCCATATCCTTTTATCTTGCCAGAGCCATTGTCTCCAAAGATGACTGAGGGACCTTCCTTTTCAATGTAGTAAGATAAAAGGGCTTTGTTCTCAGTCATGTGCTTTGAGCATCCACTGTCCAGATATCAGGTTGTGATCGTGGAGCTCTTTTCCTGTGATAACATCAAACCTTCATTTTGGTACCCATATTTGCATGGGTCCTATTTTGTTAGTAACCTTGGGGACCCAAATCTATTTGATCTTGGGTCTCACATGCATGGAATTATAATAGCACTTTGCAGCCTTGTGACCAATTTTGTAGCATACAAAACATTTAATATGATGTATGCTTGTGTGTGTGTGAGAATTCATTCTCCATTTGGACTTTTGTGGTTCTTTAGTCATTCTCATGTTAACCTGATTTTCCTTCTTCCATATGTCCTTGGGTTTCATGAATTGTGAGGAGTGTACCTTACCTCTACTGTACCTTTCCAGTTGATTCGTAGAGTTGGTCTTGCTCGACTCTACGATCCTTCGAGGTTGGTGAGGAGAGGATGGGTTACTCTTTTCTTTTCTGAAGCCCAGGCCAGTGTGAGATCCTTTACTCCTTGGAGTATAGATTGATTCAGTAGAACAGGGTTGGGCTAGTTCTTCCTTCTGTGAGGATTTCACAAATGTAATGCCTCTATTAAAACTTGAGGCATTACTAGTGCTAGTTTCCTTTAATTTTTCCACACATGGCTCTAAGTGGATTCCCCAAAGCCTAAGCATGTTCAGTAAAATTCACTTCTTTGACTAGAGAGCAGGGAGTCCATGGATGATGAGGATTTGTTCCATATAGAGATAGTCTTTTCTAGTTCCTCAATTTTAGAGGTTAGATTGGACTCTCTTTGTGCACTGAGCTCATTGGTCTGTTTTAAGATCTCATTCTCATCCTCAACCTTGGAGAAAAAGTTAGTACTCAGAAGAGATGTTTCTAGATCCTCTTGAACTTTCTTTTTCTCCTCTTGAAGAAGTGTGTAATCTTTCGACAGAACTCTGAACCACTTCATGTATTGATGCAGATCAGTTGTTATGCCATGTAGTGCAGTTTTCAAATCATTAATGTTTACATCAGGTGAGTTGAAGTCAAATACCTCATCGATACTTACTTCATGTATATTGGAGTTCAGTTTGTCCTTTGCATGTTTCGCCATTAGGCACAAGTTAGCCATTTGAGGATCTTCATCATCTCCAGATTCGGGAGTTGAGTCATTGTCTGAATCACTCCACGATCCTCCAACTATAAGGCCTTTGTCTCTCTTCTGAGGCCTTTTATTGCCTTTGTATTCCTTCTTTGCATGTGACTTCTTCTTTAGTTCTTCTCTGAGAGGTTTGTTGTAGTTGGCAATGAAATGTCCAGGCTTCTTGCAGTTGTAGCATAGATCATTCATTTGCTCCTGGCTATTGTAGTTGCTGACCTTCTTTGGCTTGCTGGTTTTGCCTTGACGCATGAACCTTCTTAGTCTTTTTACCAGCATTGCAAAGTCCTCATCATCGTCTTCATCATAGTCAGAGTCAATTTTAGTGTTGACCTTTGAGGTACTTTCAGTTGCTTTGAGAGCAACACCCTTATCCTTCTTTCTTCCTTCTAATAGGGTTTCAGCTCTATGATTCAGCTCCAGTTCGTATGTCAGAAGGTTGCCATATAGATGTTGAACTGTCATCTTATGGAGATTCTTTGACTCTCTAATAGTAGTGGTTTTGGCATCCCACCTGCTTGGTAGGGCTTTCATGAATTTTATGATTAGATCTTTGTTTGGATAGATCTTCCCATAGGCTCGTAGAGAGTTGAGCAGAACGTTGAATCTCTCATAAGTGGCAGTGACGTTTTCTCTTTGAACATGAGCGAACATTTCATACTGCTGTGTCAGGAGAGATTGTTTGTTTTCTCTTACTTCTTCCGTTCCTTTGTGCATGATGAGTAGTGCTTCCCAAACCTCCTTCGTAGTTTTTTTGTTGACACCATTTTTGAACAGATCATCTTCTAAGGATTGAAACAAAATGTTCTTGGCCTTTTTGTCGAGTTGGACAGGTCTTTTCTCGTTGTCAGTCCATTCTTCTTTAACTTTGATTTGTATTCTGTTTGAATCGTCTGTAGTTGGTGCAAGCTTTGTTGGAATATAGGGTCCATTTTGAACAGTCTCAAATAGATCTTCATCTATTGAGTCCATGTATGCTTGTATCTGAACCTTCCAGTTTGCAAATTTATCTTTGTTGCACATTGGTGGCTTGCTGCCTCCTCCTATCCTTGATTCGCTTGGTAAGTGTGCCATTGGATCTACTCAAGCTTTGTAGGCTATATAATAGAACCTGCTTTGATACCAATTGTAAATTCCCAGAGGCGCAATAGTTATCTAGAAGGGGGGGGGGGTTGAATAGATACTTAAAAATCTTTTTGTTTTAACTTGTTAGGTGATAATGATTAAAACTTAGCGGAATTAATATTTGTTTTAGTCTCCCTTAAGATAGTGAGTTTATGAGAGTGAGGCAGTTATAATAGTTATGGCAGATATGGCAGTTATAGCAAGAATGTAATAGACACAGTCGTTTTAAGTGGTTCAGAACACTTAAAGCTCCTAGTCCACTCTTCTACTCCTCGAGTAGGAAATCCACTAAGGATGTCTTATATACTTTTCTGAATCACTCAGATTCCTTCTAGACCACCAGTCTAGGAACTTCTTAGTTCACTCTTGAACTCCTCAAGTCCAGCAGACTTGGCTCTTCACAGTTCACTTAGAACTCTTCAAGTCCTCCTGACTTAAAACTCTTACTTCAGTTGATTGGTAGTTGTTGAGTTCTTGATGGTTGTTACTCAGTTGTTGTTAAGCACTTGTTCGAGAGAGATGAGTAGCTGAGCAAGCTTTTCTTTTTAAGATCGTAGAGTTGAGCGTTGAGAGTTCTTGTACATTTTTGTTCAATTGCTTGCTTACTTCTCTCATCTGCTTGATTTGCATATATGTGATCTTGAAATCTATCCGTTGGATCCATCCGTTGAAGCATTAAATGCGTTTGACATTTTCTGTTCATTGATGGAGACTTTTCTGCACATCTTCTGAATTGCATTCTGGCCCACTGACGCAGCAGACTGCTTTCTCACCTAACACCTGAAAAGATGTTTTTCTTCTTACCAATGGTACTTTCCTTAGCTTCTTCAATACGCTTCTTTGTTGCATACTAAGGATATCTTCTATGCCTTTGGGATTGGTGAGTACTACAACGTTTAGAATCCATTCCATATTTGTTGGAGTTTGTCTCCATACAAAATGTGAGGCTTGATGCTTCTGACACAAGGCGGATGATACTCTACGATTCAAGTCGTGGTGTCTTGTCGCCTTGGTGTTTGGTCTGATGCTATCAGCAGAGAGCATTATGATATCTCTTAAACACTTGCACACCACAATTTTTGCTTGCTTGAGTTGTAACTCTACGTTTCTGAGAGGACACTACGATCTCTGAGTTGGCTCGGCAAATGTTGGGACCACTCTACGATTTTCGAAGAGGCTCTTCAAGGCAGGCACACCACGATTCTAGATGCTCTATGTTCCTGCCTTGTCTTCTGCAATCCTGGTCAGCTTGATACACTGCGATCTCTTCGAAGTCCATCTATTACATCTTAAGATCAACCTAACAAGTTTGATCTTCTTTTCTATACATTCATTTACAGAATGATATACATTGAGAGTTTAGATCAACCTAACAAATTTGATCTATCACTAAGTCCTTATACACATATTCCTTGAAGGACTTTACAAATAATAATGAGCATTTATATTTAAACATCAAATCAAAATATGCACTCTCCCAACATCAGTTATGGCAGATATGGCAGTTATAACAAGAATGTAATAGACACAGTCATTTTAAGTGGTTCAGAGCACTTAAATCTCCTAGTCCACTCTTCTACTCCTCGAGTAGGAAATCCACTAAGGATGTCGTTTACACTTTCTGAATCACACAGATTCCTTCTAGACCAACAGTCTAGGAACTTCTTAGTTCACTCTTGAACTCTTCAAGTCCAGCAAACTTGGACCTCTTACTTCAGTTGATTGGTAGTTGTTGATTGTTGCTACTCAGTTGCTGTTAAGCACTTGTTCGAAAGAACTGAGTAGCTGAGCAAGCTTTCTCTTTTTCTCAGATCGTAGAGTTGAGCGTTGAGATTTCTTGTACATTTTTTGTTCAATGCTCGTTTGTTTCTCTCATCTGCACATGTTCTGCATAAATGTGTTCCTTGAAATCTATCCGTTGAAGCCTTTTATTGAAGCATTAAATGCGTTTGACATTTTTGAGCTTTGATGGAGACTTTTTTGCACAACTTCTGATTTGCATTCTGGCATACTGACACATCAGTCTGCTTTCTCACCTAACACCTGAGAAGGTGTTTTCCTCTGTCCTATGGTCCTTTCCTTAGCTTCTTCAATACATTTCTTTTATTGTATTCTAAGGATATCTTTTGTACCGTTGGGACTGATGAGGACTTCAACATTTAAAACCCATTCCTCATTTATTGGAATTTGTCTCCTAACAAAAGGTAGGGCTCGATGCTTCTGAAATATGGCAGATGATACTCTACGATTCAGATCGTGGTGTCTTGTCACCTTGGTGCTTGGTCTGATGCTATCGAACAAGAGCACTACGATTTCTCTTAAAGACTTGCACACTACAATATTTACTTGCTTGTTGTTGCAAGCTCTACGTTTCTGAGAGCACACTACGATCTCTAAGTTGGATCGGAAAACGTAGGGACCACTCTACGATTTTCAAAGAATTCCTTCAAGTCAGGCACACTACGATCCTTGATGCTCTACGTTTCTTCCTTGACTTATGTAATCTTGATCAGCTTAATACACTACGATCTCTTCAAAGCCTATCTATTTTACTTCAAGATGTAGATCAACCTAACAAATTTGATATGTCAGTAAGTCCTTGTACATATATTTCTTTAAGGACTTTACATATAATCATGAGTATTTACTTTAAACATCAAATCAAAATATGCACTCTCCCAACAATCTCCCCTTATTTGATGTTGACATAACCAAGGAGATTTGTTGTCATGATTATTAGTTTCTAGATGTATTTGCAGGAAAGTAAACATGACTTAGTATTTCGGTGAGCAGCTAAAATTTCTAGAGAATAAACATGAATTTATTGATGTTCGAAGAATATTACAATTTAGCTTTACATCAATAATAATTTAAATGTTCACTTGTCTCTATTTCTTTGACCTTTTGCGTGGAGGATTGGCATACTCCTCAAATTTCTTCTTTTTTGCTTGCTTCATCCCACAGGCTAGATCTTCCAGCTCACTTGGGCTTAGCCTAGGATTTTGATCATGCCTATTCATGAATGCAGGATCTCTAGTTGGCATTCTAAGGCCTGTGGTGGTCACATTTTTTGAGCTAGTGGCTGGCCCTAGACTCCTTATTGGTTGAGTCATTAAGACTTTCTATTGATCAGATCGTGGAGTCTGATGGCCAGCTCATGGAGCCTGGTGCAATTTCCTTGTAGGAGGACTCCTTGAAACTTGAGTTTGGAATTGTCCTCTGCCTCTGCCCTAGCCTCCTTGAACTTCCCTGCCTCTGCCCTGGCCTCCTTTCCCTTTATTCTCCCCCTTTATGTCAGCATCAAGGGTTTGAATGTATTTGGATAGTCGAGTCACTCCTTGGACGAGCTCGTTGATTTGGCTTTGTGTTTGAGCAATGTCCTCTCAATTTTCCTTAATTAGAGCTTCAGATCGAGCTTCCCTGTTTTTGAAGACGGCTAGAACATTGTCAATTTGTTGTCCTTGGTTGACGTAGGATTGTTGAAATTCTTTGACGACGATTTTCAAATTGATGATGTTCTCCATCATAAGTTTATTCTGGGCTTCCTAAGCGTTCTGTAATGGAAGAACAGCCTCTCTATGTCTTTTGGCTGCTAGTAAGTGAATATCATCCCTGTCCTATATGCTTTTAATCATTTCGTTGATAATCTCCCTCAGCTTCTTAGTAAGCTCCGCGTTTAGGGTGCCTAGGAGATTGTTTGCAGCAGTGATCATTTTTTTCAGTCTGAGATGAATGAATTTTGAATGAGCTTCAAGGCTATCATCGATGTCCTTGATCACTTTCTTGGACACTTCGTTCAACTCAGCTTTGGTGAGCAGATCTGAAAGTAGTTCACTGAGTTGTGGATTGTTTAAGGGAGGGGATGTTTTCTTGTATTGATCATGCAAGGAGTAGAGGGCAAGATCAAGGTTGAAGTATTCATTGGTGGATGAAGAGGGAATATCTGATGGAGGGGACTTTGTTTGAGTGTTTGACGAGGGTGGCTCTACGATTTGAGCTTGGGACTCTACGATGAGGCTAGTGTCAGTAATTTTAGGGATGATGGGAGATGGGATCAATATGAAGTTTGGTACGTTTGGTTCATCAGTTACAAAATTTTGGGATTCTATAACTGGGGATTGACTTGGTGGGTTTAGAACCATTTCCAACCAGCTTGGAAATTCATAAAATTGGCTAGAAAAAGACAGTGGATAGTGATTCACTCTAAATAGGATTGGGATAGATAATACCTTATGCACCATTCTTGAGGAGGGACCATTTGTTATCAACTTCTTGGCAAAGTTTAAGTTGCTTGGAAATCCATGAGCTAGCACAGAGATGGCTGGATATTATTTGAAGCTCCAAAACATGTGACTCTAGGAGTTTAGAATTTGAGCTTGATGATAGGGCATCATGGGGAGATAGGAGAACAACTGATTGTAGAGATAACTCATATACCCATCACGACCCACGCCTGTGATTTCAAGTTCATCATCATCTTTGTCTTCCTCTTCTTCTCCATCTCTTTTTGAGGATTCCACTCTGTCAATAACTTCCTTTTGATTTTCTTGCTCAGGCTCTCCCTCATTTTCTATAGGAACAGCTTCTTCTGTAATGGGGATATCATGAGGCTCCCCCTCAACCTAATCATTCATCTACAGGACTAATAGCTCCCCCTCAGCTGGAGCATTTTCTATTATGAGAACTTCAGGTATTTCCCCCTCAGCTTGAGTATTTTCTAAGGTGAGAAATTCAGGTGTCTCCCCCTCAGCTTGAGCTATGTCCTTATGACTTTCTTTGGATAGTTCCTTTTTAGCAGCCATCCTCTTGTCTTCCTCCTTGAGTACTCCTTCATTGATCAGGATGTACTTCTTAACCAATTTTCTTCTTGGTTTTCTAGGCTGAGCCACAGCCTCCAGACTTTCTTCAGCTTCATCTTTGTTATGTTGATCAGTTAGGCCATCTGGTGGAGCAACTTCCTTGCTTGAAGTGTTCAGTCTGGTCTCTACGATCAGTAGAGACTCTACGATCGAAGAGACAGATGGCCTCTTGGACTTGTGATTGATTTTGTTCTTCTTCGGCAGCTGTGATATGGTGGCTCTGTCTTCATCTTCCTCAGCCAGCTATTCTTTTCTCCTTAGGATTTTCAGAGTCTCAATATTAGAGGACTCTATAGGTATATCAGTGGTAGACCCTTGAGGTTCTTCTACCATCCTAGACTTTAGCTTTCTTTTACCCTTGCTTTTTCTGATAAGGGCAGTGGGTTCTCTTTTGTTGATCTCTTCCTCTTCTTCTTCAGTTTCTTTGACGATTGACATATTTCCTGGAAGCCCTGATTCCTTTAGATCACCAATTCTTCCACTGGACTCAGACATCATACGAACATTTTCTGCTGGATTCCTTTTCCAGTTTTTAAACAATTTTTGGGTCATCCGTTTGTTTGGGTTGATGGACTCTCCTTCATTGTCACCAATTTTATCACCCAGAGCAGATTGTAGGATGATGCTTATAAAGCGCCCATAGAGCATCTTTTGAGGGCTCTTTGTCTTCTTCGAGATTAGGATCAATTTTCCTATCCACTCAAGCAGTAGAGCTCCATAGTTGAGTTGTATGCCACAACTTATGGCAGTCATGAGTTTTAGCTGCACCTCATTTAAAGAATCATGGTCGGAGCTTTTGCAGCATATACACTTCCGAATAATATTAGCAAGAAATTCATACCTCTGAGGAAACTCCTTCTTCTTGTATCCTTTGGTATTAGGGAATTTATTGTGATGCATCTTCTTAAGCCCTACATGGAAGTCGATGCCATCAAAAAACCAAAAGCCTTCGGATTTGAAGCCTAGGGCTAGGTTGATGTTCTCAACCTTTAACTTGATTTCCACGTCCTTGACTCTCGTCGTGAGGACATCATTTTTGAATGCTCCATTTTTGTAAAACTCCTTTATTAACTTTGGGTAGATCCAGGTGCTCGTACCCAGAGCGTCTTCGAGACCAGCCTTCTTTATCAATGTCAGAGTCTTGTGAAATTTGGGTTCAGCGGTTTGAATTCATCGAAGCATAGTCTGTATCCGGAGATGACGTTGGAGGCTGTCATTGATTTCTTTGTAGGGAGTGTGGTTGTCTGAACTTTCTTAAGAGTTAGGGTTTCTACATGTAGAGAGAGAAGAGACATAAGCTCTTTGAACTTCGGATCTCATAAAGGCGTTTTCAAACTGTACTTGTAGTTTTCCTCTCTCCATTTTTTGTTTAGTGGGGCAGGTGTCAAATTTTGCTTGGCTCTGTGAATTTGACTGAAGAGGATTGTACTGAATTTCCCTTAGCTCCTTCTGAGCTAATGTGTCCTTAGTGAGGACTACGATCGTTAAGGTAGCCTTTGCGATTGTTGAGTCTGCTCAGCATTCGTCGTGACTGCTCAACAATCGTCGTGTCTGAACTACGATCATCAAGTCTGTCCAGCAATCGTCGTGTCTGAACTACGATCGTTGAGTCTGTTCAGCAGTTGTCATGTCTGAACTATGATCGTCGAGTGTGTCCGGATCCTTGTGATGAGTTTTTGACTTAGCATTCTTTTAAGGTAACTCAGGAAGGGCCAACCTCATAGGGTGAATCAAGGGTTAGGTTTGTTCTTGAGGCGCTTTTCAGAGGGGTTGCTTTGTTTTGAACTTTCTCATCACAGGATGCTCCTTTGTTTTGTTGATGGGGTAGTACCATCGTTGAGTCTGTGCTACGATCGTTGAGTCTGTGTTACTCCAGCTCTACGATCGTGGACTTCCCTTGATCATGTCTATGATTTCAACCATAGCTTTTATATCTGTATGGTTAGCACACACTAGAGCATATATTTCATGGTTGTAAATTAAGCATTCCTAGCTCACTTATTAACTTGTTAAATCTAGATTCATCTAGAGGCTTTGTAAAGACATCAGCAAGTTGATTTTCAGTAGGGATATATTATAAACATATAGTTCCATTTTGCACATGATCTCTAATGAAGTGATATATTATTTCTATATGTTTAGTCCTAGAATGCATGACAGGATTATGAGTTATTGCTATGGCACTTGTGTTATCACAGTGAATGGGAATGGATTTAAAATCAAACCCATAATCAGCTAGCTAATTTTTCATCCATAGGATCTGAGCACAGCAGCTGCCAGCAGCAATGTATTTAGCTTCTGCAGTTGAGGTAGATACTGAGTTTTGCTTCTTGCTAAACCAGGACACAAGTTTGTTTCCTAGTAATTGACAGGTGCCACTGGTACTTTTTCTATCTATTTTGTAGCCTGCAAAATCAGCATATGTGTATCCTGTTAGTTCAAATGAGGATTCCTTGGGATACCAAAGTCCCAAGTAAGGTGTACCCTTGAGATACCTGAAAATCCTCTTTACAGCAGTTAAATGTGATTCTTTAGGATTAGCCTAAAATCTAGCACATATGTATGTTACAAACATTATGTCTGGTCTACTGGCAGTTAGATATAAAAGAGAGCCTATCATACCTATGTATTGAGTTATATCAATACTTTTACCTTTTTCATCTTTGCCAAGCTTGGTTGTAGGAGCAATTGGGGTTTTCATGGGAGAGGCTGATTCTATACCATACTTCTTAAGTAAATCTTTGATGTACTTGGGTTGGTTTATGAATATTCCTTCATCAGTCTGCTTTACTTGCAACCCGAGGAAGAAGTTCAGCTCACCCATCATGCTCATTTCAAACTTGCTCTGCATTAGCTTGGAGAATCTCTTACATAGCTTTTCATCAGTAGAACCAAAAATAATATCATCAACATATATTTGAACAAATAAGACTTTGTCTTTATGCTTTCAAAGGAATAAAGTGGTTTCTACTCTACCTCTTGTGAATCCATTTTCAGTAAGAAAGTTAGTTAGTGTTTCATACCATGCTTTAGGTGCTTGTTTAAGACCATATAAGGCTTTGTCTAATCTATAAACATAATGAGAAAGAGATGGATTGATGAAACCTGGAGGTTTCTCTACATAGACTTCTTCTTGAAGTTCACCATTCAGGAATGCACTTTTGACATCCATCTGAAAGACCTTGAATTTCATGTGAGCAGCAAAGGCAAGAGAGATTCTGATGGCTTCTAGTCTGGCAACAAGTGCAAATGTCTCATCATAGTCAATGCCTTCTTCCTGAGAGTAACCCTTGGCCACCAGTCTAGCCTTATTTCTGGTTATTACTCCATCTTCATCCATCTTGTTTCTGAAGACCCACTTGGTTCCAATGACAAGATGACTTTTTGGTCTTGGTACCAATCTTCATACTTTGCTTCTTTTAAATTGGTTAAATTCTTCCTGCATGGCTTCTATCCAGCTGGAGTCTTCCATAGCATCCTCTATCTTCTTAGGTTCAATTTATGACAGGAAGCTTAGATAAAAACATTCATTCTGGGTGGCAGCTCTTGTTTTTACTCTTGCACTCGGATCTCCAATGATTAGATCTTGAGTGTGATCTCTTGCCCATCTGTTTCCTATTGGGACATCTGTCCTGATGCCTTCTTGTCTTAGGCCTTCAAGATCTATTTCTTCTTTTTGGTGTGGAGATTCGTTTTTTGGCATAGGCCTCTCTACGATCTCATTTCCTTGCTCAACGATTTCACTATTTGGTACTACGATCGTAGTGTTAAGCTCAATGACCTCGTTCGTAATTTCTGAACTGTTGGTCGTAGTGTCTTGAGGCACTATTTTGTCCAAGTCTATTTCATCAAAGATGGTGTGAATTGAGACTTCGACACTCAGTGTCTTCTTGTTGAACACTCTGTAGGCTTTACTGTCTGTGGCATATCCAAGAAAGATTCCTTCGTCGGACTTCGGTTGAAACTGTGTCAAGTACTGCTTTCCATTGTTGAGAATGTAGCATGTAAAGCCGAATACATGAAAGTAGCTGACACTTGGCTTTCTTCCTTTCCACAGTTCGTAGGGTGTCTTCTTGATCGTAGAGTGTATCAGTGATCTGTTCTGCGTGTAGCATGCAGTGTTGACGGCTTCTGCCCAAAAGTATTTAGGTAGATGGGTTGCTACTAGTAACGTTCTTCCAGCTTCTATCAAAGTTCTGTTATTTCTTTCAGCTACTCCATTTTGTTGAGGAGTTCGTGGAGCTAAGAAGTTATGACTGATGTCATTGTCTGTACAGAACTGGTCCATTTCTGAGAAGTCAAATTCTCTACCATGATCACTCCTTATAGCCTTGATTTTCTCTCCTTTCTCTTTCATCACTAGCCTGAACATCTTGATTAGTTGGGAGCTTGTTTCATCCTTTGAGGTCAGAAAGAACACCTATGTGAACCTGGTGTAGTCGTCGACTATGACCAGTGAGTATCTTTTCCCACCGAGACTTGTTGTTGGAATTGGCCCAAATAGATCGATGTGGAGCAATTGCAGGGGCTTGTCGATTGAGTTGGCAGTTTTGCTCTTAAATGAGCTTCTGGTTTGTTTTCCAAGCTAACAGGCATTGCATGGCCTTTCTTTGACAAAACTAAACTTAGGTAGGCCTGCAACAAGATCTTTTGAGGCTAGTTTGGACATGCTTTTGAAGTTTAAATGAGACAATCGTCTATGCCATAGCCAGCTCATTTCTTCAAATGCTTTAGCCAGAAAGCATATTGTCTCATCTGAGCTTAGTTGTTCGAGATTCATTGTGTAGACATTTCCTTCTCGTGTTTTAGTTAGCTTTACAGCAGATGTCTTCAAATCTCTGACTTGACACTGATTGTTGAGGAATGTTACTTGATGGCCCTTGTCGTAGAGTTGGCTAATGCTCAGAAGATTGTGTTGTAGTCCTTCCACATAAGCCACTTTATTGAAAGATATTACACCATTTCCAGCTGAGCCATATCCTCTTGTCTTGCCGGAGCCGTTGTCTCCAAAAATAACTGAGGGACCCTCCTTCTCTATGTAGTTAGACAGAAGGGCTTTATTCCCAGTCATGTGCCTTGAGCATCCACTATCCAGATACCAGGTCTTGATCGTGGAGCTCTTTTCCTGTGATAACATTAAACCTTCATTTTGGTACCCATATTTTCATGGTTCCTACTTTGTTAGTGCCCTTGGGGACCCAAATCTGCTTTATCTTGGGTCTCACATACATTGAATTATAATAGCACTTTGCAGCCTTGTGACCAACTCTATTGTACAGAAAACATCTAGTATGATGCATGTCTGTGTGTGTGTGTGTGATAATTCATCCTCCATTTGGACTTGTGTGGTTCTTTAGTCATCCTTCTGTTAAACTGATTTTCCTTCTTCTACGTGTCCTTGGGTTTCATGAATTGTGAGGAGTGTACATTACCTCTATTGTACCTTCCCAGTTGATCCGTAGAGTTGGTCTTACTTGACTCTACGATCCTTCGAGGTTGGTGAGTAGTGGATGGGTTACTTTTCTCTTTTATGAAGCCCAGGCCAGCATGGGATCCTTTACTCCTTGGAGTATGGATTGAATTAGTATAACAGGGTTGGGTTTGTTCTTCCTTCTATGAGGATTTCACAAATGTAATGCCTCTACTAAAACTTGAAGCATTACTAGTGCTAGTTTCCTTTATCTTTTCCACACATGGCTCTGAGGTGGATCCCCCAAAGCCTAGGCCTGTTCTGTCAGATGAACTTCTCTGACTAGAGAGTAGGGAGTCCATGGATGATGAGGATTTATTCCATGTAGAGATAGTCTTTTCTAGTTCCTCAATTTTAGAGGTTAGATTGGACTCTCTTTGTGCATTGAGCTCATTGGTCTGTTTTAAGATCTCATTCTCAGCCTCAAGCTTGGAGAGAAAGTTAGTACTTAGAAGGGTTGTTTCCAGTTCTTCTTGAACTTTCTTTTTCTCCTCTTGAAGAAGTGAATAATCCTTCGACAGAAATCTGAACCACTTCATGTATTGATGCAGATCAGTTGTTATGCCATGCAGTGCAGTCTTCAAATCATTAATGTCTACATCAGGAGAGTTGAAGTTAAATACCTCATCGATACTTACTTCATGTATTTTGGAGTTAGGTTTGTCTTTTGCACTTTTGGCCATTAGGCAAAGATTTGCCATTTGGGAATCTTCATCATCTCCAGATTCAGGAGTTGAGTAATTGTCTGAGTCACTCCACTATCCTCCAGCTACAAGGCCTTTGTCTCTCTTCTGAGGCCTTTTGTTGCCTTTGTATTCCTTCTTTGGATGTGATTTCTTCTTTAGCTCTTCTCGAGAGAGGTTTGTTGTAATTAGCAATGAAGTGGCGGTCTTCTTGCGATTGTAGCATAGATCATCACATTTGCTCTCAGTTCTTTGTAGTTGTTGACCTTCTTTGGTTTGCTGGTTTTGCCTTGACGCATAAACCTTCTGTCTTTTTACCAGCATTGCAAGGTCTTCATCATCGTCTTCATCATAGTCCGAGTCAATTTCTGTGTTGACCTTGGAGGTACTTTCAGTTGCTTTAAGAGCAACACCCTTATCCTTCTTTTTGCCTTCTGACAGAGTTTTTGTTCGTTAAGTCAGCTCCAGTTCGTATGTGAGAAGGTTACCGTATAGTTGTTGAACAGTCATCTCGTGGAGATTCTTTGACTCTCTAATAGTAGTGGTTTTGGCATCCCACCTACTTGGTAAGACCCTCATGAACTTTATGATTAGATCTTTCCATAAGCTCGTAGAGCGTTGAGCAGAACGTTGAATCTCTCGTAGGTGGCAGTGACATTTTCTCCTTGAACATGAGAGAACATTTCATACTGCTGTGTCAGGAGAGATTGTTTGTTTTCTCTTACTTCTTCTGTTCCTTCATGCGTGATGAGTAGTGATTCCTAAACCTCCTTTGCTATTTTGTTGTTGACCACATTTTCGAACAGATCGTCTTCTAAGGATTGAAACAAAATGTTCTTGGCCTTCTTGTCGAGTTGAATAGCTCTCTTCTCGTTGTTTGTCCCCTCCTATTTGACTTTAATTTGTATTCTGTTTGGATCGTATTTGTGTGAACAATGGAATGGTAAGCATTACTCATTTTAAAGTTTCCCACGGTGATATAATATCTTTTAAAGAAAATGATGCGAGAGCCCGTAGTGAAGAAATAAGGAGATCCTTTTATATAGAAATATCTGTCTATAGTTGGTGCAAGCTTTGTTGGTACATAGGGCCCATTCAGAACAGTCTCATATAGATCTTCATCTATTGAGTCCATGTATTCTTGCATTGTAACTTTCCAATTTGTGAATTTATCTTTGTTGCACATTGGTGGCTTGCTGCCTCCTCCAGTCCTTGATTCGCTTGGTAAGTGTGCCATTGGATCTACTTAAGCTTTGTAACTTGTATAATAGAACCTGCTTTGATACCAATTGTTAGTTCCCGAAGGCACAATAGTTATCTAGAAGGGGGGGTTTAATAGATATTTTAAAAATCTTTTCGTTTTTAACTTGTTAGTTGATAATGATTAAAACTCAACGGAATTAATATTTGTTTTAATCTCCCTTAAGATAGTGAGTTAATGAGAGTGAGGCAGTTATAGCAAGAATGTAATAGACATAGTCGTTTTAAGTGGTTCAAAGCACTTAAAGCTCCTAGTCCACTCTTCTACTCCTCGAGTAGGAAATCCACTAAGGATGTCGTTTACACTTTCTGAATCACACAGATTCCTTCTAGACCAGCAGTCTAGGAACTTCATAATTCACTCTTGAACTCTTCAAGTCCAGCAGACTTGGAACTCTTATTTCCAAGCTGAGCAAGCTTTCTCTTTTTCAGATCGTAGAGTTGAGCGTTGAGATTTCTTGTACGTTTTTTGTTCAATGCTTGCTTGCTTCTCTCATCTGCAAATGTTCTGCATATATGTGTTCCTTGAAATCTATCCGTTGAAGCCTTTTGTTGAAGCATTAAATGCGTTTGACATTTCTGAGCTTTGATGGAGACTTTTCTGCACACCTTCTGATTTGCATTCTGGCCCACTGACATAGCAGTCTGCTTTCTCACCTAACACCTAAAAAGGTGTTTTCCTCTGTCCTATGGTCCTTTCATTAGCTTCTTCAAAACGTTTCTTTCGTTGTATACTAAGGATATCTTTTGTACCGTTGGGACTGATGAGGACTTCAACATTTAAAACCCATTCCTCATTTGTTGGAATTTGTCTCCTAAAAAAAGGTAGGGCTCGATGCTTCTGACATATGGCAGATGATACTCTACGATTCATATCGCGGTGTCTTGTCACTTTGGTGCTTGGTCTAATGCTATCGAACAAGAGCACTACGATTTCTCTTAATGACTTGCACACTACGATCTTTACTTACTTGTGGTTTCAAGCTCTACGTTTTCGAGAGCACACTACGATCTCTGAGTTGGCTCGGCAAACGTTGGGACCACTCTACGATTTTCGAAGAGGTCCTTCAAGTCAGGCACACTACGATCCTTGATGCTCTACGTTTCTGCCTTGACTTCTGTAATCTGGATCAGCTTGATACACTACGATCTCTTCGAAGCCTATCTATTTTACTTCAAGATCTAGATCGGCCTACCAAATTTGATCTGTCACTAAGTCCTTGTACATATATTTCTCTAAGGACTTTACATATAATCATGAGTATTTACTTTAAACATCAAATCATAATATGCACTCTCCCAACACAATTGTTGATCGATTTCACAATCAAAACATGTGTGCAAGTATACACGGTCAACAAGTAATAAAGTGAAAGTAAAGTATCATTCCCACGAGGAATTATTTAATAGTAATCATCAAGTACTATTTCATAACCAAACTAATTTTATTTAAACAATCAATTTAATGTTGTGAATTAAAATATATAATTAAACTACTACTACTACCACCACTACTAGGTGAAAATCAGGTTATGGAGATTTAAGATCACAACTTCACTTATTGTTTCACTTATATTAAAATACTTCTTATTAATTATACTCACTATTATGGATTGTTAATCAGGAACTTATTAGTATTTATAACTGTGACGCCCCCAAATTCAGGTACTAGAAACCCGAACTCGGTGCTTCACGATACCATTTTTATGAGCGGAATAATACTAATAATAATACAATAATATAAATACCAAACTTAATTTACATATATCATAGTCTAATCCCAGGTACGCGACCTTTAAACAGTCATTACATGATAATTAATAGATATTATTGTCTTAATAAAGTTAAACTATTACATAAAATATCATAAGTTTATTCGGTCAGTTTTCCTTTCCCTTTGCTCTTGCCTGAACCTTTTGGTTGATCACGCTTAGCTGAAAACATTTAAATTTAAATCAAGAATGAGCATTTGATTGCCCAGCAAGTAATAGCAACAATAATTATTAGCTAAAAGAAGTAAATGTTTTCTTTGTACGACAGTTCTACAACGAATCAACAGTTGTGAAGTAAGCTATGAAAGTAGTATGCACACAAGCCAATCATGTTTGATGATAAAGCACATACTTTGTAACAATCTTATTCATTTATTAATAAAAAGTATTAATTTATTAAAGGCTTTTAATTATCTACATGATGTTGCTTTATAATATGTGATAAACTCATAGTTTTAAGCAATGCTTTTAGAATAATGATGATGATCATTCTAATGAGATCTAAATTCTTAGAAAGCTTAAAACTAAAATAGTTCCCAATCGTTGGATTACTAAATTGGGGATTAGTGAATCCGGATAGATTAGTACATACGTTGCTTGCTCATTGGATGAGGATGATTGATCTCATGATCATTTGTGTGGAGACACTAAAGCAAGTATGTAGGTGCTTATTAGAGAATAAGTTCAATTTGACGTTGGCTCGCTAAGGAATACCTAATGGAGTTTTACTTGCCTGTCAATAGGAATTCCTGTAGTGATAGTAGTACAAGTGATCCTTAGACTTGACATCATCATAGTATCTTGTGTATGATGAGTTATACTTTGACTTATTCCTTAAGACCCTTAGGGTATATCAAAGGGTATGCTTGGGTATAATAAGTTATATATAGAGATAATGTATGATCAATAAAGAATCTACCACTTCTAGTAAAAGAAGAGAAATGTCATATGTGATTCGATAAATGACAACCCAGTAGTCCTTGGCCAAGGCAGAATGAAATTAGAAATGAGTTTCTAATTTGCATTATTTGGAGTTGTGCATTTAAGAGTCGAAATACATATAATTAAATAAAATAAGACTTGAAAGTAATTTCATGTCTTATATTTAATTGGGACATTGTATGGTGGAAGGATTGAATTGTACGGTAACTATTTACTCAAAGGTTCTTTTATGATTAATGTTGAAATCTATATTATCTGGAAAGTCGTTGATCGCTAGAGAGGCTTATCCCTATTGTAGAATAAATATTATTTATTTAAATAAGATTAGAATTGTTCTAATTGATTTATTCACAACCTAATATGGAGAACCTAAAGGGTCACACCATAAAAGGAAGAATAATTATTTAAGAAGTTAATGGCATAATCGTAATAATAAGTTAAGTATATTTAATTTAATCTACGGTGATAGAATAAATTAAATAGCTTAATATTTATTATTTAATATTTTGGAAATATTAAATATAAATTAATAAAAGGAGTCTTATTATTATTATTATTACTATTACTATTATTTAATTCCTAAAGGAGTTTGGAAATTAATTAATAAAAGTACTCTCATATATCCTAATAAGATTAGGAGGCTAATTAATTAAAAGATTTTAATTAATTATTCCTAATAAGATTGGGAGCATAATTAATTAAATGAGTTTAACTAATTAAAATAAAACCCAATTTCTTAATTGTTAAGGAGGGTTGCCCACATCTATAAATAAGAGGAGTCTTATTATGGGTGTAGAGTTGTTACTGACTTTTTCACAACAGACGTGATTCCAAATGTTGGAGAGTACGCTCATTTTCTATGAGAAATAGAAAAACTAGGATTTTGCCAAACACCCATCTTCTTGAATCTTTCTTCTTCCTTGGTGGATCACCTCTAGAGGCCAAACACTTGGGTGGCTAACGTTGATCAAAGGAAGGAACCAAACCCGGTGGATTCAAGTTGAACATGAAAAGGATTGGAGGTGAACTTGTACCTGAGGAAGCTCGAATCTTCAAGGGTATGATTCTTGTTCTTCATATCTTTTCGTTTAATTAATAATTTTGCATAAAGGATGATCCGGGTATATGGTTTGTAATTTTTTAAACTCTGAGTTTCCACGTTTCCGTTTATTTTGTTTAATTTGATTGCATCCAAGAATATTACAAACCTAACAAGCTGAACCAATAATAACAACATATCAATTATATATCAAATTTTTGAAACTATACGTATTGACTATAAATGGAGATCAATCGAGAGACTATGAACATTATTTTTTATTTTCGAAAAGGTATACAGAAATTCATCTGCAGACTGTCATAACTTACAGACACGGGGGGTGATCAGCCCGTTATGCCCTGTATTGATCAATACAACATGCAAGAACGATATTATTGTTCATCTTATCCGCCTTTGGCACAAATCTTGTTCAATAATATTTTTTTTAAGTTTGTGTCTAGCCGGATCAAATATCTTAGAGAGAGTCAGAGTATACATACTGGAAACCAATAAGTATGTATCAACATGTGATTAAATACAATGATTATCCAAGTGAGAACACTTGTCTAACCATATTTAGAAATTAACGAACAGAATAAATATCTTGATTATACAATAATACTGTGTTGATAAACAATGAACGGATAATTTAAGAACTTGTATGAATACAAATGTTTGGATACATAATCAATAACAATAGAGTTAATAATATGGCATAACGATAATATAATTCTGAAACTTTCTTACTCATGTCCATTGCATAAAATAAATGCAAAGTTAGGATACTTGCCTGAGCTGCTGCTTACAATTACGCAACTTAGTATTATCTTTTATATCGAAACCTATCATTAATAAGATCATTCGTTTGAATAAAATTCAAAAACAAATAGTACTGGTAGTCAGCACATACCCTATTCACATTGTCACATAAATTTAACAGTCATTGGTTCACAAACAAACACTTATCTAGTCAAATTATATAAGTCCATATCAATTTATGAAATATTTCGGTGTATCGACGACTTTATCGGGTAATTATCGAGTCTAGAACTCTAGTCTGCAGTTCAATATTTGATTTCAATAACTTAAATATCAATCATATTATTTTTAAATGACTTATAATAATTTTTAATTAATTATTATAATTTATCATAATTTTTCAAACACCTAATTATTATTAAATGATTTAAATATTAATTAATTCTATTATCATTAATATTTAATTAATATTTAAATATTAATGAAACAATTGCCAAAATATTAAAGTTATTTATAATAACTCAAAATATTTTTAAAGTATTAATATTACCCTTAAATAATTTTTAAAACAATTAAAATCATTTTTAAATAATTACCATTAATATTTAAATATTAATGCATTATTTATCAAAATATTAAAAGTCATTTATTATTACTTAAAATATTTTTAAATCATTTATATCATTTTTAAATGATTTTTAAATCAATAAAACCATTTTTAAACTATTTATTTAATATAATTATTAAATAATTTTAATATCATTGATAGTAATTATTAATGAAATTTTACCTTTAAATATTGAAAGTTATATTTTATAACTTCAAATATTTTTAAACTCTTTATTTTCATTTAAAATGATTTTTCTAATATTAAAATCATTTATAAACTAATTAATTTAATATAATTATTAAATAAATCTAATATCATTAATATTAAATAATTAATGGAATTTTCTTTAAAATATTAAAAGTCATATTTTATAACTTAAAATATTTTTTTAAATACCTTATTACCATTTAAAATGATTTTTAATATAACAAAATCATTTTTAATTAATTTATTTAATGCACTTATTAAATAAATTAAATATCAATATTATTTAAATAAATACTAATATTTATGGAAAATATGCCAAATTATTAAAAGTTAATTTTATAACTTAAAATAATTTTTTAAATTATTTTGTAATTTTTAGAAATTAATTTCTATTTTTAAATGAAATTTAAAAGTCTGTCGCTATAGCCTTTAGCGACAGAAAGCGTCGCGTTAGTTGTTCTTAAGACTCAAGAACATTCATAGCCAGTTAGCGACAGAAAGCGTCGCCTTAGTTGTTCTTGAGACTCAAGAACATTCATAGCCAGTTATCGAGATGCCCACTTTGACCAAGTTTAATTCTTACACTATGATGTTTCTGGACCAACTAAGTATCAGATCTTGTAGTACTAATACTACATAATCCAACAACAAACATGATCAAACAGCATAATAAGAATGAGATCTGAGCATGCAAAGTGGCAATCAGAGTTGTTCTTCATTTCTGGGTTACCCAGAAATGAAGAACAGTTCGACTGCCCTACTTTGGGCTTCCACAACTTGTTGTACTTGCATTGTTTTTGTGATATAATGGGTCTAGTGTGTAACCAGCATATAAGTGAAGAGATCTGTCACATAAAATACATATAACAATAACAGAATCGCTAGATTCATGTCAGTCAAACCATGTTAAAAGATATGTTCATACGTTTTCTGGTTACCCTGAAAACGTATTTCATGATCGTCCGGCCTGGTTTGACCGTCCACAATGATCAACCTGTTTGATGTTTAGGTGTTATAAAAGCATGAATTTGTAGTTCATATAACATACTATAACCTAGATACAAAAACAAAAACATATCATCAAACCACTGTCAGATCCAAGCCAATCAAGATCTTGTCAGGACTTTCTAGGCACGTTCTGGGTTACCCAGAATCGTTCGATCATGGCCGGTCAACGTGGTTTGACCACCTAAATCTTACACTCTATACATGATCTGGACTTGATTCAAGTTCCAGATCAAAGATCTCATAGCATACTACATGTTCAGACCTTTAAAGAACAAAAACACATAACATACAGAGATCTATGGGACCTGACATTTGATTGTCATACCATATTTCTCAGTTTTCCAAATTTTTGAAAACATCAAATCCGAGCCTATAGATGTTATGGATCTAACATCTATCAACCCAGATCATAAATATACACCACAAACAACATGTTTAAACATTAAAACACAAGATCTAACATGGAATCAAAGTTCAGATTTCTAAATTAAGTTTTATACCTCTATGAACAAATTCTTGAATCTGGGCCTCTGATTTGTTATGAGTGTTAGTGGGGCTTGATTTAGGACCGGTTTAACAAAGAAACTTTGTGGGCTAGAGAGAGAGTCTTGGTTGAGAGTATGTTAAACAAATGGGCTTAGCAAGTGACTTTTCTCGCTCTTGAATCTATATATATAATGTTGTAATGAATATGGCTGAGATATTGCTGCTGATTTGTGTTATTTTAGGTCACATGGTTGGTCAAGAGTTGGCCAACAACTCCAATTATTGCTAGATATACAAGTAAGCTTCAATAATGCACAAAAGGGTATTTTTGTCATTTGGTTTTTGATTTTAATGGCATTTTGGTAATCTTATCAAATATTTAGGGTTTGACCCTTAGGGTTTAACCCTAAGGTCTTGCACAATTAATTTGTAGGATTTCTAATTAAGCTAAAAATAAAATTTTAGTTTCTAAAAATTACAAATTAGGGTTACTTAATTAGATTAGGTTTCTTAATTACATTATACATGAACATTAAGGTTTAAAGTCCACTAATTAGCATTAAGCTTTATAATTTAGCGATTAGGGTTCCTAATTTAGTAATTAGGGTTTTCAATTAGCAAATTAGGATTTCTAATTTCACGATTAGGGTTTCGAGTCAATAATTAGGGTTTTCCCAATTACCTTGGGTTTCCTAATTACTTAAGCTTACACATTAGGTTTAAGAATTTACTAATTATCATTAAGCGTGCCAAATTAGCAGTTAGGGTTTACTATTTCGAAGTTAGGGTTCCTAATTTAGAAATTAGGCTTTCCTAACTTAGATTATAATTCTAATACTTGTTATAATCACATTAACACAATTTTTGACCGATCTTAACTCCGATTTGAGTTTCAAATCACAGTACTACTAGGTTTTCTACTGATATATCATAATTGATCAACCATTATCGGTCCATACATACAATACATATTTATAGTACTGAAATATAATTAATATTATATTATTATTCTCATTCCTTGTTAAAAATTTAGAATTAGGGTTTGGATTTCATATCTGATTTATCTTACATATATAGCATTATTAATTAAGTTAAAATAATTAACTTAACTAATCTAAATAAATTCATATAATAAAAAATATTTATTATAATAATTCTAATAATCATTTCATATATTATTTAAATATTATATAATCATATTTTTATGGAAAATAAATAATAAAAACATTTCTACTATAAAATTAATTATTATAAGAATATACTTTATAATGATCATTAATTCTAAAATAAAATTATTTGTAATTATTCATGTAATAAATATATTTTATTAATCACATAAATACATACGCTTTATCTTATACATATTCCCACCTTTAAAATATAAAAAAAAATTATATGTAAAATTTCTTATTTATTTATATAAAAAATATCGGGTTATTACATTCACCCTCCCTTATAAAGATTCCGTCCCCGAAATCACTATTTCAAAACTTATACATATAAGGGTACATAGCATACACAGTCATTTCAAGTAGATCCCGATCAGATTTGATCGAACCGATCTTTAACTATTCAGCATAAATCTTGTCTATCTGATTAAACGGAAATTTGATTTCTAATAGAACTCAAATTCCTCCTTCAAAATTTCTTTATAAAATAAATTACTGTATAAAGGAAAATCATATACACGAAAATAAAATTTATTCGAATAATACATGGAGTTCAATCACTAGCTGTCGCGGTATCCTCGACCGTCATGTTGAAGACTCTTGCAGTTGATTTTGTTGGTTTGTTGGTTGAAGTTGGCCATGTGATTGCCATAGTCCCGCTGCCTTTCCCCATAGTCACACTCCCTACATCCATTCTCCTTTTCGAACAATCCTTCACCGTATGCTCCAATGACCCACATATGAAACACCCATTGTTCATCCTTGAATTGGGGCATTGAAAGAGATATGGCCCTCCTGCCCGCACTTGTAGCATACAAACTTACCTTTCAGACACTCACCGGAATGATTCTTCTCGCAATTCTTACACTGCACAACCTACTTCTTAACACCTTTGTGCTTGACCTGAATGTTCCCAAAATTATTCACCTTCCTCTTTCCATTTCCACTCCTAATCCCACTATTAGTTTCCACCTTCACAGCTCCCTCGACTTTATCCTTCTTCTTTTTCTCCTTGTTGTAAAGGCTCATAGCCTCACTCCCCTCTTCGGCTATGTTAGCCTTTTCCAGAAGTGCTACGAATGTAGAGATCTGCAACATCGCCACCTTGTTGTAAAGCAAGGGTTTTAATCCCATCTCGAACCTCCTTGCCTTCCTAGCCTCCGTATCAACTTGATGCGGAGCGAACCTAGCTAATTCATTGAACTTTGCGGCGTACTCTGACACCGTCATATTGTCTTGCTTTAACTCCAGAAATTTTACCTCCATCATAGCTTGCATACTAGCTGAGAGATAGTTTTTGAAAAACAAAGTCTTAAACCTAGCCCATGTAACTACATATTCTCCTGCCATAGCTTGATTTGTCTCCCACCAAAAGTGTGACGCCCCCAAAACAGGTATACATCACCCATCTTGAGTCTCCAGATACAAGGTACTAAATACAAATACAACTTAATTATCTGACGATTAAATGTAAAAATACGACCAAACATAAATTTTGTGAGTTTTAATACAAATATTGTCATCTAGATAATATCCACACTCAATGGAGTCCTCGTTACATTTTTCATCACACTATTTCACAGAATAGTGAGGACTACTAATGCACCATCTAGGACCATCACTCTGTTCCCCGATTAGTCCCACTTACGTTCTCGTTTCTTCAAGAAAATAGTGAAAAAGAAAGGTGAGCTCAACTAGCCCAATGAAGAAATATTATGACTAAGATAATGCATAAAAATTATCAATAGCCTTCAACAGTATAACAACTGATAGAATATAATATACAATAAGTTTTAGATCAAAAGCTATGAATGAATAAGCAATCCATTAGAAGAGTCAAGTAGAGAATAAAATCTACTATCTTCTATGATTTAAAAAGTTTTTCATCAAATTTATCGCTGAGACTCGGCTTAATAAATAAAATTGAATCATCCCTGCTCCACGGCCAAGGATATTCATGTAATTATCAATGGTCATGACTATACCGAATAATCCCTGGTCATAATCATACCAACAACTGTCCACCAATGAACTACAAGCCAATGAGGACTTTTACTATATCATTCGTCATATTACGGTCATGATTATACCTAATAATCCATGGTCATAATCATACCAAGTCCATCTATGCACCTAAGCCAAAGATGACTTTCAACATAATATAAGCATGAGGATGATGACAATTCAATAAAACAGGTTCAAGAATAAATTTTAAAGATTTATAAGTTAATTTATCCTGAACTCAATAACGTTCAAATTGTCAACTTGAGACTGCTTTGTGAAGTAAAATTCAAGAATGCTCAGAAGAATATTTCCATAAAAAGATACTGGATGAAGCACAAATATCAAGGATATTTAACTAATTTCATGGAGTATAGAAGCCAAAGCTTTAACCAACTGAGTATAATAGAATATATGAAACTGCAAATAGATGTTCGTCCGCCATGCGGTAATCCACGTAGACAGATAATTTTCATAATTTAATAAGGAATGAATACGAAGGATCATTCACCATGCATGTGGTAATCCACATAGACAGGTTATTCCAACGAAATAATAAAGAATGGAATAATGTAGGATTCACCATACGTGCGATGAGATCGCACCCTAACGAGTTATTCCCAATGAGAATAATAAATAATGGAACCGGTCCCAGTGAAAGCGCACGCATGTGAATAACTTTGGTGCATTAGTAGTCCTCACTATTACGTGAAATAGTGTGATAATAAATGTAATGAGGACTCCATTGAGTGTGGATATTGTCTAGATGACAATATTTGTATTAAAACTCACATGTTTATGTTTGGTCGTATTTTACACGATTGTTGTATAATTAAGTTGTATTTGTATTTAGTACCTTGTATCTGCGACTCAAGATGGGTGATGTATACCTGTTTTGGGGGCGTCACAGTTGGTATCAAAGCTTAGCGATATGATCCTCCGGCCGAGATGTGAGACAAGAACTAGGAGGGAAGAGAGACAGGAATTCCTTCACTAGTATGACATACCTAAGTTTATTTGGTATTTAATTGGTCGGTCAGAGTATAGGGATAATATGTGATATGTTAATTAATCCTTGTTTTGTGAGAGTGATTGAAAATGGCATCTGAAAATGCTGAGATAAGCAATGAAGCACATGAGACCGTTGAGTTAGCTCAACCAAAAGGTAACAACCAACAACACAATAATAATCATATCGGTGGTAACGGCCATCGGAACAATGATAACCATCGTGGGGGAAATTATCATGCCAAGAATGGTAACCACTTCGGTGGTAATCATGGCCAAGATAATAGAAGTGGAAATTTCAAGAAGAGAATGTCATTTAACTCAATTTTGTCGTATAGTGAAGTCAAGACCAGCTGGAACGATGGCACCAAAGGCGGATACAGACAAAACAAAGTCGGTGGTTTCAGGAAGAGTGTTTTTTGTGACTTCTCAAAAAGCGAGTGACCCGAACGAAGTTAGCACGGGTTAGTTAATTATAAATTCTTGCGAAGTCTATACCTTATTGAATCTGGGTTCTACCCATTCTTTTATCTCTCTTGCTTGCGCTCAACGTTTAAATTTGACTTCGGAGAAATTAGACTTTGACTTATTGGTTGAAACTTCGATAGTAGAAACCTTCGTTACCTCCACTGTTTATAAATCTTGTTGATTCAAATCGACACTTTCACGTTACCTATCGATCTTATCTCTTTAAAAATACTTGCCTTTGATGTGATTGTTGGAAATGATTGGTTAACTACTCATCATGCTTTTCGTAAGGTTGTTAGCTTTCATACTCCTAACCAACCTGTTATGCGAATTCAAGCAACCAAACCACTAAAGTCAATCATTATCATATCAAGCCATAAGTAAAGAGCCCCGGTTCTTTCGTTGTTGACTTCCTTGTGTGGAATGCACCGAAGCAAGATTTTCTGTAGGCGACGTCGTGAATGATGATGACAAGTTCATAGGTATCAATGTGACGTACTATCCAAGTCTTGGATGAGGGTCACAGTTTTGAATGTTATTTCTATTATTAATAAATTTCCTGACGTATTCTTGAAGACTTCTTAGCCTACCCCTGGAGCGTAAAATCAAATTTTGTATTAACCTCACTACAAAACCCATTTCTAAAACCCTCAAATATTTTATTCACCCAAAACGAACGTGTAATGTGCCAAAGACGTTGGCTCGAGCTGTTGAAGATTATGATAGTACCATTCAATATCATCATGGAAGAGCGAACGTGGTAGCTGACGCGTTGAGTAGAATATCGTATGCGTTTACGAGTGCGATGTTGTTAACACAAAGACCCATTTCATATAACTTACAAATGATGCAGATGGAGTTAAAGACTCCAGGGACCCACGTGAAGATAACGAATATACGATTAAAATTGACTTTAATTGATAAAGTTAAAGCTGCTCAAGCTACATACTCAGAACTGATGAATGTGAAGAAGAAGGTTAAAGAGGGCGTTATTCTAGAAGCAAGAATCGATGAAGACAGGAAATCTCAACCCTCAATTTTATTAGCCCATTTGAAATCCTTGATCGAGTAGGAACTATGGCCTATAGACTCGTTTTACCGCCAAGTATGTCACATGTTCATAACGTTTTTCACGTATCGATGTTACGTAAATATGTGGATGACTCGAACCACGTGTTAAAATCTTGGATAAGAAGGATCGTATTCAACACTCAAAGGTTATACCTCAAGAGTTAGAATTTGAAGTGAAGTCAAGGTATCCTCACCTATTCAGCATACCAGGTAAGTACGTAAAATTCGAGGGTAAAATTTCATAAGGAGGAGAGATTGTGAGACCCCGAATTTTATGAATAAGATTTAATTTTTCTCGAAATATTTTTTTATATTATGGTGTGGATTTGATATAATGTTATAGTTGTGGGTAGTATTTATAAATTTTGCAAAGTATGCAAGTTGTTGTATAATATTCAATTGGTCGGGGAATATTCTTTTTGTCAGGGAATATCCGTACGACAGTACAATCATTGGTGGACCCCACAACGGAATTATTGTCGGATTGAGAAAATGACAAAAATATTTTTATGAAAATAACAGCGAAAGTGTTACCGTTAAAACTGTTGAACTACTCGGTAGTAAAAGTAAATACGATGTCTGGCGTGGTTGCATAGTAGCACATTACCTATTGATTGATTATCGATGCTTACATGATAAGTCACTCAGTTATACTAAATTATTGCTACAGTAATTGCTGCATCATATCTCTCATATTATTGATTTAATTATTGTCACAGTATCATCTACAAAATATGATATATTATTAAATCAATAATTGAGATGGCAAAGTTATTCATATTATTATTTGCAATATTGACAATGTCTAAAAGTTTTGTCAAGGAGAGGTTTGGTCACCTAATTGTGAGCCAATAAGGAGAAATCCTTATTGGAAAGCCCCCTCTTTCCTGGGAAAGACCTGGTTGTTAAATATTATGAGTTATTAGTAGTCCTCACTATTCTGTGAAATAGTGTGATAATAAATGTAACGAGGACTCCATTGAGTTTGGATATTGTCTAGATGATAATATTTGTATTAAAACTCACAGCCTATGTTTGGTCTTATTTTACACGACTGTTGTATAATTAAGTTGTATTTGTATTTAGTACCTTGTATCTGACGACTCAAGATGGGTGATGTATACCTATTTTGGGGGCATCACACTACTGGTTCACTATGCCTTTTATTGGATCTTGGACAACCTTCCGCCTGATGACCTTCTATCCCATAGATAAAACAGACACCTTGCTTTGGATTGGGACAGTGAGGAGAGATATGTCCCTCATGTCCGCAATTGTAGCAAACGTTTTCCCCTTTCCGGCACAAGCTGTCATGTTTCTTGTTACAGTTTGTACACTTTTCTATTTTGTTAGTGTTCCCTTGGTTGTTATCAGGATTTCCTGAGTCACGGTCTTTCATCTTTCTTTTCCCCTTCTTGTTCGGAGCTGCACACGATTTGTTATTTTTGGCTCCCATTTAATCAATTTGGGTTTTAAGCTTATCCTCTTCTTCCATATTTTCTATTAACGCCTTTCGTAATTGTCTATTTAGAAGCTTTTCTATTTCCCATAGCTTTTCTAGAGAAGAAACCTTGTTCCTCAGATTCTGCACCTCCGTTGATGCTTGATCAGCTTCAACTTTAGTGTCTGAATCACTATCTGTCAATACTACCATTTCTAGATCTGGTACTATGTTTTCCACAAAAACCAACTCATTAGAGTTGCTTGCATTGTGAGCCTCTATTTCAGCTATTGGCTTTAATATTGGATCCTTCTTTACGATCTGAGGGTATCCTAATTCTTTTCCACCTGACATCTACACACATAAATTATCCTTATTAGCATATAGTATATACACACATCAAATAATAGTTTTATATAAGTTATCTTTTATTTTGTTTGATAATGAATTTATCCAATTCATCTCCTTTTAAATTCTATATGAGTTATTTGTATTTTCAATGTTTTCCTCTGTTCCAAGTTATAGCCTAAGGTCTATCCCACTTAAGGTTTCTAACCCTAAGCTCTGATACCAACTTTTGACGCCCCCAACTTCAGGTACTAGAAACCCGAACTCGGTGCTTCACGATACCATTTCTATGAGCAGAATAATACTAATAATAATATAATAACATAAATACCAAACTTAATTTATATATATCAGAGTCTAATCACAGGTACGCGACCTTTAAACAGTCTTTACATGATAATTAATATATATATATATATATATATATATATATATATCATTATCTTAATAAAGTCAAACTATTACATAAAATATCATAAGTTTATTCGGTCAGCTTTCCTTTCCCTTTGCTCTTGCTTGAACCTTTTGGTTGATCACACTTAGCTGAAAACATTTAAATTTAAAGCAAGAATGAGCATTTGATTGCCCAGCAAGTAATAGTAACAATAAGTATTAGTTGAAAGAAGTAAATGTTTTCTTTGTACGACACTTCTACAATGAATCAACAGTTGTGAAGAAAGTTGAACCAATAATAACAACATATCAATTCTATATCAAATTTTTGAAACTACTTATTGACTATAAATAAAGATCAGTCGACAGACTATGAACATTGTTTTCTATTTTCGAAAAGGTATACAGAAATTCATCTGTAGACCGTCATAACTTACAAACACGAGGGGTGATCAGCCCGTTATGCCATGTATTGATCAATACTACATGCAAGAATGATTTTATCGTTCATCTTATCTGCCTTTGGCGCACAAAAGTTTTCCCATATATGGGATGTTCATACTTAGTCAGGAATCCGAACCAAAATAATTTGGTTGGATAACAATAAAGTTATATCTTGTTAAACAATATTTTTTTAAGTTTGTGTCTAGCCGGATCAAATAACTTAGACAGCTTTTAAGTCAGAGTATACATACTGGAAACCAATAAGTATGTATCAACATTTGATTAAATTCAATGATTATCCAAGTGAGGACACTTGTCTAACCATATTTAGAAATTAATGAACAGAATAATTATATGGATTATACATTAATACTGTGTTGATAAACAATGATCGGATAATTTAAGAACTTGTAAGAATACAAATTTTTGGTTACATAATCAATAACAATAGAGTTAATAATCTGGCATAACGATAATATAATTCTGAAACTTTCTTACTCATGTCCATTGCATAAAGTAAATGCAAAGTTATGATACTTGCCTGAGTTGTTGCTTACAATTACGCAACTTAGTTTTATCTTTTATATCGAAACCTATCATTAATAAGATCATTCGTTTGATTAGAATAAAATTTAATAACACATAGTACTGCTAGTCAGCACATACCCTATTCACATTGTCACATAAGTTTAACAGTCATTGGTTCACAAACAAACACTTATCTAGTCAAATAATATAAGTCCAGATCAATTTCTGAAATATTTCGGTGTACCGACGACTTTATCGGGTAATTATCCAGTCTAGAACTCTAGTCTGCAGTTCAATATTCGATTTAAATAACTTAAATATCAGTCATATTATTTTAAAATGACTTATAATAATTTTTAATTAATTATTATAATTTTTCAAAAACCGGAATCGTTATTAAATGATTTAAATAATAATTAATTCTATTATCATTAATATTTAATTAATATTTAAATATTAATGAAACCATTACCAAAATATTAAAGTTACTTAGAATAACTCAAAATATTTTTAAAGTATTAATATTACCCTTAAATGATTTTTAAAACAATTAAAATCATTTTTAAATAATTACCATTAATATTTAAATATAATGCATTATTTATCAAAATATTAAAAGTCATTTATATCCTTTTAAATGATTTTTTAAATCAATAAAACTATTTTTAAACAATTTATTTAATATAATTATTAATGAAACTTTACCTTTAAATATTGAAAGTTATATTTTATAACTTACAATATTTTTAAACTCTTATTTTCATTTAAAATGATTTTTTAATATTAAAATCATTTATAAACTAATTAATTTAATATAATTATTAAATAAATCTAATATCATTAATATTAAATAATTAATAGAATTTGCTTTAAAATATTAAAAGTTATATTTTATAACTTAAAATATTTTTAAATACCTTATTAGCATTTAAAATGATTTTAAATATACTAAAATCATTTTTAATTAATTTATTTAATGCATTTATTAAATAAATTAAATATCAATATTATTTAAATAAATACTAATATTTATAGAAAATATGCCAAATTATTAAAAGTTAATTTTATAACTTAAAATAATTTTTTAAATTATTTTTGAAATTTTCAGAAATTAATTTTTATATTTTTGGAAAATTAATTAAATAAAATTAAAAAGTCCGTCGCTATAGCCTTTAGCGACAGAAAGCGTCGCCTTAGGTGTTCTTGAGACTCAAGAACATTCATAGCCAGTTATCGAGATGCCTACTTTGACCTAGTTTAATTCTTACACTATGATGTTTCTGGACCAACTAAGTATCAGATCTTGTAGTACTAATACTAAATAATCCAACAACAAACATGATCAAACAGCATAACAAGAATGAGATCTGAGCATGCAAAGTGGTTGTTGAAGTTGCTCTTCATTTCGGGTTACCCGAAATGAAGAAACGATTCAACCGCCTACTACTGGGCTTCAACAACTTCTTGTACTTGCATTATTTTTGTGATATAATGGGTCCAGTGTGTAGCCAGCATGTAAGTGAAGAGATCTATCACATAAAATACATATAACAACAACATAATCGCTAGATTCATGCCGGTCAAACCATGTCAAAAGACATGTTCATACATTTTTTGGGTTACCTAGAAAACGTATTTCATGATCATCCTATTTGGTTTGACTGTCTACAATGATCAACATGTTTGATGTTTAGGTGTTATAAAAGCATGAATGTGTAGTCCATATAACATACTATAACCTAGATACAAAAACAAAAACATATCATCAAACCACTGTCAGATCCAAGCCCATCAAGATCCTGTCAGAACTTTATGGGCACGTTCTGGGTTACCCAGAATCGTTCAGTTATGGCTGGTCAACGTGGTTTGAACTCCTAAATCTTACACTCTGTACACGATCTAGACTTGATTCAAGTTCCAGATCAAAGATCTCATAGGAGACTATATGTTCAGACCTTTAAACAACAAAAACACATAACAGACTGAGATCTATAGGACCTGACATTTGTGTTACGCCCCCAAAATAGGTATACATCACCCATCTTGGGTCGCCAGATACAAGGTACTGAATACAAATACAACTTAATTATACAACAGTCGTGTAAAATACGACAAAACATAGGCTGTGAGTTTTAATACAAATATTGTCATCTAGACAATATCCACACTCAATAGAGTCCTCCTTACATTTATTATCACACTATTTCACAGAATAGTGATGACTACTAATGCACCATCTAGGACCATCACTCTGTTCCCCGACTAGTCCCAGCTACGTTCTCATTTCCTGAAGAGAACAGTGAAAGAAAGGGTGAGCTCAACTAGCCCAGTAAGAAATATTATGACTAAGATAATGCATAATAAATCATCATTAGCCTTCAATAATGTTAAACTGATAGAATAATATAATAGACAACAAGTTTAACTGCAGAGGATCAAGCAATCCATTAGAAGAGTCGAGTAAAGTATAAAATCTACTATCTTCTATGATTTAAAAAGTTTTTCATCAACTTTATCGCTGAGACTCAGCTTAATAAATAAAATCGAATCATCCCTGCTCCACGGCCAAGGATATTTACTTAATCATCAATGGTCATGACTATACCGAATAATCTCTAGTCATAATCATACCAACAAATGTCCACCAATGAACTACAGGCCAATGAGGACTTTTACCACATCATTGGACACATTACGGTCATGATTATACCGAATAACCCCTGGTCATAATCAGACCAAGTCCATCTATGCACGTAAGCCAAAGATGACTTTCAACATAATATAAACATGAGGATAATGACAATTCAATAAAACAAATTTAAGAATAAATTTTAAAGATTTATAAGTTAATTTATCCTGAACTCAATAACGTCCAAATTATCAACATGATCTTTGCTTTGTGCGAAGAAATTCAATAATGCTCGTAAGAATATTTCCATGAAAAGATACTGAATGAAGCGCAAATATCAAGGATATTCCACTAATTTCATGGAGTATAGAAGCCAACGCTTTAACCAACTGAGTATAATAGAATATATGAAACTGCAAATGGATTTTCGTCCGCCATGCGGTAATCCACGTAGACAGATCATTTTCACAATTTAATAAGGAATGAATACGAAGGATCATTCACCATGCATGTGGTAATCCACATTGACATGTTATTCCAACAGAATAATAAAGAATAGAATAACAGAAGGATTCACCATGCGTGCGATAGACTGCACAGACAGGTTATTCCCAACATAATAATAAATAATAGAACGGTCAAAACGTAAACATAACGCATGCGTGTGATATTCATTCCGACGAATAATAAATAATGGAACCAGTCCACGTAAACGCACGACGAGTGATATTATTACGACGAATAATAAATAATGGAACCAGGTCCGGCGTAAATGTATAGACAGGATATTCCGACAAATAATAAAGAATGGAATATTTGAAGAATTTCACCATGTATGCGGTACTTCGCATAAACAGGTTATTCCAACAGAATAATAAGAATGGAATAACAACAAAATTCACCAGGCATGCGATAGACCGCACAGACAGGTTATTCCAATAGAATAATAAAGAATGGAATAACATAAGAATTTCACCATGCATGCGGTACTTCGCATAAACAGGTTATTCCAACATAATAATAAAGAATGGAATAACAGAAGTTCTCTTCATGAATACGAAAGAAAGAATACCCCTTATGAGTACAACAAATAATATTCTCTACCTTAGAAGAAACTGGATATTGGAGTAGTGAAGTAGCAGAATAATTTCCTTCTTTCTCTCTATAATTTCTCTCTCTAGAGTTTCAGTGACTTCGTAAGAAATAATGAAGGAATGAGCTTCTATTTATAGGAGAATGGACTGAATAGTAACTAATTCATGAACGGTACAGATTGATTTACTTTTAAACGGACGGTCCATATTGATTTACTATTAAAACTTAAAGCAACGGTCCATACTGATTTACTATTAAAACTTTAAACCAGCGATCCATATTGATTTACTATTATAACTTTCCACCAGCGGTCCATATTGATTTACTATTAAATCTTCAACCAACGGTCTGAAAAATTAGCACATCTCCTCATGGAATAATATTGTACCCACAAATGATTTGGACCGAAAAGAAATATATCTTACGGGTGAATAGTACCCCATGAATAGTAACTCATGAATAGTAACTCGTAAATAGTAACTCGTAAATAGTAACTCGTGAATTGTAACTCATGAATAGTACTCCGACACGAAAAGTGCCCCAAATACTCGATTGAACAATATAACCTCCAGACATCAATTATTATCGAAATAAATATCGATTTCCACTAACACTAATAATTCCAACACAATGGAACTATCAATTTCATCTTTAATCAACACGAACTTATTCATCATTAATATTATAACTCATAATATTTAACTACTAGGTCATTCCCAGGAAAGATGGGGCTTTCTAATAAGGATTTCTCCTTATTGGCGCGCAATTAGGTGACCAAACCTCTCCTTGACAGAACTTCTAGACATTGTCAATATTGCAAATAATAATATGAATAACTTTTCCGTCTCAATTATTGATTTAATAATATATCATATTATGCAGATGATACTGTGACAATAATTGAATCAATAATATGAGAGATATAATGCAGCAATTACTGTAGTAATAATATAGTATAACTGAGTGACTTATCACGTAAGCATCAATAATCAATATCGTGTGCTACTATGTAACCACGCGTATTACTGTACTTTTACTACCAAGTAGTTCTACAGTTTTAACGGTAACACTTTCGCCGTTATTTTCATAAAAATATTTTTGTCGTTTTCTCAATCCGACAATAATTCCGTTGTGGGGTCCACCAATGATTGTACCGTCGTCATGAGATATTCCCCGATAAAAAGAATATTCCCCGACCAATCGAATATTATACAACAACTTGCATACTTTACAAAATTTATAAATACTACCCACAACTATAACATTATATCAAATCCACACCATAATATAAAAAAATATTTCGAGAAAAATTAAATCTTATTCATAAAATTCGGGGTCTCACAATCTCTCCTCTTTATGAAATTTTGCCCTTGAAATTTACGTACTTACCTAGTATGCTGAATAGGTGAGGATACCTTGACTTCACTTTAAATTCTAACTCTTGAGGTATAACCTTTGAGTGTTGAATACGATCCTTCTTATCCAAGATTTTAACACGTAGCTTTTAATACGTTAAATCTTCTGATATCTCGTCTAATTCTAATTTAATAACGTGGTTCGGGTCATCCACATATTTACGTAACACCGATACGTGAAAAATGTTATGAACACGTGACATACTTGGCGGTAAAACGAGTCTATAGGCCACTGTTCCTACTCGATCAAGGATTTCAAATGGGCCAATAAAATCGAGGGTTGAGATTTCCTGTCTTCATCGATTCTTGCTTCTAGAATAACGCCTTCTTGAACCTTCTTCTTCACATTCATCAGCTCTGAGTATGTAGCTTGAGCAACTTTAACTTTATCGATTAAAGTCGATTTTAATCGTATATTCGTTATCTTTGTAATATCCGAGTTTTATTTTTATTTTTTTTTAATATTTTTCTTTTATGTAATTTAAGAATTGTTAATAAACGAATTTATATGAAACTTTTGGGTGATTTCATTTATTAGATGTATGTGTGTGGTACATATATGTGTTATTTCAAGATATGTGATGAGATGTATTTAAATGGTTGGTTTAGTTTTATTTAACTATTTAAATAAAATTAAGTAGAAATTATTCTATTTTATTACGTGGGATGGTATTAAATCATGAAATTTGGAGTTAGGAGCGAGAATTTAGAGATGCGAATGTGTATTCGAGTCCGTAACGTCAAAATTAGTTAGGATAGATCGTAATCACGAAAAAGTGTCACAGTTGACTTTTTGGTCAAAAATCAACTTGTTGACTTTTTTCGAGGAAAAAATCAACTACTTAATTTCGAGATGAATTTGACTAAACGGATAGTCCTTGACGTCCGGCGTCGACTTTAGTAGGAATCGATATATGGTTCGCAAAGTTTGGTTCCGAAGGGTAAAATAGTCAAATAGCTTATTAATTGATTAATTGATTAAAATAATATATGTATTTTTTTAATAGAAATCAGCTGAACTGATGGACCCATGAGACTATTAAATTGGGACAAGGGAGGGAGTATACGTATATTACATAATAGCTAAGGTGGAAGTAATTTATTTTATTCCTTAAAATCAAAATTCTTTTTATTTTTCTAACTCCCACATTCATTTTCTCTAACTCCCACATTCTTCCTATTAATTAACTATATTATTGTAGTATTAAGTATTGTGAGTAACTAATCATTAGAGTTGGGGGTTATGGGAGTTGGGGGTTATGGGAATCAAAAGACTCTAACAAAGCTATACATATATACAAACACACTTTTCTTTTAAGAAAATTCCACCAAGTGAGTAAACATGGAGAGAAATTGAGAGCCTAAGAGAGTTAGAACTAATTTTGGAGGATTACTGAGGATTTGACAAGCAAGGAGAAAGAGCATCATATTAAACCAAGAAGAAATTCATCAAAAGGTAATTCATGAATCCATTTTATTTTTATAACAAAAATGAGAAGAAAATGCATATAAAATTGGTAAATGATTTATTGTGGCTTTGTGTTGCCATGTTACTATTGTTTGATGATTATAGATCATTAACAACAAAAGATATGGGTTAATCATGCATCAAATTCATAGAAAATCAAAGAATTAAGCAATGCATGCTCTACCTTTTATAAAATGTCTCTAAGGTGCTAAATTAATCAAAAAGGTGGAAGTTTGTTGAAGTTTGATGTTGTGAAATGTGAAAAAAATGTGAGAGTAGATGATCTGGACATTAAGAATAATTTAATTGCATGCTAGAAGCAAAATCACAGATTTTTGTCAAATTGGGTTTAATTAGTAATCTGTGATTTTTGGGGTTTTTCGGAGCCTCGGGACCATGGTGTATATGACTCAATTAACGTATGTAATAATTTTATAAAATAGTATGTAACATGAGGTACAACCTGTCCAAATTTCATAGGAAAGGGAGTTAAATTGAGCAAGTTATGAAAATCGTAGAGTCAGTGAAAATCGTAGAGTAAACTCTGAAAATCGTAGAGTCAATGAAAATCGTAGAGTTAACTCTGAAAATCATAGAGTCAGTGAAAATCGTAGAGTAAACTCTGAAAATCGTAGAGTCAATAAAAATCGTAGAGTAAACTCTGAAAATCGTAGAGTCAGTGAAAATCGTAGAGTAAACTCTGAAAATAAATCGTAGAGTCAGTGAAAATCGTAGAGTAAACTCTAAAAATTGTAGAGTCAGTGAAAATCGTAGAGTAAACTCTGAAAATTATAGAGTCAATGAAAGTCGTAGAGTAAACTCTGAAAATCATAGAGTGTAGATAGTAGAGTGAAAATCGTAGAGTCAACACTGAAAATCGTAGAGTCAGTGAAAATCGTATAGTGAACTCTGAAAATTGTAGAGTGCAGATAGTAGAGTGAAAATCATAGAGTGAACTCTAAAAATTATAGAGTAAAGTTTATATTACAACTACTATGCGTTGCTAATAGTTGATGTGCATGATTATATAATTGTGTAGGGCACGTGTAGTGCAGATAGCTGTAAGATGTTAATCTGTGATTGGTAAACAACGATCAAGGCAAGTTTCTTACCCTATTTTTCATTATGAATTTATTCAACTCTTATTCAGCTTGATTGCAAAATGAGGTAAGTTTGGGCTTGTGATTAAGTAATCATTCGCAAGCTCCTCTATTGTAAAGTTCCATAACTTCAATTGTGATGCGAAACGTTATTGATGATTATTCAGTTCCTATTGTAACTGCTATACTTTAAAGTTCGTATACCCTTAATGAACTATATTCAAGCATGCTTTCTAGCTTTCGTTTTAGCTAGATGTTATTGATGCAAACGTAGTATATTGTTTGAACAATTCAAATTCTTTGAAGCTATTGAATGTTTACCAATCCAAATTGCTTTGGTGAGGTCCCGCATGAATACTAAGATGAACAACCCGGATAACGGTGTAATTGATGTCGGGCATATAGTTTCATTTACGCTTATGCGTTTAAACTTTATACTTGTGCACAATGTAGGGTACGATAGGTTGATCACCTGGAGTACTTGCAGAGACCGTTTACAATCTATTTGATTGTTAAACCGTCTGATGGTTTTTGATGAAACAAAGTAATGTTCAGGGTATCTAACACCCCTTAGTATGGTATTGAGAATTCCAGAACTCTGATCTTGATATTCCAGTTTATCTCTTGATATTTATTTCAACTGTTGAGAAATATTCATATTAATGCTTTTACTTCTGATGTTTGTTCTCAAACTACTTTATATACTTGCTGGGCAATTTGTGCTCATTCTTGCTTAAACCTTTCAGTTAAGGATGATAACGCTGAGGGCTCGGGCAAGGACAAAGGAAAGTCTAAGATGAAATTATGAGAGTTATTTATGTAATAATTATATTTCCGCATATGATGTGATGTAGCGATAAATGCTAAGTTTAAGTTTTAGTTAATTAAAGGTTGTAAAGACTTGGGACTTTATTTTGAATAAGTATGTAATAGTTAATATTATTATTATTAGAGTTACTTAGATAAATGACGATGTATGTTGTATCGTGACCACCATGTCCTGTAATCGATGTTACACGGATTTGGGGGCGTCATAGGTTGGTATCAGAGCCAGAAGTTATAAACTTTGGGTGGGAAAACCTTAGACTATAACCTTAGGGAAGTTAGTGGATAAAATAAGGAGATGAACTCATGTAGGGTTCTAGGGGTTGTGTCAAATCTATTTTTCCTAAATACAAAAACAACTATTTTAAAATACTAACCGAGTGATTTTTTTTCTTGTTTGAAGGATGTCAGGAGAAGAGGAGGTTAGAGATATCCACGTTGTGAGTGAGCAGTTGGTGACAGCTGTACCTGAGCCTATAGCTGAGGCAGTAGCTGACTCAGACCCAGAGGAGTATCCTGAAGAGGAAGAGGAGCCCGAGGAGGACTCGGAAGAAGCACCTGAGGATACTTTATTGGATGAGTTGATGGATAAGATTATGGAGTTGGACGACAAGGTCCATGAGTTGAAGGAGCTGTATCAGGGGGAGCAACAAACTGCAGCATTGTTTGAGGCATTGGTGCACCACCTGATAATTTAGAACGGGGATCTGGCTGACAAGTTGCGGGCATCAGACCAGAAGGCGGATAGGCTAAAGGATGAGAAAGAAGCTATTAGGACCCACTTGGGGCATACCATTAATGGGTTAGAGTCGAGGATTCAGAGTCTTCAAACTGACAAGCAGATTATTACCACATTCTGGGGAGAAGAGAGGAGATCGTGTTCTAATTTGAGCTAATCTGCGAGTTAGAAGGAGAGGTGAGAGATAAGAAGGTTAAGATAGACAAGATGAAGTACGCATTTAAGTCAGCACATGGAAGGTTTCAACATAGGGTGAATCATTTTCCAAGTGAGGAGCACCGGTCTAGACGTGTTATAAGCCGAGGGCTAGTACTTGAGATAGCGGATGAAGAGCATGAAGACGCCATTAGGCGGGGCTTTTAGTTAATTATATTGAAATTTTACTATTAGCGTTTATAACGCTTATCTATGAATAAAAAGCTTGGTTTTGGTTTTTACCAAGTATGTTGGTTTCAAGTGATGTAAATGGCTTAACGCCATGAGACGATGAAATACCTTTGGTGTTAGGTTTGTAAATAAATATGTTTTTATTTACGTATGTGATGTGATTATTAAGTTCTCTTCTTTTGAATGATATATTCTGTAGAGTAAGTGATAAGATAATAACATTAAGTTCATTTCAAACAGATAGATGGCTAGAGGAAGACGTCATTCAAACACCCGAGGGTCAAAGCAGTAATGCTAGGGATCCACTGAATCCTATGCAGCAGTTTGTAGACATGTTAGTGGGGGCACTTCAGAATCGAACCCCGAATGCAAATAACCCTCCAGTGGCACACTTCATGGACTTCAAGAACGCGGGACCCCCTGAGTTCAAAGGAACCACTGAACCCATCAAAGCTCAAACTTGGGTCAAGGAAATCGAAAAGGCGTTCGCTATTGCCCGAGTAGGTGATGATCAGAAAATAATCTTCGCCACTTACATGCTGAAGGGTGAAGCTAACTTCTGGTGGGAGGCAAACCAGACTAGGGATGGAGAAGGCGTGATACCTTGGGAAGGGTTTAAGAAAATCTTTTTTGAGAACTATTTTCCGGTTAGTATGCAGAGTCGCATGGAGATGTGATTCCCAGTCAAGCAAGAAGACATGACGGGCACCTCAATATGCAAAAAATTCAACGAGTTGGCGAGGTTTGCGCCTCACCAAGTCGACACTGAGGAGAGAAAAACGAGGAGGTTTGAGCAGGGTCTCAAACCATGGCTATATAGCAGACTCTCGGTGTTACAGATTTAAAAGCTTCGACTCTCTCTGAAGAAAGCTATAATCACGAGGCGGAAGTGAGGCCTCGATGAAATTTAATAAGGAAAAAAAGAAGAAGAATGAAGGAGGGAATCATGGGAAGGTAGCAGCGAAAGAAGTGGTGCAAATAAGAGGAAATGGAACAATAACAACAAATGCAAAGAACAATTTCAAATCGAGAAACTCGGGAAAACCAGGAGAAACAAAGAAGAAACAGAGGCATGCAAGGAGTGTGGGAGGAATCACTCAAGGGCATGTCTAAAAGGAAAGAATGTTTGTTTCAACTATGGGCAGGAGGGGCACATCTCTCCCAATTGCTCAGCACCAAAGAGAAATGGATGCTTCAACTATGGAGCATTGGATCATCAGGCAAGGAATTGCCCAAAGAAGAACACAGCAGGAGGAGATGGAGGAAGGGGACCAAGCGGTGGGAATCTCACGATTAATGGACCACCAACTCAGAATCGACCAACAGCAAGGACTTTCAACATGACGGTTCAGGATGCGGTCGCATCCAGGGACGTGGTTTCAGGTATCATTTCGATCAATGATATATCTGCTTACATATTATTTAATTCGGGTGCTACTTGTTCCTTCGTATCGTATGAATTCTCCCAACGATTAAATTTACCCCAGGAAGAATTAAAATATCCTATGAACATAGAAGTTGCTAATAAGGAAATGATTCCCGTTAGCCATGTCTATAGAAATTATGTTGTAAACATCAGGGGATATAAGTTACCCGTGGATTTAATTCCAATTCAATTAGGAGAATTTGATGTAATTCTAGGAATGGATTGGTTATTTAACCATGGAGCGATGATAGATTGCCAAAAGAAGTGTATAAACCTTAGGACTCTAGATCAATCTAAGGTAGCATTCTATGGAAGTAGGTCACCAAGACACTCAAGTTGTCTGACGATGATGCAAGCAAGGAAGTTACTAAAAAAGGGATGTGTAGGATATTTGGCCCATATCGTCGATACGCAGAAAGCAGGGATAGAGATGGGACAGATACCAGTAGTGAACGAATTTCTGGATGTATTTTCGGAGGAATTGCCAAGACTTCCGCTGGATCGGGAGGTCGAATTCGTTATAGATTTAGTACCGGGGACGGCACCGATTTTGAAAGCCCCTTACAGAATGGCACCGATAGAAATGAAGGAGTCGATGAATACAATTTGCAAGAGTTATTGGATAGGAAGTATATTCAACCGAGTGTGTCTCCTTGGGGAGCACCAGCTTTATTTGTGAAAAGAATGATGGATCGATGAGACTGTGTATCGACTATCGAGAGTTGAACAAGGTGACGATTAAGAACAAGTATCCGTTACCTAGGATAGATGATCTGTTCGATCAACTGAAGGGAGCGAAATATTTTTCCAAGATCGACTTGAGGACGGGATATCACCAGTTAAAGGTAAGGAAGGAGGATGTACCTAAGACAGCGTTCAGGACACGTTACGGTCACTACGAGTTCCTGGTGATGTCGTTTGGGTTAACAAATGCGCCAGCAGCATTTATGGACATAATGAATTGGGTATTCAAGCAATACTTAGATAAATTCGTAGTTATGTTCATAGATGATATCTTGATCTATTCTAAGACTCAGGAAGATCATGCTGAACATTTAAGGTTAGTGTTGGAGGCGTTGAGGAAGGATAAGTTATACGCAAAATTCTCGAAGTGTGAATTTTGGTTGGAGAAAGTTCAATTTCTGGGTCACGTGATCGACAAGGATAGAATTTCTGTGGATCCAGCAAAGGTGGAAACGGTTCAGAATTGGGAACAACCAAAGTCACCGACTGAAGTAAGAAGTTTCTTAGGACTGGCAGGCTATTACAGACGGTTTATCCAAGATTTTTCAAAGATAGCGAGAACGTTGACGAATTTAACGAAGAAGTCGGTAAAATTTGTCTGGACGAAGAAATGTGAAGAGAGTTTTAAGGAACTCAAGAATTTATAATTAACTAACCCGTGCTAACTTCGCACGGGTCACTTGTTTTTTGAGAAGTCACAAAAAACGCTCTTCCTGAAACCACCGACTTTGTTTTCTCCGTATCCGCCTTTGGTGCCACCGTTCCAGCTGGTCTTGACTTCACTATACGACAAAATTGAGTTAAATGACATTCTCTTCTTGAAATTTCCACTTCTATTATCTTAGCCATGATTACCACAAAAGTGGTTACCATTCTTGGCATGATAATTTCCCCCACGATGGTTATCATTGTTCTGATGGCCGTTACCACCGGTATGATTATTATCGTGTTGTTGGTCGTTACCTTTTGGTTGAGCTAACTCAACGGTCTCATGTGCTTCATTGCTTATCTCAGCATTTTCAGATGCCATTTTCAAACACTGTCACAAAACAAGGGTTAATTAATATATCACATATTATCCCTATACTCTGACTGACCAGTTAAATACCAAATAAACTTAGGTAGGTCATACTAGCGAAGGAATTCCCGTCTCTCCCTCCTAGTTCTTGTCTCACATCTCAGCCAGGGATCATATCCCTAAGCTCTGATACCAACTGTGACGCCCCCAAAACAGGTATACATCACCCATCTTGGGTCGCCAGATACAAGAAACTGAATACAAATACAACTTAATTATACAACAATTGTGTAAAATACGACAAAACATAGGCTGTGAGTTTTAATACAAATACTGTCATCTAGACAATATCCACACTCAATGGAGTCCTCATTACATTTATTATCACACTATTTCAAAGAATAGTGAGAACTACCAATGCACCTACTAGGACCAACACTCTGTTCCCTGACTAGTCCCAGCTACGTTCTCATTTCTTGAAGAGAACAGTGAAAGAAAGGGTGAGCTCAACTAGCCTAAGAAATATTATGACTAAGATAATGCAGAATAAATTATCATTAGCCTTCAATAATGTTAAACTGATAGAATAATATAATAGACAACAAGTTTAACTGCAGCGGATCAAGTAATCCATTAGAAGAGTCAAGTAAAGTATAAAATCTACTATCTTCTATGATTTAAAAAGTTTTTCATCAACTTTATCGCTGAGACTCAGCTTAATAAATAAAATTGAATCATCCCTGCTCCATGGCCAAGGATATTCATGTAATCATCAATGGTCATGACTATACCGAATAATCCCTGGTCATAATCATACCAACAACTGTCCACCAATGAACTACAGGCCAATGAGGACTTTTACCGCATCATTCGTCACATTACGATCATGATTATACCGAATAATCCCTGGTCATAATCATACCAAGTCCATCTATGCACGAAAGCCAAAGATGACTTTCAACATAATATAAGCATGAGGATAATGACAATTCAATAAAATAAGTTCAAGATTAAAGATTTATAAGTTAATTTATCCTGAACTCAATAACGTCCAAATTGTCAACATGATACTGCTTTGTGCAGTAAAATTCAAGAATGCTCAAAAGAATATTTCCATGAAAAGATACTGGATGAAGCGCAAATATCAAGGATATTCCACTAATTTCATGGAGCCAAAGCTTTAACCAACTGAGTATAATAGAACATATGAAACTGCAAATGGATTTTCGCCCGCCATGCGGTAATCCACGTAGACAGATCATTTCCACAATTTAATAAGGAATGAATACGAAGGATCATTCACCATGCATGTGGTAATCCACATAGATAGGTTATTCTAACAGAATAATAAAGAATAGAATAACAGAAGGATTCACCATGTATGCGATAGGATCGCACAAACAAAAGTTATTCCCAATGTAATAATAAATAATGGAACCCGGTCCCACAGAACGCAGACGGATATTCCAAATGAATAATAAATAATGGAACCGTCGTCCCACAGAACGCGAGAACATCGGATATTCGAGAATAATAAAGAACGGAATATTAAAAGAATTTCACCATGTTTGCGACTTCACATAAAACAAAGTTATTCCAATGAATAATAAGAATGGAATAACAACGAAATTCATCGTGCATGCGATAGATCGCATGCAGGCGAGGTTATTCCAATGTAATAATAAAGAATAGAATAACGTAAGAATTTCACCATGTATGCGGTATTGGATAAACAAAGTTATTCCAACATAATAATAAAGAATGGAATAATAGAAGTTCTCTTCATGAATACGAAAGAAAGAATACCCCTTATGAGTACAACAAATAATATTCCCTACCTTAGAAGAAACTAGATATTGGAGTAGTGATGTAAGACCCCAACTTTTTGAATAATGATTAAATTTTCCCGAAATATATTTTTGAATATTATGGTGTGGATTTGATATAATGTTATAGTTGTGGGTAATATTTACAAATTTTGCAAAGTACGCAAGTTGTTATATAATATTCGATTGGTCTGGGGAATATTCGTTTTAACAGGAATATTCGTACAACCAAGACAATCATTGGTGGACCCCACAACGGAATTATTATCGATTGAGAAAATGACAAAAATACTTTATGAAAATAACTACGAAAGTTTTATCATTAATCGTTGAACTACCCGGTAGTAAAAAATACAAGAATGTCGCTGCGTGGTTAAGAAAGAGCACACGGTATTGATTATTGATGCTTACGTGAGAAGTCAATCGCTTATACTCAATTATTGCTACGATAATTCTTCGCATCATATCTCTCTATTATTGATTCAATTATTGTCACAAATATCATTTGCATAATATTTTATACTATTAAATCAATAATTGAGACGACAAAGTTATTCATATTATTATTTGCAATATTGACAATGTCTAGAAGTTACATCAAGGAGAGGTTTGGTCACCTAATTGCGGCCAATAAGGAGAAATCCTTATTGAAAGCCCTCTTCTCGGGAACGACACGGGTGATAAATATTGTGAGTTATAATATTAATGATGAATGTTATTAAAATTAAAGTTGTGTTCGGAGTTGAATTTGGAGACTTCGACGTGATATTTGAGTCCTAACGATGAAATTAGTAAAATAGTCTATAAACACAAAAATTTTTTAATTCACTATTTGGTCAAAAAGTCAACAGTTGACTTTTTTAGGAAAAGTCAAACTTCGAAATTTCAAAATTTATATTTTTGATAAAAATGGTTTCATTGTGTTGGAATTATTTGTGTTAGTAAAAATCGACAATTATTTCGATAATAATTGATGTCTGGAAGTAATATTGACCAATCGGGTATTTAACCGGATAAATGAGCAATTGATTGCTATTATTTCACATGATTATAACTATTTGTTCACATGTGTATACCATTGTTTCACATTCTTGTTACTATTAGGGGAGTTGGTGCAAGATTGATAATACTTGCATGACTAAGTTAAAAATGGAGGTATAGATGGAGGTACTATACTGTAATTCATATTTTCACATGTCTAGAACTATTGATTCACATAATTTACTATTGAATCACATTATTTACTATTAGGGGAGGTGGTGCAAGTTTGATAATACTTCCATGACTAAATTAAAAATAAAGGAAAAGTTAGAGGTATTGTACTGTAATTTTTCGAGCCCTAAAACGTGCAATTATCGAAACTATATTTTTCTATAAATAGAAGCTCATTCTTCCTTCATTTCTCACCAATTCACAAAAGCTTTAGAGCGATTATTATAGAGAGAAATTATAGAAAGAAGAAGAGAAGTCTGCTACCTCACTATTCCAGTATCCAGTTTTTCTAAGGTAGGGAGTATTATTTATTTCTTATCCATGAAGAGAACTTCATTATTCCATTTTATTCTATTGAATAACTCAGATATCGCAAGCTACCCTATACTTGGTGAAATTCTTCATTATTCCATTCTTTATCATTCATTTGGAACATCCCGTCATGCAATAACGTTCTGTGGACCGGTTCCATTATTTATCATTCTGTTGGAACATCTTGTGCAATGTGTTCTACGCCGGACCGGTTTCGCTTCTTTATTATTCTATTGGAATATCATGTTCATGCGTTTACGCTTGACCGGACTGATTCCGTCTTGATTATTCTCATTGGAATATCCTCGTATCACATGCGTTTTCTACTGGGACTGATTCCGTTATTTATTATTCATTGGAATAACTCGCATGTGCGGTCTATCGCATTCCTGGTGATTTCTTTTGTTATTCCATTCCTTATTATACTCAGTTGGTTAAAGTTTTGACTTCTATACTCCATGAAATTAGTGGAATATCCTTGATATTTACGCTTCATCCAGTATCTTTTCATGAAAATATTCTTCTGAGCATTCTTGAATTTTACTCTACAAAGCAGTATCATGTTGACAATTTGGACGTTATTAGTTCCTGGATAAATTAATTCTTGAACTTGTTTTATTGAATTCTTATATCACTGTCATCATCCTCATGTTTATATTTTGTCGAAAGTCATCTGTGGCCTATAGTGCATAGATGGACTTGGTATGATTATGACCAGGGATTATTCGGTGTAATCATGACCGTAATGTTACAAATGATGTGGAAAAAGTCATCATTGGCCCGTAGTGCATTGATGGACAGTTGTTGGCATGATCATGACCATTATTGAATACACGAATATTTTTGGCCCGTAGTGCATGGATAATTGTGGTCGTGATACTAAAGAATATCCTTGGCCATAGCGCAGGGGTGATTCGATGATGTGGATTATTTATTAAGCAGAGTCCCAGCGATAAAAGTGATGAAAAACCTTCTAATTCATAAAAGATAGTAGATTTTATTCTCTACTTGACTCTTTTAATGGATTGCTTGTTCCAATCGCTTGATTAAACTTGATGGTTGTTATATTATATCGGTTTAACATCGTTGAAGGCTAACGATAATATATTCGCATTATCTTAGTCATAATATTTCCCATCTTTGGGCTAGTTAAGCTCACCCTTTTACTTTTATTGTTCTCTTCAGGAAATGAGAACGTAACAGGGACTAGTCGGGGAACGGAGTGACGGACCAGATGATAGCATTAGTAGTCCTCACTATTCAGTGAAATAGTGGAAAATAAATGTAATAATATTGAATTTGGGTTTGTATATTGTCTAGACGACAATGTTTGTATTAAAACTCACAGCTTATGTTTTATCGTACTTTACACCACAGTTGTATAATTAAGTTGTATTTGTATTCTGTACCATGTATTTAACGACTAAGAATAGGTGATGTATACCTATTTTGGGGGCGTCACAGTTGGTATCAAAGCTTAGGGATATAATCCATGGCTAAGATGTGAGACTAGAACTAGGAGGGGAGAGACGGGGAATTCCTTTGCTAGTATGACCTACCTAAGTTTATTTGGTATTTAACTGGTTGGTCAGAGTATATGGATAATATGTTACATGTCAATTAAACCTTATTTTGTGGCAGTATTTGAAAATGACATCCGAGAATATTGAGAATAGTAATGGAGCACAAGAGATCGTTGAGTCTCCACAGATCAACAATCAGAATAATGTGCATCAGGAAGGCGACAATCCTCATGCAAACAACAACAACCGACCAAATGATGAACGATGGAATGTTCGGAGGATTTATGCAATTCATGCAACATCGGTGAGTAGAGCTCTCCTCCAAAATGTAGGTGGAAACACTGAAACTCTCGGGACGATTCTGCTTAATGATTCAAGGAGCTGGGACCACTTAAGGCTGAAGCCTGGATAAAGTAGATCACCGATATATTTGATGTCTTGGGATGCTCCGAGGAGCAAAAGGTTCCTTTCGCCACCTTCATGTTGCGTGAAGAGGCGATTCTTGGTGGGAATCAGAAAAACTCATCTACTGACTGACGCTTTTCAAGATGTCTTGGGAGAAGTTCCAAGAGCTATTCAACGACAAGTACTTTCTCGAAAGTATTCGTCACATGAAAGAGGTGGAGTTTATCAAGTTAAAATAAAACAATATGACCGTGTCGCAATACGAGGCTAAATTTGCGGAGTTATCCCGGTTTGCATCCCATTTGGTTGATAATGAGGAGCGAATGACCCGAATGTTTTTAAGAGGTTTGAAACCGGAGATACGACAATATCTTATTTCTCATAAACTGTGTTTATATTCAGATGTTGTAAATAGGGCTCAGTTATTGGAGCGCGATAACGAGTCAACGTAACCAAGAGAAAGCAGCCGGCAGAATGAAAATACCAGTGGTAACAGTCATTGAAGCGGTGATAACAAACGTGGAGGGAATCAACATGCCAGAAATGGTAACCACTTTGGTGGTAATCATAGCCAAGACAAAAAAAATTTACATTTCAAGGAAAGGAGATTCAACAATGATGGAAAGACGTCAGCACCAGCACCCGTTGTTAAGTAAGGAGAACGACCACCTATCATATGCTTCAAATGCGGAGGGGAGGGACACATCAGTCCAAACTGTGCGATGCCGTCCAAAGCATGTTATAATTATGGCAGGGAAGGTCACTTAGCTCGATTTTGTCGTTCACCGAAGACAAGTTCAGCTAGGCTGCAGGCACCAAAGGCCATCCCAGAAAAGTCAAAGCCGGTAGTGCAAGGGAGAGCGTTTGTAGTGACCTCCCAGAAACCAAGGAACCCGAACGAAGTCATCACGGGTAAGCTTATCATAAACTCTTGCGAAGTCTATACCTTATTTGATACCGGTTCTACCCATTCTTTTATTTCTCCTACTAGCGCTCAACGATTAAATTTGACTCCAGAGAAATTAGACTTTGACTTATCTGTTGAAACTTCATTAGGAGAAACCTTCATTACATCCACTGTTTATAAGTCTTGTTTGATTCAAATCGGTAACCGCACGTTACCTGTCGATCTTATCTCCTTAAAAATACTTGCATTTGACGTGATTCTAGGGATTGATTGGTTAACTACTCATCGTGCTAAAATTGATTATTTTCGTAAGGTTGTTAGCTTTCATATTCCTAATAAACCTATTATGCGAATTCAAGTGACCAAACCATTAAAATCAATCACGGTCATCTCAAGCCATAAAGTTATTCGTTTATTAAAAATGGATGTCAATCTTTCTTAGCTCATGTCACGAATTTAAACAAAAATACGTCAGATTTGAAGGATATTTCTATTGTTAATAAATTTCCTGACATATTCTCTGAAGAACTTCCTGGCCTACCCCCAGAGCGTGAAGTTGAATTTTGTATCGACCTTAAAACCGGTAAAAAACCCATTTCCAAAGCCCCATATCGAATGGCTCCTATTGAACTTCAAGAGTTAAAGACCCAATTGCAGAATTGTTAGACATTGGTTTCATTAGTCCCTAGTCGTCTCCTCCTTGGGGTGCTCTATTCTATTCGTGAAGAAGAAAGATGGGAGTATGCGACTTTGTATTGATTATCGGGAGTTGAATCATGTCACCATCAAAAATAGGTACCCATTGCCACGTATTGATGACTGTTTGATCGGTTACAAGGAGCACAATTTTTTCAAAGATCGATATTCGCTTACGGATATCATCAAATTGAAGGTTGAAATCGAGGATATTCCAAAGACGCCTTCGAACTCTGTCTGGGTATTATGAATTCTTAGTCATGTCTTTTGGATTGACTAATGCTCCTGCTGCCTTCATGGATATGATGAACCGAGTATTCAAGGAATATTTGGATCATTTTGTGGTCGTCTTTATTGATGACATCCTCATATATTCCAAAAGCCGTGAAGATCATGAGCAACACTTGAGGCTGATACTCCAAAAGCTTCGTGAAAACAAGCTATATGCCAAGTTGAAGAAATGCGAGTTCTGGCTTGAGGAAGTTGTATTCCTTAGGCACGTGATATCAAGTCATGGAATATCTGTTGACCCAGCAAAGATTGAAGCAATTCAAAGTTGGGAGCAACCTAAATCAGTGACAGAAGTACGTAGCTTTCTCGGATTAGCTGGTTATTATCGGAGATTCGTGGAAGGATTTTCTCGAATCGCTACTCCATTAACTCAGCTGACTCGAAAAGATACAAAGTTTGGTTGGAGTGAGGAATGTGAGAAGAGTTTTCAAGAACTCAAGAGGAGACTCATTTCAGCACATGTTCTGACAATACAATCTGGCTCGGAGGGATTTGTCATCTACAGTGATGCTTCAGGCAAAGGGTTAGGATGTGTTCTCATGCAACATGGGAAAGTCATAGCATATGCCTCACGACAACTCAAAGAATATGAGAGGAATTACCCTACTCATGATCTAAAGTTGGCAGCTGTCGTTTTTGCACTTAAGATTTGGAGGCATTACCTGTATGGAGAGAAGGTAAAGATCTACACGGATCATAAAAGCCTCAAATATTTCTTCACCCAAAAGGAACCCAACATGTGACAACGACGTTGGCTTGAACTATTGAAAGATTATGATCATACCATCCAATACCATCTTGGAAAAGCGAACGTGGTAGCTGACGCACTAAGTAGAAGATCATATGCGGGTACGAGTGCAATATTGTCAACGCAAAGGCCCATTTTGTATGACTTGCAAAGAATGGAGTTAGAGATAAAGACTCCAGGGACTCAAATGATGATGGCAAACATACGAGTAGAACCGACTTTAATCGATAAAGTTAAAGATGCTCAAGCTACAGACCTGGAGCTAATGCGTATAAAGACGAAAGTGCAAGAAGGTGCTATGTCGGAAGCAAGAATCGATGAGGAAAGAATACTTTGAGTCAACTCCAGACTTTGTGCTCCTAACAACCCTGATTTAAAGTATAAAATCATGATGGAGGCGCACAACACACCATTTGCAATCCATCCTAGGAGTACCAAAATGTATCGTGATCTTCGATATACATTTTGGTAGAGCAATATGAAGAGAGAGATAGCAGAGTTTATCTCAAGGTGTTTAACTTGTCAATGAGTCAAGGCGGAGCATCAAGTACCAAAAGGTCCATTGCAACCACTTGAAATTCCAGAATGGAAGTGGGAACACATTACCATGGATTTCGTTACTGGTCTTCCCAAGGTTTCTCAAGGAATAGATGCAATTTGGGTCATTGTTGATAGATTGACCAAGTCTGCTCATTTCCAACCTATACGAGAAACTTATACACTTGAACGTCTTGCTCATATGTACATAAACGAGATTGTAAAACTGCATGGTATGCCAGTATCCATAGTTTTTGATCGAGACCCAAGATTCACTTCAAGATTTTGGGTTAGTTTACAAAAAGCTATGGGCACAGATTTATAATTTAGCTAGGCATATCATCCTCAGACGGACGGGCAGTCGGAGAGGACCATTCAAACTCTTGAAGATCTATTAAGACTCTGTGTCCTTGACTTCAAGGGAAGTTGGGATAAGTTCCTACCATTGGTGGAGTTTTCTTACAACAACAGTTATCAAGCAAGTATTGGCATGGCTCCATTTGAGACGTTGTATGGAAGAAAGTGTCGTTCTCCAGTATATTGGGATGAGGTGGGTGAAGCAACGTTGTTGGGACCGAAGTTGGTACATATGACTACGAAAATGATTCAAACGATCTGACAACGTATAAAAACCTCACAAGATCGACAAAAGAGTTATGCTGATCTTCATCGAAAGGATGTGGAATTCGATATTGGAGATCATGTTTTATTACGTGTTGCTCCATAGAAGGAAGTTACGAGATTTGGAAAGAGAGGAAAGCTCAACCCTCGATTCATTGGCCCATTTTTAATCCTCGATCGAGTAGGAACTGTGGCGTATAGACTCGCTTTACCGCCATGTATGTCTCGTGTTCATAACGTTTTTCACATATCTATGTTACGTAAATATGTGAAAGACCCGAACCACATTATTGAATTAGAACCAGAAGAGATAGAGGAAGATTTAACGTATGAAGAGTTACCTGTTAAAATCTTGGATAAGAAGGAACATATTCTACGCTCCAAGGTTATACCTCAAATCAAAGTTTTGTGGAGAAACCACGATGTTGAGGAAATGACCTAGGAGTTAGAATCTGAAATGAAATCAAAGTATCCTCACCTCTTCGACATACCAGGTACGCACCCTAATTTTGAGGACGAAATTTTATAAGAAGGGGAGGTTGTAAGACCCCAACTTTTTGAATAAAGATTAAATTTTCTCGAAATATATTTTTGAATATTATGGTGTGGATTTGATATAATGTTATAGTTGTGGGTAATATTTACAAATTTTGCAAAAGTACGCAAGTTGTTATATAATATTCGATTGGTGGGGAATATTCATTTTAACAGGAAATATTCGATAACTAAGACAATCATTGGTGGACCCCACAACGGAATTATTATCTAATGAGAAAATGACAAAAATACTTTATAAAAATAACGGCGAAAGTTTTACTGTTAACCTGTTGAACTACCCGTAGTAAAAGTACAATGAATACGTGGGTTGTATAAGTAGCACACCAGATTGATTATTGATGCTTACGTGAGAAGTCACTCGGTTATACTCAATTATTGCTACTGATAATTCTTTGATCATATCTCTCATATTATTGATTCAATTATTGTCACGAGATCATTTGCATAATATTTTATATTATTAAATCAATAATTGAGACGACAAAGTTATTCATATTATTATTTGCAAAATTAATGATGAATGTTATTAAAATTAAAGTTGTGTTCGGAGTTGAATTTGGAGACGCGGACGTGATATTTGAGTCCTAACGATGAAATTAGTAAAATAGTCTATAAACACAAAATTTTCCGAATTCACTATTTGGTCAAAAAGTCAACAATTGACTTTTTTCGGGAAAAGTCAAACTTCAAAATTTCAAAATTTATATTTTTGATAAAAATGGTTTCATTGTGTTGGAATTATTTGTGTTAGTGAAAATCGACAATTATTTCGATAATAATTGATGTCTGGAGGTTATATTAACCAATCGGGTATTTAACCGGACAAATGAGCAATTGATTGCTACTATTTCACATGATTATAACTATTTGTTCACATGTGTATACCATTGTTTCACATTCTTGTTACTATTAGGGGAGTTGGTGCAAGATTGATAATACTTGCATGACTAAGTTAAAAATGGAGGTATAGATGGAGGTACTATACTGTAATTCATATTTTCACATGTCTAGAACTATTGATTCACATAATTTACTATTAAATCACATTATTTAATATTAGGGGAGGTGGTGCAAGTTTGATAATACTTCCATGACTAAATTAAAAATAAAGGAAAAGTTAGAGGTATTGTACTATAATTTTTCGAGCCCTAAAACGTGCAATTATCGAAACTATATTTTTCTATAAATAGAAGCTCATTCTTCCTTCATTTCTCACCAATTCACAAAAGCTTTAGAGCGATTATTATAGAGAGAAATTATAGAAAGAAGAAGAGAAGTCTGCTACCTCACTATTCCAGTATCCAGTTTTTCTAAGGTAGGGAGTATTATTTCTTTCTTATCCATGAAGAGAACTTCTGTTATTCCATTTTATTCTATTGGAATAACTCAGATATCTGTGAGCTACCCTATACTTGGTGAAATTCTTCATTATTCCATTCTTTATCATTCTCATTGGAACATCCTCATACATGCGCTTCTGGGACCTAGTTCCATTATTTATCATTCATTTGGAACATCTTTTCGTAAGGCTTCTCTGCAGGACTGGGTTTCGTCTTTATTATTCTATTGGAATATCATGTCTGCATGCGTTTTACTGTAATTCGATTCCGTTATTTATTATTACATTGGAATAACTCGCATGCGGCCTATCGCATTCCCCGGTGATTTCGTTTGTTATTCCATTCCGTATTATACTCAGTTGGTTAAAGTTTTGACTTCTATACTCCATGAAATTAGTGGAATATCCTTGATATTTACGCTTCATCCAAAGATCTTTCATGAAAATATTCTTCTGAGCATTCTTGAATTTTACTCTACAAAGCAGTATCATGTTGACAATTTGGACGTTATTAGTTCCTGGATAAATTAATTCTTGAACTTGTTTTATTGAATTCTTATATCACTGTCATCATCCTCATTTTATATTTTGTTGAAAGTCATCTGTGGCCTATAGTTCATAGATGGACTTGGTATGATTATGACCAGGGATTATTCGGTGTAATCATGACCGTAATGTTATAAATGATGTGGAAAAAGTCATCATTGGCCCGTAGTGCATTGATGGACAGTTGTTGGCATGATCATGACCATTATTGAATACACGAATATTTTTGGCCTGTAGTGCATGGATAATTGTGGTCGTGATACTAAAGAATATCCTTGGCCGTAGCGCAGGGGTGATTCGATGATGTGGATTATTTATTAAGCTGAGTCACAGCGATAAAAGTGATGAAAAACCTTCTAATTCATAAAAGATAGTAGATTTTATTCTCTACTTGACTCTTTTAATGGATTGCTTGATCCGCTGCAGTTAAACTTGATGGTTGTTATATTATATCAGTTTAACACTATTGAAGGCTAACGATAATATATTCTGCATTATCTTAGTCATAATATTTCCTACTAGGCTAGTTGAGCTCACCCTTTTACTTTTATTGTTCTCTTCAGGAAATGAGAACGTAGCAGGGACTAGTCGGGGAATGGAGTGACGGACCAGATGATAGCATTAGTAGTCCTCACTATTCAGTGAAATAGTGGAAACTAAGTGTAAAAATATTGAATTTGGGTTTGTATATTGTCTATACGACAATGTTTGTATTAAAACTCACAGCTTATGTTTTGTCGTACTTTACACGACAGTTGTATAATTAAGTTGTATTTGTATTCTGTACCATGTATTTGACGACTCAGAATAGGTGATGTATACCTATTTTGGGGGCGTCACAAGTGAAGTAGCAGAATATTTTCCTTCTTTCTCTCTATAATTTCTCTCTCTAGAGTTTCAGTGACTTCGTAAGAAATAATGAAGGAATGAGCTTCTATTTATAGGAGAATGGACTGAATAGTAATTAATTCATGAACGGTCCAGATTGATTTACTTTTAAACGGACGGTCCATATTGATTTACTATTAAAACTTAAAGCAACGGTCCATACTGATTTACTATTAAAACTTTAAACCAATGATCCATATTGATTTACTATTATAACTTTCCACCAGCGGTCCATATTGATTTACTATTATATCTTCAACCAACGGTCTAAAAAATTAGCACATCTCCTCATGGAATAATATTGTACCCAAAAATGATTTGGACCGAAAAGAAATATATATTACGGGTGAATAGTACCCCGTGAATAGTAACTCGTGAATAGTAACTCATGAATAGTAACTCGTGAATAGTAACTCATAAATAGTAACACATGAATAGTACTCCAACACGAAAAGTGCTCCAAATACTGTAACGCCCCGAAATGCGGTCTATCTTCACACCCGGATTCCATACGTCACTAGTACATCCTTCATCCAACATACATCATTATATACCGAAATATAACAACATACATTCTCAAATCCCAGGTTCTCGAAACCTTAGAACCTTTCTCATTACAAATAATGATAGTTACATTATTCCTTTCATCTTACAAGAGTGACTTTTATCCACCACCAAGGATACATACAGTTCATTAAACTAGTCTATAGTTTAATTTTCATCTTTCTACATTACAAGTCTTCAGTTGATCTTTTCGCTCATTCACATTCTGAATGGCACTTCATCTGGATACCGTCAGCTTGATCTATACGGGATCCTTAAGTACTTCTAACATCGTTCGCTGAAAATGTTTTTCATTTAAAGCAAGTGTGAGCATTCAATTGCCCAGCAAGTCATAACAGTTGAACAAACAACTTTAAGAGTTTAACATTCTTTTCAGACTTCAATAACCGAACAAAGGTTACGAAGTAGCTTGAATAATAGGAATAGTCTTGATTCCTATCATCTTAAAATTTTAGTTACATGCACTTTGAAATACTTTCATTCTCTACTCTCTTTCATGCACATTCATGCATGCAGAATCAATAGCAGACTTACAATAACGATTCATGTATAAACAGAACATTCTTTTATTGAGCAGTTCAAACATAGAACAATTCATCTCATAGAAACACCGAAGTGTTCACATTGTGGCACAAGGCCTCATACATTCTACCACCTTATACAAATATCGCACATTCAAGACATAGATGTAACTTCTCAAGTTCAACATCTGAGAAGTTTTAGAAACTAGCATTCATTTAAAAATATGAATGAAGTTAGGAAACTTGTCTTACGCACAGCTACAGCTTACACTGAATTCCTCATTCCAATCCCTATCACACATAAGGAAACAACACATACACCAATTAGTCATATACTTGACTTACGCATTGGTTTACTTAACTTTACTTCTTAAGGTTCACGTTCTTACAACTAAGTTTACGCGACCAACTTTCTTTATCGTTTTACGGCTTTATGACATACGGAGATGTCTTACTCAAAACGTTCATCATCTTTGATGATTTACATTCTTATCTTCTTTTTATACTTCTTTAGGACTCAGCACACATTGGTTCTCTGCTAGTAGTCCATATGGTACTCTAAGTGGTTTCCCACAAATAACCAACAAACAAGTTCCCGTCTCATCTACACTGCCATCACAGTGAGTTAGATCGGTTGCCAGTTTCGTATATACCTTCGCTCTCTAAAGGAATTATTTAGCCCAACTCCCATATGTCAACCATCAAAGGTTACGATTGTACCACAACCTAACTTTCTCTTAACTTATCCGAACTATTAAATTATAATGTTCGTTAAGTCAAAGTCTTATTCCTTATGGCTTTCTGGCAAATAAATGCCACACCTCGGGATTCATTCATCACCGTCCAAGTCATACAGTCTTTTGTATATTCAGAACGATCATTCCGCATTCATTTTATGCATTAATAGCGTTAAGTATTTTACATTACCTTATCATTATCTTACAACATCCATTTCATTCAACTCGGAGCATCATCCAAGTTATAAACATTAACTCGGCTTCTTTTACGTTATACGTACTTATCTTTGATTCAGCTTCTTCACCTATCACAGGTTTAATCATTGGCCTTTGTTATCCTACGGTCAAACCATACATGGAGTGTAGGTTCTACCCGTTTAATATTCGCGTACACCTAACCTTCACATTGGTTAAAGTGTTCTACGCTTACATTTCATTCTAGCATTCTCATCTGACTCACAATCAGTTTTTCATTAATCTTCTTACCATTCGTTACGGATTTCTTGATACCATTCTTATCTTACTTACTACATTCATCAACGTCTAAGTCATACAACCAGGGTATACTTAACACGTTCGTCCAACGCGAATACGATTCACGAGGATCGTTTATGTATTCAACGTTCACGTTGCTCGTCTCTTAATCTCTCATTCAACCTTTACTCAAGGTTTCAATTTCATTACCTCGTTATTCAACCCATGAACCCCATGTTCATTATTCTTTCTTAATGTCGAAGCCATACAGTCTGTTGTATGCTAAGACTGATCGTTCATCGCAACGTTGCGTTCATAGCGTCTATACACTTTACATTCATCTCTCAATGCCATGTCATAACATCAAAATGTTATACATTAACATCGTCAACCAACGTCTAAGGAATCACAACCATGGCAATCCCTCACTTTCGTTTATCGCGACTACGGTCCCCGGACATCAGTTCCGTAACCCGCATCTACATTCTTTGTCTTTTATTCTCGTTTAATCTTTTCGTTCAACCTTTATTAAAGGTTTAAAAAACTTGATTAAGTGTTACATTAATTGAACATAATGTTCATATTTCTTTCTTGCACATCCTCCAGTAACTGAGAACTAAAAATCTCACTTCTGGGCATTACTCTTGCCGCGGCTGCGGCCCTGGTTCTTCCTTCTCTCTCTCGTGATGCACATGACCTACTTCTCTCTCTCTCTTCCTGACCAGCCATGGCCATGAAGTCTCTTATTAGTGGCATGACATTGCCACACACACTCGAAAGATTTTAAGATCAGATACAAATATGGCTACCACCAAATAAATTGTACTACGGTTTATGCTGCAGCAAACTCTTCTTGATGTACTTTGACACTTTATTACGCGTTCATGACATCGACCTCGAAAGCACATATTCACTCAGCCATGGCCATTGGAGTATGAAACCTAGAAAATTTTTCTAAGTCTTTTACAAGCTTGAGACGCTGATTTCAAAATCTCATAACTTCTTCGTTATAACTCGGAACGAGGTCATTCCAAAGCTATTTTCTTCCTTATCTTACATACTTCGATTACCCTCGGATAGAACTTTGTTCTGAATCCGTTAACATGCCATTCAATTGGCTTAATCTTCATTCTTCGTTCATTTTAACGTTTTTAACGTTCTTTGTTCGTTCGTCCCTAATTCGGTCATCCGAACTCGAAATTCGTTCGTTCTTGAGTCCATGACTCACATTTTCTACATTCTCTTACTTTCTTATGAAACCCTACACAATTGGGTTCATTTACTAACTTTCAAATTTTTCGTTCTTCTTTTATGAAATTTTCGCCATAACTTCGTTATAGCTTAGTTTTAATCCGTTCTTCATGAACGATTCTACCGTTCCTAACCAAGCAATAAGCAACTAACTTATAGGCGATGGTTTTAAACTTGTCCATTAACAACAATTATACTACGATGGTTTTAAATTTGTCCATCAACAACATTCTTCGCGTGTTCTTCGCGTTCCTCGTTCGTTCTTCATTTTTAATCGATATTTTGGATTACGATTTCACTTTTTCTTGGAATTTGATGTTATAGAACACCATTCCTTACTTACTTAACCTACTCATTCATAAGATTCATTTGGATCGCTCAAAATCCTTACGAATCTTATACTTCCTTAAGAAATTTATAAACTAAATTTCTTATTTCTTATTTCTTATTTTCTCATGATTTCAACCATATGAAATCATTCTCAATATCTTTACTCCTTATTCTCATTAAGTTGTGTTTTTGAACATAAAAACTTAAAGAAAAATTAGAAGAACTAGGGTTCGAATTACCGTTCTTCTTTAATCTCCTTCCGTCGGACAAAGCGTGCATTCAAGCTAGCTTTTCCTCATTCTCTTTCTCTTCCTCTCATATCCGAAGTCTCTCTCTCTTTCTCTCTCAAGTGTTGGTTGAATTATCCATCAAACAAATAAGCTTAAGCTTGTTTATATTTAAAACCAAGGCTAGGGACATTTTAGTCATTTCGCCACCCTAACCTCCTTACTATTCATAACTTAGCCACCAAGTTTACTTGGTGGCCAAGTGGCCGCCCCACCTCTTTACCTAGGTGTTTCCGTATTTCGGAATTCGTCCGACAATTCGAAAACTGTGATTCTCGGAATCCAAATATTTTTGGATATTTCGCCTTTCCTTTATCAATTAAATTTTACGTAATCTTCGGATCTCCGAAAAATTGAAAAACACTTTTCCACGTTAAGCGTTTTTCTTCACATTTTCCCCTAACGTAGCTAAACGAATGAAAAAGTACACAACAGTACTTTTCGTCATTTTTATTTCGTCCGATTTCTGCACGTTTTTCGAGAAAAACTTTTATTGGCTTACTTAACTTTTCACGATATAATATCATCAAATCTTTTAACGGAATGTCATTTCGACATACCGAACTCTCGGAAAGGCTTAGGTTATTCAAACCCTAACCCTTAGGTTTCATCGGGTGAATAGTGCCTATTCCGTCTTTTTCCCCGAAAATATTTTGTTCCCAGAAAAATTTTATTTTCGTCTTGAAAATTCTTACTCGTTCAATCTAGCTCGTAGCCAGAATCCTCCCGATTAATAATCATTCTAGGTTATAGAATGATTAATAAACACATAGCACATAATATTATTAATAAAAATTCCTTTTATTAATAACTAATTTTTAAACCTAAATTCTGGATAATCCAAAATTCCGGGTTGTTACAAATACTCGATTGAACAATATAACCTCCAGACATCAATTAATATCGAAATAAATATCGATTTCCACTAACACTAATAATCCCAACACAATAGAACTATCAATTTCATCTTTAATCAACACGAACTTATTCATCATTTATATTATAACTCATAATATTTAACAACCAGGTCGTTCCCAGGAAAGAGGGGGCTTTCCAATAAGAATTTCTCCTTATTGACGCGCAATTAGGTGACCAAACCTCTCCTTGACAGAACTTCTAAACATTGTCAATATTGCAAATAATAATATTATAAGACCCCGAATTTTATGAAATAAAAGTATTCAATTTTCCTATTTAGTAAATGGTTAAATTGATAAAAGGTTAAAGTTAAGGGTGATATATGAATTTTTTCAAAATACGCAAGTGGTTATAAAATATTCATTGTTGTCGGGGAATATTCGTTTAGTCGTGAAATATTCTTTTACGTAGGGAATATTAAATGCGATAGTAGCCCATTTGTGGGCCCCATAATAGAATAACTGTTGGATAAAGAAAATGACAAGTTTGAGTTTTTATAAATAACGAAGTAGTTATTCTGAATTAACCTTTGTTGGAATACACAGTGGTTTAAATACGATGAATACACATAGTTACCGCAATAGCATTACGGTATTGCATAGTATTTTTTTCAATTATTGATTCTTACGAGAGAAGACACTACTTAATAATTGTTACAGTAATTACTGTTCAATATTTTATTTTATTGATTCAATAATTGCTACGTTGATATTTTATATTATTGTTGTTCAATAATTGTCACTGCACAGTATCTCCATTATCAGATCAATAATTCATATTATTTGAATAATATTATTAGATAGCATTATTGGCAATGTCTAGAAAGTTCTGTCAAGGAGAGGTTTGGTCACCTAATTGCGTGCCAGTAAAGAGAAATCCTTATCAGAAAGCCCCCTCTTTCCTGGGAACTGTCTGGTTGTCATTATTGTGATTCTGTAATATTATTTATGAATAAATAATTATTGATTTATATGATAATGAAATATTTATTTGATGTGGATATAAATGATGGATTTATTTATGTGGTTATAAATGAAGGAATTAATGTTGAGGTGTTTTATCAGTATTTTGTCGGATTGGAGTTATTAAAAGATCAAATCAGTGTTCTTACAGTTTTATTGTGTGAGTTATAATTTTTAATCCGACCGTTGGATCGTTTTGATTTTTGGATATGTTATACATATATAAGTTGAGTATATGTCCACAAATTTTGAACCTTTAAAAATGAACGTATAATTTGTTATGAATTTTAAGAGGTGACTGATTCGAAAATTAGGTTTATAAATGATTTTGATGGAAAATTCTAGAAATGGGTGGGCCCCACTTTTGGTTGGTGAGAAATGTGCTCAATTGAATTTTCAAATGTGGTGGGTGGGAATAGTAGCAGGTAAAGCCATCGGGGTTGCGAGTTAAGTCCGCCTTGAGCGTCTTAACATTTTCCTATAAATAGAGGACTAAGTTAGAATTGAAAATTGCACCAGAAACAAGTTTTCTCTTTCTCTCTAGAGATTATCGAGTGTATTTTGTGAGTATTTAGATACTTGGTGAGTTGCTATTCTTCATGCAAAGTTTCCTTGATGTCATATCCGATATCCAATCGTAAGTCTTTTTTCTTTTGAGGTAAGGGATAGTAAGGGATTTTAAGGGTTGTTATGTTTTTCAGTTTTGTAATTTTTCCGACCTTCAAAAATTTTGGAAAACTTTGAAATGATAATTTGATGAGTTTTCTAGATTGTGTCCAAAAATGGCGATTTTTGGATGTATAGATTAGGAGTTATGAATTTTATGAGAAAAGACTATTTTAAATGTAACCGCTTATAATTCCTTGTGGTTAACTCCAAAAATTGATGAAATTTTTATTGGGAGTACATCTATATAATATCAGTGTACTCTGTAAATTTCGGAATTTTTGGATAAAAGTACAATTTATGATAAATGTCTAAATATTCGGCGATTTTGGCCATATGAAAAATAGTAAATGAATTTTAAAAATTCTGAGAAAAATATATGTTCAATATGGAACTATATTCGCTAAATCCCGGAAAAGAAATATTTTTGAATTGATTTGGTATTTTCATGAAAATAGACGAGTTATGAGTAAATGAATTAAATATGTTATGTGAAGTAAGAAAATTGGAAAATATGATTTTATGGCTTGAGAATCATACATGAGTTATATGCAGATTTTTGATGAGGGTTTTGGTTATTGGTGATGAAATCTTATGAGTTTGGCATTTTAGAATGATTAAATGCATTATTTAGTAAAGTGTAAACAATTAAAATAAATTGTTTATAAGTTTAAGAAATGTTATTTCAATATCATTATACTGAAATATTGGTATGGATTTTATTGTGGAATTTCTACCTTTTTGTGTCAGGTTTACTATTCATGAGTTACTATTCACGAGTTACTATTCATGAGTTACTATTCACGAAGTTACTATTCATGGATTACTATTCATGAGTTCATGACAAAATTGGTTTTTTTTCTAACCAAATTATAGTTGATTTATGAATATTACTCTTGAGATTAAAACTGTATGTTGATCATATTATTTTTATTATCATATATAACATTTTTATAACCCTAATGATGATATTTCTCTTTGACTTGAGTGTAAAGATGGGTAGATTTTTGGTATGATCATGACTATGGGTTCTCTTTGGCCAGTAGTGCAAAGTTGAATTATTGACTGATATGATCGTGACCATTGAATTTATAATTGAATATCTTTAGCTTAAGTGCAAAGGTGAAATGATCAACATGGTTATAATTATTGTTTATATAAATTCTAAAATGATTATATATTTCTTTGAGATAATAATATATTTGGCCTGTAGTGCAAATATGAACTGTTGAAGAATATATTTGGCCTGTAGTGCAAATATGAACTGTTGAGGAATATCTTTGGCATGTAGTGCAAAGATGAATTGTTGATGAATATCTTTGGCCCGTAGTGCAAAGATGACATGTTGTTGAATATCTTTGGCCAGTAGTGCAAAGATGAACAGGTGTTGAGATGAACATGACCAACTGGTGATACAAATGAATATCTTTGGTCGTAGTGCAAAGATGAAGTTATTAGTATGATTATGAACAGAAAATGTGATTTGGTGTAACCATGATCTTTGATGTTTCAGGTAAAGATAGGTGATGAAAATTATCTTCGTCCTGGATGAGAAGAGGAATTTAGAACTACATTTATGATTATGAGTTATTCATATGATTGTGGACCTGAATTGTTGATTGATGTTACAGGGATAAAACATTGTTGGTGGATTTTTAACATGGAGAAGATAATAGACTTCATAGTCTATTTGACTCTTCTAATGGATTGCTCGTTCCGCTGCAACTATGGTTGAAATTTTTATCATCTACTATATGTTCTAAATCTCTGATTTATTACTAATGAAGGCTATTGATAATTGAATTATCTTTAGTCATGATATTCTTTCTTGAAGTAGTTGTGTTTCACCCTTTTGCTTCACAATTCCTTTCGTGTAATAAGTGTAGGCGGGTCGAGTGGGGATAACAAGGAATAGAATCGGTGGTCTATATTTGTTGAGGGTGAGGCGAACCCAATGTTGGAAGGGTGTTTTGTCACTATCATACAAGATGTCTAATGACATACAACCTCGTATCATCATAAGAGGCGGGGATGTGCTCATCCACTTCTTTGAGTATATATCTGAGCACTACTATATAATCTTGGTGTTTGTTTGAAGTATAATTCTCAATTAGAGACAATGGAGATAATGATATGTCAAGAGAAGACTTACCATTGGGAAGAATATGATAGTAATCTTCTTGTTTTTCTTTGGGGTCTATTAGGTCAACCAAGGATAATTACATGGCCATATGATATCTATCATAACCTGTATTTAATGGCCTCCCATGTACGAAGGTTTACTTGAGCACTTTCCAAAGATTTTAGTTTCTAAAATGAGCTTTTTGACTACACCTTTATGTAAGGTGTCATCATGAGAGTCTTGTCCACTATTGGGACATGTGTCACATTTGGTATATATTTGTATCCAAACTCACAGCATATGTGTTGTTGTATTTTGTACGACAATTGTTGTAATAAAGTTGTAGTTGTTTTATGTACCATGTATTTGGCGACTCAGAATGGGTTGGATGGAATGGATCTATTTTGGGGGCATCACAAATATGAATAACTTTGCCGTCTCAATTATTGATTTAATAATATATCATATTATGCAGATGATACTATGACAATAATTGAATCAATAATATGAGAGATATGATGCAGCAATTACTGTAGCAATAATTGAGTATAACTGAGTGACTTATCACGTAAGCATCAATAATCAATATCGTGTGCTACTATGCAACCACGTGTATTACTGTACTTTTACTACCGAGTAGTTCAACAGTTTTAACGGTAACTTTCGCCGTTATTTTTATAAAAATATCTTTGTCGTTTTCTCAATCCGATGATAATTACATTGTGGGTCCACTAATGATTGTACTTGCGTAAATACGGATATTCCCCGACAAAAAGAATATTCCCCGACCAATCGAATATTATACAACAACTTGCATACTTTGCAAAATTTATAAATACTACCCACAACTATAACATTATATCAAATCCACACCATAATATAAAAAAATATTTCGAGAAAAATTAAATCTAATTCATAAAATTCGGGGTCTCACAATTTGATTGTCATACCATATTTCTCAATTTTCCAGATTTTTGAAAACATCAAATCCGAGCCTATAGATGTTATTGATCTAACATCTATCAACCCAGTTCATCAATATACACCACAAACAACATGTTTAAACATTAAAACACAAGATCTAACATGGAATTAAAGTTCAGATTTCTAAATTAGGTTTTATACCTCTATGAACAAATTCTTGAATCTATGCCTCTGATTTGTTGTGAGTGTTAGTGGGGCTTGATTTAGGACTGGTTTAACAAAGAAATTTCGTGGGCTAGAGAGAGAGTATTGGTTAAGAGTAAGTTGAACAAATGGGCTTAATAAGTGACTTTTCTCTCTCTTGAATCTATATATATAATGTTGTAATGAATATGGCTGAGATATTGCTGCTGATTTGTGTTATTTTAGGTCACATGGCTGGTCAAGAGTTGGCCAACAACTCCAATTATTGCTAGATATACAAGTAAGCTTCAATAATGCGCAAAAGGGTATTTTTGTCATTTGACTTTTGATTTTAATGGCATTTTGGTAATCTTATCAAACTCTTAGGGTTTGGCCCTTAGGGTTTAACCCTAAGGTCTTGCACAATTAATTTGTAAGATTTCTAATTAAGCCAAAAATAAAATTTTAGTTTCTAAAAATTACAAATTAGGGTTACTTAATTAGATTAGGTTTCTTAATTACATTATACATGAACATTAGGGTTTAAAGTCCACTAATTAGCATTAAGCTTTATAATTTAGTGATTGGGGTTCCTAATTTAGTAATTAGGATTTTCAATTAGCAAATTAGGGTTTCTAATTTCACGATTAGGATTTCGAGTCAATAATTAGGGTTTTCCAAATTACCTTTGGTTTCCTAATTACTTAAGCTTACACATTAGGTTTAAGAATTTACTAATTATCATTAAGCGTGCCAAATTAGCGGTTAGGGTTTACAATTTCGAAGTTAGGGTTCCTAATTTAGAAATTAGGGTTTCCTAACTTAGATTATAATTCTAATACTTGTCATAATCACATTAACACAATTTTTGACCGATCTTAACTCCGGTTTGAGTTTCAAATCACAGTACTACTAGGTTTTCTATTGATATATCATAATTGACCAACCATTATCGGCCCACACATATAGTACATTATAGCACTAAAATATAATTAATATTATATTATTATTTTCATTCCTTGTTAAAAATCCAGAATTAGGGTTTAGATTCCATATCTGATTTATCTTACATATATAGCATTATTAATTAAGTTAAAATAATTAACTTAATTAATCAATAAATTCATATAATAAAATATTTTTATAATAATTCTAGTAATCATTTCATATATTATTTAAATATTATATAATCATATTTTATGGAAAATAAATAATAAAAACATTTCTACTATAAAATTAATTATTATAAGAATACTTTATAATGATCAATAATTCTAAAATAAAATTATTTGTAATTATTCATGTAATAAATATATTTTTATTAATCACATAAATGCATATGCTTTATCTTATACATATTCCCACCTTTAAAATAATAAATAAAAAAATTATATGTAAAATTTCTTATTAATTTATATAGAAAATATCGGGTTATTACAATAACCACCTTCCGATGAATCACAAACATATTAATCCTAATCCACAGTTGATAGAATTAAATCAAACACCTTAATTAACTAATTCACTATATTCCTATGTGAATTACAATTAAGAAGGATTTAAAGCACATATTCCCTATCAGATTACACGCGGCGTAAAGGCATATCCTTATCCTAAACACAAATCATAAATTCCAACACCATGCAGTGAACACAATCACATGCTATTATTGTTCATATCTAAATCTATACTTCATCTCCAAATCCATATAGATTATCATGGTATATTGTTAGCTAGATAATTAAACAATTAAACACAATCATAATAGACAATCCATAGAATAGATCACAATAATTAACAGAGAATCATACTAAAATAAGCTATGCAATAAGATCCGTTGCAATCTTAAACAAAAGATTTAGCTCATGATTAATGAATTAAAATCAAGAATCAACAATTGAATAAACATTAAAAGACAAAAATAAGAATAGAGTGAAGAAAAAATATGTTGTCAGAAAATCTCCATATTCCTCAAGCTCCTGCTCTAGATCTTCAATGGTCTCCAAGTTGTTTCAATCTCCAAACACTACTACAAAACAGTAAATAGATAACGCATAAAAAATATTGTGATTTCTATCCCAGAGACGTCGTGGTTAAGGGTGTCATCTATTTGACACTCTTATACAACGTTTTTAAAACGTTGTAGTTAGACACATTATACAACGTTTTTTTCTTTAAAAACGTTGTAGATTTGTTTTCCATAAATTATTAGATGCTTGAAAACGTTGTAGATGGTATGATTCCACAATATTTTTTGGCTTAAAATGTTGTAGTTTAATATATGAGACAACGCTTAGACACATTTACACAACGTTTAGAAGGTGTCATCTATTTAAAGCCAAAATGTATCAAACATTTCAAATATACCAATTGCAAATAATATTACTATCCATACATCTAAAATTCAAAATATACCAATTACAAAGAATATTAATACCATACAATACGTTTACATCCCAATAATACCAAACTATCCATACATCTCAAATTCACTTTTCAATATAATTACTACTATATTGAATTATGAATTTGACTACATCCACAAAATATACCAAACTATCCATCAAAAATATAGAATGATTAAGGAACTTCATCAAAAATAATGAAGGAATGGTTTAGAACTGGAACCCTTTGGCTAATGCTCTTAGTTTGCATACCACGACAGAGACCTTATTCTTAAGGAGCAGCAGCACTTTCAGCACTCAGGTCCACAGAAATATCAAGATCCTGAATATATACACTTAATTATAGTGCAATTTAAGCAGGAAAGTTTGGTGATTTAAAATCTGAGGTAATGTTTACTCGTCACAAGAAAAAGAAAAAAAAATGAGGCAGTGTTTGCAAAGATTTATTAGTGCTTAACTAATATATAATCTGTTCCAAACTGATAAATACATCATGTGTTGCTCGCACGTTGCGCATGCATAGTCTAACACATACACAACACAAGCAAACAATCAACTACAAGAATCCGAATTTGATAGCTTAAGAAAAAGTGCAAATACTTATAACATGTGGTGCTGATGATCCCAAGTCATGACATGAAGTTGATGTTGAAAAACATTAGTATGAGATGCCAATTGCACCATTTGCTGATTTGGTCTACCTACAGCCAACCCTAAGTTCTATTAAAGGTCACCAGTGATTTTTAGTATTATGTAACTGAAGTCTTATATCATTTGTGAGCAAATAAGAGAAACAAAGGAGGTTTCGTAATAAATGTCTGTAACACAGTATTTATTAACTACTAGTTTCAAGTGCATTATTTACCCAGAAACAAACCATACATAATTTGCCATGCATACATATGAAATTTGATTTTCCTGATAAGTTAAATCTTATAAATACTCTTGCTCCTACAGCCTCACATACCAAGTCAATTGCGAATTTTTTACCTTAGAAGTAATATACCTTAGAACTTCTTTAAAGTGATCTGCACATTCCTTGCAAGGATACATTCGAGATAATATTGCCATCTGCATACAAAATGTAATTCCGTTGAATGGTCGGTAGCCAATAAATACGCATTTTTGTTGTCTAGACTATAGAAAACTATAGTTCTGCTTTCATCTCAGATAGCATAAGAAGTCTTCAATCTAAAATAAATGCAGGGAAATCCACATATAACTAATTTAGGCATGAATTTAACAGAACCATTTTAATATCAAAATAAATATTCATTTTACACCAGATATTTCAAAGAGCAGGAAGACTTGTACTCCTGGAGAGTGAAAGAGTATCATACCAGTTCTTTCATATCCTTTTTTTGTTGCCTGGTTGGCTTGTCTGGGAACCAGGTAAAAAATGAAGACAAAAACAGCATAAGGGGATAGATGTCACATACTTCCAAGTTTCATGTATGATTTGCCCGCCAACACAAAATTAATCAAGCACAATATAAATTAATTCCACATGTTATAACATTAACAAGGGAAAGCATTGACCCTAGTAATAAAGGTCACGTTCTGAAGCAAGTAATCCAAGTATAGACCTGCACTAAGACAACATCACTAAACACTGAGAGACTTCAGCCTCAGTGAATGCATAAAATAAAATTTCTTATTATATATCAATGTTGGTTGAAATGGCAGAATTAAAATAACAAAAACTTGGTGTTAGCTTTAAGTAGAGTACAACAAGCTGAAAGCAACAGCTTTTATGATATGCATGCTAACCATCAAAGATTTTTTTTTGATAACTTAACCATCAAAAAATATTACAATCTTTCTAGATTAAAACTCAAAAAAAACATTCAGGACTACATTTAATAGTTTCTCGTTAGGATCAGAATGCTAAGTATATAAGCTTACTCGATAAGTTAAAGGAATTTCGAGTGAATATAATTATCAACAAGTAAATTGACATTTATGAATTTCCAAGGCAAGGGGCAAGAAAGCATCTATGCAATAAGAAGAACGCAAGAAAAAAGCAACAAACATGAGAATACATGTGCAACAAGAGTGAAGAAACGTCCAAGTTGCCCTTCCAAGCTCTTCTTTTGACACTGGGTGAGCAGATTTTTTCTGAAGAAAATATTAGTAGCAAAAAATAAGAAAACATTCTATGTCTCATAAAGTATGCACTTAATACTAACCTGAAGTAAAACTCATCAAGTATATGCTAATTGGTCCATAGAATTAAGAATCCTGTTTACAAGATGAAGAATGACTTATAATTATTATGAACACTTTGCTAGATCCCTCATTACAGCTTTGCCACCATTATTATTCAGCAGGTATCATAGATATTTGTGTCTAGGAATCGCTTTTTTAAGACAGTATCTATTTTGGGACAAGAAAACTGATAAAGTATCTAATAAGATCTTAATCATTTATATTTTTGGTTCTTATCAAAACACAGGCTCGTCATTTATTATTAAACACTTTTGTCATAAAACCAGTGAAATTTATTCAGTCCTGACTCCACCAAATAAAGCCTCCTACTTTTGATACCATTTTCTTTTATAAAAGCAATGCAATCAGATTCAGAGCATCAAAGACTGAATTAGAATGGTTCAATTCCATACATGATAGTAATTCGGTTTGACGTGGATGAGGAACCATTTAGATCCTACCCTTTTGTGCCCCCGAAAATTCACATTTACCATAATGACAGAAGCTAATAAAATATCCAACATAATACCTGACGGAGATATGCAAGTCTTGTTTACATAGAATAAAATTGATGAATAGAAAAGTACATATATTGGAACAGGGATATCAGCAGGTATTTATCACCAAACAGCACAAATTGCAATAAAAAAAAAAGAAAATAACAATAAAATCATGCCAAGCTCTCTGTTAACGCCAAGATCTTTCCTCGCGTCCCAATCACGTAAGATACGTCCGATATCCTGCACAGTTCAACAGGTCAACACCAAAAGCTTGACGGCTTGACCGTCGGGGGATAGCTCCGGCGTGAGAGTCAGTATCGGCGATCACAAGGTTAACGATGGAGAAAAATATCTCTAGTGTATGGAGAGAGAAAAATAGTTTAGATAAGTGATTAGCAGGACCGGCCCTGGGCTAAAACCCAAGGTGCCTGGGCTTTAGGCTCAAAATTTTTTAGGGCCCCTTAAATTGCATATTGGTCCAATAGTATTAGTCTCCTTCACAGAATCACGTTCGTTCGGTCTTCTTCACGGCTTCAGCCTTCACAATTGCCTACGTTAGTTTGTCTGATTGTCTCCTTCATCTCATAGATTCAGTTCACACAAATAGTTCACATAACACAAATCAATCAATCTGAAAAGGCAGAAAAGCAAATCCTTCAGTCCTTCTCCTTCATCACTGATTAGTGATTAATTTCAGGTATTAATTCTATTTTTTAGGGTTTTGAATTTAATTTTTTTTTATGAGATTTAGAAGCATTGTCTGATTTTGTAAATTTGTTTATGCTCATCGTGGTCCGTGGATTATTTGTTTATGCTAGTGTTCTTGATTAAATTAAATGCTATATAGATGGCGGAATAATATTAGAAAAGTTCCAATTGGGTTGTCTTATAGAGATGAAAATTATTTTTTCAAAATATTATTTTCAAAATATGATGGGAAGTGGATATTGGAATTTGGGCACAATTGATACCTATTTGATTCTTATCTCGCACTATGTTTATTGACAAGGATGGGAAGTCAAAGACTGAATTTGCTGGGCGGATGGGGAACGCAGCAATTTTCATGGGTATGTGTATATTTTTCTTTCTTTTTATTTTGCAAATACATCCATTTCTTTCTTGTTTGAAGTTACATATTGATTGGTATGTGATTTATATTCTCGGTTAAATGGTTCATTTTTTTGTATATCAAATTGTTAGAGTTACAAAGTAACAAATAACACAATATGAGAGAAATACTGAAGAAGCAATGCAAGAAAAAATTGTAGGAGCAATTAAAGCTTTAACATTATAATAGCTTATATTTATGTTATGTGTATTCAAAAGTGAAAAGACCTATTTTTAGGCCTGAGATTATGTTGAAATTTTGCAGATTTTTAAATTTTAATTCACCATGGCTCCTAAAAAGTATATGTCTGGATCTGAAAAAAGAAAAAGAAAGAAAAAAACGGATGAATCAGTTTAATCTCAAGCGGGTTCACTTGATAAATTTTTTGGTAGTAAGAAACAAAAGGAGAGTTCTAGTGTGTCAGAAAATGAAGAACAAATAGTAGATACGGGGAATGAAGAACAAGAAATTTTTTTGTATGCGTATCTTAATAAAAATTCGCAAAAGGCCCATTTTGTTGTTGTCCGCTTTAGGCCCTTCAAAACTCAGGGTCGGCCCTGGTGATTAGTTTAGTTACCTTCCTTCCTTGTATGATCGTTTCCCCATACGCACTCCAAACCCGGCCTACTGTACCACCCTCTCTGGTGACCCATTTTCCCCCCCCTGTCATCTCAAATAGAAAGTATGCGACTCACCACTATCTCTGCATCCTTTGTTTGCCACCGCCGGTCATCTGAGTCCCATCCTCATTAATGTCATGCAGAAAGGTGGCAGATAACAGTCAACTGTTATCTTGTGTCATGATGGCCGGTCAAAGTTGATAAACATATCTTATTTGATTAATGGATCAGCGCCCAAAGGATAATTAAGCCCAATACATTTAAGACACAAGGAATAAAATATAAGGGAGGAGCCCAATTGACCCGGTCCAACAATAAAATATTTAAGTCCCAGGGAGGAGCCCAATGGACCCGACCCAATAATGAAAAGTATCATGGCCCAACATTGCCCCCCAGTCTTTTATTAAACAGGGTGTTTAATAGAAGACTGTAAATAATATAGGCCCATGATGTAATGAATTGTAATAAATCACAAGGGGTCCAATCTGAAACCTACCGAGGCCCAACGGATATGCCAATCAACAATTTCAAATAAAATGAGGCCCAAAAGAGAAAAGCCCACTCCGGTTAAGATATTTAAACCCAAAATTGGACGCTACCTCTTCTAATTCACCATCATTGCTGCAAATTAAATGTGCCACCCTCGTGTACCGTGTAACCGTCAATATAAAAGGTAATTTTCCCAAATTGACAACTTTACTTGCCATTTTGAATTTCAGACGCCCTTTCAAGCTCTAGACCTCCTCTCCTCCTTTCTCAGATTTCTCTTTCTTCTGCAAACCATCAACAATGGCGTCTTTCGGCTCTGCTAACGTCACTCCAATCCATGCCATTCCTCTCACCACTGTTCCTCCTACACCCAGCCCAAGCAAGGCCACTTCGGGATCAAACCCTAACCCCACTGGTACCTCAAGCAAAAGCAAGCCGAAAAAGCCTCTTCCCAACCCTTCCATCTTTTTCCAGAGCACAACATAGTTTATTCACGCCAACACTGCGTCAACGTTGACTGAGAAAGACGTTCAAAATGCATACGAACGGTATCAGGTTCCGGCGACCCATCAATTCCGTTGTCCCACCACCACAGAGAGTATGTACCAGTGTCCAGACGGCTGGACCGCCATGCCTCTGACACTCTTAGAAAAAGGGGTTCGATTCCCCTTACACGTTTTCTTGGTCACCCTCCTGGGGTTCATTGGCGTCGGGTTCGCCCAACTAGTCTCGAACTCTTATATTCATATCTTGGCGTTTGTCACCTTCTATCACGAAGTGGGTGTCGCCCCCACTCTCGACTTCTTCTTCTCCATATACAGTATCACTAAGTCCAGAGAGAAGGAGTTCAAGGTTCTGAGAAAAATTCCTGCAAAAGCTGGAGAGAACTTCGAGAGACGGTCTCTGATCAACACTCCTTCCAGCAACCGAGGATGGCATGACCAATGGCTCTTCGTCAAAGGGCCAGAAATTGCCTCCCTGCCAGACTGGACTACCTTGGACAAAGTATCTGCCGACTTTGGGGATATAGCTGAAGAGCGTGTGAAAGATATGATTGAACTCCTGGACAACTTCCCAAAGAAGGAGTGGAGTTACAATCTTTTTACCAAACAAGCTTGGTTGTACGACCACAAATGTAAGTCTCAAATTTTTACCGAATTAAAATTTTTGAACTTTATTATTGTAAACAGGTCTAACATAATGTCTTTTTCTGTTGCAGTGTCTTTGATCAAACCTTCATCGATGGACCGAAGGGATTTAGAAAAATTCCTTTCGAGCAAACCTCCAACATCTCCTACTACCGAAACCCCCTAGGAAGAGATTCCGGCTTCTGAAGCCCCAGATGTCGAAGACCTTCCTGTTGAACCAGAAGCCGTAAAATAGACTCTCCGAATTCGCAAAAAGAAGAGAGTTGTTCGAAAGCCAAGAGGTATTTCCCAGGAATCCCATCTGATCACTACCTCTAGCCTGATCGATATGCCTGCAAACGAACGAATGAAGGTTCTTCGTATCAAGAAAAGGCGAGTCAAGGTAACCCCATAGCTGTAAGCGAGCTTGAGTTCCTCTTGGCCCGGTGGAAATTCGAGGCTTAGAAGAGGATCCTGAAGAACAGCCTGAGGCCTCAATTCCCTCTCGAAAAAGAAAACAACCCTCGGATGATCAACCACCACCACCCGGAGAACTGATTCCAGATCAACCACATCCATCATCTATCCCATCGCCAACTCGGGAACCTACTCCTGCCCGTTCTCCATCCCCCGAGAACATATACATGGATCCTTCACCATCTCCTCCCCGTGAAGAACGTACATCCTTTCTCTCAAGGCCGTCTGTTGATGAGTTCCAGAATGACGCGAGGGGGTCTCCAACTGTATGGCCTCAATTTAATGCCAATTTCCCTTTCCAACTCTTCAACTCATTTGTGAGGGAGACCGATGAGCATCGGTTCGGCAACAGTTCAATAATGGACCTTATTAAGGAAGGCATGAGCTATCACGCCAAGGTAAATACTTATCTGATTGTTCATTTGAATTTATATGCATCTTTTTGAAGACTAACGGATTGTCTGTGAACATCTACAGGCGAATGCAGTCTTTGGGCGTCTTCTTCCACGTTACCAAGAACCTGAAGCTGAAGCCGAAGAAGATGCAGCCTGTCGAGAGAACATCATTCTGAAGTCAGCTTTGACTAAGGAAAGAGGTGATCTCGGTACTGCCCTCTTCAACAATGAAAACCTCCAAAGAGATTTAACTCGAAGAATGGAGGAGTTGAAGATCTACAGCGAGGAACTAAAGAAGACGAAAGCCAGCCAGCAGGAGATGACGAGCCTGAATGTCGATCTTGACACTCAAAACCATACGCTGAGGCTCAGAAATGAAGAACTCTGTATAGCCAATCAGATCATGGCGATACAAGTTGACAATCTTCAGGAGGAGGCCCGTCATGACAAAGAGAAAAATCTGAACATACGTCTCGAGCTTCAGGGTAAGCTAGAAGCCTTGGAGGGTTTAGGTCCCCCCCTTGACCGAAGAGCTTCGCAAGAAAATCTATGACGAATACTGGAAGTCTAAAGAACTGAATGAGAAGGTAGTTCAGATGTTTTCTAATGGGTATTACGACTGCCAAAGGAAAGACAAGGCAAAACTTGTCGCGGTCAAAGTTGATCCTACCATTCTCAATTCGTCTGAAGATGAAGCAGCTGCCTGAAGATGGATATCTACTTTTCTTTTTCAACTTATAGGATGTTTTGTAAAAAAAACTTTGTCATTTTATCCTTCTTGTAATTGACAATATATTAATGAAATATCAGTTTTTTTCCTTATTACTCCTTTTTTATTAATTTATGTTGATAGTATCTTAAAAAATGTATGAGCCCTTAACTTAAACTATTAATAAGTAACTAAACAAGTTATATAACAGATAAAATTAAGTTAAGTAATGAGGCAATCTGAACTCAACACTTAGAAAAATTTAGGTAATAAAGTAAAGGAATACTTATTCGTTATTGAAGTGTGAGATAGATCTGCTTCATAGGGAGTTTGTTTACCCCGAAAGGCCTAACAAAACCATAAGATGACATTTGCCTACCACGAAGGGTCTGACAAAGTCTAAAGAACGACAGTTTCCTACCCCGAAGGGCTTGACAACGTCTAAAGGACGACAATTGCCTACCACGAAGGGCCTGACAAAGTCTAAGGAACGACAGTTGCCTACCACGAAGGGCCTGACAACGTCTAAAGGACGACAATTGCCTACCACAAAGGGCCTGACAAAGTCTAAGGAACGACAGTTGCCTACCACGAAGTGCCTGACAACGTCTAAAGGATGACAATTTCCTACCACGAAGGGCCTGACAAAGTCTAAGGAACGACAGTTGCCTACCACGAAGGGCTTGACAACGTCTTAGGGATGGCATTTGCCTACCACGAAGGGCCTAACAAACCCATGAGGAACGACAGTTGCCTACCACGAAGGGCCTAACAACGTCTTAAGGATGGCATTTGCCTACCACGAAGGGCCTGACAAACCCATAAGGACCACCTGCCAATAAGGCTACCATCGAATGGTCAGCGAGTCCACCCGAACCTCCTTACACCAATGAAGTGAACAGCAACGAAGACAAAACTTGTTGAGAAAAAAAGAACTTTTATTGATGAGGACTTAAACATTTACAGACTTCCGGTGTACTGACACTGTATCTACTGAAAGTATTTCCGAAGTCTACCCGCATGCCAAGTATTTTTAATTTCTGATCCATCTAATGCCCTCAACCGATAAGTTCCCGGCTTCGGTACTTCTATGACATCATATGGTCCTTCCCAGTTCGGCATTAGCTTTCCCAAATTCTGAGGTGTAGATGCTTCGACTTCTCTAAGAACAAAATCTCCCACTTCAAATCTGTGAAGCTTTACCCCCTTGTTGTAATGCTTGGCTACTCTCCGTTGATAGGCTGTTAGCTTAATCAAAGCCACCTCTCTGACTTCTTCTAACAGATCCAAATTGACCTTCAGTCCTTCATCGTTGTAGATCTCCTTAAATTGACTGACCCGAAGACTTGGGGATCCAATTTCAACTGGAACTAAGGCATCAGTACCATAGGCCAATCTGAAGGGTGAATCCCCCGTGGTAGTCCTCGGTCGAACGCCTGACTTTGGTCATAGGGATCTCCAGATCCATCGTAACTTTCTATGTGGGGCAACTTCTTGGTGGGGTCAGCTTTTTCTTTAAGAATATCCGCGGAAAAAGGAGATGCCTTCTTTTCCGAAGTGTCTTTCATTTTCTAGACCTCGGCAAGCTGCTTCCGGAGTTCTTTTAATTCTTTAACCAGATACTCTACACCTTCTGGTTGAGATGATGCTTCTTTCTCCGGTGACTCCTTCCTCTTCTGAGTAGACCGGTCTTTTGCTACAGAACCCCCAACTCTCGAGGGACTTTTTCGATGATGAAGGTCCACAGGGCGGAGTGCCCTCGGTGGACTCTCGGGTGTATGACCTCTGGATCTACTTCATTTTTGAACTCGGATGCTATGGTGAGAATGTGCAACAACGAGCGCCTTCTTTGCATTTTCGGGAGTGTACTCCCTGGATCGACCTTTTTGTTCGCTTCGACCTTGCTCCTTAGAACCGACAGGGTGATGTACCCTCTTCGATCTTTGAGGAGTAGGACTTCTTGATCTTCTTCGATCCCGAGGTTGACCCCGAGATTCACGACCCAAATGGGCAGGTTCCTTCCCACTCTGATGCCCACGTTCTTCGGATTGAACATAACTGGACGCTTCATCTCTCAACTCTGCCATCCGAGACATCTGCTCAGCTATATCTTGTCGTTGTTTCATAAGTACCTCCATGGCTCTATCTGCTTCGTCTGCCATCTTAGCAAGTCGGGAGGCCTTTTCGTCTTGGTCATCTCGGTATCGAGTTGTAGGCAAGGTGCCTTCTACTCGTTTCCAACCGTGACCAGATCCTTTCTCTGCCGTGAAAACTAGCTTTCGCTTAACATTACTCACGGCCTTCGGGCGAGAATCTTCATGTGAGCGTTTGGACGCTGTACTGGCATGAGCACTTAATGCAGGTCCCAAACGATCCTTGACAGATACTCGAGGTGCTAATTCACTTACAGCCATAGGCTGTCCTTCAGGTGTAGGTGTTCTACTCTTCCCCATGGATTTTGACGTAGAACAAGCACAGTTGTGATTGAAAGTACTCAGGACACTAGAACCCACCCCTCCTTCTAGCGCCAATGTTAACGCCAAGATCTTTCCTTGCGTCCCAATCACGTAAGATGCGTCCGATATCCTGCACAGTTCAACAGATCAACACCTAAAGCTTGACGGCTTGACCGTCGGGGGATAGCTCTGGCGTGAGAGTTAGTATCGGCGATCATAAGGTTAACGATGGAGGAAAATATCTCTAGTGTATTGAGAGAGAAAAATAGTTTAGATAAGTGATTAGTTTAGTTACCTTCCTTCCTTGTATGATCGTTGCCCCATACGCACTCTAAACCCAGCTTCTGGTACCACCCTTCTCTGGTGACCACGACAAATTTCCCCTAGTCATCTCAAATAGAAAGTATGCAGCTCACCCACTATCTGATGTCACTGTTTGCCACCGCCGGTCATCTGAGTCCCATCCTCATTAATGCCATGCAGAAAGGTGGCAGATAGCAGTCAACTGTTATCTTGTGTCATGATGGCCGGTCAAAGTTGATAAACATATCTTATTTGATTAATGGATCAGCCCAAAGGATAAGCCCAATACATTTAAGACACAAGGAATAAAATATAAAGGAGGAGCCCAATTGACCCAGTCCAACAATAAAATATTTAAGTCCCAGGGAGGAGCCCAATGGACCCGGCCCAATAATGAAAAGTATCATGGTCCAACACTCTCCATTCAGGACTTTCATCAAGCACTTACTGAGCAGAATCTTCTCCGCTCTCTACAGTTACAAATTGAGTACAACGCAATCTAAGTGGATTTAATTGGTGAGAAGAAAAGTAGGTACCTTTACGGATAAATCTGCGGATTAGAGAATGGTAGAATCACTGTTTGAGAGAGAAAATAAAGGACGAGAAGGATGAAAAAGCTCATTTATGGGTGATGAATTTTGAGGGAACCCAACGATTTGGGACAAATGGGTTTGAACGGACCATGAGACTTTTTCAAATGTATGAAAGATGGCCAAACCTTTGTAGTCAACTTGAAGTCCCCATTCCACTTCTGACATAGCGATCGCATTCGTAAATCTTTCTCAGCGTAGCCAATACTAGAGAAATTGCCAAGTCAGCAACTTCATCGGTCAAGATATCGGGCGTGTAAGTAACCCTAATCCCCTTTTCTCTGCACCTGACCAAATCGATCTAGTCCAACCCGACACTATGACTAGCAATGATCTCCAAACTGGGGAGGGAGTCAATCATTTTGGAGTCAGCCCCGTAGGCTCCATTACCCACTAAAGCTCGGATGGATTGGGAGTGTCGACGGAGGAATTCGGATCTGGAAGGACCCAAAATTTCCCAGGATTTGTGGACACAAAAACGTTTGGCCAACTCTTCTTGCAGCAGAAATTGATAAATAGGGTTTTGGTTTTGTGAGCTAACGAGAGCATAGAAAGACATATAACTATGCTACGCTCCGTGTTTTCATTTTAAGTTTTCATTTAAGCACTGATTTTTGCTCCGTATTTTTTTTACATAGATAACATTTTTTTAAAAAAAAATGGTATCTATTTAAAATTAAAAATTGCACTTATAATGTTTTTTTATATGTATCTACAACGTTTTGTTAAAAAACGTTGTAAAAAAAAATACCACAATGTTTTTTTATAAAAACGTCATCTTTTAAGTGTTGTCTTTTTATGGTTTTGTACTAGTGAAAACTAATAAGAACTAGGGTTTATGTTCTAATCTAATGGAGTGTTTTATTTAATCTAATATGTATAATTCTTCTCTATTTTATGTCTCCCATCATGTATTTATAGGTTACAAGTCCAATTTCTAGCTTAGGAAGAAACCTAATCCAATTTAGAGTCAAAAAAGTGTCAAAATTCAGCCCAAAGCGCGTCCAAGCTTGACCAGGTCCGAGCCCGACACTCAAATACCTGATCATGGCATTTGAATACTACCCCCTAGCGCCCAAATACTGAAATAAACTAGGAATGAACGCATACCGGTCTTTGGCCTCTTTTCTAAAAAATTTCTGCTCTGACGTCCTTTGGGAAAATGGTCATAACTTCTTCGTCCGAACTCCGATTTGAATGATTAAAGATGTTACGGAAAAAGGAGACGTAGATATACAACTTTTATTCTTTAAGTATTTCGAAATAAGGTCCGTAGCAATGTTGAAATTGTCTCTGAAGTGGCTGTTGTGTAAATGGCAAGTCAAAAATGGGAATCTAGCAACCCCAAACATCGATCCAAGTAACTTTTGTCTCAATTCCTATAAAACAACGTAAAACATGCATGAATAGACACAAACACTTAAAAACATCCAAAAGATTAAGCTCAAATGCACTCAATTCATGGGTATAAAATTCACTCATCAAATACCCCCAAACTTAAACATTTATTTCTCCTCAAGCAAAAACACAATTTAGAAAAATTCATCATCTAGCAATGATCCACCCGAACAATGAATCAATATGAATTCGTACAATGGCCTCAAAGGTTACAACAAATGATAACCCGCAGAAAATTTCAAAACAATGTCATGTCAAAAATTTCAACAACTTTCATTAGCTTCACATCTACTCATGATCATTTAAGTGTGTGTGTGTGCATCTATATGTTCAAACTAGTCATGATTTAGCTAAGATCAACCAACACTCATAAATATTTTCAAAACAACTCTCAAAACTTCTTATCACATCAATCACCACTAAAATAGACAAAGCACAATTTATTTTTTCTTGAGGATTAACCGGATATTCAAAATTTTAAGCACATATGAACCCTTCCCAAGTATTTCAATCATACATATTTTCTTTTCTCTATTTAATGAGTGCATTTTACGCTCCATCTCACTTTCCACTTTTCATTGAACGAGTGTGTTTTATGCTCCATCTCGTTTTCCACTTTTCATTGAACAAGTGCGCTTTACGCTCCATCTCGTGCCTGTGTTTATGGGGAGTGCATTTTACGCTCCATCTCAATCCACCACATGCTTCAATTATTCAACTCGGGAAGGTTCCAATATTATTTTTTTTTCAAAAATACCCCAAGATTTCCCCCAAACTTATGTGAGTGCCTAATTTTCACTTCGAATGATGCTCAAATAAGATTTCTCAAGTTGCAATGGTATCTTTCATAAGCATTTAGCCAAAAAATGTCAATCCCAACTTGCTAAACAAATGGATGTGTAAAATTTTTCAAAAATTTCGCAAGTAATGTGAAAACCAACAAATGAGTTAAAATATAGACTAAGCATGCTCGTCAATTCTCCAAGAATTAACAATATCAACCACCCACTTATCATTGGCCAAAATCAAATTACATCAAAATATTGCCCAAGTAAACACTAAACATGATAAATACCCCTAAACTTAAAACAGACATTGTCCTCAATGGCTAAGATAGGAAAAATTAAAAGAGAGGACTTCTCTGACATATAGCAATTTATCTCCTTATCTACGAAGTCTGAAGAATAGGTTAGGCACATTGGAATGAATCAGGCACCACACTTGAGTTGGACTTAACTAACTTGTGAACACAAAAGAAGCAAGCTTATTAAATCCTAAAAAAAATGAAAAAAATCTATCAACTAATATGAAACCTAATAAAAATTAAACTTGGGTTGCCTCCCAATAAGCGCTTGTTTTATAGTCTTAGCCTGACTTTTTCAATTCTCTATCCAATTTCCCTACGAAAATTGAGAAACCCTCCATCCATTAGAAGCAATGTCTCTTTTGGGAGGTTCCCATTAGTAATGGTCATTAAATCTAAGTCACCTAGCATGATCTTTTCAGATATGATCCCTATTAAGTACGACAAACCACTAGGTGCTTTTCCCATTATGTTTGTGATCAAATTGTGGCATGGAAGCTTGTCAAACACAATAGGGTCTTCTTCTATCTCCTCTTTCTCATCCCACCATGGCTCTAAAGTTGTCCTAGCTCTCATATCACATATAGCATTGCATATGACATGACTACCAATTGGACACGGTCTTGAAAAACTGTCCGAATCCTTGAACTTTGGTGGAGAATGTACATGGGACACCATCAAAATTGGCTCATCTTCGTTGGTACTCAAAGTTAGATCTTCGTCGATCTCCTTTTCTTGGTCCCCAAATGTCTCCTCTCTTTCAACATCTATATCATTTGGCACATCCGGTTGCAGATTTGGTTCGGGCTCATCATCAGTCTCGGAATCTATGTCATAGGGCCAAGTGTATTGAGGACAAATGTTCGAGGCATTGAATAGGCGTTCCGCAAAATTTTGACTCGATATTTCTTGACTAATCCTCCTCTCCTCGCTTAAAGCTATAAACTTGGACAGAATTTCCTCCAAATTTAGATTTTCTTCCTGTTATAGTGGAGGTGAACACGAGAACTCTGGTGAGTATGTTGGATTTGGAACATAAAATTGATCTTGATACGTATGGCTCCTGGAAAAATCTGGGTGATACCGCCAATCTTGATAATAATTGTTGGGATAGACGTAATTGTTGGGGTAATCACCAACATACTTTGAGACCTCGAATTTTATGAATAAGATTTAATTTTTCTCGAAATATTTTTTTATATTATGGTGTGGATTTGATATAATGTTATAGTTGTGGGTAGTATTTATAAATTTTGCAAAGTAAGCAAGTTGTTATAAAATATTCGTTTGGTCGGGGAATATTCTTTTGTCGGGAATATTGTACGACGGCACAATCATTGGTAGACCCCGCAACAGAAGTATTGTCGTAGTTAGAAAACGACAAAATTATCTTTCTATAAAAATAACGGTGGAGGTGTTACCGTTAAAACTGTTGAACTACCCGAAAGTAAAAGTACAGTAATATGTGTGGTTGCATAATAGCACACGGTATTGATTATTGATGCTTACGTGAGAAGTCACTCAGTTATACTCAATTATTGCTACAGTAATTACTGCATCATATCTCTCATATTATTGATTCAATTATAGTTACAGTATCATCTGCATAATATGTTATATTATTAAATCAATAATTGAGATGGCAAAGTTATTCATATTATTATTTGCAATATTGACAATGTCTAGAAGTTCTGTCAAGGAGAGGTTTGGTCACCTAATTGCGCGCCAATAAGGAGAAATCCTTATCGGAAAGCCCCCTCTTTCCTGAGAACGACCTGGTTGTTAAATATTATGAATTATAATATTAATGATGAATAAGTTCGTGTTGATTAAAGATGAATTTTATAGTTTCATTGTGTTGGAATTATTTGTGTTAGTGGAAATTGACATTTGTTTCGATAATAATTGATGTCTGGAGGTTATATTGTTCAATCGGGTATTCGGGGCACTTTTTGTGTCGGAGTACTATTCACGAGTTACTATTTATGAGTTACTATTCACGTGTTACTATTCACGAGTTACAGGAATAATCGAATAAGACAATCAATGCAGGACAGAGGAGTAATGGGTAAAATTTTTATAGGACGGAATGATGGAGTAATAAACAAATTAAGATATATAAATTATAATTAAAAAATAGGGAAAGAGGAGGTAAAAGAGTATATGTATATACCGGCCATGCATGAGTGATGCAATGGTGAGGTACCAAGCGATATAAGTGGTCATAATCAAGCTAGGAAAGACCATTCTAGTTGTTGTGAAATGAAGGTATGAAAAAAGTGGTAGCACAACAAGCTCAGAAGATTTAGGTTCGGTTATTATCCGAATTACCGAATTGTACATTCGGTAATTCGGTTAGTTCTAAATTTCGGATAGTGGTTTTATCAATAATTCAGTTTTTGGTTATAACCGAATAGTCATTTCGGTTTGGTTATAACCGAATGATCACCCCTAATGGCAACCCACGGTCGGTCATAGTTAAGCGCTTCAAGGAGCTGGGACCACCGGAGTTTTAGAAAGCGAGAACCACTTAAAAGGCGAGGCGTGGTTAAAGCGAGATCACCAAGATATTTGATGTCTTGGGATGCTCCTAGAGCAAAAGGTTCCTTTGCCACCTTTATGTTGCATGAAGAAGCGAGATTATTGGTGGGAATCTATAAAACGCATTACCCGACTGGCCTTTCAAGATGTCTTGGGATAAGTTCCAAGAGTCATTCAACGACAAGTACTTTTTTCGAAAGTATTCGTCACATGAAGGAGATGGAGTTTATCAAGTTGGAACAAAACAATATGGCCGTGTAATCGCGATGCGAGGCTAAGTTTGCTGAGAGTTATCCCGATTGCATCCCATTTGGTCGATAATGAGGAGCAAATGTCGTGAATGTTTCTATTATAATGAGGTCGATATTAGTTCTTTATTATTCTGCCGGAATATCCTCAGTATGTGCGTTCTGTACGGGACTGGTTCCATTATTTATTATTCGCCGAATATCATATACGTAAGCGTTCTGTTGGACTTGGTTCCATTATTTATTATTCTTTCTAATATCACATCATGCGTTTATCTTTTAACTGGTTCCATTATTTATTATTACATTTGAAATAAACTATCTGCGATCTTTTTTCGCACGCATGGTGAATCCTTCATTATTCCATTCTTTATTATTACATTGGAATAACATGTCTATGTGGATTACCATATGCATGGTGAATGATCCTTTATATTCATTCCTTATTAAATTGTGGAAATGATCTGTCTACGTGGATTACCGCATGGCGGACGAAAATCAATTTGCAGTTTCATATATTCTATTATACTCAGTTGGTTAAAGCTTTGGCTTCTATACTCCATGAAATTAGTGGAATATCTTTGATATTTGCGCTTCATCCAGTATCTTTTCATGGAAATATTCTTTTGAGCATTCTTGAATTTTACTTCACAAAGCAGTATCAAGTTGACAATTTGGACGTTATTGAGTTCAGGATAAATTAACTTATAAATCTTTAAAATTTATTCTTGAACTTGTTTTATTGAATTGTCATCATCCTCATGCTTATATTATGTTGAAAGTCATCTTTGGCTTACGTGCATAGATGGACTTAGTATGATTATGACCAGGGATTATTCGGTATAATCATGACCGTAATGTGACGAATGATGTGGTAAAAGTTCTCATTGGCATGTAGTTCATTGGTGGACAGTTGTTGGTATAATTATGACCAGGGATTATTCGGTATAGTCATGACCATTGATGATTACATGAATATCCTTGGCCGTGGATCAGGGATGATTCGATTTTATTTATTAAGCTGAGTCTCAGTGATAAAGTTGATGAAAAACTTTTTAAATCATAGAAGATAGTAGATTTTATTCTCTACTTGACTCTTCTAATGGATTGCTTATTCTGCTGCAGTTTTTGATCTAAAACTTATTGTATATTATATTCTATCAGTTGTTATACTGTTGAAGGTTAATGATAATTTATTCTGCATTATCTTAGTCATAATATTTCTTACTAGGCTAGTTGAGCTCACCCTTTCTTTCACTGTTCTCTTCAGGAAATGAGAACGTAGCTGGGACTAGTCGGGGAACAGAGTGATGGTCCTAGATGGTGCACTAGTAGTCCTCACTATTCTGTGAAATAGTGTGATAATAAATGTAATGAGGACTAAATTGAGTGTGGATATTGTCTAGATGACAATATTTGTATTAAAATTCACAGCCTATATTTTGTCGTATTTTACACGACTGTTGTATAATTAAGTTGTATTTGTATTCAGTACCTTGTATCTGGCGACTCAAGATGGGTGATGTATACCTATTTTGGGGGCGTCACAGTTGGTATCAAAGCTTAGGGATATGATCCCTGACTGAGATGTGAGACAAGAACTAGGAGGGGAGAGACGGGGAATTTCTTCGCTAGTATGACCTACCTAAGTTTATTTGGTATTTAATTGGTCGGTCAGAGTATATGGATAATATGTGACATGTTAATTAACCCTTGTTTTGTGGCAGTATTTGAAAATGGCATCCGAAAATGTTGGGATAAGCAATGAAGCACATGAGACCGTTGAGTCACCAACGATCAATATCCAGGATAATGTGCAACATGAAGACAATAATCCTAGGTAAACAATAACACCGATGAAATGATGAACGATGGGATGTTCAGAGGATTTGTGCAATTCATGCAACATCAGGCGAGAGAGACTCATGTTCATAATGCAGGTGGAAACAATGGCAACTAAGAGTGAGCAAAAAACGTATAAAACCGAATTACCGAACCGAATCGAATTATTTTAACTAAATTATTTTGGTTTTTCGGTTTTTTTTTTTGAATTTCGGTTATATCTGAATTATTATTCAATATTCGGTTCTGGTTCTCAAAAACAGGTTATTCGGTTACCCGAATAACCGAAATTTAATACTTCAAAAAATTAATTATTAATTTATTAATCATATTATCTAATATCTATAACTTGAACTTCTATTCTATTTAGACTTCAGTATTCTCTATTCTATTCTATTCAGACTTCACCAAATTAAATGTGAGTAGGATTGAAGAGTAATATTTTGAGTTGGTCGTCGGCGTAATTTCTTCAACTTAATTTAAGTTTGTGTGAAATAATCGAATGAGACAATCAATGCAGGAAAGAGGAGTAATGGGTAAAATTTTTATAGGACGGAATGATGGAGTAATAAACAAATTAAGATATATAAATTATAATTAATAAATAGGGAAAGAGGAGGTAAAAAGAGTATATGTATATACCTGGCCATGCAGGAGTGATGCAATGGTGAGGTACCAAGCAGTATAAGTGGTCATAATCAAGCCTAGGAAAGACCAGATTCGGTAGTTGTGAAATGAAGGTATGAAAACAGTAGTAGCACAACAAGCTCCGAAGATTTAGGTTCGGTTATTATCCGAATTACCGAATTGTACATTCGGTAATTCGGTTAGTTCTAAATTTCGGTTAGTGTTTCGGATAGTGGTTTTATCAATAATTCAATTTTTGGTTATAACCGAATAGTCATTTCGGTTTGGTTATAACCGAATGATCACCCCTAATGGCAACCCACGGTCGGTCACCGTTAAGCAGTTCAAGGAGCTGGGACCACCGGAGTTTTTAGGAAAGCCAGAACCACTTAAGGCGGAGACGTGGTTAAAGCAGATCACCAAGATATTTGATGTCTTGGGATGCTCCGAGGAGCAAAAGGTTCCCTTTGCCACCTTTATGTTGCGTGAAGAAGCAGATTATTGGTGGGAATCTATAAAACGTACCCAGCTTGACGCACTCAAGATGTCTTGGGAGAAGTTCCAAGAGCTGTTCAACGACAAATACTTTCTCGAAAGTATTCGTCACATGAAGGAGATGGAGTTTATCAAGTTGGAACAAAACAATATGACCGTGTCGCAGTACGAGGCTAAGTTTGCCGAGTTATCCCGATTTGCATCCCATTTGGTCGATAATGAGTAGCAAATGTCGTGAATGTTTCTATTATAATGAGGTCGATATTCCGTTCTTTATTATTCGCCGGAATATCCATGCGTCGTGCGTTCTGTGGGACTGGGTTCCATTATTTATTATTCGCCGAATATCATGTATGCGTGCGTTTACGGGACTTGGTTCCTTTATTTATTATTCTTTCGGAATATCACATGCGTGCGTTACGCCTGGACACAGTTCCATTATTTATTATTCTGTTTGAAATAACCTATCTGTGCAGTCTTTCGCACGCATGGTGAATCCTTCTATTATTCCATTCTTTATTATTCTGTTGGAATAACATGTCTATTATACTAAGTTGGTTAAAGCTTTGGCTTCTATAATCCATGAAATTAGTGGAATATCTTTGATATTTGCGCTTCATCCAGTATCTTTTCATGGAAATATTCTTCTAAGCATTCTTGAATTTTACTTCACAAAGCAGTATCAAGTTGACAATTTGGACGTTATTGAGTTCAGGATAAATTAACTTATAAATCTTTAAAATTTATTCTTGAACTTGTTTTATTGAATTGTCATCATCCTCATGCTTATATTATGTTGAAAGTCATCTTTGGCTTACGTACATAGATGGACTTGGTATGATTATGACCAGGGATTATTCGGTATAATCATGATCGTAATGTGACGAATGATGTGGTAAAAGTTCTCATTGGCATGTAGTTCATTGGTGGACAGTTGTTGGTATAATTATGACCAGGGATTATTCGTTATAGTCATGACCATTGATGATTACATGAATATCCTTAGCCGTGGATCAGGGATAATTCGATTTTATTTATTAAGCTGAGTCTCAGTGATAAAGTTGATGAAAAACTTTTTAAATCATAGAAGATAGTAGATTTTATTCTCTACTTGACTCTTCTAATGGATTGCTTATTCTGCTGCAGTTTTTGATCTAAAACTTATTGTATATTATATTCTATCAGTTGTTATACTGTTGAAGGTTAATGATAATTTATTCTGCATTATCTTAGTCATAATATTTCTTACTAGGCTAGTTGAGCTCACCTTTTTCTTTCACTTGTTCTCTTGAAATGAGAACGGTTTGGGACTAGTCGGGGAACAGTGTGATGGTCTAGATGGTGCACTAGTAGTCCTCACTATTCTATGAAATAGTGTGATAATAAATGTAATGAGGACTCCATTGAGTGTGGATATTGTCTAGATGACAATATTTGTATTAAAACTCACAACTATGTTTTGTCGTATTTTACATTTGTTGTATAATTAAGTTGTATTTGTATTCAATTACCTTGTATCTGGCGACTCAAGATGGGTGATGTATACCTATTTTGGGGCGTCACAGGTTGGTATCAAAGCTTAGGGATATGATCCCGGTCGAGATGTGAGACAAGAACTAGGAGGGAGAGCAGAAATTCCTTCGCTAGTATGACCTACCTATGTTTATTTGGTATTTAATTGGTCGGTCAGAGTATATGGATAATATGTGACATGTTAATTAACGCTTGTTTTGTGGCAGTATTTGAAAATGGCATCCGAAAATGTTGGGATAAGCAATGAAGCACATGAGACCGTTGAGTCACCAACGATCAATGTGACAACCCGAGAATTTAGACCATTTATTAAAATCTTAAATGATTGATTTAAGGTCAAATAATAGACCTAGATAGAAAATAAGTGTATGCGTTTGATGTTATTAGGATGGAATTTTGAGGATTTCAAAATTTCGTGAAGGATTTAAGTGAATTATTCAGGATTAAGTGTTTATGTGATTAAGTTCTGTGAATATGGTTATGTTCTGTGTACAAAATGTGGTTAAGGGTCAAGGGTTGACCAGATAAATTATATCTGTAAAAAACCCTAAGAATATATTAAGAACAACAACGTTCAGTTAGAAAACCCTAGCGTTTAACGAAAAACCCTAGAAATCGGTTCTGAAACCCTAGTTTGATTAAAGAATCAAAACCTAATTGATTGCATGAAACCCTAAATCGGGAACTTAATGGCATAAGTGTAAATAACTATGAGATTAATTAGGGTTAATCTTAACAAATTGATTACAAAACCCTAATTCCAAATCAAAACCTAATACTTGATCTGAAAACCCTAGTTTGATTACGATAAATTAAAGCCCTAATCTGGGAAATTAATGGAGAATTATAATGCTTTCTACTGCTATTATTATAATATTAATTAGGATAATGCTTAATTAATTAGCAAACCCTAATTTCAAATTATCGAACTTAAACTTTTCCGTCAGGAACCCTAATGATGGATTTGAAACCCTAATTTATAATTAGAAAAAAATGAAAGTGTTAATTGAATATTTTAATATTAATTAGGATATATTAATCCTAATTTTTAATGTTAAGTAATTAGAAAACCCTAATCTAATTACGAATATTTAATTTCTAATTTAGAAAATTTATTTTCTATTAGAAACCCTAATTTGTGGGTTGAAAACCCTAATGACCATTTTGAACCCTAATTGTACAGTGGTGGATTTAATTGCTGTAATTGCTATGTTAATTAGGAATATAAATCCTAATTGTCAAGTTATTAGAAACCCTAATCTAATTGGGAAATCTAATTTCTAAACTTTAAATATTATTTTTCCATTTAAAACCCTAATTTTTGGGTTATAAATTATAATGTACAAATTTGACCCTAAGTCTTAATTAATTAGCAATTTTAATTAGGATAAAATTTGTCCTAATTAGCAAATAATGATTCATGATTAGAAATTATGATATAATTAGGAAGCCCTAATTATAATTAGAAATCAAAATTTTCTATTTTTAAAATTTAATTAGAAAATTTTTGAAATCCAAGTTGTTAAATATTTGAGGGTTAAAACCTAAACCCTAAATTTGTCCAAACCCTAAATCTTAGTAGGCTCAAACCCTAAACCCTAAGGGTTTTATCATTTGGCAAATTCTAGAAATTAAGGAAATGACAAAAATGCCCTTTTATCTATTTTAATGAGTTGGTATTATAGGTTTTGACTTTTAGGGGAGAGTTGCTCACCAAAATCATAGCTAGCATGTGCAAAATCTCGTGAATCTATTATTATATCGATATATACCTTGAATTATATTACATATATAAGATTAAAGAGATAATGCTCACTTTATTTTGCATTTTCTTCCAAGACCCTCTCTCTCTAAAAATTCGAAATCTATAGTGAGAGAGAAAGAAAAGATGAAGCATGATCAGTTCATAACTTGCCAAGAGCAGCAGCAAAGGATCAAAACCAAAAAATCAAAGCTCAAAGGTATTTGAACCCTAAAATTCGAAATCTTATGATCTGAAGTTATTTGTTGTAATTGATTGGTCAAAGTTGTGTAATAAGGTGTCATTTAGTGATCTGGGTTGTTAAAACCCAGATCCATAACATTAAAGAGCTCGAATTTTGCATTTTTGGAAGTCTGGAAATCTGAAAATAGTGGTCCGACGATTGAATGTCGAGGCCTTTAAATCAAATGTCTGTTAAGGGGGTTAGTGTTGCTTTTTATGTTTTTGATGTGTTCTATGTCATGAGCACCGTGATCTAAAATCGGGAATCATGGTCGGATCAAGTGTAGATCGAAGATATAAGCGGTCAAACCGCGTTGACCAATCGTAAAAATGGGTTTACGGGCAACCCGAAACCCGGATCTCGCCGACAATATTTTTTCTCGTACCTTAGATCTTGCGGTATGTTAGTGTTTTGGCTATGTTGTTGATTGAAGGTTGTAGAAGGGTATGTGAACTACAAAGTAATGCTATTAGATCACCCAGATATGTACGGGATCGTAGAAATGCATGGTCAAACGATAGTTGATCAGTATGACTGATGAAGATTCCGGAAAACCAGATCTTCAAGAACCGTTTCGACCCCTTGTTTTTGATTCTAGCCATATCTTGTTCATGCTGTGATGTTTTTGTGTTATTATGCTTTATAGTTGTAGTAATACATGTTGTCTACAAACTGTAATTGATAGATCTCATAAGCGTTGCTCGATCATCGAGTTATAAGGAATCAAAGTAGGTACCTAAGGCTGTTCTTCAAATCTGGAAAACCCAGAATTTGAAGAACAGGTCTGACATCATTTTTGGAAGCTTAGATCTCGTTGTTATGTTGTTGTTTGGTCATGGAATTGGTATATACTTGTAGTACTACATTAGTACTACAACATCAAAGTTTTTACAAGTCTAGAAAACATTTAGATCATAGATCAAATTAAGATTCAAACCTACCCACTCGAAAGTACCCATGAATTTAAAAAATCTTTGAAGAACACATCAAGAACACATTTAGCGCTGATTTGTCACCTAAGCTACCTTTAGCGACGGATAAATTAGAAAATTAATTATTTTAATAAATAAATTGAAATAAATGATTTTAAATTATTAAAATACATAATAAATTATGAAAAATTATTTTAAAGCTTGAAAAATAGTTTTTAATTATTTTGGATATATTTCAAAAATATTTAATATTCTTGGGAATATAAAAGGTATTTATTTATTTAATTATAATATTAAATAAATTATGAAAAATAGTTTTTAATTCATGAAAATCATGAAAAATAATATTATGGTAAAAGAAAATATTTTAAGTTATTTTTGATGACTTTTAATATTTTATGATAAATTTCATTAATATTTTAATATTAATGGTAATTAATTTATTTAATAAATATATTAAATAAATTAAGGAAAAATAGAATTAATGTTTTAAAAATCATTTAAAAATTATTTAAGTGTTATAAAAATATTTTAAGTTATAAAATATAACTTTTGATATTTTAGCATGAAAATATTAATATTTTAATATTAATATCAATTATCGGATAATGGATTTAAATGTTTAAAAATCAAATAATTATGATTTTAAGGTGTTAAAAATATTTCAAATATTATAATGACATTATAATATTATGTAAGGATTTTCATTAATATTTTATATTAAATGAATATTAATGATGAAGGAATTATGTGGTATTTAATTTAGTTAAATACGGTTTTAATGATTGGAAAATCATGATAAATGATATTAATTATCTAAAAATTATTATAAGTCTTTAAAAAATGTTTTGACTGATAAGAAAATTATCTGTGATAATTGTTAAGGGTTAAGCGAGTTTAATTGAACTTAAACTCGAGTATTGTCCACTAGGCACCGTCGGGATGATAGAACTATGTCGGTTTTCAACTCGGACTTAAATAGTTTGACTTGATGCTAAGTCTTATGTCTTTGTATAGACTTATAGGGTTATGTGTTATGTGTTTAGGTTATTACGTGTATTTAGATATAACAATATTATACTGTGATGATATTATTCTAATATTGGAGATCTATATTATTAATATTAGGTCTTGCAAAGCGATATAAATTGAGTTACGGTAATCAATCGGTTCAAGCAAGTTTGTTCTTACTTAACTCTAATAAGAGTGTTTTATTCAAGCTTATGGTTAAATCATTCTTTGATTGCCATGAAAATTGTACTCTGTACATCTTGCATGTATAAGTCAGGTATGAAAGGCTGATCACCTTCATTACCAATTGATTCAGAAATGTTTGTTCATGTTTAAACTTGTTCAGTCAAAAATTTGTTCGTGCTAGTTCTCAATTATATTGATGAATTATATCAAGCCCATTATTCATACTCTTCAATCATGATATATCCTTATATTGTTGTATTTAAACTTGTTAGGCAACTTTCATGCTCACCCTTGCTATATCATGATAAAACATTGCAGATAAAGCGAAAGCGTTCGGATACAGGAAACGATTAAAGCCAAGTTTAGCTTGGGTTATAAAGTGCAGCTAGTTGTAATAGCGTATTGTGATAAATATTGTTATGTAATAAATAGTTTATGAAATGTGTATAAGTTAAGGTTACTCGATCTTGGGGAATAGTGTGTAATGTAATGTATAAACAATTTATGTTTATATCTTCCGCAAACAGTTATAGAATGATTAGCGAACCGAATCCGCGGCGATTTGGGGCCCGGATTTGGGGGACGCTACAGTTGGTATCAAAGCTGTTGGTTATGAAGCTTAGGTAGGAATACCTAAGACCAATAACCGCAGTGATTAAGATAAGATCTAACTCACATAGAGTTAGTTGGTCGGTAAGATTCAAAGATGAATCTCGGTAAGTTGTTAAGATACAGAGTTCCCTAACTCGTAATAAGGTTGAATGTAGTGGTGAATAGATAAAAGTCTAAAAGACTAAAAGTTCGATGATAGGAGATCTTAAAACAAAACGATCATAGTCATAGAATTGAATCGTAATATATACGATGAGATCACCCCGTGATCTGTTAAGGTTATAATGACCCGGAAAGAATCAACTCGATGATTGAAAAGTTTAAAGCATGATTGTTGTGTAGATGGTACAGTTCGAGAAAAGGATTATGAATACGGATTAAATGAAATTCAGATTGTGAATGGTGGTTAAGATTAGGTGGGGATTTCAATGAGGACTCATGTGCCATGGTTTGAGTTGTATGATTCCTTGTATGGGCGGGGAATTTGTACTTGGTTTTAGAATCACTTAGCTTCCTGGTTGATGTAGTGGTTAGGTTGATCAATTCTTTGTATGGGCGGGGGAATTGGCCGCTTAGCTTCCTATATTGATTAGTGGTAGTTTGTTTTGACAACCACTTAGTTTCTGGCATTGATAATCATTGAAATGTTTGTGTCGCGCTATTTGCTATATGCAGGTTAAGAGGGTGATTCATGTCGCATGTGTATAACAAATAGATAGGTTATAGGTAGAGAATATAGCTTAAGTACGAGTTCTTAGAACTCATACTTATGTGACATTCTTGACTTATAGTTATATGAAATGTTTGTGAACCCCTCAGCGAATGGACGCCAAAGGTCTAACTAGGGTAAGTTCGTAAACTCATATAATTGTGGCCAGGTTATGAACTCATAAGTGTGGTTTTATGAATCGGGTATAGTTGTGTGTGAATGGAGTGTTAAGGATTATAGGAGCGTATAGAATGTTTAAGCAAATGATCATTAGTGGAGACTTAGGTTTTCCTAAACTCTAGCTATGCTAAACTTCGATATTTTGACATCAAGATAAATCGCATTATGTGCCTTTAAAAAAAAAAAAAATTTGTTCTTATTTATCACTTATGTACCATTCGACCACAAGTGCGGAGATGATAAAATGATGGAGTCATCAATGCAAATATTACTTAGTGTGAATTTGACTTAAAGTCACTATTCCATTATGGTATAATGTAGTATGACAAAATCACCAAAATGATGAAATCCTCAACGAACTCTGTAAATACAATCTGCGGCATCATGACGCTATTCTCAAAAATGTTTTTATTGAAAGAAATTTTCCAAACCAAATTGTTTTGTTTGCTTGGAATCAAGTAAGATCGAAAGCGAATAACCTTTTATATAAAGGGAATATTTTAATTTGAGTATCTTTGATAGATGCAGAAATTTGAGTATCTTTGATAGATGCAGAGAAATTTGAGTATCTTTAATAGATACAGAAATTTGAGTATCTTTGATAGATGCAGAAAATAAGTTCATGATCTTATATGACCCCACAAAGAAAATTTTAAACCTTTTACTCTTGTGAGTGGTGAATTGGGTAGCATGTGATATGTGTGAATGGTGTAAGCTATTTGGTATACGGTGTAAGGTGTAAGGTGAATTTCGGGGACGAAATTCTTAGAAGGAGGGGTGAATGTGACAACCCGAGAATTTAGACCATTTATTAAAATCTTAAATGATTGATTTAAGGTCAAATAATAGACCTAGATAGAAAATAAGTGTATGCGTTTGATGTTATTAGGATGGAATTTTGAGGATTTCAAAATTTCGTGAAGGATTTAGGTGAATTATTCAGGATTAAGTGTTTATGTGATTAAGTTCTGTGAATATGGTTATGTTCTGTGTACAAAATGTGGTTAAGGGTCAAGGGTTGACCAGACAAATTTCGTGAAGGATTTAAATGTTTAAAAATCAAATAATTATGATTTTAAGGTGTTAAAAATATTTCAAAATATTATAATGACATTATAATATTATGTAAGGATTTTCATTAATATTTTATATTAAATAAATATTAATGATTAAGGAATTATGTGGTATTTAATTTAGTTAAATACGGTTTTAATGATTGGAAAATCATGATAAATGATATTAATTATCTAAAAATTATTATAAGTCTTTAAAAAATGTTTTGACTAATAAGAAAATTATCTGTGATAATTGTTAAGGTTAAGCGAGTTTAATTGAACTTAAACTCGAGTATTGTCCGACTAGGCCGCCGGATGATAGAACTATGTCGGTTTCAACTCAGACTTAAATAGTTTGACTTGATGTTAAGTCTTATGTGCTGTATAGACTTATAGGGTTATGTGTTATGTGTTTAGGTTATTCTGTGTATTTAGATATAACAATATTATCTTTGTGATGATATTATTCTAATATTGGAGATCTATATTATTAATATTAGATCTTCTGGTAAGCGATATAAATTGCATTACGGTAATCAAATTCGTTCGAGCAAGTTTGTTCTTACTTAACTCTAATAAGAGTGTTTTATTCAAGCTTATGGTTAAATCATTCTTTGATTGCCATGAAAATTGTACTCTGTACATCTTGCATGTATAAGTCAGGTATGAAAGGCTGATCACCTTCATTACCAGTTGGTTCAGAAATGTTTGTTCATGTTTAAACTTGTTCAGTCAAAAATTTGTTCGTACTAGTTCTCAATTATATTGATGAATTATAGCAAGCCCATTATTCATACTCTTCAATCATGATATATCCTTATATTGTTGTATTTAAACTTGCTGGGCAACTTTCATGCTCACCCTTGCTATATCATGATAAAACATTGCAGATAAAGCGAAGCGTTCGGATCTGAGGAAAGCGATTAAAGCCAACTTCAGCTTGGGTTATAAAGTGCAGCTAGTTGTAATAGCGTATTGTGATAAATATTGTTATGTAATAAATAGTTTATGAAATGTGTATAAGTTAAGGTTACTCGATCTTGGGGAATAGTGTGTAATGTAATGTATAAACAATTTATGTTTATATCTTCCGCAAACAGTTATAGAATGATTAGCGAACCGAATCCGCGGTGATTTGGAGCCCGGATTCGGGGGACGCTACAATCAATATCCAGGATAATGTGCAACAAGAAGACAATAATCCTAGGTAAACAATAACACCGATGAAATGATGAACGATGGGATGTTCAGAGGCTTTATGCAATTCATGCAACATCAAGCGAGAGAGACTCATGTTCATAATGCAGGTGGAAACAATGGCAACTAGGAGTGAGTAAAAACGTATAAAACCGAATTACCGAACCGAATCGAATTATTTTAACTAAATTATTTTGGTTTTTAGGTTTTTTTTTTGAATTTCGGTTATATCCGAATTATTATTCAACATTCGGTTCCGGTTCTCAAAAACAGGTTATTCGGTTACCCGAATAACCGAAATTTAATACTTAAAAAAATTAATTATTAATTTATTAATCATATTATCTAATATCTATAACTTGAACTTCTATTCTATTTAGACTTCAGTATTCTCTATTCTATTCTATTCAAACTTCACCAAATTAAATGTGAGTAGGATGGAAGAGTAATATTTTGAGTTGGTCGTCGGCGTAATTTCTTCAACTTAATTTGAGTTTGTGTGAAATAATCGAATGAGACAATCAATGCAGGACAGAGGAGTAATGGGTAAAGTTTTTATAGGACGGAATGATGGAGTAATAAACAAATTAAGATATATAAATTATAATTAATAAATAGGGAAAGAGGAGGTAAAAAGAGTATATGTATATACCGGCCATGCAGAGTGATGCAATGGTGAGGTACCAAGCAATATAAGTGGTCATAATCAAGCCTAGGAAAGACCAGATTCTAGGTAGTTGTGAAATGAAGGTATGAAAACAAGAGTAGTAACACAACAAGCTCGAAGATTTAGGTTCGGTTATTATCAAATTACGAATTATACATTGATAATTCGATAATTCGAATTAGTTCTAAATTTGGGTTAGTGTTTCGGATAGTGGTTTTAACAATAATTGGTTTTTGGTTATAACTTAGAATAGTCATTTCGGTTTTGGTTATAACCGAATGATCACCCCTAATGAAAACCTGCGGTCTGGTCACCGCTAAGCGCTTCAAAGGAGCTTTGGGACCACCGGAGTTTTTGGGAAAGCCGAACCACTTAAGGCGAGGCGTGGTTAAAGCGGATCACCAAGATATTTGATGTCTTGGGATGCTCCGAGGAGCAAAAGGTTCCCTTGCCACCTTTATATTGCGTGAAGAAGCGATTATTGGTGGGAATCAGTAAAAGCGTTCCACTGACGACTTTTCAAGATGTCTTGGGAGAAGTTCCAAGAGTCGTTTCAACGACAAGTACTTTCCGAAAGTATTCGTCACATGAAGGAGGTGGAGTTTATCAAGTTGGAACAAAACAATATGATTGTGTCGCAGTACGAGGCTAAGTTTACCGAGTTATCCCGATTTGCATCCCATTTGGTCGATAATGAGGAGCGAATGTCGCGAATGTTTCTAAGAGGTTTGAAACCCGATATACGTCAATACCTCATTTCTCACAAACTTTGTTTATATTCAGATATTTTGAATAGGGCTCAGTTATTGGAGCGCGATAATGAGTCAACACAACCAAAAGGTAACGAGCAACAACACGATAATAATCATACCAGTGGCAACGGCTATCGGAACAATGATAACCATTGTGGGGGAAATTATCATCCCAAGAATGGTAACCACTTCGGTGGTAATCAAGGGCAAGATAATAGAAGTGGAAATTTTAAGAAGAGAAGGTTCAATAATGATGGAAAGACAATGACACCAAAGACCCGGTTCGAAGGAAGAAGAACGACCACCGGTCGTATGTTTCAAATCTTGACAGAGGGACACACATCCGTCCAAACTATACGCAGCAATCCAAAGCGTGTTTTAATTATGGAAGAAAAGTTCACCTAGCTCGATTTTATCGTATGGTGAAGTCAAGTCCAGCTGGGATAGTGATGCCAAAGGATGTCCCAGACAAGCCAAAGCCGGTAGTTTAAGAGAGAGCGTTTTTTTAAGTGCGAAACACGAATAAAATTATCACGGGTATGTTAGTCATAAACTCTTCAAGAAGTCTATACTTGTGTTAGAATACCGATTCTACTTACTCTTTTATTTCACCTAGTTGTGTTCAATGTTTGAAGTTAACTCCGGAGAAGTTAGACTTTGATATATCTGTTTAAACTCAGTTGGGAGAAACCTTCGTTACCTCCAATATTTATAAATCTTGTTCAAATCAACACTTTCACATTACGTGTCGATCTTGTCTCTTTGAAAATACTTGCCTTTGATGCAATTTTAGGAATCGATTGGTTAATTACTCATCATGTTTTTCGTAAGGTTGTTAGCTTTCATATTCCTAACCAACCTGTTATGCGAATTCAAGCAACCAAACCACTTAAGTCAATCATTGTCATATCAAGCCATAAGTAAAGAGCCTCGGTCCTTTCGTTGTTGACTTCCTTGTGTGGGATGCACCGAAGCCAGACTTTCTGTAGGCGACATCGTGAATGACGATGGCAAGTTGATAGGTATCAATGTGACGTACTATCCAAGTCTTGGATGAGGGTCACAGTTTTGAATGATATTTCTATTGTTAATAAATTTCCTGACGTATTCTTGAAGACTTCTTAGTCCCCTAGAGCGTGAAATTGAATTTTTTATTGACCCCAGTACAAAACCCATTTCTTAAACCCTCAAATATTTCTTCAATTAAAATGAACGTAACATGCGCCAAAGATGTTGACTAGAGCTGTTGAAGATTACAATCGTACCATTCAATACCATCGTAGGAAAAGCGAACATGGTAGCTAACGCGTTGAGTAGAAGATCGTATGTGTTTACAAGTGCAAATATACGAACCTACATGAAGATAACGAATAAACGAGTAGAATCGACTTTAATCGATAAAGTTAAAGCCGCTCAAGCTACATACTTAGAGCTGATGAATGTGAAGAAGAAGGTTCAAGAGGGCGTTATTCTAGAAGCAAGAATCGACGAAGACAGGAAATCTCAACCCTCAATTTTATTGGCCCATTAGAAATCCTTGATCGAGTAGGAACTGTGGCCTATAGACTCGTTTTACCGCCAAGTATGTCACGTGTTCATAACGTTTTTCACGTATCGATGTTACGTAAATATGTGGATGACCCGAACCACGTTATTAAATTAGAACTAGACGAGATAGCAGAAGATTTAACGTATGAAAAGCTACGTGTTAAAATCTTGGATAAGAAGGATTGTATTCAACACTCAAAGGTTATACCTCAAGAGTTAGAATTTGAAGTGAAGTCAAGGTATCCTCACCTATTCGGCATACCAAGTAAGTACGTAAATTTTGAGGGCGAAATTTCATAAGGAGGAGAGATTGTGAGACCCCGAATTTTATGAATAAGATTTAATTTTTCTCGAAATATTTTTTTATATTATGGTGTGGATTTGATATAATGTTATAGTTGTGGGTAGTATTTATAAATTTTGCAAAGTAAGCAAGTTGTTATAAAATATTCGTTTGGTCGGAGAATATTCTTTTGTCGGGAATATTGTACGATGGCACAATCATTGGTGGACCCCACAACGGAAGTATTGTCGTAGTTAGAAAACGACAAAATTATCTTTCTATAAAAATAACGGCGGAGGTGTTACCGTTAAAAGCGTGGATTACCCTAGGTAGTAAAAGTACGATGTCTGGCGTGGTTGTATAGTAGCACACGGTATTGATTATTGATTCTTACGTGAGAAGTCACTCAGTTATACTCAATTATTGCTACAAAGAATAATTCTTGCATCATATCTCTCATATTATTGATTCAATTATTGTTCACGATATCATCCGCATAATATGTTATATTATTAAATCAATAATTGAGACGGCAATGAAGTTATTCATATTATTATTTGCAATATTGACAATGTCTAGAAGTTCTGTCGAGGAGAGGTTTGGTCACCTAATTGCGGCGCCAATAAGGAGAAATCCTTATCGGAAGCCCCTTTCTCGAGAAACGACACAGTTGTTAAATATTGTGAATTATAATATTAATGATGAATAAGTTCGTGTTGATTAAAGATGAATTTTATAATTTCATTGTGTTGGAATTATTTGTGTTAGTGGAAATTGATATTTGTTTCGATAATAATTGATGTCTGGAGGTTATATTGTTCAATCGGGTATTCGGGGCACTTTTCGTGTCAGAGTACTATTCACGAGTTACTATTTATGAGTTACTATTCACGAGTTACTATTCACGAGTTACTATTCACCCGTAAGATATATTTCTTTTTCGGTCCAAATCATTTTTGGGTACAATATTATTCCATGAAGAGATGTGCTAATTTTTTAGACCGTTGGTTGAAAATATAATAGTAAATCAATATGGACCACTGGTGGAAAGTTATAATAGTAAATTAATATGGATCGCTGGTTTAAAGTTTTAATAGTAAATCAGTATGGACCATTGCTTTAAGTTTTAATAGTAAACCAATATGTACCGTCCATTTAAAAGTAAATTAATCTGGACCGTTCATGAATTAGTTACTATTCAGTCCATTCTCCTATAAATAGAAGCTCATTCCTTCATTAATTTCTTACGAATTCACTGAAACTCTAGAGAGAGAAACTATAGAGAGAAAGAAGAAAAGTATTATGCTACTTCACTACTCCAGTATTCGGTTTTTCTAAGGTAGGGAATATTATTTGTTGTACTCGTACAGGGTATTATTCTTTCGTATTCATGAAGAGAGATTCTGTTATTCCATTCTTTATTATTATGTTGGAATAACTTTGTTTATCTGATACTGCATACATGGTGAAATTCTTACATTATTCCATTCTTTATTATTCGATTGGAATAACTTTTATGCATGCGATCTATCGCATGCTCGGTGAATTTCATTGTTATTCCATTCTTACTATTCATTGGAATAACTTTGTTTATGTAAGTCTGCATGCATGGTGAAATTCTTCTAATATTTCGTTATTTATTATTACATCCGAATATCCCATCTGCATGCGTTCTGTGGGACACAGTTCCCATTATTTATTATTCTGTCGAAATATCATGTATGCAATGCGTTTCGCCTGACTTAGTTCCATTATTTATTATTACGCCGGAATATCACATGCATAAGCGTTTATATGGGACTGGTTCCATTATTTATTATTACATTTGAAATAACTTTTCTGCATGCGGTCTTTTCGCACGCATGGTGAATCCTTCTATTATTCCATTCTTTATTATTCTGTTGGAATAACATGTCTATGTGGATTACCATATGCATGGTGAATGATCCTTCGTATTCATTCCTTATTAAATTGTGGAAATGATCTGTCTACGTGGATTACCGCATGGCGGACGAAAATCCATTTGCAGTTTCATATATTCTATTATACTCAGTTGGTTAAAGCTTTGTCTTCTATACTCCATGAAATTAGTGGAATATCTTTGATATTTGCGCTTCATCCAGTATCTTTTCATGGAAATATTCTTCTAAGCATTCTTGAATTTTACTTCACAAAGCAGTATCAAGTTGACAATTTGGACGTTATTGGGTTCAGGATAAATTAACTTATAAATCTTTAAAATTTATTCTTGAACTTATTTTATTGAATTGTCATCATCCTCATGCTTATATTATGTTGAAAGTCATCTTTGGCTTACGTGCATAGATGGACTTGGTATGATTATGACCAGGGATTATTCGGTATAATCATGACCGTAATGTGACGAATGATGTGGTAAAAGTTCTCATTGGCATGTAGTTCATTGGTGGATAGTTGTTGGTATGATTATGACCCGGGATTATTCGGTATAGTCATGACCATTGATGATTACATGAATATCCTTGGCCGTGGAGCAGGGATGATTCGATTTTATTTATTAACCTGAGTCTCAGCGATAAAGTTAATGAAAAACTTTTTAAATCATAGAAGATAGTAGATTTTATTCTCTACTTGACTCTTCTAATGGATTGCTTATTCTGCTGCAGTTTTTGATCTAAAACTTATTGTATATTATATTCTCTATCGGTTGTTATCTTCATTGAAGGCTAATGATAATTTATTCTCGCATTATCTTAGTCATAATATTTCTTCTTAGGCTAGTTGAGCTCACCTTTCTTTCACTGTTCTCTTCAGGAAATGAGAACGTAGCTGGGACTAGTCGGGGAACAGAGTGATGGTCCTAGATGGTGCACTAGTAGTCCTCACTATTCTATGAAATAGTGTGATAATAAATGTAATGAGGACTCCATTGAGTGTGGATATTGTCTAGATGACAATATTTGTATTAAAACTCACAGCCTATGTTTTGTCGTATTTTACACGACTGTTGTATAATTAAATTGTATTTGTATTCAGTACCTTGTATCTGGCGACTCAAGATGGGTGATGTATACCTGTTTTGGGGTCGCCACAACAGTTATCAAAGCTTAGGGATATGATCCTGATCGAGATGTGAGACAAGAACTAGGAGGGAGAGACGGGAATTCCTTCGCTAGTATGACCTACCTAAGTTTATTTGGTATTTAATTGGTCGGTCAGAGTATATGGATAATATGTGACATATTAATTAACCCTTGTTTTGTGGCAGTATTTGAAAATGGCATCCGAAAATGTTGGGATAAGCAATGAAGCACATGAGACCGTTGAGTCACCAACGATCAATATCCAGGATAATGTGCAACAGGAAGACAATAATCCTCAGGTAAACAATAACACCGATGAAATGATGAACGATGGGATGTTCAGAGGCTTTATGCAATTCATGCAACATTAGGCGAGAGAGAGTCATGTTCATAATGCAGATGGAAACAATGGCAACTAGGAGTGAGAAAAAAAACATATAAAACCGAATTACCGAACCGAATCGAATTATTTTAACTGAATTATTTTGGTTTTTCGGTTTTTTTTTGAATTTCGGTTATATCCGAATTATTAATTTATTAATCATATTATCTAATATCTATAACTTGAACTTCTATTCTATTTAGACTTCAGTATTCTCTATTCTATTCTATTCAGACTTCACCAAATTAAATGTGAGTAGGATGGAAGAGTAATATTTTGAGTTGGTCGTCGGCGTAATTTCTTCAACTTAATTTGAGTTTGTGTGAAATAATCGAATGAGACAATAATTGCAGGATAGAGGAGTAATGGGTAAAATTTTTATAGGACGAGGAATTATTTAATAGAAATAATCGAATAATGTTCCCACGAGGAATTATTTAATAGAAATCACCAAGTACTAGTTCTTAACCAAACTAATTTTATTTAAACAATCAATTTAATGTTGTGAATTAAAATATATAATTAAATTACTACTACTACCACCACTAGTTGAAAATCAGGTTATGGAGATTTAAGATCACAACTTCACTTATTGTTTCACTTATATTAAAATTCTTCTTATTAATTATAATCACTATTCTGGATTTTTAATCAGAAACTTATTAGTATTTATAACCACCTTCCGATGCATCACAAACATATTAATCTAAATCCACATTTGATAGAATTGAATCAAACACCCTAATTAACTATTTCACTATATTCCTATGTGAATTGCAATTAAAAAGGATTTAAAGCACATGTTTCCTATCAGATTACACGCGGCGCAAAGGCATATCCCTATCCTAAACACAAACTATGAATTCAAACACCATGCAGAAAACACAATCACATGATATTATTGATCAGATCTAAATCTATACTTCATCTACCAAATCCATATAGATTATCATGGTAATTGTTAGCTAGATAATTAAACAATTAAACACAAACATAATAGACAATCCATAGAATAGATCACAATAATTAACAGAGAAGTATACTAAAATAAGCTATGCAATAAGATCCGTTGCAATCTTAAACAAAAGATTTAGCTCATGGTTAATGAATTAAAATCAAGAATCCACAATTGAATAAACATTAAAAGACAAAAATAAGAGTAGAGTGAAGAATAAATCTGTTGTCAGAAAATCTCCATCTTCCTCAAGCTCCTGCTCTTGATCTTCAATGGTCTCCAAGTTGCTTCAATCTCCAAAACTAATAAGAACTAGGGTTTATGATCTAATCTAATGGAGTGTTTTATTTAATCTAATATGTATAATCCTTCTCTATTTTATGTCTCCCATCATGTATTTATAGGCTACAAGTCCAATTTCTAGCTTAGGAGGAAATCCAATCCAATTTGGAGTCAAAAAGTGTCAAAATTCGCCACAAAACGCGTCCAAGCTTGACCAGGCCCAAGCCCAGCACCCCAGCGCTGCTCATGGCGCTGGAACACTGCCCCCTAGCACCCCGACGCTGGAAATAGGCTAGGAATGGGCGCCCCGGCGCTGGCCTCTTTTCTGAAAATTTTCTGCTCTGACGTCCTTTGAAAAAATGGTCATAACGTCTTCGTCCGAACTCCGATTTCTATTATTCAAGATGTTCCAGAAAGAGGAGACGTAGATCTACAACTTTCATTCTTTAAGTGTTTCAAAATAAGGTCCGGAGAAATGTTGAAATTGGCCCTGAAGTGGCTGCTGTGTAAATAGCATGCCGAAAATGCAAATCTAGCAACCACAAACGTCGATCCAAGTAACTTTTGTCCCAATTCCTACAAAACAACGTAAAATATACATGAATAGACACAAAAACTTTAAAACATCCAAAATATTAAGCTCAAACGCACTCAATTCATGGGTATAAAACTCACTCATCAACAACTACGAACCAATAAATAATATCACTTTCATTACTGAAAATATAATCAAATATGTATCCCATTTACATAAGCTCCAATAAACATCACAAACTCATTAACCATAAAAAATGGTTACGTATATCCAACAAAAAAATACAAAACACAATTCAGAAGGACAATACAACAACAACCAAACTAATCGAAATCTGGCACAAATCTTCCTGAAAATTCTCTATCAATCTCATATCCCTCTAATTGTTTATTCCTAGCATGCATGTAGAGGTTTGTGCACAATTTCTTCCGATACTGAGGAATAGGGAATGGAATATGAATTTCAGCAAATTTCTAATGAATAACATGCTCAGCAAAACTAATTGTGAACATCCCGCAATCACTGTACAAACAAACAAAAAAAAACTAATATCAAAACTAAAATCAACCTAGATATAATAATTAAATAAATGTAAACACTGTAAACCTTTCCCCTCAACTTGTTCAGGAACCCTCTCGGCAAATTCCAATTCAATTATGTCATCTTCATCCATGTTGCGATACGGCTCACTGCTAAATTCAATGTCAGACATATCCCTCCAAAAACTACTATTGCGCAGTATTGTGGGTAGAATGAAGATATAGGGTTCACAAACATCCATAATTTTTGTAACGCCCCCAAAATAGGTCCATTCCACCCAACCCATTCTGAGTCGCCAAATACATGGTACAGAAATAACTACAACTTCAATAATACAAATGTCGTGTGAAATACAACAATACATACTGTGAGTTTAAATACAGATATTTCCGTCTAGACAATATCCACACGCAAATAAATCCCCATCATAATTATGGATACATTATTTTACAAAAATGGTGAGGACTACTAAACAAATCTCTCTAGAACCTTCATTCCATACCCCGACTCGATCCTGCTATGTTCTCACCTCCTGAGAAGAAAATGGAACAACAAGGAAAAGGGTGAGCTCAACTAGCCCAAAGAAAGAATATTATGACTAAGATAATATACAACAAATTATAGTTAGTTTTCAACAGGAAAAATCTAATAGAATACAATAGACAACAAGTTTTAGATCAACAAATGCAAATGAAATAAAGAATCCATTAGAAGAGTCACGTATAGAAAGAATTCTCTTTGTCTTCTAAGGTTTAAAAGTCCATCATCAATATTTTATCCTCAGTAACAACAATCAATATACATCTTTAATCATCTTCGCACTTTCTGAGCCAAAGATATTCATTTGTATCACCAACAGTCATGTTCATTTCAACACTGTTCATCTTTGCACTACGGGCCAAAAGAGATTCATCGATTTAATCATTCATCTTTGCACTGACGTGCCAAAGATATTCATCAATTTAATCATTCATCTTTGCACTTCCAGCCAAAGATATTCATCAAGTATCACCATTAAGGACCGAGGATTATGAAAAACATTTTTAAGAACGAATCCAGTGAGATAGAAGGACAAATATTAGGGATTCGTACAACAGTTTATCCAAGATCAATAATACTTCATAATAAACGATTTTGAAGCAGAACTCAAAAATAACGATCAAAACATGGATCCAATCAAAGATAGTAATAAAATAGACATCTTGGACAAAAAGAAAAATTTTCATTTTTCGGTGAATAGTGCCGTATTTGTGAATAGTAACCCCAACACAAAAAGATAGAAATTTCACAAAAAACATCTTCACGCTTCGTGAATAGTAACTCGTGAATAGTAACTCATGAATAGTAACTCGTGAATAATAACTTATGAATAGTAACTCATGAATAAGTAACTTTACATGAAAAAGTTCCAAATTTGATAAAAGTTCAACCAATATTTTGGCATAATGATATTGAAAAAATAATATCATTTACGAAAAGAAATAACATCCTTACCTCAAAATAACCGTATTACATTTGAATTTCTCATAGTCTTGTGAAACTTCATATATATATAGCAACACTCAAAGTATACTCACAAGAATACGCTCGATAATATAGAGAGAAAGAGAGAAAACTTAGTTTACGGTGTGATTTTCAATTCTAACTTAGCCTCTCTTTATAGGAAAATGTTAGAACGCAAAAGGAGACTAAATTAATAAAATATATTATTATTTATTCCAAATTCCTACCCACATGTTTTGAAAACTCTAGCATGCCTTCTTTGGTCAAAAACATCAGCCACCCATGTGCCAACAACCACAAAAACGTTTTTCTTATAATAAATAATTAAAACTTCCAAAATCAATTATTTCGGAACTCCGAAACTTCAATAATTCATGATAAATAGCCCTTTTGTCAGAAAATTCAAATCTCGCGCCTTTTTATAGAAAATTCAATTCTCTACAACTTTGTAGAAGGAAGTGTTCCCAAATTCCAAACAGAAATTGACCAAAATCCATAAACGAGCGATTTTACAGTCTATAATCAATTTTCGGTCAAGAATTGTGTCCACCGACACACAAAACATATGTTAAACATTTAATGGCACAAAAATACTCTTCCTCCTCATATACTCATATATCCCACATTCATTGTAAAAATATCACCGTTAATATATTATTAAAATAATATATTTAAATGAATTATTTTATCAGAAAAAGATAAAATATTAATTTTCAACAATTGTCACATTAAAAAAAATTTCTCCATCTATATCCACATAAAATAAATATTTTCTTTATCATAATAATCAATAATTAATTATTTAAAATAATATTACGAATCACAAGATCTTAATGACAACCGTAGTTCCTGAAAGAGGGGGCTTCCAATAAGGATTTCTCCTTCTTGGCGCCTTGATTAGGTGACCAAACCTCTCCTTGAAGCGAACTTTCTAGACATTGCCAATAATGTTATCGATAATATTATTCAAATAATATGAATTATTGATTTGATAATGGAAAATCTTGTGTAATGACAATTATTGAAACAACAGTGATACCAAATATCAACGCAGCAATTATTGAATCAATAAAATATTGAACAGTAACTACTGTAATAATTATTGAGTAGTGCCTTCTTACGTAAGGATCAATAATTCAACAATCTTTGTACAATCTGGTGTCTTCTTTGTGCAACCACGCATATTCATCAGTATTTTAACCACCAGGTAACCCAACAGTGTTAACGGTAACAACTACGTCGTTATTTATAAAAGCTCAAACTTGTCATTTCCTTCATCCGACAGTTATTTTGTTATGGGGCCCACAATTTCTTCTCGCTAAATGCGAATATTCCCAAGCAATGAAGAATATTCCACGACCAAACGAATATTCCCCGACAAAAATAAATATTTTAATAACCACTTGTTTATTTTGCAAAAATTGCACATTTCACCCATAACCAAAGCATTATATCAAATTACCACCTTATTAATCAAGAATAATAATTAGAGGAAATTGATTTTATTTATAAAAATTTGGGGTCTTACAACCTCCCCTCCTTATGAAATTTCGTCCTCGAAATTGACGTACGTACCTGGTGTATCGAAAAGGTACGGATACCTCATTTTCATTTCTGACTCCAACTCCTACTTCATTTCCTCAATAGCATGGTTTCTCCACAAAACTTTAACTTGTGGTATGACCTTCGTACGTAGAACATGCTTCTTCCTATCCAAAATCTTGACAGGTACCTCCTCGTATGTTAAGTCTTGGCTATCTCGTGCGGTTCTAACTCAATAATGTGGTTCGAATTAGTCCATATATTTACGTAACATCGATCGTGAAAAACGTTATGAACACGCGTCATACTTGGCGGTAAAACGAGTCTATAGGCCACAGTTCCTACTCGATCGAGGATTTCAAATAAACTAATAAATTGAAGGTTTGAGCTTTCCTCACATCGCCAATTCTCGCTTTTGGAATAACAACTTCTTGCACCTCCTTCTTCAAATTCATCAGCTCCGGTGTGTAGCCTGAGCGATTTTAACTTTATCGATAAAAGTCGATTATACTCGTATATCATCACGTGGATACCTAGAGTCTTTAACTCTATCTTCATCATTTGTAAGTTATACGAGATGAGTCTTTGACAATATCGTACTCGTACTCGTATACAATCTTTTACTCAACACGTCAGCTACCACGTTCGCTTTTCCAAGATGGTATGGTCAGAACATGTGCCGAAATGAGTCTCTTCTTAAGTTCTTCGAAGCTCTTCCCACATTCCGTGCTCCATTCGAATTTTGTATCTCTACGAGTCAGCTACGTTAATGGAATAGCGATTCGAGAATATCCTTCAACGAATCTCCGATAATAACCAACTAAGCCTAGAAAGCTACGTATTTCGATTACCGACTTAGGTTGCTCTCAACTATGACTCATATCCCAATCTTGGATAGCACATCACAATGACACCTATCAGTTTACTACTGCACAAATATGGCGTCCCCTACGGAGAGTCTGGCTTCGGTGTATTCTACAAAGGAAGTCACCATATAAAGGCTCGAGTACTAACTCTTGTACTTGGGTTTTTAACTCCTGAAATTCAATAGGAGCCATTCGATATGAGATTTTAGAAATGGGTTTTGTACCGGATTCAAAGTCGATACAAAATTTAATATCGAGCTTTGGGAGTAAGCGAAAAATTCTTCAGAAATACGTCGGGAAAATCAATAACAACGGGAATATTATTCAAATCGGCGTGTCTTTATTCAAATCCATAACATGGACTAAGAAAACTTGACATCCGTAATAAGCGAATGACTTCATGGCTTGATATGAAAATGTTTGACTACAATGGTTTGATTGCTTGAATTGAATAACGAGGTTGCTTAGGAATATGAAAACTAACAACCTTACAAAAGCAATCAATTTGGCATGATGAGTAGTTAACCAATCAATCTCTAAAATCACATCAAAAGCAAGTATCTTTAAAGAGATAAGATCAACAGGTAATGTGATAGTGCCAACTTGAATCAAGCAAGATTTCTAAACAACGGATGTAATGAAAGTTTCTCCTAACGAAGTCTCCAATAATAGGTCAAAGTCTAATTTCTCCGTAGTAAAGTTCAAACTTTGAGCCCAAGCAAGAGAGATAAAAGAATGGGTAGAACCGGTATCTAGTAAGGTATAAACTTCGCAAGAATTATAATTAACTAACCCGTGCTAACTTCGTTCGGGTTCCTCGCATTTTGACCGGTCACGACAAACGCTCTTCCAGGAACCGTTGACTTTGTCTTTTCCGGGACAGCCCTTGGAATAACCACTTCCGCTAAACTTGGTTTCGCTATAGTACAATCTCGAGCGATGTGGCCTTCCTTTCCACAGTTGTAACATACCTTGGAATGTTGTGGACAGTTTGGGCTGATATGTCCCTCCTTCCCGCATTTGTAACATCTAATCGGCGGTCGTTCTCCTCCCCAGCATTTGTTGTTGGTCTTTGGTCTTTAGCATTGATGTCTTCCAGAGCATTGTTGAATCTTCTCTTTCCGAAATTTCCACTTGAGTCACCATTCCTATTATCATGTCCACGATTACCACACGAGTGGTTACCGCCTTTGTCCATATTCTTTCCTCCTTGCTGGTTATCATCGTTCTGATGACTACCCTGGTTGTGGTCCCTCGGTTGAGTATACTCACTATCTCGCTCTAATAATTGAGCCCTATTTACAACATCTGAATATAGAGAAAATTTATGAGATATAAGGTATTGACGAATCTCGGGTTTTAGACCTCTCAAAAACATCCGCGTTATCGTTCCTCATTCTCCACCAAATGAGGTGCTGAACTGGATAACTCTGCGAACTTCGCCTCGTCTTTGAGACAAATCGTCATGTTGTTACTGTTCAAGTCTAATAAACTCTACCTCTTTCATATAGCGAATACTTTCGGGAAAAGTACTTGTCATTGAAAAGTTTCTGAAATCTTTCCCAAGACATGTTGAGTGCATCTGGCTGGGTACGCTTCACAGATTCCCACCAGTAATCTGCTTCACCAAAGGTGGCGAATGGAACCTTCTGTTCCTCCGTGCATCCCAAGACATCAAATATCTTGGTAATTTGCTTGACCCACGTTTACGCCTTGATCGGATCCGGCTTTCCATGGAAATCTGGTGGTCCCAACTCCTTAAACCTGCTGGGTGATGACATCACAAGGCGTTGCCATCATTTCCACCCGTATTTTGTACACGAGTCTCCTCGTGCGATTTTTGCATGAACTGCAAAAAGCTCCTAAACATTCCATCGTTCATCGTTTGCTCGGTAGTGTTGTTTACGGGAGGAATATTGCTTTCTGTTGCGTTCTCCCTGTTTGCGACTAAAGGTTGTTCCACAGTCTCATAAACTCCATTGTTAACGTTCTCGTGACCATTCTTAAATCTTCGCCATAAAATAAGGGTTAATTAAATAAATTAACATATCACATAATATCCTATATTATGACCGATCAACAAATAAGCTTAGGTAGGACACACTAGTGAAGGATTTACTCGCCTCTCCTCCTAGTTCTACTCCCGATCTCACTTGAGATCATATCCTAAAGCTCGATACCAACCGTGGCCCCCCAAAATAGGTCCATTCCACCCAACCCATTCTCGAGTCGCCAAATACATGGTACGAAATAACTACAACTTCAATAATACAAATGTCGTGTGAAATACGACAATACATCTTGTGAGTTTAAATACGAGATATTTCCGCTCAGACAATATCCACACGCAAATAAATCCCCATCATAATTATGGATACATTATTTTACAAAAATGGTGAGGACTACTAAACAACTCTCTAGAACCTTCATTCCATACCCCAGACTCGATCCTCGCTTATGTTCTCACCTCCCGAGAAGAAAATGGAACAACAAGGAAAAGGGTGAGCTCAACTAGCCCAAGAAGAATATTATGACTAAGATAATATACAAAAAATTATCGTTAGTCTTCAACGAGAAAAATCTAATAGAATACAATAGATAACAAGTTTTAGATCAACAAATGCAATGAAAAAGACAATCCATTAGAAGAGTCACGTATAGAAAGAATTCTACCGCTTCTAAGGTTTAAAAGTCCATCATCAATATTTTATCCCCTCAGTAACAACAATCAATATACATCTTTAATCATCTTCGCACTACTGAGCCAAAGATATTCATTTGTATCACCAGATTGGTCATGTTCATCTCAACACTGCTCATCTTTGCACTACGGCCAAAGAGATTCATCGATTTAATCATTCATCTTTACACTACAGCCAAAGATATTCATCAATTTAATCATTCATCTTTTACTACTGAGCCAAAGATATTCATCAAGTATCACCATTAAGGACCGAGGATGATGAAAAACATTTTTAAGAACGAATCCAAAGAGATAGAAGGACAAATATTAGGGATTAGTACAACAGTTTATCCAAGATCAATAATACTTCATAATAAAACGATTTTGAAGCGTAACTCAAAAATAACGATCAAAACATGGATCCAATCAAAGATAGTAAATTAAATAGACATCTTGGACAAAAGAAAAAATTTTCATTTTTCTAATGAATAGTCTTGAAGATTTTGTGAATAGTGCAAGTATACATGAATAAGTAACCCAGACACAAAAAGATAGAAATTTCACAAAAAACATCTTCACGCTTCGTGAATAGTAACTCGTGAATAGTAACTCGTGAATAATAACTCATGAATAGTAACTCATGAATAGTAACCCCGACATGAAAAAGGTTCCAAATTTGATAAAAGTTCAACCAATATTTTGGCATAATGATATTGAAGAAAATAATATCATTTGCTTGAAAGAAATAACATCCTTTACCTCAAAATAACCGTATTTCAATCAATTTCGGTATAGTCTTGTGTAAACTCATATAGAATAGCAACACTCAAAGTATACTCACAAGAATAAACCGATAATATAGAGAGAAAAGAGAAAAAACTTAGTTTACGTGTGATTTTCAATTCTAACTTAGCCCTCTATTTATAGGAAAATGTTAGAGCATGAAAGGAGACTAAATTAATAAAATATATTATTATTTATTCCAAATTCCTACCCACATGTTTTGAAAACTCTAGCATGCCTTCTTTGGTCAAAAACATCAGCCACCCATGTGCCAACAACCACAAAAACATTTTTCTTATAATAAATAATTAAAACTTCCAAAATCAATTATTTGAACTCCAAAACTTCAATAATTCATGATAAATAGCCCTTTTATGTCGAGGAAAATTCAATCTCATGCGGCTTTTATAGAAAATTCAATTCTCTACAACTTTTTCGAAGGAAGTTTTTCCAAATTCCAAATGTAAATTGACCAAAATCCATAAACGAGTGATTTTACGATTACATAATCAATTTTCGGTCAAGAATTGTGTCCACCGCACACAAAAACATATATTAAAACATTTAATGCCACAAAAATACTTTCTTCCTCCTCATATACTCATATATCCCATATTCATTGTAAAAATATCACCGTTAATATATTATTAAAATAATATATTTAAATGAATTATTTTATCGTAAAAAGATAAAATATTAATTTTCAACAATTGTCACATTAAAAAAAATTCTCCATCTATATCCACATAAAATAAATATTTTCTTTATCATAATAATCAATAATTAATTATTTAAAATAATATTACGTAATCACGATCTTGACAACCGTAGTTCCTGGAAAGAGGGGCTTTCCAATAAGGATTTCTCTTCTTTGGCGCCGCAATTAGGTGACCAAACCTCTCCTTAGATGTAAACTTTCTAGACATTGCCAATAATGTTATCTCGATAATATTATTCAAATAATATGAATTATTGATTTGATAATGGAAAATCTTGTGTAATGACAATTATTGAAACAACGGTGATACCAAATATCAACGCAAACAATTATTGAATCAATAAAATATTGAGCGATAACTCACTGTAATAATTATTGAGTAGTGCCGTCTTTACGTAAGGATCAATAATTCAACAATCTTGTAATACCGTAGGTACTTCTTGTGCAACCACGCATATTACGTCGTATTTTAACCACCGGTAACCCAACAATTGTTAATTGGTAATAACTACGTCGTTATTTATAAAAGCTCAAACTTGTCATTTCCTTCATCCGACGCTTATTTTGTTATGGGGCCCATTAATTTCTATGGCTATCGCATTTAATATTCCCAAAGCGGAAGAAGAATATTCCACGACCAAACGAATATTCCCTAAACAAAATAAATATTTTAACAACCACTTGTTTATTTTGCAAAAATTGCACATTTCACCCATAACCAAAGCATTATATCAAATTACCACCTTATTAATCAAGAATAATAATTAGAGGAAATTCAATTTTATTTATAAAAATTTGGGGTCTTACAATTTTGGTCTGCATTGTTTTCCTATTTGGCTGCAGAGAATTGTAAACTGTTAAACGTTTACGATGAACATCAAATGTCAACAAAAACAGTGATCCGGTGATGATATGTGAATGGGGAACAACACATAGTCAACATTTCTCCATGGTGTGTTAACATCCATGAACAACCCATGGATGTATTCAGCAACATCACCCTCCCCAGACAGAATACTCTTATCTACATTTTTACTTGTATATTCCTCAAAAAGAGCAGTCATCTTTCCATGAAACCAACAGTCTGTGGTTGTTGCCCTTATATGAACATTGTCGGAATGTCTGACCAATTTACGGAAATAATATAACGCAATATTGATGTGTTGAACCCAAAAAAAATATAAAACCATAAGTTGCTGAAAAATGTAAATATGTAATGAATGTAACCAACACTATTAACACTAGTTACTGAACCAACTTAATAATGTAACCATAACTAGAAAAATATAATTTGAAAAAAAGAACTCACATCATCGTCTAACCACTGTCCAGGAGTCTTTAATTTGTAGAACCACATTTTTGATGATATTGGGACAGACCCAAATACAAAAGCAAGTTCAATTTTGTCATTCTTTCAAGGAAATTTGTCGGTCCTTCAATATAAAAGCATATTAGTATGCACGCTAACATTAACAATTATCGTATTAGTATACACACTAGCCAAATCAGGCTTGAACAGTCAATAATTAACAATCTAATCAACAATTAAATTGTAAACAGTTACCTGGTAACCAACAAATATTAATATAATAGCCATAATCAAATAGTAACCAATACATAACAAAACAGTAACCAAAACATAAAATAATAGTAACTAGGCTATAATTTAATAGTAACCAAAACAGAAACATCATGTAATCAACCATAATTTAAGCAACATGAATGTAATAAACAAATACCTAGTAATCAAATAAAATATAAAGTAACAAACACTTTACTTCGATGGAGAATTAACATAAACCAAATATAACATATTAGTAACCATAATATACTATATTAGTAACCAAAACCTAATATAACAGTAACCAGATTATAATATGGTAGTAAATCAAACAGAAATATCATGTAATCAAGACAATTTAAGCAACATGTGTATACCTAACAATTACATATTAACCAACATATAATATGATAGTAACCAAAATCCCATTTTGATAGCACAAAAATGGTATCCAAATCATAATATAACAGTAACCATAATATGATCAAGCAGTAACCAGAACACAATATAATAGTAACCATAACATTTATTTAATATTAATCATATGTTTCTACATGAAAACAAATTTATTTGTTTCATAAAAAACTATACCATTGTTAAACAACAAAAAATAAATATTTTCATGTTGTTTAGTTCAATTTTAAACCATTGTTCAAACAATGTCTCTTCATATATCGACGACATAGCCATGCATACTTTCGGGAATGCAGAAAGACGTGCAAGTATTTCACTAGCACCCACGACGATAGACGATGAACCAGCCGATCAAAACTTTGTTGTATATGAAGACCGCAAAACGGCACTCTTTGCATGTTCACGGACAGGTCTACCACCAGCTTTATGGACGCTTTTCTCCAACTCATCACACTGAACTATGTCTTGTGTGACTCATCACACTGAACTATGTCCTGTGTGGTCAGAACCATCTGATCAAGTGCATACCTGCTTTCTGCCTCACATTTATTCCCCTTTATCAATTGACAGAAAAGGTAACATATATGATTAGATTTTCAAGCCAAAAACATGCAATTAACTAATATATGCAATAACAAATTGACTGAACAATAACCGACAGACTAAAATGAACATATTCTAATAGTAACCAAAACAACATAAAATAGTAAGCAAATCATAATATAATAGTAACCAACACACATTGTAATAGTAACTAACCCACGTTATAATAGTAACCGTAACATATATAATAGTAACCAAATCACAATATAATGGTAACCAAAACCTAGAGAGCATGTAAAAAAAAGATGGCATGTAATTATAACACTAACCTCATCAGCAACATACACAACAATCTCTTTTCCAGTGCATTGGCTTAATATGTCAAAAGATGGCATGTCATTATTCTTGCCAATCTATGCAAAATACAAAACAACCAATTAATCATTAAAACAAAAGACATATAACACATAACAAAATAAACAAATATGTCTAACCTTGACATTTTCTTCATCATCATTATTTTTTATTTCATGATGTTTTTCAACCATAACATCACGTTCAACTTCATTACCAAATTCAATTTCATTCCCATCCTTCTTCTCAACGAAATTTGACACATTATCACCATCATTATTCTTATTCAATTTTGAACCATCATCAACATCCTCATCAACATGGGGCTCTTCCACCATAACATCATGTTCACACTCTTTAACAACTTCAGTTTCAAACTCAGCATTCTTCTCATCAACTTTCAACCCATCATCATCATTATAATTTCCTTTAAAAACATCAGCATCCTCATCAGCTTCATCATCATCATCATCATCACCAGCATCATCAGAATTAGAATCATCATCAGAATCACCATCAACTTGTTTGTCTCCAACGTCTTTGATCCCGCGTAACTCATCTCTAATAATTAACCTAAAGTCCATGCATATCTGAACGTGTAAAATCTGCATTTCATCCCTAATATCAGCCCATAATTTTTTAATGTCTTTCTTAATTTCAGACACTTTCTTCTCCGACGGCCTAAACTGTGCATCAATTGCATCTTTAACGTCAGATATATCAAATCCAATATTGTCAACCTTCACTTTTTTAACTTTCTTATCACCATCCTTCCCATTGAAAAAGTGAAGCTTGAGTCAAATCAAGTGATCCTTCTCCTCGTAGTGGGAATCAAATTTTTATCTTCAAAGAAAACATTATTAAGTACACTTTAGTATAGCATCTAACAAACATTGTACAATTAAAATTAAAAAAAATCAGTAAATAGAGAATCATAAAATATAATCAGTAACCAAATACTTGTGTACAGTAACCAAATGTATAGTAATCAGTAACCAAATACATGTGTAAAGGTAACCAAATGTGTATATTCAGGTAACCAACAACATTATTATTAGTAACCTATATGTAATATAATCAGTAACCAAATATGTATATTCAGGTAACCAACAACATTGTTATTATTAACATGCATATAATATAATCAGTAACCAAATGTGTATATAAAGGTAACTAACTACATTGTTAATAGTAAACTTCACAAAATATAATCAGTAACCAATTGTATAACTAAAGGTAACCAATTATATTCTTAGTAGTAAACTGCATACCTGTCCAGAATAAAATACTAAATCGTTCAGCTTGTCATTTGTAGGGGGCTTAACTAGCTCCTTCCATCTAAATAAAGGAACATCCGACAGATGCTCATCTACATATACCCCAAGCTTTGAATGTCGGGATGGTTTCAAACATAAACACTTGGAATACATAAGGAAGCCCGTTCAACTTATACAATTTGGTATAATGCTCCTTATAGAAATTATATATCGAACCACCATTCCTTTCTTTCTTCAAACGCCCCTTCAAAGCATTGGACAAAGAGTACTTTGTCATCTCAAACGCGACTTTTCCCCAAGGATAACTACTAACATCACCAAAACATAAAAAATTAACCATTGCCCCATCCACATAATTTTCAGAAAATGTGGATAGAATGAAATTAAACACCAACAAAATCATTGACATCTTAACAGCCTCATCATCATCAAAAACTGCCTTCCGATATACCCTACCTATACTACTACGAGTCACAGCTTCGTCCCCAAAATACTTTTCAACCAGCAGATTCTCCATACATTTGTATGCAGTTATGTCATCCTCACCTTGCCATCCCAACCCAGAAATCAAACAGAACTTTGGCAAACCAAATCTAACCCTTTTCTTCCTGAACAAAAACCACATCTCACTGTCATCCCTCTGGTGAACCTCCCTCACAAGAGCATGGTGAAGAATGTGAGAATACATTTGGTGCTCACCATACTCCAGAAAATTCCCAAAACATGGTGCCTTAAACTTCTCCAACTGACTTTGGTTCAATTTCTTGGTAATAATGTTGGGGACTTCCATGTCACACCAATATATAACTTTTCCAGTGAAATTTCTGTTGTGTTCCTCATAATAAAGATCCCATAACTGTAAATAAACAAAATCAGATTTACACAGTCATTAGTAACCAATATAAACAATATTTATACCATAAATAGTTACGTAGTAACCAACAAATAATATCATACTAACCAAAACATAATATAACAATTACACAAGAGCCAAAATGTATATAAAAAGTAACCAACATCCCACATTGATCAGCTCAATAATAGTTACCATATCATAATATAACAAAGAACTATAACATAATAAAACAAGAACTAAATGGTTATATTATATAATCTAATGGTAACCAAAATATAAACAACATGTAAGAGACACGATTTATGTAGTAACCAAACAGTTATATATAATATTAACCAAAATATAATTAAAAAGGTAACAAAAACAAAAATATGTAGACCAAAAACATACTAAAGAAGTAACTGAACATTTATATGATAGTAACCAAATCATGTTTTAATGGTAACCAACACATAAACAACATGTAGACCAAAACCAGTTTAGTCAACCAATGTATACTAAGAAAATACATGGTAACCAAAATAACATAAAAAAGTAACCAAAATCCCAAATTAAGAGAACAAGAATGGTATCCAAATCATAAGCTAACAGTAACAAAAAATATACTAAAAAAGTAACCAAACAATTATATGTTAATAACCAAAACATATTATAATGGTAATCAATACATAAACAACATATAGACCAAACACAGTTTAGTCAACTCATGTATAATAAGAAAATGAATGGTAACCAGAACAACAAAAAACAGTAACCAAAATTCTAAATCAAGGGAACAAAAATGGTATCCAAATCATAAGCTAAAAGTAACCAAAAACATACTAAAGAAGTAACCAAACATTTATATGATAATAACCAAAATATTTTAATGGTAACCAATACATAAACAATATGTACACCAAAACCAGTTTAATCAACCATGTATACTAAGCAAATACATGGTAACCAGAACAACATACAAAAGTAACCAAAATACCAAATCGAGGGACAAAAATGATATCCAAATCATAAGCTAACAGTAACCAAAAACATACTAAAGAAATAACCAAACAGTTATATGATAATAACAATAACAAAATTTAAATTAGCACACCTTTAGAATTTTTTGTGTGGGAATTATCTTCTGGCTATGAACTTGACCTTCTGTCTTAACTACAGGGACATCAAAATCAGAATCCAACTGCACTTCAGTATGCTTGATATCACCATGTATCACCAACCTATTCTCATTCTTATTGGATTTCTGACCTACATCCTTCCCCTTCCTCTCCATAGCAAACTTCTTCAAGTCCTTAACAGAATCACCTTCCATGATTTTTTTCCTCTTTCCATCCTTCTTCCTTGTATCAACCATTCTATACAAAATATAAATACAACACAAACCCAAACAATCAATATTTCATTCTGTTAGTAAACTACTTTAATAAAAAATACATTAAACTATTTAGACATTACTCAACTGAAACAATAATAAAAACCAGAATCGATCAATAGAGAAGAAGAAACCAACTGAACCACTGTGCAACAACGATAGTCAGTAACTACGATAATGGCGAACAACTAAACCAATAACGATTACGAAAATGAATAATAAATTACCAGAAACAATCAATATAGATGAAGAACACACGAACAGAAGCAAGAAATAAGGGTTTCAGTATGCAAAACAAGGGTTTGTAACTGAAGAGTCCCAGACAAATGATAGATGACGATTATCACGCGTTTCAAAAAAAAAAACAACCCGATTTAAATAAAAGACACTAATTTGCCATATCAACTCATTAATATTAAGGACTTTTAATTGTATTAATATTGTAAATAAATATGATAAAGTGTAATATTTTTGTAATTATTTTATGAATGTATCATTATTGTAATTATTTTTAAAAATGTACTAGAATATGTAATTAATCCAATTTTTTATCAGTTTTTTTATTTTTCCACACTTCCAGCCAAACCCATAATTTTTTTTTCAAATGTTCAACAAAACCCATAATTCTTTTTTCATTTCCATGGCCATTTCGAATTGAATCAGTCCTCATCAGTTCCTTCTCTAACCAATTCTTGTTTAATCATAATTTCAGTAAAACACAACTCTTTTCTCCTTTCCTCGGCCATTTTCAGTTGCAGCTGCCCTCATCAGTGCTATATCTCCACCAAATTCTTGCCTTTTCATATTTTCAGCAAAACCCACAAATCTTTTTTCCTTTCCGCGACCTTTTCCAATTGCAGTAGTCCTCATTAGCGATGTATCTCCACGAACTTCTTCCCTTTTTGCATTTTCTATGAAACCTAGAAATTTTTTCACCTTTCCATGGCCATTACCAATTGAAGTGGTTTCAATTAGTGTTGTATCGTCATTTAGTGCTGAAACAACGGGAGTTGTAAGTATTCAAGAATCAAGAATGAGGAGACGAGAAAGGGATAAAAGATAGATTTTGTAATATTGAAGAGGTTATTTTTGTCCAAAAAAATATAAACTCATTCATTTTCAATAGTTTAGAATTATATTTCTCTTAAATTAAGAGGCGTTGAGATTTAACCTCTGATCGAATCAAAAACATCTATTAAAAGGTATTCAAATGTATTAATATCCTTGGAAGTTGGAAGACAGAAAGCCTCGAGTCCTGGAGTAAATAGAGGCTTACTTTTTTTGGAAGACGGAGAAGTATGATCAAGTCATCCAAGTATTCAATAGGGACATGATAAAAAATTGGTATAGTTGAATCAATTTGAAGGCACTCATAGCAACTCCAAAAGAACCCAAATCTTCCATTCAAAGAATATGACATGTAAATGCTCCCTGCGTCTCCAAAAAAATAACTTAAAAATAAATTGTACATAAATTAAAAAATTCAGATAAAAAGAGTATAAATTTACTTTCTACTTTGCCCTTATAATAATATATTTGATAATTGTTTTAATTAGCTCTTGAATTTGTGGAGTGAATTAATTTGAATCATTCATTTGAGATGAAGTTGATTTATTACTAAACTAAAATGTAATAGATCTCTAATGAGTAAGTTGCCAGAATCAAATTAAGCAGGAGATTTTTAAAATCATCACCATCAGTTCAGAAGGGATCCGATTACCAATAAAATATTAAAATTTTATCATTCAATTAGTCCTATCAAACAACTTTTTTTCTTCAAATTCAGAGAGAGAGGTCACATCCCGACATGCGTATTGACACTTTATTGATTAATTTACCAAAATCAACCCGTTCAGAAGCAAGCAAAGTTTTCCCATGTACCTACAATAATTAGTTTTTCCCCACCCCACCCCACCCCACCCCACCCCACCCCACCGAGACCATGAACAAACAGCTAATAGCAGGCAAGTTCATTCTCGCAAATTAAACTCGGAACGCCAAAAGACTAAAAATACAACCTCATAAATGTTATTCACTATCTGATAGGATGTCCCATTTCAGTGTCTAATACCTCCCAAAATAAGTCTCACAAAACCTTTTTAAGCATATTAAGACGTTATGATTTGACCAGAGAAATTTTTTTTATAATATCATTGACAAACATTAACAAGCCTAAAAATGAAACTCATTCTGGTACCTAGAATGATAGACCAAGTGATTATTGTCGGTAGAAAAAACTGTCGGTGGCTCAGCCACATCATCAACAAACACAACAAATAATTCATGCATCGCAGTATCTTGACAACGTTTTCAACAAAGTAAATTCAGTGCTTTATGAGTAAATATCAGAAAAGACGGCTAATAGAGGAAAGGTTGACTTGCAGTATCACCAAAAACATTTATTCCTCCTCTTCTGCTTCCTCCAGCCATTTTACAAAAGGCTCCACAGCCTTCACAAAGCTTTGCCTAAACCAATACGACAATTGATTAAAAAATGACAAGTTCAGTACTTAGAAATAGACAATGATAAGGACATGTAATAAAATTATGATAAATAAAGAGGGGCAGGAGAAAAATAATTATATTTCAGGCACAAGCATAAATAGTAGTCGAAGTTGGTGTTTGGACTTTTTTCATTTCCTTCAGTACAACTTGAATTTAATGTTCGCATATCCAATAACAGGTAACTTAAAACGGTTATACCCATAAAACTACAGTTGCATCCAAAGAACTGATCTTTTTCTAATTCTCGTTATGTTCTTTTATGTTATTCAAGTTTCAACACATGCAACATGTCTTTTAGTTTAGAAGTCAAATACTGTCATTTGAGTCCTTTAAATTAGGTCAAGGTCACTGGTTCCAATATTATTAGTGCAAACCTAGGGCTGTGAGAGGTTAGCAATAAATACACATTAAATCTGGCAGCTGAAATTTTTATTACTCATTCAGATTAGAGAACCTAGCATTCTTGGCCCGGAAGTAGTTCACTTGGAGCTCTACGATCTTGTGTTTACCTGTGATAATTCTTAACCTTTCCCTTTATCCTTGAATCCTCTAGGGTACAAATTGCACATGTTACAATATTAGTTGCTTTTGGCAGCACCAAGAACGAAAAAGAAAAAAGATGTGGAGGCCAAAAATATACTAGGGATAAATCGAGTACGACCTTACACAGTAACATCCAGTAGTAGTTTTGTTTGCTCTCTCCTTCGTCACAAAGAAATATTTTAATAACAATTCTTTGATTTTTATTTTTTCTTTTTTTAAATATTCTCGACTTGATTTATTCTCTACTGATGTGCTAAGGAGTCGCATTCCAAAAATCTTTTAAGTGTGTTGGATAATACTCCTTCCGTATCCCAAAAAGAGTCCTATTTATAAATTTTGCAAAGATTAAGAAAGTATTCTAGTTCCATGTTTACCCATAAAATAACAAGTTGGTAGTTTAGTAGTTGTTGCACGACGATGAAATTATAATGACAAATTTATGACTACATTGGGTCATTTTATATATCATCAAAAATAGGATCTTTTCTGGAACAAATATTGAACAAATGGGACTCTTTGTATGGAATGGATTAAGTCTATAAAGCTGGGAAGAAATATGACAGAGACAATCATAGAAGAAAACTGAGCATAATTAACCAAACAGATATACAGCCATTACATAATTTTTGAAACATTAAAGTGATCACAATTCACTATAATTTTACAATTACCTGCCCTTAGGGTTTGATCCTTTACGAAACCAGTGAAGAATAGTATCTTCGGCAAGCACATCCAGGTCATATAAAGACCTAACGATTTCTGGAAACAACTTCATGAGCTTTGTGTCCTCGTAGCACTGGACCTGAACTTTGTACAGGAGTTCCAGTTCAAGCTTTCCACTGGTGCAGAAGGTATTTAATAATTCGGCCCATGTTTTCACCTAGATATGAACATCAACTTTTCAAAATAATGCATCAAAGAATATGCTATACTGCAACCATTCTTAATTTAAACTTCCTCAAGATAGCTAGCCCCAAGTGCCACAACTGATACTCTATCAACACTTTACTTTCATTTAGCTTTAGTATAGTCTTGCAGCTGGACCTTATGTGCCTCTATATTAATATGGACATGGGGGTTAATAATATGAAGAAATATTTCACCTTGATCTCACTCTTCTTGTTCCCATATTTCCATCTAATCACTTAACCCCACCATACATCAACTCTAAGAACTTTTAAATACATATTAATAATTACAAATCAACAGACTTGGTGACGGATCTTCTAAAATCTTTGCAGTAAAACTGTCAGCTAAGAATGAAAGATGTATGACCTTTATCAACATAGTAATATAAAACACTGCAGTGTTGAGATGTCATGAGATGCTATGCACTGGCAACCATCTATTGTCACCATAAAGTAGAAATACATTATATTCCAAAACAAGGAAAAACAAAAAGAAAAAAAGATTTAAATTAAAAAGTAGCTTCCATACCGAGAAATTTAAAAAAAAAATCCCCTTTCCCCCGTACTCCTTCCTACATGCTTAAGGTAAAAGGAAAACTTTAAATGGATACACCTATTGTAAATGCTTGCTTTTAAAGCTTGGTAATTCACTCTTCCAATTACAGAGCAAAATTCTCGTTCTTCAAGTATACAAGTGAGGAACCCATCCAACATGGCATCCTCACTCCCATGTAACAATACAAGAATTTCCTACAAGGCTAAAACAAAATTATCATAAGCACATACTAATCTTTTTTTCTATTCTTTTTTTTTCTTAAAAAATGGAAAATGTTGCATCTTTTAATCATTCAAAGACATGACAGAAAGCAGTTTAGTAATAAAAATTTATGGTATAATATAGATAACAAAATGCATAGGTGACAAAAATATACCTGGCGAAGAGCTAAATTAGCATTCTGCTGTTGATTCTTTCCAGACCATTGAACAGCGTCCATCATAACATCCCACAAGATACGCACAACCTCAATGTCTGGTAATTTAGCATCTTTAACATGTTGCTTCACAGATTCTATGACTTCAGATATGTCAGTTTCCTCTGCTATCTGGGTTGTTAATGCAGATTTCATTTCCTTCAGCTTCACCTCAAATATTTTCTTCTCATTGTATTCAACCAAGGGAGCGATCCCAGCATTCCTGCAGTGTGAAATTACAGAATAAAAGAGGGGACTAACTAATGCAGGAAAGAGTATAACTGGTGCCAATTCAGAGGACATGGCTCCCTCTCACCTTCCTTCCTCCTCCAATTCCATCCAATTCATCCAATTTTTATAGCTTTGGATAATCTAATTGTAATCAACAATTATAAATTATTTATAATGTTTAGTATAATTGCTCCAAAAAGAAAGTAATCAGATACTTTTTTTTCACCATTTGATGAATATGTAATTTTACATTAAAATTTCAATGGTAAAAATACTTTTAATGATTCTAATTTTTTTGTTGGATTGATATCAATATCATGCATGGTCTATTAACATTTTTGGATCATTATCAACTAAATTCTTAACATAAAATAATTCGTGTATTGGAGGGAAGGTGTAATGAAGGAGAGCCAAATACACAAACTCAGGATGGTTCAAATTGTAATACCATAGTTAGAACATACATTGGGGCCTAGTTTGAATCAGGCATAATTCAAAGTAGGATACTGAATTGAAAGTCCCAAATCATTGTTCCAATTAGTTTAGTTACACATTCTTCAGATAATCATGAGCAATGTCACAACTAAAAGGTGTCTAGTTTAGTTATATTAACTAAACCACATTGCAGAAGGGCAGAAAGTACATGGTCCAATCTTCAGCATTTCTGGTAATAAAGATGTCTTCACTTGACCAATTTATTATCCCAAACAAGTTTCAGTTGACTTGCTTAAGGTTCATTGTGAGCCTGTATTTCTAATTATTGCTTTTTTAAATCAATAATTGATTAAAGGATGTTTATTTTAGCTTTTTAATGCAAATATTAAGCGACTATAGCAGGGTTTGAGGTTACTTTTTTCAAATTATTTGAAAATCATTTTTTCGTACTCATATTTTCAACTGTTCAACCCTCAAACTACGATTGCAATAATATTAAGAGTACCCCTAAAATAATGTTAACACTTGCACCATTTTCTTGTCATATTTAAAGTAAATAAAATAATGTTTATGAATTATTTAATATTACTTCAGCAATTATTTTTAGCTAAATGCAAAATGACCTCCTGATTACTTTTTAACAATCACTTGGAACCAATTATAACTTTAGCAGAAATCATTTTTTAGCAATTATTTAAGCTTAAACAAACAGTTGCAATGTATTAATGCAGTAATGACTGCTAACACTTGTGCTTGAAGATTATGTTTCAGTTGACTTTGCTCATCGGTGTAAGGCTTTAGGTTCATTATGTATTAATGTAAGAAACACAATCTAAACTAGTCCATCTAAATTAAAATTCAAGTGAAATACAATGTGGAAAATGCATCAACAGCTTTACATGGGTAAAAGAAAGGTCTCTCATGCTACCTTTATTCTTCACCCAGTTCACATAAAAGAAGACCTAGGTCCAAGACCCGAACTGTATTACCCATCAGATATCATCACAACCGAAAACCTCAAAATTGTTCTGGGTCAAAAATGACCAAAGCACATGGACTGTTGATAATATAGATGATATTAATCTACAGAAGAAGTCGTCTCCTACAACATTGGTTATGTGGTCTCCTACAACATTGGTTATGTTATGACTTATGAAATCAAAAGCACTAAATGATTACCAAAACTAATTCTGTAAAAATGCACCAACAACTTTACACGGGTAAAAGACGGGTCTCTCATGCTACCTTTATTCTTCACCCAGTTCACATAAAAGAAGACCTAGGTCCAGGACCCGAACTGTATTACCCATCAGATATCATCACAACCAAAAACCTCAAAATTGTTCTGGGTCAAAAATGACCAAAGCACATGGACTGTTGATAATATAGATGATATTAATCTACGGAAGAAGTTGTCTCCTACAACATTGGTTATGTGGTTTCCTACAACATTGGCTATGTGGTTTCCTACAACATTGGTTATGTGGTCTCCTACAACATTGGTTATGTGGTCTCCTACAACATTGGTTATGTGGTCTCAAAAGCACTAAATGATTACTAAAAATAATTAAATGATTACTAAGGCCAAAGGTCTATCGGCAGGGTATTAAACAATGATATATCAAACTAAATACTGATGATTAAGAACTGATAAAAAAATCAAGTACCTAATATTCCTTGTCCTTTTAAAAGAAGCACTTACGTAAAATGCTCAGAGAAAGCTTCGGAAGATCGCTTTGCAGATGGGAAAAATTCAAGAAGATTATCCTCCATCTTACCCCGCTTCAGAATTGAAATCAAATCATCAAGGCTATTATCAATCAGATATTCCTTGAAGAAATCTGTTATAAACGAAAGAACTAGCCCTTTAGCCACAAGGTTATCCTTGAGCAGAGGCTGGAACACAGTCTCTGGTGGCAGACCAGACAGTTTCTGGGAAAATGCAAGTGCTGTGAAAATTGCCAGCTTCTTCCTTTCATTTTCCTCAAAAAGCTCAAGGGACTGCAGAAATCTCCGCGTAACATTTTCAAGATTTTTTATGAGGAAAGGCCTCCGTCGCAAGATTTTCTGTATGTAAATTACAGATGGCAAAATGACTTCGCGTCTAGGCTCACAGTCTATTATAGAGTAAGGGTGGCGCTCCCCCTCATCAGGTTTTGTAGTGCCAGGTTGTGTACGCCCTCCTGTGAAGACAACCTGCAGGAAGCAAGAAATATTCGCATCAAAACATAGCAAAAAATTGTATCAGATAAAAACAAGAAGGAAAGCAATTGAATGAGTAAAATAAAATGCAATATAAAAATACCCTTAGGTTTAGACATAAAAAAATGAGAAACCAAACGTTTGAATACCATCAGAACTTCAAGGCAATAAATAAACATTCTCTCAAGAGACCCAAGAAAAAAAAAGAGGGGGGAGAACTTGCCTCAAAAAAGGTGTCACCGTATCTGGAGAAGTTAAGGTCAGAAGATTCAATGCTCTTAGCAATGAGTTCCTGCACAAATAAAAAACGTTATTTAGGTTAATCTTGATGACCAATCTCCCTCCCCAAGTGTGTACACAACACTCATATGAACAAACAAATATAAGATTTGAGTTTGTACACATTTAAATAAAATATATATACAACCATATTTTACTCTTACCAGATCACCAGCATTATCCAGATAAATCTGGACCACTGCATCCGCAAATGCTGCAGGGTCCAGAGGAGCAGCAATATTCCGTTTGCGGGTCTTAATCCGCGTACCACTGAAACAATAGAAAAATATGAACCATAAGCTAGTAGCTCAGGATAAAAAATACTGACCACAACTCCATACATTATTAGCCTCTATCAACTAAAGTATGTCATTGCAAACACAGAATGCAAAGAGTGAAATATGCTCCTTATATTCAACTAATGTAACAACATTACTTATAAGGATAATAATTTATATGTGATGGTTCTAGGTTCAGATGTTATATAGCTTTATCCATAATCTATAATTTTCAATAGGCACATATATGCTACAGAAGAATATAAAACACCTTCAAACAAAAGTAGCAGAATGTTCACATCATTCCACCCGCGGTAGATGCTTAGACATCACTGCCACTTTTTTATGACTTCACAAGATAATTAAATGTCACAAGTGAATATTAATTGCTAAAAACACCTTTCACCTCCAGTTCACTTCAATCTGGCAATTTTGAGTAAACGCATTCCAAGCTGCATCTGATGCAGAATGCACATCAAAGAATGTCTTATATGTGCGCTACTGCGCTCTTATTCTACTCCGTTACTAAACTCGTATCTTTAAAACCTAGAACTGCCGTTACAAATCCTAAACACTGTTCATGGATATCATTCCAATTACAGACAAACCTTACCTTATTAATTTCTAATCCAACTACAAATTTATAGCTCTTCTCTTACATCATTAAACCATAACCCTAGAAAGCTTCCTTCAAGCCTGTAAGCAACCTGATACATACCCAGCCCTGTCAGCATCTTAAAGCTCAATAAATAAATAAATAAATTAGCTTATTATATCCTTAACTAGTGACCTCTGGTGTAGTTATGGTGCTCTAGATGCTCAATCGCATCAGGTTATGCATGAGGGGGTTGCAAATTAGTCTTTACAGGTGCACATGGTACAAGTTCTTGAATAACCGATTGCAAAAATAAATCTCCTCGTTATCTTTATTTCCTCAACTCAGGCAAAACAATCATAGAAATCAGTACTAGTATGATCACCGATCCACAATAAAATTCAGCTGTTCTCCTAGTGCAATTGATTAATTTTGACTACATAGCCAACACACACAAAAGAGACTGTTCATATCAAAGAATTAGAAGACAGGCTGAAATACAAAATTAACAAAAGGTGCAAGAAATAAAAGATTCCAACTTCATAAACGCATGTTCACACGTCAGATTTCCAAACCATCATTCAAAACTAGTTTATCATGATAATCAAGCAAGATCTCATCTTATGGGCCATTGAAAAGGATAACCAACTAACGAGCTTATAACTACTACCTATTTACTAAAATAGTACATCACCAAGTCATGGCCTAACACCCGCCTAGGTGGAATTAGTCCTCTCGCATCAAATTGACAAAGGCTTTGAAGTTTTACAATTCTAGAAATTCATTTGTTCTGCCTAGCAAGATTGTCTTTTTGGGGGTAATTTTTAATGTAAACATATTCAGAATCTTCACAATAAATAATATTTAAATGTCAGGCACTAGTGTCCATTCCACTGCCTAGGACCGCACAATGGTTTATAGAACACTGAATTTTGTCATAAAATGACTGACAAAGACACATGAATAACAAAAGCAGTGAAGATTTCAGTGTATTAGTGATTGGTTAAATATGTAACTTACCTAAATTCATAGCTCCATATAAGAATACAACAGACCAGTTAGCACTTGAATAAAAGTATGTGGGTAGCAACTATAACAATATAACTTAAATAGAAAATTAGGGAGCCAAAAGTTTTGCTGATTAATTTTAATACTCCCTCCATTCAAAAATTGATAGTCGAATTTGACTTTAAAATATGACGGCTTGTCAACACCGGCGAAGCTACGTATAAGATTGTGGGTTCAATTGACTGGAAAAAAAATTGTTTAATAATGTAAGGTAAATTTTAAAAAATTTAAATATTATATATAAATGACCCCACTAAGATTTTATAAATTTTCTAGGTCAAATGGTCAAATTGAAATTTTATAACTTTGTCAAATTTTAAATTTATGTATCTCTATATTTTAAACTTAAATAATAATTAATGAATTAATTACTTATGAACGGTTGTAATTAAAAAAGTCTATTATAAGTCACTATATATCATATATTATTATTTATTATATTGTCATTATAATATAGTATATATATATGACCCGAATGTAGGGCACTGCCCCAACACCGCCAAATTATTTATAGCTTACTAATAATTTTGATAAAAGGATTCCTGCTTCGCCGCTGCTTGTCAACCACTCACATAGATGTAAAAACTTTCAATAATTATTACTCGATCACAAATATATGAAGGCTGGTAAACATTTCAATATATTTCTACCAATCACAATATTAGTCTTAAAATAAAGTTTATTACAAAAACAATTTTAAAAAATAAGGTCAAAGAATAAAGTTTATAACAAAAACAATTTAAAAAACAAGGTCGTTGTGTTTTTTTTACAAACGTAAAGGAAAATAAAAAGGTAACAAACAAATGGAGATTAATACATGACTGTAAACAATACATACCCGAGAGTCGGTTTCTCCTTCGAGCTACAGATTTAACAGTGCAAAAAAGAGTTTAATTAGATTTCGACAAAAAATCAATGAAGGTGAAAACAAAAAATAGGAGAAGAAAATCAGTATAAAATCATAAATCAGACCCAAACTACATTAGAATATAAAAAATTCGCAATCACATCGAAAAACGTAGTTTGTCACTTGAGAACAAGAGATCCAGTACCCTTAAAGATCTTTCCCCCAAAATCAAAACATTCTAAAGAAATTGGACCAAAATATCGATTTTTCTGACAAAATAATTGGTGGAAACAACCAGATCTGGAAAATAACGATTGATAGAAAAGATTCAGATGGAGAGAAAGAGGCTACCTCATAAACCGAGACGCAAAAAAATCAAATAACAAGCGAGTCCACTACGACTCTGCGTTTGAGTTGCGATGCGAAATCTCAATCTCAATACAGAAAAGAGAGATTGGGAGAGGGGAAAGACGAGAGAGTGTTATAGGTGCGACTCCGTGCAGATATTTATCGCTAGAAAGAGAGAGCAAGTGGAACGAGAAAATGGGAGGCGCTCAAGACTCACGCGCGCGAAAAGATCCCGATAGATGTGGTGGAGAAGGAGCCCACCCCACGCGCGATTACAAAACAGCTGCAACCGTTCACGGTGTAAGTAAAGGGGTCCATGACTCCATGTACTTTTGCATAGGCTTCCGAATACTTTGCTTAGCATTTCATTTTATGTTGTGCTTCACCGTTACAATGTAATAGTCATTCGAATTCGATTCGGGGAAAAAAAAATATGAATGATATTCAGATTCGTTAATAATATGATCTAAATTTGAATATAAAAAATATTTTGAATAAAAATATAAATAAAATTTAAATAAGGTTATACTCGACTCATTTAAGATTCAAACTACTTGAAATCTTAATTGTGATTCGATACATATGTTGGATAAAATCTAATTACGCACAACACGCAAGTATACGTGGTCAACAAGTAATATAATAGTAAGTAGAGTATCGTTCCCTCAGAGACTGTAATAAGAATTTAAACCTCACAATTATCAATTTCCTATTAATCCTAATTTTATTAAACTAATCAATTTCCAGTTTATAACTAAAGTATTTAAAAATATCAAACAATCAATAAACCCTAAAAAATGAATTTTCAAACAAATGATGGAGAATTAGTGTGACACCCCCAAAATAGGTATACAACACTCATTCGAGTAAATCAAATACATGATACGAAAAAACAAACTACAACTTCAATAATACAATTGTAAATGCAAATATATGACAACATCTTGTGAGTTTAAATACAAATATTGTCTTCTGCATAATATCCACACTCAAATAAGTCCTCATTACAATTATTCAAACACTATTTTACGTAAATAGTGAGGATCTGCTAAAACATCTTTCTAGAACCATCACTCCGCACTCGACTTAGTTCCTCGCTATGTTCTCACCTCTTGAGAAAAATGGAACAAAAGGAAAAGGGTGAGCTCAAACTAGCCCAAGAAAGAATATTGTGACTAAGATAATATACAACAAATTATCGTTAGTCTTCAACAGGAAAAATCGATAAAATATAATAGACAACAAGTTTTAGATCAACAATCGCATCGGAAGCAATGATCCATTAGAAGAGTCAAGAGTAGAATGAGTTCTACTATCTTCTAAGATTTAAAAGTTCATCATCAATATTTTATCCTGTAACAACAATCAATATACATCTTTAATCAAATATTCATCTTTGCACTACAATTTAAAGATATTCATTTTAGTATCACCAATTAGTCATGTTCATCTCAACACTTGTTCATCTTTGCACTACGGGCCAAAGATATTCATCAGTTAATCATTTATCTTTGCACTACAGGCCAAAGATATTTAGTAATATCATCATTTAGGGCTGAGGATGATGAAAAATATTTTAAAGAAAACGAATCTAGTGAGACAGAATGACAAATAGTAGGGATTCGTATAACAGTTTATCCAAGATCAATAATACTCCATAATAACCAATTTTGAAGTAAAATTCAAGAATAAAGATCAAAACATGGATACAATCAAAGATAGTAACCATAATAGACATCTTGGACAAAAAGAAGAAATTTTTATTTTTTAGTGAATAGTGTCGTAATCGTGAATAGTGCCATATACGTGAATAGTAACACCGACACAAAAAGTTCTAAATTTGATAAAAATTCAGATCAATACTTCGGCATAATGATATTAAAGAAATAATATCATATATGAAGAAAATAACATCCCTTACCTCAAAATAACCGTATTTCAATTGAATTTTGGATATAGTCTTGTGAAACTTGTACTAAAAAATAAAAACTCACAAAGTATCTAAATACTCACAAAATACGCTCGATAATATAGAGAGAGAAAGAGAGAAAGCTTATGTTTCTGGTGTGATTTTCAATTCTAACTTAGCCCTCTATTTATAGGAAAATATTAGCAGACTTGACTGCTGAACTGATGGCTTTTTTACTCGCTACTATTCCCACCCACCACATTTGAAATAAAATTCAAAGACATTTCTTCACCAACCACAAGTGGGGCCCACTCAATTCTAGAATTTTCCACCAAAATGCTAAATTCGAATACTTCAATAATTTCTGAACCAGTCATCTCTTAAAATTCATAACAAACCATACGTTCATTTTAATCTGCTCAAAATTTGTGGACATATACTCAACTTATATATGTATAACATATCCAAAAATTACAACGATCCAACTATTTGGATTAAAAATTATAACTAACACAATATATCTCAAAAACACTGGTTTAATTTTTAATACCTTCATTCCGACAAAAATACTGATAAAACACATCAACATTAACTCTTTCATTTTTAACCACAATAAATATATCCAACATTTATATCCACATAAAATAAATATTTCCTTATCATATGAATCAATAATTAATTATTCACAAATAATATTATAGAATCACATTTACGACTTCACTCTAAGTATCACTCTGATTATTACATCTTTATTCTAGTTTAACTCACTATCTCAGTTTATTAATCAAGAACGCGTATGTAGAACTAGCCATCATGTTGATAAAATCTTGCATTGGGTTCGGTTGAGCTCCCGCTGCATTATTAACTGACTCTTCAATCTCTTGGTTCCTCAGTCCACGTCTGGGCGGCATTATCTAGTGAAACAAAATTCTAACATGTTACTCGGGTTTATTATCATATAAGTAGTTAATATGTAACACGCTACTGAATTCATACAATCAGATGATTATTATGTTAGAGTTTTAAATTACCAAGATTTGGAAGTCTTTCTCCCTGATTAGTGGGTTAAGTTTGTTTTTTTAAAAAAATAATTTCCAATTCAGTCTACTGGATTCACATAACATTAAATAGACAATCTACTATTTAAAATTTTCCAACACATAACATAATAATACTGCATTTATATTCATATACCGATCTTCAGTGACTTACATGATTAATACAGGTATATTTTATAAATGCTATTATCCCATTTTAAACACAAAAGATGGGATTAACTCATAATGATACATCCTTACAAACACAAATAGGGATATTATCTAACTACCTACTACCTCACCCCTGCTGAGGTTTACATCATCATAAAATCCTATTATATAAAAAGGGATACTAATGCATCTATCTACAACTGGGTCATCACATAATCATCACTGGTGGCCCTGCTGGGTCACCTACACAGACTCCTGGGGAAGCAACTACTCCATAACTCTACGTCGAACGGATCGACTAGACTCTCCTATCTCAGAGTGGACCCTCCTAGCCCCACTGCGCTGGCCCTCATACGCTGCGTCTAACGCCAGTCCTAAAGTCTCTACCCTGACCTTCATGGCATCCAGTGCAATCTCTAATTGGTCCACCCGCTTGGCGACTCATGAAATGCCTCCTCCACCGTATCTCTTATCAATGTGATCTCCACGTCCAAACTCACTCAGACGCCGGATGCTCTCTACGCTTTCGATCTTTGCGAACTTTGCCTTCTCATGCTCTAGCATTTGGACTCGCATCTCTCGCTAGCTCCATCAATTGCACGATGAAGCAAAGATCCTTATACCGGCCGCTCCATGTCGATGGTTCATATTCTCCGCCTCCAACTGCAAAATCCTTTGCTCCTGAGCATGGTTTTTCTTTAACAGGTTACTGATCATCACATCCTTCGAGGTGTCCGACACCTCCTCTGGAACGACCTCCTCTTGGTCTACAGAATGGCTCCCCTGACTATCACTTGGCATCCTATAAAACAAGGATACAACATCAGTACTACAATAAAATATATTCATTGATGAAATGAAACAATATTTTATTAAGTACAACACATACTCGATGAATTTCCATAATCCATCTCCTAACATACTCTATAAGAGTTTTCTACTAAGGTTATAACCTAGGTTTCGCATTCTAATGTTTGTAACCTCATGACTTTGATACCAACTTGTGCGCCCCCAAATCCGTGTTCTCTCTAACCTCAAATTCAAAGTGCTCACGATCTATCATCATCATAAGCATTCTATAACTACTACTGAAATAATAAACATACATTGTTCATTATAATAAAGTCTCATAAAAGCGGTCCCAAGGTCTCCATAACCTTAACTTTAAATACACCATTCATAATACAAACAATTTACTTAAGAAATTTCATCGATAATAGTTAAATTGACATTCATTCTAAACTACTCCTCGGATCTTGCCCTTGTTCTTCATGTTTGGATCCTTCTAAGCTTAATCGAAATAGATGTCATGATATAGCAAGAAGCAACTAATTTGCTTCGCAAGTTTATGAACAAGGGGAGATATATCATGACTTAGAAAGAAATATTAAGTTCAATGTTCAACAATAGTATAAGATTGTGAAGGAACATGAATTAATAATCAACAATTGAATATTCGATAATTGAATAACATGAATCGAGTGGTTTTGAATAACCATGAACATTTGCCAAGGTGCTCAAATTGATTTAAATCGGACCTCTTAATAAGTTTTGGTATTCAAGGATCACCTTTTCATACCTCGTGATTTATGCATAAATACTTAATAATCCAAAGATTGATATCATGCCTTAATCAAATTCGTCCTTTTTCTCCGATTCGAAAGTTCTTATCATATCAATTTAATAAGAATGTACTATTTAAAACACATTTGATTTAACAAATTTAGACATCTTTGATCTAGGCGATACAATTAGCATAAATCTATTTCATAAACAGGTTCATAAATGAAGAACTTTAATTTAATTCACGCTCAATAGCGGTGAAACAGAATTCAATTGCACAAAGTTGCAATTTCAATAATCAATATAGACATGAATAATCATCAATAATTATTCACTTTGAAAATAATAACTCGAGTTTGAGTTAGGAAACTTGCCTCGTCTGTAGATTACAGCTACGCAATTAATTTATATCCACCATGCAGTTATATTATCTTTCTTTGAGAGACCTATAGTTAATCTTTCAATTAGTCAAAGTCTACATTAGATTATGTAATCACATAGATATTATATATTACATTTAGTTCTTATAAACATTATCATGTCTAGATAGTGTTACTATTAATTAACGACTACCTTTAATTCACATAATATTATTAACTTAGATAATATTTAATTCACCTTCTAGTATTATTGGTTCACTAATAATACTTTCATTCACTCACTAATATTATTAACATTTAATAATATTTTATTTCTTTACTAATGTTATTACATTTAATAACATTTTATTTAATCTCGAATATTATTATTTAATAATATTTTAATCATTTAATAATAATACTTTAATCTAATATTATTAATCTTTTAATAATATTTTAATCTAAGATTAATATCTTAATCTAATATTATTAATTATTTAATAATATATTAATGAAATTTTAATCTTAATATTTTATTTACTTAAAATATTATATTCTAATATTATTAATATCATAATAATATTTTAATGATTTATTGGATTAATAAACAATTTATTCTAATTGTTCACCCTTTATTAAACCTCTTATTTAATATCCATAAAAGGTCACAAATGATATTTCTTATCATAAATTACTAAAGTGCCTTAAGATAGTCATGATATAATATATTATGAGCATTCAAGCATAAAAATCACAATTTTCTCATTAAAGACATCATTTAACTATTTATTTTCTTTTATTTATAACTTAACCATTTTTTTAGGAAAAATATCAAACTGACTTCAAAAATTCTCAACTTCTGGATTTTGACAGAATATGAACTAACAATGATCCCCTAAATTTTTCTGGAATTTTAGAAAATGGTTTACTATTTTTAAAGTGTCCAAAACACTCGAATCTTGGTCTATTTTTAATAAATTGAGTTTTACTCAGAAAAATCTGAAATTTTCTGGGTATGTTCTCTTAACATATATAAAGACACTGTAAAAATTTCGGAATTTTCCAGTGTATACGCAGTGAGATATTCGAAGGTTAATATTTCGGAGTACTTTACGGAATTGGCCATTACTCACAACCTATAAGTCGAAACGCGTCCATTCTTTTTCTTACACGTAGATAACTTCTTAAGGTACCTCTGTGATTTTTCTCAAATTTTTAAAAGACAAGAAACTGACCGAAACAGCCTCATGAAAAATGGATCAGTAGCTGATTTAGGGTTTTTAAAGCCTCAACATGCAAAGTGGACTGTTTTGGAAAAAATAGTCTCAAAGGTTTCAAAACTTGCTGTGTTTTACCACTTCGCTTTACTACATAACTCATTTATCTAGCACCCCCCTTTGACGGATCACAATTCCAAGTTGTAAAACTTGAGTTACACAAGATTTAGTGGAAGAAAAACAAGAGTTTTCACCCTTGGAGAACATATGCTCATTTTCTTCCTCTAAGTCTTTGATCTAACACTCAAGATACTTAGTTCCATACATGATGATATGTAGAACTAGTGTATCTTGAGTATTTATACATAACCCCATCAAAACTCAAGCTAGCAAAACAAAGTAAAAGAAGAAGATGAAGGTAAGTTATACCTTGACTTAGTTGCTACCTTTCTTGATTTTTCAAAGTAAGTAATAAACTTAGGAGGCATGAACAACTAGCACTCCTATCTCTTTCTCTCTATAGCCGAAACCCTCTCTCTCTTTTCTCTCTTTGAAGTTGGCTAGCTTGGGAGCAAAAGATAGAAGAAGAAGATGGAGAGAAAAATGAGATGTTGGAAGAATGAAATGTGTTTACAAAATGAAATGGGCAATTCATTAATAACCCCCATAACTATTTTGTTGTCCATTGGGTAAAAGCTTTGCATTATCACATCCATTAGTCTAGACATGATTAAAGGTTCATAATGGAGTGGCAACCAATGGGAGCTTGACAACATTGTCCTTGTGTTTAATAATTTCTACTAATGGACAAGTTAACTTAATTATTCCACTTAGGATCCTCTAGCCCATAATATCCTCCATTTAGCTTTTATTTTAAATGCCCAATTTTGATTAATCAAATGTCTACAATACCCCTAATCAAGTGGGCTAAGTATTAGATTGTATTTTATTCCTTTGGGCTTCTCCTTTAATTGTTTTGGGCTATGTACTAAACATAGTCTAGCAATTTTAATAATGTTACCCAATTTGATTATTTAGGGATTCCATTTCCAATCATATGAAGTTTAATTACTTATACATGTGACTTTATCTCATAACCTAATTAGATTTACAAGAATTAGGTTTAAAAATTATTAGTCACTTGAAATACTAAGTTTACCCACTTAAGTTAGTATACATATTAAATACTAACTTTTCTGTATTACCATAACCCTTAGGTTATATTATGTTACGAAGCTTTCATTTTATGAAATCTATAAATGTATGTATCCATAACTATAGTATATATGTTAATTGACCCATGCACCACTTCACATGTGTTGTCACATATTAAATCCTTATATAACACAAGGTTAAAAAAAAATCAATAATGTATATACATATATAGTGACTTAAAATTCACGGTTATTACAGTTAGAAAGTTAGAAATCAGTAAGTTAATAAACTTAGCATCAGGAGGTTCAACCAAATTAATAAAGAATGAATCTATATTATATTATATATATTATTTTTGGAATAGAAGTTAGTATGGATCTTGGTGTACTTTGTTTATAACGAACATGAAGCTCATATTATTTTATAATAGTATTATTATTATTAATAATAATAGTAATAACAAATCATGGAAAAGGGAAATTATTAATTATGAATTTAATATACTGTTATTAATTTATTTATGTTATTTTGTGTAATTAGATCGAGACAAAAGGAATTTAAAGAGTTATATTTGGAATATAAATTTTGGAGTATTAATAATTGATATAAAGCATATTAAATAGATTATGAATTATTTTGGAATTATTAATTTGGATTATTTTTAATTTGAGGTGAATATGTTTAGGTTGTGAATAACGTTTCGTATTTGATATCGTTGGCATTTAAGGGTAAGATTTTGTGGAGTGTGCTATAAATGGTTTGGAAGTATCATGTACGGATTCCGTACTCTTTTAGCGATACTCTTGTTAAATTTGATTTGTTCATTTATTTTCTTGTTTCGAATTCTATTATGATTTCACATAATTGTTTCCTGTGAAATAAATATATTAGTTTCATTTTGGAGTTGATACATATGACTCGTATTTGTACTCTTTGAATTAGGATATCATGTTTAGTATTTATTTTTGATAATTATAGAGCGTTACATGTTGCTACCTTCTTTTTGAGACCTTGTGACTATAATTTGATTTGGTTCAACATGTACATATAGAACCCTTTTGTTGGTATTATGTCGCATGTGTTGTGACATGGTATTTTTGTTAGAATATACCGTAAGGTATACCCGAGCTATAACCACCTGTGGGGGTACCACATGCATGTCGTCTTGGCACGAGAGACATGACACTTTCCGTGGCGGTGTGATTAGTCCACGGCGTCTCTATTTGGGCTCCGGAGGAAGTGGGCCATTTGGTGTTGTGTTGTGGGAGGCGTATGGGTTAACCCTAGTTTTCTGTTCTGCGGATTGTGATGTTGTGCCAAACACACTTATCCGAATTGCATACATTTGGATTCGCGGTCCAATATGTGATTTGCTTGTGTGACATTATTTTGGTTGCCCGTGTGGCATTATTTTGACTTGCTTATGTGGCATTGTTTTGACTTGCCTGTGTGACAAGGTATATTTCTGAGCTCATTCGGTATGAAATAACACCCAACCATTTGATTCATCCTATTATTTCATTGTATTAATTTTGTTTGTTTCTGTTCAGTTCAATTCATTGAGTTAGTTACTTCAGTTCATTATTTCTTTATTTTTCTATTTTTTTCGTCAATTCTGTTGATTCAGATATATTCCATTCAGATCTTTGGAGATTATATTTTCGTCAGTATTTACACTTGAGGCTTTGTTCAGTATTTTGTCTCAATTGTTTTCGTATATCAGTTGTATATCTTTTGTATATCTGTATCCGTATTGGGCAATTGGCTCATGCTGTGTTTTTCTTTCGGCAGGTTTGCAGGGGTGATTCAGGGCTAGTGTGATGAGAGTGTTGCCTTTGACCATCTAGGTTGATTCAAATTTTAGGTTTTGATTATTTCGACTCTATGTGGAGAATTTCATTTAATACTTTATTGATGGATATCATTATTGCATATGTGAAGTCATTAGTGCTCTGTTTACTTATTTTGAGGTTTGTTGTGCTTTGCACGTGACCTCCCTTTCCTATTCGGGAAGGGGGTGTTACACCACCACACCTACATATTAAATAACAATAAACAAGTAAAATAGAACATAAACACGAGGAATTAACACCGATTAAGCTTGGATTATGAACCAATTCGTGGATATAAAATCCACTTATCAAAATCCCCCAAACTTAAAACGTGCTAGTCCTTGAGCACACGCAATCAAACAAACTAACATGTTATGTAATGCAATGCAATGAGATGTAATGTATCTAACTATATGTCTACGAATCCAACAGTATCACAGAATCAAATTTATTCCTTCGGCCTCAGAACAATCAATCAAACACTACAACACTTCATAATAAAAACCATCAATAACTTCTTATCAATCCTCGAATCTTAGACCGTCATCACTGATATAATGTGTGTGTGTGATTAACATTTATGCTAACTGATTCTAATTCAAATTCAACACATAACCAATTTCTTATCAGGAATCATACAGAATAAACATAAAAATTTCAAAAACAAACGAGTTCCAACTAAAATCAAACGTTTACCAAGATTAGGGGTCCGAATAGGGTATTCATGCTTTCTCTTTTTCTTTTCTTTTTTCATTGACGGGGGGCTCTTTGCCCTTATTTTCCCGTCTTCTCTTTAATTTTTTTTTTCGATAGATGGTTGGTGAGTGCGTTTTACGCTCCATCTCACGCCTGTGTTTAGGGGAAGTATTTCTTCTCAACCCACCACAAGACTCAACTAATCATTATTTTCTTTGTTTTTCTTTTTCTGAAGCTTATATACCCTACTTTTCCCCCAAAAAATTAGGTTCTTGCCTAATTTGTCGTCTTCACTGCCTATTCTTATCATTCTCTTATTTACACTAGCATTATTCTTTAGAAACTATTTATGTATTAATTTAAACTAATCAGTCAACACAGATGTTATTACGTGTTACCCGTATTATACTAGTTTGAAATAAGAATAAGACCCAATTCATAACAGAACTACCTCATGGTTCTAAAAATCAGTGTTATATTTGTCTACTTAATCTCAATCTCATCCTTGGCCACAATAAAAAGAACTACAATGAACTGCTGGATATATGCAAAACAACACAATTCTAACTAATTTTTTTTATATATATATGAAGGGTAAACATAACATGAATGCAACTAAATAAAAAATAAAAACTATTTATGCTCCTAAGCTACTATGCAATTATTTGCTTACATGAATGCAACAATTGATCAACCTAAACTAAACAAAAAACTACTATGCAAACCTAGCTTAATGAACTTAAATATGCAAACATGAAAAAATCCCCCAAACTTGACAATTACAATGCCCTCATTGTATAGATATCGCAATAAAAATATGAGGACTTCCCTGTAATCACTTTAAGCCTGGGGTGGTGGTGTGTTGTGTTCTTCTTCCTCAGAGTCACTTGGTGGAAATCGTGGCATTGGGGCCGGTTGCTGGTACGGAAATTGAGCAGTAGGATTGAAGCTTTGGAGCGTCGTGTTCAATGATGCGAACGATAGGTTCATTGCTTCAAACATGTGATCCTGCCTAGCTGCGAGTCGCCGCATCTCCCGTTGTGCTTCTTTGTTGTGCTCCTCCATTTGGCGTTAAAAAGTAAGAAACTAAGGGCTAGATATAGCGTCGGATGGTGGTTCCGCCTCTACTCCTTGCTCTCCCATAGTCGCATCCTCATCCTCTGAGGTGTCTTCAGCGTCAACTTCGTCCTCCGAAGCCGATGGAAATACAAAGCCTAATCCTCTAGGATGGGACTCACCTCCGGCCCACACTGAATACCGCGCGATCATTCTAGAATCTAGTAGCTACAGCGACATCTGAGTGGGTTTATCATCAGACCATCGAACACCTGCTTGGCGACACAACCCACAAATGAGTGATGGGTGTGGCAAGCCACCCAAAAAATTTCCTCGTAAGCATCGGCGAATGGAAAAACTGATTATGGCCCCGATGTCGATGATGAAATCTTGCATAATCGCATATAAAAGTAGTGTCTTTTCTTTGGTAACGTCCGATTTGTGCGTGGATGGAAATAATTTTGCACATAAGAAGGCGTACCATATCTTCCCATACCTGCTGAGATCCTTGCTGTGAAAAATCGTTCCTCCTTTCCGACCCTTGATCCATGTTGTTCCCGGCTTAGTCATTTATTTGAGAACAACCTCAAAGTCAGGATCAAAATCACGCAAGTGAGCATATTGGCACTATCTAGGCACTCGTAACTGATAATAAGTGTTGATGGCATCGGCACTGAATGAGACCAATCTACCCCGTACAAAAGTGTTGAAAGGGGCTTTGTCCTCGGCGTTCACATAAAACTCTTTGACCACGCTGACAACGGCGGCCTCGGGTTCCTCAGTGAACTTGTTCCACCCTTTCTGATATATTTGCTGCATCATCTTCCCATCCACATGATCCGGTGCCAACCCCCGTTTCGCTGTAAGAGCCTTTGTTACCATGTAGTCGTAACGGTCGGCGGCGGTGACACTTTTAAATTTTCGTCGGTCGAAGGTTCGTGATGGTGGAGTGGTGCCGAAACTCTCTCCTCGTTGCCTCTTTGAAGTCGGTTTAGATGCCATTGATTTCAGAAAACCTTCACACAAGTATTTTCCCCCGAACTAGACTCACACACTCTGTCGAACACTTGGTGTGCACACTGATTTCTTCCCCCAAACTTGCTTATTTTTGTGGCAATTATGGTGGTAGAAGATGAAGAGCTTGAAGAATTGTGACTCACTCTCAATTGCTATACACTTACCTAAATAATTTGTTTACCTCCTAGCTTTTGAAGATAGAGATGAAAGGATGTGGTGAACTTGGGTTGAGAGGGTGTGTTTATATAGAGATGGTGTATGGTTGTGGTGAGGAGTAATGGGATGATGGATTTGTAATGGAGGAGGGTGATGGAGTTACGGTTACTAAAATCATTGGTTGAGAGGGTATAATGGATGGGAGTTGGAGTTGTAATGGAGGAATAAGGAGGAGAAGTGGGTTTATGCACATGTAACTGCCGAAAAGTCGGTTAGAATTCAGGACCCTCGCCCTGGCGGGGGGTAGTAGGCCTATGAAGCTCGCCCACAAGGCATGCTCCCCCGACTTGACCGAGAGACCCTACCTCCAGGGGTATTAGGCTTGTGAGGGCCCGCCCCGGCGGGGGTGTACTTTCTCAACTGAATCTGTTCTCCTTTTTTCTTCATTGCTACTCCAAACCATTATCAAATTAAGTCCTGCAAACCATGAAACATAGCTATGAGTAAAGATTGAGCATTTTAAACATGGTAAAGCAATTATCAAGAACAATACAACTTAGTGACTACTTAATGAAATTATTATATCCTAATTAATCTAAACTATAATCTAACTAGTATGACTGAAACATATGAAAAATGTGACGCCCCCAAAATAGGTATACATCACCTATTTTGAGTCGTCAAATACATGGTACAGAATACAAATACAACTTAACTATACAACCGTCGTAAAGTACGACAAAACATAAGTCGTGAGTTTTAATACAACTATTGTCGCCTGCATAATATACAAACTCAAATTCAATATTATTACATTTATTTTCCACTATTTCACCGAATAGTGAGGACTACTAATGCTATCATCCGCCCGCGTCACCCGCTCCCCGACTAGTCCTCGCTACGCTCTCATTTCTCAAGAGAGAATAAAAAAGTAAAAGGGTGAGCTCAACTAGCCCAAGAGGAAATATTATGACTAAGATAATGCGTAATATATTATCGTTAGCCTTCAACAATGTTAAACCGATACAATATAACAACCATCAAGTTTAATCATGAATGAACAAGCAATCCATTAAAAGAGTCAAGTAGAGAATAAAATCTACTATCTTTTATGATTTAGAAGGTTTTTCATCACTTTTATCACTGGGACTCAAATTTTAATAAATAATCCACATCATCGAATCACCCCTCGACTACTTCTACCAAGGATATTCTTTAGTATCACGACCACAATTATCCATGCACTACGGGCCAAGAATATTTATGTATTCAATAATGGTCATGATCATGCCAACAACTCGTCCATCAATGCACTACGGGCCAATGAGGACTTTTTCCACATCATTTGTAACATTACTACCATGATTACAATCAATAATCCTCGGTCATAATCATACCAAGTCCATCTATGCACTATAGGCCACAGATGACTTTCAACAAAATATAAACATGAGGATGATGACAATGATATAAGAATTCAATAAAACAAGTTCAAGAATTAATTTATCCAGGAACTAATAACGTCTAAATTGTCAACATGATACTGCTTTGTAGAGTAAAATTCAAGAATGCTCAGAAGAATATTTCCATGAAAAGATACTGGATGAAGCACAAATATCAAGGATATTCCACTAATTTCATGGAGTATAGAAGTCAAAACTTTAACCAACTTAGTATAATAAGGAATGGAATAACAAAAGAAATCACCATGCATGCGATAGACCGCACAGGCAGGTTATTCCAACAGAATAATAAATAACGGAATCAGGTCCGACGTAAAACGCATTGACATGATATTCCAACAAAATAATAAAGATTTTAATCAGTCCCACAGAAAACGCATGACATGGATATTCCAATGTAATAATAAAGATTTTAATCAGTCCCACAGAAAACGCATGTATACATGATATTCCAATGTAATAATAAAGATGTAATGTGTCCAGAACCAGGTCCCATGTAAACGCATGAATGCGGGATGTTCCAATGTAATGATAAAGAATGGAACAAATGTGAAGTTCTCTTCATGGATAAGAAAGAAATAATACTCCCTACCTTAGAAAAACTGGATACTGGAATAGTGAGGTAGCAGACTTCTCTTATTCTTTCTATAATTTCTCTCTATAATAATCGCTCTAAAGCTTTTGTGAATTGGTGAGAAATGAAGGAAGAATGAGCTTCTATTTATAGAAAAATATAGTTTCGATAATTGCACGTTTTGGGGCTCGAAAAATTACAGTATAATACCTCCAACTTTTCCTTTATTTTTAATTTAGTAATGGAAGTATTATCAAACTTGCACCACCTCCACTAATAGTAAATAATGTGATTCAATAGTAAATTATGTGAATCAATAGTTCTAGATATGTGAAAATACGAATTACAGTATAGTACGTCCATCTATACCTCCATTTTTAACTTAGTCATGCAAGTATTATCAATTTTGCACCAACTCCCCTAATAGTAACAAGAATGTGAAACAATAATATACACATGTGAACAAATAGTTATAATCATGTGAAATAATAGCAATCAATTGCTTATTTATCGGATTAAATATCCGATTGGTCAATATAACCTCGAGACATCAATTATTATCGAAATAATTGTCGATTTTCATTAACACAAATAATTCCAACACAATGAAACCATTTTTATCAAAAATATAAATTTTGAAATTTCGAAGTTTAACTTTTCCCGAAAAAGGCAACTGTTGACTTTTTGACCAAATAGTGAATTTCGGAAAATTTTGTGTTTATTTACTATTTTTACTAATTTCATCGTTCCGGACTCAAATATCACATCCGCGTCTCCAAATTCAACTCCGAACACAACTTCAATTTTAATAACATTCATCATTAATATTATAACTCACAATATTTATCAACCAAAGTCGCTCCTGAAAGCAGGGGCTTTCCAATAAGGATTTCTCCCTATCATGCGCCGCAATTAGGTGACCAAACCTCTCCTCGATGTAACTTTTAGACATTGTAAATATTGCAATTTAATAATATGAATAATTTTGTCGCCTCAATTATTGATTTAATAAAATTACATATTATGCAGATGATACTCTTTGTGACAATAATCGAATCAATAATATGAGAGATATGATGCAACAATTATCGTAGTAAATAATTGAGTATAACCGAGTGACTTCTCATGTAAAGCATCAATAATCAATACCGTGTGCTACTATACAACCACGCCAGACATCTTTGTACTTTTACTACCGTAGTAGTTCAACAGCTTAATGGTAAAACTTCCGCCGTTATTTTCATAAAGAATTTTTGTCGCTTTTCTCAATCCGACAATAATTCCGCTAGGGGTCCACCAATGATTGTGCCCTTGCATTTAATATTCCCCGTTAAAATGAATATTCCCCACCAATCCAATATTATATAACAACTTCGTACTTTTGCAAAATTTGTAAATATTACCCACAACTATAACATTATATCAAATCCACACCATAATATTCAAAAATATATTTCGAGAAAATTTAATCTTTATTCAAAAGTTGGGGTCTTACAATCTCCCTTCTTATGAAATTTCATCCTCGAAATTAGGGTTCGTGACTGTATATCAAGAGGTAAGGATACTTTGATTTTTCATTTCGATTCTAACTCCTGTGTCGGGCTCCTCAACATCGTGGTTTCCCCACAAAATTTCGACTTGAGGTATAACCTTGGAGCGTAGAATATGTTCCTTCTTATCCAAGATTTTAACAGGAACCTCTTCATACGTTAAATCTTCCTCTATTTCGTCCGGTTCTAACTCAATAATGTGGTTCGGATCTTTCGCATATTTACGTAACATGGATATGTGAAAAACGTTATGAACACGAGACATACTTGGCGGTAACGCAAGTCTATAGGCCATAGTTCCTACTCGATCGAGGATTAAAAATGGGCCAATGAATCGAGGATTGAGCTTTCCTCTCTTTCCAAATCTTGTAACTCCTTTCCATGGAGCAACACGTAACAACACATGATCTCCAATATCGAATTCTACGTCTTTTCGATGAAGATCAGTATAACTCTTTTGTCGATCTTGTGAGGTTTTTATACGTTGTCGGATCATTTGAATCTTTTCCGTAGTCATACGTACCAACTCCGGTCCCAACAACGTTGCTTCACCCACCTCATCCCAGCATACTGGAGAACGACATTTTCTTCCATACAACGCCTCAAATGGAGCCATGCCAATACTTGCTTGATAACTGTTGTTGTAGGAAAACTCCACCAATGGTAAGAACTTGTCCTTACTTCCTTTGAAGTCAAGGACACAGAGTCTTAATAAATCTTCAAGAGTTTGAATAGTCCTCTCCGACTGTCCGTCTGTCTGAGGATGATATGCCGAGCTAAAACGTAAATTCGTGCCCATAACTTTTTGCAAACTAACCCAAAATCTTGAAGTGAATCTTGGGTCTCGATAAGAAACTATGGATACTGGCATACCATGCAGTCTTACAATCTCGTTTATGTATATACTAGCAAGACGTTCAAGTGTATAAGTTTCTCGTATTGGTAAGAAATGAGCAGACTTGGTCAATCTATCAACAATGACCCAAATTGCATCTATGCCTTGAGAAACCTTGGGAAGACCAGTAACGAAATCCATAGTAATGTGCTCCCACTTCCATTCTGGAATTTCAAGTGGTTGCAATGGACCTTTTGGTACTTGATGCTCCGCCTTGACTCGTTGACAAGTTAAACACCTTGAGATAAACTCCGCTATCTCTCTCTTCATATTGCTCCACCAACATGTATGTCGAAGATCATGATACATTTTGGTACTCCCAGGATGGATTGCAAACGGTGTGTTGTGCGCCTCCATCATGATTTTATACTTTAAATTAGGGTTGTTAAGAACACAAAGTCTGGAGTTGAATCGAAGTATTCCTTCTTCATCGATTCTTGCTTCCGGCATAGCACCTTCTTGTACTTTCTTCCTTATACGCATCAGCTCCAGGTCTGTAGCTTGAGCAGCTTTAACTTTATCGATTAAAGTCGGCTCTACTCGTATATTCGCCATCATCACATGGGTCCCTGAAGTCTTTATCTCTAACTCCATCCTTTGCAAGTCATACAAATTGGGCCTTTACGTTGACAATATTGCACTCGTGCACCAAGATATGATCTTCTACTCAAATCGCCACTACCACGCTCGCTTTTCGTGATGGTATTGGATGGTATGATCATAATCTTTCAATAGTTCAAGCTAACGTCGTTGTCGCATGTTGAGTTCCTTTTGGGTGAAGAAATATTTGAGGCTTTTATGATCCGTGTAGATCTCCACCTTATCTCAATACAGGTAATGCCTCCGAATCTTAAGCGCAAAAATGACAGATGCCAACTCTAGATCATAAGTAGGGTAATTCCTCTCATATTCTTTGAGTTGTCGTGAGGCATAGGCTATGACTTTCCCATGTTGCATGAGAACACATCCTAACCTTTGCACCAAGCATCATCAGATGACAAATCCTCCGAGCCGATGGTATTGTCGTAACAGTCTTAAAATGAGTCTCATCTTGATTTCTTAAAAACTCTTATCACATTCCTCTCTCCAATCGAACTTTGTATCTTTTCGAGTCAGCTGAGTTAATGGAGTATCGATTCGAGAAAATCCTTCCACGAATCTCCGATAATAACCATCTAATCCGAGAAAGCTACGATTTCTGATGTCGATTTAGGTTGCTCCCACTTTGAATAGATTCAATCTTTCTTTGGTCAACAGATATTCCATGACTTGATATCACGTGCCCAAGGAATGCAACTTCCTCAAGCCAGAACTCGCATTTCTTCAACTTGGCATATAGCTTGTTTTCACGAAGCTTTTGGAGTATCAGCCTCAAGTGTTGCTTTATGATCTTCACGGCTTTTGAATATATGAGGATGTCATCAATAAAGACGACCACAAAATGATCCTAATATTCCTTGAATACTCGGTCCATCATATCCATGAAGGCAAAGAGAGCATTAGTCAATCCAAAAGACATGACTAAGAATTCATAATGCCCGTATCGAGAGTTTTGAAGGCGCCTTTGAATATCCTCGCTTTTAACCTTCAAATTGATGATATCCGAATCGAAGATCGATCTCTAAAAAATTGTGCTCCTTGTAATCGATCAAACAGTCATCAATACGTGGTAATGGGTACCTATTTTTTGATGGTGACATGATTCAACTCCCGATAATCAATACAAAGTCGCATACTCCCCATCTTTCTTCTTCACGAATAGAACAGAGCACCCCAAGGAGACGTATTTCAGACGAATGAAACCAATGTCTAACAATTCCTCAGAATTGGGTCTTTAACTCCTCAAGTTCAACAAGAGCCATTCGATATGGGCTTTGGAAATGGGTTTTGTACCGGTTCAAGGTCGATACAAAATTCAATTTCACGCCCGGGGTAGGCCAGAAGTTCTTCAGGAATACGTCATGAAATTTATTAACAATAGAAATATCATTCAAAACTCGATTTATTTTGTTTAAATCCGTGACATGAGCTAAGAAAGCTTGACATCCGTTTTTCAATAAACGAATAGCTTTATGGCTTGAAATGACCGTGATTGATTTTAATGGTTTGGTCACTTGAATTCGCATAATAGGTTTATTAGGAATATGAAAGCTAACAACCTTACGAAAACAATCAATTTTAGCATGATGAGTAGTTAACCCATCAATCCCTAGAATCACGTCAAATGCAAGTATTTTTAAGGAGATAGATCGACAGGTAACGTGCGGTTACCGATTTGAATCAAACAAGACTTATAAACAGTGGATGTAATGAAAGTTTCTCCTAATGGAGTTTCAATAGATAAGTCAAAGTCTAATTTTTCCGGAGTCAAATTTAAACGTTGAGCGCAAGTAGGAGAAATAAAAGAATGGGTAGAACTGGTATCAAATAAGGTATAGAATTCACTAGAGTTTATGATAAGCTTAACCGTGATAACCTCGTTCGGGTTCCTTGCTTTCTGGGAGGTCACAACATACGCTCTCCTTTGCACTACCGGCTTTGACTTTTCTGGGACGGCCTTTGGTGCTTCCATCCTAGCTGAATTTGTCTTCGGTGAATGACAAAATCGAGCTAAGTGACCTTCTCTTCCACAATTATAACATGCTTTGGATGGTATCGCACAGTTTAGACTGATGTGTCCCTCCCCTCCGCATTTGAAGCATATGATAGGTGGTCGTTCTCCTTCCTTAACAATGGGTGCTGGTGCTGACGTCTTTCCATCATTGTTGAATCTCCTTTTCTTGAAATGTCCATTTTTATTGTCTTGGCTATGATTACTACCGAAGTGGTTATAATTTCTGGCATGTTGATTCCCTCCACGTTTGTTGTCACCGCTTCGATGACTGTTACCACTAGTATTTTCATTCTGCCGGCTGTTTTCTCTTGGTTGCGTTGACTCGTTATCACGCTCCAATAACTGAGTCCTATTTACAACATCTGGATACAAACACAGTTTATGAGAAATAAGATATTGACGTATCTCCGGTTTCAAACCTCTTAAAAACATTCGCGTCATTCGCTCCTCATTATCGACCAAATGGGATGCAAACCGGGATAACTCCGCAAATTTAGCCTCGTATTGTGACACGGTCATATTGTTTTGTTCCAACTTGATAAACTCCACCTCCTTCATGTGATGAATACTTTCGGGAAAGTACTTGTCGTTGAACAGCTCTTGAACTTCTCCCAAGACATCTTGAGTGCGTCCAGTCGGTACGCTTTTGATTCCCACCAAGAATCGCCTCTTCACGCAAACATGAAGGTGGCGAAGGGAACCTTTTGCTCCTCGGAGCATCCCAAGACATCAAATATCTTGGTGATCTGCTTTATCCATGCTTTAGCCGTAAGTGGTTTTGGCTCTCCAATAAACTCCGGTGGTCCCAGCTCCTTGAATTGTTTAGCGGTGACCGTCCGAGAGTTTTCAGTGTTTACACCTGCATTTTGAACAGGAGCCGCTCTCGCCTGATGTTGCATGAATTGCATAAAGCCTTTGAACATTCCATCGTTCATCATTTGGTCAGTGTTGTTGTTTGCATGAGGATTGTCGCCTTCCTGATGCACATTATTCTGATTGTTGATCTATGGAGACTCAACGGTCTCTTGTGCTCCATTGCTATTCTCAATATTCTCGATGCCATTTTCAAATATCGCCACAAAACAAGGGTTAATTGACAAGCAACATATTATCCATATACTCGACCAACCAATTAAATACCAAATAAACTTAGGTAGGTCATACTAGCGAAGGAATTCCCCGCCTCCCCCCCTAGTTCTATTCTCACATCTTAGCCAGGATCATATCCCTAAGCTTTGATACTAATCAGATGCCCCCAAAATAGGTATACATCACCTATTTTGAGTCGTCAAAATACATGGTATGTAATACAAATACAACTTAATTATACAACCGTCGTAAAAAAGTACGACAAAACATAAGTCGTGAGTTTTAATACAACTATTGTTGTCTAGACAATATACAAACTCAAATTCAATATTATTACATTTATTTTCCACTATTTCACCGAATAGTGAGGACTACTAATGCTATTATCTGGCCGTCACCCGCTTCCCGACTAGTCCCTCGCTACGCTCTCATTTCCTCAAGAGAACAATAAAAGTAAAAGGGTGAGCTCAACTAGCCCAAGAGAAATATTATGACTAAGATAATGCGTAATATATTATCGTTAGCCTTCAACAATGCTAAACCGATACAATATAACAACCATCAAGTTTAATCATAATGAAACAAGCAATCCATTAAAAGAGTCAAGTAGAGAATAAAATCTACTATCTTTTATGATTTAGAAGGTTTTTCATCACTTTTATCACGGGACTCAACTTTAATAAATAATCCACATCATCGAATCACCCCTCGCACTACTACGACCAAGGATATTCTTTAGTATCACGACCACAATTATCCATGCACTACGGGCCAAGAATATTTATGTATTCAATAATGGTCATGATCATGCCAACAACTCGTCCATCAATGCACTACTACGCCAACGAGGACTTTTTCCACATCATTTGTAACATTACTACCCATGATTACACAATCGAATAATCCTCGGTCATAATCATACCAAGTCCATCTATGCACTATAGGCCACAGATGACTTTCAACAAAATATAAGCATGAGGATGATGACAATGATATAAGAATTCAATAAAACAAGTTCAAGAATTAATTTATCCAGAACTAATAACGCCTAAATTGTCAACATGATACATCGCTTTGTAGAGTAAAATTCAAGAATGCTCGTAAGAATATTTCCATGAAAAGATCTCGGATGAAGCGCAAATATCAAGGATATTCCACTAATTTCATGGAGTATAGAAGTCAAAACTTTAACCAACTTAGTATAATAAGGAATGGAATAACAAAAGAAATCACCATGCATGCGATAGATCATGACAGCGTGTTATTCCAATGTAATAATAAATAACGGAATCAGTCCCATGAAAAACGCATGCATACATGATATTCCAACAAAATAATAAAGATTTTAATCGTCCCCTGCGTAAAACGCATGCATGTGGATATATTCCAATGTAATAATAAAGATTTTAATCGTGTCCCAAAGAAAACGCATGCAGATGATATATTCCAAATGTAATAATAAAGATGAGAATCCGGTCCCAGAACGCATGCATGTGATGTTCCAATGTAATGATAAAGAATGGAACAATGTAAGTTCTCTTCATGGATAAGAAAGAAATAATACTCCCTACCTTAGAAAAACTGGATACTGGAATAGTGAGGTAGCAGACTTTTCTTCTTCTTTCTATAATTTCTCTCTATAATAATCGCCTAAAGCTTTTGTGAATTGGTGAGAAATGAAAGAAGAATGATCTTCTATTTATAGAAAAATATAGTTTCGATAATCGCACGCTTGGGGCTTGAAAAATTACAAAGACAATACCTCCAACTTTTCCTTTACTTTTAATTTAGTCATGGAAGTATTATCAAACTTGCACCACCTCCCCCTAATTAAATAATAATGTGATTCAATAGTAAATTATGTGAATCAATAGTTCTGTACATGTGAAAATATGAATTACAAAGATAAGACTCTCCATCTATACCTCCATTTTTAACTTAGTCATTCAAGTATTATCAATCTTGCACCAACTCCCCTAATAGTAACAAGAATGTGAAACAATAGTATGCACATGTGAACAAATAGTTATAATCATGTGAAATAATAGCAATCAATTGCTCATTTATCCTGCTAAATAATTCGATCGTCAATATAACCTCGAGACATCAATTATTATCGAAATAAATGTCGATTTTCATTAACACAAATAATTCCAACACAATGAAACCATTTTTATCAAAAATATAAATTTTGAAATTTTGAAGTTTGACTTTTCCCGAAAAAGTCAACTGTTGACTTTTTGACCAAATAGTGAATTCCGGAAAATTTTATGTTTATAGACTATTTTTATTAATTTCATCGTTCTGGACTTAAATATCACGTCCGCGTCTCCAAATTCAACTCCGAACACAACTTCAATTTTAATAGCATTCATCATAAATATTATAACTCACAATATTTATCAACCAGTGTCGCTCTGTGAAAGAGGGGGCTTTCCAATAAGGATTTCTCCCTATCAAGCGCCGCAATTAGGTGACCAAACCTCTCCTCGATGTAACTTCTAGACATTGTAAATATTGTAATTTAATAATATGAATAACTTTGTCGTCTCAATTATTGATTTAAGAAAATAACATATTATGCGTATGATATCTTGTGACAATAATCGAATCAATAATACGAGAGATATAATGCGTGAATTATCAGTAGCAATAATTGAGTATAACCGAGTGACTTCTCACGTAAGCATCAATAATCAATACCGTGTGCTACTATGCAACCACGCCAGACATCGTATTTTTTACTATCGGGTAGTTCAACAGCTTAACTGTAAAAGCTTCCGCCGTTATTTTCATAAAGTATTTTGTCATTTTCTCAATCCGACAATAATTCCATTGTGGGGTCCACCAATGATTGTGCCGCTTAGTTATTTAATATTTCCCGTTAAAACGAATATTCCCCGACCAATCGAATATTATATAATAACTTGCGTACTTTGCAAAATTTGTAAATATTACCCACAACTATAACTTTATATCAAATCCACACCATAATATTCAAAAATATATTTCGAGAAAATTTAATCTTTATTCAAAAAGTTGGGGTCTTACAAAAAATAAAAAGATGATTGGGTTGCCTCCCAATTAGCGCTTGATTTTAAGTCGTTTAGCCTGACTACTCCCTGTTTTATGGTACGTCGGATAATGTGATTGCGATGACGTCCCAATTAGATTCGCCACCCCAATAGTGCTTCAACTGTTGACCGTTGACCTTCAAAGTCTCCAATGGGTTTCTACTGTAAAGTTCAACGGCGCCGTGTGAGAAAATTGTTTTGATGGTGAATGGTCCTGACCACCTTGATTTAAGCTTGCCTAGGAACAACCTCAACCGTGAGTTGAACAACAGTACTGATTGCCCCGGCTCAAACGTTCGGTGCATGATTTTCTGGTCGTGCCATTTCTTAACCTTTTCTTTGTATAACTTCGAGTTCTCGTAAGCTTGAAAGCGGAATTCATTTAGTTCATTTAACTGGAGTAGCGTCTTTTCACCCACGGCTGCTTGATCAAAGTTCAGTTTCTGAATAGCCCAGTAGGCCTTGTGCTGTAACTCGACAGGTAAATGACAAGCTTTCCCGTATAGTAGTTGATATGGTGACATACCCATCGGTGTTTTATACGTTATCTTCTTCTTGGCAACATTTTCTGATAAAATTTCATTATTATCTATTTACTTACTTCGTTATTATTCGCCACATACCAACTCATACAATAACAAAGCATATTAAATGAAAATTTCATTATATTTATATGCTTCTTCATAGTTTGAAACTATTCACAATTTGATTTCATAGCCAAAAGCTATTACATTTCTATCCCGCGATTGAACTCCACAAAAGTTGGGATTTACAAAAAGACTACCCTTTTATACAAAAGAGGGTTTTACGTCACTACACACATATTTATAACTCTAGGCTTCTAATAATGCATAACAGCATTCTCGTGATTCTCATTCGCAATCATCGCTACAGTATCTCGACTAATCATATGACGATTTTGTCCTGACTCAATGGAATAACAAGTAACTTTCAGCTTGAAATCCTTATGAGCACTCTCATGGATGTAGGACATCCGTGCTATCTTATGGTCCTTCTCCCCCAATTCCCTACAAAGCTCATCGACCTCTTCCTTATAGTCTCTAGCCTGCTCTGTCATAAGCACCTGTTTATCGTGCTCTGACTCAAAATCTGCTTCTGTAGACATCTTAGCTTCATGGAGATAACTAATCTCTTCACTCTGATTCTGCACTACTGTACTTAGTTGTAGATTCCTGTCAAGTACTGCCAGATACAATGCTCTCCTTGCATCTGGAGGTGATGACTCTAGTGTAGGTACCACCGTATCAACCGATGTCACCTCCATTTCTTCTTTCTCATCGATCATCATATTAAGATATGATGCTATATCCATATCTCCCTCGGAGTAGTCCTCCTTAGATTAGTACTCCTCTGTCTCCGACTCCTCTAAAATCACTAATGGTACCTCCACCACTGGCATATGTATAAGCTCTACTCTGTTCACAAGCTCTTCGCTCACCGCGTGTATATCTCTATACATCAAGCTATCGATCGACATCCTACAATAACACATAACATGTTGATTAGTACATAACACATAATAGTATAATCACAAATCATATTTAATTTATTTAGGGTTACTTTCCATCTTTTAAATTTTTCGATACTGAGTTTCGTCAATACCTTGTTAACTCATTCGACTTAAGTAAAGCTCGAGTTTACTTCCTTCGGATTTTTCCTTCCTTAACGAGGTTATTAGCCTAAGGTTCTTCCCCCTTTAAGTTTTATAACCTAATGCTTTGATACCAACTTGTGACACCCCCAAATCCGGGTCTCTTCCAACCCGACATATGGTGCTACACGGTGCTACAGTTCACACAAACATTCAATTGAAATGCCTCAAAAGAACGAATATGTCATATAAATATTCCAAAATAATACTACCATTCCCCAGGTTCTTTATAACCGTTACAATTATTCTTGTCATAATATCAAATATTATCATTACAAACCTATACTATTACATAGGTAATCTATAGGTTCGCCTTAGCCTTCCCTTTATCCTTGTCGGATCCTTCCGTCTGTTCGGTCTTAGCTGCATTCATATGGTTCAAGCAAGAGTGAGCATAACAAGCTCAGCATGTACAACAATTTCATTTAAACAACATGCTTGAAGCATATGAATCGTATATCTTCAATAACTGGATAACAGTTACGAAGTACTATCGATAATTCAAAATAACACTTCTTTTCCTTCAAAACGTTTTACAATGACGATATTCAGTAAAACATCAATTCTGGTCCAAGACCATGAGCATTTCATAATTTCTTTGAAAAGGACAACTCGGCACTAAGTCCGTAAGTCTGACATAGCTTACGAGCACTTCTAGGTGATTAGCCTATAGTACTATATGTTGATCAACACTACATCCTTTAAATGTATGTATGTTTAAGTTGTGGCAACCTCACGTGCCCATCGAATAATCGATAAAAAATATATTTGTTTATTCATATTCAGGCTTACCTTGAATCCATACCAAACAATTGGCGTAGGATAGCGTTAACAATTCTATAATGAAAGACTTGTAATAAAATCAATCAACTCTTCAAGATTAGTCTAGCCGAGGTAAAACTAGCATCGACCCTTTTGTAAAACAATTCTTGCATCTCATAACATGAATCATTGAAAAACCTGACTAACACGAAGGTTAGACAAGCAATAAGAAAAACTTGCCTTTAACGTCTGCTAATGTATAATTACTTTTCCTTTTAAGTCTTTACGATCTCTACAACACATAACCACATAACATACCACATTAGGTCATGAATGAACATACATGGTTCCTAATGAATCTTACCCTTCTTCTCAATCTAATCATGTATTAGATTTGTTATTATTGGTTCCGGTTTGCCGTTAAAGTTTACATTGTTCTTACCAACTTCTTTCTCTTCTATAACCTAGCTGAAATTATTTCATTAATACAACTCGTTTTGAGTTAATCATTCCTCCTCACGACTTACCAATGTCCTTATATTTTTAATCGAAACTCGATCGTCAATGGTTAAGTACACTTATTGCATACCGTTCGCGTTCACGTAATATTCATCAACATTTAGTTGTAACTTGTAACGTTATTGTCATCATCGAAAAATGCTATGTTAAGTTAATTAATTCATTATCAATTAACTATCTTTCTTTTCGTATTCTTAATCGTACTTACTTACTTAACGAAACTTGTAAGACCCCAACTTTTTAATAAAGATGATTTTTTTTCTATAAATATCATTTTTAAATATTATAGAATGAATTTGATATAATGTGATCGTTGTGGGTAATAATTGTAAATTTTGCAAAATACGCAAGTTGTTTTATAATATTCGATTGGTCAGGGAATATTCGTTTTAACAGGGAATATTCGTACAACAGCACAATCATTGGTGGACTCCACAACGAAATTATTATTGGATTGAGAAAATGACAAAAATACTTTATGAAAATAATCTATGAAGTTTTACTCGTTAATCGTTGAAACACCCGGTGTTAAAAGTACAAGTCTACGCGTAGTTGCACAGTAGCACATGGTATTGATTATTGATGCTTACGTGAGAAGTCACTCAGTTTTGTTCAATTATTGCTACAACAATTGCTTCATAGTATCTCAAGTTATTTGATTCAATTATTGTCAATATTTTATATATTATTAAATCAATAATTGAGACGACAAAGTTATTAATATTATTATTTGCATCATTAACGATGTCTGGAAGTTCTGTCAAGGAGAGGTTTGGTCACCTAATTGCGCGCCAATAAAGAGAAATCCTTATTGGAAAGCCCCTTCTTTCCTGGGAACGACCTGGTCGATTAATATTGTGAATTATAATAATGATGATAAGTGTTGTTAAAAATATTGAGGAAATTTTTAGGATGTATTTTGTCTATTATTTGAACCCCCACTTGCTCATTTTTCAAAATTGTCGGGAGAAAGTAATCTTAATTTTTATATATATATGTACTGCAGGCACGTGATTATATATATATTTATTGTTAGTGGCGTGTGGTCGAGGGATATTATGTGTGTTGGTGAATGTGAGTGGTGGAGTGTGTGAATATATATATATATATATATATATATATATATATATATATATATATATATATATATAATCTAGAAAAGTGGAGAAATAATAGGTGGGGCACATGTTTGAAATTGGTGGAGGAAATTTGAATGCATGTTCGTGTGGTTTAAGTTTTCAACCAACATGTGGCTATATGTATATATATATATAAGACCTCAATTTTATGAAATAAAAGTATTCAATTTTCCTATTTAGTAAATGGTTAAATTGATAAAAGGTTAAAGTTAAGGGTGATATATGAATTTTTTCAAAATACGCAAGTGGTTATAAAATATTCATTTTTGTCGGGAAATATTCGTTTGGTCGTGGAATATTCTTGTTGTTTGGAGAATATTATTAAATGACGCCAGTAAACCATTTGTGGTCCCCATAATGTAATAACTATCGGATGAAGAAAAACGACAAATTTGAGTTTTTATAAATAACTTGCCGTAGTTGTTACTGGAAGTAAGATCGTTGAATACCCTTTGGGTTAAAATACGATGTCTACGTGGTTGCACAAAGAAGACAATCAGATTGCATGCAGATTGTTGAATTATTGATCCTTACGTGAGAAGGCACTACTCAATAATTGTTACAAAGAATTATTGTTCAATATTTTATTTTATTGATTCAATAATTATCATGCGTTGATATTTTATATTATTGTTGTTTCAATAATTGTCAACGCATAAGATCTCCATTATCGATCAATAATTCATATTATTTGAATAATATTATTAGATAGCATTATTGGCAATGTCTAGAAAGTTCGCACAAGGAGAGGTTTGGTCACCTAATTGCTGCTAGTAGAAGAGAAATTTTATCTGAAAGCCCCTCTTCCTCGAACCGCTTGGTTGTCATTATTGTGATTCTCAGAATATTATTTATGAATAATTAATTATTGATTTATATGATAATGAAATATTTATTTGATGTGGATATAAATGATGGATTTATTTATGTGGTTATAAATGAAGGAATTAATGTTGAGGTATTTTATCAGTATTTTGTCGGATTGGAGGTATTAAAAGATCAAATCAGTGTTCTTACAGCTTTATTGTGTGAGTTATAATTTTTAATCTGACAGTTGGATCGTTATAATTTTTGGATATGTTATACATATATAAGTTGAGTATGTGTCCACAAATTTTGAACCGTTAAAAATGAACGTATGATTTGTTATGAATTTTAAGAGGCGACTGGTTCAGAAATTGTTGAAGTATCCTAATTTAGCATTTTGGTGGAAAATTCTAGAATTGAGTGGGCCCCACTTGTGGTTGGTGAAGAAATGTGCTAAATTTTATTTCAAATGTGGTGGGTGGGAATAGTAGCGGTAAAGCCATCAAAGTCACAGTCAAGTCCGTAACATTTTCCTATAAATAGAGGGCTAAGTTAGAATTAAAAATCACACCAAAAACATAAGCTTTCTCTCTTTCTCTCTCTAGATTATTGAGTGTATTTTGTGAGTATTTAGATACTTTGTGAGTTTCTATTCATCAGTGCAAGTTTCTTTCAGCCTAATACCGATATTCCGATTAGAAGTACTGATATTTTGAGGTAAGGGGTGTTATATTCTTCTTAAAATGATATTTTCTTCAATATCATTATACCGAAATGTTGGTATGAACTTTTTATCAAATTTGGAACTTTTTGTGTCTGTGTTACTATTCACGTATACGATACTATTCACGTATACGGCACTATTCACGAATACGATATTATTCACCGAAAAATGAAATTTTCTTCTTTTTGTCCTAGATGTCTATTATTGTTACTATCTTTGATTGTATCCATGTTTTGATCTTTATTCTTGAATTTTGCTTCAAAATTGGTTATTATGGAGTATTATTGATCTTGGATAAACTGTTATACGAATCTTTACTATTTATCCTTCTGTCTCACTGGATTCATTTTTTTTAAAATATTTTTCATCATCCTCAGTCCTAAATGATGGTATTACTGAATATCTTTGGCCTCAGTAAAGTAGAGAGATGAATGATTAACCGATGAATATCTTTGGCCCATAATGCGAAGATGAACAACAATGTTGAGATGAACATGACCAACTCGGTGATACAAATGAATATCTTTGGCCTCAGAGTGCAAAGATGAATATTGATTAAAGATGTATATTGATTGTTGTTATAAGGATAAAATATTGATGATGGACTTTTAAATCTTAGAAGATAGTAGAATTCTAACTCTACTTGACTCTTCTAATGGATTACCAAGCTTCACCGCAGCTTGTTGATCTAAAACTTGTTGTCTATTATATTTTATCGATTTTTTCCCCGTTGAAGACTAATGATAATTTGTTGTATATTATCTTAGTCATAATATTCTTTATCGGGCTAGTTGAGCTCACCTTTTCCTTTTTGTTCCATTTTTCTCGTGGAGGTGAGAACATAGCAGAACTAGTCGGGGTATGGAGTGATGGTTCTAGAAAGATGTTTTAGTCATCCTCACTATTTTTGTAAAATAATATTTGAATAATTGTAATGAGGACTTATTTGAGTGTGGATATTGTCTAGAAAGACAATATTTGTATTTAAACTCACAAAGATGTGTTGTCGTATTTTGCACCCACAAAAATGTATTATTGAAGTTGTAGTTTGCTTTACATACCATGTATTTGGATTTACTCGTAATGGGTGTCAGATACCTATTTTGGGGCGTCGTCATATATATATATATATATATATATATATATATATATATATATATATATATATATATATATATATATATAGGTTGATTTTGGATTTTGGTGGAAGGAGTATTTACATGTATTATATATATATATGTATATATATAAGTTAAGTTTGAAAAATTAAGCGGGGGAGGATGAGATGAGTTCACGGGGTTTTCACCCGTGATTTCTTTTTCTCTGCACATGTTAAATATATATAATATATAATATAATATATTTTATTTAAAAGATTTTGCTTTAAATATGGACCGTTCGATTAAAAGTAAATCAATTTGGACCGTTCATGAATTAGTTATTATTCAGTCCATTCTTCTATAAATAGAAGCTCATTCCTTCATTATTTCTTACGAATTCACTGAAACTCTAGAGAAAGAAATTATAGAGAAACTATAGAAAAGTATTCTGCTACTTCCCTACTCTTATATCCAGTTTCTTTTACTGTAAGGGGTATTATTTCTTTTGTATTCATGAAGAGAACTCCTGATATTCCATTATTTATTATTCTGTTGGAATAACATGTATACGCGGGCTACCCTATACTTGATGAAATTCTTCTGTTATTCCATTCTTTATTATTCGTTGAATATCCTCATGCATGCGTTTACTACCGGACCGGTTCCAGATCTTTATTATTCTGTTGGAATATCCTCGTCTGCATGCATTTTACGCGGGACCGGTTCCATTCTTTATTATTCTCGCTGGAATATTCTCGCCTCAGATGTTTTACGGGACCGGTTCCGTTATTTATTATTCTGTTGGAATAACCTGCATGTGCGGTCTATCGCATTCTTGGTGATTTCTTTTGTTATTCCATTCTTTATTATACTCAGTTGGTTAAAACTTTGACTTCTATACTCCATGAAATTAGTGGAATATCCTTGATATTTGTGCTTCATCCAGTATCTTTTCATGGAAATATTTTTCTGAGCATTCTTGAATTTTACTCTACAAAGAAGTATCATGTTGACAATTTGGACGTTATTAGTTCCTGGATAAATTAATTCTTGAACTTGTTTTATTGAATTCTTATATCATTGTCATCATCCTCATATTTATATATATTTTGTTGAAAGTTATCTGTGGCCTGTAGTGCATAAATGGACTTGGTATGATTATGACCAGGGGTTATTCGATGTAATCATGACCGTAATGTTACAAATGATGTGGTAAAAGTCCTCATTGGCCCGTAGTGCATTGATGGACAGTTGTTGGCATGATCATGACCATTGATGAATACACGAATATCCTCGTCAGAAAAGCATGAATAATTTATGGTTGTGATATTAATGAATATCCTCGGCAGTAAAGGTGGATGATGTGGATTATTTATTGTTTGAGTCTCAAATGATAAAAGTCATGAAAAACCTTTTAAATCATAGAAGATAGTAGATTTTATTCTCTACTGACTCTTTTAATGGATTGCTTGTTCATTGCAGCTTAAACTTGATGTTTGTTCTATTTTATCGCTTTAACATTGTTGAAGACTAATGATAATTTATTCTCGCATTATCTTAGTCATAATATTTCTTACTAGGCTAGTTGAGCTCACCCTTTTGCTTTCATTGTTCTCTTCAGAAATGAGAACGTAGCGAGGACTAGTCGAGAAAACAGTGTGACAAATTCGGATGATAGCATTAGTAGTCCTCACTATTCTATGAAATAGTGTGATAATAAATGTATTAAGGACTTATTTTGAGTTTGAATATTGTCTTGAAGACAATAATTGTATTAAAACTCACAGCTTATGTTGTATATTTAAAGTTGTATTTGTATTCTGTACCATGTATTTGGCAACTCAAGATGGGTGATGTATACCGATTTTGGGGGTGTCACAAAACTCGTTTCAAGTACTTATCTGCCTTTATGGCTTATTATCATTCATCGCTTCAGTATTAATAACTTATGTTCAATTAATCTTTCTTTCAACCTTTAGTGTATTACTTAAGGTTTAAACATTTTAAACCATGTCATTTTACTTCGTTTTAGTTCATTACTAATTAATTCTCGTTTTGTTTCACTTATAAACTTTCCTTACTATGAACTCCTTAAAATTCAAGGCCATGCGTTACAACTTCCTTTTGTTAAGTCGCATTGCATGCATGAGTCATCATCAACAACTCAAACCCCATGGAGTCATGCGGGCGCCATGCTTTCATTCATTTAGGTCAATCTTTGCGGCATTGAGACTCCAGAGAGCTCACAACCATTTTCGTTTACAAGCATTCACACATTTTGCCTTGACTAATATTTACTGATTAAATCTTACCATAAAAAAATTTGACGATTAACTTTTATGTGAAATTCCCATGCCAGAATTTCTTCGTTATAAGTCCGAATTGACTCGTTCAAACGCCGTTAGTTTACAAATTACATGTTCTACGTATTCATACAAGAATTTTACGATTTCGATTCCGTTAACTCAAAATTCACCTTTTAGTTCATTTTAACAAAAACGATAAATGTTCGTGAACGTTCAACGCTCGTTTCTTCGTTCTATGTCAGAATTCGGTCATTCTCAAGTCCGCAACTGTGACGGCCCCAAAACAGGTATACATCACCCATCTTGAGTCGCCAGATACAAGGTACTAAATACAAATACAACTTAATTATACAACAGTCGTGTAAAATACGACCAAACATAGGTTGTGTGTTTTAATACAAATATTGTCATCTAGACAATATTCACACTCAATGGAGTCCTCGTTACATTTATTATCACACTATTTCACAGAATAGTGAGGACTACTAATGCACCATCTAGACCATCACTGCTTCCCGAATAGTCCCAAATTTACGCCCTCAAGAGAACAAAGGAAAGAAAGGGTGAACTCAACTAGCCCAGGAAAAAATACTATGACTAAGATAATGCAGAATAAATTATCAATAGCCTTCAACAGTATAACAATTGATAGAATATAATATACAATAAGTTTTAGATCAAAAACTGCAGCGGAATAAGCAATCCATTAGAAGAGTCAAGTAGAGAATAAAATCTACTATCTTCTATGATTTAAAAAGTTTTTCATCAACATTATCGTTGAGACTCAGCTTAATAAATAAAATCAAATCATCCCTGCTCCACAGCCAAGGATATTCATGTAATCATCAATGGTCATGACTATATGGAATAATCCCTGGTCATAATCATACCAACAACTGTCCACCAATGAACTACATGCCAATGAGAACTTTTACCACATCATTCGTCACATTACGGTCATGATTATACCGAATAATCCTTGGTCATAATCATACCAAGTCCATCTATGCACGTAAGCCAAAGATGACTTTCAACATAATATAAGCATGAGGATGATGACAATTCAATAAAACAAGTTCAAGAATAAATTTTAAAGATTTATAAGTTAATTTATCCTGAACTCAATAACGTCCAAATTGTCAACTTGATACTGCTTTGTGAAGTAAAATTCAAGAATGCTCAGAAGAATATTTCCATGAAAAGATACTGGATGAAGCGCAAATATCAAGGATATTCCACTAATTTCATGGAGTATAGAAGCCAAAGCTTTAACCAACTGAGTATAATAGAATATATGAAACTACAAATGGATTTTCGTCCGCCATGCGGTAATCCAAGTAGACAGATCATTTTCACAATTTAATAAGGAATGAATACGAAGGATCATTCACCATGCATGTGATAATCCATATGTAGACGTGTTATTCCAATGTAATAATAAAAAATGGAATAATGTAAGGATTCACCATGCGCATGCGATAGATCGCACTTCGATGTGTTATTCCCAATAGAATAATAAATAATGGAACCAGTCCCAGAACGCATAGACGAGGATATCCCGACGTAAATAATAAATAATGGAACTGTGTCCCACAGAACGCATATACGTGATATTCTCGACAAAATGATAAATAATGGAACCAGTCCCATGAAATGCACGTATATGATATTTTACGACGTAATAATAAAAAGAACGGAATATTAGAAGAATTTCACCATGTATGCGGATTGCGATAAACAAAGTTATTCCAATGTAATAATAAGAATGGAATAGATGAAGAATTTCACCCAAGTATAGGGTATCCAGCACAGATACAAAAGTTATTCCAATGTAATAATAAAGAATGGAATAATGTGTTCTCTTCACTTTAATAAGAAAGAAAGAATACCCATTACGAGTACAACAAATAATATCCCATACCTTAGAAGAAATTGGATATAGTGAAGTAGCAAAATACTTTTCTTCTTTCTCTTTATAATTTCTCTATCTAGAGTTTCAAAGTGAATTCGTAAGAAATAATGAAGGAATGAGCTTCTATTTATAGGAGAATGGATCTAATAAGAACTAATTCATGAACTATCCAGATTGATTTACTTTTAAACTGAGACGGTCCATATTGATTTACTATTAAAACTTAAAGCAACGGTCCATACCGATTTACTATTAAAACTTTAAACCAAATGATCCATATTGATTTACTATTATAACTTTCCACGGCCATCCATATTGATTTACTATTATATCTTCAACCAACAATCTAAAAATTAGCACATCTCCTCATGGAATAATATTGTACCCAAAAATGATTTGACCGAAAAGAAATATATCTTACGGGTGAATAGTACCCGTGAATAGTAACTCATGAATAGTAACTCGTGAATAGTAACTCGTGAATAATACTCTCAACCTAAAAAGTGCCCCAAATACCCGATTGAACAATATAACCTCCAGACATCAATTATTATCGAAATAAATATCGATTTCCACTAACACTAATAATCCCAACACAATAAAACTATCAATTTCATCTTTAATCAACACGAACTTATTCATCATTAATATTATAACTCATAATATTTAACAACCAGTGTCGCTCCTCGTGAAAGAGGGGCTTTCCAATAAGGATTTCTCCTTATCATGCGTAAATTAGGTGACCAAACCTCTCCTCGACAGTAACTTCTAGACATTGTCAATATTGCAAATGATAATATGAATAACTTGCCGTCTCAATTATTGATTTAATAATATAACATATTATGCAGATGATACTGTAACAATAGTTGAATCAATAATATGAGAGATATGATGCAAAGAATTATCTTGTAGCAATAATTGAGTATAAACGAGTGACTTCTCACGTAAGCATCAATAATTAATACCGTGTGCTACTATGCAACCACGCATATTATCACATTTTTACTACTAGGGTAGTTTAACAATTTTAATTCTAATAACACCTCCATGTAGTTATTTTATAGAAATATAAGTTTGTCGTTTTCTAACTACGACAATACTTTCGTTGTGGGGTCCACCAATGATTGTGCCATCGTACAATATTCCCTGTTAAAAAGAATATTCCCCGACCAATCAAATATTTTATGACAACTTGCATACTTTGCAAAATTTATAAATACTACCCACAACTATAACATTATCTCAAATCCGCACCATAATATTAAAAAAATATTTCGAGAAAATTAAATCTTTATTCATAAAATCTGGGATCTCACAATCTCCCCTCCTTATGAAATTTCGCCCTCGAAATTTATGTACGTACCTGGTATGCCGAACAGATGAGGATACCTTGACTTCACTTCAAATTCTAACTCTTGAGGTATAACCTTTGAGTGTTGAATACGATCCTTCTTATCCAAGATTTTAACACGTAGCTTTTCATACATTAAATCTCCGTTATCTCGTCCGGTTCTAAATTAATAATGTGGTTCGGGTCATCCACATATTTACGTAACATCGATACGTGAAAAATGTTTTGAACACGCGACATGTTTGGCGGTAAAATGAGTCTATAGGCCACAGTTCCTACTCGATTAAAGATTTCAAATAGGCCAATAAAATTGAGGGTTGAGATTTCCTTTCTTCATCGATTCTTGCTTCTAGAATAACGCCCTCTTGAACCTTCTTAATTCTTCACATTCATCAGCTGGGTGTGTAGCTTGAGCAGCTTTAACTTTATCGATTAAAGTCGATTTTAATCGTATATTCGTTATCTTCACGTGGGTCCCTAGAGTCTTTAACTCTATCTCCATCATTTGTAAGTTATATGAAATGGTTCTTTGTGTTAACAACATCGCACTCAGAACGCATACGATCTTCTCTCTCGAACGCGCTACCACCACGCTCGCTTCTTCCACGATGATATTGAATGGTACGATCGTAATCTTCAATGTTTCGAGCCAACGTCTTTGGCACATTACACGCTCGCTTTTGGGTGAAGAAAATATTTGAGGGTTTTTAGAAATGAGTTTTGTCTTCGGGGTCGATTATAAAATTTGATTTCACGCCTGAGGGTAGACTAATAAGTCTTCAAGAATACGTCAGGAAATTTATTAACAATAGAAATATCATTCAAAACTGTGACCCTCATCCAAGACTTGGATAGTAGGTCACATTGATACCTATCAACTTGCCATCGTCATTCACGACGTCGCCTACAGAAAGTCTGGCTTCGGTGCATTTCACACAAAGAAGTCACCAGCGAAAGGCTCGAGGCTCTTTACTTATGACTTGATATGACGATGTTTGACTTTAGTGGTTTGGTTGCTTGAATTCGCATAACAGGTTGGTTAGGAATATGAAAGCTAACAACCTTACGAAAAGCTTGATGAGTAGTTAACCAATCAATTCCTAAAATCACATCAAAGGCAAGTATTTCCAAAGAGATAAGATTGACAGGTAACGTGAAGGTGTCAATTTGAATCAACAAGATCTATAAACAGTGGAGGTAACGAAGGTTTCTACTATCGAAGTTTCAACCAATAAGTCAAAGTCTAATTTCTCCGAAGTCAAATTTAAACGTTGAGCGCAAGAAAGAGAGATAAAAGAATGAGTAGAACCAGTATCTAATAAGGTATAAACTTTGCAAGAATTTATAATTAACTAACTCGTGCTAACTTCGTTCGGGTCACTCACTTTTTGAGAAGTCACGAAAAATGCTCTTCCTGAAACCACCGACTTTGTTTTGTCCGTATCCGCCTTTGGTGCCAGCGTTCCAGCTGGTCTTGACTTCACTATACGACAAAATCGAGTTAAATGACATTCTCTTCTTAAAATTTCCACTTCTATTATCTTGGCCATGATTACCATCGAAGTGGTTACCATTTTTGGCATGATAATTTCCCTCACGATTGTTATCATTGTTCCAATGGCCGTTGCCATTGGTATGATTATTATCGTGTTGTTGGTCGTTACCTTTTGGTTGAGCTAACTCAACGGTCTCAAGTGCTTCATTTCTTATCTCAGCATTTTCAGATGGCATTTTCAAACACTGTCACAAAACAAGGGTTAATTAACATATCACATATTATCCCTATACTCTGACCGACCAATTAAATACCAAATAAACTTAGGTAAGTCATACTAGCGGAGGAATTCCCCGTCTATCCTCTCCTAGTTCTTGTCTCACATCTCAGCCAGGGATCATATCCCTAAGCTTTGATAGCAACTGTGACGCCCCCAAAACAGGTATACATCACCCATCTTGAGTCGCCAGATACAAGGTACTAAATACAAATACAACTTAATTATAGGAGAATGGACTGAATAGTAACTAATTCATGAACGGTCCAGATTGATTTACTTTTAAACGGACGGTCCATATTGATTTACTATTAAAACTTAAAGCAACAGTCCATATTGATTTACTATTAAAACTTTAAACCAGTGATCCATATTGATTTACTATTATAACTTTCCACTAGCGGTCCATATTGTTTTACTATTATATCTTCAACCAACGGTCTGAAAAATTAGCACATCTCCTCATGGAATAATATTGTACCCAAAAATGATTTGGACCGAAAAGAAATATATCTTACGGGTGAATAGTACCCCGTGAATAGTAACTCATGAATAGTAACTCGTGAATAGTAACTCATGAATAGTACTCCGACACGAAAAGTGCCCCAAATACCCGATTGAACAATATAACCTCCAGACATCAATTATTATCGAAATAAATATCGATTTCCACTAATACTAATAATCCCAACACAATGGAACTATCAATTTCATCTTTAATCAACACGAACTTATTCATTATTAATATTATAACTCATAATATTTAACAACCGTGTCGTTCCAGAAAGAGGGGCTTTCAATAAGGATTTCTCCTTATTGGCGCATGATTAGGTGACCAAACCTCTCCTCGATGTAACTTCTAGACATTGTCAATATTGCAAATGATAATATGAATAACTTTGCTGTCTCAATTATTGATTTAATAATATAACATATTATGCAGATGATCTTTGTAACAATAGTTGAATCAATAATACGAGAGATATGATGCGAGAATTATCGTAGCAATAATTGAGTATAAACCGAGTGACTTCTCACGTAAACATCAATAATCAATACTGTAAACTACTATGCAACCACGCATATTCTTGTTTCTTTTACTACCGGGTAGTTTAACAATTTTAACTGGTAACACCTCCGTAGTTATTTTTATAGAAATATAAGTTTGTCGTTTTCTAACTACGACAATACTTTCGTTAATGAGGTCCACTAATGATTGTGCCATCGCATAATATTCCTCGTTAAAAAGAATATTCCCCGACCAATCGAATATTTTATGACAACTTGCATACTTTGCAGAATTTATAAATACTACCCACAACTATAACAGTATCTCAAATCCACACCATAATATTAAAAAAATATTTCGAGAAAATTAAATCTTTATTCATAAAATCTGGGGTCTCACAGCAACTCTATAATGCCAAATAAGACTTGTCTCCATTGAAACCCAATGTTTCCAAGCTCAATATCAAAATTCGACTTCCATTCCGAGAATTTCACGAATTCGACGATTATCGTCCAAACTTGTGAATTCCGCCAAAACTTCGTTACTTAAGATTTGTTCTTCGTTTCAAATGGATTCATTCCGTCATACTTACATCTTAACATATGTATATCATTAACTTATATTCATAATAATTTCTTACTTGTTCTTTGTGAGTTTGTAACTTATAAAATTATAAACTACTTATGATTTCTTTTCTCATGACGTAGGATAGATTAAGTTTTTAACCATCATTCTCACATCTCCTTATCATACTATCTTATTAAGGTAAACATATGAGAAGTTCATATAGGTTCCTTATGAGTTCATAACTTATTTAGGTTTGAATTACTTATTCATGACTTATACGGCTTAAGTCCATTGATTTATGCATTCTCTTCATTTCTTAGCATACAAATCCTACCACTACTCACTTCTCTATCAAATGAAGAGAAAGAGATTCATGGTTTAAGTTCTTACCTTTGAAGATCACTTGACTAGGCTTGGTTCTTCTTCTTGCTTCTTAAATTATGAAATCTAGCTTTTCTAGCTTTTTCTCTCAAGCAAATAAGCACTTAAAATGTTGGATGAAATACAACAACCAACGAATGAGCTAGCTCTCCCTCTATTTATAGAGATCTCAAAGTGAGGGTAGTTTAGACATTAAACCAATCTCACCTCCTTACTATTCATTACTTCCTAATTAAGTTAACTTGATCATCACATATATTTGGCCATTAAGTTTACTTGTTAATCACCTAGCTTATCCTTTGCTTGCCCTTCACATTCCTTAGCCATTAAGTTTACTTAACTTATCCTTTCCTTAACCCTTAAGTCTACTTGCTCATCACACTTGTTTTTTGGCCACCAAGATCACCCATGTGATAATGGGTTGCCCCATGGATCCTCCTAATCCATTGGATTAATTGTTTGGGCTTAAGGTTTAATTAATCTAACTTATACATTGGGCTTGCAATTAAACAAACACTTGGGCTTGTTCATTAATAAATATTTGGGCTTTACCATTAACTTGCATTGGGCTTGAATCAATCCCAATTAAACTATACACTTCTCACATAATCCTACAATTATAATTACATATGGCTTAAAGCCTTAGAACATATTATATACGTATTAATCCCGTATTCTAACTCATATACTCAATCATATATGACATACCATCATTCATACATACCCGTATAATACTTCGCATCATACTCCTATTCATTACCTCGTACAATACCTACGTATTATACGATCATTGTGACGTCCCCAAAATAGGTATACATCACTCATTCTAAGTCCCCAAATACATGGTACAGAAACAAATACAACTTCAGTAATACAATTGTCGTGCAAAATACGACAACACATATACTGTGAGTTTGAATACAAATATTGTCTAATAGACAATATACAAACTCAAAAGGAGTTCTCATTACAATTATTGATACACTATTTTACAAAATAGTGAGGACTACTAAAACAACTATCTTGAATCATCACTCCATACCCCGGCTAGTTCCTGCTAAATTCTCTTATCCTAAGAAGAATAATGGAACAAAATGGAAAAGGGTGAGCTTAACTAGCCCAGTAAAGAATATTATGACTAAGATAATATACAACAAATTATCATTAGTCTTCAACAGGGAAAAATATGATAAAATATAATAGACAACAAGTTTTAGATCAACAACTGCAGCGGAAACAACAATCCATTAGAAGAGTCAAGTAGAGAAAGAATTCTACTATCTTCTAAGATTTAAAAGTCCATCATCAATATTTTATCCCTGTAACATCAATCAATAAACATCTTGAATCAAATATTCATCTTTGCACTTCAAGCCAAATATATTCATTTGTATCACCAGTTGGTCATGTTCATCTCAACACATGTTCATCTTTACACTACGGGCCAAAGATATTCATTAGGTAATCATTCATCTTTGCAACTACAGCCAAAGATATTCATTAGGTAATCATTCATCTTTGTACTACAGGCCAAAGATATTCAGTAATATCATTATTTAGGACTGAGGATGATGAAAAATATCTTAAAGAAAATGAATCCAGTGAGATAAAAAATCAAAGATTAGGGATTCGTACTTTAGTTTATCCAAGTTCAAAAATACTCCATACTAACCAATTGTGAAGCAAAATTCAAAAATAAGGATCAAAACATGGATACAATTAAAGATAGTAACCATAATAAACATCTTGGACAAAAAGAAGAAAATTTCATTTTTCGATGAATAGTGTCGTATACGTGAATAATGCTGTATACGTGAATAGTAACCCCGACATAAAAAGGTAGAAATTCCATAATAAAATCCATACCAATATTTCAGTATAATGATATTGAAAGAATAATATTATTAGGAAGAAAATAACATCCCTTACCTCAAAATAACAGTACTTCTGATCGGAATATCGGTATAAGGCTGAAGAAAACTTGCACTGATGAATAGAAACTCACAAAGTATCTAAATACTCATAAAATACGCTCGATAATATAGAGAAAGAAAGAGATAAAACTTATTTCTGGTGTGATTTTCAATTCTAACTAAGCACCCTATTTATAGGAAAATGCTTAGAATGCTACTTTCTCAAGCCAAAACTCGCATTTCTTCAGTTTGGCATATAGCTTGTTATCACGAAGCCTTTGAAGTACCAGCTTCAAATGGTGCTCATGATCTTCACGGCTTTTGGAATAGATGAGGATGTCATCAATAAAGACAACAACGAACTGATCCAAATATTCTTTGAACACACGGTTCATCATATCCATGAAAGCAGCAGGAACATTAGTCAATCCAAAAGATATGACTAAGAATTCATAATGCCCGTACTGAGTTCTAAAGGAAGTCTTCGGAATATCCTCAATTTTAATCTTCAGCTGATGATATCCAAAACGAAGATCGATCTTTGAAAAGAATTGTGCTCCTTGCAACTGGTTGAACAAGTCATCTATGCGAGGTAGTGGATACCTATTCTTGATGGTGACATGGTTCAACTCTCGGTAGTCAATACAAAGTCGCATACTCCCGTCTTTCTTCTTTATGAATAACACAGGAGCACCCCAAGGAGATGTACTAGGACGAATGAAACCGATGTCCAACAACTCCTGTAGTTGGACCTTTAACTCTTGAAGTTCAATAGAAGCCATTCAATATGGGGTTTTAAAAATGGGCTTTGTACCAGGTTCAAGATCAATAAAGAATTCAACTTCACATTCTGGGGGTAGACCGGGAAGTTCTTCAGGAAATACGTTAGGAAATTCACTAACAACAAAAATTTTATTCAAATTTGACGTGTTTTTGTTCAAGTCCGTGACATGGGCTAAGAAAACTTGACATCCGTTTTTCAATAAATGAATAGCTTTATGGCTTGATATGACAGTGATTGACTTTAGTGGGTTGGTTGTTTGAATTCGCATAACAGGTGGGTTAGGAATATGAAAACTAACAACCTTACGAAAACAATCAATTTTAGCATGATGAGTGGTTAACCAATCAATCTCTAAAATCACATCAAATGCAAGTATTTTCAACGAAATAAGATTGACAGGTAATGTTATGGTTCCAACTTGAATCAAACAAGATTTATAAACAGTAGATGTAATAAAAGTTCTCCTAACGGAGTCCCAACAGATAAGTCAAGGTCTAATTTCTCCGGAGTCAAGTTCAAACGTTGAGCACAAGTAGGAGAGATAAAAAAATGGATAGAACCGGTATCTAATAAGGTATAAACTTCACAATAGTTTATGATTAGCTTACCCGTGATCACCTCGTTTGGGTTTCTCGCGTTTTGGCCAGTCACGACAAACGCCCTCCCTTGAACCACCGACTTTGTTTTGTCCATAGTCGCCTTTGGTGTCGCCGTCCCCAATTTGGACTTGACTTCGCCATTCGGACAAAATCGGGCTATATGATTGTTTTTTCCACAATCAAACACACCTTGGAAGGTCGTGAAATAGGTTTGTACTTATGTGTCCTCCTCTCCGCATCTCAGTAGCATCTAACCGACGGGTCATTCTCCTCCCTAGAATTTGTTGTTGGTCTTGTCAACTGTCTTTGCGCCTTCCCGTCATTGTTGAATCTCCTCTTCTGAAATTTCCACTTGACTCACCTCTCCTATTATCATGGCCACGATTACCACCCTAGTGGTTACCGCTTTTGTCTCAGATTCTTTCCTCCCCATTGGTTATCATCGCTCGATGATCATTGCCATCACCAGCAGATGACCGATTGTGGTCCCTCGGTTGGGCATACTCATTATCTCGCTCTAATAATTGAGCCATGTTGACAACATATAAATATAAAGAAAATTTATGAGAGATAAGATATTGCCGAATCTTGGGTTTTAGACCTCGCAGAAACATCCTCATCATTCGTTCCTCATTCTCGACCAAATGAGGTGCAAACCTGGATAACTCTGCAAACTTCACCTCGTACTGGGACACCGTCATGTTATTTTGTTCCAGTCTGATAAACTCCACCTCCTTCATATGACGAACACTTTCAGGAAAGTACTTGTCATTAAATAGTTTCTGAAACGTTTTCCAAGACATGTTAAGTGCAGCTGGCTGGATACGCTTCACAGATTCCCACTAGTAATCTGCCTCACCGCGAAACATAAAAGTGGCGAATGGAACCTTCTATTCCTTCGTGCATCCCAAGACATCGAATATCTTGGTAATTTGTTTGACCCACGTTTCCGGATTTCCCGCAAATTCTGGTGGTCCCAACTCTTTGAACTGCTTGGCTGTGATAAGCCGCGCATTGCTATCATTTCCACCCGTATTTTGTACACGAGTCTCCCTCGTCTGGTTTTGCATAAACTGCAAAAAGCTTCTAAACATCCCATCATTCATCATTTATTCGGTAGTGTTGTTTACAGGAGGAATATTGCCTTCATGTTGCACGTTCCCTTGGGTGGTGATTAAAGGTGTCTCCACGGTCTCATTCACTCCATTGTTAATATTTCCAGCTGCCATTCTCAAATACTGCCATAAAACAAGGATTAATTGGCATGTCACATATTATCCCTATACTCTGACCGACCAAATAAATACCAAATAAACTTAGTCAGGTCATACTAGCGAAGGAATTCCCCGTCTCTCTCCTCCTAGTTCTTGTCTCACATCTCAGCCAGGGATCATATCTCTAAGATTTGATACCAACTGTGACGTCCCCAAAATAGGTATACATCACCCATTCTGAGTCGCCAAATACATGGTACAGAAACAAATACAACTTCAGTAATACAATTGTCGTGCAAAATATAACAACACATATACTTTGAGTTTGAATACAAATATTGTCTAATAGACAGTATACAAACTCAAAAGGAGTCCTCATTACAATTATTGATACACTATTTTACAAAATAGTGGAACTACTAAAACAACTTTCTTGAATCATCACTCCATACCCCGGCTAGTTCCTGCTAAATTCTCTCCTCCTAAGAAGAACAATGGAACAAAAAGGAAAAGGGTGAGCTCAACTAGCCCAAGAAAGAATATTATGACTAAGATAATATACAACAAATTATCATTAGTCTTCAACAAGGAAAAATCGATAAAATATAATGTATAACAAGTTTTAGATCAACAATTTGCAATCTAAAACAAAGAATCCATTAGAGGAGTCAAGTAGAGAAAGAATTCTACTATCTTCTAAGATTTAAAAATCCATCATCAATATTTTATCCCTGTAACATCAATCAATATACATCTTGAATCAAATATTCATATTTGCACTACAGGCCAAAGATATTCATTTGTATCACAAGTTGGTCATGTTCATCTCAACACCTGTTCATCTTTGCACTACGGGCCAAAGATATTCATTAGATAATCATTCATCTTTGCACTACAGGCCAAAGATATTCATTAAGTAATCATTCATCTTTGCACTACATGCCAAAGATATTCAGTAATATCATCATTTAGGACTGAGGATGATGAAAAATATCTTAAAGAAAACGAATCCAGTGAGATAAAAGATCAAAGATTAGGGATTCGTACTTTAGTTTATCCAAGTTCAAAAATACTCCAAAATAATCAATTGTGAAGCATAATTCTAAAATAAAGATCAAAACATGGATACAATCAAAGATAGTAACCATAATAGACATCTTGGACAAAAAGGAGAAAATTTCATTTTTCGGTGAATAGTGTCGTATTCGTGAATAGTGCCGTATACGTGAATAGTAACTCCGACACAAAAAGGTAAAAATTCCACAATAAAATCCATACTAATATTTTGGTATAATGATATTGAAAGAATAACATCATTAGGAAAAAAAATAACATCCCTTACCTCAAAATAACAGTACTTCTGATCGGAATATCGGTATAAGGCTGAAGGAAACTTGCACTGATGAATATCAACTCACAAAGTATCTAAATACTCACAAAATACGCTCGATAATATATAGAGAGAAAGAGAGAAAACTTATTTCTGGTGTGATTTTCAATTCTAACTAAGCACCCTATTTATAGGAAAATGCTTAGAACGCCATAGCAGACTAACCTGCTACCAGATGGCTTTACCTGCTACTATTCAAGCCCACCACTTTTGAAAATAAATTCCAGCACATTTTATTTCTCACCAACCAAAAGTGGGGACCACCATATTTTTAATAAAAACATTTTATTTTCTGAAACTTCAACAATTCATAATAAATAGCCCTTTTATCAGAAAAATTCGAATCTCATGTCTATTCCATAGGAAATTACATTCTCTACAAACTTTGTAAGTTTAAGTTTTTCCAAATTCCAAACGAAAAATGACCGAAATTCACATACGGACGATTTTCAAAACCTCTATTCCGACAAAATACTGATAAAATACCTCATCATTAATTCCTTCATTTATAACCACAATAAATATATCCATCATTTATATCCATATAAAATAAATATTTTTTTTATCATATAAATTAATAATTAATTATTCACAAATAATATTACAAAATCACAATTATGACAACCAGGTTGTTCCCAGGAAAGAGGGGGCTTTCCGATAAGGATATCTCCTTATTGGCGCGCAATTAGGTGACCAAACCCCTTTCCTAGACAAAACTTCCTTAGACATTACCAATAATGCTATCTAATAATATTATTCAAATAATATGAATTATTGATCTGATAATGGCGATACTGTGCAGTGACAATTATTGAACAACAATAATATAAAATATCAACGCAACAATTATTGAATCAATAAAATAAAATATTGAACAAAGAATTATTGTAACAATTATTGAGTAGTGCCTTTTTACGTAAGAATCAACAATTCAACAATCTTGCGCAATACCGCGTGCTATCATTGCATCCACGCGTATTCATCGTATTTTAATCAACGGGTATTCTAACGATGTTACTTGAACAATTACGCCGTTATTTATAAAAACTCAAACTTGTCGTTTTCTTCATCCGACAGCTTATCCGTTATGGGGTAAAATAAATGGTCTTGGCAAGTCAAATTTAATATTCCCAACGAAAAGAATATTCCACGACCAAACGAATATTCCCAAATAAAATGAATATTTTATAACCACTTGCTTATTTTGCAAAATTTTTATATTTCACCCATAACCAAAGTATTATATCAAATTAACACCTTATTATTCATAATAATAATTAGATAAAATTCGATTTTATTTATAAAAAGTTGGGGTCTTACAATTATCGCTTTAATTCATTATACGTATTTTATTTCTTTCTTGGAAATCACTTTCCCTAACCGTTAGGTTCTAGGTCCGCAAGTGAAATATTGCATTTCCCATAACTGAAATATTATCGGATATTCTATCTTACCTCGATATTCTATCGTTACGTATTTCTCGGAAGTTCAAAAATAATTCCCGAGCAGAAATGCGTGAATAGTATTTTTCGAAAAATTTCTCGAAAAGCTTTTATTTCGTCTTGGAAATTCAAACACTTTAATTCTACCATGTAGCCAAAATACTACGACGTTCTGACATATCTAGGTCATAGAACGACATTCAATTAGCTTACTCCCATAAATAATCAATTAAATTCATTTAATCCACATAGTCAAATAAAAATTTAATTCTCATAAAAATCCGATTTTTCTGGGGCGTTACATTAAACAAGTAAAATAGAAGATAAGCACGAGGAATTAACACCGATTAAGCTTGGATTATGAACCGATTTGTGGATATAAAATCCACTTATCAACATACTTAATTGATACAAATTCGATTAGATACTCGATACATTCTCTTATAATATATACAAAATTAAATTAAATTAGGTTAATTAATTATTATTATTTTGTTTTATTTTTACTTTTAATTGTGATTTTATATTTGTAAAGTATAATAGTAAATATATTTTTTCATTTCTAAGTAAAATAACAAATTCAATTTATAATTATATTTATTATAAAGTTAGTTATTATGTGGAGACTTGAATTCGAGCTTGAATTTGAAACTCGCGAGTAGTTTGAATATAATTCGATCTGAGTCAGATCGAATTCGAGTAATAAATATTCGAGTCGAGTCGAATCTAAGTAAAAATTTTCAAATACAATTCAAATTCGAGTATAAATTTAATGTTTCGAGTCGAATTCGAGTAGCTCTCTGTTCGTTTCAGATCGACTTGTTTACACCCTTAACTCCCTCCGTCCCTTATATAATATAAGTCGTTTTAGAACATAATTTTTGTCTCTTAATATATATAGTTTAAAATTTTCAAGTAAATATTAATTATTTAATTTTTAATATTATCTCAAATATTAAATATAATTTTGGTTCTCTTATTAGTTTTGTCCAATAAATAATTTTTTTTAATATAAGGACAATATAGACAATTGATATAATATTTAATGTTATATAATTATTTTCTTAATACTTGTGCAAAACTCTAAAATGACTTATATTAAAGGACAGAAGGAGTAGTTTGTTTGCTTAATCTAAAAAAAATACAGATTAAAGGTACAAATTAAGAAAACTAGTCTAATTTTTGTACAAAGCACGATTATTTAAATATACATTTTCATAATATATATGTCGACGCCATGAATTTTTGATTTTTTTCCTAATATTTTGTGCTTCTACCCTTTTAAGATTTCGATTTATTTATTTCACTTAAAGGGTGATTTTTGGGAAAAGACCGACGTAATGTCGATGAAGTTTGAAAGATTGATTTTATTGATGGGCAAATTAGACAGAATCATCAATTGGTAAAAATTTAAATAGTTGTATCAACTCACCCGAATTTTAGAATTTTCATAATCGAGATGCCTAAGATGTGACTCCGTAAAATTAGTTTCGAAACCAAGATTCTTAGAGTTCGGGGGCTTGCTTAAACGAGGGGAATGCGTTAGGCACCCCTCGACTTCCGTGAAAACACGATTACCATTTTCTTGATGTTTTCCTAAGTGTGAGGTGTGTGTGATTTGGAAAAAATCTATCTTAGATTTGGATCGAAATAGTGATATGTGTGTTATTTTGAAAGCAACTTCGAACCTCTTTGAACCTATGCACAAATGATTTAATTTAAAAGAAAGGTTCATTTTAGCTTTAATTTTGATAAAATCCTTTCGAGGTGACGTTTTGAAAACATGGTTTTCAAACCCTTCGCCAAATATGAATAAATATTTTTCGTTACTTTCAATTTTAACTTAAAGTGGTCTTGCTAACTGTTGTGTAAAATCTAATTACGCACAACACACAAGTATACGTGGTCAACAAGTAATAAAGTGAAAGTAGAGTATCGTTCCCACGAGAAACTATTTAATAAAAAATCACCAAGTACTAACCCGTAACCAACTCAATCTTATTTAAACGAATGAATTTTAAATTATATAAATTAACTTACTATGAAACTCCACAAGTTAACACACTTCTCATCAATTATTTTCTATCCTGAATTGTTAATCAAGAACACTAAAGCAGATAAAATTACCTCTCGATGCATAATACACATACTCACTTAAATCCACAGATGATAGAATTAAGCAAGATACCCTAATTAACTAATCCACTATATCTCTATGTAAATTACAATTAAAAAAGATTTAAAGCACAAGTTATCTATAAGATTACATATGGCGTAAAGGAATATCTCTATCCTAAACACAAATCATGAATTCCATCTATGCAGAAATCACAAACACATGCTATCATGATCATATCTAAATCTAAACTTAATCTCTCGAGTTCATATAAATTATCACAGTAATTGGTGGCCAATCAATTAAACAATTAAGTCCAAATCACAATAGATAATCCTCACAATAAAACATAATAATTGATAGCGAAGCATATTAAAATAAACTACACAATAAGCCATTGTAATCTCAAACAAAGAATTAGTTCATTATTATTGAATTAAAACTAAGAATCCACAATTGAATAATCATTAAAAGACAAAGATAGAAGAAGATAAGAAGATAGAATCTGTTGTTAGCATATTTTAAGCTCCCTCCTTGCTCCTACTTTGAATCTTCAATGGTCTCCAAGTTTTTTTTAATCTCCAAATCTAACAAGAATTAGGGTTTTGATCTAATCTACTCTAATATAATGGAATCCTCTCTCCCCCTAATCCTTGTGATTCTCCTCCTTTTATATGCCTCTTTATATGTCTTTAAGTCCTCTTGGAAGTCCTTGAATCAATCGGATCGAACCAATCCTTTTCAAACTGAAATTCGGACAAAAATAGTTTTTTATATGGTACTTCACTTCCGGTAGGTTTATACACTAACTAGGCCCACCCCAACCAAGTTTGGCTTCGCTTTTCTAGACTTTGTACCCCACCCCTGAGGTTTTTGTATAGTAAAAGCCCGCCTGACGAATCCTTTTTCTCGTCAGAGTGTCCTCTGGTAAAATGGCCATAACTTTTGATCCAGGAAGAGTTACGAGGCCTTCCACCTAGCAAATCGAAGATATCGACGAGCTCTACAACTTTCATGCTTTCAGAATTGAGAACTAACGGACGGATGAAGGTCGAAATTAGGCTGAAAGTGACTGCTATGTAAATGGCCACCCAAAACAGTGAAGTTCGACGTCCATTGGTACAAAGGTCAGAACTCTTGCATCCGAACTCCGATTGGAATGATTCAAGATGTTCCAAAAAGATAAGAAGAAGCTCTACGATATAATCCAAGTTCTACGCCAAGAACATGAAAGAAACATGAAAGCCCAAATGATATCCGTTTTGCTTTTCTTTGCGATTTCATACCAATAGTCGTTCACACAGCTCCCAAGTGTATAATCTACAAAATGAGCACAAAATGCATGAAAAGTAACTAAGAAACATGAGTTTAAGCAACTAATTTAAGTAACAGATACCGAATAAGTAGGTATAAAGTCTACTTATCAAATACCCCCAAACTTAAACATTTGCTTGTCCTCAAACAAAAACACAAATTAACAATGTTATGCAATATTGTCGGAGTTAGAAAATGATAGAAATATCTTTTTATAAAAATAACGGCGGAATTTTTACCGTTAACTGTTAAATTACCCGTTGATAAAGTAATGAATACTGGCGTGGTTGCATAGTAGCACACTGTGATTGCATAAATATCTTTGATTATTGATTCTTACGTAAGAAGGCACTACTTTCAATAATTGTTACGATAATTATCGCTCAATATTTTATTTTATTGATTCAATAATTCTTTGCATTGATATTTTATATTATTGTTGTTTCAATAATTGTCACTTTGCCTGATGATTTCCCATTATCGGATCAATATTTCATATTATTTAAATAATATTATTACATAGCATTATTGGCAATGTCTAAGGAAGTTACGCTGCAGAAAGGGGTTTGGTCACCTAATTGCACGCCAATGAAGAAATCCTTATCGGAAAGTCCCTTCTTTCCCTGGAAGCGACACGTTGTCATAATTGTGATTCTGTAATATTATTTGTGAATAATTAATTATTTATTTATATGATAAAGAAATATTTATTTTATGTGGATATAAATGATGGATAGGGAAATATTTATTTTTTGTGGATATAAATGAAGGAATTTAACATGAGATAATTGTTGAAAGTTTGGCATATTTTATGTGGAATTACAATTATTTCTCTGATAAAATATTCATTCAAATATATTATTATAATATTTTATAATGTTTAAATAATACTCCCTCCATTCCTATATGTAGGTCGTTTTAGACTTTTTTTGTTATTCCTAATTATATGTCGTTTGCGGTTATCTAGGAGAATTGATCACTATTTTTCCCAAATTGCCCCTTATTACTCCACCTAATTTTTTGATCCATATTTATGAGATAATGTGAGATGAAGGGTATTATAGACAATTGATAATATAGTTAATGCTTTTCAATTATTTTCTTAATTCTTGTGCACATGTCTAAAACGACCTATATTAAGGAACGGAGGGAGTAATACTATTATATATATATATATATATATGCATGTGATAAATTAAAGTAATGGTTGGTGGTGGAGTAATGCATGCAAACTTATTTTTCAAAAGTGGGCCCTCAATCTTGGAATTGGGTGGTTATACAGAGAAAGAAATGAATTGTTAGGCCAATTATTTTGGTAGAACTTGTTGCCTGCAAAGATAGTTTTCAAAGGGTGGCCCTCACCCATATAGAAAATGAATGAAAGTAGGTTTTGAAGGGAAAAGATTAGGCGGAGAAAAAATGAGCAAGTTAGGCAGCCTGTTGTTTTTTCCTCCGAGGGTTTTAGTATAAATAGAGGGTAACCCCTCCTTCCTCAACACACCACTTCAAAATCAAAAATTCTTATTCTATAGTATTGTGAGTATTTTCTTGAGTATAAGAATATTTTGAGGGTAGTTTTTTTCTGCAAGATTTTCTCAGAATAATATCCGATATTCTAGTCAAATCCAGTTTCTACTAAGGTAAAGGATATTATTTTATTTCAATACTCGTAAGAAATATTATTTTCTTTCATACTCCATTGTATGGAAGGGATATTATTTCATTTCATATTCCTAAATTTAAACTTACTATGGTAAGTATTGCTTCTATAATTCCTGAAATTAGTAGAATATCCTTGATATTTGCGTTTCATCAAGTATCTTTTTATAAAAATATTATTCTGAGCAGTCTTGATAAGTTTTAACCTTTTCATGTCAGAGTAATATTCACGGGGTACTATTCCCGAAGTACTATTTACTCAGGTACTATTCACCCGGAGTACTATTCATGACAAAAATTGATTTCTTTTCGGTCCAAATTATTTTTGATACAATTTTATTCTTGAATTTTACTCCACAAAGCAGTGTCATGTTGACAATTTGGACATTATTGAATTCTGGATAAATTAAATTATAAATCTTTAGAATTTATCATTTGTTTGCATTTAATTGAATTCGTATATCATTGTCATCATCCTCATATTTATATTGTTATGAAAGTCATCTTTGGCCCGTAGTACATATATGGACTGTTAATTGGTATAATTATGACCTGGGATCATTCGGTATAATCATGACCCGTAATGTTACAAATGATGTGGAAAAAGTCCTATAACGACCCCAAAATTCATACAATTTAAATCTCGACTTCGGTCGTTAACCATACATTAAATCTCTAATTTTACATCATTATTCGATATTAAAAACACTAAAATTGCAGAATATTTAAAACGCTTATACATTTCCTTCTTTCTTTTGCTCAATCGCAACCTTTACATTACATCTCTTTGATTCAATCTTATATCATGAATCGTTACAACAAAATGACTATGCAAAGTCTTACATCATAACTAAATATCCATATACATTGGATAACTCAACTTACAATTCAACAACATGTTACGTTCAAAATATGAAATACATTTCTCATAAAACATAAGTAATCTTCGTGAATATAGATCTCTATAACTCACTTAGCACATATCTTTACCTTAAAATCTTGACCTGCAAAAGTGATTATTTGCAAGAGTGAGCTCGACAGCCCAGCAAAGTCTAACAGTTTTCATACATCACATAGCACATAATAACATACTCGAAATACATCTCATTAGAGTAACATGGCATACATGCTTTTAATTCACATAGAAAATATAAAGATTGAGTTCCTTACTCAATCATCATTACTTAGCCAAAACAATGCAGTCATATATTGACTTTAACATTTCATGATTTCAACATGCATAACATATCATGCAATTTAAAATAGTTCATCAAGTCCACGTAGAAAATAGGAACCGAAAGACTTGCCTTGATCGTTGTTTACCAATAACAGTTTAACGACTTACGCTTATCTCAGACTTCACGTGCCCTACATAATTATATAATCATACACATCAACTATTAGTCACATAACAACACATAGTAATTGTAATGTAAACTCTACTCCACATCTCATAATCTTTCCTATTAATTAGCACACAATGTTCAATTAGATTGTGTTAACTTTCAACTTATATCTCACTATATTTCATAATCGAAGTTCATTCAAGTGCTTAAGTCTTGATAGGACTACTTATTGGTTTTATATTAAACCCATTTCATATCCTATAATATTCATTTCAATTGAATTGAAACACTTTTTAAGTTCATTAACACTTGGCACGGCTTTAACGTTCGCTCAATCTCACACGCCTGGATTTACCTCTCTTGTATGCTTACTATGATTCTATAACTTATCTAATACATTATTTATTAATGTTAAGCATCATTATATTTACTAACATACATGTTTTATAACTTAGGACATCATCTTTTATCGTCAGGAGCACTACACATGCATATGTGCATGCCCGACGCCCTCCGATTGCCACTGAAAACACAATAGTCCTAAAGATGACCATTTTGACTACTGTTACAGACCTCAAATTGAAAAACGTAAAGAAAGAATATTGTAGGTCTATTCGTCATCGTTCCGGATCATCTTGAATCACCTCAATCGGAGTTTGTATGAGAAAGTTATGGCCATTTTACTACAGGAGGTCAAAACTGTCCGACTCAGACTACAATTCCGGCGCTGGGGCGCGAGGACTAAGCTAGCCAGTGGCGCCGGGGCACGAACTTTGGCGTTGGGGTGAGTGCTGGGACGCGAAATTTCGGCGCTGGGGCGCCGAAACTTGCAGAACCCAACCATCGGAGAACAGAACAACTAATTTTTGTCTATTTAACACTGCTAACATCTAAATTAACATGCTAACTTATATAAATTACACATATACACACTACCCAACATGCATATACTAGTTTAAACCACTAAACAATAATTTTAGAAAACTTAAATCATTGTACGCACTGTTTTAAAAACCAAAACTCCATTATTGACAGTTATTTGGCACAGTGAACACTGTCATACCAATTTGATTCCAAATTTAATTACTTTAAACTTTGATTCTTTGTAGTTCATACCCAATTAACCATTCGCAGTTCAATTTCATAATTTCACAATTAACATATACTAATTTTGATATTTCTACAAACCACGTTCATACGTGAATGTTTACTGTAAAAACTAATTCCTTTTCTTTAACACGTAATTAGCATACAATCTTGTCTATATGTATTAAACATACAATCACATATCTATATATGTTATTATAACAATTACAAAGACATGGTTTACAAGAATTTTGTAAAAAACCTTATACACAGTGAAAAAGAAGAACACAAAGATATATTATAACGTAAAACATATATGAGTATCTAATATTAAGGTCATAGACATACCTTGTGTTGTTAAGAAATCTTGTTAAACACTTAGATGACTTTTAAAGAACTCAAATTTCTTCTAGAATCCCACCTTTTCTCTCTTGACTTCCTCGACAATTCTCTCTAAAACCCTTTTGTAACTTTTTTCTCTTTCTTTTCTCAAGATTAGAGTGAAGCTACTAAGCGTAAACTAACTCATAGGCTAGCCAACGTAAATAATAATAATACACCTACTAATGACCTTATTAAAAATAGCAATTACCAAACATATAACGTATAACTTGTATTTATATTTTATTGATTTATTTTATGTATTAATCTATATTATTATAATTTAAAATTCAAAAGAAATCCAAAAGCCATAGGACTTTGTTTGGCAAAACTCTTTAAAATTAAAGACTTAATATATTTAAGCCTTGTTTGGCAAAATAAATTAAAAAACTACTTTAATTTATTTTAATAACCACTTATAATATAGTTATTTGTCACTCTTCTAATTAATTAAGTTTTCATACTTAATTTAATTAATTCTAATAACAATTCATTGCATAATATAATAATTTATTTAATCATTATAAACTCTCTAACTTAATTATTAAATTAAATTAGATTACTATTTCAAAATAATTACTTTCCTTAACTCATTAATTATTTATTAAACAAATAAATAATCAAATCACATAAAATCAATTAAACAAATACTTATTCAATCATAAACACATCTATTAAATATTTATATAATTCAATAAATATTTAAATATTTAATTAAAAATTAGGATTGTTACAAGTCCTCATTGTCCCGTAGTGCATTGATGGACAGTGGTTGGTGATAAATGGTATTTATACCTACTTATTGAATACCAATTCACGCAAACTATGCCCATCTCAAGTACATTTTATTGTGTTTTAGTTGCATTTCATGATAGTTTGCATTGCATTTACTTAAAACTTCTTTTGGTGAATAAGTGCAGAAATCAACCTAATTTGGTGGTATTAGAGGGTACGAGGTTAATCAATGCGTGAAGGCGAGGCACAAGCGGGGATAAGTATGGCATGAAGGTATAATGGAGCAAGGAGACCAAGCATAAAAGGAATGAACAGCAGGACAAAGCGACAATGAAGCAAGAATATTGCGTAATCGTAACCGTTAATCTGAGATCGTGATCCGCGCGGCATATTAGGCTCGAGGCGCTACCACATGCTGATAGGCCTACCGACATCCCGACTTCTTTGTAAGTCTCGCCCGCACGAGAGACACGATGAGGAGCGCTTCGCTTGCACCGACGCCGATCGAAGTTGTTCTTGACTTTATTTTATTTGAAGCGTAACTGAGAAGGGGGTTCAATTAGGGCATATATATATTAAACGTATATCAGTTGTAAGAGGGGATTCCACCCTTGGGGGATCATAACCTATTACATATGCTCTTTTCTTCTCTTTCTTGGTTAGATTAGATTAGAACCCTAGAGTGGATTAGATTGAAGACTTAAAGCGATTGAAAAATATTGGAGATTCAACCTTGGAGCAAGAGAACAGATTTGCACTACAATTCTCTACTCTTAACCTCTCTTTGATTCCTATTTGTAATCTTATGATGTTTATTCAACATGTGGATGGTAGAATTGACTCAATTATGAATTAACTTCTATTCTGAGATTGCAATGGATTCTATTGCCTAGTTTATTTTGACATACTTCATTGTTAGCCTTATTGATTGCTATGAGATTGTCTATTAAGATTCATGCTTATTTGCTTAGTTGATTGGCCATCAATTACTGGGATAACCCATATGAACTTGAAAGACGGAGTATGGGTTTAGATTTGATCTTGATAGCTTGTGTTTGTATGTTCTATATGGTTATGGAATATATGATTCATGCTTAAGATAGACATATACCGAAGCACCGCTCGTAGTCAATTGAGAACTTGGGCTTAAACCCTAATTATTTGTAAATCACATAGACATATAGTGGTTTAGGTAATTTGTGTGTTCACGTGTATTATATCAAATGTGGATTATACGTGATATGGGTATAGTACATTGAGAGATGGCTGTACTTTACTTTTGTGTTCTCGACTAACAATCCGATACAATTAGTTTGGCTTAACATGAAATGTATGGATTTGAATGAGTCAATAGATGAAATTGTAATCTCAGGTCTTTATTATCTAGTCTCACTCTAGAAATAGTTAGGTTTATTTAATTTCGTAGTTTAAATATAAAATATAATATCATTCGTTTAAATAAGACTGAGATGGTTATGGTCTAGTGCTTGGTAAACGTTATTAGATAATTCTCCATGGGAACGATACTTTACTTACTCTTTATTACTTATTGACCACATATACTTGCGTGTTGTGCGTAACTAGAAATTACCCAACAAGTTTTTGGCGTCGTTACCGGGGAATTAGCTTAATAAACTTTTACCAACATTAATTTCAATCAAATTAGTCTTAATTTAAACATTTTTTTTGTTGTTTTAATTATCTTCTTATATTTCTCTCTTTTCAGGTACCATGGGTGACTTTGCTTATCAATGACCTTATGCAAATATGATTCAACCAAGGGACACGAGCACTGAGGGACTCAATATATTTTCTACATTGTCAGCACAAATTGCAACACTTTCGGAGAGGTTGGATATTCTTGCAGCCCAACACACTCGAGAGATAGTAGTTACATGTGAATACTGTGCTGGCAAGCATGCGAGTTATCAGTGCAACATCAAGGTTGGACAAGTGCAGTTTGGGGGTGATTACTTCAACAACGATGTTTATCCTGATTATCAACAAGGTTGGGGGTATCACCCAGATTATGAATTGAGTTATAACTATCCCGACCAATACTGCATCCTAAGTCCAACACATCCATCAGATTTCTCATATCCACCTTCAACGCAACAAGAGGAAAATTCAAGGTTGAAGGAATTCATGTCAAAAAGCATAGCAGATCATGAAGAGATGATGATGATGAGTCAGGAGTTATCAAGCCAAAATCTTAACAAACAGACGGAACAACTCATTAACTCCTCAATGAATGGTCCTCAATACATGGATTTTAAAATTGAACAAGATAATTCAAGAGTGGAGGATTTGTGGTCCAAGTTTGTAGCATCAACTGAGGAGAAGATGATTAAGCAAGAGAGGTCAATTCGGAATATTCAGACTCAGATGGATCAAATGTTCGAAGCCTTGAATAATCGCCCTCCAAACAATTGGTGCTATAACATGGACGATGAAACTGATGGAGAGCCAGAAGTGTACATGCCACTGAATGATCTAAAAGGAGTGGACATTGAGGAGACAACTGGGAGTATGGAAAATGAAAATTATGAGCTGACTTGTATAATACCCCAAGTGCCTTCTCAGATAGAGTTGAAAAATTCAGTGAAATTTGTACACCCATGTCCCCTTGGTAGTCACATCCAAAGCAACGATTTCTGCGATTATGAGGCCTCTTACAAACCATGGTGGGCTGAGGAAGAGATAATAGAAGAAGAAAATCCTGTTGTATCTGTCATGCCTCAATGCAAAAATCTATTCACAGATATAATGGGAGAAGCACCTGGCGATGCAATAGAAATGGAGGCATCATGTACAGGAAATATGCTAGGTGACTTCAATCTGAAGACTCTCATGATGGGGAACCTACCAAAGCACATAGAGGTTCTAATGGATGGAGTGTTCTTATCTTATCGTAGAGGAATCGATAGCGGTGTCAAGAAAAGAGTCCAGCTAACGGACTATAAACCGAGCGCTCGATGGGAGGCACCCCATCCAATCTTTCTCCCTCCTTGTTTAATTCTTATTTACATTTCATTATTTAGTAGATGTTAGATAGTGGTAAGTCTTAATAATAGTTTTATTGTTTCTCCTCTCAGGTTCAATCCAATTGCTATACGCATTCAGGATCAAATGGAAGTCAAACAAAACTGAAGATGCCAGAGTACTGGGTCGCGCGACCGCGCCCAACTACAAGCCAAACACCGCGCGACCGCGCCATAGCTCATTCACAGAAAAAAAAAAAAAAGAGCTAAATTTTTAGAATTTCTGACTCAAGCATTCGAAAAATTAGAAGCCCACACTCAGTCTCCAACTATAGAATATCTCAAACTTAGCCATCGCCTGATATACCATCAGATCATGAGGAGGCGAACGGAGATGACATTGCCACTTAGGGGAGTATTCTTTCACTTTTAATTACAATGAGGGCATTGCTTATTTTAAGTTTGGGGGTATTGGGTTGTAGTGAGTAGTTGTTACATATAGTTAGTTGCATATAGTTTGATTGCATGTTTAAGTTGCATAGTAGGGGTATTTTAGTATAAATTTTTTAATTTAGTTTTCTTTTGTCTTGATTTCTTAGTATGCGTTTAGTTGCATAACATTGCATAATCCCAGGCTTTTAGTTAGTTGAATTCTAATTTGGCCAATGATGACATAGAAATTTGATAGATTTTTGAATTTAGTGGATATCTTGAGCTTAGTTATAATTTTATACAGGATATAATTCATGCTTGTTGTTTAGATGTTACTAGTAAAGCACTTCAAGAATGTTCCTATTTGCTTGTTGGTTAAGATTAGCATGCTTGTCTACTGAGAGAAAAATGTTGTTTTTAATGATAGAATTGTGTAGGAAGTGAGTAATGACTTTGAAGACACTTAAACTCAAGTTTTGGGGAACGCGTGGGTATGCTTGCTTTAAAAAAAATATAGAAAAAAATAATTACTGTGGTTAGTCTTGTTTCGGGGCCTTTGTTACTTGAGTAAGTACGCCCGAGGGGATTGTCTCTACACTTAGCGCCCTAAGGTCTTAATGGTCTGGGAGTTGTTGGTTGAAAGTTCGCTAAGGGATAGCACTGTTAGCCTAATGGAATGAGACATTGCATATACGTATAAAAAAAATCAATAAACAATCAATAAAAGTGCGAAAAAAATCGCCTCGTGAGTAAAAATAAAGCAGAATAAACCCATTGTTGAACCTTAATTTGTATTGATGTGTTGGAGTAGTTGATCGATGTCTCATTAGTATATGTAGTTCTTGATCTAAACTTCAATTTTCTGTCTTAAACAATGTAGCATGGTATCTTCATCTTTGTCAAGCTTATTTGTGAACAAATCACACACACACAACATATTTACAGCAGGTTAGGATTATCTGATTGTATGTCATTACGCCTTGAGCTTAGTTGATGCTTTGTTCTTGGATCTTGATATTTCTCTGAGGTATATCTTATTGGAATTCATATTTGGCTGAGAATGTGGGATTCATTTGCATAGTAGTGTAGCTTGCATAAAGATGTAGATTGCATTATATTGCATTGCTTGAGGGCAAGAAATAGTTCAAGTTTGGGGGTTATTTGATAAGTGGTATTTATACCTACTTATTGAATACCAATTCACGCAAACTATGCCCATCTCAAGTACATTTTATTGTGTTTTAGTTGCATTTCATGATAGTTTGCATTGCATTTACTTAAAACTCCTTTTAGTGAATAAGTGCAGAAATCGACCTAATTTGGTGGTATTAGAGGGTACGAGGCTAATGAATGCGTGAAGGCGAGGCACAAGCGGGGATATGTATGGCATGAAGGTATAATGGAGCAAGGAGACCAAGCATGGAAGGAATGAGCAGCAGGATAAAGCGGCAATGAAGAATATTGCGTAATTAGAACCCGTAATCTACAGATCGTGATCCGCGCACTGCTGGCATATATTAAGCTTCGAGGCGCACCGACCGATAATAGCATTGAGACATCCCGACTTATCAGAATTCTGCTACCATGAGAGACACATTGAGGCCAGCGGCCGCTGCCGACGCCGATCAAGTTGTTGACTTTATTTTATTTGAAGCGTGAATCGAGAAGGGGTTCAACTAGGCATATATATATTGGGGACGATATCGGTTGTAAAGAGGATTCCACCTTTGGGGGATCATAACCTATTACATATGCTCTTTTCTTCTCTTTCTTGGTTAGATTAGATTAGAACCCTAGAGTGGATTAGATTGAAGACTTGAAGCGATTGGAAAGCATTGGAGATTCAACCTTGGAGTAAGAGAACATATTTGCACTACAATTCTCTACTCTTAACCTCTCTTTGATTCCTATTTATAATCTTATGATGTTTATTCAACATGTGGATGGTAGAATTGACTCAATTATGAATTAACTTCTATTCTGAGATTGCAATGGATTCTATTGCCTAGTTTATTTTGACATACTTCATTGTTAGCCTTATTGATTGCTATGAGATTGTCTATTAAGATTCATGCTTATTTGCTTAGTTGATTGGCCATCAATTATTGGGATAACCCATATGAACTTGAAAGACGGAGTATGGGTTTAGATTTGATCTTGATAGCTTGTGTTTGTATGTTCTACATGGTGATGGAATATATGATTCGTGCTTAGGATAGACATATCGAAGCACCGCTCGTAGTTAATTGAGAACTTGGGCTTAAACCCTAATTATTTGTAAATCACATAGACATATAGTGGTTTAGGTAATTTGGGTGTTCACGTGTATTCTATCAAATGTGGATTATACGTGATATGGGTATGGTACATTGAGAGATGGATGTACTTTACTTTTGTGTTCTCGACTAACAATCCGATACAATTAGTTTGGCTTAACATGAAATGTATGGATTTGAATGAGTCAATAGATGAAATTGTAATCTCAGGTCTTTATTATCTAGTCTCACTCTAGAAATAGTTAGGTTAATTTAATTTCGTAGTTTAAATACAAAATATAATATCATTCGTTTAAATAAGACTGAGATGGTTATGGGCTAATGCTTGGTAAACTTTATTAGATAATTCTCCGTGGGAACGATACTTTACTTACTCTTTATTACTTGTTGACCACGTATACTTGCGTGTTGTGCGTAACTAGAAATTACCCAACAGTTGGCATGATCATGACCATTGGTGATAACCCAAATATCCTTGGCCCATAGTGCATAGATAATTCAGTGATGTGGACTATTTATTGAGCTGAGTCTCAGCGATAAAATTGATGATAAACTTTTTAAATCATAGAAGATAGTAGATATCTTGCTCTACTTGAATCTTCTAATGGATTACTTGTTACGCTGCAGTTAAACTTGTTGTCTATTATATTCTATTAGTTTAACACTATTGAAGGCTAACGATAATTGATTCTGCATTATCTTAGTCATAATATTCTTTACTGGGTTAGTTGAGCTCACCCTTTGCTTTCATTGTTCTCTTCAGGAAATGAGAATATAGCTGGGACTAGTCGGGGAACGAAGTGACGGTCCAGATGGTTATTTTAGTAGTCCTCACTATTCTATGAAATAGTATGATAATAATTGCAATAAGATTGAATTTGAGTTTGGATATTGTCTAGAAGACAATATTCGTGTTAAAACTCCCAGTATATGTTTTGACGTACTACACGACAGTTGTATTAATTAAATTGTATTTAAATTTTGTACCATATATTTGGCGACTTAGAATGGGTGACGTATACCTATTTATGGGGTGTCACAGTTGGTATCAAAGCGTAGGGATATGATCCCTGACTGAGATGTGAGACTAGAACTAGGAGGGGAGAGATGGGTAATTCCTTCACTAGTATGACCTACCTAAGTTTATTTGTTATTTAATTGGTCGGTCAGAATATAGGGATAATATGTGGCATGTCAATTATCCCTTGTTTTGTGGTAGTGTTTGAAAATGACATCCGAGAATGTTGAGAATAGCAATGGAGCACAGGAGACCGTTGAGTCACCACAGATCAATAACTAGGATAATGTGCATCAGGAAGGCATTAATCCTCAGGAAAATAACAACACCGACCAAACAATGAACGATGGGATGTTCAGAGGCTTTATGCAATTTATGCAACATCGGGCGAGAGCGACTCCTATTCAAAATGCAGGTGGAAACACTGGCAACTCTCGGATGGTCACCGCTAAGCAGTTCAAGGAGCTGGGACCACCGAAGTTTTTGGGAGAGCCAAAACCACTTAAGGCGGAGGCGTGGATAAAGCAGATCACCAAGATATTTGATGTCTTGGGATGCTCTGAGGAGCAAAAGGTTCTCTTTGCCGCCTTCATGTTGCGAGGAGAGACAGATTAATGGTGGGAATCTGTAAAGCATACTCAACCTGCAGCACTGAAGATGTCTTGGGAGAAATTCCAGGAACTGTTCAGCGATAAGTACTTTCCCGAAAGTATTCGTCATATGAAGGGGGTAGAGTTTATCAAGCTAGAGCAAAATAATATGACCGTGTCACAGTATGAAGCTAAGTTTACCGAGTTGTCCCAGTTTGCGTCCCTTTTGGTTGATAATGAGGAGAAAATAACGCGGATGTTTCTAAGAGGTTTGAAACCTGAGATACGTCAAAACCTAATTTTTCACAAACTGTGTTTGTATTCAGATGCTGTAAATAGGGCTCAGTTATTGGAGCGCAATAATGAGTCAACCCCACCAAGGGAGAGCAGTCGACAAATCGATAATACCAGTGGTAGCAGTCATCGAAGCGGTGACAACAAACGTGGAGGGAATCAACATGCCAGAAATAGTAACCACTTCGGTGGTAATCATGGCCAAGATAATAGAAGTGGAAATTTCAAGAAGAGGAAATTCAATAATGATGGAAAAACGTCATCACCAGCACCTGTTGTTAAGGAAGGAGAACGACCGTCGGTCGTATGTTACAAATGCGGAGGGGAGGGACACATCAGTCCAAACTGTGCGCAACAACCCAAAGCATGTTACAATTGTGGTAGAGAAGGTCACCTAGCCCAATTTTGTCGTGCACAAAAATTCAAGTCCAGCTGGGATGGAGGCATCAAAGGTCGTCCAGACAAGACAAAACTGGTAGTTCAAGGGAGAGCGTTTTCTGTAATCTCCCAAAAAGTGAGGAATCCGAACGAGGTGATCACATGTAAGCTAATCATAAACTATAGTGAAGTCTATACCTTATTTGATACCGGTTCTACCCATTCTTTTATTTCTCCTAATTGCGCTCAAAGTTTAAATTTAACTCCTAAGAAATTAGACTTTGATTTATCTGTTGAAACTCCATTGAGAGAAACCTTCATTACATCCAATGTTTATAAGTCTTGTTTGATTCAAATCAGTAACATCACGTTACTTATCGATCTTATCTCTTTGAAAATACTTGCATTTGATGTGATTTTAGGGATGGATTGGTTAACTATTCATCATGCAAAAATTGATTATTTTCGTGAGATTGTTAGTTTTCATATTCCTAACCTATTATGCGAATTCAAGCAACTAAACCACTAAAGTCAATCACTGTCATATCAAGCCATAAAGCTATTCGTTTATTGAAAAACGAATGTCAAGCTTTCTTAGCCCATGTCACGGATTTAAATAAAAATACGCCGATTTAAATGATATTTCTATTGTTAATAAATTTCCGATGTATTCCCTGAAGAACTTCCCGGCCCTACCCCTAGAGCGTGAAATTGAATTTTGTATCGACCTTGAACCCAAAGACAAAACCCATTTCCAAAGCCCCATATCGAATGGCTCTATTGAATTTCGTGAGTTAAAACCCAACTACGTGAAATGGTTTGACATAGGTTTCATTCGTCCTAGTACGCCTCCTTGGGGTGCTCTGCTCTATTCGTGAAGAAGAAAAAGATGGAAGTATGCAACTTTGTATTGATTATCTGGAGTTAAATCATGTCACCATCAAAATAGGTAATTTTGGAATTACCTCGTATTGATGATCTGTTTGACCAGTTGCAAGGCGCAAAATTCTTTTCAAAGATTGATCTTCGTTCCAGATATCATCAATTAAAGGTTAAAACTAATGACATTCCAAAGAATGCTTTCAAAACTCGGTACGGGCATTACGAATTCATAGTCATGTCTTTTGGATTGACTAATGCTCTTGCTGCCTTCATGGATATGATGAACCGAGTATTCAAGGAATATTTGGATCATTTTATGGTTGTCTTTATTGATGACATCCTCATTTACTCTAAAAACCATGAAGATCATGAGCAACACTTAAGGTTGATACTCCAAAAGCTTCGTGAAAACAAGCTATATGCCAAGTTGAAGAAATGTGGCAACCGAAGTCAGTAACCGAAGTACGTAGCCTTCTGGGCTTAGCTGGTTATTATCGGAGATTCGTGGAAGGATTTTCTTGAATCGCTACTCCATTAACTCAGCTGACTCGAAAAGATACAAATTCGTTTGGACGAGGAATATGAGAAGAGTTTTCAAGAACTCAAGAGGAGACTCATTTCAAAGACTGCTCGACAATACCATCTGTTCGGAGGGATTTGTCATCTGATGATGATTCGTGCAAAGGTTTAGGATGTGTTCTTATGCAACATGGGAAAGTCATAGCCTATGCCTCACGACAACTCAAAGAATATGAGAGGAATTATCCTACTCATGATCTAGAGTTAGCAGCTGTCGTTTTCGCACTTAAAATCTAGAGGCATTACCTGTATGGTGAGAAGGTGGAGATCTTTACGGATCATAAAAGCCTCAAATATTTCTTCACTCAAAAGGAACTCAACATGCGACAACGGCATTGGCTTGAAATGTTGAAACATTATGATCATACTATTCAATACCATCTTGGATAAGCGAACGTGGTAGTTGACGTATTTAGTAGAAGATCATATGCGGGTACGAGTGCGATATTGTCAACATAAATGCCCATTTTTTATGACTTGCAAAGGATGGAGATAGAGATAAAGAATCCAGGGACCCACGTGATGACGGCAAATATACGAGTAGAACCGACTTTAATCGATAAAGTTAAAGTTGCTCAAACTACAGACATGGAGCTGATGCGTATGAAGAAGAAGGTACAAGAAGGTGCTATTCCAGAAGCAAGAATCGATGAAAAAGGAATACTTCGAGTCAACTCCAGACTTTGTGTTCCTAACGACCCTGATTTAAAGTATAAAATCTTGATGGAGGTGCACAACACACCGTTTGCAATCCATCCTGGGAGTACCAAAATGTATCATGATCTTCGACATACATTTTGGTGGAGCAATATGAAGAGAGAGATAACGGAGTTTATCTCAAGGTGTCTAACTTGTCAACGAGTCAAGCAGAGCATCAAGTACCAAAAGGTCCATTGCAACCACTTGAAATTCCAGAATGGAAGTGGGAGCACATTATCATGGATTTCGTTATCGGTCTTCCCAAGGTTTCTCAAGGCATAGATGCAATTTGGGTCATTGTTGATAGATTGACCAAGTCTGTTCATTTCTTACCTATACGAGAAACTTATTCACTTGAACGTCTTGCTCGTGTGTACATAAATGAGATTGTAAGACTGCATGATATGCCAGTATCCATAGTTTCTGATCGAGACCCAAGATTCACTTCACGGTTTTGGGTTAGTTTGCAAAAAGCTATGGGCACGAATTTATGATTTAGTTCGGCATATCATCCTCAAACGGACGGGCAGTCAGAGAGGACTATTCAAACTCTGAAAGATATATTAAGACTCTGTGTCCTTGACTTCAAAGGAAGTTCGGACAAGTTCTTTCCATTGGTGGAATTCTCCTACAATAACAGTTATCAAGCAAGTTTCGGCATGGCTCCATTCGAGGCGTTGTATGGATGCAAGTGTCGTTCTCCAGTATGCTGGGATGAGGTGGGTGAAGCAACATTGTTGGGACCGAAATTGGTACGTATGACTATGAAAAATATTCAAATGATCCGGCAATGTATAAAGACCTCATAAGATCGACAAAAGAGTTATGTTGATCTTCATTGAAAGGACGTGGAATTCAATGTTAGAGAACATATGTTGTTACGTGTTGCTCCATGGAAAGGAGTTATAAGATTTGGAAAGAGAGGAAAGCTCAATCCTCAATTCATAGGCCCATTTGAAATCCTCGATCGAGTAGGAACTATGGCCTATAGACTCGCCTTACCGCCAAGTATGTCTCGTGTTCATAATATTTTTCATATATCTATGTTACATAAATATGTGGAAGACCCGAACCACATTATTGAGTTAGAACCAGACAAGATAGCGGAAGATTTAACGTATGAAGATGTACTTGTTAAAATCTTGGATAAGAAAGAGCATATTCTACGCTCCAAGGTTATACCTCAAGTCAAAGTTTTGTGGAGAAACCATGATGTTGAGGAAATGACCTGGGAGTTAGAATCTGAAATGAAATTAAGGTATCCTCACCTCTTCGACATACCAGGTACGCACACCAATTTCGAGGACGAAATTTCATAAGAAGGGGAGGTTGTAAGACCCCAACTTTTATGAATAAAGGTTAATTTTTCTCTAAAATTATTTTTGAATATTATGGTGTGGATTTGATATAATGTTATAGTTGTGGGTAATATTTACAAATTTTGCAAAGTAAGTAAGTTGTCATAAAATATTCGATTGGTCGGGGAATATTCGTTTTATCAGGGAATATTCGTACGATGGCACAATCATTGGTGGACCCCATAACAGAATTATTGTCGGAGTTCGAAAACGACAGAAATATCTTTTTATAAAAATAAAAGCGAAAGTTTTACCGTTAACTGTTGAATTACCCGTTGATAAAAGTATAATAATACGCGTGGTTGCATAGTAGCACACGATATTGTACAGTATCTTTGATTATTGATTCTTACGTAAGAAGGCACTACTCAATAATTGTTACAGTAATTACTATTCAATATTTTATTTTATTGATTCAATAATTGTTACGTTGATATTTTATATTATTGTTGTTTCAATAATTGTCACTGCACAGTATTTCCCATTTTCAGATCAATAATTTATATTCTTTGAATAATATTATTAGATAACATTATTGGCAATGTCTAAGGAAGTTCTGTCTAGGAAAAAAGTTTGGTCACCTAATTGCGCGCCAGTAAGGAGAAATCCTTATCGGAAAGCCCCATCTTTCCTGGGAACGACCTAGTTGTCATAATTGTGATTCTGTAATATTATTTGTGAATAATTAATTATTGATTTATATGATAAAGAAATATTTATTTTATGTGGATATAAATGATGGACAGGGAAATATTTATTTTGTGTGGATATAAATGAAGGAATTTAACATGAGATCATTGTTGAAAGTTTGACATATTTTCTGTGGAATTATAATTATTTTTTTGATAAAATATTCATTCAAATATATTATTATAATATTTTATAATGTTTAAATAATAATATTATATATATATATATATATATATATATATATATGCATTTGATAAATTAAAGTAATGGTTGGTGGTGGAGTAATGCATGCAAACTTGTTTTTCAAAAGTGGGCCCTCAATCTTGGAATTGGGTGGTTATGCAGATAAAGAAATGAATTGTTAGGCCAATTATTTTGGTAGAATTTGTTGCCTGCAAAGATGGTTTTCAAAGGGTGGCCCCCACCCATATGGAAAATGAATGAAAGTAGGCTTTGAAGGGAAAAGATTAGGCGGAGAAAAAATGGGCAAGTTAGGCAGCCTGTTGTTTTTTTCCTCCGAGGGTTTTAGTATAAATAGGGGGTAACCCCTCCTTCCTCAACACACCACTTCAAAATCAAAAAATCTTATTCTATAACATTGTGAGTATTTTCTTGAGTATAAGGATATTTTGAGGGTAGTTTTTTTCTGCAAGATTTTCTCAGAATAATATCCGATATTCCAGTCAAATTCAGTTTCTACTAAGGTAAAGGATATTATTTTATTTCAATACTCAGAAGAAATATTATTTTCTTTCAAACTCCATAGTATGGAAAGGATATTATTTCATTTCATATTCCTAAATTTAAACTTACTATGGAAAGTATTACTTCTATAATTCCTGAAATTAGTAGAATATTCTTGATATTTGTGTTTTATCAAGTATCTTTTCATAAAAATATTATTCTGAACAGTCTTGATAAGTTTTAACATTTTTATGTCGGAGTACTATTCACGGGGTACTATTGTAAGACACCAACTTTTATGAATAAAGATGAATTTTCTATAAATATCATTTTTGAATATTAAGGAGTGAATTTGATATAATGTTATAGTTGTGAGTATTATTTATGAATTTTGCAAAGTAAACAAGTAATTACTTAATATTCAATTGGTCGAGGAATATTCGTTTTAACAGGAAATATTCGTACGACGGCACAATCATTGGTGGACCCAACAACGGAAGTATTGTCGTAGTTAGAAAACGACAGAATTATCTTTTTATAAAATTAACGGCTAAAGTTTTACCGTTAAACTGTTGAACTACCCTAAGGGTAAAAGTACAAAGAATACGCTGTTTGCATAAGTAGCACACACGGTATTAATTATTGATACTTACGTGAGAAGTCACTCAGTTATACTCAATTATTGCTATAGTAATTACTGCATAATATTTCTCATTTAATTGATTCAATTATTGTCATAGTATCAATATTTTTTTATATTATTAAATCAATAATTGAGACGACAAAGTTATTCATATTATTATTTACAATATTGACGATGTCTAGAAAGTTCCGTTGAGGAGAGTTTTGGTCACCTAATCGCGCGCCAATAGGTAGAAATTCTTATCGGAAAGCCCCCTCTTTTCTGAGAATGATCTGGTTGTTAAATATTGTGTGTTATAATATTAATGATGAATAAGTTCGTGTTGATTAAAGATGATATTGATATTTCCATTGTATTGGGATTATTAGTGTTACTGGAAATCGACAGTTATTTCGATAATAATTGATGTCTGGAGGTTATATTGACCAATCGGGTAATTAATCGGATAAATAAGCAATTGATTGCTATTAATTCACATGCTTATAACTACGTGTTCACATGTATGTACAATTAATTCACATGCATGTACTATTAGGGGATGTGGTGCAAGATTGATAATACTTGCATGACTAAATTAAAAATAGAGGTATAGATGAAGGTACTATATCGTAATATTTTTTCCACATGTGTGTACTATTGATTCACATGATGTACTATTAGGGGAGGTGATGCTAGTTTGATAATACTTGCAGGACTAAATTAAAAATGAAGGAAAAGATGAAGGTATTATACTGTAATATTTCGAGCCCCAAAACGTGCAATTATCGAAACTATATTTTCCTATAAATAGAAATTCATTCTTCTTTCATTCTTACTAATTCACTAAGACTCACAAGAGCAATTATAGAGAGAGAAGCTATAGAGAGAAAGAAGAAGAGAAGTCTGCTACCTCACTATTTCAGTATCCAGTCTTCTTCTGAATTAAAGGATATTATTTTGTTTAGTATTCATAGGAATAATATTTTCTTCCATACTCTGTATTATGTGAGTAATATTATTTCATCTCGTATTCCTGATTATACCCTCATTTTATTAAAGTATTGCTTCTATACTTTGTGAAATTAGTAGAATATCCTTGAAATTTGGGCTTCATCTAGTATCGTTTCACAAGGATATTTTCTGCACATTCTTGTTAATTTTTAAGTTTTTCATGCTGGAGTACTGTCCATGAGTAGTATTCATTTTACTAATTATATTCAAGTACTATTCACAAAGTACTATTCACAGGGTACTATTTACAAAGTACTATTCATGAGGTACTATTCCCGAAGTACTATTCACTCAGGTACTATTCACCCGAGGAATTATTCATGATAAAAATTGATTTCTTTGTTGTCCAAATTATTTTTGATACAATATTATTCTTGAAGTTTACTCCACAAAGCATTATCATATTGACAATTTGGACATTATTGAATTCTAGATAAATTAAATTATAAATCTTTAAAAATTTATCATTTGCTTTCTTTTAATTGAATTCTTATATCATTGTCATCATCCTCATGCTTATATTGTGATAAAAGTCATATGTGGCTTACGTGCATAGATGTACTATTGATTTGTATGATTATGACTCAGGATCATTCTAAGATAATCATGACCCATAATGTTACAAATGATGTGGTAAAAGTCTTCATTGGCCCGTAGTGCATCGATGGACGCTTGTTGGTATGATTATGACCAAGGATTATTCTAAGATAATCATGACCATCGATGATTACATGAATATCCTCGCCCGTAGTGTGGATGATTCGATGATGTGGTTTATTTAATAAGTTGAGTCTCAAATGATAAAATTGATGATAAACCTTTTAAATCATAAAAGATAGTAGATATCATGCTCTACTTGACTCTTCTAATGGATTGCTTGTTCCACCAGCAGCTTAAACTTGATGTTTATTATATTTTATCGCTTTAACATCATTGATGGCTAACGATAATTTATTCTCGCATTATCTTAGTCATAATATTTTTATCGGGCTAGTTGAGCTCACCTTTTCTTTCATTGTTCTCTTCGTGAAATGAGAATATAGCCGGGACTAGTCGGGGAACAGAGTGAGTGATTTATCCGAGATGTTTGCATTAGTAGTCCTCACTATTATGTGAAATAGTGTGATAATAAATGTAATGAGAACTTATTTTGAGTTTGAATACTGTCTAAACAACAATATTTGTATTGAAACTCACAGCTCATGTTGTATATTTAAGTTTGTATTTGTATTATGTACCATGTATTTGGCGACTCAGAATGGGTGATGTATACCTATTATGGGGGCGTCACAGTTGGTATCAAAGCTTAGGGATATGATCCTTGGCTCAGATGTGAGACAAGAACTAGGAGGGGAGAGACAGGGAATTCCTTCCCTAGTATGACCTACCTAAGTTTATTTGGTATTTAATTGATCGGTCAGAGTATATGGATAATATGTGACATGTCAATTAACCCTTGTTTTGTGGCAGTGTTTGAAAATGACATCTAAAAATTTTGAGATCAACAATGAAGCACATGAGACCGTTGAGTCACCAACGATCAATACCCATGATAATGTGCAAAGGAAGACAATAATCCTCGTGTGGAAACCGAATGATGAAACTGTTCGGATGGTCATCAAAGCAGAGCTGCTCAAAATGCAGTGGAAACACCGCAACTTCGACGGCCACTAAACAATTCAAGGAGCACCACCGAGTTTATTGAGAGCCAAAACCACTTAAGGCGTAGACGTGGATAAAGCAGATCACCAAGATATTTGATGTCTTGGGATGCTCCGAGGAGCAAAAGGTTCCCTTTGCCACCTTCATGTTATGAGGAGAGGCGATTCATGGTGGGAATCAGAAAGCGATTCAACTCGCCAGATCAAGATGTCTTGGGAGAAGTTCCAAGAATCGCTCAACGACAAGTACTTTCCAAAGTATTTGTCACATGAAGGAGGTAGAGTTTAGCAAAACAATATGACCGTAAAACAATAAGTTTGCCGTCAGTCACGATTGGTTGATAATGAGGAGAAGACGCGGTGTTTCTAAGAGGTTTGAAACCCGAGATACGCTAATACCTAATTTCTCACAAACCGTGTTTGTATTCAAATGTTGTAAATAGGGCTCGCTTATTGGAGCATGATAATGATTCAACCCAACCAAGAGAGAGCAAATGACAAATCAATAATACCAAAGGTAAGAACCATCGGGTTGGATAACAAACGTGGAGGAAATCAACATGCCAGAAATGGTAACCACTTTGGTAATCATGGCCATGACAATAGAAGTGGAAATTTCAAGAAGAGGAAATTCAATAATGACGAAAAGACGTCAGCACCAACACCTGTTGTTAAGGAAGGAGAACGACTGTCGGTCGTATTTTATAAATGCGGAGGGGAGGGACACATCAGTCCAAACTATACGCAACAGTCCAAGGCATGTTACAATTATGGAAGAGAAGGTCACCTAGCCCGATTTTGTCTTGCATCGAAGTCAAGTCCAGCTGGGATGGAGGCATCAAAGGTCATCCCAGACAAGATAAAACCGGTAGTTCAAGGGAGAGCGTTTGTCGTAACCTCCCAAAAAGCGAGGAATCCAAACGAGGTGATCACGGATAAGCTAATCATAAACTCTAGCGAAGTCTATACCTTATTTGATACCGGTTCTACCCATTCTTTTATTTCTCCTACTTGTGTTCAACGTTTAAATTTGACTCCGGAGAAATTAGACTTTGACTTATCTGTTGAAACTCTATTGGGAGAAATCTTCATTACATCCACTGTTTATAAGACTTGTTTGGTTCAACTCGGTACCCTCACATTATATGTCGATCTTATTTCCTTAAAAATACTTGCATTTAATGTGATTTTAGGGATTGATTAGTTAACTACTCATCATGCAAAAATTGATTATTTCCGTAAGGTTGTTAGCTTTCATATTCCTAACCAACCTATTATGCGAATTCATGCAACCAAACCACTAAAGTCAATCAGTGTCATATCAAGCCATAAAGCTATTTGTTTATTGAAAAACGGATGTCAAGCTTTTTTAGCCCATGTCACAGATTTAAATAAAAATACGTCAGATTTGAATGATATTTCTATTGTTAATAAATTTCCTGATGTATTCCCCAAGAACTTCCCCGGCCTACCCCTGAGCGCGTGAAATTGAATTTTGTATCGACCTTGAATCCAAGATAAAAACCCATTTCCAAAGCCCCATATCGAATGGCTCTATTGAACTTCGTGAGTTAAAAACCAAACTACAGGAATTGTTAGACATCGATTTCATTCAACCTAAGACGCCTCCTCGGGGTGCTCCTGTTTCTATTCGTGAAGAAGAAGAAAGATGGAAGTATGCGACTTTGTATTGATTATCTGGAGTTAAATCATGTCACCATCAAAAATAGGTACCCGTTGCCTCGCATTGATGACCTGTTTAACCAGTTACAAGGTGCCAAATTCTTTTCAAAGATCGATCTTTGTTCGATATCATCAATTAAAGATTAAAACCGATGACATTCCAAAGATCGCTTTTAGAACTCCTAAGACGGCATTACGAATTCCTAGTCATGTCTTTTGATTGACTAATGCTCATGTCGCCTTCATGGATATGATGAACCGAGTATTCAAGGAATATTTGGATCACTTTGTGGTCGCTTTTATTGATGACATCCTCATTTACTCCAAAAGTCGTGAAGATCATGAGCAACACTTGAGGTCGATACTCCAAAAGTTTCATGAAAACAAGTTATATGCCAAGTTAAAGAAATGCGAGTTCGGCTTGAGGAAGTAGCATTCCTCGGGCACGTGATATCAAATCACGGAATATCCGCTGACCCGGCAAAGATCAAGCAATTCAAAGTCGGGAGCAACCTAAGTCAATGATCGAAGTACGAGCTTTCTGGGCTTAGTTGTTATTATCTGAGATTCAGAAGGGTTTTCTCGAATCACTACTCCATTAACTCAAATTGACTTTTAAAGATACAAAATTTGGTTGGAGCGAGGAATGTGAGAAGAGTTTTCAAGAACTCAAGAGGAGACTCATTTCAACACTGCTTCGACAATACCATCTAACTCTTGAGGGATTTGTCATCTACAAAGATGCTTCTTCAGCAAAGGGTTAGGATGTGTTCTCATGCAGCATGGGAAAGTCATAGCCTATGTCTCATGACAACTCAAAGAATATGAGAGGAATTATCATACTCATGATTTAGAGTCAAGTAAATTGCTTTTTTGCTTAAGATTTGGAGGCATTACCTGTATGGAGAGAAGGTGGAGATCTATACGGATCATAAAAGCCTCAAATATTTCTTCACTCAAAAGGAACTCAACATGCCGCAACAACGTTGGCTTGAGTTGTTGAAAGATTACGATCATACCATTCAGTACCATCCTGGAAAAGCGAACGTGGTAGCTGACGCATTGAGTAGAAGATCATATGCGGGTACGAGTGCGATATTGTCAACACAAAGACCCATTTTGTATGACTTACAAAGGATAGAGATAGAGTTAAAGACTCTAGGGACCCATGTGATGATGGCGAATATACGAGTAAAATCGACTTTAATCGATAAAGTTAAAGCTACTCAAGCTACAGACCTGGAGCTGATGCGTATGAGGAAGAAAGTTCTTAGGTGCTATTCCGGAAGCAAGAATCGATGAAGAAGGAATACTTCGAGTCAACTCCAGACTTTGTGTTCCTAACGATTCTGACTTGAAGTATAAAATCATGATGGAGGCGCACAACACACCATTTGCAATCCATCCTGGGAGTACCAAAATGTATCGTGATCTTCGACATACATTTTGGTGGAGCAATATGAAGAGAGAGATAACGGGGTTTATCTCAAGGTGTCTAACTTGTCAACGAGTCAAGGCGGAGCATCAAGTGCCAAAAGGTCCATTGCAACCACTTGAAATTTCAGAATGGAAGTGGGAGCACATTACCATGGATTTCGTTATTGGTCTTCCCAAGGTTTCTCAAGCCATAAATGCGATTTGGGTCATTGTTGATAGATTGACCAAGTCTGCTCATTTCTTATCGATGCGAGAAACTTATACACTTGAACATCTTTCTCATATGTACATAAATGAGATTGTAAGATTGCATGGTATGCCAGTATCCATAGTTTCTGATCAAGACCCAAGATTCACTTCACGATTTTGGGTTAGTTTGCAAAAAGCTATGGGCACGGATTTACGATTTAGTTCGGTTTATCATCCTCAAATGGACGGGCAAATGGAGAGGACTATTCAAACTCTTGAAGATTTATTAAGACTCGTGTCCTCGACTTCAAAGGAAGTTGGGACAAGTTCTTACCATCGGTGGAGTTTTCCTACAACAACAGCTATCAAGCAAGTATTATCATGGCTCCATTTGAGGCGCCAGATGGAAGAAAGTGTCGCTTCTCAAGTATGTCGATGAGGTGGGTGAAGCAACGTTGTTGGGACCGAATTTTGGTACGTATGACTACGGAAAAGATTCAAACGATCCGACAACGATAAAAACCTCACAAGATCGACAAAAGAGTTATGTTGATCTTCATCGAAAGGACGGGAATTCAATATTGAGATCATGTGTTGTTACGTGTTGCTCCATGGAAAGGAGTTACTAGATTTGGAAAGAGAGGAAAACTCAATCCTCGATTCATCGGCCCATTTTTAATCCTCGATCGAGTAGGAATCATGGGCCTATAGACTCGCTATACCGCCAAGTATGTCTCGTGTTCATAACATTTTTCACATATCTATGTTACATAAATATGTGAAAGACCCGAACCACATTATTGAATTAGAACCGGACGAGATAGCGGAAGATTTAACGTATGAGGAGGTACTTGTTAAAATCTTGGATAAGAAGGATCATATTCTACGCTCCAAGGTTATACCTCAAGTTAAAGTTTTGTGGAGAAACCACGATGTTGAGGAAATGTCCTGGGAATTAGAATCTAAAATGAAGTCAAGGTATCCTCACTTCTTTGACATACCAGGTACGTACCCTAATTTCGAGGGCAAAATTTCATAAGAAGAGGAGGTTGTAAGACCCCAACTTTTATGAATAAAGATGAATTTTCTATAAATATCATTTTTGAATATTAAGGATTGAATTTGATATAATGTTATAGTTGTGGGTATTATTTATAAATTTTGCAAAGTAAGCAAGTGGTTATATAATATTCAATTGGTCGGGGAATATTCGTTTTAACAGGGAATATTCGTACGACAAAACAATCATTTGTGGGCCCCACTACGGAAGTATTGTCGTAGTTAGAAAATGACAGAATTATCTTTTTATAAAATTAACGGCGAAAGTTTTACCGTTAAACTGTTGAACTACCCGGTGGTAAAAGTACAGTAATACGCGTGTTTGCATAGTAGCACACGGTATTGATTATTGATGCTTACGTGAGAGGTCACTCATTTATATTCAATTATTGCTACAGTAATTGCTGCATAATATCTCTCATTTTATTGATTCAATTATTGTCATAGTATCAATATTTTTTTATATTATTAAATCAATAATTGAGACGACAAAATTATTCATATTATTATTTACAATATTAATGATATCTAAAAAGTTCTGTCGAGGAGAGGATTGGTCACCTAATTGCGCGCCAATAGGGAGAAATTCTTATCGGAAAGCCCCCTCTTTCCTGGGAATGATCTGGTTGTTAAATATTGTGAGTTATAACATTAATGATGAATAAGTTCGTGTTGATTAAAGATGATATTGGTATTTCCATTGTGTTGAGATTATTAGTGTTAGTGGAAATCGACAGTTATTTCAATAATAATTGATGTCTGGAGGTTATATTGACCAATTGGGTAATTAATCAGATAAATGAGCAATTAATTGCTATTAATTCACATGCTTATAAATATTTATTCACATGTATGTACTATTGATTCACATGTATGTACTATTAGAGGAGGTGGTGCAAGATTGATAATACTTGCATGACTAAATTAAAAATAGAGGTATGTATGAAGGTACTATACCGTAATTATTTTTTTCATGTATGTAACTATGATTCACATACTATTGATTCACATGATGTACTATTAGGGGAGGTGGTGCAAGTTTGATAATACTTGCAGGACTAAATTAAAAATGAAGGAAAAGATGAAGGTATTATATCAGTAATATTTTTGAGCCCCAAAATGTGCAATTATCGAAACTATATTTTCCTATAAATAGAAGCTCATTCTTCTTTCATTTTTACCAATTTACTAAGACTCACAAGAGCAATTATAGAGAGAGAGCTATAGAGAGAGAAGAAGAAGAAGTCTCATTATCTCACTATTTTAAAGATCCAAATTTTTTCCGAAGGTAAGGGATATTATTTTGTTTAGATTCATAGGAATAATATTTTCTTCCATACTCGTAGTATGTGAGTAATATTATTTCGCCTCAGATTCTAATTATACCCTCATTTTGTTAAATTATTGCTTCTATACTCCGTGAAATTAGTAGAATATCCTTGAAATTTGCACTTCATCTAGTATCATTTCACAAGGATATTTTCTGCACATTCTTGTTAATTTTTAAGTTTTTCATGCTGGAGTACTGTCCATGAGTAGTATTCATTTTTACGGTACTATTCACAAAGTACTATTCACGGAGTACTATTTACAAAGTACTATTCATGGGTACTATTCACAAAGTACTATTCACAAAGTACTATTCACGGGGTACTATTCCTGAAGTACTATTCACTCAGGTACTATTCACCTTAAGAATTATTCATGACAAAAATTGATTTCTTTGTTGTCCAAATTATTTTTGATACAATATTATTCTTGAAGTTTACACCACAAAGTAGTATCATGTTGACAATTTGGACATTATTGAATTCTGGATAAATTAAATTATAAATCTTTAAAAATTTATCCTTTGCTTTCTTTTAATTGAATTCTTATATCATTGTCATCATCCTCATGCTTATATTGTGATAAAAGTCATATGTGGCTTACGTGCATAGATGTACTATTGATTTGTATGATTATGACCAGAGATCATTCGATATAATCATGACCCATAATGTTACAAATGATGTGGTAAAAGTCCTCATTGGCCTGTAGTGCATTGATGGACAGTTGTTGGTATGATTATGACCAGGGATTATTCGGTATAATCATGACCATTGATGATTACATGAATATCTTTGGGCCGTAGTGTAGGGATGATTCGATGATGTGGTTTATTTAATAAGTTGAGTCTCAGCGATAAAATTGTTGATAAACCTTTTAAATCATAGAAGATAGTAGATATCATGCTCTACTTGACTCTTCTAATGGATTGTTTGTTCCGCTGCAGTTAAACTTGATGTTTATTATATTTTATCGCTTAACAACATTGAAGGCTAACGATAATTTATTCTGCATTATCTTAGTCATAATATTTCTTACTGGGCTAGTTGAGCTCACCCTTTTCTTTCATTGTTCTCTTCAAAAAATGAGAATATAGTTGAGACTAGTCGGGGAACGGAGTGATGGTCTAGATGTTTGCATTAGTAGTCCTCACTATTATATGAAATAGTGTGATAATAAATGTAATGAGGACTTATTTTGAGTTTGAATACTGTCTAGACTACAATATTTGTATTGAAACTCACAGCTCATGTTATATATTTAAGTTTGTATTTGTATTATGTACCATGTATTTGGCGACTCAGAATGGGTGATGTATACCTATTTGGGGGGTGTCACAACTATTCCTGAAGTACTATTCACGGGATATTATTCACTCGAGTACTATTCACCCGGGGTACTATTCATGACAAAAATTGATTTTTTCGGTCCAAATCATTTTTGATTCAATTTTATTCTTGAATTTTACTCCACAAAGCAGTATCATGTTGACAATTTGGACATTATTAAATTCTGGATAAATTAAATTTTAAGTCTTTAGAATTTATCCTTTGCTTGCATTTAATTGAATTCGTATATCATTGTCATCATCCTCATATTTATATTGTTATGAAAGTCATCTTTGGCCCGTAGTACATAGATGGACTGTTAATTGGTATGATTATGACCAGGTATCATTCGGTATAATCATGACCCGTAATGTTACAAATGATTTGGTAAAAGTCCTCATTGGCCCGTAGTGCATTGATGGACAGTGGTTGACATGATCATGACCATTGGTGATAACCCGAATATCCTTGGCCCGTAGTTCATGGATAATTCAGTGATGTGGACTATTTATTGAGCTGAGTCTCAGCGATAAAATTGATGATAAACTTTTTAAATCATAGAATATAGTAGATATCATGCTCTACTTTACTCTTCTAATGGATTGCTTGTTCCGCTGCAGTTAAACTTGTTGTCTATTATATTCTATCAGTTTAACACTGTTGAAGGCTAACGATAATTTATTCTGCATTATCTTAGTCATTATATTCTTTACTGGGCTAGTTGAGCTCACCCTTTGCTTTCATTGTTTTTTTCAAGAAATGAGAATATAGCTGGCTGGGACTAATCGGGGAACGGAGTGACGGTCCAGATGGTTGTTTTAGTAGTCCTCACTATTCTATGAAATAGTGTGATAGTAATTGTAATAAGATTGAATTTGAGTTTGGATATTGTCTAGAAGACAATATTCGTGTTAAAACTCTTAGTATATGTTTTGTCGTATTACACGATAGTTGTATTAATTAAATTGTATTTGAATTTTGTACCATGTATTTGGAGACTCAGAATGGGTGACGTATACCTATTTTGGGGGCGTCACAACAGAAACACGTCTATTCAACCGGCCTTAGAAAAATCAAGTAAACACAATAATACACCATATCAAAATAAATCATTAACTTCCCAATCAATCATCAAATCTTAGACTGTTATCACTAATATAGTGCGTGTGTGCTCCACAACAATGTTAACTGATATAAAATCAAATTTAACACATAACAAGTCTCTTCGAAGGCATCATACAATTAAAACTCAAGAAATACAAAAACAAGCTAGATCCAACTAAAATCAAACAATTACTAATATCGAGGGTCAACATGGGATACTTATGCTTTATTTTTCATCTACGGGGGCTTTTTGCTCTTATTTCCCGTTTTATTCATTTTTTCTTTTGGTTTATATACACATAGCTATGCAATGTCTTATTGTCTTAGGCTTTTCAATGCTACCTTAACGAGCTTTCGACCAACAACTCCCAGACCATTAAGACCTTAGGGCGCTAGGTGTAAAGACAATCCCCTCGGGCTTACTTACTCAAGTAACAAAGGCCACAAAACTAGACAAGCACGCCACGGTGTTTATTTATACTTTCTTTTTCTTTTTCTTTTTTTTCCTTTTTTAGCTTATATACCCCAAATATTCCCCCAAACTTAGGTTATTGTCTAACTTTAGCCATCACTACTTATTCTTGTCATTCTTTCATTCAAACTAGCATTATCCTTTAGAATCCCATTATGTATCAATTTAAACTCAATCAAGCAACAAGTTATTTTTATTGTGCTATCCTTATTATACCAGTTTCAAACAGAAAAAGACTCAATTCAGAACAAGAAATCACATCAAAGCTCTAATAGTTAGTACTATACTTATCTACCCAATTCCAATCTCATCATTGGCCAAAACAAACTGTAAATATCAAACAGCTGGACTCATGCAAGATGTACTAAATACTATATAAACATAGTAAACTAACTACTAATTTTTCAAATTTTCAAATTTTTTTATTTCAAGAAACTGAATGCAAAAACTAAATGTAACTATACGAACTACAATGTAAATAACTAAGTATATGCAATACGACACTAAAATGCCCCCCAAACTTAAACTAGACATTGTCCTCAATGACTGAAATAGAAAAAAGTAAAGCAGAGGACTTCCCTGAAAATATAGCAATCCTCCTCCTTGTCCGCTAAGTTTGGAGAATAGGTTAGGCACATGGAACAAATTGGGCACCACACTTGAATTTGACTTGAATAATCTTTTCATAATATTTTGCCTGTCCATTGAACCTCCAATACCTGCAATGAAGAGAGACAACATGGATTAGAATAGCACTTGGATTGGTAAGAGATCTTAATAAGCAAATTAATTCTTATCTACTAAATAAACTAGTAAAGCATATAAATATAAAAATTCATGGGTCATTCCCGATTTAGCGCTTGAATTACGCCTTTTCGATCTTACTTTGTCCGTCAATGCTATCCAATTCCTCTTCGATGATTGAGGAACCCTCCATCCATCAGAAATAATATAACTTTTGGTAGGTTCCCATTTGTGATGGCTAATGCATCAAAATCACCTAGCATGCTCTGATTTAGTATGATCTCAATCAAGAACGTCCCACAGCTAGGTGTTTTCTCCATTGTGTATGTGATCACTTTGGGGGCATGGAAGCTTGTCACACACAATGAGCTCTTCGTCTATCTTCTCTTTCTCGTCCCACCATGGATTCAAAATTGTACTCGCTCTTATGTCATCAAGAGTTTCGTCGACGACATGACTACAAGGTGGGCATGATTTTGCAAATCTGACTGACTCTTTGATCTTTGGTGGAGACCCATTTAGATCTTCGTCGACCTCTATTTCATTATCCCCAATTGTCTTTACACTTTCGATATCTTGTGGCTCATCCAGTCCCAGATTTGGTTCGGGTTCTTCGTCAGTTTCGTCATCCATGTCATAAAGCCTAGTGTTTGGAGGAAGGTTGCTTACGACTTTAGTCATTTGCTCTATCTGATCCGTAAGATTGTGATTTGACCTCGCATGATTACTCATCTTCTCCTCATCTACTATGAACTTGGACAATAATTCTCCCAGCCTTGAATTTTCTGTTTCAGTCTCGGAAGCCATGTATTGAGGACCATTGGTTGAGGTAGTGACGAGTTGTTCCATTCGATTATTAAAATTTTGGGTTGACAACTCTTGGCTAATCCTCATCTCCTCTAGGTTTGCTATGCCCTTCAATATTACATCCCTCAGATTTGGTTTTTCTCCTTGTGGAAATGGAGGTGGACATGAAAATCCCGGTGTATATGATGGATTTGGAGCGTAATATTGGTCATCATAAATGTAGCTCCCTAAAGAATCCGGGTCATACCCCCAATCTCGGTGATAGTTAGGCTCAGCATAATTGTTGAGGTAATCACCACTATATGGTATCGGCTCAAAACTGACGGTGCATTGATGACTCAGATGATTTCCAGCACAATAATCACAAGTAACCGCCACACTTTGACGACGTTGTGCTGCAAAAGCGTCCAACTTCCTCGAAAGTGTCTCAATATGTGCTGACAATGCAAAAAATGTATTGAGTCCATCAATTCATGTGTCCCTTGGTGGAGTCATATTTGTGTATGGCCATTGATAATTGCATCCATCCATGGTACCTGAAAAGAAAGAAAAATAGGGAGAGAATTAAATAAAAAGAAAACAAAATGTTTAAATTAAGACTAATTTGATTGAAGCTAATATTGGCAAAAAATTATTAAACTAATTCCTCGGCAACGGCGCCAAAAACTTGTTGGGTAAAATCTAATTACGCACAACACGTAAGTATACGTGGTCAACAAGTAATAAAGTGAAAGTAGAGTATCGTTCCCATGAGGAATTGTTTAATAAAAAATCACCAAGTACTAACCCGTAACCAACTCAATCTTATTTAAACGAATGAATTTCAAATTATATAAATTAAATTACTATTAAACTCCACTAGTTAAATTAAGATTACGGAGATTTAAGATCACAACTTCACTTATTGCTTTATGTAAGTTAACACACTTTTCATCAATTATTTTCTATCCTGAATTGTTAATCAAGAACACTAAAGCAGATAAAACCACCTCTCGATGCATAATACCCATACTCACTTAAATCCACAGATGATAGAATTAAGCAAGACAACATAATTAACTAATCCATTATATCTCTATGTGAATTACAATTAAAAAGGATTTAAAGCACAAGTTCTCTATAAAATTACATATGACGTAAAGGTATATCTCTATCTTAAACACGAATCATGAATTCCATCTATGCAAAAATCACAAACACATGATATCATGATCAGATCTAAATCTAAACTTCATCTCTCGAGTTCATATAGATTATCACGGTAATTGATGGCCAATCAATTAAACAATTAAGTCCAAATCACAATAGACAATCCTCACAATAGAACATAATAATTGATAGTGAAGCATATTAAAATAAACTATACAATAAGATCCATTGTAATCTCAAGCAAATAATTAGTTCATTATTATTGAATTAAAACTAAGAATCCACAATTGAATAATCATTAAAAGACAAAGATAGAAGAAGATAAGAAGATATAATCTGTTGTCTGCAGATTTTAAGCTCCCTCCTTGCTCCTACTTTGAATCTTCAATGGTCTCCAAGTTGCTTCAATCTCCAAATCTAACAAGAACTAGGGTTTTGATCTAATCTACTCTAATCTAATCTAACAAGAAATTGACTTGACGCGATATACGTAGGAGAAGTGTTATGCATCACATAGGGTGTGATAGGCTGATCCTCTAAAATATCTTTAGAGAATTTTGGAGAGTTATAGAGTTCACGGTCCTTTTTGACCATTCACTTTATGTTACGATTTGAAACTTGAAGTATTTATTTCACGTCTATTTGTTTATATATATCTCATTCAACTGTTAAGTACTTGTTGAGCAAATTTGTTGTTCATCCTTATTATATATTCCTGTTTTTTAGCTAAAGTCGAGGCTCTAGGTACCGATAAGGGGAAAGACAAAGAAAAAGAATAGAAGAAAAATATTATTATTATATTAAGGATATATGTTGGTGTATTATTTGAAGTGAAAGTAATTTATTAATTATGTACTGATGTACGGATAAGTTAAGGTTGAGTCTTGGGAGGTCATAGATATAAATATGTAATAGACTAGAAATATTTAATGATATTAAATTATAGATGGTAGATAGTTAATAGTGAGTATTAGATCCAGTGTTTTAAGTACACAAATTTGGGGGTGTCACACTAACTAATTTAGTTAGCCTCCAAAACTTAGTTTTCTTTCTACTTTGTTTTCCTAACTAATTTATGTCGACGCCAAGGAATTTTTCCTAGTTGTTGTTTCTACCATTTTTAAGATTTGTATTTCAATTTTTTATTTAAAGGGTGATTTTTAAGAAAAATTGACATAAATGCCGACGGGGTTTTGAAAGATTGATTTTAATGATAGGCCAATTAGACAGAGCCGTCAGTTGGTATAATTTTAAATGAATGTACCAACTCGTCCGAATTTTTGAGGTTTTCACAATATTGCCCAATATGTGACTGTAAAATTGGTCTTGAAACCGAGATTTATAGATTTCGGGAACTTGCTTAAGGAGGGTAAGGTATTGGGCACTCCCAATTTCCGTAAAAATACGGTTACCGCATCTTGTTATTTTCTTAAATGTGAAATGTGTGTATTTTGAGAAAGGCTTGGATATTTTTGAATTGAAATTGTGTTAAATGTGTTGGTTTTAAAAGTTGTTCTAAGCCTCTTTTAGCCTATGAGAGTTGTTTAATTTTACTTTGAATTTTGATATAAGCCTTTTGAGATGATGATTTGAAAATTTTGGTGTTCTTGTCCTATTATTTGCCGTTTTAGCCTTAAGTTTGATTGTTCTCAAAGCGATTTGTATTTTATAAGATCTTTGTTATTTTATTTGAAAATTATTTTAGATGATAATACATGAAATAAAACATCAAAAAAGATATTTATTTTGAGTTTATGTTGTAATTTGAGCGTGATTTTTCTTTCTTATTCGAGAAGGGAGTGTTACACACCTGATAAATAAATTTAAACAATAGTTTAACATTCACCGAAACTAATTTAACAAACGCATTTTTAAGTTTTTAAAGTGCTACGATACCAAGTTACTTTTGGAAGGAAACTATATAAAGTTTAAAAACCAAATCTCATTAGAGTTGGGCTAGGTCAAGTCCCATCGGGATCTGATAACATTTACCAGGCATAGTTTTAGTGTGTCAGAAGTGAGAAATGACAGTGCCAGTGAGAAGAAATCGAGGAGACTAGTTGTATTCGATCAGGCAGCCAGTTTTGGCCAAATCCGTAAAACTGTTACTTCTTCAATGAAAATCTCATTATGAGTTCTATCCTTACATTTTCTTTTTCTACCATTTCTTTTAAATTATCTGAATTTTCATTTTCCTTATTTTTGTTATTGAAGTAGACAAATATTAATAGAATATTCACTATTTTTCATACGTAGTACTAGTATTTATCATCATTGCTAGTATTAGTTCTACAATTTTACACCTTTATACTAACAAAGAATTAATAAAATTCATCCTTGTTACTTCAAATCCTACCATTCATACTCCTGCCAGTTTTATTACATTTTCTAGCAGCAAAGCTGGTATGGAAGATGTTACTCCGTTCAAAATATAATATTATTATTAACTTTTTGAAATAATCTTGAACATTTTCTTGACATTGATTCTTTTAATTTTAGTCAATACAATAATCAATATTACAAACTATCTAAAATATATCCCTCAATAAGATTTATTGTTGTGCAACTTTTAATAAATCATTTCAATTTTGAACTTGAAAATGTTTCAAGTTGACTTTCAAAAAATTGATAATGATGTTAAAATTTGAGATGGAGGAAGTACTATTGAACTTAGATAATCAACCCAAAAAATCCCTCCTTTCCAAATTACTTGATCATTGACGACTTTTTGAAAGTCAATTCAAGCCATTTTCAAGCTCAAAATTAAGATAACTCATTAAAAATTATGAAACAATAAAACTTACAATGAATAATACTTTTAAGATAGTTTATAATATTCACCATTGTATTGATTAAAATTAAAAGAATCTATGCAAATTTTGGTATTGCAAATCTCTTAAGTTGACTTTAAAAAGTCGACACTGATCAAAATAATATGGAACAAAGAGAGTATATCAAAAAATATTTTTTAAAAAAAAACTATAGAAAAAACAAGCTAAAAAAAAACCCAACTGTGGTTAGAAATTTTATAAAGCACCATTCACAGAATTATCAGTAATCTGTCTAGCTGAAATGACCCTGTCCAGAGTTTCGTCCGCCACTGTAATTCCACTAGTTTCCAAGTCTGCAACTATGGCAAGAGCTGCATCAAGTTCCCCAAGATCAAGGCATAAGGTGATAACTTCATCATACAAAGGACTGCAAGCACAAGAATATAATATCAGAAGTAGATTTATAATTCTAAATTAAATTCATCAATTACCTGGATGAATAGAATAAGAAATTATAGTATTAAAAATAAAATAAAAACTAGAACACGAAAGAGAACAAGGAGAAAGTTCTTGAAAAGATTCATATTGCAACAGGATATTAATTTCTCTCAATTTAACTTGGACCCTTCAAATCAAACAGGTTTACATTATTCCCCACCAGACTATTATTTCGTCAAATTACAAGCCGCTCAAAAAAGAGATGTCGCTTGAATTTACAAGGAATAAATGATAATTCAAAGAACGAATCCAATGATAGCATACTTGCAATATAAGACCAATATTTAAGTTTAAAATGTGTTACAGTAAGGCAATTTGTATGGTCTCAAAGGGGTTTCTTTCCTCAACAAACATGATATTTTTTCAGGAAGTGGGACAAGCATTCCAAATCTCATTTTCTTTCGGCACCGGATACATGTTTCATTTTTGAGCATGTTAAGCTTCACCCGCTATCACCCTAAGATGAATCCGAAAGCAATTTAATCATATTATGAGTGTACTCTCATATTAAATGACACTGCTGGTACTCATCCCTTGTACTCGATAATATTTTGTTACACCGTATATCACCTATATTTAGTGCCTACAATCCAGAGTCTCGGTCCATCTCTATTTTGAATTATCATTTCTAGGCTATGTTGGTGATTTTTCAATGTTATTTTGACAATCTTGTGCTAGGTATAGGGGAGTGTTGAAATGGTCAGGTCCTCTCTCAACCACCCAGGTTGAGGCTCTCATTAAGGTAGTTTCACCGGTTGGTTCTGTTTCAAAATTTAAGGTTATTCCTAGCTTTTTTCATCATTTCAATATGAATACCGAGTAGCTCATAATTTTCATATCTTGCCTTTTAAGTCACCACGTTAATGAAGGTCATGTCTTTTACCAGACTAACTCGAGAAAGAGCTTAATTCTAACCAAGAGAACTTCTGTTAGGAGCTAGAACTAGAACTCAAACTTTAATTCTATTGGCATGAAAACCGAGTGTCAATGCCTCTTTCTAGCTTTCAGAACGTTAGGGACCATCTAGCATCCATATTCCATAATAAAGGCAAAGAGAGTAAACCAGAAACGACTATTTAATCTCATTATCCTCAGTTCTTCACTGTTATTAGGTAACCTCTAGATATCTCCACTAAGCATGGAAATATATACAAATTACGAATATTCCAAATCCAGCATCTCATTCACTACCAAATCTCTGTCTCCATATAACCAGACACAGAAAGTTCCAATCAACAAGTCTGAGTATTTGAAAACAATCAAAGCCCCAAATGTGACTGTTCCCACATGCTCACATAAGAGCACAAAAGAGCGGTCCACAATCCTATAGCTAATACAGTTTGGCATGGAAGCCCACATATATTTTTCCAAAAATATAGTTGAAGAGAATCAAGAGGCCAGGTAATTAAGAATATAACACTTGAAGTGCATTATCTCTATCTGTTGATACATGGTAGTTCAAACTTTTTATGCTTCAGACATCTAATGAGCACATAAATAAGAGAATTAACATATTATTAGTTAATTATGTTATATTATAGTTTATGGATGAATTAAACGAAATTAGTTTATTTAGTAGATTATTCTTTGAATAGTTTTAGATAATTATTATTTATTAGACATTTTGTTTCCTTTTAAAATTAAAAATTTACTTAGCCTCCAAGTATTAATTTTCTTATATAAGTTGATGTAATCTCATTATTAATGATATATTTAATGCAAGGGATGAACCCAACTCCTCTACTAGAAAGAGGCTCCATTGATTATTATTGATTTGAAACTTGTGCTTGATGTTTATATCTTCATATGATCCATTTATTCGTTTTGACGAAGTCAGTGAAGAAGATTCTCAATTAGTGAAAGATTCGGAACTGTTAGAGTATATATCTTATTCCACATCGAATAAGTTGAGAAAGTATATCTAGGATATAATGAGTTGGGTCAACTCTTCTCATTGCCAATTGATTTCGACTTAGAGAGTTTGATATTTTTACATGCTAGACTTTTGCCAATTTTATAATTCTAACATTGTATCAGAGTGGGCCTATCCTTGGGCTAACTAAAACTCTTTTTCACTTTCATTCTTACCCACTTGCAGTCCATTTCTTAAAAGGTCAAAGTTAAAAGTTACCCATTTCTTGACTAGTAACCACTTAGCATTGGAATAATAGTTGCATGTAGTTTACTATGTTTCTTTCGGGCTTGTATTGTCAGCTTTCTTCTGCAGTTGTCTTGTGTGGGTCTCGTATTCATTAAGTTCACGTGCAACACTCAATAAACCGGGTTACATGTGAGAGGGAATGAGTATATATCTTGTCCCAGATCGAATATCTTGAGAAAGTTTGTATAGTATATAATGGGTTTGGCCAATTCTTCTCATTGCCGATTAGTTTTGAGTTAGAGAACATAATGTCTTTATATGCTAGACTTGGGCCCATTTTATTACTCTAATAGAAACATCACATTGAAAAAGTTGAAGTTCAAAAACATCTTGAGGTGGACATATTGACTTTTGCTTTTCGAGATGGTGCATTCGACCCCAAGGCACTCTCAAGTCTCGTATGGTTTCACAATTGTTGGGGTGGACTTTGTTCGTGAAATTGGAACATAGAATTATCAACCTTCATCGGAGGACATTTTGTAGATCATGATTCTTCATTCTTCCACACTTCAAAACTATGAAGGATAGAAGGATTAGGACGGGAGTAAGAGAATTAAAATATTATTAGTTAATTATTTATATTACTTAGCAGATTATTCTACACTAATAGTAGGTAATCATAAGGAATTTTGTTTCCTTCTTAAATTCAGATTTTACTTAGCCTCCGAATATTAGGATTTCTATATAAGTTGATGTAATCTCATTTTATTAGGTTTAAGCCTTATGTTTGTGACATTCAGCCTAACTTATAATTCCCTGTGTTACTCAGACTCGCCACTTTTTGGTGGAGTACCCGTGTCGACACGACACGACACGGGTACGGGTGCGGGATTCGTACGGGATTCGGCTACATAAATCCGGATACGGCTGTTTGGGAAGAAGAGCCGTGAGGAGGAAGAAGAAGAGCCGTGAGGAAGAAGAAGAGCTGTGAGAAAGAGAGGAGCGTATGTCAGGAGAAGAAAAGAAGAGAGAGAGATCAGATCTGATATATAAAATATACATGGAAAATTACAATTAGATACCTCAGTTTTTAAAATATTTTACTTTAGTCCCTCAAATTTTTTGAAAGTTCAAATTAGTTCCTGAAAAATTACATATCAGTCTCTATAGTTTTGTTTTTTTTTCATTTCTGCCCCTATTTCTTTATATTTTTACACTTCAGTCCCTAGAGCAAAAAAACTTTGGTGATATAATTTGAAACATTATTGTTAAAAAATTATAACATACCGTATCCCCGCACCCGTGTCCAAATTCGGATCCATATCCGCGTATCCTCTATTTTTTGACTTCACGTGTCCGACACCTAGATTCGTACCCGCACCCGACACCCGCACACGAGTCCGATTAACACAGATAATCCCTTTTATTCCTTCTCTATTATTGTCCTACATCAAACCCCCCCTCCCCTTACCCCCACCCAAAAAAAAATAATGTCTCCAATACGATGGAGCATTCATAAAGCCTAGTAGCTCAAGACTGTTATCAAAACACTGACTTTTTCTCAAGTTTGACTACAGTTCCATCCATTATTATATGCTTCCAAATCTACTCAAATGCCCAAATGCCAAATCTTGTGATTGATGTGAATATTCAAAAATCTGTACGTGATATATTTAACTGAATACCGCAGACAAAAATTCTTATCTGTCCAATACTAATGAAATTGAGATGAAAGATCTTTTTCTAACAGAATGCCACAATCATATCCTGGCACTCTTATTATTTTAATGTCAAACGAATACTATAAAATATAAATATATATACACACACACATACAATAATACATATCTCCCGTCTCTCTATAACCCCCCCACCCCACCCCCCCCCCCCCCGGCACTCTCTAATACATAAGTAGTGCCAATGTGGTACCAGTCTCAATCTAACAAATTGCAATGTACACTTGAAGCAAACTTTCAAACAACATTTAAAATGAAACATTTGCACTACAGCCAATGACTTGATCCAAGTATAATAATTATTTCATTTGGAAGGTAAGTCACTACACTTTTAAGCATTTTGGTTAGAAAAGGATGAAATCATTAAACTTTGATGTACGCAGGAGGCAAGAAAAAAGATCGAGGTCGATTCAGTTGTTGGTAACAGAAAAAAGTCAAACATTAAATTAACTTTTATCTCATTAAAAAAAAAAATTAAAAACAAAAGAACCAAGAATTATAGCATAGGCAGCCAAATCACCAAAAGATTGAACTAAATCGTGCGAATTTTCAGATACTGGAATTTGCTTCAATCAGCCACCAAGTAACTTCAGGTAAAAAAAATTCCATCGATTATGCCATGCACTACATTCATATATCGAATTGCATATTAAAAATGCCAGAGAAGCATTGCCAGAGAAGCATTGTGAAGTGATGGTTTTCGTTACTACATTATATTTGTTGACCATTTCACCAAATACATATGGTTATATCCCCTAAGAAAAATCGATGTCCCAACCGTCTTCATTAAATTTAAATTGGTGGTTGAAAAATTCTTTAATCGCCTAATCATCTCCATTTATTCAGATGGTGGCGTTGAGTTTCACAAACTCAAACCTTTCTTTGAGTCTAATGGTGTTACTCATCTCCTTACTCCACCCCACACCAAACCTGACTTTTCTTGAAAGACGACATCGTCACTACGTTGTTGAGGCTGGACTAACGTTACTCAGTTAAGCCTCTCTTCTCTTCGCTTTTTTGATCATATGCGTTTCCCTCTTTGCAGGTCTATTTAATAAATAGAATGCCCACTCCAATTCTTTCTTTTCAATCACCTTTTCACAAACTCCATGGACATCTGCCCAATTACTCTGGCTTCGTATCTTTGGTTGCCTTTGTTACCCTTTGCTTAAATGCCTTACAATAAGAGTTGGAACCAAAGTCCACACAACTGCGTTTTCTTAGGTTATCTTCCTACACAAAGTGCCTTTCAACGCCTTGAGCTTCACTCTTCCGAATCTATGTTTCTCGACTATCTTTACCTTAAATAAAATGTCTTTCCTTATGTCGTCTCTTGAGCCAAATCTTCAACGAATCGAATCTTAATGATTTGTCTCATTGGTTGCTACCAAATTCCGATAATTCTCTCCTTATTTTGTGGTCCCAAACAATACTTCCTATTATTCGTTCCCAAAATCAGCCCGTCTCTGATTTGGTTGTTATCCGATAATATGGATCTTGGTCCAACCCCTCCTTCGCTTTCAAACTTCGTCCAACTTCAATCTTCTACTCCCGTGTCGATTGTGCGTCTCTCTCTCCATGCCCCGCAATGACCACTCATCACCATCCTCCACGGCCTTAGCAGCAATTGCACAGACCGTGATCTCCTTGGACGCTGGCCCCAAGAGAAGCAAGTCCAAAATGATGTCGAAGCTGACTTCTCCTCCACACGAGTTACTACCCGATCTCAAAATAATATTTTCAAACCCAAGAAATTACTTTCTCATACGAAATGCAGACCCGGTGCTTTCATGAAGCTTAAAAGTTCCGAACGCGCCTCCGGCCATGCTCGGAGAATTTGGCGCACTTCTTCCTGATGGGACAATAGAGCTTGTCCCCTCTGCAAAGTTCAAAACCTAGTAGGATCTGAAATGGATTTTTTTCAATAAAACGCCAAAATGATATAAGGCTCGTCTTGTCGCTAAGGGTTTTTTTCACCAATCTACTGCGGTATCGACTACATACACCTTCGATCCTAATAGTCGAACCAACTACGATAAAATTGTTCTCTCTCTTGCCATCCCTATATTCTCTCATGAATGGACATCGATAATGCATTCCTCATTGGCAATTTAACTGAAGAAGTATTTATGTCTCAACCACGGCTTTGTTGATCAACATATCCCTCTCATGCGTTACCAAACTTAGTAAAGCCCTCTACGTGAGTGGAAAAATATTTGATTAGAGATATATCATGTCTTCTATCAACTCTTTTCAATCTAACACACACATATATATATATATATATATATATATATATATATATATATATATATATATATATATATATAGCGAGTTGTTTTCGTTGGACCCAAGTAAACTCAGTAGCCTAAAAGGAACTTTTTGGTGATTCAGCAGCCCAAAAGTTTTTGATTTTCCACTTTTTGCATATCATAGATTCATTTGCAATGGCTTCACAAATTCATAAACTTACAATGATTTCTTAAATTCATAAACCAAATGCATTGTATCCCTTTTTCATATACTTATTCCGATTAAAATGACATATTGTAATGATATCATTTGAAATTAAATAAATTATTATAAATATTGTCGCTCAAATATGTCATATTTAAAACTTATCCGATAAGTCATTTTTAAGTTCCCTAGTGCTTTGCACGGGTTATTAAGCTTGTATATATATACACACACACCACTCTGAAAAGCTACGACTGAAATCATCTCCTAATAAGGATCTTGATCATACCTTCCAAAAGCATAACCCAGACTATGTGTTGTTTGCAAAATTTTCAAGAAGGCAGAAGGGACAGGAGCTCGTATAGCTGCACGCAGTATCACTGCACAATCTCCAATAGTCGGTGACCCACCCAACTCTATTACCTGAATATATGGTTCAGAATTTCATTCAGTTTACAAGCATACAACAGAAAACACTCACGACTAATAATAGACGTCCAATTCATAAAATAAAGCAAAATAAAATAATAAATAAGATGTGTTGGAAGATATTCCATGATTGTAGTTTCCATAATCAGTGTGTACACATTACTATAATTTAGGAATTACCATAACTGTAATTAAGATACTTGTGAATATATATATATATATATATATATACGGTCCGGATCTTAAGCTCACTCTTTATCTACATACCTTGCATACCCACCTTTAGCGACGTTTCGGGTGACGATTCGATTCGTCGCTATATATAGAACCGTCGTCTTAGCTTTTAGCGACGGACAACATATAGCGACAGACCGAACCTATAGCAACGGCACGAATCGTCACCCGGTCCGTCGCTAAAGGGGGTATGCAAGGTATGTTAGATAAGGGGTGAGCTTAAGATCCGAACCGTATATATATATATGTAATAGAGAGAAATCAATTAATGAAATAATCTATTCAGTTCTATCATGGTATCAAAGCACGGTCCTTAAACAGACAAGTTCTTCCTTAGTTTCTTCTCGTTGCTTTTCTTATTTTTTCTTAGAAACCTAGTTGAACAAATTTGTATGAAGGAATTGAGACCATAATTGAATTACCCAGAGTCGAACGACCACCATAGAAGTTTCCAACCTCTAACCCATTGCCACACGCGCCACCACACGTGCGGAAGGCAGACTCCACATGCCACTTTCATCCGGCGCGTGTACCTTCTCTGACAAGCTTCTGACGACGTGGCTTTTCCGATAGTTTTCGTCTCTCCCCCCTCTTGCTATCTACAGTGGTTTTATGGTGTTTGATTTAGGTTTATCTAGTTTTATTTTGATCAGTAGCTGTCTTCACTGTGTTTCACTGGGTTATTGGGATTATATGGTTTTGTGAGTACGGTTTGATCGTTGTGTTTCTTCTGCATAAATTTGTAGTGCAATTAGTGATATCCTTTGGAAAGGTTATTCTCCTTGGGTATATTGTATCTACCTGTTATATGGCGGAGGTTCAGAACAGTAGAATGGAACAACAAGGCTTGTTCAGGAGTCATACTCTTAATTCAGTATTGACTCTCAGCCCTTTTAAACTGCATGGAACCAACTATTTAGTATGACCTTAAGCATGCCACATGTCAATTGAGGCCAATCGTATGCAACACTTCATCAATGGAAGAACCACTATGCCTGAGAAACCGGGACTGGCCCAAGAAGAATGAAAATCTGATAATTCCATGGTGAAAACGTGGATTTTTAATTCTATGGAACCTAGTATGCGCGGTAGTTACATGTTCTTAGACACTGCCTATAAGCTTTGGGAGGTTATCTCTCAAACTTTCTCTGTTTCTGGTGATATGTCCAACTCATATGACATTCGTAAAAGAATCTGTGAGTTAAGTCAAGGGGAGAAGATTGTGGCTCAGTATTTTGCAGAAACTAATGTTCTTTGGCAGAAGCTTGATCATTACCGAGTTTTTTTCAGCCAAATGTCTGGAAGATGCAGCTGCTTATCAAAAGTTTGTTAGTGCGGACAGAGTTGTGGATTTCTTGGCAGGTTTGAATATAGAATTTGATCAAGTTCGAGCACATTGATATGTCAGACACCTTTTCCATCACTGCGAGAGGCTCATGCTAGAGTCCAACAAGAGGAAAGTAGGCGTAGGGTGATGATTCTAAATTTTGTTGATCGATCAGTCATGGTTGCTTTATATCCTAAGTTTGGCTCCACCATTCAGTCTCCTGTTGAGAAGGAATCCTGCGAATGTGATTACTGTGGGGAGAAAAACCATATCGTTGTTTTAAGCTTCATGGACGTCCTAAAGGACGAGGAGATCAGTTTAGTAGTGGTCGTGGTCGTGGATCTCAGGCCTATAAGACTACTACAACACTTCCAATTGATGCATCCAGCGCTTCAGACACTACCACTGCACTTACTCTTGAGGAAATCTCAGATTTTTGGAAGTTCTATTCAGTCATTGACACATGTTCTTCTGAGCATATGACCGGATCCTCCACCCTCTTACTTCATACACGCCTTGTTCTGGAAAAGACAAGTTTCGCATAGTTGATGGTTCCCTCTCATCTATCTCTGGGAGAGGCTCTATAGTTTGTACTCCTTCATTAACATTATCATTAGTTCTCCATATTCCCTCATTTACTGCAAATTTGTTATATGTTCAATGTCTTTCTGAATCCTTACACTGTTCAGTAACCTTTTTCCCATCTCATTGTGATTTTCAGGACTTGGTGACGGGGCAGAAGATTGGCATTGGTAGTACAGTTGGTGATCTCTATTATTTAGATGTTCCCTCGTCTAATATATTCCCTACTCAGGCTCTTCACTCTACTTCTGACTCCAGCCAAACTTCTCTCAATCAATGGCATCAACGTTTGGGACATCCCTTTTTTCCATATTAGAGTCTTTGTTTCCATCTTTAGTTAAACAATGTAATAAAACTCAGATTTTGTGTTAACCATGTGAATTGAGGAAACACAAACGTTCTGTTTATTCTGCTATTAACAGTCAACATTCTGAATCTTTTGCTATGATATATACTGATGTGTGGGGACCCCCTCGGGTTGTTTTCCGTTCTAGTTATAGATGGTTTGTTAGCTTTATTGATTGTCATTCTCGTGTTACTTGGACTTCTTCGTTCCAAAGAAGAGGTGTTTGATTGTTTCCAGGAATTTCATAAAATGATTCAAACCTAATTTAAAACTAAAGAAAAGATTCTCCATAGTGATAATGGTCGTGAATATAGTAATAATAATGTTTTTGCATCTTATCTCTCAGCATGACATTATTCTTCAAACCTCCTGTGTCAAACTCCAGAACTAAATGTAGCGGAAAGAAAAAATCGACACATACTAAAGGTAGCCATGTTCACCATGAACACCCCTAAATTTCTATAGGGAGATGTCAGGACCATGAATTTTAAATAATTCTATTTTTACGAATAATTTTTTTTTAATTTAAATTCAGTATTTGTTATCAGTATTATGTTGATTATCTATGTAATGAGCAAAGCAAGATAGTCAAACTATTCATTGACTAAGAAATATGAATGAAGTTATGATAAACAGTTGATGAAAACCCTAACCCTAACCCTAATTACGGATAGGGATTTGATAGTTAATACAATTATTATAATTGTATCTATGATTATGTGTTTGTACAATATGGGATTAATGATCAAATGTTGATCAGATAAGGTATAACCTTAGTAAACCCTAATATTAGATTAGAAACCCTAATCTGTAGTTAAGAAACCCTAACGATCAGTTAGGAACCCTAATTATATTTTCGAAAACCCTAATTAGCAAACCCTAATAGTGATTTTCAAACCTAAGGGTTAAGATTAAAGGGAATCATGTCAAATGACTAAACTACCCTTAAAATTATGTGGGAAATTTCCAAAATACCCTTTTGGAGGCGAAATTACTAAACTACCCTTTTACTTGACTTGTAAGTTAAAAGATTTGCCAAATCTTGTGACTCACCATACTTTAGATCTCCCATGTGCTTAAAATCCAACCCAAATCAGATCTTATATGCCACCTAGCAACAACCGAGTTCATTGAATCAAAGTTAAGAGATTAAAGAAAGAGAAAAACCAAAGATAAGTCTCATTTGTGTTCATACACTAGCCAAGTCTCTCTCTCTCAAAGCCACGGAAAGTAACTAGTAAATCAGTCCCTAGATAAGTTATTAACACCTCAAGATCAGATTAGGAAGCAAGGCTCAAAGGATATTCAAAGAGAGGTATAAACCCTAACCAAGCTAGATCTTGTATCCTAAGAACAATTATGTGTTTTTGTGTTTATTTGTGTGTTATAGGATGTTATTTAGTGATCTATGATGATATATCATAGATCCATAACATCTAAGTGCTTGAAAATGAAGTTTTAAAAACTGTCAAGAACCCTAGATTTATGGCCTGACAGTCAAATGTCAGAGGCCATAGATCCAGATTTGTTAATTGTTAGACTTGTTAGATGTATCAGTGTTGTAGTATGCTATGAGGAGAGTAAACTGGAAGTGGAATCATGTTCATATCATGTCCAGATTCCAAGTTATTAGTGGTCAAAGTAGGTTGACCAGTCATGACTACGCATTTCTGGGTAACCCAGAAGAACCCCAGCAGTGTCTGACAAGGTTTTTATGTGCCTACATCTTGCATGTGTTATGTGTTCAGCTTGTGTAAGTGTATCATTGTTATACTTTGGTATATGGACTATAGGACCATGACATTACAACACTTAAACAATCAACAAAATCAAAGTTATTAGCAGTCAAAGTAGGTTGACCAAGCCCAGGATGGGTTTTTTCTGGAAATTCCAGAAAACTGATGAACATGATTTCTAACCGGGTTTGACCAAACCAAATCTTGCATATGTGATGTAGTTAAGCTACCTAAGTGTAGTACTTTTGTTCTTTGACATGTGATCTATAAGAGTGTGACACTCTAAAACCCAAACAATGTCCAGAAATCAAGTTAGTAAAGCTCCAAAGTAGCTACTTAGCACTGACTGGGTTTCTGGGTAACTCAAAAAGCCCAGAACAGGCCTGACAGCCACTTTAAATGCTTATATCTTCATGATATGCAATAGTTAGACTATGAAATTTGTTTGTACTTGTAGTCTTACACTAGTACAACACCATGATTACACTTAAGCCCAAAATCCAAACCAGTGAGGAATTAACCATGGTCAAACTAGCCCCTAAGGCATTGACCATGGTTGTTCTTCAGTGATGAAGAACACTAACCGTGACAGTTTTCGTCGTTAAAGCCTACAGCGACATTATTAATAAAATTAATTAAATTAATTTCCAATAAATAGAGAATAGAAAATAATTCATAAAAATTCAAAAATGAGTTTTAAAATTATTTAAGTTATAAAAATTAACTTTTGATAATTTGACATAATTTTCAAGTATATTTTAATTTATTTAAATATTAATGATATTAAATTTATTTTATAATTGCATTAAATAAATTAGTTAAAAATGATTTTAATATTTTAAAAATCATTTTAAATGATAATAAAGTGTTAAAAAATATTTTAAGTTATAAAAGATGACTTTTAATATTTTGAGATAAATTTCATTAATAATTTAATATTAATGATAATAAATTAATTTAATAATTATATTAAATAAACGGTTTAAAAATGATTTTTATGATTTAAAATGATATAAATGATTTAAAAATATTTTAAGTTATAATAAATGACTTAATATTTTGATGAGAAATACATTAATATTGGAATATTAATGGTAATTACTTCAAAATAATTTTAAATGTTTTAAAAGTCATTTAAGGGTAATATTAGTGTTTTAAAAATATTTTGAGTTATTATAAATAACTTTAATATTTTTACAAGGATTTCATATTTTAAAATTATTTAAATATTAATGATAATGGGATTATTCAGTATTTAAATCATTTAAAAATGATATCAGTGTATGATAAATCATTATAAAATATAATAATTATTTGAAAATTATTATGAGCTTCTGAAAAATATTATAAATGATAATTTAATTATCTAAAATAATATTGAAGCTGTAGAATGGAGTTTCATTGAAAATAAACTTGTTAATTATCTGATAAGGTAACCGCGGGACACCGTATTAATACCAAAGTCCAACCAGACTGAAATAGTTTGACTTGATAAGTATCAGTCTAACAAGATGCTTAGCCCAACACTTGCTAAAATATATTTATGAAAACCATCATAATTTGGAAAGATAGCAATATTAGACAATGTTATGTGGAAATGATTAAAAAAATAGTCTCATAAATAAAAGCATATCCATTTTATTAAAGTCAACAAGTATGAAAGCCGATGAATGTCCCCAGATCCATATATGTATCTGCAAATGCAGAAATGCTCTAGTTATCATCAATTTTGTTAAAGAAAAGTTAACTTATTTTGACTAAAGTAAGAGATGTTGGTGAGTAAAGGTTGCAGCCATATTAAACTGGCCAATTACATGATGTGCTTTAATACATGTCAATCTTGACTATAATATTGTAGCTTCACCAGGAACTTAATACATCTAATATTTATACAAAGAGTCAACCAATGTCTTTTGTACTCCTGTTCAACCTGGTCGAGTTTTTGTTCGAACAAATACACTAGCGACCCTATATGTTTCACATAACTAACATTAAATATTTCAAAATATTAATACACTCACAGACTCAACAACAAGTAGTAATTACCAAAAAAAATATTTCAAATATTAATCAGATTATAATTTTCATTTATTAACAAATAGGCCATATAAAAACACTGTTCCTCATTCATTCCTCTAATTTGTCAGATTATAATTTTCATTTATTACTTTTACTAAATGGGATGATGGTGTAGGATAAATGGGGATGCCACTTCTGAACAAGTGTTGACGTCAAAATTTGATGCAGATGACAAAAGGTATTTGAGAGGATTTTTAAGTTGCTTGTAATGATTAAAAAATATAGCTGTTTTGTAAACAAGACAGACAACTACAAATAACCATTCAACAAAAAAAGTCATAATGATGGAATTCCATCAAATAGTAGATAAGGTGCTACCATGGCAAGCATGGAAAGAAATTAGAAACGTACTTTCAGCATTAGTTTAATGGCCAACTCAACTTCCCAATCCTGAGACCATCTTCGAGGATGTCTATTCTTCAGTTCTGTTTCCCATGTCCAACCCCAAGCATCAGCAATTGTGTACATATCTGATACATCAAACACTTTTCTCTTCCTCATCTCTTTAAAGGCCTCATATATATCCTCTGGAAACCATTCATCATCAATATCATCCTGCATTCAGAAAATAAGAAAGGTCATCAATTTCTACATGAAACTGAGGAACTTAGTAGCATGATGCAACACAACTATTGAGATAAATTATGTTTCAAATGACAGGGTCGTAAACAGATATTATATTATTATTAGCCAGCTAGTTACATTGCTAATAACCCAGTGTTTCATGAGGGAACCAAGCAAATTGAAGTTATTGTTATTTGGTATGAGAAATTATTATGAAGATAATGACATACTATGTTGATCATGTGATCAATTAGGAGAGATTTTACCGAAACTTTAAGGCTATTTTTCTAAATCCTTGAAACAAATGGCATTTTCAGTATCTATGCTTCAGTTGAAGGAGAGAAGCAGTTAAGACTGATAAATAAGATAAATATTAGGATTGAACTTTCTCATACTAGTAGTCCTCAATCCTCAAACAATAGAGTCAACCCTTCCACTGACCAATTCACTTGTTTGTTTCACAGAGTTAACATTTCTAACATACATACTTTGAAGGAGTTTTAGATTAAAGAGCATACCAAGGACTAAATAATGTTACATGAAAATGAATTTATCACAATAAACTAAAAGTTCTATAGTCATTAAAATAGAAAAAGGAATGCTAACAATCAAATTACCGTCAATTATTCATACATTATCTTGTAACAACATTTGAAAGAATTTAATTAAATTATATACTTATAGACATAACTAAGTTATAGACTTATAGTTTAGAGCACTGACTCAACTGGATATAGGAAGCTGGTATAACGGATAAGAACCAGTGGTCTATTCTACTTTTGTTATTATTATTATTATTTGTGATCTGCAGTCTGCACTTCTTATGGGTGCTATTATCATATTGCCCTCTTCAAATTAATGCAGAAATATGTCATTGTATATAAATAACACGGTTAACACCCAACGCTGATAACATTCTCACCAATACTTCCATACTATATATCTTTCTATATCTTTAGTTGTCTTTCGGGTATAAATTAAGGGGTTAATTATCTTTAACTGAATCATAATTAATGATAATTAACCCCCGGATTTGTCCGTATCAATAAAAATGGTCTGTCAGAAATGGCTCCCGGCGGGCCCCACCCGAGAGGCCCTATCACCACGTCAACTTCAGGATACTCAACATGCTCCTTGACATCCCTCAACATCCGTCATGGTTGCCTAAGAAAGAGCAAAAGCAAAACATTGGCTATTTCCACCTAAACGGGCCAAAATTGGCCAAGTATGAAAAACCAATAAGAAAATGGCCAAGTATAGAGAACCTCACTAGGTGAGACACTATGAGAAGGTACCTTATGCCAACACATAGTGCACACCTCACACTTCCAACATTTAGTCAAATCAAGAAAGCTATGCAAGGAGGGATAAAATCATCAAAATGAGAAGAAACTTTGAAAGAAACTTCCAAGAGGTGGGAGGCCGCCCTAGGGTCGGCCCCAAAGGAGCTCCCCCTCATGGTGGGGATGCCCAAGCATCTTCTCATCATGTCTCACTTCCAACACTTAGTCAAATTCAAGAAAGTTATGCAAGGAAGGATCAAAATGGGAAGAAACTAAAGAAGAAACCACCATGAGATGGGAGGACACCCTAGGGTCTGCCCCAAGGGTGTAGGTCGGCCTCAAGACGGGTTCCCACTAGGGCTGTAAATGGAGTCCAAAATATCCGATATTCGCTCCGAAAATTTGTATCCGTATTCGAATCAAAGCGGTTATTGCCTAACACAAGGGTTATGCCTATATTGCCTTGAAGAGTTTGCCTACAATCCTCCACTCGTCCAAATCTTCATCAATCCCGCAGCCTTCGTGGAATTCTCGCCTTAACCATCCCGACCGCAATGGGAAGCGCAATAGTATAGGAAATTATTGTATTATCCCCAATATTTGTTAAGTTATCAAATTAGCAACAATTAATGAAAGTATCATTTGCTAGTTAATCTTGTTCAATTTGTTGTCTAATTGTGCTTTACATTTTCCGATCTTACATTAGTTAAATGCTTATGTTACACGACGCACTACGAAGAACAAAAAAGTTTTACCCATTGCATGTAATTAGGGTCAACACTTCTAGCAGTAAAAATATTATTATTCTTTGAAAAACATTTTATCGAATTCCGAAAAACAGATACCAAAGTAGAAGTAGAAGACCTATAAGAAGGGAAATTACTGCATTGCTAATAATGAGCATCTTAATTGTCAATCAACAATTAGAGAACATGGTATACAATGTCTGCAGAGTCTTTATAGTTCCATGAAAGTAGAAATTTACATGGGGAAATATAAAGCACAATTTGAGCACGTTTTCCGTAACGTAGATGGATAGCCTAGAAAAGTTAAACAAGATTTCTATAGTTGTACCCGTTTGTATCTCCACATTAGGGGTGAGCAAGAAAACACTAGAAACCGAAAAAACCACGGCAAAACCGTAAAGCCAATCCACAAAAAACGTAACCAATAGAAAGTTAAATAAACCGAAAAAAAAATGAACCGCACATTTGGTTTGAAATAATAGTTACAATATAAAAAAACCGCACTAAATTAACTTGAACTAGTACCAATAATATATATATATATATATATATATATATATATGTATGATAAATCTCTAGTATATGATTACTAACACAATAATATAAAGTACATTCATGAATAAGGCGGAACCGAGGGGGGGCGGCGGGGCATCTGCCCCAGTGGCCGAGGGTTCCAGGTGGAGGCATAATAAAAGTACATTCATGAATTAATTTTGATTATCTACATTTTCTTTTTGTGCTCTGTTTTTCCTAATTTTTTGCTTGTTTGGCATATATTTTTGTGGATCTTATCTTGTTAAAATACTTAAATGGTTCACCGATAGATCCTTTGTTAATTAATATGCCTCTTGCTGTTTTCAGATCTCTACATGAAGATTTAATTGCACAAGTATTCACTTCTATTCAATTTTTTTGTTAATATAAATTGAATTTTGGTTTCTATTGTTTTATCAGATAATTAGTCATCAGTGGGATAAAATTATTGTAAGGGGCTACATAGATGCAGTAATAAGGGGCTACATCAGTAGCATGGAGTATAGTTAATAGTAAGGATGGCGAATTCGTATTGTTAAAATAGTGCACATAACATGTTCGCTAAAAGTCCTCTCGAACTGTTTTTACTAAAAACTAGAGCTTTTAAACTCTTTTGATATTATTAATTTCGGTTCGCTTTTATTTTTTGATTTTTATAGTCTTTGAATAATTATCTATATTATTTTTAGTTGTTTATATAATTTTTCTTGTTCATATTATACATGTATAACAAACTTGTATAGTCTTTGAATATAATATCGGGGGGGTGGTGGTTGAACCGTAACTGCAAAATATTAACCAAATCGTTAGTAACCGAACGGTTTGGTTAACCTGCAGTTACGATTACTTCTATAATATTAACTGCACTATACGGTTTGGTTATGGTTACACTTAGTAACCGCACCATGCACACCCTTACCCCACATCATCTAACACTGAAATCTGATTTTATTTTATTTTAAAAATGAAAAACAATTAGTAATGGTTATACAATCATCATTTTCACTGCAAGTGCTGATTGAAGGAAAATGAGCCTAAATAGGCTGAAAAGAGAGAATCCCAGCAGTCGAATAATTTTCTATTTCGTTTTAATCAAAAAGAAATCTGCCTTTGGTATATACATTATTACATTAACACAGTAATATATATTACAAGCTTAGTTCTATATAATCTACTTGGTCTATTTTAGTTTGCAAGTATTAACGAGGGGATTGGACTATTTAATCCTTTGGATAATAAGTCACAATTGAACTCGGGAATATTTAGCCCCAGGATAATGCAACACCCCAAAAGAAGTACTAGTAATTCCACCTCCTCCATGTTATTATATAATCACTCATTATATATCAGTTTATAGACATCAGTGAGAAAGAAAAGTCTAGAGAGAGAAAGAGGGAAGGGAGGGAGGTCAACCATCAAACTCCTGTATTGACTTTTTGGTTCGGGGCGGTGGTCATGTGACTGAGTGAGAGAAGGGGAATGTAACTTTCACTATTCAGAATTCCAGATATATAAATTCTCTCTATATGTTTATGTAAGTTTCTCTCTCTACATGTATGTGTATAAATATATATTTATGTTGATTGAGTTTCTGTACAGACAATATTAAAGAATGAAGCTATCCTTATTTTAAGTTATCCCATGTGTAATCCTCTCTAGATAAACATGTGACTATTTTAATACAGATAAAACTATAGCAAGGATTAATTATCCTTGGATTATAATATATAGGACTATAATCCCCTCAAAATATTCCCTCTGAACAGACATAGGCTTAAGAATTTTTTAAAATGATAACAGCTACCATAATAAATGTAGTGAACTTTGCACACATATCTATCCATACTTGTTGACTACACTAAGAATAATGTAGTTCCCAGACAACTGTCACCAGAATTCACACCCAAACAGTTATGTTATTTTTTATTTTATTTTTTGGGTTCTAATGTGGCTTTTGTGACAACCCGAAAAATCGGATAGTCATGTTAATTATGATGTAAGGATTATTATTTAATAAAATAATTTTTTATTAATAATATTTTGTGTTGTGTTTATTAGTCGTTCTATAACTTAAGATGATTATAAAACGATAGGATTCTGGCTATGTGCTAGAATAAATGCGTAAGAATTTTGAAAATGGAAATAAAAAATTTCCGAGGAAATAATTTTTTCCGAGAAAAAGACGAAATAGGCACTATTCATCCGGTGAAACCTAAGGGTTTAGGGTTTGAATAACACAAGTCTTTTTGAGAGATTGGTATATCGTAATGACATTCTGTTTCAAGATTTGTTAGTAATATGTCGTGAAAAGTTATGTTAGCCGATAAAATTTTTTTCCGAAAAACGTGCAAAAATCGGACAAAATAGAAATGATGAAAAATGTTATTATGTTCGATCGTTTAACTATATTTTGGGAAAACGTTAAGGGAAACACTATTCATCAAAATATGTTTTTCAGTTTTTCAGTTTTTTGAATTTTCAAAGAACGCGTAAAAGAAAGAATGACGACAAAAGATGGAATGTCCAATAAAATTTGAAAACCGATAAACGCAAATTTTCAATTGTGTAAAATTAAAGAGATTTAATTAATAAGAATACGCGTATAATATGAATTATTATACGAGTATAGTACGAGAAGAATACGTGTATAATACGAATTATTATACAGTAAGAATACGAGAAGGCAAAATCAATAAAAGTCAAGATGGTTTATTAAGTCATTGCGCTTTGACTTTGGTAAGCCCAATAAGGTAATGTTAGGAGGCCCAATGATAATTAAATCAAGGCCCAAAAGAATGTTAAATTCAAGCCCAAAGTTTGGCCCGATTTGAATTAAAGCTAAGCCCAAACCAAGAACCAAACCCGTGGATCGAACCATGAGTCATGGGTGGGTAAAAGAGGATGGGTCACCCAAGGTTGTCCTTGAGAAGCTTGGTTGATATTTTTGAAATAGGAGGTGTGAATAGTAAAAGTAAGGGGAGTTTTGTAAGTTTTGCAAACCTAAGGGTTTGGACTATACAAGACCAAAGTTAAGTGACCAAATTGTAAGTTATTGAAAGTCAACTTAATGACCAAAATGCCCTCACTCTTGGTTTTCTATATAAGGCAAACCATTTGCCTCTTCAAAGTGTTAGATTATTTTACCAACACCTTAAAGAACAAAGGCTAATATAGAGAGGAAGAGAGAGAGAGAGATTTCGGATGGAAGAGGAAGAAGAAGGAAGAGGAAAGCTAGCAAATATCAAGCTTTATCTAGAGGAAGAAGACCAAAGAAGAAATGTAATTAAACCTAAACTTTAATTCATTTTCTTTAGGTTTTATTTGTAAAAATCATATAACTCAAGAACATGGAAGTAAAAGATATTAAGGAATGATTTTGTTATGGTTTAACCATAATAAAATGAAGTAATAAGAACTTGATATTTATTTCATCAATTTCTTTTAAGAGCTTTCATATGAAGTATGAATTGCTCGTTAGTAATGGACGATTCGGATGAATCCTATGAATGGTCCAATGGAATAAAAAAGAATTAACGAACTTATAACGTTAATTAATGCATAACAGGAGAATCGTAATCAAAATATTGATGTAAAACGAAAAACGAACGAAGAACACGAAGAATGTTGTTGATGGACAAATTTAAAATCATCTAATTAGAGCTTGTTGTTGATGGACAAGTTTAAAACCATCATATATATGTTTGGTTAGGAGTTATAGAATTGAAAGAAATGTTCCTTTGAAACGGATTGAAAATAACCTATAACGAAGTTATGGCGAAATTTTCGTAAAAGAAGTAACCGTTGAAATCATAGGTTAATATGATTTCCGGATGAATATAGAAAGTAAGTGAATGATTCTGAACAATTGAGGTTTGATAAGAATGTTAAAGAACATTAAAAACGTGAGTCGTGGTCTCGAGAACGAACTCATTCCGGGTTCGGATGAGTAAGTTACGGACGAATGAACGAAGAACGTTAAAAACATAAATGAACGAACGATGAAATTTGAGCCAATTGATAGGCTTGTTAATGGATTCAGAAACATATTTTGTCCGGGAGAAAGCGTAGTATGGAATGAAAGTAAGAAAATGGCTTTGGGATAAACTCGTTCCGAGTCATAACGAAGAAGTTACGAGATCGCAAAGTAAGCGTCTAACGTCTTACGTAGTGAAAAAGTCTCATCAAAAAAAACAAAAAAAAAATTCAAAGGAGATGGCACCACAGGCGTGTGGACTCTCAAGACAACGTTATAAATCCATTTACTATAGCTTTAAAAGCGGTTCGATCGTCACTTAAAAGTAGGCGATTGACTTTAATGCAAGTGAGAGATCAAATTATCAGCCATCATGATATAAACATATATTTTGTAAACAATCTTATTCATTTATTAATAAAAATATTTATTTACTAAAGACATTTAATTATCTACATGGTGTTGTTTTAATAATATGTGATAAACCCATAGTTTTAAGTAATGCTTTTAGAATCATGATAAGATAATGCTAATGAAATCTAAATTCTTAGACAGCTTAAAAACTAAAATGTTTCCAAACGATGGATTACTAAAAAAAGGATTAATGAATCCGAATAGATTGGTACATACGTTGCTTACTCATTGGATGAGGATGATTGATCTCATGATCATTTGTGTGGAGACACTAACGCAAGTATGTAGGTGCTTATTGGAGAATAAGTTCACTGAACGTGGCTCGCTAAAGAATACCTAATAGAGTTTTATTTGTCTGTTAATAGAAATTCATGTAATAATAGTAGTACAAGTGATCCCTAGACTTGAAATTCCTATTATACTTTGACTTATTCCTTAAGACCCTTAGGATATATCAAAGGATATGTTTGAGTGTAATAAATTATATATGGATATAATGAATGATCAATAAATAATTTATCGCTTCTAGTAAAAGAAGAGATATGTCATATGTGATTCGATAAATGACAACCCAAAAATCATTGGCCAAGGTGGAATGAAATTAAAAAGGAGTTTCTAACTTACATTTATTCGGAGTTGTGCATTTGGAAATCGAAATACATATAATTAAATAAAATAAGACTTGACGGTAATACCATTTCTTATATTTAATTGGGACATTCTATGGTGGAAGGATTGAATTGTACGGTAACTATTTATTCAAAGGTTCTTTTATGATTAATATTGAAAATTATATTATCTGAAAAGTTGTTAATCGCTAAGGAGGCTTATCCTTATTGTAGAATAAATGTTATTTATTTAAATAAATTAATAGTTTAATTTATTTATTTAAATAAGATTAAAATTGTTCTAATTGATTTATTCACAATCGGTTTAATATGGAGAACCTAAAGGGTCACACCATAAAAGGAAGAATATTTACTTAAGAAGTAAATGGCATAATTATAATAATAAGTTAAGTGTATTTAATTTAATCTTTGGTGATAGAATAAATTAAATAGCTTAATATTTATTATTTAATATTTTAGAAATATTAAATATAAATTAATAAGAGGAATCTTATTATTATTATTACTATTATTATTAAGTTAATTCCTAAAGATGTTTGGGAATTAATTAATATTAGTACTCTCATATATTCCTAATGAGATTAGGAAGACTAATTAATTAAATAAAACCCTATTCCTAAATAGTTTAGGAGGGTTCCCTACATCTATAAATAAGAAAGTCTTTTTATGGATAGAGGGTGACATAAGTTGTGCACTTTATTCCAAGAGCTGGGAGAGTACACATTTTCTATCAAAGATAGGAAAAATTAGGGTTTAGCCAAACACCCTGTTTCTTGAGTTTTTATTCTTCCTTGGTGGATCACCTCTAGAGCCCAAACGTTTGGGTGGCTATCGTTGATCAAAGGAAGGAATCCAATCCCCCGTATTCAAGGAAACCACGAAGGAGTAAGAGTTGAACTTATACCTGAGAAAGTTCGAATTTTCAAGTGTATAATTCTGATCTTCTTTTATATTGATAATTAAGCACAAAGCATGATCATGGCCTGGGATTGTATGAAAAATTTTGAATTCCAATTTATCGCGCTTCCGCACTATTTTATATGATTTGATTATGTAATTGCGCTATATAGAATTCCAACAGTGGTATCAGCGCCAAACTTTGTGCTAATTGTCGATTTTATGATTCCATGTATGAATTGATATGCGATTGAATTGAATTTTCTAGGGAGGGAGGGAGGAGGGAGGGGAAAATGAAGTTCTTTGTTTACTACTGTGCTATGCTGCCTCCCTAGTTTATTTTGGGCGTATCACTACTGTCTATAAACCTGAAAACGCAGAGCCCGTGCATGCGCACTGCCCCTAGTTCATTTGGAGCGCGGCCACGCAACTCTGCAGTTTTGAAATTTTTTGTTTTTCATCAACTGAAGTGGTTTATTTAATTGATAAAAATTTAAAATAAAGATGTTTATTTTATCTTAAATATGATTTCAGATTGCTAAAAATTAAAGAGTTTAATTTGGATTTGATTTTGATTAAAATAAAAGAGTTTATTTTGGTTTTAAAAAACTAAATATTAGCAAACTTTTGCCCATTAAATGATATCGATGCATATATGGAATGGTATTATTATTCATGAGATGAATGTTTATTTATTGATGCATATGATGATATGTATGATAATAAATGAGATTGATTATGGACTATTGACCAATGTGGTTGGATTTTATTTTAGTTGGATGGGGTCGCATACCTCGTCTTCTCTAGTTTTTCTCAATGTAAATTTTATCTCCCTCCTATGTACTTCCCCTTGACTGCTGATTAAAGTTTCTATTTTTATAAATAGTTTTGTAATAAGAATAGTTAAAATTAAAATTTTGAAGAATTGGAGAACAAGGAGCAAGGAGCGCTTGAAGACCCGTTTATAATGGAGCCGATTTTAAATGTATTAGTTATGTTTAAATTTAATTCTTGCACCCTAGAGTTTGACCTTTTGGTTCACTTGGTGGCTCTAGTGAACCAAACTAGAATAAAGTCCATAATCAATCCAGGTAGAATATAGTATTTTATATGCATGATTATACTATATATATATTATATATTATATATTATGTAACATGCTTCGCATGTTAATTAATATAACGCGTATTTTATATATATATATATATATATATATATATATATATATATATATATATATATATGTCCAAGCACGCTAAACAAGATTAGAAATAATAACAAACCCCTCAAAAAAATTATATCAAGTCTAAAGTGTTCAAAGATATTTAGAATATCGAATGTCGCCTTCTAGCATGATAAAAATAATAGAGTATCAAATAAATTACTATGTTTGTTGTGTCGCACAAGGCTTATATTAATTTTTTGATATGTTATTTTATCACATTTGATGCTTATAAAGAAATCGAATAATGTTGTTTTGTTGTGTCGCACAAGGACAATGTTTTTCATTTTGAATATATGGAAGTGCTAGGCTGGCTTAACTTGGATAATTATGATTCGGATGTGTCGCACTTAATCTTAATATTCTAAGAGGCAAAATAAAAGGAGTTACATGTTGATGTAATTGACAAAAGTTGTCTACCTATTTATTCATATATAGTTTGTTGTGTCGCATAAGGCTATATACATTTGAAATGGGATCTTTATTCTCACTAGCAAATTTTTAATTAGATTTTGCGGAACTATATAAGTGAGAGTAATATAGTTTGAAGAAAATAGTGGGAGATACCTATTTAAAATAAGACCTAATTTATTTTGGTAAAATTATTTAATTAAATGAATGCTAAAATGTTATTTTTTCACATGCAGAATTTTGAAAATGTCGCTCACTAATTTCACTGCGTAGCATATTGGATAATAACAAGTTGACCGGACCGAATTACACGGACTGGTTAAGGAATCTGAGAATTGTTCTCACTGCTGAAAAGATTTCTTATGTACATATATATGTGTATATAAATCTACACTTGATAGCACTTTGTATAATAGGTAAATAAAAACCTAGCATAGCCCTAATACCCCCTCCCAACCGACCACCCCCCTTTCCCTTGCCAAAATGCTGATTTTCTTTAGCTAATTGAGCTCACAAACAAAGTCCAAGTGGGGGAATAATTGTGTGAGTACTAGGAATAGTGTGGGTTGGTGGAACTTTTCACCAACTCCACTTTTACCCTTGGTTAATATCCTAGCAAATTGGTTAATGATTCCTCTATAAATAGCAATCTCCCAATTCATCTTCTCATTTGTCAAAAATCCAAAGTGTTGGGAGATATAGACCTAGAGAGAATTTAGAGAGAAAAGGAAGAAACTTAGAGAAATTCTTGTGAGTTGGTGGTTCAAGAGAAAACCTAGAAGAAGGAATTAAGGTGGAGGCATACTCAAAGTTCCTAGCTGATAAGTGGATTTTATATACTTATCCGGTATCTTTTACTTGAATTAGTTGCTTATATTTATGTGTCTTAGTTACTTTTCATGCATTTTGTGTTCATTTTGTAGGTTATACGTTTGGGAGCGGTGTGAGCGACTATTGTCAAGGAAAAGCAAAGAAAACGCAAAGAAAAGCAAACCGAACATCATTTGGGTGTTCATGTTTACTTCATGTTCTTGGTTTGGAACTTAGCTTACATTGAAGAGCATCGTCTTAGCTTTCCGGAACATTTTGAAGCATTCCAATCGGAGTTCGGATGCAAGAGTTATGATCGTTGTACCAACGGACGTCGAACATCATGGTTTTGGGTGGTCATTTGCATAGATTACTTCCAGATTTCAATTTCAGCCTTCATCCATCCGCCTGAATTTCTCAATCCTCAAAGAATGAAAGTTGTAGATCTCGTCGATATCTTCGATTTGATAGGTGGCATGCCCCGTAACTCCTACCGGATCAAAAGTTATGGCCGTTTTCCCAAAGGACGTCGGAGCAGAAAATGTCAGAACTTGGGGCCGAGCCCAAATGCCGGGGAGCAATGTCTAGCGTCGAACCAGTATTTGAAAGCTGGGAAAGAGGTTAATTCTGCGGCTTGGGCGCGCGTTTTGGTAATTTTGACACTTTTTTGACTCCAAATTGGATTGGGTTTGTTCCTAAGCTCAAAATTGGACTTATAATCTATAAATACTTGATGTAAGGCATAAAATAAAGGGAGATTACATAGATTAGACTAGATAAAACACTCCATTAGATTAGAATATAAACCCTAATTCTTAATTAGCCATTGGAGATTGAAGCAAATTGAAGAACAACCTTTGAAGAGCAAGAGCAAGAGCAAGAGGGAGCATCGATTTGTCGACAATGATTCTATTCTCTTCTCTTATCATACTTTTATCTTTTAATGTCTATTCAGTTGTGGATTCTTGATTTTAATTCAATGACTATGAACTAATTCTTTTATTAAGATTTCAATTGAACATTTTATGTCTATAAATTAGTTATTCAATTTATTCCAATTATTTGTGTCAAAGTGAATTGTTTATCTTGTCTTGAGCTTATTGATTAATTATCTGATCAGTAATTACCTTGTTACTCTAGAAGGAATTGAAAGAGGAATTCTAGGGTTAGAACTGGGCATGATAACATGTGACTTAGTTATTTGCACAGTGAATAATTAGGTTTGTGAATAGAATGGAAATATCTGTTCGCCGCATGTAACACATAAGGAATTGGGATTGAAAAGAATTTAATTCAATTGTTTTGCATAGGAATATAGCAAAATTAATCTGGGTTAAAAAGAAGGTAATTGATCACTTGGAAAATGACTTTTGGCATTTGAGAATTCCTGTTAACAATTTAGTAGGCATAATAATTGGGATAATTGGATAATTGATTTATAGTTCATAATTGGGGATATTGAAGTCTTGATCTTTATTTATTTGAATTAATTTTAGAGTAATTCAGTTTAATTAGTTAATTTAGTTTTCTTAATTAGAAAAATCACGATTTGAGGTTGTTTAAATAAAATTAGTTTGGTTAAGAGTTAGTATTTGGTAATTTTTATTAAATAATTTCTCGTGGGAACGATACTTTTCTTATCACTTTATTACTTGTTGACCGTGTATACTTGCACGTATTCATTGATTGCGAAATCAATCAACACTAGCCAAGAGAAAGAAAGCCACTAAGAAATAGGTTCACTATCTAGTACATTTTTTTGTCAAATAGGTTAGTTTATGATTTCAAGTAAGAAATGCATGCTTGATTGTGGGAGGTTTGTGTGTTGTGTGATCATGATGGATCCAAAGGTATAAGGATGAGTATTGGAAGGAGTATCTGTGATATACATGCCTTATATATGATAATAAAACCAAATGAATAAGAAAAATGCATGTGAGCATGAAACCTAGCTTAGTATGCTTGAAAGTTTGATAATTGTGATTAATGTCATAAAATATGTAAGCTATGTGTTTAATCCGAGAATGTTATGTTGAACATATATGAAATACAAACATAACCCATGTGGATTCGTCGGATTCAGACTTACAACTAACTCGTAACAAAACATATAGTGAAACATGTCCAAGTGTGAACTCTAGATTGGAAATCAATAATGTGACTAACTAAAGATGTTGAAAGGTGACTTAAGAAATCTAATATTGAAGATATGTAAGTTAACAAGATAATGAAAGTGGTTTGACCTCACTTGGATATACAATACAATGAACAAGTTACGCAAGATTTAATCAATTAAGGTAGAAAATCAAGGTGTTGAAAATCACGTCGAGAGGTTACTCTTGGATCGACGCGCCCATGCCATAGCCTTTGAAAAAAAGTATAAGCGCCATACAAGCTAAGTGAACAAAGCTTATCTGAGGTAAGCATTGAGCCCACGCTATTTAGAAAGGCCTAGACCGACGCCACCCGCTAGGCCCCTTCACACGATTAACTGGCCTGAATCGAACCAAGGTCTAAAATAAATTTATGATTTCATTAATAAATAATTATTTTAATTAAAGATGATTAAGTAATTAAAATAAATTTAATTGTAAATTAGTAAAGTAAAACATTAAGGATTCCTTTAGGAATTCCTAAACTTTAATCAAATAGGTTTTTAATTGTGAAGTGAATGAAGACGTTAAATAATATTTTAATTATGGACAATTAAAATTACTAAATACCTTTGAAGACTATTTAATTGTGGACTATTAAAACAGAAATAATTAGAACGATATAAATAGATCATTCTAATTATGAATCAAGGTAAATACCAATATATGGTGCACTAATAAGGTATGAATGGTAATTAAGAAAATTACTTAAGGAAACAAATGAAGTGAAAACACCTTACATTATAAGGTGTAATACCTTAAACGAACAATAAAAGATTATCTTATAAAATGAATGCAATAGAATGAAGGAGATGATAATTAGAAAAACAACTAATAAAACAAATTGTTTTATGAAATCTTAGCTACTTTAAGACTATTTGTTAGATCGATTAAGATTTATATCTATGGGTTGATAGAGATTAACCGTTACGATAACAATAGGTTATTCAAAGGATGAAGTTGAGGTCGGGAATAGTCAACGACTCAGGCAAGTATTTGAACCTTACTCTTTATTGAGCAAGTACCTAAACTTGTACTCTTATTGATCGTACGAGTAAATAATTGCTAGAATAATTCTTGTAGTATAAATTCATGAAAATTATTATTCATACTCTGAAGCTTAATCTAAATCCCAATTATATTTTTGAAACATGTTACAAATATTGGACTTATAAATGGTTCTTGAATGCAATGAGAAAGGTGTCTAAGCCATTTGTTCGGCTAGGCCAATGTTTATGATTTAAAAAGTTATCCAAACCAATTGACTTGGTGCGGACTCTTATAAATCTACTGAGATGAACCTTCAATCAATGAGAAATTATATAACTGTCGGGAAACCGATGCGCGCACATACTAGCATGTTTAAATGTTATGCATAACGTAGGGTATTTTAGGCTGATCACCTATTGTACTCGTTTATATTGGATTTTCAGTATAATACTGTTAATTCTGGCAAGAATTCTTAGTCCCTAGTGACTGTTCAGTGTTCATTCTTATTAAACCTTGAAATTATTAAACCTTTGAATCTTTTTGATATTCTTCAGTCTATAGCGACACTTATTGAGAACTATTGATACTTCTTGTTATTCTTGAACTATCATTTACTGTTATACCTTTGAGGTTCAAACTTTATAATTGTTTACCCTTATTGCTATATTACTTGTTGGGCAAACTTGTTGCTCATTCTTGCTTCTCTAAAAACATTACAGGCAGAGCAAGGCAGTACCTCAAGGAAAGACAAAGAAAAGGGCAAGGCTACGGAATAGCTTTAGTCTTTAAGTGTAGGAGAACTATTATTATTATTATAATGATATATTAAGGGATGATTAAATTATGTTCAAGTTATGTTAAGTTTATATTATTGGAATGTTGTAGTAGCGGTCACGAGACACGAATATTTATGTTATATCAATGTAAATTATTCTATTATTCCGTTGATGATTTTAGTATGATATTAGAATAAGCACGTGATGCACCAGATTCGAGATATAAATGTCTGAATTTGGGGGCATCACAATTTCAATTTCTGTATTAGATATGAATGGATTTGATATTATAATAAAAAACAATAGTTGTTCTATTTATAATAAAAATGTTTTATATGGTATTGAAAATTTGTTGAATGGACTATACATACTTGACTTGCATGAAAATCATAGTTATTAAGGCGCCAAGTCGAGGCAAGGCGACAGCTGGGAGCTTAAGCGCTTAGGCGACAAGGCGCCCGACTAGTCGTCCACAAGTCGACAAGTCGTTAACAATGTAAATTTTATACATATAAAATTATATATATTTAACATTTATATGAATATTTATATATTTATATTTAAATAAACAATTTGGCAATTTGTTTTTTATTGTTTGGTTCGTTCTCTTATTATTATTATTATTATTTGGTTCTACCATTGTCTTTTCCTACATTAAATCAACTTTTATTATTATATAAGAAAATATTCAAAATAAGATCATTTTACCTAATTATTTATCAATTCAAATACAATGTGTGTTTATATATGTAGCCAAATACTTGTCAAAATCTGAAAACAGGGGAAAATATCTCTGGTGATTTTCAAAAATTAATGTGTTCAGAAATTGTTTTGAAAAAAATTTCAACAGTACTGCAGTAGCCAACAAAGCAAAATAAACATTAAATAAAGAAAGAAAAAAAATTGGGCAGCATGTGGCCATGTAAAAAAAAATGGGCAGCATGTGGTCATATAAAAAAAAATGGGCAGAACGAAGAGTAGAAGAAGGATAACAGAACGGAAAAAAAAAAAAAGAGTCGGAGACTCAGAGGCTCAGAGCAGAAGAAGAGTAGAGTAGAAGTCTAGAAGAAGAAGAAGAAGAGCGTACCTGTAGATCGCGAGTTGCCGCTGCCGGAGTAGATGATGTAGATCTGCTGCGGTGCTACCATGCCGGTAAGTCAGCTCCCCTTTTCTCCTTCTCTGTGGTCTGTTGTTGTGATGTCTGTTGTTCTGAGATTAGGTTTTAGCAACTGTTTTTTTTACCCAAGTCGATCGCTTTGAACTCCGATTCGTCCAAAATCGCACCGAAAAGGCGTCCAAGGCGTCGCCTTTGTTAGCTGAGCGCTCGCCTTTCACACATCCAACCAAGTCGTCCAAACGCCTTAACAACTTCCACCGCTTTGACGCCTAAGCGTCGTCTAGGCAACGACTTGATAAGCATGATGAAAATATACTTGACTTGCATGAAAATATACTTCAAATTGAAGAAACTAAGAAAAGGAAACGAGATGATGTTAATTATACCTTCATATGGCACTGTAGACTCGGTCATATTAATGAAACAAGATTATCCAAGTTGCATAAAGATGGGCTCCTAGAGCTATCGGATTATGAATCATATCCAACTTGTAAATCCTGTCTCATAGGTAAGATGACTAAATCTCCTTTTACTAGAAAAAGAGAAAGAGTTACAGAATTGTTAGCGTTGGTACACACAGACGTATGTGGACTTATGACTACGAATGCACGAGGAGGGTATTCTTATTTTATTACTTTCACTGATGATCACTTAAGATTTGGATGTGTATTTAATGAAATAGAAATCTAAATCATTTGAAAAGTTCAAAGAGTTCAGAAGTGAAGTAGAGAAACAAACTGGGAAGAGTATTAAGAATCTTTGGTCGGATCGAGGAGGTGAATAATTAAGCGTTGAGTTTCTCAATCATCTCAAAGAAAATGGTAGAATCTCACAATGGACTCCAGCAGGGACGTCACAGTTAAATGGTGTATCTGAAAGGAGAAATCGAACATTGTTGTACATGATTCGTTCCATGATGAGTTTTATCGATCTTCCAGTTTCCTTCTGGGGTATGCCCTAGAAACGGCTGCACACCTATTTAACAAGGTACCTACCAAATCCGCCCCAATGACTCCATATAAGATATGGACAGGGAGGAAACCAAATCTTAAGTATGTTAAGACTTGGTGTTGTCCAGCTTATGTCAAAAAGCTTGAAAATGATAAGCTACAGACTAGATCCGAAAGGTGTAGATTTGTGGGATACCCAAAAGAGTCTACATGGTATTATTTCTATCATTCAACTGATCAAAAATGTTTGTTGCGAAACATGCTGCCTTCTTGGAAAAGGAGTTTATCCTTGAAGGGGTCGGTGTAAGTAAGATATGTCTTGAAGAAATTCAAGAATCGCAAATTACTACAAATCAAAGTCAGGTACCTGACCAAGCAGAAGAACCTATTGTATCACCCTATTCGTAAATCTAGAAGAGTACCGAAGATACATGAGTGATGATGATCCATTGAATTACGAACATGCTATATGTAGTAAAGACTCAGAGAAGTGGCTAGATGCCATGAAATCCGAGATGGACTCCATGTATGAAAACAAAGTATAGACTTTGGTTTCTGCACCTGAAGACATCAAGTCTATTGGGTGCAAATGGGTCTTTAAAAGAAAGACTGGAGTGGACGGCAAGGTAGAGAACTATAAGGCCCGACTGGTTGCAAAAGGTTTCAAACAAAAATAAGTAGTTGACTATGATGAAACCTTCTCACCAGTAGCTATGCTCAAGTCCATTATAATTTTTCTTGCGATTGCAGCTTATCATAACTACGAAATCTAGCAGATGGACGTAAAAACAGCCTTCCTCAATGGGAAACTTGAGGAGAATGTGTATATGACACAGCCAGAGAGATTTGTTTCAACGGTTAGAACAAATCATGTTTGTAAGCTACAACGATCCATTTATGGATTGAAGCAAGCTTCTCATAGGTGGAACATCCGTTTTGATGAGACAATCAAAGAGTGATTTTATCAAAAATGAGGATGAATCATGTGTGTACAAGAAGGTTAGTGGTAGCATTGTTTCATTCTTTGTATTATATGTTGATATATTACTGATAAGAAATGATATTCCTATGCTACAATCGATTAAAATCTAGTTATCTAAACACTTCTCCATGAAGGACTTCGGAGAAGCATCCTATATTTAGGGAATAAAGATCATAGATCTAAAAGGATGTTTGGCTTATCCCAAGAAACGTACATTGACTCGATGCTAAAGAAGTTTAGCATGAAAGATTCCAAGAGATGTCTCATGCCGATGAGTCATGGAATACATCTCTCCAAGAAACAGGCACCAAAGACACCCGAGGAGAAAGACCGTATGAGTAAGATTCCTTATGCTTCAGCAATAGAATCCATCATGTATGGTATGATATGTACTATACCAGATGTTGCTCATGCACTTAGTGTAACAAGCAGATATCAGTTGAATCCTGGAGAAGAGCACTGGAAGGCAGTGAAAAATATCCTAAAGTAGTTAGGAAGAACTAAGGATGTATTTCTTGTCTATGGTGGATTTGAATTGAAACTAGAGGGCTATACAGACTCTAGCTTTAAACGGACCAAGATGACAGTAAATCCGTTTCAGGGTATGTGTTTACCTTGAATCAGTAGAAGCGCCTTGAGAGTTGAAAAAAGTTCCAAACAAAGAAATTTGTTGATTTAGTAGTGAGTCGAATCGAGTACGAAGTGAAGGCGCAAAGGAGACTATTTGGATGAAGAAGTTCATAACCGAACTTGGCGTGGTTCCAAGCATTAAAGGAGCAGTAACTTTATACTGTGACAACACCGGAGCTGTTGCGCAGGCTAATGAGCCCAACCCTCATCAGAAATCCAAACACGTGTTGCGGTGATTTCATTTGATTAGAGAGATAATTAAACCCTGGAGCGTGTGGACTCTCAAGACAACGTTGCAAATCCATTTACTAAAGCTTTAACTCAACAGCAGTTCGATCGTCACTTAGAGAATATGGGTATGAGATACCATGGCGATTGACTTTAATGCAAGTGGGAGATTGAAAGTAGTATGCATACAAGCCAATCATGTATGATGATAAAGCATATATTATTTAAACAATCTTATTTATTTATTAATAAAAGTATTCATTTACTAAAGGCATTTAATTATCTACATGGTGTTGTTTTAATAATATGTGATAAACTCCTAGTTTTAAGCAATGCTTTTAGAATCATGATTAGATCATGCTAATGAGATCTAAATTCTTAGATAGCTTAAAAACTAAAATGTTCCCAATCGATGGATTACTAAAAAGTGGATTAGTAAATCTAGATAGATTGATACATACGTTGCTTGCTCATTGGATGAGGATGATTGATCTCATGATCATTTGTGTGGAGACACTAAATCAAGTATGTAGGTGTTTATTGGAGAATAAATTCACTGAACGTGACTCGCTAAGGAATACCTAATGGAGTTTTACTTGCATGTCAATAGAAATTCATGTAGTGATAGTAGTACAAGTGATCCCTAGACTTGAGATCATCATAATATCTTGTGTATAATGAATTATACGTTGACTTATTCCTTAAGACCCTTGGGATATATCAAAGGATATGCTTGGGTGTAATAAGTTATATATAGAGAAAATGAATGATTAATAAATAATCTACCGCTTCTAGTAAAAGAAGATATATGTCATATGTGATTCAATAAATGACAACCTAGGAATCCTTGGCCAAGGTTAAATGAAATTCGAAAGAAGTTTCTAATTTACATTTATTCGAAGTTGTACATTTGGGAATCGAAATACATATAATTAAATAAAATCAGACTTGACAGTAATTCCATGTCTTATATTTAATTGGGACATTCTATGGTGGAAGGATTGAATTGTACGGTAACTATTTACTAAAAGGTTCTTTTATGACTAATGTTGAAATCTATATTATCTGGAAAGTCGTTAATCTCTAAGGAGACTTATCTTTATTGTAGAATAAATGTTATTTAATTAAATAAATTAATAGTTTAATTTATTTATTTAAATAAGATTAGAATTGTTCTAATTGATTTATTCACAACCGATTTAATACAGAGAACCTAAAGGGTCGCACCATAAAAGGAATAATATTTACTTAAGAAGTAAATGGCATAATTATAATAATAAGTTAAGTGCATTTAATTTAATCTATGGTGATAGAATAAATTAAATAGCTTAATATTTATTATTTACTACTTTAAAAATATTAAATATAAATTAATAAGAGGAGTCTTATTATTATTATTACTATTATTATTAAGTTAATTCTAAAGATGTTTGGGAATTAATTAATATTAGTACTCTAATATACTCCTAATGAGATTAGGAAGCCTAATTAATTAAAGGAGTTTAATTAAATAAATAAAACCCTATTGCTAAATAGTTTAGGAGAGTTTCCTACATCTATAAATAAAAAAGTCTTTTTATGGAGAGTGTGACATAAGTTAAGCACTTTATTCCAAGAGTTGGGAGAGTACACCTTTTCTATCAGATATAGGAAAAATTAGGGTTTAGTCAAACACCCTTCTTCTTGAGTTTTTGTTCTTCCTTGGTGGATCACCTCTAGAGGTCAAACACTTGGGTGGCTAACGTTGATCAAAGGAAGGAATCCAATCTCTTGTATTCAAGGAGACCACGAAGGACTAGGAGTTGAACTTGTACCTAAGGAAGCTCGAATCTTCAAGGGTATAATTCTAATCTTCTTCTTCTTCGCTTATATTGATAATTAAGCACAAAGCATGATCATGGCATGGGATTATATGAAAATTTTTGAATTCCAATTTATCGTGTTTCCGCACTATTTTAAATGATTTGATTATGTAATTGCGCTATATATAATTCCAACAGTGCCTTCCTGGGAGCCCAACACTGCTAACTGGCGTCGCAACGCCAGTTTAACAAAGGGTTAGAAATGACTGCCGCATTTCGATCTAGGCAAAGCCGAAAATGAGCTTTTAACTGCTCAATTCTTGGGGGATGTGTACGGAATGATATTGAACATAAAGTTCACGTAATGTAACAATTAAAAAAGTGATTTAAACATTAATTAAAGGTTGAATAGAAGTTTAAAAGATGATCAATGCAAGCGTTAAAACACTTAAACTGACGAATGTGGTTAGTGTACACGTAAATTAAATGTGATTATCATATACACTCGTGTATGGTTTGAACGTAAGGTAATGAAGATTAATAAATGACGTGTAATGCGTGAAGAACCCCGAGCCTCTCACTGGTGACTTCTCTAAATGGGAATGCGCTGCAGCCATACTCTCAGTAGAGGATACCGAGCAAGTCAGTGGCAAGTTGATGATTGTAGAGTGTTATGGATGTAAGTACCATGAGCGTTACAGTAACTTGATTAATGTGCCGAGTCAAATAAACCGGACATTGTAAGTTATGGGATGGAAGTAATGTAAAATGCTTGAAAGCTATGAACGCATAGTATTAGTATTGAATGTTCGCTCTTGGCATACAAAAGATTGTATGACTTAGACGTTAAAGAATAATCGTAAGGTATGATATTAAATTGTCAAAAAGCCGTAAGGAAGGACAATTAACTTAACGAACATTACAGTTTTAATGATTCAGACAAGTTAAGCTATGAAGAAGGAAAATGTAATGTAAATCTATCGTAAATGATAATGGTAAGACTCAAGACATCTCCGTATGTTGTAACGCTAAAAGACGTTAGAAAAAGATTGGTTGCGTGAACTTAAGTTATAAGACGTGAACCATAAGTAAAGTTAAATTAAATCAATTCGTAAGTCAAGTATATGACTAATTGGTATGTGCTATCCTTATGTGATATATAGGGATTTCGAAGAGCAGTACAGCGTAAACTGTAAGATGTGCTTAAGGCAAGTTTCCTAACTTGATTCATATTTGAAATGAAAGCTAGTTTCTTTAAGAATGCTAGTTTCTTTAAGCTTGCTCAGATGTTGTAAATGAGCGAGTTTTATCTATGTTCAAATGTGTTATATTTGTACACGATGTTTATGATGTATGAGGCTATGTGTATTCTATGCACTAATGTGCTTTCGAAAGATGAACTGTTTTTCGTTAGAACTGTTCAAATGTGAAAGAGTTATGTTTATTCATGAACTGTTAATGTTAAGTATGTGCTAATGATTTTAGCTAGACAGAATGTAAAGAAAAGAATATAAGAATTGAGGTTATATCAAAGTAAATGTATTGATGTTTTAAAATAACAGAAATCAGAATTTATTTCTATTATTTGAGCTACTTCATAACTATTGTTCAGTTATTGAAGTTTAATATGTAAAGAATATTTGATTCTTGGTTTTGTTGTTATTCAACTGCTAAAACTTGTTGAGCAATTGAATGCTCATACTTGCTTAAAATAAAACCTTTTCAGCAAACGACGGTAGGATGAACTGGTAGATCCAGAGAAGAGTAAAGAGAAAAACAAACCAAGTCTTGTAATGTAGAATAGTTAATTAAACTGTTCTGTAGTTGTTGTGACTGGTTAAACTCACATTTGTAATTAAGTAAAAAATAATCATTATTTGTAATGAATAAAGATTTTAAGGTAATAGAATCTGGGATTTGAATAAATATGTTGTTATATTTAATGATATAATGATGTATGTAAAGAATGGTAAGTACTCGTCATGCACCAAATTTTGGTTTGCAGATAGACCAGATTTGGGGACGTTACAGCTTTGCCCTCGCTCACTACAGTCAGGTCAAATTCAGACCTTTTCACGCCACTACGAGGGGATTAACGGGTTTCACTCGAAGCCTAACCCCAAGGACTCAAACCAGAAACCTCAAGTATTTTCCTTGTGAGCCTTTACCACTGATAGATATGTTTGTTAGGATAGCCATTCAAGCAACCAATAGATATGGTTATTCAAACAACGCAATATGGCAGAGAGGTCGGCTTTTGGTGAATGAATGATGTGTGTTGGAAGGCTTGGGAGTTGGCTGATCATTTGCTCCTTCACTGAGATTTTGTTGGTCTTATTTGGTTGACGGCTTTCTCGTTATGAAATTGGGTGATGTCTGGTTCTGTAGTGGAGTTGTTGAGGGCTTAGAAGGGGGTGCGAGTTTTTAAGAGGAGACTAGCTCTGTAGACATGATTCTTCGTTGCTTATGGTTGGTGTTGTGGCATGAACGCAATTGTATATAGTTCAAGGAGCGAAATATTGGTCAAATTAAATATTTGTGTTTGTCACTTTTATTTTTCTGGCAAAAAGAGTTTATTAAGGATCTGTTGCCGCTTTTGTTGATTTTTATCAAAATCTAACCATTGGTCATAATGTAGGTTTAGTTTGTTGGTGGTGCTAGTTTTTTCTTTTTATTAGGTATCTATGTACTTGGGTGGCAGTCCCTTGGTGCTTATTAATATACATTTTACAAAGCAACATACTTAAGAAATATTATAAGCAGAAACATCCCCTACATAATCAAGGCATCAGTGAATACCAACTTGTAGGAGTAAAAAAACCAAAAGAGAAAGACAACAGGAATTATCAACTGGCAAACCTCCACTGATGTTCGAGATTTTCTCCTTGATTTTTTTGATGTGCTAGTTGTTTGGTCAGAATCTTTTAACAATTGTACACCAATCATCTGAAGCGGTTTTGCAGCTTCAATTTCCTTGTCCTTAACCCTGTCACCTGCTTGGCTTTCAGTTTGCTCTACTTCCTCCTCCTCTTCATCTGCCTCATCATCTTCAACTTCTTTTATGACATCTTCAACCCCGTCCACATCATCCAATACTTCAAGAGGTTCCAACTCTATTACATCCATTGATTTTCCATGATCACCATTTAAACCTTCTCCAAGAAATCGACGTCTCCAGAATTCTGTATTTCCTTCTTCCAGCTTAATTCGTGAAATTAATTCATCAAGCTCTTCATCTATCTGTCCATAGAATCATATTCCAGTTAAAATTAAATAGAATGCATATATATATATATATATATATATATATATATATATATATATATATATATATATGTACATATATATATATACAGAGATATATAATTTAACATTTACAGAGAATCAAAATAAAATAAATCATAAATGTAGCTGAACCTCTTCTTCTTCCTCTTCTACAGGAGGAACCCAAAGGGGCCGACCACGAGAGCGATTTATTCTCCTAGCTTTTTGCACACGCTGGTAAAGTACATTTCTAGTTCCGTCAGTTGGCAAATCTTGTGCTTCTAGTTCTTCCTTTAGCTCAGACACTATCATCTTACTAGCAGCCTTAGGCTTTAAAGCATTTTGGTCTGGGCCTTTAATAATTTTTCTTAGGCTCTCCTCAACACGGATATAATCAGCTTCCAATACATCACCCAATGCTGAAGGTCCTTCGTTGCGCAAGGTTTTCAAAAGCTTTCGATGATGTATCTTCCAATCTTCAAGACATCTTTGTTTAAAGGAGGTTTCCATAGGGTTTGAATAAATAAAACCAAGGGCATCAGGATCTAAAGGAGTTTTTCCTCTTCGAGGAACCCATCGCTTGCGCTCACCAGTCAATCCGCCTTCTTCAATGTACCTGTATGCTATACAAAGTTAGTCATAGCTTCTCACCAAAATTAAACACATGACAACCATTACAGCATTTCTTAAAAATACACAATAGAAAATGAGAAGATACATGCAAACAAACAAAAAGATGCAGTGCCAAAAGCAAGCATCTGCTTCTGAGGCTATGCCATGGGTGCTTATATAAGTGTTAGATTAAATATTAAAACAGCATTGCTATTCAGTAGCCATCTGAGGCTTCTTATGGGTGCTGATCTAAAATATTATTGGCTAATGAAACAGCATAGGCTTTAAAGTCGCAATTATTTTCAAATTTAAAGAGATACATATCTAAACATACTTATATGTATACAAAAGATTTTGCTATTTACTCTGCTAGACGTGTCTCATAGGAACGATCAATGTAAATTCGCTTACATATCCATCTCAGATGCATCATTAATTGCCAACAAGGTGGTTGAGAATGTTAGGTGAGGGAACCCGGCATTGAACCTCAAGCTGGATTCCAAGAATGCATAATAAAGAGTTAATCGGGGGTTCAGTTGAGGCAAGAGGACCTGGTTCCCCTTTCTATTTACTTTGGTTGTTGATGTATTGAGTATGTTACGGTTGTGAGGAGAGAAGTCTATTTGTGATATGTACGTAAGGGAGATAGGATGTTAGAGTGTCACACCATCAGTTTGTGAATGACACAATTCTTTTCTTATTAGAGGGCTTCCAAGGTTTAGGAATGTAATGACTATCCTGCAAATTATTGAGAGTGTTTCCGTTCTGAAGGTTTCTTATTTAAGTGTAGCCTAGTGGGCATCAATATGCCACACTCTTAATTTGTTTGCCTCTTTGGTACAAAGATACTCATTCAGAGAAACTTATACTATGTTGCCATAACTCATTTAAAAAATTGCAAAATTCCTATGACAAGTACGACACAAAACTAACTAGTAAAGAGAATGCAACATATATGGTATGTTGAATGATAAAGAGTGAATAACAATAAGCATGCACACCTGGCTATATAATCAATCTCATATCCAAGTTCAGCTTCTTCTTGCAAAGGTTCAATCCAAGAGCTAACTAATGTCCGATATTTCTTGCTCAAGATCATGGCTCTGGGTGGGATTTTCTGGTTTTCTTTTGCCATCGCTTCTAAAGCTTCTAGCAATTCCTCAATCCTTCCTGATTTTCAAACATGAATAGCAGCTCAATGCAAGATTATGAAAGATCAACTAATACAGATAAAAGAATGCATTGCAAGTCGGGCATATTCTGATTAATGTTACATTTGCCCAATAAGTCTGTGAAGTGCAACCAAACTAAAGAACTACAAAAGAATAGGGCACGCAAGAAAATGATTATTATTTAACATTATCGATTATATTGTATATTTTGAACAAGTTACAGCAGCAAATGATCGAACCAATCTAAATTATCTAAGTCGTAATATAGGTTTTTGTGAACTTATAAATGAAATCCCAAGTACATCAAACAAGTGGTAATTTTGTATCTTTGTCAATCCAGACTAAATATGGAAACTGGACTTTGAGAAACTACGTCAGCTTTTGGTGACATAGATCATGAGTTAATGATCAAACATCAATGCCCCTTCTTGTTCAGCAAAAACTGTAAGTTCAAATCTTAGATTGAACCATGCAATGACTCTTTAGACCAAACATATAGGGTTAGTCCCTCTATCATCCATAGTTGGCATTTTCATTTGGTCAATTTGTTAAGAAAAGAAATTTATAATACCAATTACAAACATATATGTTTAAAGCATACCCTCTCTACATAATGCGCGAAGATACAAAGATAGCGGATCCCCATATTTTCCCTCCTGATGTAAAACTTTCATTCCACCTTCAAAAGTTTTAAGGCCACGAAAATGTCGAATAGCTTCTCGCACAACACAATACTTAGTAAAGCACTCCACCAACAACCTAATATGAACATACAATGTTATCAATGATAAAAGCTGAACTCAAACAATCAGACTTGGAAAAAAATCAAAAATAAACATAAGGCAGCAGCCGCAGAACATAATTCTACTAATTTGCAGAAGATGGACTCTGGGAGTGTATGTATTCTCAACTTCTATAAACAAAGGTCATAACTATTAAAACATGTTTCATGATAAAAACTTATCATTCAAGCTAATAGCTGATGAAGTGATGAATGATGGCAAACAACAAACAAGTGGCTAGTTCATAGATGTCAGTCACTTCTTGTAGCATTGCATTACATACACCATGTGGTTCATTGAAGACCTTATATAATCAATTTGAGCATAGAAAGTTTTAATCTTGGTTGTTCAAACTTGCCTGCTACTACTTATATTTACCATATGTTTGTACAGTCCTTAATCTCGTACTTGGTACACATGGGTCATATTGGTGGCCCATGGCGTCTTTAGTCTTTAGGGGATTATCTAATACTCCCTCCGTCCCAGGATAAAAGTCCTGGTGGACTTTTCACGCATATTAAGAAGAGGAATAAAATGACAAAATTGTCCATAATAATGTCATTAAATATGGAGAGAGAATTAGAATAAGAAAAGTATGAGACATTTAATGCTACGGGCATAATAGGAAAAAATGTGTAAAAGTTTGATTATTAAAAGAAAGTGGACATTTAACATGGGACAACCCAAAATAGTAATAAGGACTTTTATCTTGGGACGGAGGGAGTACTTAATAATCAGTCCCTTAGTTTCAAAATAGGGAAATAAATTCCTAGTAGAGTTATAGTGGCCCAAAGATCCATTTAATGTATAGCAATAGCATGTAAAGCATTTCAACTGAGTTCACACACAGAACCTTTTATGGAAATTCTAACCATGGGTGTCATGGCATGCCTGACTATGTAACCTTGGAATGAAACCTAATTCTTCTTATATTGTTCTTTCAAACAATTTAATTGATGTTTTGGTCACTATACATGGGGTCGATTTTCATTTTGGTTATTGAATCATTTTTTGTTACAAAGGCATTATTACTATACTAAAAAAAAAATATTACAAAGTAGTCACTACTTCACATTCCTTCCAAAAAATTGCGGAAGTACTGAATAGACTAACGTTTAACAGATGTCATGTGGAGTACTTGAATATGTGGCAGGTGGGGCCCTATTACGTGAGGGTTAATTGATGTTTTGGCTATTGTACTAGGGGTCGATTTTTATTTTAATTACTAAATCTTTGTTTGTTAAAAGACATTACTATACTCAAAAAAATTTACAAACTAGTCATTACTTAACATTCCGTCCAAAAAATTAACGGAAGTGTTGAACTGAGCATCATGTGAACCAAAAAAGCTTGTGTAAGTTAGTTATTGGAGATGTGGCACATTTTTCCATGTGTAATATCGTGTTTATTGTCGCCGATGGTGAAGAAACGAACCAGTGGCCAAGATGAATCGCAGCAGAATCATGTCCTAATTTTTTTCCCTTTTCTAATTTCTCCTTTTCTGATTTTTGCAGCAATATCATGTGCCCCATCACCAATAACTAACACACACATCAATTAAGTAATGTTAGGTAATGAATAGTTTGTAACATTTTTTTGAGTATAGTAATGTTTTTGTAACAAAAAAAAATCAGTAACCAAAATGAAAATCGACCCTTAGTACAGTAACCAAAACATCAATTAACCCTCCACATAACAGGGACCCACCTACCACATATTTAAGTACCCCACATGATAGTTGTTAAACATTAGTTTATTCAGTACTTCCGTCAATTTTTTGGACGGAATGTTAAGTAATAACTAGTTTGTAATATTTTTTTAATATAATAATCTCTTTGTAACAAAAAAAATTTAGTAACCAAAATGAAAATTGTACAGTAACCAAAACATCACTTAACTCTCTTTGAAACAAACAGAAACCCTAGCAACCCAGAAAATTCAAAAACTGGCCAAAAGTATTTTCCTACAACTTGCTATTATGGTCTCAAATAACTACATCTTTATTACACTAGAAACAAGCCCTATAACCAACATATTTTGTAGTATTCTTGAACAAAACCCACCCATCCACCAGCAGCTTTGGGGAAGACTTGGTATGGAACCCCGTAGAGGAAGTTCATATAAGTTGAAATGGAGTATTAATGTTTAAGAATCTCCCAAAAGTTCTATGACGCATATTCCATGCTTAAACCAGCAGAAATGCTTGATATAGCATCATTGCAAGATAGAGGTAGGCCAAGAAAATCTAAAATGAGAAATTGATGTGATGAGATGTATGGATTACAATACTACAAGAAATTCACATACAAATGAGATTAGTATTTACTAAAGAAAGTTATTGTTCTTACGCATATGTTTTCACATTAGGTTGCAAGCGTTTGTGATCTTCAATCATCATGCCAAGTAACTCAGCAACATCTTGTACCCTACACATCACATACAATCCGCAGAAAAAGATGAGCAAGGCGAATAAAGATGGAAGAAATAACAACAGCAACAACAAACAATTGAAATTTTGATATTGGGTCATATAATTCAGTAGAATGGGGAATTTTACCAAATTTTGACATGACTTTCAGTTGGAAGTAGCCAAGACCAATTTCTAGTTAGCTAACAATCCAAGCAAGACAAGCAACCAATGTATGCATCATCCCCAACCATTGCTACAGTAACTCAATACATACTTTTCTAGCCTATTAAGTAACAGTTTAGGTCAAGAAAATCATATCAGAAAATCCACACAATGACAGCTATAGGATCCACAATCTAAAAGAAACAAGTCAAATAGATGAATTTTATTATAATTGTAATTTTTTGAACTTGTACCAACTTCAAATTATATAAATGATGATACATTTGTAATATTTAGTTTAATTTAATATAATTCTTAAATTTATGTTTAATTTCTTAAGTTTTAATATTGAATTAAATTCTTAAAATTTTAAATTTTATTATTTAATAGCAATCTTGTTTAGGAGTGATCATTCGGTTATAACCGAATCGAATAAGCTATTCGGTTATAACCGAAAACCGAATTATTGGTATTTCTGCTATCCGAATTACTAACCGAAAATTAAAAATAACCGAATTACCGAATACCGAATTACCGAATAGTAATTTCGGGTATTCGGGTAAAAACCGAATATTAGTTCCTGTATAGAATTGGTTTCTGAATATGGAATTCTGCTTAACCAGGTTCAAATGCAAGGGGTTGCTGTTGGTCGTGCTGTTGACTTGACTTCCCTGGAAGGGTATGATGACCTTATAACTGAACTGGAGAAGATGTTTGAGATTAAGGGAGAGCTTAAAGCACGTAAAAAGTGGGAAGTTGTTTACACCGATGAGGGGGATGTGATGCTCGTGGGCGATGATCCATGGCCGTATGTGGCTTAAAAACTTTGATCCAGTGTCATCTTTAGATGGCGAAAGAACAACAGAAAGCTTAGATTCAGAGCTAAAATCTGAAGCCTGAAGTTTGGTTTCTTAATTTGTGTTGTTAGAGTTTTGGGGTTAGTAAGATATATGGGGGAAAGGAGTGGTCAAGGTTTTGCAAAGGATAGCTGGACCGCCTAATCTTCCTTTCACGTGGCCAGACCGGATACTTAATATTATAAAATTATTATTTTTTAAATATTAATATTCGGTTAATCGGGTACCCGAATTATCTGTTTTTTAAAACCAAAACCGAAACCGAATAATGAGCAATAAATTGGATATAACCGAAATAAGAAAAAAAACCGAAAAACCGAAATAATTCGGTTAAAAAAATTCGGTTCGGTTCGGTAATTCGGTTTTATCCGTTTTTTGCTCACTCCTAATCTTGTTTATGAATAAAACTAATACGTTAAAAATATGTTTGAACTTTGAACAATTACATGTTTGTGTTTAACCTTTGACATTAGCAATATGGATATGTTTGAACTTTAAGCAAATGCCTTTATTATCTTTATTATAGATTGTTTTACTTTATATTATTGTTTCGTTTGGATAAATGTAAGATAAAATATTAAAATTGGCTTAAAATAAAAAATCCCGCCTAAGCCCCCTAGGCGCTAGGCCCCCCTCGGCCGCCTGCCTCCCGCCTAGCGCCTTTTAGAACATTGCTTTAGACTTATTGGGTTTAATTTATATTTGTGTAATATTAAAATCATATTATAATAGGAGAAGTAATAAGGTAATAAATAAAACCTAACTACACTGCATTATATCTCATACGAACTGTCCGGAGAAGACGATCTGTTTTTTTTTCGTTTCTACTGGTAAGTTCTAATATGCAGCGATGCATGTGTAGAGGTTGAATGTCATGTATCTGTTAAATGCAAAAGTCATTATAATATTACATTCATGAGAGAATCAACTATCTGAATAAAATAATAAATGTACTAAAAGTGATCTTGTTGAGGGGCATGGTTTGTTCCTGCTCAAAGGGGTGTAAAGGAAAAAAAAGTTAATATCTTACCAATATAGAATATATTTCAGAAAGAAATTTCCCACTAAACTGGTAGAGCTTGTTTTATATATATATATATATATATATATATATATATATATATATATATATATATATAAATATATTTAAAGTTACTGGACCTTTGTGGCATTCGGTTAGAATTAGCAAATTTTACTACGAATTGTTTAAACTACTTGTAAATAAAAGTGTATATGAATTAAATTTTATGTTAATTACTGATTACTAAAATATAAATATATTAAATAAGTTGAAATCATGGATAAGGTGTTTGGTTCATTACTAATTGGAATCACATTAATTAAATCTAATGTTAGGATTATAAAAACTATATTGGAATTTTACATAATAATTCAAGTTAATTCATTTTGTTGGTAAGAGTAATAAAATTTGTCTACTAATAAATTTAATAATATTACAGTATTGATGATTAGATTTGTAATAAGATTTTATTTTATTTTATTTTATTAGATTGGAGTGAAAGAGATTAGCATAATTTTATTAAAAACTTCTGAGTGTTGCATTGCTTAATCCAGATACGGATTCCGTACTCCTTCAGCGATAATCTTTTTTATTTTGTTTTGTTCATTTTGCTTTTCGTTTAGAAGTTTGTTACTGCTTTACATGATTGTTCATTCTTAAATTCATGTGATAGTTTCATATTGGCATCGATATTTGGAACTCTTATTTGTACTCCTTAGACTAGTGTATCATGTATAAAGTTATTTTGATATTTGTAGAAATGTACATGTAATATATATTTTGGAGACTGTGGGGATGATTCGTTTCAATTAACATGTGCATATTAGAACCCATTTGTGTTAATAGTGTGTCGCATGTGTTGTGACGTAGTATTTTTGTTAGAATATCGTAGGGTATACCTGAGCTATAACCACCTGTGGGGGTACCGCAGGCATGTTCTCTTGGCACCGAGGCATGACACCTTCCGTGGGAGTGTGATCAGTCCACGACGTCTCCGTTTTGTGCTCCGATGGGAGTTGGCCATTTGGTGTTTTGTTGTGGGAGGCGTATGGGTCGACGCTAATTTTCTGTTCTGTTCTGCGGATTGGTGATGTTTATGCCAAACACGCCTTCCGATTTTGCATGCATCTGGATTGCGCAATCCGATGCATGATTGCATGTGTGGCATTATTTTGATCGACTATGTGGCATTATTTGATTTGCCTGTGTGGCAAGGTATATTTCTGTTTGTTTTGAGCTCGGTATGAAATAACACCCAACCATTTGATTCAGCCTATTATTTCGTTATATTAGTTTTGTTCGTTTCAGTTCATTTAATTGAGTCCGTACTGAGCATTTGGCTCATGTTGTTTTTCTTCCGGCAAATAATCAAGGGGATGAAGGGCAATTTTGACAAGAGCTCCCTTTTATCCAAATGGTTTAGATATTTTGTTTAGGTTGTAATTCAATGGTTTGTTTAGAGTTGTAATAATTATTTTAGATTGTGGTTTGAGTTGGATTGGTATTTTTTATAAGTTGTCATTTGATATTTATTGGTTATGAGACCATTCTTTTGTGGCAAAGCTTTCGTTTTGTTTTGTTATGTTTTGTGCGTAACCTCTCTTTCTATTTTAGAAAGGGGATGTTACAGAGTTGGTATCAGAGCTTAGGTTCTTTCTTGTAGAAAACCTATTTAGGTTTGACATGTGAGTTATGGGTAGACTTTTTGATTAGTTTTTTGTTCCGTTTGATTTTCTATTCAGCTAACATTTGAATCTGTCTCTAATCTGTTTTACTATCTATTCATTGATTTCTTTGTTAAATGGCTCGTATTCGCTAGAGTAGAGTTGCTAGGGGCAACAAAGTGGGTAAAGAGGCGGAGTAGTAATGATGTGCAAACTAATAACCAGAATAATACTACGTTGGCTACCTTGGTGAATTAGGCGGTAAATCAAGTTTTGCTATAATTGGTGGCACTTAGATTCCTGATTAGGGGAACCCGAGAAATAATGTTCCACGCATAAACAGAGAGGAATGGAATGCAGATGGTGTTGATCAACATGTGATTTCGATGTACGTGTGGTTAGAGAGATTTAGAAAACAAAAACTCAAGTCATTTAGTTCAGCTTTATGTCCATTTGATGAAGAGAATTGGATTGCTCATTTAGATAATAACTTTGATTGTTGGGGCGCTCAAAGAACCAAAAGGTGTTGCTAGCTACTTATAAACCAGAGGGAGTGATAATGGTGGCAATGGCATGGCTAGAATCAGAACAGGGATTATCAACAGATGCCTCAACAAGGTCATAATCGTCAGCTTCAACTACCTCGGCAAAAGGTCGTAATCGTCGCCAGTGGCGGCGAATAGTTAGTAGAGGCGTAATCGAAATTCGTTATCCCGAGATCACCGTTTGTTGGGGATAATCCAAATCTTATTCCGATAGTTCATTTTGCTACTTGTGGTGGTCATCATCCAGGGAGGCAGTGTAACAGAGTTACCGGTGCATGCTTTTTGTGTGGGCAAATGGGTCATATTACTAGAGATTGCACCAAGCCAAGTAGAGGCAGTGATAATGGTGGTAATGGAGGTCAGCGTCAGGGAGGTCGGGTGTTTGCCTCGACTTATAACTAAGCGGCAGGTGTGCCATGTACTGTTTCTAGCACTCTTTTAGTTGGCAATCGTGAGGCTTCTATTTTGTTTGATACTGGTTCTACTCATTCAGTTGTTGCTCAATCTTTTGTTCGGCACCTGGGTGTGTCGTCTCAATCCTTAGATTCTGTTGTCTATTGCTACCCCGATGGGTACTTCAGTGGTTATTTTTGCTGTGTATCGAGAATGTCCAATCAATTTTGGGGATAAGGTTCGTGGGGCTGATCTTCCAATGTGTATGCATGATTTTGATGTGATTCTTCGGATGGACTAGTTGGATAAGCACCAGACCACTATCGATTGTTAAGCGAACAAGGTTATATTTGGAGATGCGAAGTCTCCGAATTCATGTTTCAAGGTTCACAGTCGAGTAGAGTGGTGAAGTTAAGTTTAGCTTTGAAGGCTAGGAAGTTGATGGCAAAGGGTTGTGAAGGGTACTTGGCATTCATGAAGGATACCTCTAAGGGTGAGTCTTGTAATGAGGATGTTTCAGTTGTTCGTGACTTTCCCGACGTGTTTCCTGAGGAGTTGTCAGGGTTGCCACCGCAGCGGGAAGTTGAATCTACTATTGAGCTTGTTCCTGGTGCGGAGCCTATCTCTAAGGCACCGTATAGGATGGCACCGTTGGAGTTGCAGAAGTTGAAGGAACAGTTGCAGGAGCTGTTAGATCGTGGTGTGATTCGGTTGAGTGTTTCACCGTGGGGTGCTCCGATTTTGTTTGTATAGAAGAAAGATGGGTCTATGAGGCTTTGCATAGACTACATGGAGTTGAACTAGATTACCATCAGGAATCAGTATCCATTACCGAGGATTGATGACTTGTTTGACCAATTTCAGGGGGCAAGGTATTTTTTGAAGATGGACTTGAGGTCGGGTTATCATCAGTTGAGGGTGAGAGATGAGGATATCTCTAAAACAACTTTTTGAACTCGATATGGGCATTACGAGTTCCTGGTGATGCCATTCAGGTTGACTAACGCTCCAGCGGTGTTTATGGATTTGATGAATCGGGTGTTCAAGGAATACTTGGACCATTATGTTATTGTCTTTATTGATGACATATTGGTTTACTCTAAGTCTAGGGAGGACCATGAGGAGCATCTTCGCACAATTTTGGGGATTTTGCAAAAAGAGAAGTTGTATGCTAAATTCTCTAAATGCGAGTTTTGGTTGGAGCAGGTTGCATTTTTGGGCCATATTGTTTCTGCTGAAGGCATTAAGGTGGATCCTGCGAAGGTTGAGGGTATCACTAAATGGCCGAGACCTACTACGGTGACAAAGATTAGGAGTTTCTTGGGTTCGGCAGGGTATTATAGGTAGTTTGTGGAAAGGTTTTCCTTGCTTGCTTTGCCATTGACTCAGTTGATGAGAAAGGGCACAAAGTTTATGTGGAATGAGGAGCGCGAGAAGAGTTTCGAAGAGTTGAAGAAACGACTTGTGACAGCTCCAATAGTTGCACTGCTATCAAGGACAGGAGGTTATAAGATTTATAGTGATGCTTCGAAGAAGGGCTTTGGGTGTGTTTTGATGCAACACGGTAAGGTGATTGTTTATGCTTCTAAAAAGCTTAAACCTTATTAGGTAAATTACCCCACTCATGATTTGGAGTTGGCAACATTGATCTTTGACTTAAAGATTTGGAGGCATTATTTGTATAGAGAGACTTGTGATATCTTCATCGATCACAAAAGTCTTAAATACATTTTCACTCAAAAGGAGCTCAACAATTCAACATGAGGCAGAGGCGTTGGTTAGAACTTCTAAAAAAACATTATGATGCGAGGATTCAGTATCACCCAGGAAAGGCGAATGTGGTTGCAAATGCTCTTAGTCGAAAGAGTTCAGTGAGTGTAGCGGCCCTTATTACACAACCTCAACTTATTTCGGATATGGAGCGGCTAGAGTTGGAGTTGCATGTACAAGGTTCATATGGGCATTTGGCAGGTATGAGAGTAGAGTCCTCTCTTTATCTCGCGGGTAAAAGAAGCTCAAAAGGAAGATGGGGAGTTGTGGGGTATGGCGCAAAATCTGGAGGAGGGTATGCAGCCCGAGTTTCATATTGGTGATCACGATATGATTTGGTTGGGTGAGCGGTTGTGTGTACCGTCGGATCTAATCATTCGGGAAGTTGTGTTGGCTGAGGCTCATAGTTCGCCATTTTCTGTTCATCCAAGTTCTACAAAGATGTATAGAAATTTGAAGAAGAATTTTTTGTGGAATGGGATGAAGCGAGATGTGGCTAAATATATTGGGAAGTGCCTCACTTGTCAACAAGTGAAGATAAAACATCAACGAGCTAGTGGTTTGCTGCAACAATTAGACATTTCAGTTTGGAAATGGGAGGATATCGCGATAGATTTTGTGACTGGCTTGCCGAAGACTTTCGGGAATAATGATGTCATTTGGGTTGTGGTGGACCGGTTGACCAAATCGACACACTTCTTGGTCATCCATGAGGGTTATTCGGTGGATAGGTTGGTGCAGATCTTTCAGCAGGAGATTGTTAGACTTCATAGTACTCCGGTGTCTATTATTTCAGATCGGGACCCACGGTTCACTTCACAATTCTGGAAAGGGTTTCAACAAGCTTTGGGCACTCGACTCAACTTTACTTCTTTCCACCTGCAAATCGATGGACAATCTGAGCGGACTATTCAGACGTTGGAGGATATGTTGAAGTCTGGTGCACTTGAATGGTCAGGTAATTGGGATGATTAATCGAGCCTAGTTGAGTTTGCTTATAATAACAATTGGCATGCAAGTATTGGGATGGCTCCGTTTAAGGCGTTGTATGGTAGGAAGTGTCGAGTACCAACTTATTGGGATGAGGTTGGCAAGTAGACCATAGAAGGGCCTGAGTTAATTCAAATCACAACGGAGAAGGTGGCGGTTGCTAAAGATAAATTGAGGTCGGCTCGATCACGGCAGAAAAGTTATGATGATACGCATAAGGGACCTTAGAGTTTGAACTTGGTGAGAATGTGTTTCTAAAAGTTTCTCCTTGGAAGGGTATTCGGCGATTTGGGTTGAAAGGAAAACTTAGTCCGCGATATATTGGCCCATTTGAGATTTTGGAGAGAGTTGGTGAAGTTGCATATAGCAGTGTTCTAAAAGTCGGCCTAGTCGGCGACTAGGTCGGGGTCGAAGGCTCGCCGAGTCGACCAGGCCCTAGTCAGTTGATTTAGTCGCTGGCCGACTTAGTCGGCGACTAGTCGGTAAAGTCGGGGAAAATCGGAACAAATCGAAGCAAATGAGGGTAAAAAACAAAACATATGAAATGTTTGGGGCCATAGTGTAATTTGTGGATTTTGATTATTAGTTTTAAACCCTACCCGACTGTTGCTGCTTGTTCTCGAACAACTACTGCTTCTTCCTTCGAGGCTTCGACCGACGACGCCGACTTCTTCTCGCCTGACCGACGACGACGCTACTGTTTCTTCTTCCTTTGACCGACGACGCCGACGCTACTGCTGATGCTGCTCGTCGACTCCTTCTCGCCTTCTCGCCTTCTCACCGTCTTTGAAAGCAGCTTGACGCTTGCTCACTTTTTCCTCCTTTTTCGACGACGCCGATCGCTACTCAGTCAGACTTTTCCTACTTGCCTCTCTCTCAATTTCTCTAATTATTTTTTTTGTAAACATACTGATATAAGGTACTGATATAAGGCTTATAAGCTTATAAGGCTTATATAAGGTACTGATATAAGGCTAAGGCTTAACAGTTTCTCTAAATATTTTTTTTGTAAACAGTTTACAATTTTTTTTTGGTTTTAGTTAATTAGAGAAACTTAAATTAGTTAATTGTAATATTTCATTTTAATTTTTAAATTGTTTCAACTTCAGTTATAAATTAAATTATTAAAATCTGACTGGGGTTTGGAGAAATGACTGATTTTATATTTTTATGCATAGGTATAATATCATTATCAATGGCTCAATCACCATCTTTGTCTTCGGCATCCTCTAATACTTCTGATTGTTCAGTATTAAAAAGAGCTTCAGATGATATTGGATGGGAATATGGCTTCCTTGTAAATCCTAACAGCAAGGATCGTTGGAGATGCAAATTGTGTGACAAAGAGTATGGTGGAGGAGTTTATAGATTGAAACAACACATAGCAAATATCAAGGGAAATGTAGCATCATGCCCCAAGTCAATTTGCTTTGGAGTGATTTACTATTGATTTTGTGCTACTTAGTTTCATTTGGTTAATTTGTTTTCATGTTTTGAACTTAGAGCGTCGAACTATTTGGTTTTACTTAGTTTTCATGTTTTTATTTGATGATTTGTGTTACTTATGTTATTCTACTTATTCAAAACTTATGAAGGAGGAAGGAGAATATATATATTTTAAAAAAAAATTAAAAATCCGACTAGCCGATTAATCCCCGATTAATCCTCTAGTCGGTAGCCAACCGACATGGGACCGACTAGCGACTTTTAGAACATTGGCATATAGGTTAGTTTTGCCTCCACAGCTAGCTCATGCGCCTAATGTGTTCCATGTGTCGATGTTGAGGAGTTATCATTATCATCCGTTGCATGTGGTACAATATCCGTTTGATAAGATTCAGGGTGATCTTACTTGCGAGCTGTGTTACTCGGACTCGCCACTTTTGGGTGGAGTACCCGTGTCGACACGACACGACATTTAGTACAAAAAAGGGATCCGTGACGGATCCGTCCACGTAAATCCACGATCGGATCGGACGATTGTTTTGAAGGTGATTCATCGAAGAAGAAGAAGAGACGAGGAAGGAGGAAGGAGGAAGGAGGAAGGAGGAAGAAGGAAGAAGAAGAAAGAGGAAAGACGGAAGAAAAAAGATCGAGAAACTTACCAAGTCGCCTTTTTCTTCTTCTTCTGAAAGAGCCTTTTTCTTCTCTTTTTCTCCAGCGATGTGAGTGGTTTCACTCAGATCTGTGATTTAAAATATCCTTGAAAAATTACAATTAGGTACTCTATAGTTTTTATAATTTTTTAATTTAGTCCCCAAGGTTTTCTGAAAGTTCAAAATAGCCCTTGAAAAATTACATATTAGTCCCTGTAGTTTTGTTTTCTTCTATTTTAGCCCCTCAAGTTTCAATAGTTTCAGCTTCGCCTTTTGTTTCTTTATATTTTGCACTTCACTTTCTGAGTTTCATGATAAATGCATGTCTATATGAATTTGGACAGTATAAACATTATTGTTAAAAAATTATAGCATACCGTATCCCCGCACTCGTGTCCAAATTTGGATCCATATCCACGTATCCTCTATTTTTTGACTTCACGTGTCCGACACCTAGATTCATACCTTTTGCACCTGCATTGAAGTCCGAGTAAACACGACTTGCGAGGAGCAAGGCGAGGCGATTTTGGATCGTCAAGAGAGGAATATTTGCATCTCTTTGAAAATTAGATAAGTTCCATTCTTTTGATTCCGGGGACGGAATCCTTTTTAAGGGGTAGGTAATGCAATACCCAGGAAAACAAAAATAAAATAAAATAAAATAAAAATAAATAACATTTGAATATATATATTTTTTAAATATTTTAATTGAACTTTTCTTATGTTGGGTCAAATTGTATTTAATTTATGTGAACTATAATAAATAAGGAATTTTATTAATTTGGGCCTTTAGACTTATTGGGTTTAATTTATATTTGTGTAATATTAAAATCCTATTATAATTAGGATAAGTAATAAGGTAATAAATAAAACCTAACTACACTGCATTATATCTCATACGAACTGCGAGAAAGAAATTAGGCGCGAGGCGGCAAAAAAAGAGAGAGAACTGTTGCACTGCGATCCGGAGAAGATGATCTGTTTTTTTTTTCGTTTTTATTGGTAAGTTCTAATAAGCTTTTTTATGTTGCGAGGAATTTGGAATGAGCATAATGCTAGATTATTTAGAGAAAGTTCCTTATTTTTAAGCTATTGAATGATAGGGTTATTTTTCTTGCATCTGTTTGGGCTTTTACTATGGGGGCTTCTACAGGTATCTCTGTGACAAATTTATGTAGAAGATTGGCGGGCTGCACTTTTTTAAGTACTCTTTTGTTTTTGTTTACTGAGGGTGGACTTCTTATTCCCAATTTGTTGTATCCTTTCTTTTCTATTAATAAAATTTCTTCTTTTATCAAAAATATAAAAAAAATTAAGTCTTAATAAAACAAGATCAAAAGGACCACAGATGCTTACTCAATGAAAGACCAAGCAGTTATGGAGGTTTTGTCCATCAACAACAAATAATGGTTATTGTCAACGTCCTATTGCAGCTGTAGATTTCGACTATTCAAGGACATTGCGTCCATCTGTTACTTTTCATTTCTATAGAGCCTAACAATTTATTCTTTTGACCTATAATACGGCATAGGTAGCAATGGATTGACTTTTGAAAGATCTGTCTTTATTACAATGGATAATGTGTCTGGCAGGAAACTAGGAATATCGGAAAATGACATACTTTTCAGTAAATTAATTTTTCATGTAGCATATAGCAATATGCCCATATCTATGTCTGTGAATGAGGAATATGTATATTAGGTTCAATATGGACTCAGAAAATAGCACAGGTCATACTTGAGAAGATTGTTAGAGGAGAAAAAACAAAGATATTTGAAGGAGCAAGTTGATCCACATTCCACTCAAATCATGAATGTGGCAAATAACATAATCACACAAAACAATAGCGACTGTGACTTAGTATAAGAATACTGCAAAATTTAGGATCTAGAAAGCTAGCATGAATCTCTACGTCATAGCTTAATGTCAGCCCGGACAGCCATACCTCTTAACTAGAAATTGCACAACTTATATGAACATAAAATAGTGCAGTGGTCATTGATGTGATGCATAATTCACCTATCGTAGGACTCGGCTCTTGTATATGCTTGGATCACCCAGTTATATGTCTCTGTATCCGGTTTCATATAATCTGCAATCCAAAGCCAGTCATAAGTACCAAATAATGTAAAAGATTTTCACCACAACAGGCAAGGGGCGAACACCTCAAAAAACCAAATATAATTCAAAGATAGGGGATTACAACAACTTCAGTTTATTTTATCAATTTTGAATTTTCTATGACTTTGAATTCCAGGTAAAGTAATTAGTGATGAGCTGAAGCTAAATATAAGACTATTTGGTGGAACAGAATGCTATATCACTACAAAACTGCATAACTAACAGAATTAGGAGAACTATACCATAGAACTCAATATTGCCTATTGCAGAAGAACAAAGGGAGTACCCAGTCACTCATGCATTCAATTCAAGGTAATGCACAGAAATATGTCTAGGTAGTTCCTCTATGCTTCAAGCTTTAATTACAAACATCCATATGGAATACTCAGTGAGAAAGATGAAATAAGATATAACGAACACTGGATCAGGATTCGCCACAAAGTTAAAACTTTAATTGAGCAAAGACAAAAATGCATCAAAGTTATCATATATTGTTAGATAAAAGCATCAAAATCATCATATGCTCCATCTTTTCTGTTAAGCAATTGAACCTCCTCTCAAAGCACATTTCAAACTTTAAGTAAAGAAAATTCTTGATTCCCCAAACTGCCAAACATTAATGAATTAGTATAAAATTCATAAATAACTATATAATAATTGCAAAATAGGTTGAAAATATAAAAGTAAAAATAAGACAATAGGAATCGCAAACCTTCTCCATATTCCATGTTCTCAAATGTTGCTAAAGCAATTTCAGGTATTCCACAAGTAGCCTACCAGAAGAAAAATGAGAAGAAAATAATAATCCAAAAGTCGGGAAATCTGTATAGATAGAAGCTGTAACATAAACATAGCCAATTTAATGATAGCTCATTAGTTCTCAACAGCCAATGTCTCCAGAAAATAAAGATCACAGGTAACTGTACATCTAGTTGATACCCAATGTCACTGCCTCAGAGAGTTATCCCATGAATATTACTTTGCACATTGTAATTTTGGCGATGCTTTATTCAACCCTTTGGTGCTGCTGACATCACAGAAGAATGCAAAGGAATTCCACTCACGTTTATCCATATGTAATCTGATTACACAGTACACGCACCATGTTCATTGGTGGATTTCTCGTAGTTAGTGTTGCAGCGCATGCTACCAAATCTACTAATTTCCAAAGTCTTTCTTTTGATTTAATTTTAACCAAAATTCTGGAAAGATAGATATTTTAACATAAAGGAAATATTGACTGATCATTCAATTGAAAATCAAGCTTTCAGACGAATGGCTAAAACTACACCTCCCCGGCCCCCTTCCTCTCTCCCTTTGAGAGCACAGAAGTAATACATTAAACATTTAAGAACAATTAGCTTATTATTTCCTATTACATTATCTAAGTATTTTAGCATAGTTCATATGACAGAAGCCAGACGGCTTAGTAAAATAGTATACAAAAGGAGGAGGAACCACATGAAACTGGAACAATAACACCAAAACTAAAATTCATAGGAAAAAATGGAAAAGTTGAATCAATGAAAAATGTATCCAATTTCTTTACACTTCTACAGTTGTATGCATCACCTATGCCCTGTAGCAGTATATTTATTTATCTTTCATGTTCCTGTCAGCCTCTGTTTATAGAATCATGAAAATAGGGAAGGTCTGCTATCTAAAGACTTAGTACTGATAACCAAGAAAGCATATCTAATAACAAATCACAACTAGATTTGACCCTTTAGCTGCCAAAATACCATTTTCAGTTCTAGCATGTGGTAGAGTCAAGGAATTTCAAATAAAGTACTTCATTTATATTAGCCTTTTCCCAGAAAACAACATTAAACAAAAGTTTTGAGTCCTGTTTCTTATCCAGAAAAATAAACTAAAATCAGGCTTAACAAGTGTAAATCCATAAGTGATTCAAACAATCTTACCTGTACACTAAGGAGACAATTGAAATGGAAAGTGGTTGCCATCCTTCCAGCTGCCTCCATTTCATATGATATAGTTAATGCATTTGAATGATCCCCGACTTTACAGTCTTCTTCAATTAGAAGATCATAAAGCTTGTCAGTAGCTCTCAGACCACCCACAGCACCCTTCATGAACACTTTATTGGCATCTTCCAAATAATTGCTTCTAACAAGCTCCTCTGATCAAGAAGATGACCAACATAGATTAAATAAAACAAAATCAGAAATTTAAAAGAAAAAAACAAAAAAACAGAAGAGAATCATATGCACAAATATGAATGAAGTCACATGTTTTTTCAGAATATAGTAGAACAATTAAAAGAAAATAAGAAGCATGTACCAATAAGAACCAGCCAAGCTTGTCGGACATCAAAATCCAGCTTTTCCATTGCTGCAAGAATTTCTAAACCTCTAGTAGCACGGCCTTTAGACCCAAACAAGCGAATCAATGCGACAAACGTTTCATGAAGAGGACAAAGGCCTTCGCTTAATTCCCTTCTCAGTGCATGCATCTACATTTTTATGGCAATTATTAAGTCTTGTGCTCAGTAACATGAGAGTAGTAGATAATAGATCTTGTTCACATCATTTATGATAAGATTTTATAGTGCAGAAAATAGGAAAAGTAACCTAGTAAACTGGGAGTCCAAACATTTACCGTTTGTTTGTTATTAGTTTTAAATAACAATTCAACACTGCTGTAGATTTCAACACCAATAGGTAATTGCAACAATAGTCAATAGAAACTGAGAGTCCAAACATTTACCTTTTTTTTATTGGTTTGACAATAAGAATCCAACAAAGCAACAATTTCACCAATAGGTATTCACAACAATAGTCAATATGTATGGGTATATATGTATATGCATATATTGACATTTACATGGAATAAGATATGGACAGATGCAAATTACTACTAAACAAATATATCTATACAATCTCACATCTTAAAGGCCAACTTTTATGAAACTACTAACATGTAGACTCTGTTTCCAGGACTATTAACACCTACACTCTGTTTCCAGGACAAGCAAAAGGAATTCCAAATATATAAAAAGGAAAGCATCTTTTCTCTTAAGTTCCAAACTTGTGTGATGAGTGGGAGCTTTTTACATTTAAAGGAAGACACTGTATTACATGGATATACCATGAGCATTTACTAACTATGTAACACCCAACTTAACATTATAACTATATTTCAATAAAAATTCTAAACAAAACTGAAACATCATAGTCCAATTTTGGAATTTGGGACTCTCATTTTGGGACAGAACTAAAGGAAACGAGACTCCCATTTTGGGACAGGCACTAAAGGAAGTGAGACAAGAATAGCTGAATAGAGGGAGGTGAATGTGGGGGTCTTACACCGCCCTGGTCATCACCGTTGAGCACGTGAGAGACGATCAAACCATGAAAGGAGCGAGGACCAGGGCTAAGCCCGGCGGCAATCATATCATACATCACTTCTGAAACTCCGGCAATGTCACGGCTCCTCACTCGCCCCATGAGCTCCTCCATGAACACTAATCTCAGTCCCTTCTCCGCCGCGCTCGCACTATCCTCTTCCTTCTGCTGCGGCGGCTGCTGCTGCCTCTTCTTCCTCCTCCTTGTTTTCCTCTCTGGCATCGACACAGCAGACGACAAGACCACCGCGTTCCGATTACGGGGAGTAGGAAAGACAGAAGTTGTGAACTTTATGGGAAGGTGTGCGTAGGTCAGGAGGTTCGCCATTTATTAGAATTTAGGACTAGTAATTGGAGAAAAGAAATGATGTGTGAAGAGGATAAGACTATGATTCTGCATAGGCCAGCGGGGTTTAAGGAGAGTAAGAGTTTATTCATTTAACACTTTTAAATATTACTCCCTCCGTCCCCGTCCCCGTCCCCGTCCCCGTCCCCAGATAAAAGTTAAATGAAATGATAAAATTATTCATAATAATATTTTATTAATCATTTTTAATATAGATGAGATAGTGACTTATTATACTTATTAAATATGAAGAGAGAATTAAAATGAGAAAAATATAAGATATTTAAGGCTAAATGTATAATAGGAAAAATTATATAAAAGTTTGGTTATTAAAAAAAAGTGGATATTTAACATGAGATTATCCAAAATAGTAATAAGGACTTTTATTATGGGACGGAGTGAATATAAAATTTTAGTTGTATTTAATCTTTATAAAAGTTTATTGATATTTAATTATAATTTTTGTAATATTTTTAAAATTTGAGTGGTATTAAATTGAGACTTTTATAAAGTCTATAAAATTATTTTGATATTCAAAAAATTATAGATTTTTCAGATTTTTATCAAATGGTAGAGTTTGAAAGGCTTTAGAAAAAGAGATACTCATATCCAAAATCTGACCTCATCTCTAAAGACTTTCAAAGACTTTTAAATATTTGAGAAAGGGAGAAGATGAACAAAGGAGAAAGAGAAAAAGAAAGAGATAGAAAAAATCAAACAAAGAAGAGAAAAGAAAAGAATATATATATATATATATATATATATTTCTCACTTTCTCTTACTACCTTAGTTCTCTCAAAATAAAAACTCCAAAAGGAAAGAGAGCTATTGTAGCAGGTGAGGAGAGAGAAAAACGAGGAAGGGTTAAAAAGACGGAGAAGCATTAAGGGTTTCAAATAAAACTAATGGTATAATGAAGATAACAAATATTTTAATATCATTTTATATTTCTTCACTCCCATAAAAAAATCTCATTTATTATATTTGTAAGTATTAAGGAGGTATTTTGTTTTATGTTTATATTTAAAAGTAATATATTTGTTAATTTTGTTATTTGTTAAAAATTATAAATTATTAGTTTAGTAGTAATGACTTGATAGTAAAACGACAATGAACAATTTTAAAATCGAAATTGTTATTTTATATTATTGTTAGTAGAAAATGACTTTTTTTATGTAATATAATTTTATAAAACATGACATTTTCTTGTAATAGACTGGGTATGATCTAATAATTCAACTTCAACAATGCCTTTTATTTCAAATTAGGTTGTGACATGATCAAAATATTTTAATATTATTTAATATCGTACTCATTTCATCTAAAATATAAAATCTTTGTTGATTTTTAACAATTAATATAAGTTGCATGATATATTAGAAGTATACAAAAGTCTATCAAAGTCTTGGTAAAAAGTCTGTCACTTATTTCATGGAGTCTTTAAAAGTAATTTTAGAAATCTTTAAAAATCATTAAAATCCACAAACTCTACAAAATTATCACTTAAAAAAAGTATTTAAAAGTCTTTATTGAATACACCCTCCTAAGTTTGGGTTTAAATTTTCGATCTAGAAAAATAAAACTTGATACTAGTGCGTGCTTTGAAATGTTTGGGATTACTAAAAGAATCAAAAAAAGAAGAAGTGATTAATGCCTTTTATTATAATTAGTTTTAAAAAAGTAGTTTGTATTGTAGACACTCGAAAATTTTTGTATTCATGTTACTAACCTTGTAGGAGGGCAAAGTCGTCTTCCAGAGATAACCCTGGAAGTCAAAGCAGCACAGTCCAGGAGACAACCTTGGGATACTCAGTTTACCATCTCGGAGACAACCCCGAGATATTCAGTCCAGTCCCGGAGACTACCCCAGGATACTCAGTCTTTACCATCTCGGAGACAACCCCGAGATAGTCAGTTTACCATCTCGGAGACAACCCCGAGATATTCAAATCGATCCGAGACAACCCCAGATACTCGGTCTTTACCATCTCTGAGACAACCCCAGATAATCGGTTCGATTCGAGACAACCCCTGCAATCCTCGCCCATCTCGAGAGACAATCCCGAGATATTCGATTCGATCCGGAGAGACAACCCCGAGAGATACAGTTCAAACCTCGGAGACAACCCCGAGGCATGTAGTTGCAGTTTAAGAGATAGCCCCGAAAATGCTTGTTTCAAACCCCTGCGGCTTCAACCTCGGTGATAGCCCCGAGGCACTCAGTTCCCAAACCTGAAGATAACCCCGGGAGGACAGGCATGCCTCAGAGGCAACCCAGAGGACATTCAAAGATTTGGTAGCAATTCCAATCTCGAGATAACCACGAGCAACGCGGCGCTAAATCAAATTTTGAAATCGGAGATAACCGGTGAGGGAAAAATGTCATTTTGTCACCTCGATCCCACATTCCCGACGTCTCAACATTTCAACCTACATGCTACACAGAAGTGTCCTGCAAGAACCATAGCTCCAATTCCGAGTGACTACTACACAAGACAGCACACCGGATGGAATTTGAAGACCTGAAGACCTGGGCATGCACCCATCTTCCCGACTTTGTACAACCTCATATCCCATGTCATTGTGTAGCTCTCGACAACAACATGCCGTAAAAGGTCTTATACACCTCGATCGGATGCCCGGATTGAAGTTTTGAAGGTTCGCACGGACAACACGTTGTACGAGTGCACGTACTTCGAGACGGCAGGGCCCGCAGAGCTTGGGGCACCCTAGGCAACCACATGTACACCTGCAGCTCCCCCCTCTATAAATAGAGGGCTTGGGGTGACCATTTTGAAAAAGGAAAAGGTGAGGAAGCCCTGTCCAATTTGCTATATACACACACTATAAATTGAGTGATTTCTCATTTCAAACACTTGTGAGCTTATATTTGGCTACTTTTTACCGGTGGGAACCGAGTGTTCATCCATTTAAAGCTATTGAAGTCTGCTTTGGCAGTCCACTGTAAGCCTTCTTGTATTACTTAAAGCCTTTTCACCACTTCTTGCACACACTTTTATTCACGTTGAGAGTCGCGCGTGTGTGTATGCCTGCCAAACCGGAATTCATGGGCTTTTATTGCTTTTCTATATATATACTTATATATATATATATATATATATATTATTATTATCGAGTTATCTCGATTGAGTCTGAATATAATATTCAGAGCGTTTATTGCTTTTATTCATATATATAAATACTTATAGATATATCTCATGTCATCAAACTATGTTTGATTGAGCCTGGATTTTATATCTGGAGCGTTTACTGCTTTTATATATATATATTGTTATCATCAAACTCTGTTTGATTGAGCTTGAATTTATATCCTATGTTTACATATATATATATATATATATATATATATATATATATATATATATATATATATATATATATATATATATATATATATCCTCAATTCAATTAACGAACCAAGCACGGATCGATATATATCCAAATCGTTTATAAACTATATATATATATATATATATATATATATATATATATATATATATATATATATATATACATATTTACATTCTTATACAGCCTGAGTTTACTTACGTGGCCATTTATTACTTTCATTTATATTTTCGTCACCGCACTGAGTTTTACTTAGCGGTTGATCGATTATATATATATATATATATATATATATATATATATATATATATATATATATATATATATTTACAACTTTTATATATATATATAATTGTTTACACTTTCATACAATTTGCTACATCATGTGAGCCTAGTAATCATGTGATTACAGATTCAGTCTCCTAAATCTAGATTTGATTCCCGTGATGGACATTTTCAGCTGTACATGGCTTGTAAATTATTCACGGTGTTCGAATTTCCTTAGACGACTCTCATGCCCACAAGGAATTCTAAGATCGCTTTTATCTTATTTTACGGAAGATGCTTGCATCTCTCGAAAATAAAAGCAATCAAGCCGAATACATATAAAATGGAAGTATCAAAGGCCTCAATTACTATTGAGCATAAGGGTTTAAAAAACCTCTTTTACAAAACATCACTACTATATATTGTTAAAACTGAACTTTTATACAAAATTCAAACCCTTTGTATATAGGTGCAACCGAGGCATAACACTACTTCCAGATAATTGCACATTGATCTACACACACACACACAAACATTCAGATAATGATTTAAATTGAAAAGTGGCGGTCACCGTGGTAACACGGATGTCGGGGGGTGCCTAACACCTTCCCTCCGCATAATCAAGCCCCCGGACCCTAACGAATCTCGGTTTCACAGACCCGTTAAATAGTGTCACATCACTAGGTCAATGTGCAAACCTTTTCTCGGTTGGTGTAACCATTTAATAATACCAACTGGCGACTCTTACAAGTCCCAATTGTCGACATATACATGTCAGACCTTTTCACAATTTGTTTTTTCAAACAAATCTCACCTAACATGAGAACACCAAAAGACAAGAACAGAAAAGGGACAAATAAAAATCCCGACGTCGATAGGTGGCGACTCTGCTGGGGACATCCAGTAAGAGGGCTTAAGTCGCTATTACAAACTTTTCAAAACCATTATCTGCTTGTGTGTTGATGTTGCATTTACATTTGAATGAATGTGTACGAATGCATTTACTTATTGCACCTAGTGCTTCGCACCATATCTGCTTGTGATATTAGTGCTTCCAACATGTCATCATTTCCATACGGTGAGACACGTTGTTTGATTACTGGACTCGTAGGAAGACTAATTCCAATGAGGCTCGGGAAAGGCACCACCCAGATTCGCTCCAGTTGAAAGACCAGATTAACTTCCCGTCAAGTAAATTGCGATGATCTGGGAACCTTCATGCCAAAAAGTCGCGAGAGTAGCCTAAGATAGGTCAGCCTCTGATAAACCAAACGCGGAGGAAAGTTTCTTCATACTTTCCCATTTCAATTACTTGTAAATTCAATTACTTGTAATTTCATTTCCATGTCAATCTCAATGTAATGGAAAATATAAGGAAAATGTGTACATGCATTTCCTTTATATCAAAACCTGACATGTTATCTTGTCAACTAACATCCGTTTCGCAGGACAATACTCCTAAACGGACACATTACGTAATGTTTCTACCTTCACCAAGACTAAACTACATAAGTCTTTTTGTAGGGATATAATTGGTCCAGTAACCCGTTCAAAATCCAAAAAGGCAACGAGCCTACAACCAAGCATGGCTTCATCTTGCCAGTCTAGTCCTACTCATGTCTCTCACGAGGAGTTCGAAGGACTAAGCAACCAAATTACAGAGTTGGTTGTTATGCTTAAAGAACTGCACAAATCCACTCAGGGTCCACGAATGTCCATATATACAGAATCCTCTGCACAGGGAGGAACTCAGGGATCGGACAAAGAAATTCCTGTACCCAAATCTCAGTTGGACAAAACCAGCAAAACCCCTGAAACCACCCATCTCAAAGAAGATCCAGACACCGGTGATATCAAGAAAAAGGTCCTACAAATGGAAGAAACCATTCGGTCTATCAAAGGGATTGGAACACACGAGAGTGTTTCATATGCAGACCTTTGTATCTTCCCTGGGGTACATTATCCAGAGAAGTTCAAGACTCCCAATTTTGAAAAGTATGATGGATTAGGAGATCCTTACACACATTTGAAAGTATTCATCGGAGAGCTCGGATCTTATACCGATGATGAAAAGCTCAGAATGCATCTGTTTCAGAAGAGTCTGATTGGTGAAGCTAGATCATGGTATACCAGATTGGACAACTCAAAAATTCATAGTTGGGAGGAGCTAGCTCATGCTTTCCTCAGTCAGTACAGTTTCCAAACTCAAATGGCTCCTGTAAGATCCCAACTTTTTATAAATAAAATCGAATTTTCTCTAATTATTATTGTGAATAATAAGGTGTTAATTTGATATAATACTTTGGTTATGGGTGAAATGTGAAAATTTTGCAAAATAAGCAAGTGGTTATAAAATATTCGTTTTGTCGGGGAATATTCGTTTGGTCGTGGAATATTCTTGTTGTCGGGGAATATTCGTACGACGACACAACCATTTGTGGGCCCTATAACGGATAAATGTCAGATGAAGAAAATGACAAGTTTAAGTTTTTATAAATAACGGCGTAATTGTTACCGTTAACACTATTGGAATACCTAGTGGTTAAAATACGATAATATCGCGTGGTTGCAAGAGTAGCTGCAGTATTACCTAATATTTTGAAATTATTGATTCTTGCGTGAAGGCCTACTCGATAATTGTTACGGTAATTCTTTATTCAATATTTTATTTTATTGATTCAATAATTGATGCGTTGATATGTTATATTATTGTTGTTTCAATAATTGTCACCGCATGATATTTCCCATTAACGGATCAATAATTCATATTATTTGAATAATATTATTAGATAGCATTATTAGCAATGTTTAAGGAAGTTACATGCAGGAAGGGGTTTGGTCACCTAATTGCGGCGAATAAGGAGAAATCCTTATCTAAAATCCCTCTTTCCACAGGAGCGACTTGATTGTCATAATTGTGATTCTGTAATATTATTTGTGAATAATTAATTATTGATTTATATGATAAGGAAATATTTATTTTATGTGGATATAAATGATGAATATATTTATTGTGGTTATAAATGAAGGAATAAGTGCTGAGGTGTTTTATCAGTATTTTGTCGGAATAGAGGTGTTGAAAATCATCCGTATGTCGATTTTATACATTTTTCATTTGGAAAAACTTAAACTTACAAAGTTGTAGATAATTTAATTTCCTATGGAATAGACTTGAGATTTGAATTTTTCTGATAAAAGGGCTATTTATTATGAATTATTGAAGTTTAGAAATTAAATATTTTTATTAAAAACATGATGGTCCCCACTTTTGGTTGGTGAGAAATAAAATGTGCTGGATTTTATTTTCAAAAGTGGTGGGCGTGAATAATGTGAGTAAAAGCCATCGGTAGCGAGTTAATAGTCTATTTATGGCGTTCTAAGCATTTTGCTATAAATAGGGTGCTTAGTTAGAATTGAAAATCACACCAGAAATAAGTTTTCTCTCTTTCTCTCTCTATATTATCGAGCGTATTTTGTGAGTATTTATATACTTTGTGAGTTCTTTATTCATCGGTCTGAAGTTTCCTTGACCTTATACATTATATTTTAAGCTAGGAAATCTTTGTTCTTTTGAGGTAAGAGATATTATTTTCTTCATAATGATGTTATTCTTTCAATATCATTGTACCGAAATATTGGTATGGATTTTATTGTGGAATTTCTACCTTTTTGTGTTAGAGTTACTATTCACGTATACAGCACTATTCACGAATACGACATTATTCACAAAAAAAATGAAATTTTCTTTTCTTTGTCCAAGTTGTCTATTATGGTTACTATCTTTGATTGTATCCATGTTTTGATCTTTATTCTTGAATTTGCTCCACAATTGATTATTATAAGGTATTTTTGAACTTGGATAAACTAAAGTACGAATCCCTAATCTTTGATCTTTTATCTCACTGGATTCATTTTCTTTAAGATATTTTTCATCATTCTCAGTTCTAAATGATGATATTACTGAATATCTTTGGCCTATAGTTCAAAGATGAATGATTACCTAATGAATATCTTTGACCCGTAGTACACAGATGAACAAGTGTTGAGATGAACATGACCAACTGGTGATACAAATGAATATCTTTGGCCTGTAGTGCAAAGATGAATATTTGATTCAAGATGTATATTGATTGATGTTACAGGGATAAAATATTGATGATGGACTTTTAAATCTTAGAAGATAGTAGAATTCTTTCTCTATTTGACTCTTCTAATGGATTGTTGTTTCCGCTGCAGTTGTTCATCTAAAACTTGTTGTCTATTATATTTTATCAGATTTTTTCCTGTTGAAGACTAATGATAAATTGTTGTATATTATCTTATTCATAATATTCTTTACTGGGCTAGTTGAGCTCACCCTTTTCCTTTTTGTTCTTTTTTTCTTCTCAGGAGGTGAGAACATATCAGGAACTAGCCGGGGTATGGAGTGATGGTTCAGGATAGTTGTTTTAGTAGTCCTCACTATTTTGTAAAATAGTGTATCAATAATTGTAACGAGGACTCCTTTTGAGTTTGTATACTGTCTATTAGACAATATTTGTATTCAAACTCACAGTATATGTGTTGTCGTATTTTGCAAGATAATTGTATTACTGAGGTTGTATTTATTTTTATACCATGTATTTGACGACTTCGGAATGGGTGATGTATACCTATTTTTTGGGGGCGTCATGAGTTAATATCGAGCTTAGGATATGATCCTTCTTTGAGATGTGAGACAAGAACTAGGAGGGAGAGGCGGGGAATTCCTTTGCTAGTATGACCTGACAAAGTTTAATTGGTATTTATTTGGTCGGTCAGAGTATATGGATAATATGTGACATGTCAATTAACCCTTATTTTATGGCAGCTGGAAATATTAACAATGGAGTGAATCGGACCGGTGGAGACACCTTTAATCACCACCCGAGGAACGTCGCAACATGAAGGCAATATTCCTCCCGTAAAACAACACTCACCGAACAAATGATGAATGATGGGATGTTTAGAAGCTTTTTTGCGTTCATGCAAAAAATCGAATTTAGACTTCGTGCACAAAATACGGTGGAAATGATAGCAATGCGCCATTGTCACAACCCAAGCGATTCAAGGAGTTAGGACCACCAAAATTTGCGGAAAGCGGATCCGATTAAGGCGAAAACGTGGGTCAAACAAATTACCAAGATATTCGATGTCTTGGGATGCACGGAGGAACAAAAGGTTCCATTCGCCACCTTTATGTTCCATGGTGAGGCAGACTATTGGTGGGAGTCTGTGAAGCGTACCCAGCCTGCTGCACTCAACATGTCTTGGGAAACATTTCAGAAACTGTTTAATGACAAGTAATTTCCTGAAAGTATTCGTCATATGAAAGAGGTAGAGTTTATCAGACTGTAACAAAATAACATGACGGTGTCCCAGTATGAGGTGAAGTTTGCAGAGTTATCCTGGTTTGCACCTCATTTGGTATAGAATGAGGAACGAATGACACGGATGTTTCTGAGAGGTCTAAAACCCGAGATTCGGCAATATCTTATCTCTCATAAATTTTCTTTATATTCAGATGTTGTCAACATGACTTAATTATTAGAGTGAGATAATGAGTATGCTCAACCGAGGGACCACAATCAGGGTCATACTGGGTGGCGTTAGATCATCGAACAATGATAACCGGTATGAGGAGGAAAGAATCTGAGACAAAAGCGGTAACCACTCGGGTGGTAATCGTGGCCATGATAATAGGAGAGGTGAGTCAAGTGGAAATTTTAGAAAGAGGAGATTCAACAATGACGGGAAGGCGTCGTTGACACCAACACCAATAACAAATTCTAGGGGAGAGAGAGAACATCCGAGCTTAGATCTTCTACGATCACGGAGAGGAGGGACACATAAGTCCAAACTGCTTCACGACCTTCCAAGGTGTGTTTCGATTGTGGAAAAAGATTCATATAACCCGGTTTTGTCCCGTTAACGGTCGAAGTCCAATTTGAGCAGCGACACCAAAGGCGACTACGGACAAAACAAAGTCGATGGGATTCAAGGAGGCGTTTGTCGTGGATGGCCAAAACGCGAGAAACCTAGAACAAGGTGATCACGAGTAAGCTAATCATAAACTCTTGCGAAGTTTATACCTTATTAGATCTGGGTTCTACCCATTCTTTTATCTCTCTGCTTGTGCTCAACATTTGAACTTGACTCAGGAGAAATTAAACCTTGACTTATCTGTTGAGACTCCGTTAGGAGAAACTTTCATTACATCTAATGTTTATAAATCTTATTTGATTTAAGTTGGAACCATAACATTACCTGCCGATCTTATTTTGTTGAAAATACTTGTATTTGATGTGATCTTAGGGATTGATTGGTTAACCACTCATCATGCTAAAATTGATTGTTTTCGTAAGGTTATTAGTTTTCATATTCCTAACCAACCTGTTATGCGAATTCAAACAACCAAACCACTAAAATCAATCACTGTCATATCAAGCCATAAAACTATTCGTTTATTGAAAAATGGATGTCAAGCTTTCTTAGCCCATGTCATGGACTTGAACAAAAACACGTCAGATTTGAATAATATTTACATTGTTAGTGAATTTCTGACGTATTGTAACATTTTAGAATTTTAAATTGTAATATTAAATATTTATTAAATTATATAAGTATTTAATGGATATATTTATTGCTAAATAATAATTGTTCAATTTGATTTGATTTGATTTAGTTAATTATTTGTTAAGTAAATAATTAAGGAGTTAATTAAATTAATTGTTATGAGATTATGTACCAATTTAATTTAATAGCTAAGCTAGAGAGCTTATAATGATTAAATGAATTATAATATTTTAATTGAAATTTGTAATTAAAATAAGGTGTTAGTGGGTTAAACATAATTATAATTATAAAGGAAACTATAATTATGTGGTAATAATTTATGTGTTAAAGTAATTTAATAGATTAGTATTTGAATTTATTAAATTAATTATTAAAATTAATTAAGTAGAAGCGTGACAAATAACCTTGCTATAAATGAGTTATTAAAATAAATTAAAAGAGTTTAATTTAGTTTTGCCAAACATGTCTTAATGCATATTAAGTCTTTAATCTAATGATGTTTTATTAAACAAGGTATAAGTATTAATCCATTTATTCTAATTGTGTTTTACCAAACAAGGCATAAGGATTAAATGATTATATTTTAAGTGGGTAACCAAACAAGCCTTATGGCTTTTGATTTTCAAAAATATTATAAGCGATATCGCTTATACTTATATTTATATTATATAATTAATATATATTATATCTTATACGTTATAATTCTAAATGCGTATGTTAGACTAGAAAAAGAAAGACTCAATTGAAGAAAAGGAGAGAAGAAGAAAACTAAGAGAGATTTGAGAGAATCCTAACAGGTTTTGATAAAAGGAATCGGAAGAAAGAAGTATTGTTGATCATAGAAAGAAAAACCTTCATCATCTAGCATCTGAAAGGTATCATCCAAACCTTTTCCTTAAAAATTTTGTTGTCTTCTTCTTCTTCCAAAAAGTTCTCTATAAAATAATTATAAAAGATGAATTGTTGATATATATATATATATATATATATATATATATATATATATATGATAATAATTGTTTATAAAAGGTTGTTTTCATAAGTTAAATATGAGTATAGATAAAGTAATTCATATATGTATGTAAATTGTGAAGAAAAAAAATATATTACAATGTGAGTTCATATGAATATATATACATGAATATGGCTTGTTTAAAATCAAATTAAGGTGTGATTAGTTAATATATATATATATATATATATATATATATATGACTATTGATTTTGAAAGTAGATGAATACACATAAACATGGTAGTTTGAATTAACTGCTTTTGATTGAAAAACAAAGTTACAGATGATGATTTTCATTAAAAATGTCAAAATGGAGTTTTGCCAAAAACATTGAAATTGGGTGTTATAAAGTTGATGTTTATGTTATTGTATGTGTAAAAACATGTTAGGAGTCTTTACAATATGTTTACATGAAGTCTCTATATGAATTACATGTTAATTAGCTTGTTAGATTGGAGCTTGTTGGCCAATTTGGCTTTCTGTTCATCTTTGTTGCTTAGAAATTTGGTAGAATTTTGAGTTTTAGCCAGCAAATGACCCAAAGAATATAGGTTTCAAGGTCATGATTACCAAAGACTACGCATAACGCCAAACATTAGCTCGAGTCTCGCCACAGAAGGCCAAACAATCGACCCATACGCCATGTAAATCTATGAAAAACATGACATGAAGTTAGCGAGAATGGTCTCGCAGTTTTTACTTGTTTACACAAAGTCTGAAAATAAATGTTATGTGTTAATAATAGGAATGTTAAATAATGATTTCAGTAGTATTAAACTAAGAATGGGCATGTTATCAAGGGTTAACTAGTATTAACATAATTCAGTTATGTGAATTGAAAATCAAACCTACATGGTGTATATACTTGTTTATATGTATAAAATGTTGGTAGTGACTAATTACGTCATGATGACATATATATAGGATATTGAGATTCAAGTTGTAAGGTTTAGCTTGTGCTCAAGGCAAGTTCTCTAACCCTAAAACTTCGTTGTGCAAGTTTAATTTCATTGAGTACGTTATTGCTTTCAAATTCAACTTCTATTCTTGCAAGTTGCTACCTCTACACTTTTGTAGAGCTAGATTGTCTATTATTGAGTAAATTCTTATATCTAGTTGCTCATAATGATGCAAGTATCCCAAATCTTATAGGTTAATATTGAGCAAGTTTCTTTAAATATGTAACGTGTTATTTAGCATGCGAGTTGCTATATTTTAATATTCTAGTATTGAATAACTTTATAGTTCAAATTACTATTCACTATGCATGCTTAGTATCCAATTTTCAATAACCTTGATTTAATATTATTCAATCAAATTATGCTACGATTATCCAATGTTTATGCTGTTAAATTATTCCTAAAGCATGACATTAAATTTACAAATATCAATTCAGTTATGATTATTCCATAGCATACAGTTAGTTCTTTTGCATTCAACTAATCCTTAGTAGATTACCGTTGAATTCTAAAATTACCTTGTAATGTATCCAAACCAAACTTACTTTGGTGCGGACTTGTATTCTAAATACTGAGATGAACAACTCTTTTATTAGAGGTTTACGCTTAGCGTTAAAATGGTTATGCATAATACATTGTACGAAGGGTTGATCCCCCTAAAGACGTGGAGTCCTTATAGTTATTAATGTTAAAATTTAAAGTTGAAAGATTACTTATAATCATGGACATGATTCATGGTCATTAGACCTTCGATGAATGTTATAATTTTCGGAAAGTTAATAGAACACATTGTTCAAATTCTATTGAGCCTAGTATTGGCAATTGATGTAAAAGTTTAAAGATTTACTTATTGTTATTCCAAGTGGGCCTTGTTTGCTCACTCTTTCCTCTAAAATTTCTTACAGCTAAAGCTGAAAAGGGTGACGCACCTAACCCCAGTAAGGGAAAAGGAAAGATGAACAAATACTGAAGACTTGTAATAATTTTGATAGTTTTATTATCAGACTTTGGTTTAAAGATTGTAATGAAGTTTATTTAATTTCCAAATTTGAATGTTTGTAACTAAAGGTTAGATAACCTGGGAGATTTTTTTTTGTATTTAAGTTTAATCCTGTATGGGCAGGTTTTCATTATTCAATTTTATTATGATTGGGTAGTTATAAATGAATGTTTTTATTAAGTGAACACCAAATCTTGACGAAATGAAGTACCAGGATTTGGGGGTGTCACAAGTTGGTATCAAAGCTTTAGGTTATGAACCTTAGGTGGGGAAAAGCCTTAGGAAGTAACCTCTGAAAAGACAGTGGTGATTAACTCTTATCGAGTTTTAAGGAAGAAGTAATTAAACACTTATGTGCTTGTGTGTTTATAAATTATGTGCTCGTGAGAGTCGAGTAGTAATGATTAATAATTAAAACTTTAAAACTTTGTTGTCAGGATGACTAATGTTGGAGCATCCAGTCAGGCTAGGGAGGAGGGACCTCAAATGCCTATAGAGGAGGAGCCTCGTGACATTCAGGTAGTTTGGGGACAACTACTGCCACGGGAGTCAGCCCCGTTGGTCACAGTAGTTGAAGATGAGGATGATGACGTGGAAACGGATGAGGAGGATCCCATTGAGTTGCCACAGGAGGATGAGGATGACGAGGATGAGGAGACTCCATTAACTTCGATGGCTGCTCGTATGTACGACGAAGTTTACGACCGTAACGTGGAACTTCAAGATACAGTTGAAGAGTTGCGGAGGACATAGTAATGAACAATGACTCGCAATGACACAAAAAATACTGGTGAGATCCGGGATCGTGAGGAACGGTGATAAATGCCGAGGAGAAACTAGTACGCATCAAGGAGAAAAAAAGAACAATTGATCAAGTGGTCGCTAAAAATGAAGAACAAGTTTGAGAGAAGAATCTACTAAGAGGGCAAGAGTCAAAGATGCATACGAGGAAGCTTTTCAACGAACCGGATTAGCAGAAGAGAGACACACGCAAAGAGGATGAAGATGGAGATGGATAAAGTATTTAACACCGCAATTAATCGAGCTCAAGATCGGGTCATGGGATATCCTATTCGATTCGACGAGCCTTTGCCATCATACGTATTAGATCGCGAACAACAATGTTTTGGTCATGGAGGAAGAACGTAGTAGGGCCAAGAACTATCTTAGTAGAACATCGTAGTTGTTGCATGATGAATAAAATGTTAAATAAGTTGTAAATCCCAAGTGTTATGCAACCTATGGGATATGACGATGATGTTATCCTGAAACTTTAGTAGTTCAGGGAAGTAATGTAAATAGCAGTGATGCTATTGTTTTATGTTTTCAAAAAGGTTATGAATAAATAAAAGTTGTTACTTTATTCAAAGTGTTATGTGTTATGTGGTTAATTCTTTTTGGAGACAAGTTAAGTAGAAATTACTTAAAAGAATTGAATAATAATCTAATGAATGTATTTTTAACAGAAAATGCCTCCCAAACGTAAACCACCACAACAGAGAACCACTGAAGGAACTAATAACGACAATGTTGATGGTAATCCCGTTCAACAACTAGTGAAGCTACTGATAGGAGCGTTGCAAAATCAACCACAGAACCAAGGAACAACGTTTAAGGATTTCAAGGCGGTTGGACCACCTGAATTCCGTGGGTCCATTAATCCAGTCGAAGCACAGACCTGGATTATGGAGATAGAAAAGGTATTTGATGTCGCTAGGGTAGGGGATAACCAGAAGACTGCTTTCGCAACATTCATGTTGAAAGCAGAAGCTAGTTATTGGTGGCAGGCTAATAAAACCCGGGAAGGACCAGGAGTGATGACCTGGGATAGGTTCAAGGAGTTATTCTTGAGACCTATTTCCCGAGAGAGTTCAAGAGTCGCTTAGAGGTTCGATTTTGGGCTGAAGCATGGAACAATGATGATGATCTCGAGTATACCACGAAAATTCAACGAATTGGCGAGGTTTTGCGCCATATCAATCAAAGCATAGATGAGCGTAAAGCGAAGAGAGATTTGAACAGGATGAAGCCTGGTTTGTCAATGATGGTTTCCACTGTTCCATTGAAAACGTTTGCAAAGATAGTGATGGAGAAGGCGTTACTCGTTGAAGGTGGAGGCGAAGCGGTGACAAAATTCAATCAAGAAACGTAATAAGAAGAAGAATGAGAATGAGATTAAGAATGGAGGTGGTGGTGGTGGTGGAAAACAACAACAACAACAATAACAGTTTGAAGAGGAAGTGGAATGAGAACATGGGTCTTTGAAACCAAAGGGGATACCAAAAAAACAAAAGTTTGAAGCATGTGTGACATACGGGAAATTTCACAAGGGTGCGTGCTTGATGGGGAAACGAGTATGCTTCAATTGTGGCCAGGAGGGTCACATCACCCCAAATTGCACTCAACCAAAGAAGAATGTTTGCTTTATGTGCGGATCCAAGGATCATTTTGCTCGTGAATGTCCTAAGAAGAAGGATGGAGTGACAACTAGAAGCAATGGAGGTAACAATGGAGGTACATGGGCCATTCTGGGACTCGCAAACATCAAACAAACCCACGCCTAGAACCTTCAACATGACTGTGCAGGATGCTGTGCAATCAAAAGATGTCGTGTCAGGTATTATCCCAATCAATGATATAAATGCTTATGTATTATTTGATTCGGGTGCTACTTGTTCTTTTATATATGATGAATTTGCTAAGAGGTTAGGAATGCCTAGTAAAGAACTAAATTTTCCTTTGAACATAGAAATTGCGAATAAGGAAGTAATCCCTGTTAGGTTCGTATACAAGAACTGTAGGGTGAACATTAAGGAAAATATCTTTATGGTAGATTTGATTCCGATTAGACTTGGAGAGTTTGATGTTATTTTGGGAATGGATTGACTGTTCAAGTTTGGAGCGGTAATTGATTGCCAAAAGAAGTGTAAAACCTTATGACTCAAATCAAAGGTAGTATATATTCTATGGTAGCAAGTCGCCTAGACAAATGAAATGTCTGACGATTATGCAGGCCAAGAAATTATTGAGTCAAGGCTGTGTGGGCTATTTAGCTTACATAGTCGATACTCAGAAGAAGAATGTAAAATTGGAAGAAATACCAGTCGTGAGGGAATTCGAGGACGTGTTTCCAGAGGATTTGCCAGGACTTCCGCCTGACAGAAATTGAGTTCGTGAATGACTTGGTGCCGAGAACAACACCAATATCGAAGGCCCCGTACAGAATGGCTCCGGTAGAGATGAAGGAACTGATGGTACAATTGCAAGAGCTACTAGACAAGAAGTATATTCAACCAAGCGTATCACCGTGGGGAGCGCTGTTATTATTCGTCAAAAAGAAGGATGAGCCAATGCGACTTTGCATTGATTATAGGGAATTGAACAAAGTCACTATTAAAAACAGATACCCGTTGCCAAGAATAGATGACTTGTTCGATCAGTTGAAGGGTGCTAAATACTTTTCGAAAATAGATTTGAGAAGTGGGTATCACCAATTGAAAGTGAGGAAGGAGGATATACCACGGACGGCATTCAGAACTTGGTATGGACATTACGAGTTTCTAGTGATGTCTTTTGGTTTAACCAACGCCCCTGCTGCATTCATGGATTTGATGAATAGGGTGTTTAAACCATTCTTAGACAAGTTTGTAGTGGTATTCATCGACGACATTCTAGTGTATTCCAAAACTCAAGAAGAACACGTGGAACACTTACGTTTGACATTGGAAACACTAAGAAAGGAAAAGTTATATGCAAAATTCTCTAAGTGCGAATTTTGGCTAGACTGTGTACAATTTTTGGGTCATGTGATTGACAAAGATGGGATTTCAGTGGATCCATCAAAAGTGGAAGCTGTAATCAATTGGGAACAACCAAGAACACCGTCAGAAGTAAGGAGTTTCTTGGGACTGGCCGGTTATTATAGACAATTCATTCAAGATTTTTCTAAGATAGCCACTCCGCTAACAAATTTGATAAGGAAGACTGTAAAATTTGTTTGGACAGAAAAGTGTGAAGAGAGTTTTCAAGATTTGAAGAAAAAGCTAAGTATGGTACTTGTGTTGGCATTACCAGATAATACAGGAAACTTTGTGGTGTATAGTGATGCCTCACACAAAGGATTGAGTTGTGTTCTTATGCAGAATGGCAAAGTTATTGCATATGCGTCAAGACAACTGAAGGATTATGAGAAAGGATATCCGACTCATGATTTAGAATTGGCTGCAGTAGTATTTGCTCTCAAGATATAGAGACACTATCTCTATGGAGAGAAATGTGAAATCTACATAGATCATAAGAGTCTGAAGTATATTTTCACTCAGAAAGATTTGAATATCGTCGAAAGAAAGTGGATGGAATTGATAAAAGATTACGATTGTGAGATTTTTTTATCATCCGCAAAGCGAATGTGGTTGCGAGATGCTTTAAGCGGAAAGGTCGAGAAAAGTTGATGTTGATAACAACTTAAGAGGAGCTCATTTCAAAGAATGATGAAAAGCTGAGTTGGAAATCAAATTTCCAAAAGAATCCGACGAACAACTATTCCAGATAGAATTTGCTCCAACTTTAGTGGACAAAGTGAAGGATGCTCAACTACAAGATGAAGAGTGTGGGAAAATAAAAGAGAATCTGGTTGAGGGTAGTGATGTAAAATACAAGATCGATACTGAAGGGCTACTACGATTCGAGAGAAGAATTTGGGTTCCAGCAGTGCCAGAGCTTAAAGACGAAATCTTAACTGAAGCACACAACACAAAATACTCAATTCACCCAGGAAGCACGAAAATGTATCAAGATTTGTGCCGACATTTTTGGTGGCCGAATATGAAAAGGGACGTTACAGAATGCGTAGCAAAATGTTTGACATGTCAAAGAGTAAAAGCCGAACACCAAAGACCCAGCGGATTACTTCAACCATTGGAAATACCAGAATGGAAGTGGGAACACATCAAAATGGATTTTGTGGTGGGTCTTCCAACTACTCAGAGATGATGTGATGCGATTTGGGTGATAGTGGACAGACTGACGAAATCAGCGCACTTTTTACCAATAAAGATTAGATTCAATCTTGATCAGTTGGCAAGATTGTACGTTAAAGAGATCGTTTCAAGGCATGGAGTGCCAGTGTCAATTGTGTCCGATAGAGATCCGCGATTTACGTCAAACTTCTGGAAGAGACTACAAGAATGTATGGGAACACAGTTGCGAATGAGTACGGCTTATCATCCATAAACAGATGGACAAAGCGAACGAACAATCCAGATATTGGAAGATATGCTGAGAACATGCATCATGGACTTTAAAGGTAGCTGGGAAGAACATTTACCGTTGGTGGAATTTGCCTACAACAACAGTTACCACGCGAGCATCGACATGCCACCTTACGAGGCATTGTACGGCAGAAAGTGCAGAACTCCACATCTTTGGGATGAAGTCGAACGCCATATCGTTAGGACCAGAATCGGTGCAACAAATCACTGAAGTTGTCAAACTCATCGTAATAAGATTGGTAGCAACTCAAGACAGACATAAAAAGTATGCTGATCAACACAGACAAGATCGTGCATTCGACGTAGGAACTTTTGTATTCCTAAAAGTTTCTCCTTGGAAGAGGAAAATTTATTTCGATAAAAAGGAAAAGCTAAGCCCGAGGTTTATTGGACCCTTTGAAGTGTTGCGAAGAGTGGAAGAAGTGGCTTACGAGGTAGCTCTACCTCCAGAGTTGGAAAACATTCATAATGTTTTTCACATTTCGGTGTTACGACCGTATAAACCCGATTACAAGCACGTGATTGAGTACGAACCATTACAGTTTGATAAAGACTTGTCCTATCAAGAGATTCCTATCCAGATAGTTGACAGGAAAGAACAGGTGCTCATGAATAAAGTTATACCTTTGGTGAAGGTGATTTGTAGGAACCACAACGCTGAAGAAGCTACGTGGGAACTCGAGGATAAAATGATGAAAGATTACCCTGAGTTATTTGTTTAATCTATGTCTTCGATTCTGGGGACAGAATCTTCGTAAGTAGGGAAGAATATAATGAATGTATTGTTTGAGTTGTGATTCTGAGGACAAAATCCTTGTAAGGAGGGAATGATGTAACATTTTAGAATTTTAAATTGTAATATTAAATATTTATTAAATTATATAAGTATTTAATGGATATATTTATTGCTAAATAATAATTGTTCAATTTGATTTGATTTGATTTGATTTAGTTAATTATTTGTTAAGTAAATAATTAAGGAGTTAATTAAATTAATTGTTATGAGATTATGTACCAATTTAATTTAATAGTTAAGCTAGAGAGAGTTTATAATGATTAAATGAATTATAATATTTTAATTGAAATTTGTAATTAAAATAAGGTGTTAGTGGGTTAAACATAATGATAATTATAAAGGAAACTATAATTATGTGGTAATAATTTATGTGTTAAAGTAATTTAATAGATTAGTATTTAAATTTATTAAATTAATTATTAAAATTAATTAAGTAGAAGTGTGACAAATACCCTTGCTATAAATGAGTTATTAAAATAAATTAAAAGAGTTTAATTTAGTTTTGCCAAACATGTCTTAATGCATATTAAGTCTTTAATCTAATGATGTTTTATCAAACAAGGTATAAGGATTAATCCATTTATTCTAATTGTGTTTTACCAAACAAGGCATAAGGATTAAAGGATTATATTTTAAGTGGGTAACCAAACAAGCCTTATGGCTTTTGATTTTTAAAAATATTATAACTGATATCAGTTATACTTATATTTATATTATATAATTAATATATATTATATCTTATACGTTATAATTCTAGTACGTATGTTAGACTAGAGAAAGAAAGACTCAGTTGAAGAAAAAGGGAGAGAAGAAGAAAACTAAGAGAGAATTTGAGAGAATCCTAACAGGTTTTGATAAAAGGAATTGGAAGAAAGAAGTATTGTTGATCATAGAAAGGAAAACCTTCATCATCTAGCATACAAGGTATCATCCAAATCTTTTCCTTAAAAATTTGTCATTCTTCTTCTTCTTCCAAAAAGTTCTCTCAGAAAATAATTATAAAAGATGAATTGTTGATATATATATATATATATATATATATATAAAACTTTGTATGATAATTGTTTTTAAAAGGTTGTTTTCATAAGTTAAATATGAGTATAGATAAAGTAATTCATATATGTATGTAAATTGTGAAGAAAAATATATTACAATGAGTTCATATGAATATATACACATGAATATGGCTTATTTTAAATTAAATAAGGTGTGATTAGTTGTTAATATATATATATATATATATATATATATATATATATATTGACTATTGATTTTGAAAGTAGATGAATACGCATAAACATGATAGTTTGAATTAACTGTTTTGATTGAAAAACAAAGTTACAGTGATGATTTTCATTAAAAATGTCAAAAATGGAGTTTTTGCCAAAAACATTTATAAAGTTGATGTTTATGTTATTGTATATGTAAAAACATGTTAGGAGTCTTTACAATATGTTTACATGAAGTCTCTATATGAATTACATGTTAATTAGCTTGTTAGATTGGAGCTTGTTGGCCAATTTGGCTTTTTTCATCTTGTTCTGCACGAAATTTGGTAGCCTGAATTTTCAGTTTTAGCGTAGTAATGCGCTACCCAAAGAAGATAGGTTTCATGCGCAGCAGTGACCAATAGACCATGTCTGCAACGCCAAACATTGGCTTCGAGTCTCATGTGCCATAAATACACAATTCAATCGATCCATAGTGTAAATCGTGGCGCGTTAAACGCGAAAGTTAGCGAAATGGTCCGCAGCTTTACTTGTTTACACAAAGTCTGAAAATAAATGTTATGTGTTAATAATAGGAATGTTAAATAATGATTTCAGTAGTATTAAACTAAGAATGGGCATGTTATCAAGGGTTAACTAGTATTAACATAATTCAGTTATGTGAATTGAAAATCAAACTTACATGGTGTATATACTTGTTTATATGTATAAAATGTTGGTAGTGACTAATTATGTCATGATGACATATATATAGGATATTGAGATTCAAGTTGTAAGGTTTAGTTGTTCTCAAGACAAGTTCTCTAACCCTAAAACTTCGTTGTGCAAGTTTAATTTCATTGAGTACGTTATTGCTTTCAAATTCAATTTCTATTCTTGCAAGTTGCTACCTCTACACTTTCGTAGAGCTAGATTGTCTATTATTGAGTAAATTCTTGTATCTAGTTGCTCATAATGATGCAAGTATCCCAAATCTTATAGGTTAATATTGAGAAAGTTTCTTTAAATATGTAACTTGTTATTTAGCATGCGAGTTGCTATATTTTAATATTCTAGTATTGAAAAACTTTATAGTTCAAATTACTATTCACTATGCATGCTTAGTATCCAATTTTCAATAACCTTGATTTAATATTGTTCAATCAAATTATGCTACGATTATCCAATGTTTATGCTGTTAGATTATTCTTAAAGCATGACATTAAATTTATAAATATTAATTCAGTTATGATTATTCCATAGCATACAGTTAGTTCTTTTGCATTCAACTAATCCTTAGTTGATGACCAGTTAATTCTAAAATTACCTTGTAATGTATCCAAACCAAACTTACTTTGGTGCGTGACTTGTATTCTAAATCTTTGAGATGAACAACTCTTTTATTAGAGGTTTACGCTAGCGTTAAAATGGTTGTGCACACAATACATTGTATGAAGGGTTGATCCCCCAAAGTGCATGAAGTCCTTATAGTCTTATAATTTGTTAAAGTTAAAGTTGAAAGATTACTTATAACTGTGGACATGATTCATGGTCATTAGACCCTCAGTGAATGTTATAATTTTTAGAAAGTTAATAGAACACATTGTTCAGTTCTATTGAGCCTAGTATTGGCAATTGATGTAAAAGTTTAAAGATTTACTTGTTGTTATTTCAAGTGGGCCTTGTTTGCTCACTCTTGCAGAAAATTTCTTACATACTAAAATTTGAAATGGGTGACGTACCTAGCACCAGTAAGGGAAAAGGAAAGATGAACAAATACTGAAGACTTGTAATAGTTTTGATAGTTTTATTATCAGACTTTGGTTTCAAGATTGTAATGAAGTTTATTTAATTTCCACATTTGAATGTTTGTAACTAAAGGTTAGATAACCTGGGAGATTTTTTTTTTGTATTTAAGTTTAATCCTGTATGGGCAAGTTTTCATTATTCAATTGTATTATGATTGGGTAGTTAGAAATGAATGTTTTGATTAAGTGAACACCAAATCTTGACGAAATGAAGTACCAGGATTTGGGGGTGTTACATTGTGTTCCTAACGATTTTGACTTGAAGCATATAATCATGATGGAGGCACACAACACACCGTTTGCAATCCATCCTGGTAGTATCAAAATGTATCATGATCTTCGACATACATTTTGGTGGAACAATATGAAGATAGAGATCGCGGAGTTTATCTTGAGATGTTTAACTTGTCAACGTGTAAACACATTACTATAGATTTCGTTACGGGTCTTCCCAAGGTTTCTCAAGGCATAAATGCGATTTGGGTTATTGTTGGTAGATTAACCAAGTCTGCCCATTTCTTTCCTATACGGGAGACTTATTCCCTTGAACATCTTGCTAGTATGTACGTAAATGAGATTGTGAGATTGCATGGCATGCCAGTATCCATAGTTTCAGATCGTAACCCAAGATTCACTTCACGATTTTGGGTTAGCTTGCAGAAAGCTATGGGCATGGATTTACGATTCAGTTTGGCATACCATCCTCAAACAGACAGGCAATCAGAGATGAATATTCAAACTCTTGAAGATCTATTAAGACTCTGTGTCCTAGATTTCAAAGGGAGTTGTGATACATACCTACCATTGGTGGAATTCTCCTACAATAATAGTTGTCAAGCAAGTATAGGTGTGGCTCCATTTGAAGCATTGTATGGACGAAAGTGTCTCTCTCCAGTATGCTAGGATGAGGTGGGAGAAGCAACATTGTTGGGACCAGAATTGGTACGCATAACTACAGAAAAGATCCAAACGATTCGATAACGTATACAAACGGCACAGGATCGACAAAAGAGCTATGCGGATCTTCATCGAAAGGACGTGGAATTTAATATTGGGGATCATGTATTGTTACGTATTGCTTCATGTAAGGGAGTTACAAGATTTGGAAAGAGGGAAAAGCTCAATCCAAGATTTGTTGGTCCATTTGAGATTCTTAACCGAATAGGAAACATGGACTATAGACTCGCATTATCTCCAAGCATGTCTCATGTTCATAATGTTTTTCACATATCTATGCTTCGTAAATATGTGAAAGACCCGAACCACATTATTGAGTTAGAACCAGATGAGATAGCCGAAGATTTAACGTCCGAGGAGGTACCTGTTAAGATCTTGGATATGAAAGAGCATGTCCTACGCACGAAGGTTATACCACAAGTTAAGATTTTGTGGAGAAACCATGCTATTGAAGAAATGACCTGGGAGTTGGAATCAGAAATGAAAGCGAGGTATCCTCACCTTTTCGAAACACCAAGTACGTACGTCAATTTCGAGGACGAAATTTCATAAGGTGGAGAGGTTGTAAGACACCAACTTTTTATAAATAAAATCGAATTTTCTCTTTTTGTGAATAATAAGGTGTTAATTTGATATAATACTTTGGTTATGGGTGAAATGTGAAAATTTTGCAAAATAAGCAAGTGGTTATAAAATATTCATTTTGTCGGGGAATAGTCATTTGGTCGTGGAATATTCTTTTTGTTGGAGAATATTAAATGCGATGACAGTAACAACCATTATGGGCCCATGTGAATGTATAACCGCTGATGAAGAAAATGACAAGTTTGAATTTTTATAAATAACTACGTAATTGTTACTGATTAACAACTTGTTGGAATACACGGTGGTTAAAATACGATGTCTGGCGTGGTTGCATGTGATGGCACACCTGTGATATTACACAATATTTTTAAAATTATTGATTCTTACGTAAGAAGGCACTACTCAATATGTGAGACCCCAAAATTTATGAATAAAGATTTAAATTTCTCGAAATATTTTTTTTAAATATTATGGTGTGGATTTGATATAATGTTATAGTTGTGGGTAATATTTATACATTTTGCAAAAGTATGCAAGTTGTTATAAAATATTAGTTTGGTTTGAGGGAATATTCTTTTTGTGGGGAATATCCGTATGCGACGGCATAATCATTAATGGACCCCATAGCGGAAGTATTGTGCGTAGTTAGAAAATGACATAATTATATTTTATAAAAATAACTGGCGAAAGTGTTCTGAATTAAAACCGTTGAACTTCCCTTAAAAGAAAGTACAATAATACGGCGTGGTTGCATAGTAGCTACGATATTGATTATTGATGCTTACGTAAAGTTACTCGGTTATACTCAATTATTACTCTGAATTAATTCTTTGCATCATATCTCTCATATTATCGATTCAATTATTGTCACAAAAGATCATCTGCATAATATGATATATTATTAAATCAATAATTGAGACTGCAGAAGTTATTCATATTATTATTTGCAATATTGACAATGTCTAGAAGTTCTGTCAAGGAGAGGTTTGGTTACCTAATTGCGCGCCAATAAGGAGAAATCCTTATCGGAAAGCCCATTCTTTCCTAAGAACGACCTGGTTGTTAAATATTGTGAATTATAATATTAATGATGAATAAGTTCGTGTTGATTAAAGATGAAATTGATAGTTCCATTGTGTGGGAATTATTAGTGTTAGTAGAAATCAATATTTATTTCGATAATAATTGATGTCTGGAGGTTATATTGACCAATCGGGTATTCGGGGCACTTTTCGTGTTAGAGTACTATTCACGGGTTACTATTCACCCGGTTACTATTCACTCTAGTATTGTTCACTCGGATATTTAGGACATTTTTTATGTCGGAGTACTATTCATGGGTTACTATTCATAGGTTACTATTCACCCGATTACTATTCACTCTAGTATTATTCACTCGGGTATTTGGGACACTTTTTGTGTCGGAGTACTATTCTTGAAGTACTATTCACCCGAAAAATATATTTCTTTTTGGTCCAAATCATTTTTGGTACAATATTATTCCATGAGGAGATGTGATAATTTTTCAGACCGTTGGTTGAAATTATAATAGTAAATCAATATGGATCGTTGGTTGAAAATATAATAGTAAATCAATATGGACCGCTGGTGTAAAGTTATAATAGTAAATCAATATGGATCGCTGGTTTAAAGTTTTAATAGTAAATCAGTATGGACCGTTGCTTTAAGTTTTAATAGTGTCGACGTCGGGATTTTTGGGTGTCCCTTCCCGTTACTTGTTTTTTAGTGTTCTCATTTTAGGTGAGATTTGTTTGAAAAAGCAAGTAGAAAAGGTCCGACATGAATAATGTCGACGATGGACTGTTAAGAGTCGCCAGTTGGTTTTTTAAATGGTTGTACCAACACAACCGAGAAAAGGTTTGCACATTGACCCGGTGATGTGACATCGATGTACAATTCGGTTGAAAGCCGAGATTCGATTAAAGGTCCGGGGACTTGGTTATGCGGGGGAAGGTGTTAGGCACCCAGACATCCGTCATTACCACTGACGCGCTCTTTTCAAGAAACTATTATTTGAGTGTGTGTGTGTGTGGGTCAATGTGCTGTTATATGGAAGTTGTGCGAGGCCTCGTTCGAACCTATATACACATGGTTTGAATTTATGTAAAAATTCAGTTTTTAGCAAGATATGGCAATGATGTTTTATAAAAGAGGTTTTTCAAACCCTGATGCTCAATAGGAATTGAGACCTTTTACACTCCCATTTTTATTAAGTGAGCGAATTTGAATTGATTTTTATTGGCGAATCACGAGGCATCCGTACGAAAATAATATACAAAAATAATGTCGACTTCCTCGTGGGTATGGAAACCATCTGAGGAAATTCAGACATCGCAGAATAATTTACAAGCTGCTTACAGCTGAAAATGTCCATCACAAAAACCGAATCTAGATTCAATGGGATGAATCTGTGATCACATGATTCCTAGGCTCACAAAATACTACAGTTTATATGAAAGCAGTAAGTAGGTATATATATATAAAAGCTGTAAATATATATATACAGACAGGATCACCAACCACGAAGCACCTCCATGGGGGATTAGAAATGAAAATAAAGTTGTTAAAAGCTATCAACTACCACGGAGAAAACTCCAGGCAGGACGAAATGTAAATAAAGCTGTTAAAAGCTATCAACTACCACGGAGGAAACTCCAGGCAAGACGAAATGTAAATAAAGCTATAAATATGGTCAACTGCCACGAAGTAAACTCCAGGAAGGACGAAATGTAAAGAAAGCTGTAAAAGCGATCAACCACCACGCAAGTAAGTATATATATATATATATATATATATATATATATATATATATATATATATATATATATATATATATATAAAAGCGAATAAACGCATACGGATATAAAATCCGGCTCATCGAGCAATGTCAGTCCACAATTCATATATATAAAAGCGAGAACGCCTCGGTGATTCAAAAGCTCAATCGAGGCATAACTTTCGATAATGTTAGTCAATATATATATAAGTATACATATATATATATATATATATATATATATATATATATATATATATATATATATATCAGATGGAATGAAACCACGATCAAGTCCTGGGCAAAAGCAAGCACCACGACTCTCAACGTGTAAAAGGGTGTGTGAAGATGAAGAGAAGACTCTAAAGTGTGTGAGAAGGCTTACACGGTGGTGATAAAAAGGGCTTCTATATCTTTAGAGTGGGTAAACACTAGGCTTTTGTGGGTACAAAAGAGGCTATATATGAGCTCACAGTGTGTTTAAAAGTGGGAAAATACACTTTGTAGAGGTGAGTCACAGAATCGGGTGTGCGAGGGTTTCCCGTCTTTTCTCTTAGAAAATCAAACCCCAAGCCCCATATTTATAGAGGTGGGAGCCGCAGGTACACCTGCTCATCTGCGACCCTAGTAGCAGAGTGTACTGCTATGCCCGGGTGCCCTCCAGGACGGTGTGGGTCCCGCCGGTGTCGAAAATGCGTCTGTGTTTGCTCGCTCGCTCATAACTTTCAATCCGGGAGTCCGATGGAAGCGTGCCATACCATTTCGGAAAGCTCTTTCTGAGAGCTACACAATGATATATGATTTGACCTTTTTTGATTCCAGGAAGATGGGTCCATGACCGAAATGGCATTCCTGGGTTTCCGTCAGGCAATCCGGTGAGCCGTTTTGTGTAGTTTGCACTCTGGAGTTAAGATATCGCTCTTGTGGGACTTCCTTTGAAGTATTTTGAGTTGAAATGAATGTATTTGATTTGAAGTGAAGTGAGTTGGCAAAATGACCATTTTTCCCCTCCCGGGGTTATCTTCGGTTTTAAATGCGGTTGTATACTCGTTTCTCGGTTTATCTACGAGGTTGGCTTCTTTGTTGACTTTGACTATCCTCAGGGTCATCTCTGAGGTTGGCTTGACCTATTCCCATGGTTGGGACTGAGACTGGATACCACAGGGTCATCTCCGAGATTAATCGGTCTTCTCCGGTGTGTGGTCCGGTATTGTATCTGCAGGCCTCGGGGTTATCTCCGAGGTTGGATTTGGTTACTCCCATATTGCGATCCGGGGTTTGATGATGAACTTCTGGTAGTATCCGGTATTGATTTGGATTGTCTTTTAGGGTTCCCTCTTAAAAGACGAATCTGTCCTCCTGCAATGTTAGTAACAGTAGAAGAAAATTTCGAGTGTCTACAAATAGTAAATTAATATGGACCGTCCATTTAAAAGTAAATCAATCTGGACCGTTCATAAATTAGTTACTATTCAGTCCATTCTCCTATAAATAGAAGCTCATTCCTTCATTATTTTTTACGAATTCATTGAAACTCTAGAGAGAGAAACTATAGAGAGAAAGAAGAAAAGTATTCTGCTACTTCATTACTCCAGTATTCAGTTTTTCTAAGGTAAGGGATATTATTTGTTGTACTCGTAAGGGGTATTATTCTTTCGTATTCATGAAGAGAGTTATTTTCTTTCAATACCCGTAAGGGTTGTTATTCAATCCTTTATTATTATGTTGAATAACTTTTACATATCATCGCAATCGCATACATGGTGAAATTCTTCCATTATTTTATTCTTTATTATTACATTGGAATAACTTTTGTCATCATGCGGGCTATCGCATGCTTGGTGAATTCTGTTGTTATTCCATTCTTTATTATTCTACTGGAATATACTGTTTGTGCGGATTACGCATGACCTGGTTCCATTCTTTATTATTATGTTGGAATAACCTGTCTGTGCGGATTACGCATGCCTGGTAAATTCTTCTATTATTCTATTCTTTATTATTCTGTTGAAATAATCTGTCTACGTGGATTATCGCATGGCGGCAAAAATCCATTTGCGGTTTCATATATTCTATTATACTCGGTTGGTTAAAGTTAAAGCTATACTCCATGAAATTAGTGGAATATCCTTGATATTTGCGCTTCATCCAGTATCTTTTCATGGAAATATTCTTCTGAGCATTCTTGAATTTTACTCCACAAAACAGTATCATGTTGACAATTTGGACGTTATTGAGTTCAGGATAAATTAACTTTTAAATCTTTAAAATTTATTCTTGAACTTGTTTTATTGAATTGTCATCATCCTCATGCTTATATTATGTTGAAAGTCATCAGTGGCCTGTAGTGCATAGATGGACTTGGTATGATTATGACTAGGGATTATTCGGTATAATCATGATCGTAATGTTACAAATGATGTGGAAAAAGTCCTCATTGGCCCGTAGTGCACTGATGGACAATTTTTGGTATGATTATGGCTATGGATTCTCTTCGGCCAAGGGTGCAAAGATGAATTGTTTTATGGTATGATCAGAACCATTAATGAAAACATGATTATCTTTGGCCCGTAGTGCATGGATGATTCGTGGTCGTGATACTAAAGAATATCCTTGGCCTGTAGTGCAGGGATGATTTAATGATGTGGATTATTTATTAAGCTGAGTATCAGCGATAAAAGTGATGAAAAACCTTTTAAATCATAGAAGATAGTAGATTTTATTCTCTACTTGACTCTTCTAATGGATTGCTTGTTCCACTACAGTTAAACTTGATGTTTTTTATATTTTATCAGTTTAACACTGTTGAAGGCTAACGATAATTTATTCTGCATTATCTTAGTCATAATATTTCTTACTGGGCTAGTTGAGCTCACCCTTTCTTTCACTGTTCTCTTCAGGAAATGAGAATATAGCTGGGACTAGTCAGGGAATGGATTGACGATCCAGATGGTTGCATTAGTAGTCCTCACTATTATGTGAAATAGTGTGATAATAAATGTATTGAGGACTTATTTTGAGTTTGAATACTGTTTAGAAGACAATATTTGTATTAAAACTCACATCTCATGTTGTATATTTAAGTTCGTATTTGTATTCAGTACCATGTATCTGGCAACTCAGAATGGGTGATGTATACCTGTTTTGGGGCATCACACAATAATTGTTACAGTAATTACTATTCAATATTTTATTTGATTGATTGAATAATTGCTATGTTGATATGTTATATTATTGTTGTTTCAATAATTGTCACTGCACAGTATTTCCCATTATCAGATCAATAATTCATATTATTTGAATAATATTATTAGATAGCATTATTGACAATGTCTAAGGAAGTTCTGTCTAGGAAAGGGGTTTGGTCACCTAATTGCGCGCTAATAAGGAGAAATTCTTATCGGAAAGCCCCCTCTTTCCTGAGAACGACCTGGTTGTCATAATTGTGATTCTGTAATATTATTTGTGAATAATTAATTATTAATTCATATGATAAGAAAATATTTATTTTATGTGGATATAAATGATGAATATATTTATTGTGGTTATAAATGAAGGAATAAATGCTGAGGTATTTTATCAGTATTTTGTTGGAATAGAGGTGTTGAAAATCGTCCGTATGTGGATTTCAGTCATTTTTCGTTTGGAATTTGGAAAAACTTAGACTTACAAAGTTATAGAGAATTTAATTTTCTATGGGGAATAGACATGAGATTCAAATTTTTCTGATAAAAGGACTATTTATTATGAATTATTGAAGTTTCAGAAATAAATATTTTTATTAAAAACATAGTGGGCCCCACTTTTGGTTAGTGAGAAATAAAATGTTCTAGAATTTATTTTCAAAAGTGGTGGGCGTGAATAGTAGCAGGTAAAGCCATCAGGTAGCAGGTTAGTCTGCTATGGCGTTCTAAGTATTTTCCTATAAATAAGGTGCTTAGTTAGAATTGAAAATTATATCAGAAACAAGTTTTCTCTCTTTCTCTCTCTATATTATTGAGCGTATTTTGTGAGTATTTAGATACTTTGTGAGTTGCTATTCATCAGTGCAAGTTTTCTTCAGCCTTATACCTGATATTTCAGCCGGAAGTACTATTCTTTTGAGGTAAGAGATATTATTTTCTTCATAATGATGTTATTCTTTCAATATTATTGTACCGAAATATTGGTATGGATTTTATTGTAGAATTTTTACCTTTTTGTTTTAGAGTTACTATTCACGTATACGGCACTATTCACGAATACGACACTATTCACAGAAAAAATGAAATTTTCTTTTCTTTGTCCAAGTTGTCTATTATGGTTACTATCTTTGATTGTATCCATGTTTTGATCTTTATTCTTGAATTTTGCTCCACAATTGATTATTATAAGGTATTTTTGAACTTGGATAAACTAAAGTACGAATCCCTAATCTTTGATCTTTTATCTCACTGGATTCGTTTTCTTTAAGATATTTTTCATCATCCTCAGTCCTAAATGATGATATTACTGAATATCTTTGGCCTATAGTTCAAAGATGAATGATTACCTAATGAATATCTTTGGCCCGTAGTACATAGATGAATAGGTGTTGAGATGAACATGACCAACTGGTGATACAAATGAATATCTTTGGTCTGTAGTGCAAAGATGAATATTTGATTCAAGATGTATATTGATTGATGTTACAGGGATAGAATATTGATAATGGACTTTTAAATCTTAGAAGATAGTAGAATTCTTTCTCTACTTGACTCTTATAATGGATTGCTGTTTCTGTTGCAGTTGTTGATCTAAAAATTGTTGTCTATTATATTTATCAGATTTTTCCCTGTTGAAGACTAATGATAAATTGTTGTATATTATCTTAGTCATAATATACTTACTGGGCTAGTTGAGCTCACCCTTTTCCTTTTTGTTCCTTTTTTCTTCTCAGAAGGTGAGAGCATAGCAGGAACTAGCCGGGGTATGGAGTGATGGTTCAGGATAGTTGTTTTAGTAGTCCTCACTATTTTGTAAAATAGTGTATCAATAATTGTAATGAGGACTCCTTTTGAGTTTGTATACTGTCTATTAGACAATATTTGTATTCAAACTCACAGTATATGTGTTGTCGTATTTTGTACTATAATTATATTACTGAGGTTGTATTTGTTTCTGTACCATGTATTTGGCGACTTAGAATGGGTGATGTATACCTATTTTGGGGGCGTCATAGCTCCTGACCGGTACCAAATTACCAAGGTCAAGAAACAAGCTAGTGAGTCTTTCAGAGAGTATGCCAAAAGATGGAGGCGTCTGGCTGCTCAAGTTATTCCATCTATTACTGAGACTGAAATGGTAATGACTTTCATAGATATTCAAGAAGCTCCTTTCTACGAGAGAGTTTTAGTTGGCATTGGCAAACCATTCTCCGAAATGATCAAACATGGAGAAATGGTTGAGATGGGATTGAAGTCAGGAAAGATTCAAGACCTTGCCTCTCTTAAAGTTGTAGCTGAGCACATTCAGTCTGGAAGTTATGGAAACAACCCCCGGAGGGTCCATAAGAAGAAAGAGGAGGATGTTTCCTTGATACTACAAGGGCATAAAGCCAATCAAAGCCTGCCTATTCAGAGGTGAAACTACTCCCCTTTTCCAGCTCAGTTTTCAAACCCTCCATTGCCAAAAGGTGGAGAAGTTAGACGCACTCGAGTGTTCACACCCTTAGGGGACTCACTCGAGAATATTCTCAATCTTCTGACAACTTAGAAGAAAATTACCCATCTTCTTCCACCGGCCAACCCAAGTGGGAATGGTTTCAATGCTAGCCGGAAATGTGCTTATCATGCTGGATCTCCAGGCCATGATACTCAAGATTGCTGGGCCTTGAAGCACAAGATCCAGGATTTAATTGACAATGGTAAGATCGTGGTGACTAATCCCGACCAACCACATGTGCAAGACAACCTTCTTCCTCAACACAAAGAAGAGGAGGTTAACATGATTAATTGGAGTAGTGGACAAACTTCCCACTCCATTAGTGGATCTTCCCAAACGAACAAGGATAGTGCTGACAAGTGGGATTATGCATAATTCCAGTTTATGATGGAACGAAAAATGAAGGCTCTGCGCGAGCAAGTTAATCAATTGGCAGAACTGGTGGTCCATCAGCACCAAATCACACGTCTATTATTCAGCCAGGAGCATGCTAGCCTCCTTCCTCTTGTTACAAGTACTCCACCACGTACTCCAGACAGTGAAACATTCGAGGATAAAATTGCAAAAAAAGCAAATGCCAAAGCCCGTCGGGATTTCTCCAATAAAAGGGAATTCACCTAATTAGGCCAACCGATGGAAGAAATATTACAGATGCTGATCAATGAAAGAATAAGCACAACTCTGCTACCTCCAATCAACCCGCGTTCAAGATGGTTTGATTTCAATAAAGTGTGCCAATACCAATCCCATTCTTGTGGTCACATCACTGAAGAATGCTGGGCACTCCGCCACCTTATTCATAATCTAATTGACAGCGGTGTCCTACAAATAACAGACAATGACGCTGTGTTACTGGAGAGTGGGGACGTATTTCCTACAAAGTGGAAGGAAGTCGTAGCAGTTATATCTTCTGAGACAGATTCAGCTACCCCCTCACATACAATTCAACATGTTCAGCTCAAGGGTATTGGAAATCCTTTGAAAGTGGATGCGCTAGAGCCAATCATCTTACCATTCAGACCACAATATCCTGTTGTCAGCCTACAGAAAGTTCCATGGAATTATGGAGAGGTTGAAGGATCCACATCCCACATAACTGCTGCAGTGTCGAAAGAGAATCCATTGTATCTTCCCCAACGGGTGATGAAACTCGCCGTCAAATCAAAGGGGAAAGTTCCCATAGAGAAGATTGAAAAATTCCTCCATACTATGGGACATAATAAAGCCAAGGTGGGTTTAAGCTTGAAAGAAGCTCCACAACAGGTTTCCATAATGGACTTGGTATTCTCCTTAGAGGATCACCGGAAGGTCTTACTAAGAGTTTTAGAAGAGGCCCACATGCCAAAATTAGTGGATGTCGAAAAGTTCCATCACTTGGTTGATCACATTTTTAACAACAATGTGATATCATTCACTGATGATGACATACCTCCCGAAGGGACGGGTCATTGTAAGCCGTTGCACATAGCGATTATGTCCTCCGGATACGTGGTCGCATGAGTATTGATAGATAGAGGGTCCTCCTTGAATATCTGCCCTTATGCTACCTTGGAGAAGATGAATATCAATCTCAACAGGATTCGAAGCAACCATACAATTATCAAAGCTTTCGATGCATCCCGACGAAATTGTGTCGGAGAGATTGAACTACCTGTGGAGATTGGTCCACATACATTCTGCGTATCCTTTCATGTGTTCAAAATAGCTACATGATACAACCTGCTCTTGGGATGACCGTGGATTCATATGTCTAGAGCCGTCCCGTCTACCCTTCATCAACAGCTCAAATACATAATTAACAATAGCCTAGTCACTGTTAATGCTGAGCCAGAATATCCTGAACAAGGTGACATCCCACTCATCGGTTTTAATTCAGAAGTTGAGCCTGTCAGTTTCCATGCCCTGAAGGTGAGCAACACCTACTACCACCCTATTGAGGCGTCACCTCTTATACCTAGAATTTCTGCCTAGGTAATGTCGGCAAGTCAAGAAATGATTTCTTTGGGTTATTAACCTGGACAAGGGTTGGGCAAAGACCATCAGGGAATTAAGTGCCCAATTTAAGTTCCCAGTCAAACATGGATAGCCGGACTAGACTATTCTTCTAGCTCCACTCACATGAATCCTCACAAACTCAAACATGTTCCTTCATCTTCAGCCATACGGTGGTTTCCATGACCTACAAGGGCTGAATCTATACAGACTTCAGTAAAGGTTCCTGCACATGTGATGACTATGTTATTTCCTAAGCCGATATTGGTAAAAGGAAAAGAAGTCTTAATACCGGATCCGGAGGCGGAGGAAAAGGACCGGAGGCATAAGTAGGACATTGCAAGACGCTTATCAAACATACACATCATAGTCCACACGGACAGTACAAACAGGGTCACCCCAGATGATGATTATTCAGATATTATGGTCATCATTCGAGAGAAGGAGGACGACAACAGCCCCTTCATCACAGCTGTCCACCAGGACTTCACCCTTGGCAATTGGAGCAATACTCCTTGCATTTGCCGACAAGGGTAAAAAGGCGTAAACTCCCTCCCTTACCTGTAGATAATAACAATAATCGCTTACTTTTTTCAGACAAAGTGGCGCCCCAAAATAGGTATACATCACCCATCTTAAGTCGCCAAATACATGATACAAAATTCAAATACAACTTAATAATACAACTGTCATGTAAAATACGACAAAACATAAACTGAGAGTTTTAAAACGAATATTGTCTTCTAGACAGTATTCAACTCAAATGGAGTCCTCAATACAATTATTATCACACTATTTTATGGAATAGTGAGGACTACTACTGCTATCATCTGGACTGTCACTCCGTTCCCTAATTAGTCCCGGCTACGTTCTCATTTCCTGAAGAGGACAATGAAGCAAAAGGGTGAGCTCAACTAGCCCAGTAAGAAATATTATGACTAAGATAATGCAGAATAATTTATCGTTAGCCTTCAACAATGTTAAACTGATAAAATATAACAAACATCAAGTTTAACTATAGCGGAACAAACAATCCATTAGAAGGTCAAGTAGAGAATAAAATCTAATATCTTCTATGATTTAAACGATTTTTCATCACTTTTATCGCTGAGACTCAGCTTAATAAATAATCCACATCATCCCTGCATTATGGCCAAGGATATTCATTAGTATCACGACCACAAATTATCCATGTACTACGGGCCAAAGATATTCGTGTATTCATCAATGGTCATGATCATGCCAACAACTGTCCATTAATGCACTACGTGCCAATGAGAACTTTTACCATATCATTTGTAACATTACTACCATGATTATACTTAATAATAATCCTCGGTCATAATCATACCAAGTCCATCTATGCACTACATGCCACAGATGACTTTCAAGATATTATAAACATGAAGATGATAACAATGATATAAGAATTCAATAAAACAAGTTCAAGGATAAATTTTAAAGATTTATAATTCAATTTATCCAGAATTCAATAATGTCCAAATTGTCAACATGATACTTCTTTGTGGAGTAAAATTCAAGAATAATATCGTATCAAAAATAATTTGGACAGAAAAGAAATTAATTTTTGCCAGGAATAGTACCCCGGGTGAATAGTAACTGAGTGAATAGTACCCTATGAATAGCATTTCGGGAATAGTAACCCATGAATAGTACCCCAACATGAAAAGATTAAAACTTATCAAGAATGCTCAGAATAATATTTCCATGAAAAGATACTGGATGAAGAGCAAATATCAAGGATATTCTACTAATTTCTTGGAGTATAGAAGCAATACTTATCAACATAAGTGTAGAATTAGAAATATAAAACGAAATAATATTACTTACATACTACAGAGTATGGAAGAAAATATTATTTCTTATGAATATTGAACAAGAATAATATCACTTACAAATACGAAATAAATAATACCCCTTACCTTAGTAGGAGATTGGATACTGCAATAGTGTAGTAATAGAATACTCTTCTTCTTTCTCTCTTATTCTCTCTATACTTTCTCCCTCTATAGCTTGAATGAATTAGTGAAAAATAATGAAGAAATGAGCTTCTATTTATAGGCTTGGCAGAGTAAGGGTAAAATAGTCTTTTTGCCATAATTTATGACATCATCGCTGACATCATCGATCATATTACATCATTGCTTACCTCATCGTCTGATGACATCATCACTTACCTCATCGTCCGATGACATCATCGCTTACATCATAGAAATTCAAATTCAATTTGTTCTCTTCCACCTCTTTTTACTTTTATACGATGAATTTACTATAATAATGTTGCCATTCAAATTTTAAAAAATGTACTATTATATAATCACATCATACTACTATAATGTAATATTATAATAATATATTTGAATGAATTATTTTATCAGAAAAGATAAAATGCCAACTTTCAACACATGTCACATGCTAAAAATTCCTCAGTTTAAATCCACATTGAATAAATATTTTCTTATCATATATATCAATAATTATTTATTCATAAATAATATTACAAAATTATAATATCGACAACCAGGTCGTTCCCAGGAAAGAGGGGGCTTTCCGATAAGGATTGCTCCTTATTGGCGCACAATTAGGTGACCAAACCCCTTTCTTCGACAAAATTTTCTAGACATTGTCAATAATACAAATAATAATATTATTCAAATAATATGAATTATTGATTTAATAATTTAAAATACTGTGCAATGACAATTATTGAATCAATAATATAAAATATCAACGTAGCAATTATTGAATCAATAAAATATTGAACAGTAATTACTGTAACAATTATTGAGTAGTGACTTCTTACGTAAGCATCAATAATTCAAGATACTATACAATACCGTGTGCTACTATGCAATGACACGTATTATTTTACCTTTACCACCGGGTACTTCAACAGTTAACGGTAAAACTTTCGCCGTTATTTTTATAAAAAGATAATTTTGTCATTTTCTAACTCCGACAATAATTCTGTTGTGGGGTCCACCAATGATTGTGTTGTCGTACGAATATTCCCAGACAAAAAGAATATTCCCCGACCAAACGAATATTTTATAACAACTTGCTTACTTTGCAAAATTTATAAATATTACCCACAACTATAACATTATAACAAATTCACACCTTAATATTCAAAAATATAATTCGAGAAAAAATTAATCTTTATTTATGAAAGTTGGGGTCTTACATACAGTATTAGCAGTTGTTTTGTCATTATATGCTAACACTTTGTATGATTGAACAGTTTCATATATTAAGTGAAAGCTTTTGTTTCAGGACTCTAAAGTTAGATGTGCCTATACTTGCTGATGAGGTGCCTTTTTTCCACAAGGACTGTAACTTTGATGTAAAGTTGGACTCAAACTTGATGAAAATACAAGAGGACTATGAGATACCTTAGGAGATCAAAGAATGGGTTGAAGACAAACCCAAGCCAAATCTTGATCAAATCACCTCTTTTAACCTCAGAACCTCAAAAAACCCCAAACAAATCCATATTGGTACGGACCTCACTTCAAACCAAAGGAATGACATAGTTACTCTATTGACCCAATTCCAGGATGTGTTTGTATGGTCTCATGAAGATATGGTTGGGTTGTCCACTGACATTGTTATTTATCACCTCCCCATCAAAGAGGGGTTCAAGCCAGTCAGGCAGAAGCTCAGACGATTAAAACCTGAGTGGAGTTTAAAAGTTAAAGAAGAAATTATGAAACAATTTCAAACATGCATCATCATAGTGCACCACATACCCTGAATGGCTATCCAATATAGTCCATGTGCCCAAACCGGGAGGGAATGTGCGAGTTTGCGTGGACTACAGGGATCTGAATAAAGCTTGCCTCAAAGATAGCTTTCCCGGGCCATTCATCCACATACTCATTGATAATACAGCTCAATATGACATGTACTCCTTTGCTAATTGCTTTGCGGGGTACCATCAAATCATGGTTGCTGAAGAGGATCAAGAGAAAACTGCATTCATCACTCCTTGGGGAACCTTTTGCTATAGACGGTTGTCATTCGGCCTCATCAATGTCGGAGCTACCTACCAGCGAGCCATGATGGCTCTTTTCCAAGATTTAATGCACAAAGAGATAAAGATCTATGTGGATGACATCATTGTCAAGTCCTGAAGGGAGGAAGACCACCTAGACCATCTCAGAAAGCTTTTCAATAGGTTGCGTAAGTACAACTTGAAGTTGAATCCAACCAAACCCATGTGGATCCTCTCAAGTATGTGTTCAGTAAACCCATGTTCAATTGCCGACTGTCCAGATGGCAGTTGATCCTACAATAATTTGACATCGTCTACATGACGCAAAAGTCTATCAAAGGTCAAGGAATTGCGGATCAACTGGACGCCTCACCTTTAGGGGATTTCAAACCCTTGGAAATATACTTCCCCGATGAAGGGGTAATGACAGTTCAGCAACACCATAAGTACGATGCATACCAATCATGGAAGATGTATTTTGATGGAGCTATAAACGTAAAAAGTTCTAGGGCTGGAACAGTTCTAGTATCCATTACGGGGGAGCAGCAAACCGTCACCGTCAAATTGTAGTTTGCCAATACCAACAACACAACTGAGTATGAAGGTTGTATCATGGGGCTAAAACTTGCTCAATCAATGGGCATCAGACGGTTAACTGTCTTTGGGGATTCCGAATTGGTAATCAGATAAACCACTGGAATCTATCACACCAAAGAGCTACATTTGTTGCCTTACCATTGATAGGTTTTACAGATGGCTTCGGAGTTTGAAGAAATATCCTTCCTCCACATTCCTCGGAATAGGAATGACTTTGCGGATGCATTAACAACTTTGGCCTCCTTGATCAACATACATGACAAGGAAAACATGTCAAGCATCACATTTGCCCAACAAAAGTGTAAGACCCCAACTTTTTATAAATAAATTCAAATTTCCTCTAATTATTATTGTGAATAATAAGGTATTAATTTGATATAATGCTTTGGTTATGGGTGAAATGTGCAAAATTTGCAAAATAAGCAAGTGGTTATAAAATATTCATTGTTATTGGGAAATATTCGATTGGTCGTGGAATATTCTTGTTATTGGAGAAAATTCGTACTATGGCACAACCATTTGTGAGCCCCATAACGGTAAACGGTCGGATGAAGAAAACAACAAGTATGAGTTTTTATAAATAATTAGTATAAATTGATCTGACCGTTAAACCGTTGAAATACCGGTGATAAAAGTACAATGAATACGCATGGTTTCATAGTAGCAATACCAGATTGATTATTGATGTTTACGTGAAAGTCACTTTCGCTTATACTCAATTATTGCCACAATAATTCTTTGCGTAGTATCTCATGTTATTTGATTCAATTATTGTCACAATATCATCTGCATAATATTTTATATTATTTAATCAATAATTGAGACGCCAAAGTTATTCATATTATTATTTGCAATATTGACGATGTCTAGAAAGTTCTCATCGAGGAGAGGTTTGGTCACCTAATTGCTTGCTATGAATAAGGAGAAATCCTTATCGAAAAGCCCACCCTTTCACGGAATGATCTGGTTGTTAAATATTGCGAGTTATAATATTAATGATGAATAATTGTTAATAGATTAAAAATGTGTTTATTAAAGATAAGTGATTTGTGGTAATTATTTATTCAATTTTTGATATAAATAGAGGGGTTAGGTATGAGGTGTTTGTTATAAGTTTGGCTTATTATTCCATGAGGGGATGTGCTAATTTTTTAGACCATTGGTTGAAGATATTATTGTAAATCTGTGACGCCCCCAAATCCGGGTATCTTCCAACCCGACAGATGGTGCTACACGGTGCTACAGTTCACATAAACATTCAATTGAAATGCCTCAAAAGAACGGATATGCCTTATATATATAAAAAGAATATTTATATTTCCCAGGTTCTTTACAACCAATACGTTTGTCTTTGTCATAATATCAAATATTATTCTTACAAAACCTATTATATTACATATGTAATCTACGGGTTCGCCTTCGCCTTCCCTTTATCCTTGCCGCATCCATCGGTCCGTTTGGTCTTAGCTGCATTCATATGATTCAAGCAAGAATGAGCCTAACTAGCTCAGCAAGTACAACAATTCTAGTAAAATAGCATGCTTGAAACACAGGAATCGTATATCTTTAATAACTGGATAATAGTTACGAAGTACTATTAATAATTTAAAATAGCATTTCTTTTCCTTCAAAACGTTTTACAATGACAATATTCAGTAAAACATCAATTCCGGTTCAAGACCGTGAGTTTTTAATAAGTACTTTGAAAAGGACGTCCAGACACTAAGTCCGTAAGTCCGGCATAGCTTACGAGCACGTCTAGGTGATCAGCTTATAGTACTCCATGTTGATCAACACTACATTCATTAAACGTGTATACGTTTAAGTTGTGGAAACCTCACGTGCCTATCATTTGAAGACAAAACAATTTAGCATACTCATTCTACTTTTGAAAACCACAACAATATTAGTTTGGTAAATCCTTATCAACACATGATAGAATAACATAACATACGTCTAGCCGAAAGAATTGGCTTTGACTTCCTCAAACATTAACTTATGCGAAGAATACATGAATCACAGAGACTTGTCCAGATCGAACTGGAACAAGGGTTAGAGTACTTGCCTTAAGCGTCTGCCACAGTTATAACATGTGCACTTTAGGCCTTTAAGTCATTACAGTAGATGATAACATCACATAGCACATTAGGTCATGAATGATCATACATTGTTTCTAAAGAATCTTACCCTTCTTCTCAATCTAATTACGTATTAGATTTATGATTATTGGTTTCGGCTTTTCGTTATGTTATCCTTACGTTCATAAGTAACTGACTCTCTTTAACCCTAAGTGATCATTCTTAAGGCTTAATTATGTCTTCATAATGTTTCATTAAGATCTTTATTTAATTGCTCATCAATTACTCTTCATGCTCAACATGTAAACCTTTTTCATTATCTAGGTTATGAAGTCAAGGCGTTGCGGCGACATTATTACCTATTATTGCTTGTAAACCTGACATGCATATGACTTATTATTGCCTGTAAACTAGACTCGGCGTTAATGATGCGAGTCCCTTTGTTATCTGTCGTGCTGCAGCATGAGTTTTCAGGGGACACATGCCACTTTGGCCGCGGCTCTGAGCCCTTCGAAATTTTTGATAGATTTTTCCAAATGGTGAGATTTCCGGACTCGTAACTTCTTCGTTATAAGTCCGAATTGGCTCGTTCAAGAGCCTACGGTTCACAAATCACATACTCTAAGTGTTCATGAAAGAATATTATCTATTTGACTTCGTTTGCTAAAATTTCACCTATTAGTCCATTTTTAACGAAAACGATAAACGTTCGTGAACGTTCAACGCTCGTTTCTTCGTTCTAAGTAGGAATCCGGCAATTTTTGAGTCCATAACTCTATAATGCCAAATATGACTTGTCTCAATTGAAAACCAATGTTTCCGAGTTCAAACACAAAATACGACTTCTATTCCGAGAATTTCATGAATTCGACGATTATCGTCCAATCGTGTGAATTCTGGTAAAACTTCATTACTAGTGATTTGTTCATCATTCCAAATACATTTATTTCATTATCTAGACACCTCAACTTATATGATACAACAACTTATATTAAAATTAGGTTATGGCTTATTCTTCATAAGCTCATAACTTAACAATTTCTTCACTATATGCCTTTTTCATTTCATTATAACTTATTATTGGTTTAAGTCCTCTACTCAATGTTCTCACATCTTATCCAACATACTAAATTCATATGACAATCATATGACAAGTTCATCATAAGTTAATAACTTATTTAGGTTCAAGTTACTTATTAATAACTTTATTCGGCTTAAGTTCATTGCTTAATAAATTCTTACATGTTCTTAGCATACATGCTTATTAACTTACACTTCTCTTATCACCCTACAATGATAGAGATGAAGATATTTTAGACAAGAGTCTTACCCTTGAAGAACTTGTACTTCTCTTCTTTGAAAATCTAACAAAGGTTGTCTTGACTTATGTGTGTTTATTCTCTCTAACCAATAAGTTGCTTTATATTTGGAAGTTGTTAGTGTTTTGAATAAGGAACAAATATCTAGCAAACTTCCTCTATTTATAGGCTTGACAAAGTTAGGGTATAATGGTGTTTATGTCATCCCACCTCCTTACTATTCATCTACTTAACCACTAAGTAATCTTTCTAGCCACTCCTTTTTCTTGCTCATCACAACACTTGATCATCACATAAAGTACTTGCCCACTACTACACCCATGGGTTGCCCCATGGATCTTATTTAATTAATGGATCATCCATTGGGCTTGGTTGTTAAATTAATTAACTTATCTTTGGGCTTGCTTTGATTTACTTTGGGCTTATCTTAATAAACACTTGGGCTTGATATTGCTACAACTTGGGCTTGTCCCTTAATGCTTAATGAGCTTTCACATCCCACTAGATTACACAAGTTCATTCCTTAGACATTAATTTCCCAACGCTCTCAATTTAAGTCCGCATTCAAATTTATGCGTTTTCCATACTTAGATTATTATTACATATTCCATCTCGCCTCGATATTATAACGTTACGCATTTCTTAGAAGTTCAAAAATAATTCCCGAGCTATAAATGATGAATAGTGTTTTTCGAAAACTTGCTCGGAAAACTTTTATTTTTGTCCTGGAAATTAAAACACTTTAATTCTCTCACGTGGTTCAATTACTACGATGTTCCGACGTTTCTAGGTTATAGAACGCCATACATCTTATTAACACATAATAATAACAAATAATATTATTTTATTCATTATTTAATTCTTCCAAGTATTTTACAAAGGATCCGAATTTCTTGGTCGTTACATTCTTCCCCCCTTATAAAGATTCTGTCCCTAGAATCTCGCCCTACATTACTCAAACAAATGAGGGTAATTCTTCTTTATCCTCTCTTCCAATTCCCACGTTGCTTCCTCGGCATCGTTGTTCTTCCATAATACCTTTACCGACGATATTACCTTGTTTCGCAGAACTTGCTCTTTTCTATCGATGATTCGAATCGGCATCTCTTCGTATGTTAAGTCTTTCTCGATTTGAGTCGGCTCAAATTCTATCACGTGCTTATAATCCGGTTTGTAAGGACGTAGCACTGAAACGTGAAATACGTTATGTATTAACTCTAGGTCTGGAGGTAATGCTACCCTATAAGCTACCTCACCTACCCGTTCTAATACCTCAAAAGGTCCTATAAACCTTGGGCTTAGTTTTCCCTTCTTTCCAAAGTGTATCTTTCCTTTCCAGGGAGATACCTTTAGAAATACGTACGAACCTACCTCAAACTCCCTATTCTCTCGATGTAAGTCTGCATATTTCTTCTGTCTGTCTTGAGCTGCTACGAGACGCATACGTATCAACTTCACCACTTTCGCTGTTTGCTGCACCAATTCTGGTCCTAGCATTCGGCGTTCACCCACTTCATCCCAATACAATGATGTTCTGCATTTCCTTCTATACAAAACTTCGTACGGCGACATACCTATGCTTGCATGATAACTGTTGTTATACGCAAATTCTACTAATGGTAGATGATCATCCCAACTACCCTTGAAATTCATGACGCAAGATCTCAACATATCTTCTAACGTCTGAATTGTCCTCTCGCTTTGTCCATCGGTTTGTGGATGATATGTCGTACTCAACTTCAACTATGTCCCCAACTGCTCTTGAAGACTTCTCCAAAAGTTCGATGTGAATCGTGGGTCACGATCTGACACAATCGAAACTGGTGCTCCATGTCTGGAAATAATTTCCTTAACATAAAGTTTTGCTAATTGATCTAAGTTATACTTAACCCGAATTGGCAAAAAGTGAGCCGACTTTGTCAACCGGTCCACTATTACCAAAATCGCATCATACCCCTTTTGAGTAATCGAAAGTCCCACCACAAAATCCATCATGATATGCTCCCACTTCCACTTCGGAATCTCCAATGACTGTAATAAGCCACTTGGTCGTTGATGTTCGACTTTAACTCTTTGACAAGTCAAGCACTTACTCAAATACTCCGCTATTTCTCTCTTTATATTCGGCCACCAAAAACTCCGTCGAAGGTCTTGATACATCTTGGTGCTACCAGGATGAATCGAGTACCTTGAACTGTGAGCCTCTTGTAAAACTTGCTCCTTTAATTTCGTCTCATTCGGAACCCAAATTCTTCCCTCAAATCTTAATAATACCTCATTATCAAGACTAAACTTAATATCTTTTTCAGTGGTCAACCGCTTCTTCATCTGGTCACACTCATTAGTTTTGAGTTGCATCTCCTTGACTCTCCCTACGATAGTAGATTGAATCTCCATCGCAAATAGTCTCTGATTCTCCTTACTTGGCAACTTCACCTCCAACTCCATCCTAGCCATCTCTGTTATTAACTCAGTTTGAGCTGTTAACATAGACAACTTCTCCCGACCCTTTTTACTCAAGGCGTCAGCCACAATATTGGCTTTTCCAGGGTGATACAGGATTTCACAGTCGTAATCCTTTATCAACTCCAGCCATCTCCTTTGTCTCATATTCAACTCCTTCTGTGTGAAGATATATTTTAGACTCTTGTGGTCCGTGTATATCTCACACTTTTCCCCATAAAGATAATGTCGCCATATCTTTAAGGCAAACACTACCGCGACTAGTTCCAGATCATGAGTAGGGTAAACTTTCTCATAATCCTTCAAATGCCTAGATGCATACGCAATGACCTTGCCATGTTGCATGAGCACGCAACCCAGTCCTTTATGCGAAGCATCGCTATAAACTACGAAATTTCCTGTGTAATCGGGTAATAACAAAATAGGCTCTTCACTCAACCTCTTCTTCAGTTCTTGAAAACTGTCTTTGCATTTCTCTGTCCATACGTACTTCACCGTCTTCCTCGTCAAGTTAGTCAACGGAGTAGCTATCTTTGATAAATCCTGAATGAATCTCCGATTGTAACCCGCTAATCCTAGGAAACTCTGTACCTCAGTCGGCGTTTTCGGTTGTTCCTAATTCATCACGGCTTCCACTTTCGCTGGATCTACTGAAATCCCCTCATGGTCAATGACATGACCTAAAAACTGTACCTTCTCTAACCAAAATTCACACTTAGTGAACTTCGCTTATAACTTCTCCTTTCTTAATGTCTCCGACACTATTCTTAGGTGTTCAGCATGATCTTCTGGCGTCTTAGAGTAGACTAGAATATCATCGATAAACACCACGAAGAACTTGTCCAAATATTGTTTGAACACTCTGTTCATCATATCCATAAATGCAGCAGGTGCATTAGTCAACCCAAATGACATCACCAGAAACTTGTAATGACCATAACGAGTCCTGAATGCTGTCTTCGGCACGTCTTCATTTCTAACCTTCAGCTGATGATACCCTGTCCTTAAATCTATTTTGGAAAAATATTTTGCCCCTTTCAACTGATCAAAAAGATCATCGATCCTTGGCAATGGATACTTATTCTTTATCGTTAACTTATTCAACTCTCGATAGTCGATACAAAGTCTTAATTATTCGTCCTTCTTCTTGACAAACAGTACCGGTGCTCCCCACGATGAAACACTCGGTTGTATGTACTTCTTGTCCAACAATTCTTGCAACTGCACCATCAACTTCTTCATCTCCACTGGCGCCATACGATACACTGCCCTGGAAACTGGTGCCGCTCCTTGCACAATATCTATTACGAACTCGGTCTCCCTATCCGGCGGAAGACCCGGCAACTCACTCGGAAATACATCCATGAATTCACTCACTATAGGTATTTGTTCCATGGTCGCTCCCACTCTCTGGGTATCAACCACATGACACAAATGGCCTACACACCCCTTCCTCAATAATTTCCTAGTTTGTGTCATGGTAAGACAACATGAACGTCCCGACAATTTATTCCCGTAAAATATTACATGAGATTATCTTAATGTTTTAATATTTACGCATTTCGTTTGGCAATCTATAATTGCCCCGTGATTAATCAACCAATCCATTCCGAGAATTACGTCGAATTCTCCTAACTTTACCGGTATCAGATCTACCGATAATTTACAACCTCGAATGTCTACGCAACAACTCCTATGAATATCTTCAACATGAATTATCTCTTCATTTGCTACCTTAATGTTTAAAGGTATATGCAACTTTTTGGGAAGTAATCCTAATCGTCTAGCAAAATCACATGCGATAAACGAACAAGTAGCACCCGAGTCAAACAACAAGTATGTATTTAGGTCGTTGATCGGAATAATACCTGTAACTACGTCCCCCGAGGCCATCGCGTCTTGGACTATCATGTTAAAAGTACGGGCCATCGGCCTACCCGGTTGCGCTGGACCCCCAATAGTTAACTTACCACTATTGGTGCTCTTATTCCCGTCCATCCCCTTCTTTGGGCAGTTCTTCGCCATGTGGTCAGTTGACCCACACACAAAGCATCCATGGTTCTTCTTCAGACTTGGACAGTTAGGCGCAATGTGCCCCTCCTGTCCACAGTTGTAACACACGACCTTACCTTTGAGATAGACTCCTAAGTGAGTCTTCCCACAGGTTTTACAGGCCTCCATTCTCCTCTTCAGGTCTCCTTGTTTCACCCCGGTATTCCCAGAGCTAACTACCTTCCTCTTATAACCCTCGCCACTCCCGCTGGAACCTTCAACCTTTATTCCCCCGTCCACCTTCCCCTTGATTTTCTTGTCCTTGTGGTATTGGCTCAACGCCTCGCTACCACCTTCGGCAATTATTGCCTTCTCTAAAACGATTCCAAATGAAGTACTTTGGAACACAAAAATATGGTTATAGAGCCAGGGTTTCAAGCCCTACTCGAACCGTCGAGCTTTCCTCACCTCGGTATCCACTTGGTGTGGAGCGAACCTTGCCAGTTCATTAAACTTGGCGGCGTATTGGGGAACCGTCATGTCCCCTTGTTTCAACTCTAGAAACCGCATCTCCATCCTTCCCTACATGTTCGTAGGAAAATAGTTCTCGTAAAATCTTTCCTTGAACCTCACCCATGTTATAACATCTATTCTGGCCCTAGCCTGATTGGTCTCCCACCAAAAGTTGGCCTCTCCCTTCATCATGTAGGTTGCAAAGGCAACCTTCTAGGCCTCGTCGACATTTGCTATCACAAATGCCTTCTCGATTTCCTTCACCCACGTTTGGGCTTCGATAGGGTCCGTAGTTCCTTTGAACTCCGGCGGACCCACACTTTTAAAGTCCTTAAACGTAGTAGCTCGTACTACACCAGGATTTACGCTATTAAATGCTGCGTTTAATAGATTTATGAACTCCTGCATGGGGTTAACCGAACCTCCCTCCGGTTGGTTTCTGTTCGCACCTTGATTACGTGGTACTCTTCTTGGCGGCATTTTGCTGTTACAATAAACACATATTTCGTTATTATTCATTTCCTATCAGTTAGTTATTATTCAATTTTAAATAATAACTTAAACATTCATTACTCAACATTTTTCGAAAAAGAAAACTTATATTAATTCATTATAGTATAATACTACACCGATTACAATACACAGCCTATGCTGAATACATTACTTTCCCGCAGTTACTTTCCAAAAATTGGGATTTACAAAAGACTACCCTTGATTATACAAAAGAGGGTTTTACGTCACTACTAGATACAAAAATATGTACATATCTAACTTCTCTAACCACTACTAGATCACATTTTCCTTAAGGCATTCTCAAAATCCGCCTTGGCAAGACCGACAATAATATCACGGCTGATAGTATGCCGCTTTTGCCCAATTTCTACGGGATAACCAGCTACCTGTAGCTGGAAATCCTCATGAGAACTCCTATGGATATAGGACATTCTCCCTATCTTCTGCTTCTTGGTCTTTAGCTCTCCCTTGAGCTCAAAGACCTCCAATTTCAGCTCATGGACCTTGTCCTTAGCCAAAACCCTTTCATCATGCTCCTATTCCCACATGGACTCTACGTCCGTCTTGTCCTCTATAACAGCTTGGAGCTCTGCCTTCAGCTCCTTAACCTCCTGACAGTAGTGGATGTTCCTATCTAGTATTGACATAAATAATGACATCATTGACTTCCCTGGAGCCATCTCTGCTGCTATTGCTACTGGATTGAAGGACACTACCTCCACCACTTCTTCTATCATGCCTTCGAACACTGATATGAGATCTAAACTCTCTGAGTCTCCAGACTCAACCACTACCACTTCGAGATTTGTTGCTGTGGGGTTCGGTATAATCTCTACCTGATTAACTGATCCTTTACTAACTACCTGTACGTCTCTATTTTATCCTGACATCTACAACAACACAAAAGTTTGATTAGTACACGTCAGTAGAATAATAAGAACACATAACATATATAATGCATTTTTATAAGGTTATCTTCCATCTTTTATTCTTTGACTTTTCTTAAGGTTATGATTTAAGGTTTTATTTCCCCCCATAAGTTTTATAACCTAAGGCTTTGATACCAACCTGTGACGCCCCCAAATCTGGGTATCTTCCAACCCGACAGATGGTGCTACACGGTGCTATAGTTCACATAAACATTCAATTGAAATGCCTCAAAAGAACTGATATGTCTTATATATATAAAAAGAATATTTATATTTCCCAGGTTCTTTACAACCAATACGTTTGTCTTTGTCATAATATCAAATATTATTCTTACAAAACCTATTATATTACATATGTAATCTATGGGTTCGCCTTCGCCTTCCCTTTATCCTTGCCGGATCCATCGGTCCGTTCGGTCTTAGCTGCATTCATATGATTCAAGCAAGAATGAGCCTAACTAGCTCAACAAGTACAACAATTCTAGTAAAATAACATGCTTGAAACACATGAATCATATATCTTCAATAACTGGATAATAGTTACGAAGTACTATCAATAATTCAAAATAGCATTTCTTTTCTTTCAAACGTTTTACAATGACAATATTCAGTAAAACATCAATTTCGGTTCAAGACTGTGAGTATTTCATAAGTACTTTGAAAAGGACATCCCGACACTAAGTCCGTAAGTCCGACATAGCTTACGAGCACGTCTGGGTGATCAGCCTATAGTACTCTATGTTGATCAACACTACATTCATTAAACGTGTATACGTTTAAGTTGTGGAACCTCACGTGCCTGTCGTTTGACGACAAAACAATTTAGCATACTTTGTCAACTTTTGAAAACCACAACAATATTAGTTTGGTAAATCCTTATCAACACATGATAGAATAACATAGCATACGTCTAGCCGAAAGAATTGGCTTTGACTTCCTCAAACATTAACTCATGCGAAGAATACATGAATCACAAAGACTTGTCCAGATCGAACTGGAACAAGGGTTAGAGTACTTGCCTTAAGCGTCTGCCACAGTTATAACACGTGCACTTTAGGTCTTTAAGTCTCTACAGTAGATGATAACATCACATAGCACATTAGGTCATAAATGATCATACATGGTTTCTAAAGAATCTTACCCTTCTTCTCAATCTAATTACGTATTAGATTTATTATTATTGGTTTCGACTTTCCGTTACGTTATCCTTACGTTCATAAGTAACTGACTCTCTTTAACCCTAAGTGATCATTCTTAAGGCTTAATTATGTCTTAACAATGTTTCATTAAGATCTTTATTTAATTGCTCATCAATTACTCTTCATGCTCAACATGTAAACCTTTTTCATTATCTAGGTCATGAAGTCAAGGCCATGCAAGATCGACTATTATTCTTGGTGCTTGTATTTATGCAGATCACTTATTATTGCTCAGAAACCGGACTTCGGCCTTTGCGCGCGAGTTCCTTTGTTATTACTGTCGTCTTGCATGCGGCTGCATGAGTTTTCAGGGGACACATGCCACTTTGGCCGCGACTCTGAGCCCTTCGAAATTTTTGATAGATTTTTCCAAATGGTGAGATTTCCGGACTCGTAACTTCTTCGTTATAAGTCCGAATTGGCTCGTTCAAGAGCCTACGGTTCACAAATTACATACTCTAAGTGTTCATGCAAGAATATTATCTATTTGACTTCGTTTGCTAAAATTTCACCTATTAGTCCATTTTTAACGAAAACGATAAACGTTCGTGAACGTTCAACGCTCGTTTCTTCGTTCTAAGTAGGAATCCGGCAATTTTTGAGTCCACAACTCTATAATGCCAAATATGACTTGTCTCAATTGAAAACCAATATTTTCGAGTTCAAACATAAAATACGACTTCTATTCCGAGAATTTCACGAATTCGACGATTATCGTCCAATCGTGTGAATTCTGGTAAAACTTCATTACTAGTGATTTGTTCATCATTCCAAATACATTCATTTCATTATCTAGACACCTCAACTTATATGATACAACAACTTATATTAAAATTAGGTTATGGCTTATTCTTCATAAGCTCATAACTTAACAATTTCTTCACTATATGCCTTTTTCATTTCATTATAACTTATTATTGGTTTAAGTCCTCTACTCAATGTTCTCACATCTTATCCAACATACTAAATTCATATGACAATCATATGACAAGTTCATCATAAGTTAATAACTTATTTAGGTTCAAGTTACTTATTCATAACTTTATTCGGCTTAAGTTCATTGCTTAATAAATTCTTACATGTTCTTAGCATACATGCTTATTAACTTACACTTCTCTTATCACCCTACAATGATAGAGATGAAGATATTTTAGACAAGAGTCTTACCCTTGAAGAACTTGTACTTCTCTTCTTTGAAAATCTAACGAAGGTTGTCTTGACTTATGTGTGTTTATTCTCTCTAACCAATAAGTTGCTTTATATTTGGAAGTTGTTAGTGTTTTGAATAAGGAACAAATGTCTAGCAAACTTCCTCTATTTATAGGCTTGACAAAGTTAGGGCATAATGGTCTTTATGTCATCCCACCTCCTTAAACTAACCTCCTTACTATTCATTTACTTAACCACTAAGTAATCTTGCTAGCCACTCCTTTTTCTTGCTCATCACAACACTTGATCATCACATAAAGTACTTGCCCACTACTACACCCATGGGTTGCCCCATGGATCCTATTTAATTAATGGATCATCCATTGGGCTTGGTTGTTAAATTAATTAACTTATATTTGGGCTTGCTTTGATTTACTTTGGGCTTATCTTAATAAACATTTGGGCTTGATATTGCTACAACTTGGGCTTGTCCCTTAATGCTTAATGAGCTTTCACATCCCACTAGATTACACAAGTTCATTCCTTAGACATTAATTTCCCAACGCTCTCAATTTAAGTCCGCATACGAATTATTGCATTTTCCATACTTAGATTATTATTACATATTCCATCTCGCCTCGATATTATAACGTTACGCATTTTTTGGAAGTTAAAAGGGTGTTTTTTACCAAATGGTGGGATAAAGGACTTAATCCCACTCTACCAGAACTTCTTAAAACCATAACGAATCATACTCAGGCTTGTCTTGATGTTATCCCTCAAAGCCTTCCAGCACCAACACTAGTCAATCCTTTTGTCAGAATCCAAGCAGATTTAAAACAGAAGTTTCCAAATCTAACTGAAACTGAACTAATAGTCAAGACTATGGATTATATGAAAACCCAGTTCTTACAATCCCTAGTCCAGGATGATGATTCTATGAAAATAGTTAGCGATGAAGAATCTAAACAGGATGACAATCAATTCAGCGTCTTAGCCGGTGAAAGTCAAGAACCAGAACCCACTATAGGAGATTTCTGGGATTCTCTTACCTCCATGATTTCTGAAAAGATAGAATAAGACAAAAAAGGAAAAGGAAAAGCATAAAGCTATTTTCCCACTACAGAAAAAATAACCAATAATCAGAAGAGGACAACCACAGTGTTTCCACCATCAGAAATGAAAAGCCACTTGCTTCTTCAATTATCAGAAAACGACGCCAGCTGTCAGCAAATGCTCCACTCAACCGACAACCTGTCTCACGCCTTCCACTTTATACGGCTGAGAGTTAAAGAAGAAAAGATAAGGATTACTGATCGACTCCACTATCAAGGACACGCCTGATCCTTTCTTATCTTCTCCCTTGTATAAATTGGGATACCTCACCCATTGTATGATTCCTTATATAGGCGGGGAATTTTGTACTTGGTTTTAGAACCACTTAGCTTCCTATATCGATATAGTGGTTAAGTTGAACAATTCTTTGTATTAGCAGAGAATTGTCCTTGGTGTAACAACCACTTAGCTTCCTACATTGATATAGTGGTCGAGTTGACCAATTCTTTGTTTGGGCAGGGGATTGTGTTTGGTTTGACAACCATTTAGCTTATGGTATTGATAATTATTGAAATATTTGTGTCGCGCTATTTGCTATATACATGATGAGAGGGTGAGCTCAACTAGCCCAGTAAAGAATATTATGACTAAGATAATGTAGAACAAATTATCCTTAGTCTTCAACAGTAAAAAAAATCTGATAGAATATAATAGATAAAATATTTTAGATCAACAAATGCATCGGAAACAAAAATCCATTAGAAGAGTTTAGTAGAGCATGATGTCTATTATCTTCTATGATTTAAAAGTCCATCATTAATATTTTAACCACGTAACACCAATCAATAATTATTTCCAATCAACGAATAATCTATGCACTACGGGCCAAAATATTCATTTTTATCACCAGTGGTCATGATCATGCAAAACACCTGTCCATCTATGCACTACGGGCCAAAGAGGACTTTCACCACAAAGCTTTATCTGTAACATTAAAGGTCATGATTATACCAATACGTAATTCAAGGTCATAATCATACCAATCAATAGTCCATCTTTGCACTACGGGCTCAAGATGACCTTTAGCATAATATAAGCATGAGGATGATGACAATCATATAAAGAATCAATCAAGTGAGATCAGGGATAAATATTAGAGATATATAATTCAATTTATCCAGGGTTCAAAAATGTCCAAATTGTCAGCATGATAACTAATTGTGGAGTAAAATTCAAGAATGATATTCATGTATCAAAAATAATTTAGACAGAAAAGAAAATTAAATTATGTTGTGAATAGTACTCATGAATAGTACCGTATGAATAGTACCCATGAATAATATCGTATGAATAGTACCCATGAATAGTATCCTGACATGAAAATATTAAAATTTAATAAGAAGTTCAGTCCAATATTCTAGTGAAATGATATTAGATAAAGCGCAAACCTTAAGGAATTTCTAATCATTTTAGGAATTATAGAAGAAATACTTAGCATAGTAAGTTTAAAGTTAGGAATATGAAATGAAATAATATCACTTACATAATATGAAGTATGAAAGAAAATGATATCCCTTACGAGTATTGAATGAAAATAACATTCTTTACCTTAGTAGAAACTAGATCTGACTGGAATAACGGATATTATCCTAAGAAAATCATGCACTATAAGCTACACTCAAAGTATTCTTATAGTCAAATGAAATACTCACAATATTGTTGTAGGAACGCTTGTAATTTTTTGTGTGTATAGGATAGAGGGTTACCCCCCTTTTATAGTGCAACACGGAGGAAGAAAATAATTTAATATGCCTAACTTTTTTTTCTTCTCTGCCTAACTTTTTTTTTCTTTAAATGCCTAACTTCCTCATTTGTTATTGGTTGAGGCCAACACCTTTAGAAAACATGGTTTGTAGGAGAAATTCTCAATTAACCAACTTAGGAAAAAAAGGACAAGGTCTATACTGCTTTTGAAAACAAAGCATTCAAATACAATTTGCTCACCTCCGTCCCTTTTACCACATTTATATATATATATATATATATATATATATTATTTAAACAAATATAATATATTATAATAATATATTTGAATGAATATTTTATCGAAAAAGATAATTGTGATTCCATAAAAAAACATGCAAAACTTTCAACAAATGTTTCATGCTAAATTCCTTCAGTTATATCAAAATTGAACCAATATCAAGCCCATAATAATTATTCACAATTAATATTAGAAGTTCACAATATTGACAATTAGATCATTCCCATGAAAGAGGGGAATTTTCGATAAGGATTTATCCTTATTTGTGACACCCCCAAAGCTGGATACTTTATTCCCACATGATTTGGTGTTCACTGTCCAATCATTCATTTTTAGCTACCCCAATTAAATAAAACTTAGCCAATAAATCTTTCCATTAAAGGGTTACATAACTTAAACCAATTAATCCCAGGTCATCTAACCTTAAACATAATCTTCAAAATTAAAAAAATATTAATTACATCACATAATTAAAATTATGTCTGAATATATAATCTGAAATAAACAACAAGTCTTCAACACTGGTTCATCTTTCCTTTTCCTTTGCTAGTGGTTGGCTCATTAATGTGACGTCCCCAAAATAGGTATACATCACCTATTCTGAGTCGCCAAATACATGGTATAGAAACAAATACAACTTCAGTAATACAATCGTCATGCAAAATACGACAACACATATATTGTGAGTTTGAATACAAATATTGTCTAGTAGACAGTATACAAACTCAAAAGGAGTCCTCATTATAATTATTGATACACTATTTTACAAAATAGTGAGGACTACTAAAACAACTATCCTGAACCATCACTTCATAGACCGACTAGTTCCTGCTATGTTCTCACCTCCTGAGAAGAAAAATGGAACAAAAAAGGAAAAGGGTGAGCTCAACTAGCCTAGTAAAGAATATTATGACTAAAATAATATATAACAAATTATCATCAGTCTTCAACAGGGAAAAATCTGATAAAATATAATACACAACAAGTTTTAGATCAACAACGGCAGCGAAAACAACAATCCATTAGAAGAGTCATGTAGCGAAAGAATTCTACTATCTTCTAAGATTTAAAAGTCCATCATCAATATTTTATCCTTGTAACATCAATCAATATACATCTTGAATCAAATATTCATCTTTGCACTACAGGCCAAAGGTATTCATTTGTATCACCAGTTGATCATGTTCATCTCAACACCTGTTCATCTTTGCACTACGGGCCAAAGATATTCATCAATTAATCATTTATCTTTGCACTACAGGCCAAAGATATTCATCAGTTTAATCATTCATCTTTGCACTACAGGCCAAAGATATTCAGTAATATCATCATTTAGGACTGAGGATGATGAAAAATATCTTAAAGAAAATGAATCTAATGAGATAAATGATCAAAGATTAGGGATTCATACTTTAATTTATCTAAGTTCAAAAATACTCCATAATAATCAATTGTGAAGCAGAATTCAAAAATAAAGATCAAAACATGGATACAATCAAAGATAGTAACCATAATAGACATCTTGGATAAAAAGGAGAAAATTTTATTTTTCGGTGAATAGTGTCGTATACATTAATAGTAACCCTGACACAAAAAGGTAGAAATTCCATAATAAAATCCATACCAATATTTCGGTATAATGATATTGAAAGAATAACATCATTAGGAAGAAAATAACATCTCTTACCTCAAAATAACAATATTTTTGATCGGAATATCGGATGTAAAGCCAAAGAAAACTTTTACTGAATAGCAACTCTCAAAGAATCTGAATACTCACAAAAATACGCTCGATAATATAGAGAGAAAGAAAACTTGTTTATAGTGTGATTTTCAATTCTAACCTAAGAGCCTATTTATAGGAAAATGCTAGAACGCCAAAGGAGACTAAAATAATAAAATTATAATATTTCTTTTCTTTTTTTCTACTCACCAACCATCCAAGACCAGCCATCTAAGCATGCCAATTTTGAAAAAAATAGCAGCCCACATGTTTTTAAAAAAACAATAGTGGGTCCCACCCAATTTTAATAAAAATCATTTTATTTTCCGAAACTTCAACAATTCATAATAAATAGCCCTTTTATCAGGAAAATACGAATTTTATGTCCATTTCATACGAAATCGAATTCTCTACAACTTTGTAGATTTAAGTTTTTCCAAATTCGAGATAGAAAATATCCGAAATCCACAAACTGGTGATTTTTAATACTCCATTCTGACAAATACTGATAAAATACCTCAGCATTAATTCCTTCATTTATAACCACAATAAATATATCCATCATTTATATCCACATAAAATAAATATTTCCTTATCATATAAATCAATAATTAATTATTCACAAATAATATTACATAATCACAATAATGACAACCAGGCAGTTCCCAGGAAAGAGGGGGCTTTCTGATAAAGATTTCTCCTTACTGGCGCGCAATTAGGTGACCAAACCACTCCTTGACAGAACTTTCTAGACATTGCCAGTAATGCAATCTAATAATATTATTCAAGTAATATGAATTATTGATCTGATAATGGGAAATACCGTGTAGTGACAATTATTAAAACAACAATAATATAAAATATCAACGTAGCAATTCTTGAATCAATAAAATAAAATATTAAACAATAATTACTGTAACAATTATTGAGTAGTGCCTTCTTACGTAAGAATCAATAATTCAAAAAATATTGTGCAATACCGTGTGCTACTGTGCAACCACGCGTATTACAGTATTTTAACCACTAGGTATTCCAAAAGTGTTAACGGTAACAATTACGCCGTTATTTATAAAAACTCAAACTTGTCGTTTTCTTCATCCGACCATTTTTTGTTATGGGGCCCATAAATGGTTGCGCTGTCGTACGAATATTCCCCGACAGCAATAATATTCCACGACCAAATGAATATTCCCTGACAAAATGAATATTTTATAACCACTTGCTTATTTTGAAAAAATTGCACATTTCACCCATAACCAAAGTATTATATCAAATTAACACTTTATTATTCACAATAATAAATAGAGAAAATTTAATTTTATTTATAATAAGTTGGGGTCTTACAACCTCCCCTCCTTATGAAATTTCATCCTCGAAATTGACGTACGTACTTGGTGTTTTAAAAAGGTGAGGATACCTCGCTTTCATTTCTGATTCCAACTCCCAGTTCATTTCTTCAATAGCATGATTTCTCCACAAAACCTTTACTTGTGGTATAACCTTCGTGCGTAGGACATGCTCTTTCGTATCCAAGATCTTAACAAGTACCTCCTCGTACGTTAAATCTTCGGCTATCTCGTCTGGTTCTAACTCAATAATGTGGTTTGGGTCTTTCACATATTTACGAAGCATAGATACGTGAAAAATATTATGAACACGAGACATGCTTGGAGATAATGTGAGTCTATAGGCCATATTTCTTATTCGGTCAAGAATCTCAAATGGAACAACAAATCTTGGATTGAGCTTTCCTCTCTTCCCAAATCTTGTAACTCCCTTCCATGGAGAAATACGTAACAATACATGATCCCCAATATTAAATTCCACGTCCCTTCGATGAAGATCCGCATAACTCTTTTGTTGATCTTGTGCTGTTTGTATACGTTGTCGAATCATTTGGATCATCTCTGTAGTCATTCGTACCAACTCTGGTCCCAACAATATTGCTTCACCCACCTCGTCCCAGCATACTGGAAAACGACATTTTCTTCCATACAACGCCTCGAATAGAGCCACACCTATACTTACCTGATAACTGTTGTTGTAAGAGAATTCCACCAATGGTAGGTCTTATCCCAACTCCCTTTGAAATCTAGGACACAGAGTCTTAATAGATCTTCAAGAGTTTGAATAGTCCTCTCTGATTGCCCGTCCATTTGAGGATGGTATGCCGAACTGAACCGTAAATCTGTGCCCATAGCTTTCTACAAGCTAATCCAAAATCGTGAAGGGAATCTTGGGTCACGATCCAAAACTATGGATACTGGCATGCCATGCAATCTCACAATCTCATTCACGTATATACGAGAAAAACGTTCAAGGGAATAAGTCTTCCGTATAGGCAAGAAATGAGCAGACTTTGTTACTCTATCAATAATAACCCAAATCGCATCTATACCTTGAGAAACCTTTGGAAGAACCGTAACGAAATCCATAGTAATGTGTTCCCACTTCTATTTTGGAATCTCAAGTGGTTGCAATGGATCCTTTGGCACTTGATGCTCCACCTTTACACGTTGACAAAAACACCTCGAGATAAACTCCGCGATCTCTCTCTTCATATTACTCCACCAAAATGTATGTTGAAGATCATGATAACATTTTGGTACTCCCAGGATGGATTGTAAACGATGTGTTGTGTGTCTCCATCATGATTCTATACTTCAAGTCAAAATCGTAAAGAACACAAAGTCTGGAGTTGACTCAAAGTATTCCTTCTTCATCGATTCTTGCTTCTGGAATAGCACCATCCTGTACTTTCTTCTTCATACGCATCAACTCCAGGTCTGTAGCTTGAGCAACTTTAACTTTATCGATTAAAGTCGGTTCTACTCGTATGCTTGACATCATCATATGGGTACTTGGAGCCTTTACCTCTATCTCCATCCTTTGCAAGTCATACAAAATGGGCCTTTGTGTTAACAACATTGCACTCGTACTCGCATATGTTCTTTTACTTAATGTGTCAGCTACTATGTTTGCTTTTCCAAGATGATATTGGATGGTATGATCATAATCTTTCAACAACTCGAGCCAAAGTCGTTGTCACATGTTGAGTTCTTTTTGAGTTAAGAAATATTTGAGGCTTTTATGATCTGTATAGATCTCCACTTTCTCCCCATACAAGTAGTGTCTCCAGATCTTCAACGTGAAAATGACTGCTGCCAACTCCAAATCATGAGTAGGATAATTCCTCTCATATTATTTGAGTTGTCGCGAGGCATAGGCTATGACTTTCCCATGTTGCATGAGAACACATCCTAACCCTTTGCCTGAAGCATCGCTGTAGATAACAAATCCATCCAAACCAGATGGTATTGTCAGAACAGGTGCCAAAATGAGTCTCTTCTTGAGTTCCTTAAAACTCTTCTCACAATCCTTGCTCCAACCAAATTTTGTATCTTTATGAATCAACTGAGTTAACGAAGTAGCGATTCGAGAAAATCCTTCCATGAATCTCCGATAGTAACCAGTTAAGCCCAGAAAGCTACGTACTTCGGTCACCGACTTCGGTTGCTCCCAACTTTTTATGGCTTCAATCTTCGCTGGGTCGACATATACTCCATGTTTTGACACCACGTGCCCAAGGAATGCTACTTCCTCAAGCCAGAACTCGAATTTCTTCAGCTTGGCATATAGCTTGTTTTCACGAAGCCTTTGTAGTACCAGGTTCAAATGGCGCTCATTATCTTCACGACTTTTGGAATAGATGAGGATGTCATCAATAAAGACAACAACGAACTGATCCAAATATTCTTTGAACACACGGTTCATCATATCCATGAAAGCGGCAGGAGCATTAGTCAATCCAAAAGACATGACTAAGAATTCATAATGCCGTCTGCAGAGTTCGAAGGCGATCTTTGGAATATCCTCGGTTTTAATCTTAAATGATGATATCCGAGCGAAGATCGATCTTTGAAAAGAATTGTGCTCCTTGCAACTGGTCGAACAAGTCATCAATGTGAGGTAACAGATACCTATTCTTGATGGTGACATGGTTCAATTCTCGGTAGTCAATACAAAGTCGCATACTCCTGTCTTTCTTCTTTACGATTAACACATGAGCACCCCAAGGAGATGTACTAGGACGAATAAAACCGATGTCCAACAACTCCAGTAGTTGGACCTTTAACTCCTAAAATTCAATAGGAGCCATTCGATATGGGGTTTTAGAAATGAGCTTTGTACCAGGTTCAAGGTCAATAAAGAATTCAACTTCACGTTACGGGGTAGGCCGGAAGTTCTTGAAATCGTCGTAAAATTCACTAACAACAGAAACTTTATTCAAATCTGACGTGTTTTTGTTCAAGTCCGTGACATGGGCTAAGAAAGCTTGACATCTGTTTTTCAATAAACAAATATCTTTATGGCTTTATATGACAGTGATTGACTTTAGTGGTTTTGTTGTTTGAATTCGCATAACAAGTTGGTTAGGAATATGAAAACTAACAACCTTACGAAAACAATCAATTTTAGCATGATGAGTGGTTAACCAATCAATCCCTAAGATCACATCAAATGCAAGTATTTTCAACGAAATAAGATCGGTAAGTAATGTTATCGTTCCAACTTGAATCAAGCAAGATTTATAAATAGTAGATGTAATGAAATTTTCTCCTAACGGAGTCTCAACAGATAAGTCAAGGTCTAATCTCTCTGGAGTCAAGTTCAAACGTTGAGCACAAGCAGGAGAGATAAAGAATGGGTAGAACCGGTATCTAATAAGGTATAAACTTCACAAGAGTTTTTGATTAGCTTACCCATGATCAGCTCGTTTGGGTTTCTCGCATTTTGGCCAGTCACGACAAACGCCCTCCCTTTAACCACCGACTTTGTTTTGTCCGTAGTCGCCTTTGGTGTCGCCGTCCCAGCTGGACTTGACTTACACTTGGGTCAAAACCAAAGCTATATGATAGTATTTTCCTGGCCAAACACACCTTAGAAGGCTGTGAACAGTTGGGACTTATGTGTCCATCCTCTCCGCATCTATAGCATCAAACTGGCGGTCGTTCTCCTCCCCTAGAATTTATTGTTGGTGCTGGTGTTGTTGCTGATGTATTCCCGTCATTGTTGCATCTAGTCTTTCTGAAATTTCCACTTGACTCACCTCTCCTATTATCATGGCCACGATTACCACCCGAGTGGTTACCGCTTTTGTCTGTATTCTTTCCTCCCCGCTGGTTATCATCACTCCGATGACTGTTGTCATCGGTATGACCCTGATTGTGGTCCCTCGATTGAGCATACTCATTATCTCGCTCTAATAATTGAGCCATGTTTACAACATCTGAATATAAAGAAAATTTATGAGAGATAAGATATTGCCGAATCTCGGGTTCTAGACCTCTCAGGAACATCCGCGTCATTCGTTCCTCATTCTATACCAAATGAGGTGCAAACCTGGATAACTTTGCCTCATACTGGGACACCGTCATGTTGTTTTGTTCCAGTCTAATAAACTCTACTTCCTTCATATGACGAATACTTTCAGAAAAGTACTTGTCATTAAATAGTTTCTGAAATATTTCCCAAGACATGTTGAGTCACCGGTCATTTACGCGCTATAGACTCCCACCAAAAGTGTCCGCCTCACCACGAAACATAAAGGTGGCGAATGGAACCTTCTGTTCCTATGTGCATCCCAAGACATCGAATATCTTGGTAATTTGCTTGACCCACATTTCCGCCTTAATCGGATCCGGCTTTCCTGCAAATTCTGGTCGTCCCAACTCCTTGAACAGCTTGGCTGTGACAAGCTGCGCATTGCTATCACCAGTATTTTGTGCACGAGTCTCCCTCGTCTGATTTTGCATGAACTGCAAAAAGTTTCTAAACATCCCATCATTCATCATTTGTTCGGTAGTGTTGGTTACAGGAGGAATATTGCCTTCCTGTTGCACGTTCCCTTGGGTGGTGATTAAAGGTGTCTCCACGGTATGATTCAGTCCATTATTAATATTTCCAGTTGCAATTTTCAAATACTGCCACAAAACAAGGGTTAATTGACATGTCACATATTATCTCTATATTCTGACCGACCAAATAAGTACCAAATAAACTTAGTCAGGTCATACTAGTGATGGAATTTCCCGTCTCTCCCCTCCTAGTTCTTGTCTCACATCTCAGCCAGGGATCATATCCCTAAGCTTTGATACCAACTGTGACGCCCCCAAAATAGCTATACATCACCTATTTTGAGTCGCCAAATACATGGTACATAAACAAATACAACTTCAGTAATACAATTATCGTGCAAAATACGATAACTCATATAATGTGAGTTTGAATACAAATATTGTCTAGTAGACAGTATACAAACTCAAAAGGAGTCCTCATTATAATTATTGATACACTATTTTACAAAATAGTGAGGACTACTAAAACAACTATCCTGAACCATCACTCCATACCCCGGCTAGTTCATGCTATGTTCTCACCTCCTGAGAAGAAAAATGGAACAAAAAGGAAAAGGGTGAGCTCAACTAGCCCAGTAAATAATATTATGACTAAGATAATATACAACAAATTATCATTAGTCTTCAACAGGGAAAAATTTGATAAAATATAATAGACAAAAAGTTTTAGATCAACAACTGGAGCGGAAACATCAATCCATTAGAAGAGTCAAGTAGAGAAATAATTCTACTATCTTCTAAGATTTAAAAGTACATCATCAGTATTTTATCCCTGTAACATCAATCAATATACATCTTGAATCAAATATTCATCTTTGCACTACAAGCCAAAGATATTCATTTGTATCACCAGTTGGTCATGTTCATCTCAACACCTGTTCATCTTTGCACTACGGGCCAAAGATATTCATCAGTTAATCATTCATCTTTGCACTACATGCCAAAGATATTCATTAGTTTAATCATTCATCTTTGCACTACAGGACAAAGATATTCAATAATATCATCATTTAGGACCGAGGATGATGAAAAATATCATAAAGAAAACAAATCCAGTGAAATAAAAGATTAAAGATTAGGGATTCGTACTTTAGTTTATCCAATTTCAAAAATACTCCATAATAATCAATTGTGAAGTAGAATTCAAAAATAAAGATCAAAACATGGATACAATCAAAGATAGTAACCATAATAGACATTTATGACAAAAAGGAGAAAATTTCATTTTTCGGTGAATAGTGCCGTATACGTGAATAGTAACCCCGACACAAAAAGGTAGAAATTCCACAATAAAATCCATACCAATATTTCGGTATAATAATATTGAAAGAATAACATCATTAGGAAGAAAATAACATCCCTTACCTCAAAATAACAATATTTCCGATCGGAATATCGAATGTAAAGCCAAAGGAAACTTGCACTGAATAACAACTCTCAAAGTATCTGAATACTCACAAAAATACGCTCGATAATATAGAGAGAAAGAAAACTTATTTCTGGTGTGATTTTCAACTCTAACCTAAGCGCCTATTTATAGGAAAATGCTAGAACGCCAAAGGAGACTAAAATAATAAAATAATAATATTTCTTTTCTTTTCTTCTATGCATGAACCATCCAAGACCAGCCATCTAAGCATGCCAATTCTGAAAAAAATAGCAGCCCACATGTTTTCAAAAAAACAAAAGTGGGTCCCACCCAATTTTAATAAAAATTATTTTATTTTCTAAAACTTCAACAATTCATAATAAATATCCCTTTTATCAGAAAAATACGAATTTTATGTCCATTTCATACGAAATCGAATTCTCTACAACTTTGTAGCTTTAAGTTTTTCCAAATTCCAGACAGAAAATATCCGAAATCCATAAACGGATGATTTTTAATACCTTCATTCCGACAAAATACTGATAAAACACCTCAGCATTAAATACTTCATTTATAACCATAATAAATATATCCATCATTTATATCCACATAAATTAAATATTTTCTTATCATATAAATCAATAATTAATTATTCACAAATAATATTACAGAATCACAATGATGACAACTAGATAGTTCGCAGGAAAGAGGGGGCTTTCCGAAAAGGATTTCTCCTTACTAGCGCGCAATTACCAAACCTCTCCTTGACAGAACTTTCTAGACATTGCCAATAATGCTATCTAATAATATTATTCAAATAATATGAATTATTTATCTGATAATGGGAAATACCGTGCAATGACAATTATTAAAACAAAAATAATATAAAATATCAATGTAGCAATTATTGAATCAATAAAATAAAATATTGAACACTAATTACTGTAACAATTATTGAGTAGTGTCTTTTTATGTAAGAATAACTAATTCAAAAAATCTTTATGCAATACTGCAGGTGTGATCTTTATGCAACCACGCGTATTCATCGTATTTTAACCACCGGAATATTCAACAAATGTTAACGGTAATAATTATGCCGTTATTTATAAAAACTCAAACTTGTCGTTTTCTTCATCCGACCGTTTTCTGTTATGTTGCCCACAAATGGCTGCGCTGTTGTACAAATATTTCCCGACAGCAAGAATATTCTACGACCAAACGAATATTCCCTGACAAAATGAATATTTTATAACCATTTGGTTATTTTGCAAAATTTGCACATTTCACCCATAACCAAAGTATTATATCAAATTAACACTTTATTATTCACAATAATAAATAGAGGAAATTTGATTTTATTTATAATATGTTGGGGTCTAATAACTAACCTTCTCAATTTTAACTGCAATGGTTATATATATGCAAGAGTGAGCAAAACAAATGCTCACTTGAAAGGATATAATAACTGACAATGAATAAACTCAATTGAATTGAATAATAATTTATAATATTGATAATCAAGAACTGATATTGAAAATCATCTGAGGGTCACCAGATCATGAACTATGTCACAGGTTTTAAGTATTTCTACTTGAACCTTTAACATAAGTCCTTAGACTATATGGACCTTCTTTCTCGTACTTATGGGGATCAACCCTTCGTACCATGTATTGTGTGCAAACATCTAAACATTTTCGCGTAATAAATCCCCTATAATAGGGTTGTTCATCTCAGTTTTAAGATACGAGTCCGCACCAAAGTAGGTTTGGTTTGGATAAGTTTCATGGGTAATTTAGAGTTCAACGTTCATCAACTAAGGATTAGTTGAATACGTTTAATGACAACGTAAGGGTTAAACAACAGCGTAAGATAAGTAGTTATGAATCATAAATGAATATTGTAAAGCAACAAGTTCATGTTTTAAGAATACATGAGTTCAAAGTATTGAAAAGATATAATAAACCTTGTCCGAACAAGATGATAAGCTATGGTTACAATTCCCAACAAGGAAACAAGAATAAAAACTTTCCTCCACAAATTTTTTAAGAACTTTCTTAAACAAGGTTAGGGTTAGAGAACTTGCTCAATGTAAAGAAGTAAGGTTTAGGAACTTGTATAATTATAATCAAGGTAGGGTAAGGAAACTTGCCTTGCGTGTAGGCTAAACAGTTATAACCCATGTTCCCAAATATCTTAAACACATGTCATCACATCATAATTAGTTACCACATGTTCACGGTACATAACTCTATTTCATTACAACCCTTTGGTATTAGGTTTAACCACATGATTAAACCACACTTTTAATGCAATACCACAAATCTTCAGTTTTCACATAACTCATAAAATGTTTAATAATAATTTTCATATTTGGTAGTCTACAACACCACAATATGATTAATCCCATTTTATAGTCATAAAATTAGACTATAATAACACTTATAAAATTGTACATTAAAAATCAAATTTTCGGGCCAAACTACTAACTCGGCTGCTGCGGTCCCAATTTGCCTTTGGGCCGCAAGCACTGCGACGCTCTATTTTGTCAACATGCAGACCGAGTGGCACTTTGCAACGCCCAGCTTTCTTCTGAGCAGTATTTCTACGGTATGTGACATGACACGATTACTGCCGCAGGCATGCTGTTCACGAAGAACACAAAACAAAGCCAAATTTGCCTGAAAGCTCCTTTCTAAGAACAAATTTAGCACATATCAAACACATAATCTTTACAGAAACATAAATTAATGTTTCTAGCATGTTTCTAACTATATAAACAATATAAACATCAAATTAAAATCTCTAAATCCACTATTCTTGTTATTTCTTCACTTTTAGACATTCTTAGCGAAACAAATTACTGTAAATTTGTTTTTCAACCAAAATAACTTGTTTTAAACCCATTATTTTTTGTTTCTTCATATATTTACACAATTAAAGGTCAATTTAAACTTTAAATTATGAATTGATTATCAATCTTGATTCCATAATAAGCCTTATCATGCATATATTACTGTAACTTACTGTAAACATGTTTTCTTCACATATATCACGTTTTCATGAATGTAACAACTTTAAATCACATACTAAACATATTAAAACAGTTTATATTCACTAATTAACATATGTTGGACATATTTTCAACAATTATAATAGAATTTAAATTACAGAGAAATAAAAAAAAAGTTTTTCAATGAAGAACAATAAGGAGAGTAAATTGATAATTGAAAGTTAGATTACTACCTTAAATTTCTTGTTTAGCCAACAAAGATGATAGCAACATTTTTTGATTTACTCAAACTCACAAAGAACTCTTCTCTTCTTCCTTCTCTCTTTTCTCTATGTATTTCTTCTTTCCTCTCTCTATATTTTATGTAACTTATAAAAACTGATATAATATAAACGTATAACATATAATACATATTAATATATAATATAACTGATGTCAGTTACTATTCTTTTGAAAATCAAAAGCCATAAGGCTTGTTTGGCTAAAACTAATTTAAAAATAAAGACTTAAAATCCTTAAGCCTTGTTTGGCAAACCTAAATTTAAACGCTTTTAAATTATTTTAATAACTCATTTATTATATAGTTTATTGTCACACTTTATTTAATTAAATTCTTATATTCTAATTTAATTAAATTAAAGTTAACAACAACTTAGTAAATCAAAATGCCACATAATCAAGTTGTCACAAAATTATAATTTTTATTATAATTTTATTTAATAATTTTGTACATCACTTTTAATTACTAAATTAAATCAAAACAACATTATAACAATTCCTTTAATCCTCATCAACTCTCTAATTTAGTTATTAAATTAAATTAGAATATTAATTCATCACTCTTTTAATTAATTAACTTCAACATACAAAATTGTTGAATATCAACTTAATTTACATATTACACTTAATCAAGTTAATTCCTCACAACTTATGAATTATTTATTTAACTAATAAATAATAAAATTAAACAAATATTTATTTAACAATAAATACATCAATCAAAATATTTATTTAATTCAATAAATATTTGAAATTACATATAAAATTTCTGGATTGTTACATCCTTCCCTCCTGACAAGGATTATGTCCCCTGAATCACAACTCAAACAATTCATTCGTCACATTATTGGTGCGCAATTATATAACCTAACCCCTTTCGTTGACAGAACTTTCTAGACATTACCAATAATGCTAACTAATAATATTATTCAAATAATATAAAATATTTTTTGCAGATGTTACTGTAACAATTATTGAATCAATGATATGAGATACTATGCAATAACTAATGTGGTAATTATTGAATACTGAGAGACTTGTTATGTAAGAATCAATAATTAGAGATATAATGTGCAATATCACGTGCTACTGTGCAACAACGAGTATTACTGTACTTTTATCATCGAGTATTTCAACAGTTAATGGTAAAAGTTTTGCCTGTATTTTTTATAAAAAGGTTATTTCTGTCACTTTCTATACCAGAAAGTTATTCCGTTATGTGGTACACTAATGATTACGCCGTCGTATGAATATTCTCTGATAAAAAGAATATTCCTCGACCAAGCGAATATTTTATGACAACTAGCTTACTTTGAAAATTTTGCATATTTTGCAGATGTTACTGTAACAATTATTGAATCAATGATATGAGATACTATGCAGCAACTAATGTGGTAATTATTGAATACTAAGAATCAATACTCAGAGATATAGTGTGCAATATCATGTGCTACTGTGCAACAACGAGTATTACTATACTTTTATCATCGAGTATTTCAACAGTTAACGGTAAAAATTTTGCCGTTATTTTTTTATAAAAAGGTTATTTCTGTCACTTTCTATACCAGAAAGTTATTTTGTTATGTGGTCCACTAATGATTGCGCCGTCGTACGAATATTCCCCGACAAAAAGAATATTCCTCGACCAAGCAAAAATTTTATGACAACTAGCTTACTTTGAAAAATTTGCATATATTACCCATAACTATAGCATTATATCAAATCAACACCTTATTATTCAAATTAATATTTAAAGAAAATTAAATCTTTATTCATAAAAAGTTGGGGTCTTACAACCTCCCCTCCTTATAAAATTTCTTCCTCGAAATTGATGTACGTACATGGTATGTCGAAGAGGTGAGAATACCTTATTTTTATTTTAGATTCTAACTCCAAGGTCATTTCTTTAATAGCATGGTTTCTCCTTTAAACTTTGACTTGAGGTATAACCTTTGAGCGTAGAATCTGCTCCTTCTTATCCAAGATCTTGACAGGTACCTCCTCATACGTTAAATCTTTCGCTATCTCATCTGGTTCTAATTCAAAAATGTGGTTTGGGTCTTCCACAAATTTACGTAACATAGATATGTAAAAACGTTATGAACACGAGACATACTTGGGGGTAAGACGAGTCTATAGGCCACAGTTCCTACTCGATCGATGATTTCAAATGGACCAATGAATCGAGGGTGGAGCTTTCCTCTCTTTCTGAATCTCGTAACTCCTTTCCATGGAGTAACACGTAATAATTCATGATCTCCGACATTAAATTCCACGTCCCTTCGATGGAGATCAACATAACTCTTTTGAAGATCTTGTGTTGTTTGTATATGTTGCTGGATCATTTGAATTTTTTTCCGTAGTCATGCGTACTAACTCTGGTCCCAACAATGTTACTTCACCCACCTCATCCCAACATACTGGAGAACGACACTTTTGTCCATACAACGCCTCGAATGGAGCCATGCCTATACTCGCTTGATAACTGTTGTTGTAGGAGAATTCCACCAATGGTAAGTACATGTCCCAATTTCCTTTGAAGTCTAGTACGCAGAGTCTCAATAGATCTTGAAGAGTTTGAATAGTCCTTTCTGATTGCCCATCCGTTTGGGGATGATACGCAGAACTAAATCGTAAATTAGTGCCCATAGCTTTTTGCAAGTTGACCCAAAATACTGAAGTGAATCGAGGGTCTCGATCTGAAACTATGGATACTAACATATTATGAAGTCTTACAATCTCATTTATGTACAGACGAGCAAGATTTTCAAGTGAATAAGTTTTTTGTATAAGCAAGAAATAAGCAGACTTGGTTAATCTATCGACAATAACTCAAATTGCATCTATGCCTTGAGAAACCTTGGGAAGACCAGTAACGAAATCCATGTTGATGTGCTTCCACTTCCATTCTAGAATTTCAAGTGGTTGCAATGGACCTTTTGGTACTTGATGCTCCGCCTTGACACATTAACAAGTTAAACACCTTGAGATAAACTCATCGATCTCTCTCTTCATATTGCTCCACCAAAAAGTACGTCGAAGATCACGATATATTTTGGTACTTCTAAGATGGATTGCAAATGGTGTGTTATGTGCCTCTATCAGGATTTTATACTTCAAATCAGAGTCGTTAGGAACACAAAGTCTAGAGTTGACTCGAAGTATTCCTTGCTCATCGATCCTTACTTCTAAAATAGCACCTTATTGTACTTTCTTTTTCATGCGCATCAGCTTCGGGTCTGTAGCTTGAGCAGCTTTAATTTTATCGATTAAAGTCGGTTCTACTCGTATATTTATCATCATCACGTGGGTCTCTAGAGTTTTTAACTCTATCTCCATCCTTTGTAAGTCATACATAATGGGTGTTTGTGATAAAAACATCATACTCGTACCCATATAGGATCGTCTATTCAACGCGTCGGCTACCACGTTCGCTGTTCCAGGATGGTATTAAATGGTATGGTCGTAATCTTTTAAAAGCTCGATCTAACGTCGTTACCGCATGTTGAGTTCCTTTTGGGTGAAGAAATATTTGAGGCTTTTATGATCTGTATAGATCTCCACTTTCTCCTCATACATGTAGTGTCTCCAAATCTTTAGCGCGAAAATGACTTCTGCCAAGTCTAGATCATGAGTAGAATAATTCCTCTCATATTCTTTGAGTTGTCGTGAGGCATAGGCTATGACTTTCCCATGTTGCATAAGAACACATCCTAAACCTCTGCCTGAAGCATCGCTGAAGATGACAAATCCCTCCAAACCTAATGCTATTGTCAGAATAGGTGCTAAAATGAGTCTCCTCTTGAGTTCTTGGAATAACTTCTCACATTCCTCGCTCCATCCAAATTTTGTATCTTTTCAAGTCAGCTGAGTTAATGGAGTGGCGATTCGAGAAAATCCTTCCACGAATCTCCGATAATAACTAGCTATGCCACAAAAGTTACGTATTTCAGTTACTGACTTAGGTTACTCCCAACTTTGTATTGCTTCAATCTTCGTTGGGTCAATTGATATTCCATGTTTTGGTATCACGTGCCCAAGGAATGCTACTTCCTTAAGCTAGAACTCGCATTTCTTCAACTTAGCATATAGCTTATTTTCACGAAGCTTTTGGAGTATTAGCCTCAAGTATTGCTCATGATCTTCACGGCTTTTGGAGTAGATGAGGATGTCATCGATAAAAATAACCACAAAATGATCCAAATATTCCTTGAATACTCGATTCATCATATCCATGAAGGCATCATGAACATTAATCAATCGAAAAGACATGACTAAGAATTCGTAATGCCTGTATCGAGTTCTGAAAACAGTTTTTGGAATGTCATCAGTTTTAATCTTTAACAGATAATATACGAAACAAATATCTATCTTTGAGAAGAATTTAACACCTTGTAACTGATCAAACAGGTTATCAATGTGAGGTAATGGGTACCTATTTTTATGGTGACATGGTTCAACTCCCGATAATCAATGCAAAGTCCCATACTCCTATTTTTTTTCTTTACTAATAAAATAGGAGAAACCAAAGGAGATCTACTAGGACGAATGAAACCAATGTCTAACAGTTCCTGTAGTTGGGTTTTTAACTCCTGAAGTTCAATAGAAGCCTATGATGTTTTGGAAATGGGTTTTTGTACCGGGTTCAAGGTCAATACAAAATTCGATTTCACATTTTGGGGGTAGGCCAGGAAGTTCTTCCGAAAATACGTCAGGAAATTTATTAACAACAGAAATATCATTCAAATCTGACGTATTTTTGTTTAAATTTGTGACATCTTGACTTTTGTTTTCAATAAACGAATGCCTTTATGGCTTGATATGACAGTGATTGACTTTATTGGTTTGGTTGCTTGAATTCGCAAAATAGGTTAGTTAGGAATATGAAAACTAACAACCTTACGAAACAATCAATTTTATCATGATGAGTAGTTAACCAATCAATCCCTAAAATCACATCAAATGCAAATATTTTCCAAGAGATGAGATCAACAGGTAATGTGAGGGTGCCGATTTGAATCAAACAAGATTTATAAACAGTGGATGTAATAAAGGTTTCTTCTAACGGAGTTTCAACAGATAAGTCTAAGTCTAATTTCTCAGGGGTCAAGTTCAAACGTAAAGCACAAGGAGGTGAAATAAAAGTATGGGCAGAACCGGTATCCAATATGGTATAGACTTCACCCGCGATAACTTTGTTCGGGTTCCTCGCTTTTTGGGAATTCACAACAAACTCTCTCCCTTGAACAACTGACTTTGACTTGTTCAGGACAACCTTTGCTGTCACCATCCCAGCTGGACTTGACTTCGCTACATGACAAAATCGAGCTATGTGACCGTCCTTTCCACAACTGAAACACACCTTGGAAGGTTGTGTACTGTGGCGACCCCAAATCCAGGTACTTGAAACCCGAACTCGGTTCTCCACGATACCATTTCTTTAAGCTGAATAATACTAAATAATAATATAATTCGAACTTAATTTACATACATCAAAGTTTACTTTCCCAGGTACGTGACCTTCAAAATACATTCCTTACAATACGACAATAGATTCCATTGTCTTACTAACTATAACCATTAACTCATACTAATTCTCATTCGAGCGACTTTTCTTTTCCATTGTTCGTGCACGAGCCTTCGTGTCGATCGTAGAAATGCTGAAAACATTTAGTTTAAGCAAGAGGATGAGCATTTGAGTGCCCAAAGAAGTAATAACAATTATATATATAATTTGAAAGAATATAAGTATTCTCTTTACATAACACTTCTACAACGAATTGAAAGTTGTGAAGTAATCATCTTGATAAAAATTCACATAACAACTCTCTTTCAATTTCTTGAAATTAGGCTCCACCCATGAATAGGGTTTAAGAAACATACTATGAACATTCTTTTCATTTTCGAAAAGGTTTAGCGAAAATCCATCCAAGAAACCGTCATAATTTACTTGCACGCGGGTGATCACTAGATTGTACCTGTATTGATCAATACTACATAACTCTCGAACGAAATTCATCGTTTTATTCTCATCTCGCTTCGAGCGCAAAAATCTTCCCATATAGGGATGTTCATACATGCACGGTTCCAAACCCAAAGGTTTTAATCTTGCTCAACAATAATATGTAATTCAACATATATATATACGGGTAATTGACAAAGGTGTATCAACATGTGAATAAATCGCCATGATTATCCAAGTGGGGACACTTGTATAACCATTTAGAAATCAACTTAACGAATATATATCCGAGCTAACACGTTGATAATCAAAGCGTACATAATGCATGCGAATATGAAAAGAATTACAAACTTCTTACTCATGTCCATTGCATAAAGGAAATGCAAAGGTAAGATACTTGCCTGATTTGCTGATTACAAATCTCAACTTAGGTTTTATCTCTTTATCACAACCTATCAATAAGCAGATCATTCGTTCGATTAGAACAATATATCATATCACATAGTACTGTCTATTACGGTCAGCACATAGTCTAATCACGTCATCACATAATCGCAGTGATCATACTTTTAGTTCATATCCTATACTTTTATACATTTTTCAAATATCTCATCCATGCTCTTACAGAAGCCTTTTCTTTCTATTATAGGGTCTGACATTTGTCGGCGTACCGACAGCTTTATCGGGTAAATACTGAGTCTAAGACTCTTATTCCATACCTCAACATTTGTAAATATCAGACATTTTATTTTTAATCATTTTCGAATTTTCCAGAAATTGAAAAATTTAAAATAATTCAAATCTGTCACTCAAGGGCTTATAGTGATATAACTGTTACTATGGGTGCTCTTCATCAAATCTTGGACTTCATAACCGGTTCTCAAGTCAGTTAGTTTGACCGGATATAACTTTCAAACATCGGAATCATAATTAAATGATTTAAACATTAAACAATTCCATTATCATTTATATGAAACCATTGCCAAAATATAAAAGTTATTTATAATAACTCAAACTATTTTTAAAACATTTATATTACCCTTAAATGATTTTTAAAATAATTAAAATCATTTTTAAATAATTATCATTAATATTTAAATATTAATGTACGATTTATCCAAATATTAAAAGTCATTAATTATAACTTAAAATATTTTTAAATCCTTAATATCCTCTTTAAATGATTTTAAATAAATAAAACCATTTTTAAACTATTTATTTAATATAAATATTAAATAAACTTAATATCACAAATCATTAACTAAATATCATTAATATATAATTATTAATGAAATTATCTTCTAAATATTAAAAGATATATTTTATAACTCAAAATATCTTTAAATACTTTATTTTCATTTAAAATGATTTTTAAAATATTAAAATCATTTTAAACTAATTATTTAATATAATCAATAAATAACTTTAATATCATTAATATTAATTAATTAATGAAATTCATCACAAAATATTAAAAAGTCATAGAAAATAACTTAAAATATTTTCTTATACCATAATATAATTTTTCATGATTTTCATGAATTAAAACTATTTTTAAATCATTTATTTAATATTATAATTAAATAAATAAATACCTTTATATTCCAAAATATTAAATATTTATGAAATATACTCAAAATAATTAAATAATATTTTTGGAATTTAAAATAATTTTTTAGAATTTAATAAGTACTTTTAATAATTAAAATCTAATTTTTCTAATTTTTAAATCATTTTCGTAAATTACGAGAAAATAAAATAAATAAAATCCGTCATTAAAGGCTATAGCGACGAATAACCGTCGCTATAGGTGTTCTTCATCTCAAGAACAACATCGAGAGACAGATTCGAGGGGGCTACTCTTTGACCATGAATAACTTTTGGTCTTAATGAATCTTGGCAATCTATGAATTGGGTCTTGTAGAGGAAATACCGGACTCACAATTACCAACAATCATAAACTCTAAAAACATCGATCTGGAGAATCGTACCTCAAAGTAGTATGTCGAGTTTGTTTTCTTCGTGAAGAACGTTAAGATGCCTACTTTGGACCTCTATAACTTGATGATCGTGAAATGTTTACGTGATTTATCAATTCCAAGCAGTAGAAAACATGTAGAATACAACTCCAACACTTAATATCATCATAACAACAATAAATCAAGCATCTAAAGTATGGTCAAACCTTGTAAGAAAAATCAACACTTAGAAAATTCAAGTCATGCCTGAATTTTTCGGTCCAATCTTAGGTCAACCCACTTTGACCTTAAATAACTCTTAATCCAAGTAATATATATGGACTGATTCTTTTGGAGGTTAAATAACACATAACAAGATACACATATCAACCTTTAGAACACAAAACACATTACTGGATGACCAAGATATATAAGGCACGACATTTGCCAAAAAATATTTTCCGGACACTAAGAATATTTTACGGGTTTGAAAAAGCAATGGTCAATCTTGGGTCAACCCACTTTGACCGCTTATAAATCCCGATCTACAATAGATATGAACTTGATTCCTTTTGGAGGTTAAAGACCACATAACAAGATACACCTAACAACTTTTAAACAACACAAACGAAGAAATAATCACGAGATATAAGTCTTGACATTTGCCCAAAAATCACGAAATTCGATTTTTCCAACTTGCTCAAATCTTCAAATTAAATGCACTTTGATGTTATGGGTCGTGTTTTTACAACCCAGAACATTAATAGACTCCTTATTACACAACTTTAAACAATCAATTGCATCAATTAACATCGAATCGAAGGATTTCTAATTTTGGGATTTCATACCTTTTCTTACTTGATTTTTGATTTACGACTTCTTGATGCTTCTGATTTGTTATTTGTGATGGCTGGGCTTTGATTAGAAGTTTATGGGAAAGATAATTTCGTTGGTAAGAGCTTGAGAGAGTAAAGCTAGGTGTTTGCTATAATTTTAGTGTACAAATGAGTTTAATCTCTCCTTAATTTATAGAATTGATTGAATCAATCAATGTAAGTGGCGATAATTGATGGTGTAATGACATAGAAGCATAAGTAAATTCTAGAATATGGTAGGTGGCGATTTTGTAAGATTCCACCAATAATGCAACTAATAATACACTAATAAACCAAAAGGGTAAAATAGTCATTTCCATTCTAATAATTGGTTTCTTCCTTTAATAATGCACAAGGGTAGTTTAGACTTCTCATGTCTACCATGAAGGGCATTTTAGACATTGGCCATAACCATTAGGGTTTATCACTTTAGATTTTAAAATTCCATAATATAACTAATAATACACTAAAAGGGTATTTTGGTAATTTCACATATAATTTCATGGGCATTTTTGTACATAGCAATTAAATGTAGTATTTAATCACTAGATGGTAATTCTTATCATTTACCAATTACTTCTTATCCTTTGGTAAATTAAAACATTTATACCACAACATCGTAATTAAACTCGATAATTTTAAATTAGGGTTTTGATTGAAAAATTAGGGTTTTCTAATTAGGGTTTCTTAACACCATCAATTAGGGTTTCTAATTGACCATTAGGGTTCTCTAATTATCTGTGTATGTTCTAACACAGTCATTACGATCTCTAACTTCAACCGATTAGGGTTGTAATAATTAGGGTTTGTCCTAATTATCGACAAACAACAGTAATTAGGGTTTTCTTCTAATTACCGACATCTTATACACAGTAACCTTCATATACACAGTCACTACTCACTCATATCTCGAATGGCGAGTTTTAATAATTAGGGTTTCACAGCACGGTAATATGCTATGACCTAATTGACTGTCATTGCTCAATATTATCTGTCCGCACATACACAGTACATAATTATTGTACTGTAAAATCATAATATCAATAATATAATATTATTATTCTCATCTCTTGATCGCAATCCCAATCCAGGGTTTGGATCTCATATCTGACTTCTCTTTCTTACACAGCATCAATAATCAAGTTAAAATAATTAACTTAAATATTCTGAACAAATCATATAATAAAATATTTATTATATAATTCTAATTATCACTTCATATATTATTTCCAATCATGTTATCATGGAAAATAATTAATAAAAACATTTCTGCTTACAGAAATTAATTACCATAAAATATAATTTGTAGTAATTAATAATTCCAAAATTATTTCTAATTTTTCAAGTAATAAATATATTCGCATTTATCGTTCACATTACTAGACACTTATTCTTGTCATTAAATAAATAAAAAAAATTTATACGCAAAATTTCTTAATTATTTTATATAGAAAATCTCGGGTTATTACATGTACAATTTGGACTGATGTGTGCCTCCTCTCCGCATCTGTAACATCTAACTGGTGGTCGTTCTCCTTCCCTAGAAACGGGTGCTGCTGCTGCTGCTGCCAATGTCTTTCCATTGTCATTGTTGAATCTTCTCTTTCTAAAGTTGTTTCCACCTGGTTCACCTCTCCTATTATCTTGGCCATGATTACCACCGAAGTGGTTACTATTTCTAGCATGATCATTTCCTCCACGTTGGTTATCACTACTCCGATGACTGTTGCCACTGGTACGACTATTATCGTGTTGTCGGTTGTTATCTTTTAGTTGAACTGATTCATTATCTCGCTCCAATAATTGAGCCCTATTCACAACATCTGAATACAAACAAAATTTATGAGAAATGAGGTATTAACGAATTTTAGGTTTCAAACCTCTCAGAAACATTCGTGTCATTCGCTCCTCATTATCCACCAAATGGGATGCAAACCAGGATAACTCCGCAAACTTGGCCTCGTATTGGTATACAGTTATATTTTTCTGTTCCAGTTTGATGAATTCCACCTCCTTCATATGACCAATACGTTTTTGGAAAATACTTGTCGTTGAACAATTCCTGGAACTACTCCCAAGACATCTTACGTGCGGAAAGATGAGTACGTTTCATAAATTTCCACCAGTAATATGCCTCTCCACGTAACATAAAGGTGGTGAATGAACCTTTTGGTCCTCTGTGCATCCCAGGACATAAATATCTTGGTGATCTACTTAATGCCAGTTTATGCCTTGAGTGGCTCTGGCTTTTCAAAAAACTCCGGCTGTCCCAACTCCTTGAATTGTTTAGCAGTGACTAGCCATGAGTTACTATTGTTTTCACCTGCATTTTGAACATGAGTCTCTCTCGTTTGGTGTTTCATGAATTATAGAAAGCTCGTAAACATCCCATCATTCATCATTTGGTCGGTATTATTGTTTACAGGAGGATTATTGCCTTCTTGATGCAAATTATCCTAGTTATTGATTGGCGGTGTCTCAATGATCTCATGTGCTCCATTGCTTTTCTCAAATTTTCAAATGTCATTCTCAAATACTGCCACAAAACAAGGGTTAATTAAAGAAATTGACATGTCACATATTATCCCTATATTCTGACCGACCAATTAAATAACAATTAAGCTTAGGTAGGACACATTAGCGAAGGATTTACTCGTCTCTCTCCTCCCAATTCTAATCCCAAATCTCCACCAGAGATCATATCTCTAAGCTCTAATACCAACTGTGACACCCCCAAAAGAGGTTTACACAACCCATTTTTAGTCGCCAAATACATGGTATCGAATTCAAATACAAACATCATTTATTCAACTATTATTTGTCGTGTAAAATACGACAAAGTATAAGCTGTGAGTTTCAATAAAAATATTGTCTCGTAGACAATATCCAAACTCAAGTAAGTCCTCATTATAATTATTGTCACTGTGACACCCCTAAATCTGGGTAATTCATTCCCACATGATTTGGTGTTCATTGTCCAAACATTCATTTCTAACTACCAAAATTTAGTAAAATTTAAGCAATAAAACTTCCCATTAAAGGGTTACATAATTAAATCCGATAAATCCTAGGTTGTCTAACCTTAAAACATTCATCAAATGCGGAAAATTAATTAATTACATCACATAATTAAACCAAGTCTGAAAACATAAATCTTACCAAATTAACAAGTCTTTAACATTTGTTCATCTTTCTTTTCCCTTTGCTAGAGGTTGGTTGATCAACCTTCTCAATTTTAGCTGCAATTGTGACGATCCCAAATCCGGGTCTCTTCCAACCCGACATATGGTGCTACACGGTGCTACAGTTCACACAAACATTCAATTGAAATGCCTCAAAAGAACGAATATATCTTATAAATATTCCAAAACAATACTACCATTCCCCAGGTTCTTTATAACTGTTACATTTGTTCTTGTCATAATATCAAATATTATCATTACAAACCAATACTATTACATAGGTAATCTACTGGTTCGCCTTAGCCTTCCCTTTATCCTTGTCGGATCCTTCGGTCTATTCGGTCTTAGCTGCATTCATATGGTTCAAGCAAGAGTGAGCATAACAAGCTCGATAAGTACAACAATTTCATTTAAACAACATGCTTGAAACATAGGAACCGTATATCTTCAATAACTTGATAATAGCTATGAAATACTATCGATAATTCAAAATAACAATTCTTTTTTTCCTTCAAAACTTTTACAATGACAATATTCAGTAAAACATCAATTCTGGTCCAAGACTAGGAGCATTTCATAATTCTTTGAAAAAGACAACACGACACTAAGTTCGTAAGTCTGGCATTGCTTACGAGCACTTCTAGGTGATCAACCTATAGTACTATATGTTGATCAACACTACATTCTTTAAACGTGTGTACGTTTAAGTTTTGGCAACCTCACGTGCCCATCGAATAATCGATGAAAAATAAATTTGTTTATTCATACTCTGGCTTACCTTGAATCCGTACCAAACAATTGGTGTATGATAACGTTATCAATTCTAAATGGAAAGATTTATAAATAAATCAATCAATCTTTCAAGAATAGTCTAGCCGAGTTAAAACTGGCATCGACCCTTTCGTAAAACCATTCATGCATCTCATAACATGAATCACTGAAAACTTGGCTAACACGGAAGGTTAGATGCGATAAGAAAAACTTGCCTTCAAATATCGCTATAATAAAATTACTTTTCCTTTGAGTCTTTACGGTCTCTACAACACATAAATACATAACATACCATATTAGGTCATGAATGAACATACATGGTTCCTAACGAATCTTACCCTTCTTCTCAATCTAATCATGTATTAGATTTGTTATTATTGGTTCCGGCTTACCGTCGTTCTTTACATCGTTCTTACCGCTTCTTTCTCTTCTATATCTTAAGTGAATTTACTTAATTAATAAAGATCAATTCGACTTATTAATCTTATTTATAACTTACTAACGTTCTTACGCGTATTAATCGAAATTCGATCGTCATTGGTTAAGAGTACTTATTACATACCATTCACGTTCACCTTAAATTGACTTACCTTCAACCTTTAGTGTTATACTTAAGGGTTATAACATCTTTAATGATGTTACTTTATGTTCATTAAGTTGTATTATCTCATTATCTTTCTTTTTATCTTAATAACCATTCATCTCTATGTAAACTCCAAGGCTGGCGCTGTGGTGCCAACTTTCCTTCTTGGACTCGCGCTGCGGCGCGGGTTTGCAGTGCACAAGACCCGGCCTTGGCGCTGCGGCGCTATTCCGTCTTCACTATGTCACATTACAGCGCCAACTAACAGTACACTATGATCTTGGCCTCGCGCTGCTGCGCGGGCCTTTATGCCTTGAGTTGCGCTGTGGCGTGGACTTTGTGCCTCATAAAAATTTGACAGATTTCCTGGCTCATAACTTCTTCGTTATAAGTTCGAATTGGCTCGTTCAAAAGTCATTAGCTCACAAATCACATACTCTACGTGTTCATGCAAGAATTTTACAATTTCTAATTCGTTAATTCAAAATTCAACTTTTACTTCATTTTAATGAAAATGATAAACGTTCGTGAACGTTCAACGTTTGTTTCTTCGTTCTAAGTCAGAATTCGGTCATTTTAGTTTCTGCAACTCTCTAATGCCTGTAACTCCCCAAAATCCAGTCTATTTTCACATCCGGATTCCGTACATCACAATCCCATCTTCTTCTAAACATGCATCATTATATAGCTAAATATAACAACATACATTCTCAAATCCCAGGTTCTATAACCATAAAACCTCTTTCATTACAAATAATGATAATTACATTATTCTTTACATCTCGTACAAGTGACTTTTATCCGCCACCAAGGATACATAATCGTTTATTAAACTATTCTGTAGTTTAATCCTATCATTCTATATTACAAGTCTTCGCTTGATCTTCATGCTCATTCATATAATGAATAGCACATCGTCTGGATACCGATCAACTTGATCTTTACGGGATCCTTAAGTTCTTTCTAACTTCGTTCGCTGAAAATGTTTTTATTTAAAGCAAGTATGAGCATTCAATTGCCCAGCAAGTCATACAGGTGAGCAAACAACTTTAAGGATTCAATCATTCTTTTAAGACCTCAATAACCGAACAAAGGTTATGAAGCAGCTTGAATAATAGGAATAGTCTTGATTCCTATCATCTTAAAACATCAGTTACATGCACTTTGAAATACATTCATTCTCTACTCTCTTTCATGCACATTCTGTCTGACTAGAATCAATAGCACAGACTTATCAATAATGGTTCATGTATAAACAGAACATGCTCATATTGAACAGTTCAATCACAGAACAGTTCATATCATAGAAACACCGAAGTGCTCATATTGTGGCACACGACCTCATACGTTCTACCACCTTGTACAAATATCACACATTCGCACATAGACAGAACTTCTCAAGTTCAACATCTGAGAAGTTTAAGAAACTAGCATTCATATAGTATGAATGAAGTTAGAAACTTGCTTTTACGCTTACATGACAGCCTCTGACTTATAGTTAACGCCGAATCGCTCATTCCAATTCCTATGCAGCACATAAGGAAATAACACATGTACCAATTAGTCATATACTTGACTTACGCATTGGTTTACTTAACTTTACTTCTTAAGGTTCACGTTCTTACAATATAATTTTACGCGACTAACTTTCATTACCGGTTTACGGCTTCATGACATACGGAGATGTCTTACTCAATACATTCATCATCTTCTTCTTATTACTCTTTTAGGACTCAGCACACATCTTGTCTGTGCTAGTAGTCCATATGGTACTCTGAGTGGTTTCCCACAATTAACCAACAAACAAGTTCCTGTCTCATCTACAGTGCCCACACAGTGAGTTAGATCGGTTGCCAGTTTCGTATATACCTTCGCTCTCTGAAGGAATAGTTTAGCCCAGCTCCCATACGTCAACCATCAAAGGTTACGATTGTACCACAACCTAACTTCTCTTAACTTATACGAACCATTCAACTATAATGTTCGTTAAGTCAAATTCTTATAGTTAACTTTCATTACCGATTTACTATGATCACGTGGTGATCTTCTTAACCTTCTCTCTACGGTTATAATCTTAGATACTCTTACCTAGGATTTATAACCTATCAGCTTTGATACCAATACTGACTATAACCATTAACTCATAATATAAACTCATTCGAACAGCTTTCCTTTCCCCTTGTTCGGTACTTTGAGCCTTCAAAGTGCTCATACATAATTGAAAACATTTAATTTAAGCAAGGATGAGCATTTGAGTGCCCAGCAAGTAATAGCAATTATATATATAAGCTGAAAGAATATAAGTATTCTCTTTACATAACACTTCTACAACGAATTGAAAGTTATGAAGTAATCTGTACTGATAAAAATTCACATAACAACTCTCTTTCAAATTCTTGAAATTTGGCTCTACCCATGAATAGGGTTTAAGAAACATACTATGAACATTCTTTTCATTTTCGAAAAGGTTTAGCAGAAATCCATCCACAAACCGTCATAACTTACGGCACGCGGGTGATCAAATCATTGATTGTACCTGTGATTGATCAATACTACATAACTTTGAACGAAATTCATTGCTCACTCTATCCGCCTTGGCAAAAAAATTTTCCCATATAGGGATGTTCATACATATCCGGTTCCAAACCCAAAGTTTTTAATCTTGCTCAACAATAATATGTATTCAATATATATATATATATATATATATATATATATATATATATATATATATATATATATATATATATATATATATATATATATACTGAGTAATTGACAAAGGTGTATCAACATGTGAATAAATACCATGATTATCCAAGTAGGGACACTTGTATAACCATTTAGAAATTAATGAATGTAATATATATCTCGAGCTAACATATTGATAATCAAAGAATACATAATGCATGCAGAATAGAATAATTTCGAAACTTCTTACTCATGTCCATTGCATAAAGGAAATGCAAAGGTAAGATACTTATCTGATTATTGATTACAAATCTCAACTTAGGTTCTATCTCTTTATATCACAACCTATCATTAATCGAGATCATTAGTTCGATTAGAACAATATATAATATTATATAAGATCTTTATTACAGTGACACATAGTCTAATCACATCATCACATATATCTAAACGGTCATTCGTCCTAAACAATCATTAACACGTCAAATATCTAAGTTCTGGTTCAATTTCTGACAACCGACAGCTTTATCGGGTAAATACTGAGTCTAAGACTCTTATTCTGTACCTCAACATCTGTAAATATCACTTATTTTATTTTTAAATGACTTAAAATAATTTTAAAACACTTATTAAAATTTATCATGCATTTTCAAACATCGAATCATAATTAAATGATTTAAACATCAAACAATACTATTATTAATAATATTGTATTATTTATCCAAATATTAAAAGTCATTAATTATAACTTCAAATATTTTTAAATCCTTAATATCCTTTTTAAATGATTTTAAATAAATAAAACCATTTAAAACTATTTATTAAATAAACTTAATATCACAAATCATTACCTAAATATCATTAATATATAATTATTAATGAAATTATCTTCTAAATATTAAAAGTTATATTTTATAACTCAAAATATCTTTAAACACTTTATTTTCATTTAAAATGATTTTTAAAATAATAAAATGATTTTTTAAAATAATAAAATGATTTTTAAACTAATTATTTAATATAATCAATAAATAACTTTAATATCATTAATAATACTTAATTAATGAAATTCATCCTAAAATATTAAAAGTCATCACAAATAACTCATTTACATAATCAATTCCAAGCCAAAATAAACATAGTAAACTAACTAGTTTATTAACAAAACTAACTAAACTTCAAAAATTCAAACTTTAACTAACAACTAAATACAATATTTAAAATAATAACATTACAAAAAAATTAAATAAGAAACATATCCGAAAATACGAATTCCACAAACTAAATACGTACTCGACCAAGATTTAACTAAGGAGATCTTTATAAAAAGTCCTCCCACAACAAAGTATTTCTCAAAATTGGATGCCTTATTGTTGGTGAATGAAACAAAGGCTAAGCCCTTCTATTTATAGGTTTAGAAAATGGTGAAGTTCTCAATTTAGTCGATGTGGGACTTGGTTTATACTAATTTTTCAATAGCTCACTTTGCGATTTTCTCACGCCTTGCACATTTATTAGAAAATTTCCAACTTTGGATATGTTATACATGGTATACCAAAGTATTTTTAAAAAATATAACCCAGTAATTTCGGATCTCTTAGGAAGCCTAAAACAGACCCCAAAAATGTCCACTCGCAACCGTTTTTATCTATTTCCCAGATTTACCTCTTTCGCTAAAATGATCATAACTCTTTCGTTTTAAAACATTTTTAGACGATTCTTGAGCCCACGCGAAGCTATCTTTCGAGACTACAACTCTTCCCTACTAACTTGTTTCCAAATTCCGAACACATCAGCCAAGAAATTCCGTTCAAGTGGACTGCACCGCACTTGTTGGACAGTTTTGACACCACTACTTTGAAATGTCATAACTCTCTCCTCCGATATCGGATTTAGTTCGTTCCAGAGTCTATGAAAAGCTTATTCAGTGTAATACAACATATCAAAAGCCCAGACCTTTTAAAGCACAAAAGTGGGCGAGAATGCCCCAATTCATGATCGCCCAAAAATGGTTTCTCATGATCACAACCATGTTTGACCATCTATAACTTCTAATCTATACATGAATCTGGACTTGATTCTTTTTTCGATTAAAGACCACATAACAAGATACACATAACAACTTAAAAACAACAAAATCATGATCGATCAAAGATCTATAAGCTCTGACATTTGACGAAAAATCACAGAAATGGAATTTTCCAGATTTCTCAAATCTTCAAATTCGTGTACTTTGATGTTATGGGTCTTTGATTTATCAACCCATATCATCAATTAACATCCTATTACATAACTTTAAACAATCAATTGCAACAAATAACATAGAATCAAAGGATTTCTAAGCTTAGTGTTTTATACCTTTCTCACTTTGATTTCTTGATTTCTGACTTTGATCTTCTGTTTTTGATGCTTGTGATCGTAAATTTGTGCTTAGGAGTGTATGGGCAAGTGGTTTTGGGAGCTAAGAGGTTGAGAGAGTATAGCTAGAAGCTTGCTATAATATTAGTGTACATAATATGCTTAATCTCTCCTTAATTTATAGATTTGATTGAATTCAATCATGTTAGGGCTGATAATTGATGGTGTAATAGCATAGTAGCATGAGGGAATTCTAGAAGGTGGTGGTTGGCTAGCTTTTGCAAAGATTCTAGCAACAATGCTACTAATAATACACTAAAATGGACAAAAAGGGTATTTTGGTAATTTTGCATATAATTTCAAGGGCATTCTTGTACATAGCAATTAAATATAATATTTAATCACTAGATGGTAATTTTTATCATTTACCAATTACTTCTATCCTTTGGTAAATTAAAACTTTATACAATAACATCGAAATTAAACCCGGTAATTTAAAATTAGGGTTTTCGATTGAAAATTTAGGGTTCTATAATTAGGGTTTCTAATTGACCATTAGGGTTCTCTAATTATCTGTGTATGTTACTAACACAGTCATTACAGTTTCTAACTTCAACCGGTTAGGGTTATTCATGCAATAATTAGGGTTTTTCCTAATTATCGGCGTAAAAATAGTAATTAGGGTTTCTTCTAATTACCGACATCCTTATATACAGTAACTTCATATACACAATCACTACTCAGTCATATCTCATAACTGAGTTTAATAATTAGGATTTCACAAAGATCTTATCTATGCTATGACCTAATTGGTAGTAATTGCTCAACATTATCTGTTACATTATACACGATTACATATTTATGGTAATGTAAAATCATTATGTAAATAATATAATATTATTATTCTCATCTCTTGATCACAATCCCAATCCGAGGTTTGATCTCATATCCGAATTCTCTTTCTTACATAACATCAATAATTAAGTTAAAATAATTAACTTAAATATTACGAACAAATCATATAATAAAATATTTATTATATAATTCTAATTATCACTTCATATATTATTTCCAATCATGTTGTCAAGGAAAATAATTAATAAAAACATTTCGGCTTACAGAAATTAATTACCATAACAATATAATTTGTGGTAATTAATAATTCTAAAATTATTTCTAATTTTTCAAGTAATAAATATATTCGCATTTATCGTTCACATTACTAGACACTTATTCTTGTCATTAAATAAATAAAAAAAAATTTATACGCAAAATTTCTTATTTATTTTATATAGAAAATCTCGGGTTATTACAATATACTTGACTTACGCATTGGTTTACTTAACTTTACTTCTTAAGGTTCGCGTTCTTACAATATAATTTTATGCGACTAACTTTCATTATCGGTTTACGGCTTCATGACATACGGAGATGTCTTACTCAATACATTCATCATCTTCTTCTTATAACTCTCCTAGGACTCAGCACACATCGTGTCTCTGCTAGTAGTCCATATAGTACTCTGAGTGGTTTCCCACAAACAACCAACAAACAAGTTCCTGTCTCATCTACAGTGCCCACACAGTGAGTTAGATCGGTTGCCAGTTTCGTATATACCTTCGCTCTCTGAAGGAATTGTTTAGCCCAGCTCCCATATGTCAACCATCAAAGGTTACGATTGTACCACAACCTAACTTCTCTTAACTTATACGAACCATTCAACTATAATGTTCGTTAAGTCAACTTCTTATTCCTTATGGCTTCCTGGCAACTAAATGCCATACCTCATGATTCATTCCTTATCGTCTAAGTCATACAGTCTTTTGTATACTCAGAACGATCATTCAATGTCAATACTATGAGTTCATAGTGTTAAACATTTAAATTAACTTATTCATATCTTACAACGTCCGGTTCCTTCAACTCGGAACGTTGTCCAGGTTATACTTATTAACTCGGCTTCTTAACGTTATACGATATTATCTTCAACTCAGTTTCTTCACCGTTCACGGATAAATCTTAGTCTTTATTACCTTACGGTCAAACCATACACAGAGTGTAGGTTCTGCCCGTTTAATATTCACGTACACTCAACCCTTACATTGGCTAAAGTGTTTAATGCTTACCTTCATTCTAACATTCTCATCCGACTCACAATCGGCTTTCATTAATCTTTTTACCGTTCGCTACGGCTTTCTTGATAATTCATATCTTACTTACTACCTTCATCAACGTCTAAGTTATACAACTAGGGTATACTTAGAACGTTCGTCCAACGCGAATACGATGCACAAGAATCGTTTACATATTCAACGTTCATGTTGCTCGTCTCTTACTCTCTCATTCAACCTTTACTCAAGGTTTTAATCGCTTTTGATCGTTAACTAGCCCATGAACCACATGTTATTTATTCTTTCTTAATGTCGAAGCCATACCGATCATTGTATGCTAAGACCGATCGTTCATCGCAATAGCGTTGCATTCACAACGTCTAAATGCTTTTCATTTATCTCTCATTACTATGTCATAACATCAGAATGTTATACATTACCATCGTCAACCAACGTCTAAGGAATTCACAATAATAGAAATCCCTCACGCTCGTTTGTCACGACTACGGTCCCCGGCTATCGGTTATGTAATCTAGCGTCCACATTCTTTATCTTTTAATCTCATTTAAATCTTTTCGTTCAACCTTCATTAAAGGTCTAAAACACTTGATTGATTGTTACATTATGTAACGCCCGAGAAAAATCGAATTTTTGAGAATTGAATTTTTATTTTTATTAAATGAATTTAATTGATTATTTATGGAGCAAGCTAATCGAACGTCGTTCTCTGACCTAGAAATGTCAGAACATCGTAGGATTTTGGCTACGTGGTAGAATTAAAGTGTTTGAATTTCTAAGACGAAAATAAAAGCTTTCCGAGAAATTTTTCGAAAACACTATTCACGCATTTCTGCTCGGGAATTATTTTTGAACTTCCGAGAAATACGTAACGATAGAATATCGATGTGAGATGGAATATCCAATAATATTTCAGTTATGGAAAACGTAATATTTCTCCTGTGGACTTAAAACCTAACGTTTAAGGAAAATAATTTACGAGAAGGAAATGTAATGCGATTAATGAATTAAGCAATGATCGTATAATACGTAGGTATTATACAAAGTAATGAATACGAGTATTATACGAGTAAGTATGAATTATGGTATGTTGTATATATTGAATAAGTATACGAATTAGATTACGATAATTATACGTAAAGTATGCATTAAAAAGGCTTTAAGCCAAATGTAATGAATATGTAGGATTGTGTAGGAAATATTAAAGTCCAATGAGAATTGACAAAGCCCAAATGTAAGAATGGTTAAATCCAAAGTAAGTTAATGATCAAGCCCAAGTGTTTGTTTAATTCCAAGCCCAATGAATAAGTTAATATTAGTTAAGCAAATTATGCTAGAAGCCCAAATGATTAAGTAAATTAATTAAACCTAAGCCCAAGTAAGTATCCAATGGGTAAGAACCATGGAGCAACCCATGGATAATCCAAAGTGATGAGCAAGTAAAGCTAACTTAATGGCTAAGCAAAAAAGTGTGGGGAGCAAGATAGCTTAATGGCAAAGTGCTTATGTGTGATTAACAAGTATACGTAGTGATTAAGTAAGTGTGATGGCCAAGTTTATGTGGTGAGAAAGTTTACTTAGGGGCAAAGTAATGAATAGTAAGGAGGTCGAATGGCCTAAAGACTAAACTACCCTAACCTTAGAAATCTTATAAATAGCAAGCTTTGTTTTTATTTGTTGGTTGTTAGTTTTTCATCCAACTTAAGTTGAGAGCTTTTTTGGTAGAGAGAATAAGAACATATAAAGTTAGACTTTCTTTGTTAGATTTCCAACCAACAACTTATAGCTTATTGGTTTGAGAGAAAAAGCATGAAAAGCTAGAAGATTAGCCTTGTTAATTCAAGAAGAAAGAAGGAGATTAAAGATTTATCAAGTGTATTAAAGAGTAAGTATTCATAAACCATGATTCTCTTTCTCATCCATTGTTAGAGAAGGGGGTATTGGTAGAACAAGCATGCTAAGAGGGGGTTGGAATAATGAATCAAAGGGCTTAAGTCTTAATAAGCCGTATAAGTCATGAATAAGTAATTCATTCGTAAATAAGTTATGAACTCATAATGAAAGTATAAGAACTTGTTAGAACTTGTAACATGTTTACCTTAATAAAGTTGGTATGATAATAAGAAGTAAGAAGAATGGTTAAAAGTCATTAAACATTATAAGTCATATGAAAATGGAAATATAAGTAATATATATTTTCAAAAGTTACAAAATCATCAAGAATAGGTAATAACTTATCATGTTTATAAGTTAATGTAGTATGGATGTCAAGATGTTAGTATGATGGATTGAATCAAATTAAAATGGTTTAAAAATCTTAAGTAACGAAGTTTCGCCGGAATTCACACGATTAGATGACGATCGTCGAATTCGTGAAATTCTCGGAATGGAAGTCGAATTTTGATATTGAGCTTGGAAACATTGGTTTTCAATGGAGACAAGTCATATTTTTCGTTATAGAGTTACGGACTCGAAAATGGACGAATTCTGACTTAGAACGAAGAAACGAGCGTTGAACGTTCACGAATGTTTATCGTTTTCGTTAAAAATGGACTAATAGGTGAAATTTTAGTAAACGAAGTCAAATAGATAAAATTCTTCCATGAACGTATAGAGTACGTGATTTATGAACCGTAGGCTCCTGAACGAGACAATTCAGACTTATAACAAAGAAGTTACGAAGCCGGGAATCTCAAAAAATGAAAAATCTGTCAAAATTGTCTGCAGCAGCACAGAGTCGCGCTACATGTGCAGAGTCCAAGCTTAACTAACTAGGCTACGTGACGACGCACCCAAAGCAAGCCTCACCCTTCATTAGTTCATGCCACAACGTGGCAGATAACACTAGGACTCGCGCTCGGTGGCCGAGTCCGTCTTTTAGTTCTAAGTCTACATACATGCAGTAGCCTGAAAAGAATAAAAATAAAGGCTGACTGTACCAAATTTAGGGTTTGCATAGAGAGGATTGGTTATGAAGATAAAAAGAAAGGCAATGAAGTAATACAAACTTAATGAACATGAATTAACATTTTTAAGTCATGATTAAACCCCAAGTAAGATTACTTAGGGTTAAAATAAGTCAATCGAAGATGAATGCAAACGATGTGAAATAAGTCCTAAACCAATGACGATCGAGCTTCGAGTAATAAATTAAGTTAGTAAGCCGCGATGAAGGACACTTGTAGCGCCCCCAAATCCGGGTATCTTCCAACCCGACAGATGGTGCTATACTGTACAATATTCATACATTCATTCAATTGAAAAGTCTCAAAGAACGAACATAACTTCTATATATTTAAATTAATATTTACATTTCCCAGGTTCTATACCCATTACAAAGGTTCTTTGTCATAATATCAGTTATATTACAATAATAGACCTATACTATTACAAGACAGCTTAGTAATTTTCCTTAGCTTTTCCCTTATCCTTTTTTGATCCTTCGGGACGTTCAGTCTTAGCTGCATTCATATAGTTCAAGCAAGAGTGAGCATAACTAGCTCAGCAAGTATAAAAATTTAATATCAACATGCTTGAAACATATAAATTGTATATCTTCAATAACTGAACAATAGTTATGAAGTACTATTGATAATTCAAAATAGCACTTCATCTTTTCTTTCAAAATGTTTTACAATAATAACAATATTTAATAAAACATTCACTCCGGTCAAAGACCTCGAGTATTCATTCTTTATTGGAAAAGGACCACCCGAAAGCAAGTCCGTATGCCCGATATCACTTACGAGCACTTCTAGGTGATCAGCCTATTGTTCTCTATGTTGATCAACACTACATCCATTAAACGTATGCACGTTTAAGCATTTGGCAACCTCACGTGCACTCGTCGTTTCTGAAACAAAATATTTGTTTAACATTTCAGTCTTCTTTTGAAAACCATATCAAGTAGTTGACAAAATATAGCAACATTTGATAATACATGAATAGATTATCCATACATCAAGTCTAACCAAAGGAATTGGCTTTGACTTCAACATACCTCAATTCATGCCAAAGAATACATGAACCTCAAAAACTTGTTCAGATTGAACTGAGACAAGAGTTAGAATACTTGCCTTTAGCATCTGCTACGGTATATTAACTTTATGTTCAAGTCGTTCAAGTCTCTACAATACATGATCACATAATGCCTTACATTAGGTCGTATATAATCAAGTATGTATATGACTATATCATATCCTTCATTTCAATCTAAGTGTGTATTAGATTCAGTTACTATTCGTTCTGGTTTATCATTATCCTTGCACTTTATTCGACTAGGTTATCTCAACCTTTATACAACATCCTTAAGGTTTAACAATGTTACATTACATTCCTTAAGTTGTGTTTACTTCCTTATCAATTAGCTTTTCTTTCTTTGTACTTAGAAACCTTCATTACTATCCTTGTTCTGAGACTGGCACTGCGGCACCAGCTTTATACTTACATCTCGCGTTGTGGCGCGAGCTTATTATTATATGACCGACCGGACTTGGCATGCACACGAATCCTTATTAATGGGCGCGTTGTATACGCCAATCTCGAGAGGATTTTGGTATCAGACATGGCCAATAAGCTTATTTCACATATTATACTATAGTTCATGCCGTGGCGAACTCTTGCGAGAGAGGGTTCGAACATTGTTCCGCATTTAAGGCACGAGTAATTTTACTTAGGTTGGTAGCCATATTGCTTAACTCTCGTGCACCGAAAACCATTTCAGTTTTGAATTTTTTTGTGAACTTCCCGGACGCATAACTTCTTCGTTATAAGTCCGAATTGGCTCGTTCAAAAGCCTACGGTTCACAAATTATGTAATCTACATGATTATGCAAGAATTTTATCTATTTGACTTCGTTTGCTAAAAATTCACCTATTGGTTCATTTTTAACGAAAACGATAAACTTTCGTGAACGTTCAACGCTCGTTTCTTCGTTCTAAGTCGGAATCCGGTCATTTTTGAGTCCGTAACTCTTAAATGCCAAATATGACTTGTCTCTATTGAAAAACAATGGTTCCGTGATCAAACACAAAATTTGACTTCTATTCCTAGAATTTTACGAATTCGACGATTATCGTCCAATCGTCCAAATTCCGGCGAATCTTCGTTCTTATGATTTGTTCAACATTACAAATGAACTTCATTCATCATGTGAACATCTTAACATACTTAATACAACAACTTATATTCATTGTTGGATTTTAACTTATTCTTCATGAGCTTATAACTTGTCAAATTATAAACTACTTAAGATTTGATTATTCACGACTTAAGACAATTAGAGTTTCTTAATCATCATACTTTACATGTTCTTCAAATATCACTTTACTTATGATTCATATGATCATACAAGTCCTTTTTCATCATTTTTACCTCTCTTAATAAAATCATTACCAATTCATATTTTCATACTTAACATTCAAGGTTAACTTATAACAAGTTTATAACTTTTATAAGTTCAAATGACTTATTGCCAACTTATGTGGGTTAAGTTCATGACTTATACATTCTTCTCGCTTCTTAACATTCATGTTCCTTAATTCCAACTTTTCTTATCCACCTATCATGGTAGAGATAGAAGATAATAGAGAAGAAGTCTTACTTTTGTGTAGTCTTGGTAAAGTAGCTTGCTTCTTCTTCTTACTTATGGAATGACTTATGTGTAACTTATTATCTCTAACACTTAAGCACTTTTGAGATGTTAGATTATTTGAACAATTAACAAATGGCTTGCAAGCCTTCTCTATTTATAGAACTTGTAAAGCTAGGGTAATTTAGTCATTAAATCACCCACCTCCTCAAGCCACCTCCTTACTATTCACTTGGACTTCTATTAATTCAATCAATCTTTACAAGTCCATTAGCATTACTTAATACACATACATATAGTTTATGTATTATTTTTGTATTCTAATTCATATAGAAAATATACAATATTTCATTCTTCATACAAACTCATATAATACTTCGTATTATACTTGTTTTCATTACTTTGTACAATACCTAAGTATCATACAATTATTACTTATTCATTACTAATTTGCCTTACTTAAAGTTTATAAATTAAGTCCATGCTTTAATTATTACTTTTTCCATAACTAGATTTTTATTACATAATCCATCTTACCTTGTTATTCCATCATTACGTATTTCTCGGAAACTCAAAATTATATCCCGAGCAAATACCGATGAATAGTGTTTTCGGAAAATTTATCGAAAAACTTTTATTTTCGTCTTGGAAATTCAAACACTTTAATTCATCTACGTAGCTCAAATAATACGACATTCTAACATCAATAGGTTATACAATGACAACCATCTTGATAACACATGGAATATGATTTTATTATTATTTAATTTAATAAAATCATTTTACAATAAGATCCGAATTTCTCGGTCGTTACATTCTCCCCCCCTTATAAAGATTCTGTCCCCAGAATCTTGTCTTACTTTAATCAAATAGATGAGAAAAATTTTTCTTCATCTTTTCTTCTAGTTCCCATGTTGCTTCTTCAGCATCGTGGTTCTTCCATAATACCTTTATTGATGGTATTACATTGTTCCTTAGAACTTGTTCCTTTCTATCAATGATCTGCATCGGCGACTCTTCATATGTTAAGTCTTTCTCGATATGAATCGGCTCATACTCGATTACATGCTTATAGTCCAGCTTATATGGACGTAATACAGATACGTGAAACACATTATGTATTCGTTCTAGGTCTGGAGGTAATGCTATCATATAAGCTACCTCTCCCACCCGTTTTAACACCTCAAAAGGTCCTATAAACCTTGGACTTAACTTTCTTTTCTTTCCAAAGCGTATCTTTCCTTTCCAGGGAGATACCTTTAGAAACACATACGAGCCCACCTCAAACTCTCTACTTAGTCTATGTGAGTCTGCATACTTCTTCATCTCATCTCCGAGTCATGCGACGAGGCGCATCCGAATTAACTTTACCACATCCATCTGTCGCTGCACCACCAATTACGGTCCTAGCATCCGATCGGCGTTCTCCCACCTCATCCCAACATAAAGGTGTTCTGCACTTTCTCCTATACAGAGCTTCATACGGCGGCATACCTATGCTTGCATGATAACTGTTGTTATACACAAACTCTACTAGTGGTAGGTGATCATCCCAACTACCCTTGAAATCCATGATGCAAGACCTCAACATGTCTTCTAACGTCTGAATTGTCCTTTCGCTCTGCCCATCGGTTTGTGGATGATAAGCCGTGCTTAACCATAGCTGTGTTCCCAACTGCTCTTGCAAACTCCTCCAAAAGTTCGATGTGAATCGTGGATCACGATCTGAAATAATCGATACCGGTACTCCATGTCTGGAAATGATTTCCTTAACATAAAGTTTAGCTAACTAGTTTAAGTTATACTTGACCCTAATTGGAAAAAAGTGAGCCAACTTCGTCAACCGGTCCACTATTACCCAAATCGAATCATACCCTTTTTGCGTCGTCGGAAGCCCCACCACGAAGTCCATCGTGATATGCTCCCACTTCCATTCTGGAATCTCCGATGACTGTAATAAACCAATGGGTCGTTGATGTTCGGCTTTAACTTTTTGACAAGTTAAGCACCTACTCACATACTCTACTATTTCTCTCTTCATGTTTGGCCACCAAAAACTCTGTCGAAGGTCTTGATATATCTTAGTGCTACCAGGATGTATCGAGTACCTCGAGCTATGAGCTTCTTATAACACTTGCTCCTTTAATTCCGTCTCATTTGGAACCCAAATTCTTCCCTCAAATCTTAATAATCCCTCATTATCAAGACTATACTTAGCATCTTCCTTCTCGGATAACCGCTTCTTCATTTGGTTATACTCGTTCGTCTTGAGTTGTACCTCCTTGACTCTTTCTACGATGGTAGATTACATATCCGTCGCAAAAAGTAACTACTCCGAATCACTCGGTATCTTCACTTCTATTTCCATCCTAGCCATCTATGTTATTAACTCATTTTGAGTCGTTAACATAGACAACTTTTCCCGACCCTTCCTACTTAAGGCGTCGACAACTACATTGGCCTTTCCAGGGTGATATAGGATTTCACAATCATAATCCTTTATCAACTCTAGCCATCTTCTTTGTCTCATATTCAACTCCTTCTGAGTGAAGATATACTTTAGACTTTTATGGTCCGTATATATCTCACATTTTCCCCATAAAGATAATGTCTCCATATCTTTAGGGCAAACACTACTGCTGCCAGTTCTAGATCATGAGTAGGATAAACTTTCTCATAATCCTTCAACTACCGAGATGCATACGCAATGACTTTGCCATGCTGCATAAGCACACAACCAAGTCCTTTATACGAAGCATCACTATACACTACAAAATTTCATGTGTCATCTGGCAATGACAAACCAGGCGCTTCACTTAATCTTTTCTTCAGTTCTTGAAAACTGTCTTCACATTTATCCGTCCATACGTAATTCACCATCTACCTTGTTAAATTAGTCAACGAGGTAGCTATCTTCGAAAAATCTTGGATAAATCTTCGATAGTACCCTACTAACCCTAGGAAACTCCGCACCTCGGTCGGCGTTTTCGGTTGTTCCCAATTCATCACTGCTTCCACCTTCGCTGGATCCACTAAAATCCCCTCTTGGTCAATGACATTATCTAAAAACTATACCTTTTCCAGCCAAAATTCACATTTGGTGAATTTTTCATATAACTTCTCCTTCCTTAGTGTCTCCAACACTAATCTTAAGTGTTCGGCATGATCTTCTGGCGTCTTAGAATAGACTAGAATATCATCGATAAACACCACGACGAACTTGTCCAAATATAATTTGAACACTCTGTTCATTATATCCATAAATGAAGTAGGTGTATTCGTCAACCCAAATGACATCACCAGAAACTCGTAATGACCATAACGAGTCCTGAATGCAGTCTTTGGTACGTCCTCCTTCCTAACCTTCAACTGATGATACCCCGTCCGCAAATCTATTTTAGAAAAATACTTTGCCCCTTTTAATTGATCAAAGAGATCATCGATCATGGGCAATGGGTATTTATTCTTTATCGTTAACTTGTTCAACTCCCGATAGTCGATACAAAGCCTTAACAATCCGTCTTTCTTCTTGTCAAAAAAACTCTGGTGCTCCCCACTACGTAAACACTTGGTTGAATGTACTTTTGTCCAATAGTTCTGTGAATGAACCATTAGTTCTTACATTTCCACAGTGCCAAGCAGTGACGGTGCCCTTGAGACTAGTCTGGTTCTGCACGAAGGTTCTATCACAAATTCGATCTCCCTGTCCGGCAGATATACTCGGTAACTTACTTGGAAATACATCCATGAATTCGTTTACTATAGGTATTTGTTCCATGGTTGCTCCCATTCTCTGGGTATCAACAACATGGCATAGGTAACCTACACAAACCTTCCTTAAAAGTTTTCTAGTTTGTGTCATTGTAAGGCAACACGGACGTCTCAGCAATTTGCTACCATAAAATACTACAGGAGGTTGCTTCAACGTCCTAATTCTCACACATTTCTTTTGACAATCTATAATTGCTCCATGGTTTATTAACCAATCCATTCTGAGAATTACGTCGAATTCTCCTAACTTTATCGATATTAAATCTACCGATAACTTACGACCATGTACATCTACGCAACAACTCCTATGAATATCTTCAACATGAATTATCTCTTCATTCGCTACCTTAATGTTCAAAGGTACAGGAAATTTTTTAGGAAATAATTCTAGTCGTCTAGCAAAATCACATGCTATAAACGAACAAGTAGCACCCGAATCAAATAGCACGTATGCATTTATATTGTTGATCGAATAATACCTGCTAACTACATCCCCGATGCCACAAAGATCTTGGACCATCATATTAAAAGTGCGGGCCATTGATTTCCCATTGAGTGGGACCACTAATAGCTAAATTTACATATTAGTTCCCTTATTTCCTTTTGTCCCATTCTTCGGACAGTTCTTTGCTATGTGGTGAGTTGATCCACATACAAAGCATCCTTGATTTTTCTTCGGATTGGGACAGTTAGGCAAAATGTGCCCTTCCTATCCACAATTATAATATACCACCTTTCCTTTGAGACAGACTCCTAAGTGAGTTTTCCCACAGGTTTTATAGGCCTCCATCCTCCTCTTAGAGTCCCCTTGTTTTACTCCGGTATTCCCAGAGCTAAAACCCTTCCTCTTCTGACCGTTGCCACTTCCACTGGCTCCCTCGGTCTTAGTTCCTCCATCAACCTTACCCTTGTTTTTCTTATCTTTGTGGTACTGGCTGAGAGCCTCATTCCCACCTTCGACAATTATTGCCTTTTCTAGTATGGTTCCAAAGGAAGTACTTTGGAACACAGAGATCCGGCTATAGAGCCAGGGTTTCAAGCCCTGCTCGAATCTTCTAGCCTTTCTCACTTCAGTGTCCACCTGATGTGGAGCGAAACGTGCCAGTTCATTAAACTTGGCGAAGATCTTTGAGGAACCTGTCATGTCCCCTTGTCTCAATTCAAGAAACCTCATCTCCATCCTCCCTTGCATACTCGTGGGAAAATAGTTCTCAAAGAAAATCTCCTTGAACCTCTCCCACGTTAGGTTTCCTATATCGGCCCTAGCCTGGTTTGCCTCCCACCAGAAGTTGGCCTCTCCATTCATCAAATAGGTTGTAAAGGCAACCTTTTGACCCTCCTCAACATTTTCTATTACAAATGCTTTCTCAATTTCTTTTACCCATGTCTGGGCTTCTATAGGGTCCGTAGTTCCTTTGAACTCCGGTGGACCTACACTTTTGAAGTCCTTAAAAGTAGTAGCTCATACTACTCCAGGAATCACGGGTACATTAGCCCCCGTTCTATTAAATGCAACCGTTAAAACATTAACGAACTCCTACATTGGATTAACCAGACCACCCTTCGGTTGGTTAACATTAGAGCCCTGAATTCATTGTCTCCTTCTTGGCGGCATTTTGCTGTTAAGAAAACAACACATCATTATTACTTTATTCTTGTTGGTTTGTTATTATTTGTAATCAAACAACAACTCATACTCATTACTCAACATATTCCATAAAAAGACTTATATTGATTCATAACTTGTAGTATAACACTACATTGTTTACATTACTCAGCCTTAGCTGATTACATTACCATCCCGCAATTACTTTCCAAAAATTGGGATTTACAAAAGACTACCCTTTGTTATATAAAAGAGGGTTTTACGTCACTATTAGATACATAATATTTACATATCTAATCTACTCTAGCTATTGCTAGACTACATCTGTCGTAGGGCATTCTCAAAATCCTTCTGGCGGGACCAAAGAATAACATCTCTCACGATAGTGTGTAGGTATGCGTCACCGCTTCTATCTCGATATCCAACTACACTGCTTTGAAATCTACGTGAGAACTCCTATGAATATAGAACATCCTCTCCAACTTCTGCTTTTTAGTCTTTAGCTCCTTCTTGAGCTCAAAGACTTCACATTTTAGCTCTCGGACCTTGTCCTTAGCTAGAACTCTATCATCATGCTCCTCTTCCTACATTCCCTCCATACTAGCCTTATCCTCACGAACAGCTTGGAGTTCCTCTTTCAACTCCTTAACCTCTTGGCAGTAATGGACATTCCTATCCAATACTGACATAAACAATGCCTTCATCGATTCCCCCGTAGACATTTCCTCTGTAGGTGGAACCTGGTCCTCTGTAGGTGGAACCTGGTCAAAGGACATCACATCCACCTCCTCTTCTAGCATTCCATCAAATATAGACATGTAGTCTAAATCGTCCGAGTCTCCAGACTCGATCGTCACCAACTCTAGTTCTACTGCTACGGGATTTGTTAGTATCTCTACCCGATTAACTGAATCCTCGCTCACTACATATATATCTCTATACATATCATTTTCTCCTGACATCTAAAATAAAACAATATAGTTTGATTAGTACATCGTCAAGAAATAATAAAAATACATAACATAATATAATGCATTTTTATAAGGTTACTTTCCATCTTTTACTTCTTTATTCTTTCGTAAGGTTATGACTTAATGTTCTACTTTCCCCCTTAAGTTTTATAACCTAGCCTTTGATACCAACTTGTAGCGCCCCCAAATCCGGGTATCTTCCAACCCGACAGATGGTGCTATACTATACAACATTCATACATTCATTCAATTGAAAAGTCTCAAAGAACAATCATAACTTCTATATATTTAAATTAATATTTACATTTCCCAGGTTCTATACCCATTACAAAGGTTCTTTGTCATAATATCAGTTATATTACAATAATAGACCTATACTATTACAAGACAGCTTAGTAATTTTCCTTAGCTTTTCCCTTATCCTTTTTTGATCCTTCGGGACGTTCAGTCTTAGCTGCATTCATATGGTTCAAGCAAGAGTGAGAAAAACTAGCTCAGCAAGTATAACAATTTAATAACAACATGCTTGAAACATATAAATTGTATATCTTCAAGAACTGAACAATAGTTATAAAGTACTATTGATAATTCAAAATAGCACTTCATCTTTTCTTTCAAAATGTTTTACAATAATAACAATATTTAGTAAAACATTCACTCCTGTCAAAGACCTCGAGTATTCATTCTTTATTGGAAAAGGACCACCCGGAAGCAAGTCCATAAGTCCGATATCACTTACGAGCACTTCTAGGTGATCAACCTATTGTACTCTATGTTGATCAACACTAATATCCATTAAACGTATGCCCGTTTAAGCATTTGGCAACCTCACGTGCCTGTCGTTTTACCGACAAAACATTTGTTTAACATTTCAGTCTTCTTTTGAAAACCATATCAAGTAGTTGACAAAAGATAGCAACATTTGATAATACATTAATAGATTATCCATACATCAAGTCTAACCAAAGGAATTGGCTTTAACTTCAACATACCTCAATTCATGCGAAAGAATACATGAACCTCAAAAACATGTTCAGATTGAACTGAGACAAGAGTTAGAATACTTTCCTTTAGCGTCTGCTACGGTATATTAACTTTATGTTCAAGTCGTTCAAGTCTCTACAATACATGATCACATAATGCCTTACATTAGGTCGCATATAATCAAGTATGTATATGACTATATCATATCCTTCATTTCAATCTAAGTGTGTATTAGATTCAGTTACTATTCATTCCGGTTTATCATTATCCTTGCACTTTATTCGACTAGGTTATCTCAACCTTTATACAACATCCTTAAGGTTTAACAATAATACATTACATTGCTTAAGTTGTGTTTACTTCCTTATCAATTAGCATTTCTTTCTTTGTACTTAGAAACCTTCATTACTATCCTTGTTACGAGGCTGGTATTATGCTTCCATTTTATACTTTACATCTCATATGCAACAAGCAAGCTTATTGTATGGTGACCGGACTTGGGCTGCATGCGTGAGTCCTTACTTAATGAATGCATTGCCTGCCACACTCTCTCGAGAGGATTTTGATATTTGTACATGGTGGCTGCAGTTCCACATATTAAGACTATAGTTCACCTTTGCAACTCTCTTGCGATGGCTCAAACAACATTATGCGCTACTGACACGAGACATTTTACTAGGGGTTGGCGCCCATGACGCCAACTCTGTGCACCAGAAAACCATTTCAGTTTTGAATTTTTTTGTGAACTTCTCGGACGCATAACTTCTTCGTTATAAGTCCGAATTGGCTCGTTCAAAAGCCTACGGTTCACAAATTATGTAATCTACATGATTATGCAAGAATTTTATCTATTTGACTTCGTTTTCTAAAAATTCACCTATTGGTTCATTTTTAACGAAAACGATAAACTTTCGTGAACGTTTAACGCTCGTTTCTTCGTTCTAAGTCGGAATCCGGTCATTTTCGAGTCCGCAACTCTTAAATGCCAAATATGACTTGTCTCTATTAGAAAACAATGGTTCCGTGATCAAACACAAAATTTGACTTCTATTCCGAGAATTTTACGAATTTGACGATTATCGTCCAATCGTGCAAATTCCGACGAATCTTCATTCTTATGATTTGTTCAACATTACAAATGAACTTCATTCATCATGTGAACATCTTAACATACTTAATACAACAACTTATATTCATTGTTGGATTTTGACTTATTCTTCTTGAGCTTATAACTTGTCAAATTATAAACTACTTAAGATTTGATTATTCACGACTTAAGACAATTAGAGTTTCTTAATCATCATACTTTACATGTTCTTCACATATCACTTTACTTATGATTCATAGGATCATACAAGTCCTTTTTCATCATTATTACCTTTCTTAATAAACTCATTACCAATTCATATTTTCATACTTAACATTCAAGGTTAACTTATAACAAGTTTATAACTTTTATAAGTTCAAATGACTTATTTCCAACTTATGTGGCTTAAGTTCATGACTTATACATTCTTCTTGCTTCTTAACATTCATGTTCCTTAATTCCAACTTTTCTTATCCACTTATCATGGTAGAGATAGAAGATAATAGAGAAGAAGTCTTACTTTTGTGTAGTTTTGGTAAAGTAGCTTGCTTCTTCTTCTTACTTATGGAATGACTTATGTGTAACTTATTCTCTCTAACACATCAGCACTTTTGAGATGTTAGATTATTTGAACAATTAACAAATGGCTTGCAAGCCTTCTCTATTTATAGAACTTGCAAAGCTAGGGTAGTTTAGTCATTAAATCACCCACCTCCTTAAGCCACCTCCTTACTATTCATTACTTGGCTAGCACAACTTTTATCCTACACTTGGTCATTAATTCAAAGTCACCAAAATAACCATATCAATATGGTTTTCCCCATGGGTCATACAACTCATGGATTCTATCTTGGGCTTTCATTAAATCATCCTTTGGGCTTTGCATTAATAAACCTAGTTTGTTTATTCATTAATGATTGGGCCACTCCCTTTAATTCACTTGGACTTGTATTAATTCAATCAATCTTTACGAGTCCATTAACATTACTTAATACACGTACATATAGTTTATGTATTATTTTTGTATTCTAATTCATATAGAAAATATACAATATTTCATTCTTCAAATAAACTCGTATAATACTTCGTATTATACTTGTTTTCATTACTTTGTACAATACCTAAGTATCATATAATTATTACTTATTCATTACTAATTACGCTTACTTAAAGTTTATAAATTAAGTCCATGTTTAATTATTACTTTTTCCATAACTAGATTTTTATTACATAATCCATCTTGCCTTGTTATTCCATCATTACGTATTTCTCGGAAACTCAAAATTATATCTCGAGCAAATACCGATGAATAGTGTTTTTTGGAAAATTTCTCGAAAAACTTTTATTTTTGTCTTGGAAATTCAAATACTTTAATTCATCCACGTAGCTCAAATACTACGACATTCTAACATCAATAGGTTATACAATGACAACCATCTTGATAACACATGGAATATGATTTTATTATTATTTAATTTAATAAAATCATTTTATAATAAGATCCGAATTTCTCGGTCGTTACAACACTTAACTCGAACCGAGTTGTATTAATGAAATAATTTTAGCTAAGTTATAGAAGAAAACGAAATTGGTAAGAATGATGTAAAGAATGACGAAAATCCGGAACCAATAATAACAAATCTAATAAGGGATTAGATTGAGAAGAAGGGTAAGATTCTTTAGGAGCTATGTATGTTCATTCATGACCTAATTTGGTATGTTATGTGATTATGTGTTGTAGAGACCGTAAAGACTCAAAGGAAACATAATTATCTTGTAGCATCTGTTGAAGGCAAGTTTTTTCTAAGCGCTTGTCTAACCTTCGTGTTAGCAGTGTTTTCAAATCATTCAAGTTATGAGATGCATGTATGGTTTTAAAGAAAGAGTCGATGCCTGTTTTAACTCGGCTAGACTAATCTTGATAAGTTGATCGATTTATTTACAAGTCTTTCAATATAGAATTGCTAACGCTATCCTACGCCAACTAATTGGTACGGATTCAAGGTAAGCTTGAATATGAATAAACAAAAGTATTTTCATCGAGTATTCGATGGGCACGTGAGGTTGCCACAACTTAAACGTACACACATTTAATGGATGTAGTGTTGATCAACATAGGGTACTATAGGTTGATCACCTAGATGTACTCGTAAGCTATGCCGAACTTATGGACTTCGTGTCGGGTTGTCCTTTTCAAAGAAACTATAAGATGTTCACGTCTTGAACAAGAATTGATGATTTATGGAATACTGTTATTGCAAAACGTTTTGAAGGAAAAGGAAAGCTATATTGAATTATTGATAGTACTTCATAACTATCATCCAGTTATTGAGGATATACGATTCCTTTGTTTCAAGCATGCTTTTAAAATGAAATCGTTGTACTTGCTGAGCTTGTTATGCTCACACTTGCTTGAACCATGTGATTGCAGCTTAGACGATATGACCAAAGGATTCAACAAGTATAAAGTTAAGGCTATAGCGAACTTGTAGCGTACCTATGTAATAGTATAGGTTTGTAATGATAATATTTGATATTATGACAAGAACAAATGTAACGGTTATAAAGAACCTGGGGAATGGTAGTATTGTTTTGGAATATATGTATGACATATTCGTTCTTTTGAGGGTTTCTCAATTGAATGTTTGTGTGAACTGTAGCACCGTGGAGCACCATCTGTTGGGTTGAAAGAGACCCAGATTTGGGGGTGTCACACATTATGTGAACTACATGTTCATACTTCTTTCTAGCACATCTCCCGAGAAATTGAGCAATTAAAATCTCATTTCTGGCTTTCTCTCCTTGCCTGCCTCAAGCCTTTGCGCCGTTCCCTTCCCTTCCTTGGCCACTTGGCTGCAGCTGAATTAGCAATAATAATGGCCCGAGCTCACGCATTGCGATCTTTGGCCTCCAAGGCACAACTTGCGCTGCGGCGCCAAACATGAAACCTAGAAAAAATTATCTAAGTCTTTTACAAGCTTGAGACGCTGATTTCGAAATCTCATAACTTCTTCGTTATAACTCGGAACGAGGTCGTTCCAAAACCATTTTCTTCCTTATCTTATGTAATTTAATATTCCTCAGACAGAACTTCATTCTGAATCCGTTAACATGCCATTCAATTGGCTTAATCTTCGCTCTTCGTTCATGTTTACGTTATTAACGTTCTTCGTTCGTTAAATCTGTAATTCTATTCATCCGAACTCGAATTCGTTCGTTCTTGAGTCTACGACTCACATTTTATACGTTCTCTTACATTCTTATTAAACCCTACATGTTCGGGTTCATTTACTAACTTTCTAATTCTCGCTCATCTTTTACGAAAATTTCGCCATAACTTCGTTATAGCTCAATTTTAATCCGTTCTTCATGAACGTTTCTAATGTTCCTAACCAAGCAATAAGCAACTAACTTATACGCAATGGTTTTAAACTTGTCCATCAACAACAATTACACTATGATGGTTTTAAATTTGTCCATCAACAACATTTACACTACGATGGTTTTAAATTTGTCCATCAACAACATTCTTCATGTTCTTCGCGTTCTTCGTTTGTTCTTCATTTTAATCGATATTTTGGATTACGATTCTACTTTTTCTTGGAATTTGATGTTATAGAACACAATTCCTTACTTAATTCACCTACTCGTTCATAATATTCATTCGGATCGCTCAACATCCTCACGAATCTTATACTTCCTTAAGAAATTTATAAACTAAATTTCTAAGTTCTTATTTCTTCTTTTCTCATGATTTAAACCATATGAAATCATTTCTAACATCATCTTCTCCCTATTCTCATTAAGATATGTTTTAAACATATTAAACTTAAAGAAAATATTAGAAAAAACTAGGGTTCGGATTACCGTTCTTCTTTAATCCTCTTCCGTTATACAAAGCCGGCGATTTGCAAGCTTTTCTATTTCATGATCACTTTTGATCCGAGCATTCATGCTCATACCCTTCCTTATTCTTCTTCTCCAAGCTCTCAAGCTCTCTCTCTAAGGTGTAGGATTTTCAAAAATCCAAAATAATGAATTTAAGCTTTCTATTTATAGAAAACCAAAGCTTAGGGAAAATCGGTCATTTCGCCCCCACCTCCTGACTATTCCAAACTTAGCCACCAAGTTTACTTGGCCACCACCCTTACTTGGTGGCCAAGTGGCCGGCCCACATGCCCATGGGTCACCCCATGGGTTGCCCCAATGGTTCTTACCCATCCGTTTACCCATCGGTTCGATCCGCGGTTTCTTTTCTTGGTTTGGGCCTTAACCCTAATTCTTATTGGGCCTAACTTGGGCTTGATTTCATAAATCATTGGGCTTGACATAATCTAAGTCCAATTGGATTCTACAAAGTCCATGAACTCAAAGTCCATTAAGACTAATCGCATTCTACGCATTCCATTCTCGTATTCTCTTCGTATATCATTCGTACGATATTCGTATTATACGTCGTACTAATCATCTTACTATACTCGTATCATACTCGTATTTCTAACACATAATAACCCTAATTATTATACGCGATCATAACATTCTCGTAACTCACTTTCCCTAATCCTTAGGTTTTGAGTCCGCAGGCGAAAACTTCATTTTTGTCATAACTGAAATATTATTGAATATTCCATCACGTCTCAAGATTATACGTAATCAATAACTTCTCGGAATTTCAAAATAAATCTCCGAGTAGAAACGGGTGAATAGTGCCTATTTCGTCTTTTTCACCGAAAAATATTTTGTTCCCGAAAAATTTTCATTTTCGTCTTGAAAATTCTTACTCGTTCAATCTAGCTCGTAGCTAGAATCCTCCCGACTTATAATCATTCTAAGTTATAGAACCATTAATAAACAAATAGCACAGAATAGTATTAAAAAAAAATCTTTTTATTAATAACTAATTCTTTAAACCTAAATTCTGGATAATCCAAAATTCCAGGTTGTCACAATGCCAAATAAGACTTGACTCCATTGAAAACAAATGTTTCCAAGCTCAATATCAAAATTCATCTTCCATTCCGAGAATTTCTCGAATTCGACGACTATCATCTATTCGTGTGGATTCCGGCAAAACTTCGTTAATTAAGATTTTTAAACCGTTTCAAATGGATTCATTCCATCATACTAACATCTTAATGTACATACTTCATTAACTTATAATAATGATAAGCTATTACTTATTCTTCATGAGTTTACAACTTACCAAAATATAAACTACATAACATTTCATTTCTCATTACTTATAATGGATTAAGTCTTCTAACCACCATTCTCACATCTCCTTATCATACTTACTTCATTAATGTAAACATATTACAAGTTCTTCTTTAGTCCATAGCTTATATATATGAACAACGTGCATATTCATGGCTTATTAAGACTTAAGTCCTTTGATTCATCATTCCTACTCCTTCTTAGCATACATGTTCTACCACTACTCACTTCTCTAACAATGGAAGAGAAAGAGAATCATGGCTTAGGATTGCTTACCCTTGATGTTCTCTTGCTAATCCTTCTTCTTGTTTCTTGAACTATGAACTCTAGCTTTTCTAGCTTTTTCTCTCAAGCCAATAAGCACCTTATAAGTTGGATGAAATGAAACAACCAACAAATGAAATCCTAAGCTTGCTTTTTATAGGAATCTCAAAGTGAGGGTGGTATTGTAACAGCCCGAAATCCGGTCTATCTTCACACCCGGATTCTGTACATCACGAGTACATCATTCATTCTGCATACATCATTATATACTGAAATATAACAACATACACTCTCAAATCCCAGGTTCTCGAAACCTTATAACCTTCCTCATTACAAATAATGATAATTACATTATTCCTTTCATCTTACAAGAGTGACTTTTATCCGCCACCAAGGATATATACAGTTCATTAAACTAGTGTATAGTTTAATTTTCATCTTTCTACTTTACAAGTCTTCACTTGATCTTCTCGCTCATTCACATTCTAAATGGCACTTCATCTGGATACCGACAGCTTAATCTATACGGGATCCTTAAGTTCTTCTAACATCGTTCGCTGAAAATGTTTTTCATTTAAAGCAAGTGTGAGCATTCAATTGCCCAACAAGTCATAACAGTTGAACATACAACTTCAAGAGTTTAACATTCCTTTGGAACTTCGATAACTGAACAAAGGTTATGAAGCAGCTTGAACAATAGGAATAATCTCGATTCCTATCATTTTAAAGCATTAGTCACATTCACTTTGAAATACTTTCATTCTTTACTCTCTTTCATGCACATTCTGTCTGGTAGCATCAATAGCACAGACTTAACAATAACGGTTCATGTATAAACAAAAAATTCTTATATTGAGCAGTTCAAACATAGAATGAGTTCATCTCACGAAACAAGAAAGTGTCCACATTGTGGCACAAGACCTCATCGATTCTACCACCTTGCATAAAATATCACACATTCATGCATGAGGCGAGAACTTCTCAAGTTCAACATCTCCGAGAAGTTTTAGAAACTAGCATTCATTTAAAAATATGAATGAAGTTAGAAACTTGCCTTACATACATTTCTGACTTATCTTATGTGAATCTGCTCATTCCAATCCATAACACATAAGAAACAACACATACACCAATTAGTCATATACTTGACTTACGCATTGGTTTACTTTACTTTACTTCTTAAGGTTCACATTCTTACAACTAAGTTTACGCGACCATCTTTCTTTACCGCTTTACTGACTTCTTCATGACATACTGGAGATGTCTTACTTAATCGTTCATCATCTTTGATGATTTACATTCTTATCTTCTTCTTATAAGTTCGCTAGGACTTAGCACACATCGCTTCTCTGCTAGTAGTCCATATGGTACTCTGAGTGGTTTCCCACAAACAACCAACAAACAAGTTCCCGTCTCATCTACACTGCCATCACAATGAGTTAGATCGATTGCCAGTTTCGTATATACCTTTGCTCTCTGAAGGAATTGTTTAGCCCAGCTCCCATATGTCAACCATCAAAGGTTACGATTGTATAACAACCTAACTTATCTTAACTTATACGAACTATTAAATAGAATGTTCATTAAGTCAATTTCTTATTCCTTTTGGCTTTGTAATGCCACGAGAAAATCGGATTTTTGAGAATTAAATTTTTATTTTTATTAAATGAATTTAATTAATTATTTATGGAGCAAGCTAATCGAACGTCGTTCTCTGACCTATAAATGTCAGAATGTCGTAGAATTTTGGCTACATGGTAGAATTAAAGTGTTTGAATTTTCAAGATGAAAATAAAAGCTTTCCGAGAAATTTTTCAAAAAACACTATTCACGCATTTCTACTCGGGAATTATTTTTGAACTTCCGAGATATACGTAATGATAGAATATCGAGGTGAGATGGAATATCCAATAATATTTCAGTTATGGAAACTGTAATATTTCGCCTGTGGACTTAAAACCTAACGTTTAAGGAAAATGATTTACCAGAAGGAAATATAATGCGATTGAAGAATTAAGTGATGATTGTAAAATATGTAGGTATTGTACGAAGTAGAGAATACGAGTATGATACGAGGTATTATACGAGTACGTATGAATGATGGTATATCATATATATTGAATAAATATACGAGGGGAATACGAGATGAATACGTGATTATACGTTATAAGGCTTTAAGCTCAATGTATTGAATTTGTAGAATTGGTAGGATTTGTTAAGTATTATGTGAGCCCAAGTATTTAATGGTTAAGTCCAATGTGAATTTATTAATGTAAGCCCAATGTTTGTTTAATTACAAGCCCAAGGTAATTTAATGTGCAAGCCCAATGATTAAGTAAGTTAATTAAGCTAAGGCCCAAAGTAAATATCCAATGGGTAAGAACCATGGAGCAACCCATGGGTGATTTAAAGTGATGAGCAAGTAACTTAGTGGCTAAGTTATATGATTAGCAAGAATACTTAAGGGTTAAGTAAATGTGGTGATCAAGTATTGGATATATGTTGTAATGACTAAGTATTTTAAGTGGGGAGCAAGATAACTTAGAGGCTAAGTGTTGTGGTAGCCAAGTTTACTTAAGGGCTAGGTAATGAATAGTAAGGAGGTGGAGGATTTAATTACTAATCTACCCTCACTTTAAGTCTACTTGTTCATCACTTAAGCACTTTGTGTGCTCACCACACTTACTTAGCCTCTAAGTTTGCTTGTTCATCACCTTGGATCATCCATGGGTTGCTCCATGGTTCTTACCTATTGGATACTTACTTGGGCTTAGGTTTAATTAGCTTACTTAATCATTTGGGCTTCTAGCATAATTCGTTTAACTAACTTAACTTATACATTGGGCTTGCAATTAAACAAACACTTGGGCTTGCATTAATAAACTCACATTGGACTTAACCATCCAATACTTGGGCTCACATAATACTTAACCATTCCTACCAAATCCTTTCTTTTGGCTTAAAGCCTTATAACATATTTTATACGTATAATTCTCGTATTCTAACTCGTATACTAATTCAACATGTACGACATACCATTATTCATACATACTCGTATAATACCTCGTATCATACTCGTAATCATTACTTCGTATAATACTTACGTAGTATATGATCATCGCTTAATTTATTAATCGCATTACATTTCCTTCTCGTAAATCATTTTCCTTAAACGTGAGATTTTTAAGTCCACAGGAGAAATATTACGTTTTCCATAACTGAAATATTATTGGATATTCTATCTCACCTCAATATTCTATCATTACGTATTTTTCGGAAGTTCAAAAATAATTCCCGAACAGAAATACGTGAATAGTGTTTTTCGAAAAATTTCTCGAAATGCTTTTATTTTCGTCTTTAAAATTCAAACACTTTAATTCTACCAAGTAGCCAAAATTCTACGACATTTTGACATTTATAGGTCAGAGAACGATGTTCGATTAGCTTGCTCCATAAATAATTAATTAAATTCATTTAATAAAAATAAAAATTTAATTCTCAAAATCCGATTTTCTAAAAATACGTGTACCTCCAAGGTACAACTTCAACGTGACTGCGACACAGAGCATGAAACCTAGAAATTTTTTCTAAGTCTTTTACAAGCTTGAGACACCGATTTTGAAATCTCATAACTTCTTCGTTATAACTCGGAACGAGGTCGTTACAAAGCCATTTTCTACCTTACCTTACTTACTTTGATTACCCATAGATAGAACTTCGTTCTGAATGCGCTAACATGCCATTCAATTGGCTTAATTTTCCTTCTTTGTTCATTTTAACATTTTTAACGTTCTTCGTTCGTTTGTCCGTAATTCGATCATCTGAGCTCGTAATTCGTTCGTTCTTGAGTCCACGACTCACATTTTATACGTTCTCTTACATTCTTATGAAACCCTACACATTCGGGTTCATTTAATAACTTTCAAATTTTTGTTCTTCTTTTACGAAATTTTCGCCATAACTTCGTTATAGCTTAGTTTTAATCCATTCTTCATGAACGTTTCTAACATTCCTAACCAATAAATAAGCATCTAACTTATACGCAATGGTTTTAAACTTGTCCATCAACAACAATTACACTACGATGGTTTTAAATTTGTCCATCAACAACGTTCTTCGTGTTCTTCGCGTGTTATTCGCGTTCTTCGTTCGTTCTTCATTTTTAATCGATATTTTGGATTACGATTTCACTTTTTCTTGGAATTTGATATTATATAACACCATTCCTTACTTAATTCACCTACTCATTCATAATATTCATTCGGATCGCTCAAAATCCTCACGAATCTTATACTTGCTTAAGAAATTTATAAACTAAATTTCTTATTTCTTATTTTCTCATGATTTCAACCATATGAAATCATTACTAATCTCTTTTACTTCTTATTCTCATTAAGCTATGTTTTTGACATAGAAAACTTAAAGAAAATATTAGAAGATCTAGGGTTTGGATTATCGTTCTTCTTTAATCTCCTTCCATCGAACAAAGCGTGCATTCAAGCTAACTTTTCCTCATTCTCTTTCTCTTCCTTTCTCATCCAAACTCTCTCTCTTTCTCTCTCAAATGTTTGACAACTTTCAAAATTCCAAAAAAATGAAATTAAGCTTCCTATTTATAGATTTTCAAGGCTAGGGGCAAAATAGTCATTTTTCCCCTAAAATCTCTATTCATACCTCCTTACTATTCAAGACATAAGGACTAAGTTAACTTAGCCCTCAAGTTTTCTTAGCCCTTAAGTTTGGTAGTTCCGTCTTTCGGGTTTCGTCCGACAGTTTTAAAAACTGCGATTCTCGGAATCCAAATATTTTTGGATATTTCGTCTTTCCTTTACCGATTAACTTTTACGTATTCTTCGGATCTTCGAAAAACTGAAAAACACTTTTTTGGCGTAAAATGTTTTCCTTCACGTTTTCCCCTAACGTAGTTAAATGAATGAAAAGTACACAGTGGTACTTTTCGTCGTTTTTATTTCGTCCGATTTCTGCATGTTTTTCGAGAAAAACTTTTATCGGCTTACTTAACTTTTCACGATATATTATCATCAAATCTTTTGACAGAATGTCATTTCGACATACCGAACTCTCGGAAAGGCTTAGGTTATTCAAACCCTAACCCTTAGGTTTCGTCGGGTGAATAGTGCCTATTTCGTCTTTTTCCCCGAAAATATTTTATTCCCAGAAAATTTTATTTTCGTCATTCAATCTAGCTCGTAGCCAGAATCCTCCCGATTAATAATCATTCTAGGTTATAAAATGATTAATAACCACATAGCACATAATAGTATTAATAAAAATTCCTTTTATTAATAACTAATTCTTTAAACCTAAATTCAAGATAATCCAAAATTCTGGGTTGTTACAGGTATAGACATTAAACCAATCCCACCTCCTTACTATTCATTACTTCCTAATTAAGTTCACTTGATCACCACCTATACTTGGCCATCACAACACTTAGCCATTAAGTTAACTTGTTTAGCACAACTTTTATCCTTTTCTTGCTCGTCACATTCCTTAGCCATTAAGTTTACTTAACTTATCCTTTACTTAACCCTTAAGTCTACTTGCTCATCACACTTGTTTTTTGGCCACCAAGATCACCCATGTGACCATGGGTTGCCCCATGGATCCTCTTAATCCATTGGATTAAAAGTTTGGGCTTAAGGTTTAATTAACCTAACTTATACATTGGGCTTGCAATTAAACAAACACTTGGGCTTGTTTATTAATTCTTATTGGACTTACCCATTCCTACATTTGGGCCTTATAATAATTCCCATTGGACTTTACAATTTCCTACTCAATCCTACAAGTCCATGACATATGGCTTAAAGCCTTATAACGTATAATTTACGTATTATTCTCGTATACTAACTCGTATTCTTATTCATATACGACATATCATCATTCATATATACTCGTATAATACCTCGTATCATACTCGTATTCATTACCTCTTACAATACCTACGTATTATACGATCATTGCTTTAATTCATTATACGCATTTAAATTCCTTCTCGGAAATCACTTTCCCTAACCGTTAGATTTTAAGTCCGCAGGCTAAAAACTGCGTTTTCCATAACTGAAATATTATTGGATATTCCATCTTACCTTGATATTCTATCGTTACGTATTTCTCGGAAGTTCAAAAATAATTCCCGAGCAGAAATGCGTGAATAGTATTTTTCAGAAAATTTCTTGGAAAGCTTTTATTTTCGTCTTGGAAATTCAAACACTTTAATTCTATCACGTAGCCAAAATACTATGACGTTACAACATATCTAGGTCATAGAACAACCTTCAATTAGTTTACTCCCATAAATAATCAATTAAATTCATTTAATCGACATAATCAAATAAAAATTTAATTCTCATAAAATCTGATTTTTTTGGGGTGTTACACTCTTCCCTCCTTATAAGGGTTCTGTCCCCAAAATCTCGCTACCATTACATAACCAAATGAGGAAAAATTTTTCCTTTATTTTAATCTCGAGTTCCCACAATGCTTCTTCGAAATTGTGGTTCTTTCATTTCACCTTCACCTAAGGTATAATCTTAATTTACATGACTTGTCACTTCCTATTAATAATTTGAGTTTGAATTTAAACACTTATTAACATATTACGCTGTCTTCCTTTTATTAGTCCTTCTTTTAACTCGGAATTATATAAAACTCAAATTCCTCCTTCAAAACGAGATGATACTTGATCTTCTCTTCATCCTTCATCCTTCATCCTCTTTTTCATTCGCTTGCATTCCTCGTTACCTAGTTGTACTTCCTTAACTCGTTTTGTTTTTGTGGATTGAGTCTATATTATGAATAACATTTCTACCACCTCATTCTGTAATTTAACTTCTAACTCCGTTTTCGCCATTTCCGTTATTAACTCATTCTGAGTTGTTAACATTGACAGATTTTCCCCCACTTTTCTTAATTAACGCATCGGCTACTACTTTTACCAACCTGTATGATATAACATATCACAGTCGTAATCTCTTATCCATTCTAATCACCTTCTCTACTTCATACTTAACTCCTTCTGTGTGAAGATATATTTCAGACTCTTATAGTCTGTGTATATCTCACACTTCTTCCCGTATAAATACTATCTTTAAATTTTTAATTCAAAACTACAGCTGCTAATTATAGATCATAAGTAGGATAGACCTTCTTATAATCCTTTAACTGGCGTGATGCATACACAATGACCTTGCCATGCTAAATGATCACGCAATCTCATCATCTAATCGAATTATCGAGATACACTACAAAATTCCTCGTATCATCTAATAAAGACAATACATGTGCTTCATTTAACCTTCCTTTTAGTTCTTGAAAACTATTTTCTCACTTCTTATTCCCAACATACTTTATTAATAACAAACCCGTATATCTTTTAAGCTAAAATTCACACTTAGTGAATTACATATCCAACTTCTCCCTACGTAGTGTTTCTCACACTATCTTCAAAGGTTCAACTTGATCTTCTAGCGTCTTAAAATAGACTAGAATATCATCAATGATCATTACAACACACTCGTCCAAATATTATTCGAACACTCTGTGACGCTAATGGTACTTTCAACCATAGCATCTCGCAAGAGTACCTATCAATTTGCCAACTTCTTCCTTATTTTCTACCGACGATACCCCATACGCAAATCTATCTTAGAAAAATTCTTTGCCCCTTTTAACTGATCAAATAGATCATCGATCTTGGGCTATGGGTAATTATTCTTAACCGCTAACACCTAAGTTCACGTTCTTTCAACCTAAGTTTGCACGACCTACTTTCATTACCGGCTTACACCTTCATGACATACAGAGATGTCTTACTTAATACGTTCATCATATTTAATGATTTATATTCTTATCTTCTTCTTATTACTTCTCTAGGACTCAAAACACATCTCTCCTCTGCTAGTAGTCCATATGGTACTCTGAGTGGTTTCTCACAAATAACCAATAAACAAGTTCCCGTCTCATCTACACTGCCATCATAGTGAGTTAGATTGTAACACCCCCATACCTATACTCCCGTGGTATCCGGTATGGTGTTTACAGAGAATTAACATGATGCATTTAAATCTATACACCCATGGTATCTGATTAAAAAATTACATTAGATAGAGGGACTATCAGATATAATTCTCATAGATTCAAGATTCACAGTATCCCATAACAGATGGTAATTCATAAGGGAAATATTACTATGTTTGGATACCCTCACTTGAATATATGAACTGTATCCGTGACTAGAGTCTATCTATCTAAAATTCAGAGTATCAGTAATAACATGAACAATCCATATTACCAATACCCTCACCAGATGTATAGTCTATGTCATGCGAATATATACTATCGTATCGATAGTAACTATCTATCTGAAATTCAGAGTATTAATAACAACATGAACAATCCATGCTATTAACACCCTCACTCAGATAAATAGTTCCCAAGGATCTGAACTAGAATATAAGACATCTTACTTTACATCTATATTTGTAAGAAAACATGGTTGCAGAAATAAAAGATGTTATATATATCATAATATTATGATTCGATTACAAATTCTCATAACGAGTTCTTATTACAAGGTATTCATACAGACAAGAATATAATCTAATCTATGTAGGGATGCTTCCCTTTATCTACTCCAGATGTTCCATGATTACCATCTAATACTGCAAAGGGAATAATTTGCAAGGGTGAGCTATGACATGCTTAGCAAGTTGTATATTTATAACAATATAGGATTTGAAGAATTATAACAATTCAAATTTCGACTGATAGTTGTTACCATTTCTGGATTTCTAATTCCAACTAGTTCTGGAATTTTTATTATTTCTGTCGGTCACAAAGACTTAGAAATTCTGTTCAGATGTGAGATAGGGGATCAGCCTATTCAACATCCTAGGAGTATGCATATCACCTATAGTGCTCAAATACACTTATAATTTACTGTTAATATATTCATTGACTACACTTCGCTCCCTTACGGGATACTCAACTTCAGTATAAGATTGTCTTACCAAAATAATTTGGCTTGACACAACAGTTTATGCTCAATAAACAATATCATATGAATAAATAATTCATTTCTTAGTCATGCTGGAACTATAGCAATAACTTTTCAATAATAGGTAATTCAATATAGGTGTATTATATCAACAGTATATCAAGATAGAATCTTGTTCAGCGAATAAACAGGTTTGATAAATTTTGCATAAGTAATAAATTGGGTATAGAAGACTTGCACGGCGTAGATCGATCAAGCTATGCTATTCGAAACGCTAATAAGTACTGTGACGTTCAAAATATAAATCTAACACGTTAGTATTGATAACAATACTCAAATAAAACATTTATTTAATACCGTTAGATTTAATACGGTTTAACTTTTAATACCTTTGATAAATGAACTAAATTTTATTTATAAAATTTGGTTATATTTTTAAATAATTTATTTATCCTTATAATATATTTTAGAAGGTTTAAAGTATTTTAAAATATTTATTTATCCTTTAAATGATTTTAAACCATTTATCTCTATTTATAACTAATTTATATTTACTAAATTTTTTATAAAAACATTATGTAAGATTATTAAATAATTTATAATCATTTATTATGAATTTTATTTCAATAATAATATTTTTACATAATTATTTAGTATTTAAAAGTAATTATTCTAATTACTTTATTAATAAGTTAATTATAAATAATATATAAATGAAATAAAATAATTATTGCATTTTTGTAGAAATATCTCAAATAATTTAATATAATTTTTAAAAGCTGTTTTTATTAATTATTTCTAATTTTAATAATTTATTTCTAAAGAAAATAATTTCTGTCCGTCGCTAAACCTCTATAGTGACAGAAAGTGTCGCTGTAGGTGTTCTTGAGTTTCAGGGCAGTCATTGGTCGTGGTCGAGTGACTAGTTATACCATCAAATAACTCGTTACTGGTAATGATTTTTTGGTGTTGTAGTACTCATACAATAGTACAAGATCGAGCAATAATCAGGCTTTAATCTACATCTAACAAGAAATTATAAAGGTTCAAAGTTACTGTCAGAGCTGTTCTTGGGTTTCTGGGTAACCCAGAACAGTGGTCATGTTCGGTCAACGGTTTTGTGGCTTGAATAACTTTGATTCTGTGTATTGGATGTATGTTTTGTTTGTTGTAACATGTAGTCTATATGTCAGGGTACATATATATAACATTAACATGAACAAATCTTAAATCTAAGGTCTCTATTTATTCTGGTCAAAGTACAGCTACCAACTGTTCTTTGTGTTCTTCAGTTTTCTGGAAAACCCAGAAAAATCGGTCATGCTCGGTCAACTACTTTTGACCAGTAATTCCGGTAATCCTATGAGTTATTTGTTCGACTGAAGATCATAGATATGTAGTATGTCTACCAGAGTACTAATTTATAACAAAAACATAAATAATTAACAATCAGAAGATGATTAAATGGATTTGGTTAAAGTTGTTTGTTCAATCGTTTCTAGAGCTTTCTAGGCATCCCGGAAAACCAACTTAGTGAGCAATCGACCCATTTTTTTTGATTGCTTATATCTTGGAATCTATGGTTCATCTAACTGCTTTTCTTTTTTCAGTTAAAGACCTCTGAGCAGTGCTACAAATACCAATTAATTAACAGACCAAAACATAAACACACATGAATCGAAAAGCCTTGACATTCGGCTGTCAGACCATTTTTTTCAAAATTCCCAGATTTCATAAAACGCTTAATTAAGGCATCTAGATGTTATAAAAACGTGTTCTACCACTCTAGCATACTTTCTAACATCCTAATATATAATTCTAAACATCTAAACAACAAATCTAACATAAGATCAAAGAGAAATTTATGAACTAGGGTTTGCACCTTAACTTGAGAAATTCTTGATTCTATCTTCTGATCTTGTTGCTGTTAACACCCAGGCTTGATATGGTAGGTTTATGAGTGTATCTAGGCTTTGAGAATTCATGAGTTTGCTCAGCCCTAAGGTTCCTATTTATACAAATTTTTTAACTTGGCTTTTTGGTCATTTTCCACCTACTTGCCTCTATAAAGATCTGATTTATGACTCTTCTGCTGCTTGGGAGTTTGGAAGCATGTCATGTGATGTTTTGGAACTTGAAATGGTGACTCTCAACCTACTTGTGAGCTAGTTGATCAAATTTGTAGCTTAATTAGGTTTAAATCTTCACTAATCTTGATTAGGGTTTTGTTTCTAATGATTATGAATGTTAAGTAATGTTAATTAGTACCTAATAGAAGTTTACTAACCATGATTAGGTGTTAACATAAGCTAGTTAGGGTTAGATTAGCTAATTAGGGTTTAATTTATAAACTAGGTTTAGGATTTTGCTAATTAGGGTTTAGGGTTTGTTAACCTAGGTTTACTAACCTAAATTTCTCACTAATCCTAACAAGCATGACAAAGCGTTTTGTCAGTGTAAGCACGACAAAACAACTTGTCAAAATAATTTTATCGAAAAGTCCGATTATGAAAAAAAATTTTAAGCACGAGGTGTCAAGCACGACGTTTTTCGGATAATAATTTATTTGGTCAATTTTGTCAAACCAAGTATATAATAACACGTAACATATTTAGAATAGAGAAATTTTATTTATATAACGGGATTTATACATACGAGTCTTATTAGGGTTTTGGGTTTTTACATTCATCTCCACTAATAAGAATTTCATCCTCGAAATTATAGTACATGTTAAGTAAAAAGTTGAGGATAATTCTCTCGCATTTTATCTTCAAGCTCCCATGTAGCTTCTTCAACGTTCTGATTTCTCCATATTACTTTAACCGATGCTATCACTTTATTACGGAGGACTTGCTCTTTACAGTCGACGATCTGCACAGGTTCTTCTACATAAGAAAGATCTTTTTCTATTTGTATAGGTTCATAATGTTGGGCTTCGGCACAGAAACGCACAGCGGAAATTAAAATTTTAAAGCAATTTCCGAAACCCTAAAACAGGATCCATGCGAAAATTAATTAATTCAGAGGTTTAGAGATTATACCAGATATAAACAAAAAACGAGAATCTGAAACCGACTGCGCCTCGAATCTCCAACGCAATACAAACCGATTGCGCCTCTACGGTATCCACATCGAACGCCGCATTTAACAGGTCGAACGATTCTCGCAATAAGAAGGACTTGCATGCTAGCCACCAAAAGGAATGGATTTTACAAATCTGTTTTCTCTCTAGTCTCTCTCTAAGAGCGGCTAGGGTTTTTCAATTATGATATCTTACCCTAAGTAGTCTATATATATCATATATATAGTAGTTAAAAGGAATTAATCAAATTAAAACCTAATTTTATAAAATTGAATATATATATATATATATATATATATATATATCTCTTAATTAAGTATTACTTAATTAATATACATATATACAAATTATCCTTTTAATTTAAATTAATTGATTTAAATACTATTAATCATATTAATATATTTAAATCCTTAAAATTTAAATTAATTCCCTTTTAAATAACGTTCTATGTGTGTGACCCTATAGGTTATTATTACGTTGGCAATAATTTTAAAATCATATTATAAAATTATAAACAGTGAGCGGCATCTAGTAATGCATCACTGCTACCCAAGTAATAATAAGATCGATGATTCGATGCAACCTTTTCGTGACCAATGTTTTAATGTAATTTAATCCTTTTAACCTTAATATCCTAGATTAAACTCGAGTCATGGAATGTGTCATACTCTTCATAATTTAATCTGAGTTTTCTTGATCAATGAGTAGACTATATGAAACAAATCACTATTTGAGCATGGCCATGCATTTCATAGTCCTACTCAATCAAGAGGCCTATGGATATCACCCATAATATATAGGATGGTTAAATTCCATCTAGATCACTCATATTTCTCACACGATTAATGATGAACCCAATAATCACCTTTATAGTCCACCCTATTAAAGGTGACATTTGATGATATCAAAGTACATAAATTCTCGTGTAGTAATATAGCGATTTCGTGCTCGGAGGACCATTACATCATTGTCACTATGAGAATTGCTAACGACACTTCTCGCATAATGCTCCATATAGAATTCTCATGGTGGGTCCGTCCCAAGACATCGTTCTCTAACATGTACCTATGCATTGACTTAATATCTCATATATTTATGACCAATGAGATTTGGTCATCAATCGATCCACATACTAGTCTCCATGCATCATTGTTGTCCCATCAACAATGATACTCGATTAGGGACATTTAAGAACAACGATACTAATGGTAATATATAATCTCATGTTCAAGTCACATACTTGAAACTATATAATTTGTATCACTATTCTAAGGAATTTTATTATGTTAACAATTATATTACGCAGTAAATAAAACCATAATAAAATCATATATTTATTCAATCAAATATAATATCAAAACGTTAAGCAATTATATCAAATAATTGGCCTCTAGGGCATAAACTCTAACACATAATTTATAACATGTTTATAATCAGGTTTGTATGGTCATAAAACGGACACATGAAACACATTATGAATATGATTTAACTCAGGTGGTAGTGCTATTTCATAAGCAACTTCACCAATTCTTCTTAAAATTTCAAAAGGTCCAATGAACCTCAGACTTAGTTTTCCTTTCTTGCCAAAATGTATCTTGCCCTTCCAAGGAGATACTTTCAAGAATACATGGCTTCCTACGTTAAAATTTCGTTGTTGATGATGTGGATCAGTGTATTTTCTTTGTCGATCTTGAGATGCTTGCAATCGTTGACGTATGATTCTGATAGTTTCAGTGGTTTGTTGAATTATTTCAGGTCCTAACATTTTCCTTTCCTCGACTTCATCCCAACACATAGGCGTTCTACATTTTCTTCCAGATAAGGCTTCATAGGGTGACATACCTATGCTAGCATGATAACTATTGTTGTAGGCGAATTCGACTAAAGGTAACTGATCTTCCCAACTTCCTTTGAAGTCTATGACACATGTTCTCAATATATTCTCTAATGTTTGTATGGTTCTCTCTCTTTTGTCCATCGGTTTGAGGATGATAGGTCATATTTAGTCTTAATCGTGTTCCTAAATTTTTTCAAGACTCTTCCAAAATTTGAAGTAAAACGTGGATCTCGGTCTGATACTATGGAAACAGGTACTCCATGCCTAGAGATAATTTCATGAATATATAATTTGGCAAGGTGATCTAGGTTATGAGTAATTTTAATAGGTAAGAAGTAAGCTGATTTAGGTAAACGATCAACTATTACCCAAATGGCGTTATGGCCTTTTTATGTAGTTGGAAGGCCCACTACAAAGTCCATGGTTATATGTTCCCACTTCCACTCAGGAATTGGTAAGGGTTGAAGTAAAGCACTTGGCTTCTGATGTTCTGCCTTAACCCTTTGACACGTGAGACATTTACTTACCCATTCAGCTATTTCCCTTTTCATATTCGACCACCAAAAGTGTCGACTTAAATCTTTGAACATTTTAGTACTGCCAGGATGTATGGCAAATTTAGAATTATGTGCTTCGATCAAAATTTCATCTTTTAAAGCTTGATCTAATGGAATCCAGATTCTATTTTCATATCTAATTATTCCATCTGTATCTATTTGAAATTTATTATACTTATCATGTGTGGAATTAGATTTAAACTTCTGACACTCTTCATCCTTCTCCTGTATCTCTTTAATTTTATCGAGCAAAGATGAAACTCCTTCTAAAATATACAATTTTTGGGTAGAGGTAGTTGGACATTCCACCTCAATTTTTAACTTTTCAAAGTCTTTTATTAACCTATCATTAGTGGTTAACACATTCAATTTTTCTTGATTCTTTCTACTTAACGCATCAACTACAACATTAGCTTTACCGGGATGATATAAGATTTCACAGTCAAAATCCTTTATCAGTTCTAACCATCGTCTCTGTCTTAAATTTAATTCTCGTTGTGTAAAAATATATTTCAAACTTTTATGATCTGTATATATCTCGCACTTCTCCCCGTACAAGTAATGTCTCCAAATTTTTAGAGCAAAAGCTACTGCGGCTAACTCTAAATCATGAGTAGGATACCTCTTTTTATAATCTTTGAGTTGTCGTGATGCATAAGCTATCACTTTACCATGTTGCATCAACACACACCCTAATCCTTTATGTGATGTGTCACTATATACTACAAGGCCTCCTGTATCATCTGGTAAGGATAACACTTGAGCCATGCTCAGTCACTTCTTCAACTCTTGGAAGCTTTTCGCATATTTATCTGTCCAGACGTATTTCACCGTCTTTCTAGTTAAATTGGTTAATGGGTTGCTATTTTTGAAAAATCTTTTATAAACCGTCGGTAATAACCTGCTAAACCGAGAAAACTTCGTACTTTTGTTGGAGTTATTGGTTGTTCCCAGTTCACAACCGTTTCGATCTTAGTTGGATCTACAGATATTCCATCTTTGTCAATTACATGACCTAAAATTGAACTCTATTTAACCAGAATTCACACTTGGAAAACATTGCATAAAGTTGTTTCTTTCATAATTTCTCTAAAACGACTCTCAAGTGTTCAACATGCTCTTCCCGTGTTCTCGAGTATACCAGAATATCATCGATAAACACTACAATAAATTTGTCCAAGCATGGTTTAAACACTCGATTAATTAAATCCATAAATGCTGCCGGTGCATTTGTTAATCCAAAAGACATTACAAGAAATTCATAATGTCCATAGCGTGTCCTAAACGCTTTTTTTCTAAGACATCCTCCTTTCTTACCTTTAATTGATGATAACTTTTGTTCTAAGGTCAATTTTTGAAAAATGTTACGCCTTTAATTGGTCAAACAAATCATCAATCCTTGGCAAAGGATATTTATTCTTAATAGTTAGCTTATTTAGCTCCCTATAATCTATACATAGTCTCATAGTTCCATCCTTCTTCTTTACAAACAACACTGGTACGCCCCAAGGTGAAACACTAGGTTGTATGTACTTTCTATCTAAGAGTTTCTATAATTGAATAAGTAACTCTTTCAGTTCTATAGGTGCCATTCTGTACGGTGCCTTAGAAACTGATGCCGCTCCTGGTGCAAGATCAATGATAAACTCAATCTCCCTATCTGGAGGAAAACCGTGTAAATCATCTAGAAATACATTAGGTAATTCCTTAACTATAGGTATTTGATCTAGTTTTACTCCTTCCTGGAGAGTATCAACTATATAGGCCAAATATCCTATACAACCCTTTTTAAGTAATCTTTCTGCTTGAACTATAGTCAAACATCGAGATTGCTTAGGTGAACAACTACCGTTGAACACTACCTTTGACTTCGAAGCAGTCAAAAGGTTAATACGCTTTTGATGACAATCAATCATCGCGTTATGATTAACTAACCAATCCATTCCTAGAATTACATCAAATTCTCCCAACTGAATTGGTATCAAATCTACCTTAAAATTATGTCCTTTTATTATCACACTACAGTTTCTGTATATGGTCTTAACTGGAATTCTTTCATTATTAGCAATTTCTACACAAAATGGTTTGTCTAAATTTTCACAAGGCATATTCAAGTTTGTAGAGAAATTTCTAGACACAAATGAACAAGTAGCACCAGAATCGAATAACACATATGCATTTAAAGTGTTGATAGGGATGATACCTGTCACTACGTCCTGTGAAGCAACAACATCCCTCATTGACATATTAAATATTCTCACGGTAGGTCGATTCTGAACCCCAACTGCAGCTACTGTCGATTGATTATTCTTTGGTATTCTAACCCCTTTTCCTCCTAGGTTTGTGGGACAGTTCTTAGAAAAATGGTCCATTGAACAACAATTAAAACATTTATTTTTCTTTGGAAGAGGACACTGTGAAAGATAATGTCCTGACTGTCCACAATTAAAGCATTTGTTAAGAATACACTCTCCTCTATGTTTCTTACTACACTTAGGACAAGGTTTAATATTATTATTACTAAAATTGTTATTAGTATTTCCTATCTTTCCCTGAGTTGTTAGAAAAAGAATTATTCCATTTACGCTTGTTATTAAACCCACCTGAACTGGGTTCTGTCTTACTTTTCCCTTTCTCACTCTGAGTCTTTTTGTCCTGATGAAACTTAGCGAGATTTTCATTCTCACTTTCAGTTATAGTGGCCTTATCTAGTATTTCAGAGAAAGTTTAGATTTGAAGCACTGATAATTTACTCCGAATCTGAGGTTTTAAACATTCTTGGTACCTACGAGTCTTTCTAAGTTCAGTGGTTACTTGATGAGGAGCAAACCTGGATAGTTCATTAAACTTAGTCAGATCTTTGGGTTACAGAAGAAGATCTCCTTGTTTTAAGTCCGTAAATTTTATTTCCATTCGGTCTTTTCGGGATTGGGAAAAATAGTTTTCAAAGAACAACTCTTTAAATCTATCCCAAGGACCCATTTTAGTTTCTACTAGGACCTTTGGTTGATTCCCACCAATAATTAGCTTCACCTTTCAAGAAGAAAGTTGCAAAAGTTGTCTTACGGTTATTACTAACATTGGTTACTAGGAAGAATTTTTCTATCTCGAAAATCCAAATCATGCATCTACGTGTTCTAATGTACCTTTAAATTGTGTGGTCCAACTAATTTAATGTCTTTAAAGGATGTATTTTGGTTTACAGTGTCATTTTATTACTCCTAACATCATATCTACTAACTGTTGAGTAGGATTATCCTCATTATTCATTTCTCTTTGGGGTCTTCTGGTTGGTGGCATGATTCTATAAAACAACAACAAAGATTCACATAAGATTCTTAGATAACCAAAGCATATTATTTATTTAAAACTCACAGTCTTACAACAACTTTAAATATACTAGTATCTTACAGGGTACAACTTTAATTACAAACTTTGAATGCTTCTTTATTGTACTAATATAAAGCATCCAACCTCCTATGCTACTCTCTAGATTCATTGATATCATCAAAGGAATCCTGGATCATGTGACAAACCACAGATCGATCGATAAGATGAGCAATTTTCTTCTCCTCTACTGGATATCGAGTTACACGACGCTGCAAATCATTAAAAGTATCTCGAACTCCCAGAGATATTTTAAGAAGTCTTGACTGAATTTCCCTTCTGCCGCTTTGTGCATGGTGCAGTTGTACTTTTAGTCGACGGCTATGACTCCTTTCATCCATTAGCATACACTCAGCTAAATCTGCCCTAAACTTCATCTTATTATTCTCACATTCTGTTATCTGCAGTAGTGATGCCATTGCCTCATCATGCTCATCTATTCTCATTAATTGTCCAGCCACTGGATCTTCTTCTTCTTCTTCTTCTTCTTCTTCTTCTTCAGCATCAAGCAGTTGTTGATCATGAAGCAATTCTTCTTCTTCTGCATCACTAGCTATAAAAGACTCTATTTGCGGTGGATTGATCACTCTTTCTTCAGCATTGGAGTTGGCCATCTATAAAAGAAAACTCCATAAATACTGGTATAAAGGTTTACACCACATAATGATTTTAATGTTATATTTTATATGTCTTTTTAAAGTTTTTACGGACTCGAAGACTATATACTAAGAAAACTCTTCCTTATATCTATAGCCTTAACAGCTTTGATACCAAAATTGTAACACCCACATACCTATACTCCCGTGGTATCCGGTATGGTGTTTACAGAGAATTAACATAATGCATTTAAATCTATACACCCATGGTATCTGATTAAAATATTACATTAGATAGAGGGACTATCAGATATAATTCCCATAGGTTCAAGATTCATATTATCCCATAACAGATGGTAATTCATAAGAGAAATATTACTGTGTTTGGATACCCTCACTTGAATATATGAACTGTATCTGTGACTAGAGTCTATCTATCCGAAATTCGATATCGATAATAACATGAATAAATCCATATTACCAATACCCTCACCCGGATGTATAGTCTATGTCATGCGAATATATACTATTGTATCGATAGTAACTATCTATCTGAAATTCAGAGTATTAATAACAACATGAACAGTCCATGCTATTAACACCCTCACTCAGATAAATAGTTCCCAAGGATCTCAACTAGAATAGAAGACATCTTACATTACATCTATATATGTAAGAAAACACTACATTCTGAAATAAAAGATGTTATATATATATATCATAATATTATGATTCGATTACAAAATTCTCATAACGAGTTCTTATTACAAGGTATTCATACAGACAAGAATATAATCTAATCTATGTAGGGACGCTTCCCTTTATCTACTATAGATTTTCCAGGATTACCATCTAATACTACAAAGGGAATAATTTGCAAGGGTGAGCTATGACATGCTCAGCAAGTTGTATATTTATAACAATATAGGATTTGAAGAATTATAACAATTCAAATTTCGACTGATAGTTGTTACCATTTCTGGATTTCTAATTCCAAGTAGTTCTGGAATTTTTATTATTTCTGTCGGTCACAAAGACTTAGAAATTCTGTTCAGATGTGAGATAGGGGATCAACCTATTCAACATCCTAGGAGTATGCATATCACCTACAGTGCTCAAATACACTTACAAATTACTGTCAATATATTCATTGACTACACTTCGCTCCCTTACGGGATACTCAAATTCAGTATAAGATTGTCTTACCAAAATAATTTGGCTTGACACAACAGTTTATGCTCAATAAACAATATCATATGAATAAATAATTCATTTCTTAGTCATGCTGGAACTATAGCAATAACTTTTCAATAATATGTAATTCAATATAGGTGTATTATATCAACATTATATCAAGATAGAATCTTGTTCAGCGAATAAACATGTTTGATAAATTTTGCATAAGTAATAAATTGGGTATAGAAGACTTGCCTGAGCGTAAATCAGTCAAGCTATGCTATTCGAACGCTAATAAGTACCTGTGACGTTCAAAAATATAAATCTAACACGTTAGTATTGATAACAATACTCAAATAAAACATTTATTTAATACCGGGTTAGATTTAATACGGTTTAACTTTTAATACCTTTGATAAATGAACTAAATTTTATTTATAAAATTTGGTTATATTTTTAAATAATTTAATTATCCTTATAATATATTTTAGAAGGTTTAAAGTATTTTAAAAATATTTATTTATCCTTTAAATGATTTTTAAACCATTTATCTCTATTTATAAGTAATTTATATTTACTAAAATTTTTATAAAAACATTATTTAATATTATTAAATAATTTATAATCATTTATTATGATTTTTATTTCAATAATAATATTTTTACATAATTATTTAGTATTTAAAAGTAATTATTCTAATTACTTTATTAATAAGTGAATTATAAATAATATCTAAATAAAATAAAATAATTATTACATTTTTGTAGAAATATCAGAAATAATTTATAATAATTTAATATAATTTTTAAAACTGTTTTTATTAATTATTTCTAATTTTTATAATTTATTTCTAAAGAAAATAATTTACGTAAAATCTGTCGCTAAAGCTCTCTGAGTGGATGTAAAGTGTCGCTATAGGTGTTCTTGAGTTTCTGGGCAGTCATTGGTCGTGGTCGAGTGACTAGTTTGACCATCAAATAACTCGTTATTGGTAATGATTTTTGGTTAGATCAAGTATTGGTGTTGTAGTACTCATACAATAGTACAAGATCGAGCAATAATCAGGCTTTAATCTACATCTAACGAGAAATTATAAAGGTTCAAAGTTACTGTCAGAGCTGTTCTTGGGTTTCTGGGTAACCCAGAATAGTGGTCATGTTCGGTCAACGGTTTTGTGGCTTGAATAACTTTGATTATGTGTATTAGATGTATGTTTTGTTTGTTGTAACATGTAGTCTATATGTCAGGGTACATATATATAACATTAACATGAACAAATCTTAAATCTAAGGTCTCTATTTATTCTGGTCAAAGTACAGCTACCAACTGTTCTTTGTGTTCTTGATTTTACGGAAAATCCGAAAACTTCGGGTAATCTTTCGGTCAACTACTTTTGACCAATAATTTCGGTAATCCTATGGGTTATTTGTTCGATTGAAGATCATAGATATGTAGTATGTATACCAGAGTACTAATTTATAAAAAAAATATAAACAATCAGAAGATGATTAAACAGGTCGGTCAAAGTAGCCGGTTCAACTGTTCTTGAGCTTTCTGGGCAACCCAGAAAACCAACTTCCGTGAATGGTCAACCCACTTTGACTGCTTATATCTTGGAATCTATGGTTCATCGGAACCTGTTTTCTTTTCCAGATTAAAGACCTACGAACAGGCTACAAATACCAATTAATTAACAGACCAAAACATAAACACACATGAATCGAAAAGCCCTGACATTTGGCTGTCAGACCATTTTTTTAAAATTTCCAGATTTCATAAAACACTTAATTAAGGCAACTAGATGTTATGAAAACGTGTTCTACTACTCTAGCATACTTTCTAACATCCTAATATATAATTCTAAACATCTAAACAACAAATCTAACATAAGATCAAAGAGAAATTTATGAACTAGGGTTTGCACATTAACTTGAGAAATTCTTGATTCTATCTTCTAATCTTGTTGCTGTTAACACCCAGGCTTGATATGGTAGGTTTATAAGTGTATCTAGGCTTTGAGAATTCGTGAGTTTGCTCAGCCCTAAGGTTCCTATTTATAGAATTCTTTAACTTGGCTTTTTGGTCATTTTTCCACCTACTTGCCTCTATAAAGATCTGATTTGTGACTCTTCTGCTGTTTCGGAGTTTGGAAGCATGTCATGTGATGTTTTGGAACTTAAAATGGTGACTCTCAACCTACTTGTGAGCTAGTTGATCAAATTAGTAGCTTAATTAAGTTTAAATCTTCACTAATCTTGATTAGGGTTTTGTTTCTAATGATTAAGAATGTTATGTAATGTTAATTAGTACCTAATAGAAGTTTACTAACCATGATTAGGTGTTAACATAAGCTGGTTAGGGTTAGATTAGCTAATTAGGGTTTAATTCATAAACTAGGTTTAGGGTTTTGCTAATTAGGGTTTAGGATTTGTTAACCTAGTTTTATTAACCTAAAATTTCTCACTAATCCTAACAAGCATGACCAAGTATTTTGTCAGTGTAAGCACGACAAAGCAACTTGTCAAAATAATTTTACCGAAAAGTTCGATTTTGAAAAAAAAATTAAGCACGAGGTGTCAAGCACGACGTTTTTCGGATAAAAATTTATTTGGTCAATTTTGTCAAACCAAGTATATAATAACATGTAACATATTCAGAACAAAGAAATTTTATTTATATAACGAGATTTATACATACGAGTCTTATTAGGGTTTTGGGTTTTTAAATAGATCAGTTACCAGTTTCGTATATACCTTCACTCTCTAAATGATATGTTTAGCCCAGCTCCCATAAGTTAACCATCAAAGGTTACGATTATACCACAACCTAAACTTATCTTAACATCCTTCTAGATTGCGTCATGATTACACAACAAGAAAGTTCCAGTGATTTATTACCGTAAATTACTACCTTGGGTTTTCTTAGAAAACCAAAGATTCATACTTTTATTCTAAAAATTTATTAAAATTCTATGATTAAACAACCCATTCATACCGAGAATTACTTCAAATTCTCTCAACCTCATCGGTACTTATCTACCGACACTTTATTATCTCCATTATTCATGAAATAATTCCCATGAATATATTTAACGAGAGTTATTTCCTCATTCTTTACCTTAACGTTTAAAGGTATTTATAATCCTTTCGGAAATGAACTTAATCACTTAACAAATTCACATGCTATAAAATAAAAAGTAACACTCATATCAAACAGCATATAAACATTCATTGTATTTACTAACCCAACAAATGGTTGTCCAGTAATGGCTAACTTACCACTACTAACACCCTTACTCTCCTCCGACCCCTTCTTTGGCAATTTCTTGCCATGTGGTTCAACGAACCATATACAAAACAACCATGGTTTTTCTTAGGATTAGGACAATTGGGTGATATATGACCCTCATGTCCACAGTTATAACAAACTGATTTCCCTTTTAGACAGACTCCTAGATGAGTCTTTCCACATGTCTTACACTCTTCGAGCCTACGCTTAGGATCCCCTTATCCCACTCCCGTATTCCCGGTGTTAAGATTCTTTCTTTTTGGCATAATTCCATTACCACTAGCACTCTCTGCCTTGGCTCTTCCCTCTCCCTTGCTCTTATTCTTTCTCTTCTATAATCACCTTCTCTAGAATGGTCCCATAAGAAACACTCTAGAACACCGAAATCCTACTATAGAGCCAGGGTTTTAGGCCCTGCTCAAACCTACGAGCCTTCATCTCCACAGTGTCCACTTGGTGTGGAGCAAACCTTGCCAATTCATTGAATTTGGCCGTGTATTGGGGAACCGTCATGTCCCATTGCTTAAGTTCTAAGAACTTAATCTCCATTCTCCCATGTATACTTGTAGGGAAATAATTCTCGAAGAAAACCTTCTTGAATTGTTCCCACGTTACCGCATCTGTTCTAGCCCCACCCTGGTGAGCCTCCCACCAAAAGTTGGCTTCCCCTTTTTTCATGTAAGTCGCAAAAGAAGTCTTTTGCGCCTCACCTACATTTGTAATAACAAACACCTTCTCTATTTCCTTCACCTCTGTCTAGGACTCTAATGTTTCCGTCGTTCCTTTGAATTCTGGCGGACCTACGCTTTTAAACTCTTTAAAGGTAGTCGTTCTAGCTACCCTAGGTCCCGCGGGTGCTCCACCCCCGGTTTGGTTAAGTGCAATCATTAATAAATTAACGAACTCTTGTATAGGGTTATTCTGACCACCTTGATTTTTATTATGCGATTCTGCTTCCTGATTACGTTGTCTTCTCCGTGGTGGCATTTTCAGATTAAATAAATAAAGTTTCATTATTATCTATTTACTTACTTCGTTATTATTCGCCACATAACAACTCATACCATAACAAATCATATTAAATGAAAACTTTATTATATTCATATGCTTCTTCATAGTTTGAAACCATTTAAAATTAGTTTCCATAGCCAAAAGCTATTACATTTCTATCCCGTAATTGAACTTCACAAAAGTTGGGATTTACAAAGCGACTACCCTTTTATACAAAAGAGTGTTTTACGTCACTACACACATATTTATAACTCTAGGCTATTAATAATGCATAACAGCATCCTCGTGTTTCTCATTCGCAATCATCACTACAGTATCCTGACTAATCGTATATCGAGTCTGTCCCGACTTAATGGAATAACAAGTAACTTTCATCTTGAAATTTTCATGAGTACTCTTATGGATGTAAGACATCCATGCTATCTTTTGGTCTTTCTCAACCAGTTTCCTACGAAGCTCATCGGCCTCTTCCTTATAGTCCCTAGCTTTCTCTGTCATAAGCACTTGTTTATCGTGGTCTGACTCAAAATCTTCTTCTGCAGACATCTTTGCGTCATGGAGATAACTAATCTCTTCACTTTGATTCTTCATAATCGTATTTTCGGTTTGCGTTCTGTCAAAACACCGCCAGAATACATGCTCTCATTGCATCTGGAGGTGATGACTCTTGTGTAGGTACCACCGTATTAACCGATGTTACCTCTATTTCTTCCTCCCCGTCCACCATCATATCGAGGTATGATGTCAAAGCTACATCTCCCTCGGAGTATTCTTTCTCAAAAAAATACTCCTCTGTTCCGACTCCTCTAGAATCACTAATGGTACCTCCGCCACTGGCATAGGTACAAGCTCTACTCTATTCACAAGCTCTTCGTTCATCGCTTGTATATCTCTATACATCAATCTATCGATCGACATCCTATAATAACACATAACATGTTGATTAGTACATAACACACAATAGTATAAGCATAAATCACATTTAATTTATTTAGGGTTACTTTTTATCTTTTAAATCTTTCGGTACTGAGTTTCCTCAATACCTTATTAATTCATTCGACTTAGGTAAAGCTCGAGTTTATTTCCTTCGGATTTTTTCTTCCCTACAAGGTTATTAGCCTAAGGTTTTCCCCCCCTTAAGTTTTATAACCTACTGCTTTGACACCAACCTGTGACGCCCCCAAATATGGGTCTCTTCCAGCCTGACATATGGTGCTACACGGTGCTACAATTCACACAAACATTCAATTGAAATGCCTCAAAAGAACGAATATGTCTTATAAATATTCCAAAATAATACTACCATTCCCCAAGTTCTTTATAACCGTTACATTTGTTCTTGTCATAATATTAAATATTATCATTACAAACCTATACTATTATCATCAATTTTGGTCCAAGACCATGAGCATTTCATAATTCTTTGAAAAGGACAACCCAACACTAAGTCCGTAAGTCCAACATAGCTTACGAGCACTTCTAGGTGATCAGACTATAGTACTCTATGTTGATCAACACTACATTCTTTAAACGTGTGTACGTTTAAGTTTTGGCAACCTCACGTGCCCATCGAATAATCGATGAAAAATACATTTGTTTATTCATACTCAGGCTTACCTTGAATCTGTACCAAACAATTGGCGTAGGATAGCGTTATCAATTCTATATGGAAAGATTTATAAAGAAATCAATCAATCTATCAAGAATAGTCTAGCCGAGTTAAAACTGGCATCAACCCTTTCGTAAAACCATTCATGCATCTCATACCATGAATCACTGAAAACCTGGCTAACACGAAGGTTGGAAAAGCGATAAGAAAAACTTGCCTTCAGGGTCTGCTACAGTAAAATTAGTTTTCCTTTGAGTCTTTACGGTCTCTACAACACATAAACACATAACATACCACACTAGGTCATGAATGAACATACATGATTCCTAGCGAATCTTACCCTTCTTCTCAATCTAGTCATATATTAGATTTATTATTATTGGTTCCGGCTTACGGTCGTTCTTTACATCGTTCTTACCAACTTCTTTCTCTTCTATATCTTAAATGAATTTACTTCATTAATAAAGATCAATTCGACTTATTAATCTTACTTATGGCTTACTAACGTTCTTACGCTTATTAATCGAAATTCGATCGTCATTGGTTAAGTGTACTTATTGCATACCATTCACGTTCACCTTCAATTGACGTATCTTCAACCTTTAGTGTTTTTGTAACACCCGAGAAAATCGGATTTTTGAGAATTAAATTTTTATTTTTATTAAATGAATTTAATTGATTATTTATGGAGCAAGCTAATCGAAGGTCGTTATATGACCTAAACATATCAGAAGGTCGTTTGAATTTCCAAGACGAAAATAAAAGCTTTCTGAGAAATTTTCCGAAAAGCACTATTCACGCATTTCTGCTCGGGAATTATTTTTGAACTTCTGAGAAATACGTAACGATAGAATATCGAGGTGAAATGTAATATCCAATAATATTTTAGTTATGGAAAACGTAATATTTCGCCTGTGGACTTAAAACCAAACGTTTGAGGAAAATGATTTATGAGAAGGAAATGTAATGAGATTAATGAATTAAGCGATGATCGTATACTATGTAGGTATTATACGAAGTAATGAATATGAGTATGATACGAAGTATTATACGAATGTGTATGAATGATGGTATGTTGAATACGATGAATAAGTATGCGAGGGGAATACGAGAATTATATGTATAGTATATGTTATAAGGCTTTAAGCCAAAAGAATGGAATTCGTATGATTGTGTAGGAAATAGTTAAGTCCAACAGAGTTAATGATCAAGCCCAAGTGTTTGTTCAATTGCAAGCCCAATGTATAAGTTAATATTAGTTAAGCAAATTATGCTAGAAGCCCAAATGATTTAAGCTAAGATTAATTAAGATAAGGCCCAAGGTAAATATCCAATAGGTTAGGGGATGGGTAAGAATCATGGAGAAAACCATGGATGATCCAAGGTGATGAACAAGTAAACTTAGAGGCTAAGTAAGAGTGGTGAGCACACAAAGTGATTAATGTAATAATCAAGTTTACTTAGTAGTTAAGTAAATGTAATGACCAAGTATTTGAAGTGGGGAGCAAGATAACTTAGAGGCGAAGTGTTGTGGTGGCCAAGTTTACTTAAGGGCTAGGTAATGAATAGTAAGGAGGTGTATGATTTAATGACTAATCTACCCTCACTTTGAGATGCCTATAAATAGAGAGCTTTGCATTCATTTGTTGGTTGTTCAAAATTCATCAAACTCCTCTCAAGCTAAACAACTTATTTGGTTGAGAGAATAAGTACTTATAAAGTTAGACTTTCTTTGTTAGCTTTTCCACCAATAACTTATAGCTTATTGGTTAGAGAAAATAAGTGAGAATAAGCTAGCAAGTTAACCTTTGAAGTTCAAGAATCAAGAAGGAGATTAAAGATTAAGCAAGATATCATCAAAGAGTAAGTGTTCTTGAACCATGTTTCTCTTTCTCTTCTATTGTTAGAGAAGGGGGTATTCGTAGAACAAGCATGCTAAGAAGAGGTTGGAATAATGAATCAAAGGGCTTAAGTCTTAATAAGCCGGATAAGTCATGAATAAGAAATTCATTTGTAAATAAGTTATGAACTTATAATGGAAGTATAGAAACTTGTTATAACTTGTAACATGTTTACCTTAATAAAATTAGTATGAATAATAAGATGTAAAAATAATGATTAAAGGACTTAACTCATTAATAAGTCATATGAAAATAAGACATAAGTCATGAAATGGAAAAATAAGTATTTTATACTTTAATAAGTTGCAAAATCATCGAGAATAGGTAATAACTTATCATGAATATAAGTTAAAGAAGTATGTATATCAAGAGGTTAGTATGTCGGAATGAATCCTTTTTAAACGGTTTAAAAATCTTAAGTAATGAAGTTTCGCCGTAATTCACACGATTAGATGACAATCGTCGAATTTGTGAAATTCTCTGAATGGAAGTCGAATTTTGATATTGAGCTTGGAAACATTGGTTTTCAATGGAGACAAGTCGTATTTGTCATTATAGAGTTGCGGACTCAAAAATGGCCAGATTCCGACTTAGAACGAAGAAACGAGCGTTGAACATTCACGAACGTTTATCATTTTCGTTAAAAATGGACTAATAGGTGGAATTTTAGCAAACGAAGTCGAATAGATAAAATTCTTGCATGAACGCATAGAGTACGTAATTTGTGAACCGTAGGCTCTTGAACAAGCCAATTCGGACTTATAACAAAGAAGTTACGAAGTTGGGAATCTCACTAAAATAAACATTTGTCAAAATTGTCTAATACACAGAGTCAGCGCCGCGGCACGACTCAAGGAAGGAATGGCCAGCGCCGCAGCGCGAAACCGGACATTAGCCCCTATTAGTTCACGCCAACAAGATGCGGTAGATGATGACACTAGGACTCAAAGAAGCAGCCGCCTAGTCCGGTCTTTTTTGGTTCATGGCGCAGTCATGGCATGCAAGAAAGAAAAAAAATGAAATTGCGGCCTTGACCCTAGGGTTTGCATAGAGAGGATTGGTTATGAAGATAAAAAGAAAGGCAATAAGGTAATACAAACTTATGGAAAATGAAGGGAAATTGTTTAGCAATGAACTAAGGTACTTAATCAAACATTGTTAAGTTATAATTAAACCCCAAGTATGATATCTTAGGGTTAAAGAAAGTCAATTAAAGATGAACGTGAATGATAGGCAATAAGTGTACTTAACCAATGACTATCGAGTTTCGATTAATAATGTAATGACATTAGTAAGCCGTGAGGAAGGAGGTTTAACTCGAACCGAGTTGTAATAATGAAATAATTTCACTTAAATTTATAGAAAGGAACGAAGTTGGTAAAGATGATGTAAAGAATGACGGAAAGCCGGAACCAATAATAACAAATCTAATATGGGATTAGATTGAGAAGTAGGGTATGATTTTTTAGGAACCAAGTATGTTTATTCATGACCTAATATGGTATGTTATGTGATTATGTGTTGTAGAGACTGTAAAGACTCAAGGGAAAAGTAATTATACTGTAGCAGACGCAGAATGCAAGTTTTTCTTAAACGCTTGTCTAACCTTCGTGTTAGCCAGGTTTTCAAATGATTCACATTATGAGACGCAAGTATGGTTTTAAAGATAGAGTCGATGCCAGTTTTAGCTCGGCTAGACTAATCTTGATAGATTGATTGAACTGTTTACAAGTCTCTCAATATAGAATTGCTAACGCTATCCTACGCCAACTATTTGGTACGGATTCAAGGTAAGCCTGAATATTAATAAACAAATGTATTTTCATCGAGTATTCGATGGGCACGTGAGGTTGCCACAACTTAAACGTACAAACGTTTAATGGATGTAGTGTTGATCAACATAGGGTATTATAGGTTGATCACCTAGATGTACTCGTAAGCTATGCCGGACTTACGAACTTCGTGTCGGGTTGTCCTTTTCAAAGAAACTATAAGACATTCACGTCTTGAACTAGAATTGATGATTCATGGAATATTGTTATTGAAAAACATTTTGAAGGAAAAGGAAAGCTATTTTGAATTATTGATAGTACTTCGTAACTATCATCCAGTTATTGAAGATATACGATTCCTATGTTAAAAACATGCTTTAAAATGAAATTATTGTACTTGCTGAGCTTGTTATGCTCATTCTTGCTTGAACCATATGAATGCAGCTTAAACGATATGACCAAGTGATTCGACAAGGATAAAGCGAAGGCTAAAGCAAGTTTGTAGCTTACCTATATAATAGTATAGGTTTGTAATGATAATATTTGATATTATGACAAAAGCAAATACAACGGTTATAACGAACCTGGGGAATGGTAGTATTGTTTTGGAATATATATATATATATATATATATATATATATATATATATATATATATATATATATATATATATATAGACAGATTCATTCTTTTGAGGCTTTTCAATTGAATGTTTGTGTGAATCAGAAGACAAGTGGAGCACCATCTGTCGGGTTGAAAGAGACCCGGATTTCGGAGCGTCATAGTTGGTATCAAAGCATTAGGTTATCAAACTTAAGGGGGGAAGAACCTTAGGCTAATAACCTCGTTAAGGAAGAGAAGTCTGAAGGAAGTAAACTCGAGCTTTACTTGAGTTGAATGAGTTAATAAGGTATTGAGGAAACTCAATATCAAAAGATTTTAAAGATGGAAAGTAACCCTAAATAAATTAAATGTTATTTATGCTTATACTATTGTGAATTATGTACTAATCAACATATGTGTTATTATAGGATGTCGATCAATAGTTTGATGTATAGAGATATATACGCGGTGAGTGAAGAGCTTGTGAACCAAGTAGAGCCTGTACCTATGTCGGTGGCGAAGGTACCATTAGTGATTCTAGAAGAGTCGGAGGCAGAGGAGTACTTTTCTGAGGAAGACTACTTCGAGGGAGAGATGGATATAGCATCATATCTTAGTATGATGAATGATGGGGAGGAAGAAAGAGAGGTAACATCGATTACTACGGTGGTACCTATACTGGACCTCCAGATGCAATGGAAGCATTATATCTGGCAACGCTTGACAGGAATGTGCAACTGGGTACAGTTGTGCAGAATCAGAGTGAAGAGATTAGTTATCTCCACGAAGCTAAGATGTCTGCAGAAGAAGATTTTGAGTTAGAGCATTATTAACAAGTGCTTAGGGCAGAGCAGGCTAGGAATTATAAGGCAAAGGTCGATGAGCTTCGTAGAAAATTGGGGGAGAAGGACCGAAAGATAGTACGGATGTCTTACATCCATGAGAGTGCACATAAGGATTTCAAGCTGAAGGTTTCTTGTTATTCCAATGAGTCAGGACAAACCCGTCATACTATTAGTCGGGATACTGTAGTGACGATTGCGAATGAGAAACACGAGGATGCTGTTATGCATTATTATAAATCTAAGATTTTAAGTATGTGTGTAGTGACGTAAAACCCTCTTTTAAAGGGTAGTCTTTTTGTAAATCCCAACTTTTGTGAAGTTCAATTGTGGGATAGAAAATGTAATAGCTTTTGGCTATAGAGAACAAGTTGTAAATAGTTTCAAACTATGAAAGAGCATATGAATATAAATAAGTTTTCATTGAGATGATTTGTTCTGGTGCGAGTTGGTATGTGGCGATTAATAACGAAGTAAGTAAATAGATAATAATGAAATTTTATTTATTTAATCAGGAAATGTCGCTAAGGAAAAGATAACGTAATCAGGATGCGAAATCACAAAATGATAATTAATGGGGTCAACACAACCCTATGCAAGAGTTCGTTAATTTATTATCGGCTGCATTAACCGAACCGGGGGTAGAATACCTCCGGAACCTAGGGTAGCTAGAACGATTACCTTTAAATAGTTTAAAAGTGTAGGTCCGCCGGAGTTCAAAGGAACGACAGACCTAATAGAGTCCCAAACATGGGTAAAAGTAATAGAGAAGGCGTTTGTTATTACAAGCGTAGGTGAGATGCAGAAGTTTTCTTTTGTGACTTACACGAGGAAGAGTGAAGCCAACTTTTGGTAGAAGGCTCACCAGGGTGGGGTTAGAACAGATGTGGTAACGTGGAAACAATTTAAGAAGGTTTTCTTTGAGAATTATTTCCCTACAAATATGTGAGGGAGAATAGAGATTAAATTCATAGAACTTAAGCAAGGGGATATGATATTTCCCTAGTACGCGACCAACTTCAAATGAATTGGCAAGGTTTGTTTCACATCAAGTGTACACGGAGGAGGTGAAGGCTCATAGGTTTGAGCAGGGCCTGAAACCCTAACTCTATAGTGGGATTTCGGTGTTCTAGAGTGTTTCCTATGGGATCATTCTGAAGAAGGTGATTATACCAGGGGGTGGTAGTGAGTCATTGACTCAATACCACAAAGAGGAAAAGAATGAGAGCAAGAGAGAGGGAGGGATCACGGCAGAGAATGCCAGTGGCAGTATGGCAAAACGAAAAAATTTTAACTCCGGAAATACTGGAGTGAAACAAGGGGACCCTAAGCGTAAGATTGAAGAGTGTAAGACATGTGGAAAGACTCATCTAGGAGTCTGTCTGGAAGGGATTATAAATACCTTTAAAACATTAAGGTAGAGAAGGAGGAAATAACTTTCGTTAAATTATATTCGTGAAAATTATTTCATGGATAATAGAAGTAAGTAGGTATCGAGAGATAAGTCTGCTTCATGTTGAGAGAATTTCATGAAATTGTTTGGTATGAATGGGTTGATTAACCATAGAGCTATAACAAATAGTTATAAGCAAATTGTGAACCTTTAGTTTTCTCAAAAAATCTAAGGTAGTAATTTACGGTAATAAAATACCGCGACATTATTATTGTCGAACCATGACACAAGTTAGGTTGGTGTTAAGGAAGAGGATGAGTTGTTACGGTTGCATATCGACTATCGTAATAGGAGTAAGATAGCGGTTAAGGATAAATATCCATGGCCCAGGATCGATGATCTATTTGGTAAGTTGAGAGGGGCAAAGAATTTTTATAAAGATAGATGTATGCATGGGGTATAGTCGATTGGAAGTAAGGAAGAAGGAGGAGGTACCTAAGATGATGTTCATAACTCGTTATGGTTATGACAAGTTTCTAGTTATGTCATTTAGGTTGACTAATGTGCAGAAGTAGGTTTTTCCGTAAGGGGCACCAATCAAGTCGGTGGCCAATTTGATAGTTACCCTTGTGGGATGTTATGGTTGAAGGTACCATTAAGCGTCCACAGATTTAAAAGAAAGGTTGATTAAGGCACCTGTATTATCTTTATCAGATGATACGAGGAAGTTTTGTAGTGTATCTTGATGTTTGCATAGATGTTATGATTGTGTGCTCTTATACATGGCAATGTCATTGTGCATGCATTACGCCAGTTAAAGGGTTATGAGGTGGTCTATCCTACTTATGATCTATAATTGGTAGCAGTAGTTTTTGAATTAAAAATATGAAGATAGTATTTATACGGAGAGAAGTGTGAGATATACACAGACTCTAAGAGTCTGAAATATATCTCCACACAGAAGAGTTGAATATGTAGTAGAGAGAGACTGTGATATCTTATATCATTCAGGGAAGGTAAACATTGTAGCCGACGCGTTAAGTAGGAGGGGTAGGGAAAGCTATCGATGCTAACGACTCAGAGAGTTAATAACGGAAATGGTAAGATCAGAGTTAGAAGTTAAATTACGGAATGAAGGGGTAGAATTGTTATTTAAAATGTAGACTCAATTTACGATAATGAAACGAGTTAATGAAGTACAACTAGGTAATGAGGAATGTAAGCAAATGAAGAAGATGACGCAGGATAAGTAGAAGACTAAGTATAGTCTTATTTTGAGGGAGGAATTTGAGTTCCAGATAAGTACGAGTTAAAAGAAGAATTAATAAAAGAAAGATTGCGTAATGTGTTAATAAATGTTTAACTTCCAACTCAGATTATTGATAGGAAGTGGTAGATCGTGTGTGAAAAGATAATACCTTCGATGAAGGTGAAATAAAAGAACCCCAATGTCGAAGAAGCATTGTGGGAACTCGAGATTAAAATAAAGGAAATTTTTTCTCTGTGGTATAGGTATTATTAGCGAGATTCTGGGGACAGAATCCTTGTAAGGAGGGAAGAATGTAACGCCCGAGAAAATTGGATTTTTGAGAATTAAATTTTTTTTTTAAATTAATTTAATTGATTATTTATGGAGCAAGCTAATCGAAGGTCGTTATATGACCTAAGCATATTAGAACGTCGTAGTATTTTGGCTACGTGGTAGAATTAAAGTGTTTGAATTTCCAAGACGAAAATAAAAGCTTTCCGAGAAATTTTCTGAAAAACACTATTCACGCATTTCTGCTCGGGAATTATTTTTGAACTTCCGAGAAATACGTAACAATAGAATATCGAGGTGAGATGTAATATCCAATAATATTTCAGTTATGGAAAACGTAATATTTCGCCTGTGGACTTAAAACCAAACGTTTAAGGAAAATGATTTATGAGAAGGAAATGTAATGAGATTAATGAATTAAGCGATGATCGTATACTATGTAGGTATTATACGAAGTAATGAATACGAGTATGATACGAAGTATTATACGAATGTGTATGAATGATGGTATGTTTAATACGATGAATAAGTATGCGAGGGGAATACGAGAATTATACATATAATATATGTTATAAGGCTTTAAGCCAAAAGAATGGAATTAGTAGGATTGTGTAAGAAATGGTTAAGTCCAATAGAGTTAATGATCAAGCCCAAGTGTTTGTTTAATTGCAAGCCCAATGTATAAGTTAATATTAGTTAAGCAAATTATGCTAGAAGCCCAAATGATTTAAGCTAAGATTAATTAAGATAAGGCCCAAGGTAAATATCCAATGGGTTAAGGGATGGGTAAGAACCATGGAGAAAACCATGGATGATCCAAGTTGATGAACAAGTAAACTTAGAGGCTAAGTAAGAATGGTGAGCACACAAAGTGATTAATGTAGTAATCAAGTTTACTTAGTAGTTAAGTAAATGTAATGACCAAGTATTTTAAGTGGGGAGCAAGATAACTTAAAGGCTAAGTGTTGTGGTGGCCAAGTTTACTTAAAGGCTAAGTAATGAATAGTAAGGAGGTGGATGATTTAATGACTAATCTACCCTCACTTTTAGATGCCTATAAATAGAGAGCTTTGCATTCATTTGTTGGTTGTTCAAAATTCATCCAACTCCTCGCAAGCTAAACAACTTATTTGGTTGAGAGAATAAGCACTTATAAAGTTAGACTTTCTTTGTTAGCTTTTCCACCAATAACTTATAGCTTATTGGTTAGAGAGAATAAGTGAGAATAAGCTAGCAAGTTAACCCTTGAAGTTCAAGAATCAAGAAGGAGATTAAAGATTAAGCAAGATATCATCAAAGAGTAAGTGTTCTTGAACCATGTTTCTCTTTCTCTTCCATTGTTAGAGAAGGGGGTATTGGTAGAACAAGCATGCTAAGAAGAGGTTGGAATAATGAATCAAAGGGCTTAAGTCTTAATAAGCCGGATAAGTCATGAATAAGAAATTCATTTGTAAATAAGTTATGAACTTATAATGGAAGTATAGAAACTTGTTATAACTTGTAACATGTTTACCTTAATATAATTAGTATGAATAATAAGTTGTAAGAATAATGATTAAAGGACTTAACTCATTAATAAGTCATATGAAAATAAGACATAAGTCATGAAATGGAAAAATAAGTATTTTATACTTTAATAAGTTGCAAAATCATCGAGAATAGGTATTAACTTATCATGAATACAAGTTAATGAAGTATATAGGTCAAGAGGTTAGTATGTCAGAATGAATCCTTTTTAAACGGTTTAAAAATCTTAAGTAACGAAGTTTCGCCGTAATTCACACGATTAGACGACAATCGTCGAATTTGTGAAATTCTCGGAATGGAAGTCAAATTTTGATATTGAGCTTGGAAACATTGGTTTTCAATGGAGACAAGTCGTATTTGTCATTATAGAGTTGCGAACTCGGAAATGGCCGGATTCTCGACTTAGAACGAAGAAAGAAAGCGTTGAACGCTCACGAACGCTTATCGCTTTCGTTAAAATGGACTAATAGGTTGAATTTTAGCGAAACGAAAGTCGAATAGATAAAATTCTTGCATGAACGCATAGAGTACGTAATTTGTGAACTGTAGGCTCTTGAACGAGCCAATTCGAACTTATAACGAAGAAGTTACGAAGCCGAGAATCTCACTAAAAGAAAAATCTATCAAAATTGTCGACATACAGTAGCCTGGCTGCAGCGCCGACTCAAGGCAGAATAAGCCAGGCCATGAAATACGTCAAAAACCGAACATTAGCCCTCATAGTTCATGCTTGCAAATGCGACAGATAACACTAGGACTCAGCAGCAATGACAGTCTGTCCGTCTTTTTTCGTTCTATATGCGTGGTCAGTGCATGCACAAAGAAGAAAAAAAAAGGCAGCTGCATCACCCCCTAGGGTTTGCATAAAGAGGATTGGTTATGAAGATAAAAAGAAAGGCAATAAGGTAATACAAACTTAAGGAAAATGAAGGGAAATTGTTTAACAATGAACTAAGGAACTTAATCAAACAATTGTAAGTTATAATTAAACCCCAAGTATGATATCTTAGGGTTAAAGAAAGTCAATTAAAGATGAACATGAACGAACGATAGGCAATAAGTGTATTTAACCAATGACTATCGAGTTTCGATTAATAACGTAATGACATTAGTAAGCCATGAGGAAGGAGATTTAACTCGAACCGAGTTGTATTAATGAAATAATTTCACTTAAAGTTATAGAAAGGAACGAAGTTGGTAAATATGATGTAAAGAATGATGGAAAGCCGGAACCAATAATAACAAATCTAATATGGGATTAGATTGAGAAGTATGGTAAGATTCTTTAGGAACCAAGTATGTTCATTCATGACCTAATGTGGTATGTTATGTGATTATATGTTGTAGAGACTGTAAAGAGTCAAGGGAAAAGTAATTATCTTTGTAAAGTATTTGAATGCAAGTTTTTCTTAAACGCTTGTCTAACCTTCGTGTTAGCCAGGTTTTTAAATGATTCACATTATGAGATACAGGTATGGTTTTAAAGAAATAGTCGATGCCAGTTTTAGCTCAGCTAGACTAATCTTGATAGATTGATTGACCTGTTTACAAGTCTTTCAATATAGAATTGTTAACGTTATCCTACGCCAACTATTTGGTACAGATTCAAGGTAAGCCTGAGTATGAATAAACAAATGTATGTTCATCGAGTTTTCGATGGGCACGTGAGGTTGCCACAACTTAAACATACAAACGTTTAATGGATGTAGTGTTGATCAACATAGGGTACTATAGGCTGATCACCTAGATGTACTCGTAAGCTGTGCCAGACTTACGGACTTCGTGCCAGGTTGTCCTTTTCAAAAAAATTATAAGACGTTCACGTCTTGAACTAGAATTGATGATTCATGGAATATTGTTATTGAAAAATGTTTTGAAGGAAAAGGAAAGCTATTTTGAATTATTGATAGTACTTCGTAACTATCATCCAGTTATTGAAGATATACAATTCCTATGTTTCAAGCATGCTTTTAAAATGAAATTGTTGTACTTGCTGAGCTTGTTATGCTCATTCTTTCTTGAACCATATGAATGCAGCTTAGACGATATGACCAAGAGATTCGACAAGGATAAAGCGAAGGCTAAAGCAAGTTTGTAGCTTACCTATGTAATAGTATAGGTTTGTAATGATAATATTTGATATTATGACAAAAGCAAATGTAACGGTTATAACGAACATGGGGAATGGTAGTATATATATTTATATATATATATATATATATATATATATATATATAAATATAAGACAGATTTGTTCTTTTGAGGCTTTTTAATTGAATGCTTTTGTGAACTGTAGCACCGTGGAGCACCATCTGTCGGGTTGAAAGAGACCCGGATTTGGGGGCGTCACAGTTTTAAGGGTTATAACATCCTTAATGATGTTACTTCATGTTCATTAAGTTGTATTATCTCATTATCTTTCTTTTTATCTTAATAACCATTCATCTCTATGTAAACTTCAAGGCTGGCGCTGCGGCGCCAACTTTCCTTCTTGGACTCGTACTACGGCGCAGGTTTGCAGTGCACAAGACTCGACATTGGCACTGCGACGCCATTCCGTCTTCACTGTGTAACGTTGCAGCGCCAACTAACAGTACACTATGATCTTGGCCTCGTGCTGCGGAGCGGGCCTTTATGCCTTGAGTCGCGCTGCGACGCGGACTCTGTGCCTCCAAAAAATTTGACAGATTTTCTTTTAGGTGAGATTCCCGGGCTCATAACTTCTTCGCTATAAGTCCGAATTGGCTCGTTCAAAAGTCGTTAGCTCACAAATCACATACTCTACGTGTTCATGCAAGAATTTTACAATTTCTAATTTGTTAACTCAAAATTCACCTTTTAGTTCATTTTAATGAAAACGATAAATGTTCGTGAATGTTCAACACTTGTTTCTTCGTTCTAAGTCAGAATTCGGTCATTTTTGAGTTCGCAACTCTATATTGCCAAATAAGACTTGACTCAATTGAAAACCAATATTTCAAAGCTCAATATCAAAATAAGTCTTCCATTTTGAGAATTTTTTCGAATTCGACGACTATCGTCTATTCGTGTGGATTCCGACAAAACTTCGTTAATTTAGATTTTTAAACCATTTCAAATGGATTCATTCCATCATACTAACATTTTAATGTACATACTTGATTAACTTATAATCATGATAAGCTATTACTTATTCTTCATGAGTTTATAACTTACCAAAATATAAACTACATAACATTTTATTTCTCATGACTTATAATGGATTAAGTCTTCTAACCACCATTCTCACATCTCCTTATCATACTTACTTCATTAATGTAAACATATTACAAGTTCTTACAAGTTCTTCTTTAGTTCATATCTTATATATATGAACAATGTGCTTATTCACAGCTTATTAAGACTTAAGTCCTTTGATTCATCATTCCTACTCCTTTTTAGCATACATGTTCTACCACTACTCACTTCTCTAACAATGGAAGAGAAAGAGAATCATGCCTTAGGATTGCTTACCCTTGATGTTCTCTTGCTAATCCTTCATCTTGTTTCTTGAACTATGAACTCTAGCTTTTCTAGCTTTTTCTCTCAAGCCAATAAGCACCTTATAAGTTGGATGAAATGAAACAACCAACAAATGAAATCCTAAGCTTGCTATTTATAGGGATCTCAAAGTGAGGGTACTTTAGACATTAAACCAATCCCACCTCCTTACTATTCATTACTTCTTAATTAAGTTAACTTGATCACCACCTATATTTGTCCATAAAAACACTTAGCCATTAAGTTAACTTGCTTAGCACAACTTTTATCCTTTTGATCATCACATTCCTTAGCCATTAAGTTTACTCAACTTATCCTTTGTTTAACCCTAAAGTCTACTTGTTCATCACACTTGTTTCTTGGCCACTAAGATCACCCATGTGACCATGGGTTGCCCCATGGATCCTCTTAATCCATTGGATTAAAAGTTTGGGCTTAAGGTTTAATTAACCTAACTTATACATTGGGCTTGCAATTAAACAAACACTTGGGCTTGTTCATTAATTCTTATTTGACTTACCTATTCCTACATTTGGGCCTTATATTAATTCCCATTGGACATTACAATTTCCTACTCAATCCTACAAGTCCATGACATATGGCTTAAAGCCTTATAACGTATAAGTTACGTATTATTCTCGTATACTAACTCGTATTCTTTTTCATATACGACATATCATCATTCATACATACTCGTATAATACCTCCTATCATACTTGTATTCATTACCTCTTACAATACCTACGTATTATACGATCATTGCTTTAATTCATTATACACATTTAAATTCCTTCTCGGAAATCACTTTTCGTAACCGTTAGATTTTAGATCTGTAGGCGAAAAACTGCGTTTGCCATAACTAAAATATTATTGGATATTATATCTCACCTCGATATTCTATCGTTAAGTATTTCTCGGAAGTTCAAAAATAATTCTCGAGCAGAAATGCGTGAATAGTGTTTTTCAAAAAATTCTCGGAAAGCTTTAATTCAAAAATAATTCTCGAGCAGAAATGCGTGAATTTTGTCTTGCAAATTCAAACACTTTAATTCTATCACGTAGCCAAAATACTATGACGTTCCAACATATCTAGGTCATAGAATGACCTTCAATTAGATTACTCCCATAAATAATCAATTAAATTCATTTAATCCACATAATCAAATAAAAATTTAATTCTCATAAAATCCCATTTTTCTGGGGCGTTACAACAATGGTTATATGTATGTAAGAGTGAGCCAAACAAATTCTCACTTAATGAAAACATAATAACTGGTAATGAATAAGTTTAACTGAATTGAATAACATATTATGGTATTGAATATCAAGAACTGATATTGAAATTCATCTGAGGGTCACAAGACCATGACCTATGTCCCAGGTTATAAGTATTTCTAGTTGATCGTTTAACAATCCTTAGATTATATGGACCATCTTTCTCGTACTTAGGGGGGTCAGCCTTTCGTTCCATGTATTGTGCACAAACATCTTAACTGTGACTCCCCCAAATCCGGGTATCTTCCAACCCGATAGATGGTGCAACACGATACTCATAACTGTACATTCATTCTATTGACACAACACCAAAATGTGTGTATAAATGTCATTCTTATTACATTAATAATGTTACATCCCGTTCCCAGGTTCTAAAACCGCTACATTGTTTGTTTATCATAATATGATACATACACTTACTAGTCTATTACAAGATAAACTAGTCACACATCTTCACTTTGCCTTTATCCGCTTGACTTTTGTTGCAATCATATGGTTCAAGCAAGGATGAGCATAACTAGCTCAGCAAGTCTAACAATGTATAATATAAATACCACTTTAAGAAGCATATGATTATTCCTTCATAACTGAACAATAGTTATGAAGTACTATAAAACCTTGACTAGAACTTCTCATTTCATAACAATAATTCCAAAGTATATATATAATAGCTTAGGAATTTTGAACCGTTCAAAAGACCAGGAACATACTCTTTCCATTTTCATACTTGAAAAGGTCTTCCGACACTAAGGCCATCCATTCGGCTTTACATCCGAGTACGTCTAGGTGATCAACCTATAGTACCCTATGTTGATCAACACTCTTCTGTTAAACGTATTTACGTTTAAGTTTTGGCAACCTCGCGTGCCCATCGAATAATCAATGAAAATACTTTTTGTTTGTTCATAGACAAATTTATCTTTACATCCGTACCAAATACCTGGCATAGGATAACGCTAGCAGTTCTATATTGAAAGACTTGTAAATAAATCAATCAATCTTTCAAAATTAGTCTAGTTGAGTTAAAACTGGCATCAACCCTTTCTTTAAAATCATTCATACATTTCATAACATGAATCACAGAAAACTTGACTAACACGGAGGTTAGACAAGCGATAAGAAAGGCTTGTCTTCAAGCATCTGCTACAGTATAATTACTTTCCCTTTGAGTCTTTATAGTCTCTACAACATATAACCACATAACATAAAACATTAGGTCATGAACAAACATACATGGTTCCTAATGAACCTTACCCTTCTTCTCAATCTAATCATTTATTAGATTGTTTACTATTGGTTCCGGCTTGCCGTTTATAACTTTCTTACCAACTTCTTTCTCTTCTATGTTGTAAGTGGATTTACTTCATTAATACCACTTGTTTCGAATCAATCACATTCCTCACAGCTTACTAACGTTCTTACGTTATTAATCGAAATTCGATCGTCATTGGTTAAGTATACTTATTGTATATCGTTCACGTTCACGTAATATTCAACAACTTTTAGTTGTAACTCTCAACGTTATTGTCATCATTGAAGATGCTACTATAAGTTAATTAATTCATCATCAATTAACTATCTTTCATCTTGTATACTTAATCATACTTATTTCATTAACAAAGTCAAATCGACTTTCTATGCTTCATTACGGCTCATTAACGGTCTTACATTATTAACCAACCCCCGATCATCATTGGTTAAGTACCAAAGGTGAACATCATACATGGTTTACTTATTACTCTCTTGCGTTCTTCGTTTAATTATGGTTAAACCATAATTAATCTTCTAATGTTATCACTTTATAACTGATTTAAAGTTAATCTTATTATGTATATTAAGTACCTTCATTATCTTACTTTTGATCTACATCCAAAAGGAATGAAATCCTAACTTGGTCAACATTTTTACACTATCGGTATTTATGCCGCTGACATCCCTAGTGTAAACTTCGGCCATGCTAAGCCGCGATTAAGGGGGACTCAATGGATCCGTGACTGCATACCACTCCACATGCACCAGTTGGCCAAAATAGTTTGTTTTCTTAACAAAACCCTTGGCTTCCTAATTTGTTCATTTTTACATCTGAATTGACTCATTCGAAAGCCTACAACTGACAAATTACATCCATTACGTGTTCATATAAGAATTTTACACTTTCGAATCCGTTAACTCGGAATTCACCTTTGAGTTCATTTTTGAGCGTTCGTTTAACGTTTTCGACCGTTCAATACTCGTTTTCTTCGTTATAAGTCGAACTTCGACGATTCTTGTGCCAACGACTCTTAATTACCTCATCTCACGTGTTGACATTGGAAACCAAGGTTTTCAAGTCACACGACAACTTTTAACCTTTAATCCAAGTTTTTTACGTTTTCGACGTTTACCGTCTATTTTTGCAAAATTCACCATAACTTCATTACTCGTGTTCTATAAGCTAAATCAAATGGAACACTCCATTAATTCATTATCTACATCCTAACCAATCAAGATGCACATACCTTATCTATGATGGTTTTCAATTTGTCCATCAACAACAATATTAACACTCAACGATTTCTACAGTTTTGAACTTACGCAAACATTTACGATTTCCATTCGATCATGACTTATCAATGTTTTCATTATTAATAGTCATCCTTATTCCTCCTCACTAATCATGCTCCACCAATCTACGATTCTCTACGAGAAAGAAATCGAAAAAGATGAAGATTAATGATTATGAACTATTACCTTTGTCGGTCTTTGCGTTCTTGACTAAACGTATATGGTTTACTTTGAAGTAGATTGATCACTTGTTTCTAGCTCTTTCCGTCTCTCAATATATGTTGGCTAGTATTCGTAAACTCTCAAATGAATTAACCAAGCTTCTATTTATAAGAATCTCAAAGTGAGGGCATAATGGTCAATAAGCCATTCCACCTCCTTACTATTCCAAGCTTATCCATCAAGTATTCTTGGCCTCCACACGTACTTAGCCATCAAGTATACTTGCTAATCACCTAGCTTATCCTTTACATGCTCATTACTTTAATTACTTGTTAATCACCTAACTTATCTCTTGTTTGCTCATCACATTTACTTAGCCTCCAAGCATAAGCACTTTACTTGATCATTAATTAACTTATCATTTGCTTAGCCACCAAGTACTTTACTAAGCCTTTAAGTATCTTGCTCACTACACAAATTACTTGGTCATCACACCAAATCCTTGATCACCAAGATTAACCATAAAATCAAGGGTTGCTCCATGGGTCACCCTAATCCATTAGATTCTCACTTTGGGCTTTTAGCTTTAATTTGCTTATCTCATACTTTGGGTTTTCATTTAACAAACACATGGGCTTGTTCACTAAATCACTTTGGACCTTAACCATTTCTACCATTAGGCTTAACCAATCCTATACTTGGCTTGTATAATTCTTAACACATCCTACAAGTCCAATCCATTTGTTTAAAGCCTTATAACGTATAATTTACGTATTAATCTCGTATTCCAACTCGTATACTATTTCATACTATACGATATACCATCATTCATACATACTCGTATAATACTTCGTATCATACTCGTATTTATTACATCGTACAATACCTTCGTATTATACAATCATTGTTTTAATTCATTATACGTATTTCATTTCCTTCTCGGAAATCACTTTCCCTAACCGTTAGGTTTTAAGTCCGCAGGCGAAAAACTGCGTTTACCATAACTGAAATATTATTGGATATTCCATCTCACCTCGATATTCTATCGTTACATATATTTTCAGAAGTTCAAAAATAATTCCCGAGCAAAAGTACGTGAATAGTGTTTTTCAAAAAATTTCTTGGAAAACTTTTATTTTCATCTTTAAAATTCAAACACTTTAATTCTATCATGTAGCCAAAATACTACGACGTTCTGACATATCTAGGTCATATAACGATCTTCAATTAGCTTACTCCCATAAATAATCAAGTAAATTTATCTAACTCATATAATCAAATAAAAATTTAATTCTCCTAAAAATCCAATTTTCTCGGGCGTTACATTCTTCCCCCCTTATAAGGATTCTGTCACCAGAATCTCGCTACAATTATACAACTAAATGAAAAAAAAATTTCCATCATTTTAATCTCGAGTTCCCACAATGCTTCTTTGACATTGTGGTTCCTCACGTTAACCTTCACTAAAGATATTATCTTTTACTAATTCTTTCTTTAGCTTGGAATTATATAAAACTCAAAATCCTCCTTCAAAACAAGATTATACTTAATCTTCTCTTCATCCTTCATCATCTTCTTCATTCGCTTACATTCCTCGTTACCTAGTTGTACTTCCTTAACTCATTCCATTTTCGTGGATTGAGTCTTCATTGTAAATACCATTTCTACCTCTTCATTTCGTAATTTAACTTCTTACTCCGTTCTCGCAATCTTTGTTATGAACTCATTCTGAGTCGCTAACATTGATAGCTTTTCCCTTAACCTTCCTACTTAATGCGTCGACTACTATATTCACCTTCCCTGAATGATATAACATATCACAGTCGTGATCCTTTATCAATTCTAACCACTTTCTCTACCTCCTATACAACTCCTTCTGTGTGAAGATATATTTCAGACTCTTAGAGCCCGTATATATCTCATACTTCTCCTCGTATAAATACTATCTTCAAATTTTAAATCCAAAACTACAGCTGCTAATTATAGATCACAAGTAGGATAGATCTTCTCATAGTCCTTTAACTGGCGTGATACATACACAATGACCTTGCCATGCTACATGAGCATGCAATCTCGTCATCAATGCTAAACATCGAGATACACTACAAAATTCCCTGTATTATCTGATAAAGGCAATACAGGTGCCTCACTTAACCTTCCTTTTTAGTTACTGAAAACTATTTTTCTCCATTCTCATTCCCATGATACTTATCAATAACAAATCTTCATATCTTTTAAGCTAAAATTCACACTTAGTGAATTCCATATCCAACTCCTCCCTCCGTAGTTATTCTATCACTATCTTCACATGTTCATCATGATCTTCTGACGTCTTAGAAAGACTAGAATATCACCAATGATCATTACGACACACTCGTCCAAATATTATTCGAACACTCTGTGACGCTAATGGTACTTTCAACCATAACACCTCACACGAGTACCTACCAGCTTACCACCTACTTGCTCTGTGCCCCTTACGGAAAGTCTAACTTCAATGCATTAGTCAACCCAAACGACATACCCAGAAACTCGTGATAACCATAACGAGTTCTGAACGTAGTCTTAGGTACCTCATTCTTCCTTACTTTTAACCGACGATACCCCGTACACAAATCTATCTTGGAAAAATACTTTGCCCCTTTCAATTGATCAAATAGATCATCGATCCTGGGCAATGGGTATTTATTCTTAATCTCTAACCAATTAGTCATATATTTGACTTACGCATTGATTTACTTACTTTACTTCTTAGGGTTTATGTTCTTTCAACCTAAGTTTACGCGACTTACTTTCATTACCGGCTTATAACTTCATGACATACGGAGATGTCTTACTTAATATGTTCATCATCTTTGATGATTTACATTCTTATCTTCTTCTTACTACTTCTCTAGGATTCAGCACACATCGCTTCTCTGCTAGTAGTCCATATGGTACTCTGAGTGGTTTCCCACAAACAACCAATAAACAAGTTCCCGTCTCATCTACACTTCCATCATAGTGAGTTAGATCGGTTTCCAGTTTTGTATATACCTTCGCTCTCTGAAGGAATAGTTTAGCCCAGTTACCATATGTCAACCATCAAAGGTAACGATTGTACCACAACTTAAACTTATTTTAACATCCTTCTAGAGTGCGTCTTGATTAGACAACAAGAATGTTCCGGTGATTTATTACCGTAACTTACTACCTTTAATTTCTTGGAAAATCGAAGATTCATACTTTTTTTTAGACCATTTATTAAGGTTCTATGGTTAATCAACCCATTCATACTGAGAATTACTTCAAATTCTCTCAACTTTATCGGTTTTTATCTACCGATACTTATTTACTCTTTTATTCATGAAACAATTTCCACGAATATCATCAACGAAAGTTATTTCCTCATTCTCTACCTTAACATTTAAAGGTATTTATAATCCTTTTCGGGAATGAACTTAATCACTTAGCAAATTCACATGCTATAAAAGATCAAGTAGCACTCCAATCAAACTGCACATAAGCATTCATTGTATAGACTAGAATGATACATGTTACTACATCCGCTGATGCAACCGTATCTTGGACAATCCTATTAAAAGTACGGGCCATAGGTCTACCCGACGATAATGGTCCAGTGATGGCTAATTTACCACTACTAACACCATTACTCTCCTCCGACCCCTTTTTTGGGCAATTTCTTACCATGTGGTCCAATCGACCCACATACAAAACAATCATGGTTTTTCTTAGAATTAGGACAATTGGGTGATATATGACCCTCATGTCCACAGTTATAACAACCCGATTTCCCTTTAGACAGACTCCTAAAAAAGTCTTTCCACATATCTTACATGCTTCCATCCTATGTTTAGGATCCCCTTGTCCTACTCCAGTATTCCCGGAGTTAAACCTCTTTCTTTTCGGCATATTGCCACTACCACCGGCATTCTCTGCCTTAGTTCCTCCCTCTCCCTTGCTCTTATTCTTTCTCTCTCTATGGTATTGGGTCTATGCCTCACTACCACCTTCCGCTATATTTGGTTTCTCCATAATGGTCCCATAGGAAGCACTCTAAAACACTGAAATCCTACTATAGAGTCAGGGTTTCAGGCCCTGCTCAAACCTACAGGCCTTCCTCTCCTCAGTGTCCACTTGGTGTGGAGCAAACCTTCCCAATTCATTAAATTTGGCCGCATATTGGGGAACTGTCATGTCCCCTTGCTTAGTTCTAAGAACTTAATCTCCATCCTCCCCTGCATACTTGTAGGGAAATAATTCTCGAAGACAACCTTCTTGAATTGTTCCCACATTACCGCATCTGTTCTAGCCCAACCCGGGTGAGCCTCCCACCAAAAGTTGGCTCCTCCCTTCTTCGTATAGGTCACAAAAGAAGTCTTTTATGCCTCAGCTACAATCGTAATAACAAACACCTTCTATATTTCTTTTACCCATGTCTGGGCTTCTAATGGGCCCGTCGTTTCTTTGAACTCCGACGGACCTACGCTTTTAAATTCTTTAATGGTAGTCGTTCTGGCTACCCTAGGTCCCGTGGTTGTTCTACCCCTGGTTTTGTTAAATACAGCCATTAATAAATTAACAAACTCTTACACAGAGTTGTTCGTACCCCTTTGGTTATCATTCCACAATAATAACTCATGCCACATCGAAGCACATTAAATAAAAACTTCATTATATTAATATGCTTCTTCATAGTTTGAAACTATTTGCAATTTGCTTCTATAGCCAAAAGCTATTACATTTCTATCCCACAAAAGTTAGGATTTACAAAAGGACTACCCTTTTTATGCTAAAGAGGGTTTTATGTCACTACACACATATCTATAACTCTAGACTTCTAATAATGCATAACAGCATCCATGAGTTCCTCATTCACAATCATCGCTATAGTATCCCGACTAATAGTATGTCGAGTCTATCCTGACTCAATGGAATAACACGCAACTTTTGAAATCCCTATGAGCACTCTCATGGATGTAAGATATTCGTGCTATCTTCTGGTCTTTTTCAACCAGTTTCTTACGAAGCTCATTGGCCTCTTCCTTATATTCCCTAGCCTGCTCTGCCATAAGCACATGTTTATCATGCTCTGACTCAAAATCTGCTTCTGCAGACATCTTAGCTTCATGGAGATAATCAATCTCTTTATTCTGGTTCTGCGCAACTGTACTTAGTTGCACATTTCTGTCAAGCACTGCCATATACAATGCTCTCATTGCATCTGGAGATGTTGACTCTAGTGTAGGTACCACCGTATTAACCGAGGCTACCTCCATTTCCTCTTCCTCATAGACCATCATATCAAGGTATGATGTCAAATCCATATCTCCCTCAAAGTAGTCCTCCTTAGAAAAGTACTCCTCTGACTCCTCTAGAATCACTAATGGTACCTCCGCCACTGGCATATGTACAGTCTCTACTCTGTTCACAAACTCTTTGCTCACCGTGTGTATGTCGCTATACAACAAGCTATCAATCGACATCCTTCAATAACACATAACATGTTGATTAATACATAGTACACATTAGTATAAGCACAAATCACATTTAGTTTATTTAGGGTTAGCTTCCATCTTTTAAATCTTTTAGTACTGAGTTTCCTCAATACCGTATTAACTCATTCGACTTAAGTAAAACTTGAGTTTACTTCCTTCGGACTTTTCCTTCCTTAACGAGGTTATTAGCCTAAGGTTCTTCCCCCCCCCCCCCTTAAGTTTTATAACCTAATGCTTTGATACCAACCTGTGACGCCCCCAAATCCGGGTATCTTCCAACCCGATAGATGGTGCAACACGATACTCATAATCAGACATTCATTCTATTGACCACGACACCAAAATGTGTGTGTATCAATGTCATTTTATTACATCAATAATGTTACATCCCGCTCCCGGTGTTACAAACCGCTACATTCTTTGTATATCATAATATGATACATACACTTACTAGTCTATTACAAGATAAACTAGTCACGCATCTTCACTTTGCCTTTATCTCTACTGGAACCTTTGGTTCGCTTGACTTTTGCTGCAATCATATGGTTCAAGAAAGGATGAGCATAACTAGCTCAGCAAGTCTAACAATGTATAATATAAATACCACTTTAAGAAGCATATGATTATTCCTTCATAACTGAACAATAGTTATGAAGTACTATAAAACCTTGACTAGCACTTCTCATTTCATAACAACAATTCCAAAGTATATATATATATATAATAGCTTAGGCATTATGAACCAGTCAAAAGACCAGGAACATACTCTTTCCGTTTTCATACTTGAAAAGGACTTCCGGTACTAAGGCCATCCATCCGGCTTTACCTACGAGTACATCTAGGTGATCAGCCTATAGTACCCTACGTTGATAAACACTCTTCCGTTAAATGTATTTACTTTTAAGTTTTGGCAACCTCGCGTGTCCATCGAATAATCGATGAAAATACTTTTTGTTTGTTCATAGACAAACTTATCTTTACATACATACAAAATACCTAGTATAGGATAATGCTAATAGTTCTATATTGAAAGACTTGTAAATAAATCAATCAATCTTTCAAAATTAGTCTAGCCGAGTTAAAACTGGCATCAACCCTTTCTTTAAAATCATTCATGCATTTCACAACATGAATCACAGAAAACTTGACTAACACGGAGGTTAGACAAGCGATAAGAAAGTCTTGTCTTCAAGGATCTGCTACAGTATAATTACTTTCCCTTTGAGTCTTTATAGTCTCTACAACATATAACCACATAACATACAACATTAGGTCATGAACGAACATACATGGTTCCTAATGAATCTTACCCTTCTTCTCAATCTAATCATTTATTAGATTGTTAACTATTGGTTCCGGCTTGTCGTTTACAACTTTCTTACCAACTTCTTTCTCTTCTATGTTGTAAGTGCATTTACTTCATTAATACCACTCGTTTCAAATTAATCATCCTTCCTCACAGCTTACTAACGTTCTTGCGTTATTAATCGAAATTCGATCATCATTGGTTAAGTATACTTATTGCATACCGTTCATATTCACGTAATATTCAACAACTTTTAGTTGTAACTCTCAACGTTATTGTCATCATTGAAGATACTACTTAAAGTTAATTAATTCATCATCAATTAACTATCTTTCATCTTGTATACTTAATCATACTTATATCATTAATAAAGTCAAATCGACTTTCTATGCTTCATTATGGCTCATTAACGGTCTCACGTTATTAACCAACCCCCGATCATCATTGGTGAAGTACCAAAGGTGAACATCATACACGGTTTACTTATTACTCTCTTGCGTTCTTCGTTTAATTATGGTTAAACCATACTTAATCTTCTAACGTTATCACTTTATAAGTGATTTAAAGTCAATCTTATTATGTATATTAAGTACCTTCATTATCTTACTTTTGGTCTACATCCAAAAGGAATGAAAACCTAACTTAGTCAACATTTTTACACTTTTTGGTCTTGCAAGTATGGCATCCCTAGTGTAAACTTCGGTGCAAAGCAGCCTTGCCATTAACGGGGACTCGATCGATCCAAATTGCGGACGCGGATCATTTGTGCTATGTTGGCGTTACGGCGCCACTCATGTGCACCAGTTGGCCAAAACAGTTTGTTTTCTTAACGAAACTCCCGGCTTCCTGATAAGTGGGTTTTATACCTACTTATTGAATATCAATTCACAAGAACTATGCCCATCTCAAGTACATTTTACTTTGTTTTTAGTTGCATTTCATAAAATTTCGTATTGCATGTACTGAGAACTCCTTGGGTGTACAAGTGCAGGAAATGGCATAGCTTGACAATGGTTGGTGGCAATGGAGCTAATGGAGGTTAGAGCAAAGAAACCAAGAATTAGCAGGACAAATGAACAAGAGCAGCAGAACAAGGATGTAGCAGCAGCAGAACACAGAATCCAAATTGCAGAAGCCGCGCGGCTACACAGGCATAAACACGCGTGCTCGCGCGATCACTCGAACCGACCAGATTTTAAAGACGCAGCGGCGCCCGCGATTTATTAAAGGAACTCTCATATGCGCCATGGACCTCCTCTCATGTTGCTAATTAATTTATTTTAATTTTAAAATTGTAAGAGTTGGGTTGGTTAAAAACAATTCTGGTTGGCACCAGGCGGATTATTCATTAATTTTTACGTGTTTTTGACAAGAGAACTAGGGTTTACACACTTTGAGAGATTTCCATTGGAGAGCCAAGCATATCATCATTATTTTCTATTTCTTCTTTGGAATTCAGTCATTGTGGATGCTTTACTTTTATGTTGCTGGATATTAGTGAGGATTTGAACGTTACGTTGGGATTGCAATCAGCAATTGGGTTTGATCGATTCTCTCTTCTCTCTTTCAATTGTTTGTTTATTTTCCATGTGTTGCTTTGATCCCATAATGGCTTTTGGTTCAGTCATGAACTAAACTCCATTATGGGATTCTAACGGAGTTTAATATGTAGTCTAACTTATGGCCTGATTGCTGGACTATTTTGCGTATTAGAAGGAATTTCTATCATGGTTGATTTGCATGTATGAATGATTGATCATCATTCATTTTATGTGCTTGTATGGAATTGAAAAATAACATGCGAGTATGGTTGTAATCATGATAGCATACGTATATGGGGCTGTTTTGCTTAGCTTTGTAATTCGTGAATCAGATAGACATATACTGTTTCACCCTATGAGTTAAATAAGGGCTTTTGCTTAAATTCAATATTGCCCCAATCTCACATAGAAATATAGTGCGATTGGTTTTATTGATGATTACATGGTGTCTATTGCATGTGGATGTTATGTAAGTAAGTCATGATACATTGAAAAAGGGTTATGTCTACATTAGTGCTCTTGGCTACTTTTCTGTGATATGTGAACAATCTTGCATGATGGTTGTAATTAGATGAACTGTTAAATGAAGTTAGGATCCCATTATCTCAAGATTTGATTTATTACATTATTATTCTTTTTTTAGGTATTAATTGCATTTAGAATAATTCACAATTATAAGCATTAGTTTAAGCATATAAAAATAGTGATTTAGTTGATGCATAATAGTTTAATTTAGACAACTTTCTCCGTGGATCGATACTCGACTTACTCTGTATTGCTTGTTAACACATGTATGATTGCATGAGTTAGAGCTCTTTTGTTAGAACTAAAAAAAAGAGGCAACAAGTTTTTGGCGCCGTTGCCGGGGAAAGGCGTATAAATTTAAATAGTATCATCAGTTTTAAGCTATATTGTATAACTTAGACAAATCTAATCTTATCTCATTTCTATTTTTGTTTTTTGTTTTTGTTTTAGGAACTTGTATCAATTTTTATACGCACGCGGTCATCTAATCACCACTTAACACCTGCTCAGGAAAACATAAACGAGAGAGGTTGGAAAGCGAGAGTTTGTATAAATTTACAAGCAGAATTAGAGGTAACTACATCTAATATAGAAGTCGAGGGACAAGGAGAAGAGCAAAGAGAGGAACATAGGGTTGTGAGAGAATATTCCACGCCTAATATTAATGGATTACAGTCTAGCATAGTCAGACGAACGATAGCAACTAATACATTTGAGATAAAAATGGGCACTATTAAGATGGTGCAAAATTCGGTACAGTTTGGGGGTGCCGCTACAGATGATCTGAATGAACACTTGTTGAGTTTTATTGAGATATGTGACACGTTTAGATAGAACGGGGTGACGGAGGATGCTATCAGACTTAGGCTGTTTCCTTTCTCATTGAGGGATAAAGCTAGAAGTTGGCTTCATTCTTTTCCTGCAGGATCTATAACTACATGGGAGAACCTAGCACAAAAGTTCTTAGCCAAGTTTTTCCCAATGGCTAAGACTGCAAAAATGAGGACAACAATCTCTCAGTTTGAGCAACAACAGGGTGAATCTTTATATGAGGCCTGGGAGAGATACAAAGAGATGCTACGGAAGTGTCCGCACCATGGTATGCCAGATTGGATGGTGATCAACACAATCTATAATGGATTGGGATGACAGTCTTGGCCGATTGTAAATGCAGCTGCAGGAGGAGCATTATGGGCAAAGAGTTATGAGGAGGCCTATAACCTCATTGAAATAATGGCAGCAAATGATTTTCAGAAACCTACATCTTGGATGCCACAGCCCAAGGTTGCAGGTTTGTTGGAAGTGGATGCTATTACTCAGTTGTCGGCACAGATGGCAGCTATGGTGAAAAAAATAGATACATTGACAGAGGGAAAAGCGAAGACAGTTGCCTTCGTATGTGAGATTTGTGCAGGGTCACACTCGACAGATCAATGTGCTATCAGCTCAGAGTTGGTGCAGTATGTTTGCAATTATAGGAAAGACCAAGGTCAGTTTCAGAACACGTACAACTCCAACAACCGCAATCATCCTAACTTCAGTTGGTCAAATAATCAAGGAAACTAACAAAATCGGCCAAATTATAATCGAGTTTGATCAAATAATGCAAAGAATAGTTTACTCAAAGACCACCTTTTCCGCCGGGATTTTTTCAACAACAATAACATCACACTCCAGCTGCATCTCATCACGAAAAGAAATCAGAAATGGAGAAGTGATGATGAAGTACATGGCAAACATGGCTATTAAAAATCTGGAAACTCAGATGGGGAAAATGGCGAGCATGCTTAACAACAGGCCCCAGGGTTCATTGCTAAGTAATATAGAAGAAAATTCACGAAGAGAAGGGAAGGAACAGTGTCAAGCTATAACACTCAGGTCTGGGAAGCAGTATGCAGAAAATTCACCAGGCGAGTCCGCACCTGATTTACAAGGGGATGCCGCGCGGCCGCGTAATGAGGAGAAGTTGACTTAGAAGAAAGAAAATCATGATGATTCTAAAATGCATCGAGTAGAGAAGGATAAAGTAGGTTCAGATGAGAAGCCTAAGAGTACAGTACCACTACTTCACCCTCCGATTCCGTATCCACATAGATTGATCAATCAGAGGGAAGATAAACTGTTCAGCATGTTTTTGGAGGTCTTTAAAAAGCTGCAGATCAACATACCTTTCGCGGAGGCATTAGAACAGATGCAAAGTTATGTAAAGTTTATGAAGGGTATATTGTCAAGGAAGAGAAGATTATACGAGTTTGAGACAGTAGCCTTGACATATGAATGCAGTGCAGTGGTTCAGCGTAAATTACCTCCAAAGCTGAAAGATCCGGGCAGTTTCACAATTCCATGCATGATCGAAAAGATGAACTTCGATAAATGTCTATGTGATCTTGGGGCAAGTATCAATCTGATGCCCTTGTCAGTGTTTAATCTGTTGGGATTGCTGGCTCCAAGGCCGACAAACATTTCTTTGCAGCTAGCTAACAGATTCATCACGTATCCACGGGGAATAGTTGAGGATGTACTGGTGAAAGTGGACAAATTTATCTTTCCAGTTGACTTCATCATTTTAGATTGCGAGGAAGATAAAAGTATCCCAATCATACTGGGGAGACCATTCTTAGCCACATGAAGGACTTTGATAGATGTGCAGAAAGGGGAACTCACGATGCGTGTACATGATCAAGAGGTCACTTTTAATGTCTTCAAAGCAATGAAGTTCCCAATAGATTAAGAAGAATGTTTCAGAGTTGATTTGGTGGACCGTGTATTAAATGATAAAGTTAAGAGTCTAGTGGATTATGAACCATTGAGGAGTGTCATTGCTGAAAATTCAGAATTGGAGGATGGGGAATTCGCCGAACTTATGCAATATATGGATACCACTCCACAATTCAAAAAATTCAAAACACATGTCGAGCCATTGACGAAAGCTGGAGAGACATCGGTAAAATTAAATCCATCTCTTGAGACACCTCCAGAACTTGAATTAAAACCACTTCCAGATCAACTCAGGTACGCATTTTTAAATAAAGATTCAAAGTTACCTGTGATTATTTCTTTTGCACTAACATCTTTTCAGGAAGAAAAACTGCTACGAGTGCTTAGAGAGTTCAAATCGGCTATTGGATGGACCATATCGGACATAAAAGGGATCAACCCTTCGTTTTGCATGCATAAGATCCTGATGGAAGATGATAGTAAGCCGTCGGTTGAGCAACAAAGAAGACTTAATCCGATAATGAAAGAAGTGGACAAGAAAGAAAATTTGAAATGGCTAGATGCATGTATAATATATTCGATCTCAGATAGTGTATGGGTGAGCCCAGTGCAATGTGTACCGAATAAGGGTGGTATGACCGTGGTTTCAAATGAGAATAATGAGTTGATTCCAACACGAATAGTGATAGGGTGGAGAGTCTGCATGGATTACCATAGGCTGAACAAAGCTACGAGGAAAGATCACTTTCCACTGCCATTTATTGAGAAAATGTTGGATAAACTAGCAGTTCATGAGTATTATTTCCTTCTAGACGGGTATTCAGGCTACAATAAGATTATGATAGCTCCAGAAGACCAATAAAAGACTACCTTCACATGTTCATACGACACTTTTGCTTTCAGAAGGATGTCTTTCGGGTTGTGCAATTCTCCAGCCACCTTTCAGAGATGCATGATGGCTATATTTTCAGACATGGTGGAACAGAACGTGGAGGTATTTATGGATGATTTCTCAGTTTTCGGGGACTCTTTTGATTTATGCCTTGAAAATTTGGTAATGGTGTTGAAGAGGTGCGTTGAGATGAATCTAGTGCTGAATTGGGAAAAGTGCCACTTCATGGTACAAGAAGGAATCATACTTGGACATAAGGTTTTAAAGAAGGGACTCGAGGTGGATAGGGCTAAGCTAGAAACTATTGAGAAGTTGCCACCACCTACTTCAATAAAAGGTGTTCGCAGTTTTCAGGGACATGCAGGTTTCTACTACAGATTCATCAAGGACTTCTCCAAGATAACTAAACCACTATGCAGTTTATTGGAGAAGGATGCACAGTTTAATTTTGATGAGGCTTGCGTGTCAGCATTTGAGCAATTAAAGGGGAAATTAACATCAGCACCAATTATTACTTCTCCAGATTGGGATTTACCATTTGATCTGATGTGTGATGCCAGTGATTACGCCGTAGGGGCTGTTTTAGGGCAGAGGAAATAGAAGATGTTTCATGTGATTTATTATGCCAGCAAAACCCTTACAGATGAACAGTTGAACTACACCACCACAGAGAAAGAATTATTGGTAGTGGTGTATGCCTTTGATAAATTTCGAGCATATCTGATTGGTACAAAGGTGATAGTGTACACGGATCACGCAGAAATTTGACATTTAGTGCCAAAGAAGGATGCAAAGCCCCAATTGATCAGATGGATTTTATTGTTGTAGGAATTTGATTTGGAGATCAAGGACAGAAAGGGCATTGAAAACCAAGTGGCAGACCACTTATCTCGACTAGAGAATCCGGAAAGGGAGGCAGGCAACAAAGTTGTGATCAATGAATCCTTTTTAGATGAACAATTGTTTATGGTGAAAGGGGAAGTGCCATGGTTTGCAGACTATGTGAACTATTTGGTGAGTAAGATGGTACCTTCTGACTTGGTGGGTTATCAAAAGAAAAAAATTCTGCATGATTTCAAATGGTTTATATGGGATGAGCCATACTTGTTTAAGCAAAGTGCTGATCAAATGATAAGAAGGTGTATCCCGTATAGCGAGACCGAGGGGATTTTGCAGGATTGTCATTCTTCGTTATATGGAGGTCACTTTGGTGGAGAACGAATAGCGGCTAGAGTACTACAAGCAGGATTCTACTGGCCAAAAATTTTTAAAGATGCATTAAGTTTCGTCCAGAGGTGTGATAGATGTCAGAGAGTGGGGAACATCTCGAAAAGAAATGAAATGCCATTAAATACAATCCTCGAAGTAGAAATTTTTGATGTGTGGGGGATTGATTTCATGGGCCCTTTTGTTTCTTCTTGCGGAAATCTCTACATCTTGCTCGCAGTGGATTATGTTGCGAAGTAGGTAGAAGTGGCAACTCTTCTGACAAATGATGCCAAGGTAGTCCTCAGGTTTTTACACAGAAGTATCTTCACGAGGTTTGGGACTCTTAGGGCCATCATTAGTGATGAAGGCAGTCATTTCTGCAACAGGCAGTTTAAAGCTTTGTTGACCAAGTATGGGGTGAACCATCGTATTGCCACAGCTTATCACCCACAAACAAATGGCTAAGCGGAAGTATCAAATCGAGAAGTCAAAAGAATCCTTGAAAAAGTTGTGAATCCCACAAGAAAGGACTGGTCCTTAAAGCTGGCTGATGCTGTGTGGGTATATAGGACTGCATACAAAACCCCGTTGGGCATGTCACCATTTTAGCTCGTGTATGGAAAATTATGTCACCTTCCTATGGAGCTAGAGCACAAGGCATATTGGGCAATTCGGAAGCTCAATTTTGATTTGAAAGCTGCAGGGGAGAAACGCCTACTCCAACTCAATGAGTTGGATGAATTCCAATTACAGGCGTATGAGAATTCAAAGTTGTACAAGGAGAAGGTGAAAAAATGGCATGATCGTAAGATCATAGAGAGAAAATTCGAGTCGGGACAAAGAGTTTTGCTTTTTAACTCCAGACTTAAACTTTTTCCCGGGAAGCTGAAATCAAGATGGTCAGGGCAATTTACAGTGAAGACTGTCTTCCCACATGGTGCAATCGAAGTATATGATAAATTCCCAGATCAACCTTTTAAAGTGAATGGGCAGCGATTGAAGCATTATTTTGGTGGCGAGGTGGACAGACAAAAAGTCACCTCAATTCTTTCTTCGACATGAGATTTAGAGACAGTCAAGCTAATTGAATTTAACTTAGCGCTTAATGGGAGGCAACCCATTATTTCTATCTCTATTTTTTTAATTCAGTTTAGGTTGTTTTTATTAGTTCCTCTTCATTTTAAGTGTGATAGATTATTTTGTTTTGCCTAATTGAGTGTGTAACTGCATTTGCATTGAGAGGTGTTTGATGTAGTATAGAGTTAATGTGGTCATTCATGCTTACTCAGTAATTCATGCCTTAACAGTGTGTAGTGATGTCTATGTAGGTATCTTGGACTGAATTCATCACTGATTTGCGATCTTGAATTAAAAGTTGGCGGTCTGAGGAGCAGTGGTCATGCGGTAAGACCATATAAATAAAGACTGCATCACATACTGCATGTGCAGCATGCCTACAAACTCGGAAAAAATCACACTTAGCGCGCATGGCCAAGCGCCACCTGATCTATTGAAAAATCACGCTATCGCGCGCGCGCTGCAGGACATTGATTTTTTTTTTTTTAAGTTTTAAAAACGTGTTGTGGCTCATTCGGTCTCTCAATTGAAATAACAGAAGGAGTATCTTGCTCTCCATTACTCACACGATTCTTACTCTCCCAACAGTTACAAAATTTAAGCACCACGTCTCCATCCGTTCATCTCACTCCATATCGTGCGCATCAGCTACTTCCTACCCACGACCATCAGTTACACGGATATAAACTAGGGTTTTCAGATTGGGGTTGTGCAGAATACAATTTGGGGGTACTCCATCATCGGTTACCACTCCCATTCATTGCAAGGCAAGGAATCACTCATTATAAAATCTTCATCTTCAACATTCAATTGCAAATGGGTCCGAAAAAAGCACGCTCTTCTTCTTCATCATCGTCGTCCTCTAGCAGTCAAGGGGAAGATGTTGTGGATCATACCAACTTCTTAAGTCTAGACGCCCAAATGGAATATTACAGAATTGTGGCAAAAACTTTTGTGAATGAGAGGGGACTCAAGCTTGAGCAACAAGATGGTCAATTGTGGAACATGATTTGAGAGAGGGGATGGCTTGGATTGACTGCCACGCCCATGCCTTCCCCCATAGGTATTATCAGAGAATTATATGCGAATGCAAAGGAGACGATGAGTGGGTTATCTGTGGTTCGCGGAGTTCAAGTGGATTTCAGACCTCCAGCAATCATGGCAGTTTTCAGGTTACTTGACACACCCTCAACTGGGTCTACTAATTGGGTAGAAGGGGCACACTTGGAAACAGATTTGGAAATGGTCATTACTGAGTTGTGAGTGCCAGGAACGAAGTGGACTTACAAGGCTGACACGAATCAGCCTCGAATATTCCCAGCATCAGCCCTGAATCGATATGCCAAGGCGTGGAATTTATTTATATGTGTAAAGCTTGTTCCGTCGTCTCATTAGCATGAAATCACAGCGGAGAGGGCAATAATTCTGTGGGGCATAATCACAAGGAAGTACATTAATGTAGCCCACCTGATACATCAGAATATGTTACGGTATATGCGTGGGAGCACGACTGGGAGTATCCCACATGCATCTGTCTGGCCTGTGTGCCCAGCAAGGAGTCCAGTGGGATAATGAACAAATGCAGAATCCGAGTCAAGATATCACACATGCAACCATTGCAAAATTCGAGGATTGGGCAGGAGGTGCGATGAAAAGGCTTCATTATCCAGTCCACATTCTCAGAGCCACCACCGTAGCCCTCTCACACAGATGAAGTGGGCCCGTCAACTCAAGCACCTGTTGCACTGGGGATCGACAGCTTCGAAGGTTGGAGCGAAAGGTCGATGCGATGTACGACAATTTTGCAGCATTTGCTACGGGTCTCACGAGGTCATTGGCGGAGGCATTTTCACAACAAGGGACCATTGTTCGGGACTACCATGACATATCCACCACCGGATTCACCACCTGACGAGGGTGGTGCAGCTAAGCACTAGGGGAGTTTCCTCTAACCATATACCTTCATTCATTGGGGCAATGAATATTATAAGTTTGGGGGTATTGGGGTAGAAGTATAGTTGCATATAGTATGTGCATGTTAATTTAGAATGTTTAGTTTAAATTATCATATAGTATGTGAATGTTTATGTTTTTTTTTTGTCTTTAGTCATTATTACTTGTGTTAGTATATGTTTAGTTGCAGTTTATGTTTAGTGCATGTCTCACAAGTTTTAGCTTTATGGAAATTTTGTCTAGCCTATGATGAATGTGAATTTTGAGGATTGTTGAATATGTTGGATAACATGAGCTTAGACATAATGTTTTACACGATGTAATTCATAATGCTGTCTAAATGATTTCGGTTTGTACTTCCATGTTCACAATTGTTTGTAGGCATAAGAATGATGTGTTGCATTGCTCAATAGAAAATGTGGTTTTAAAAAGAGAAATATGCAGAAAATGGACTTAGACTGTACAAAACATCAATATTCAAACTTTGGGAAAACATGGGTATGCTATGTATAAAAAAAAGAAAACAAATAGCAGTAACGTGGCTAGTCTTATTTCGGGGCCCTAGCTACTTGAGTAAGTACGCCCGTAGGGGTGTCTCAACACCTAGCGCCCTAAGGCTTTCATAGTCTGGGAGTCGTTGGTTGAAAGCTCGCTAAGGGGTAGCAGTGTTTGCCTAATGGAATGAGGCATTGCACAGTCATTAAAAAAAAGAAAAAGAAAAGAAAAGAAAAAAAATAGCAATAAACACCGCGGGAAAGAGCGAAAATCGCCCTCGTGAGTAGCAATAAAGCAGTTAAGCCCATTGTCGAACCTTAGTTTGTTTTGATATGTTGGAACAGTCTTTGTTGCATAAGTATACATGAGTCTTGATTTAGACTGTATTTTTCTGTTTCGAGCAGTTTAGAAGGTATATTCTTTGCTTAAATCAAGTTTTGGTGAACACAACACACACACACAACATCTTTATAGCATATATGAATTATTTGAGTGTATGATATTATGCCTATAGTTTGGTTTGAATTTGTATTCTTGAATCTGGATAATTCGCTGAGGCATTTTAGACTGAAATTCTGTTAGAGCTGGAACAAGGTGAGACTAGTTTGCATCATGATTTAGTTGCATAGCATGTAGTTGCATTTTCAGTGTGTATTAGTATGCATTGCTTGAGGGAAAACAATAGTTCAAGTTTGGGGGTATTTGATAAGTGGGTTTTATACCTACTTATTGAATACCAATTCACGAGAACTATGCTCATCTCAAGTATATTTTAGTGTGATTTTATGCATTTCATAAAATTTTGCATTTCATGTACTAAGAACTCCTTGGGTGTACAAGTGCAGGAAATGGCATAGCTTGACAATGGTTGGTGGCAATGGAGCTAATGGAGGTTGGAGCAAAGAAACCAAGCATTAGCAGGACAAATGAACAAGAGCAGCAGAACAAGGATGTAGCAGCAGCAGAACACATAATCCAAATTGCAGAAGCCGCGCGGCTGCATGGTTACACATGCATAAACACGTGCGCCCGCGCGATCACTCGAACTAACCAAATTTTAAAGATGCGCGCTCGCGCGACGATTATAAAGGGAACTCGCACGCCCGGGCGCGACCTCTGCGGCTACTAATTAATTTTAATTTAATTTTTAAATTGTAAGAGTTGGGTTGGATAAATACAATTCTGGTTGGCAGCAGGCGGATTATTCATTAGTTTTTACGTGTTTTTGACAAGAGAACTAGGGTTTACACACTTTGAGAGATTTCCATTAGAGAGCCAAGCATAACATCATTATTTTCTATTTCTTCTTTGGAATTCAGTCATTGTGGATGCTTTACTTTTATGTTGCTGGATATTAGTGAGGATTTGAACGTTACGTTGGGATTGTAATCAGCAATTGGGTTTGATCGATTCTCTCTTCTCTCTTTCAATTGTTTGTTTATTTTTCATGCGTTCCTTTGATCCCATAACGGCTTTTGGTTCAGTCATGAACTAAACTCCATTATGGGATTTTAACGGAGTTTAATACGTAGTCTAACTTATGGTCTGATTGCTGGACTGTTTTGCGTATTATAAGGAATTTCTATCATGGTTGATTTGCATCTATGAATGACTGATCATCATTCATTTTATGTGCTTGTATGGAATTGAAAAATAACATACGAGTATGGTTGTAATCATGATAGCATGTGTACATGGGGCTGTTTTGCTTAGCTTTGTATTTCGTGAATCAGATAGACATATTATTTCACCGTATGAGTTAAATAAGGGTTTGTGCTTAAATTCAATATTGATGCAATCTCACATAGAAATATAGTGCGGTTTGTTTTATTGATGATTACATGGTGTCTATTGCATGTGGATGTTATGTAAGTAGGTCATGATACATTAAAAATGGTTATGTCTACATTACTGCTCCTGGCTACTTTTCTATGATACGTGAACAATCTTGCATGATGGTTGTAATTAGATGAACTGTTAAATGAAGTTAGGATCCCATTATCTCTAGATTTGATTTATTACATTATTATTCTTATTTTAGGTATTAATTGCATTTAGAATAATTCACAATTATAAGCATTAGTTTAAGCATATAAAAATAGTGATTTAGTTGATGCATAATAGTTTAATTTAGAACACTTTCTCCGTGGATCGATACTCGACTTACTCTGTATTGCTTGTTGACACATGTATGCTTGCATGAGTTAGAGCTTTTTTGTTAGAACTAAAAAAAAGAGGCAACACTTCCTAATTTGTTCGTTTTACATCCGAATTGACTCATTCGAAAGCCTACAACTCACAAATTACATCATTTACGTGTTCGTATAAGCATTTTACACTTTCGAATCCGTTAACTCAGAATTCACCTTTGAGTTCATTTTTGAGCATTCGTTTAACGTTTTCGACCGTTCAATACTCGTTTTCTTCTTTATAAGTTGGAATTCGAAGATTCTTGTGCCAACGACTCTTAATTACCTTATCTCACATGTTGACATTGGAAACCAATGTTTTCAAGTCACACGACAACTTTTGACCTTTAATCCGAGATTTTTACATTTTCAACGTTTAATGTCTATTTTCGCAAAATTCGCCAGAACTTCGTTACTCGTGTTCTATAAGCTAAATCAAATGGAACACTCCATTGATTCATTATCTACATCCTAACCAATCAAGATATACATACCTTATCTATGGTGGTTTTTAATTTGTCCATCAACAACAATATTAACACTCAACGATTTCTACGATTTTGAACTTACGCAAACATTTACGATTTCCATTCGATCATGACTTATCAATGTTTTCATTATTAATAGTCATCCTTATTCCTCCTCACTAATCATGCACCACCAATCTACGATTCTCTACGAGAAAGAAATCGAAAAAAATGAAGATGAATGATTATGAACTATTACCTTTGTCGTTCTTTGCATTCTTGACTAAACATATATTGTTTACTTTGAAGTAGATTGATCACTTGTTTCTAGCTCTTTCTCTCTCTCAATATATGTTGGCTAGTATTTGTAAACTCTCAAATGAATTAACCAAGCTTCTATTTATAGAAATCTCAAAGTGAGGGCTTAATGGTCAATAAGCCATTCCACCTCCTTAATCACCTCCTTACTATTCCAAGCTTAACCATCAATTATTCTTGGTCTCCACACTTACTTAGCCATCAAGTATACTTGCTAATCACCTAGCTTATCCTTTACTTGCTCATTACTTTAATTACTTCTTAATCACCTAACTTATCTCTTGCTTGCTCATCACATTTACTTAGCCTCCAAGCATAAGCACTTTACTTGATCATTAATTAACTTATCCTTTGCTTAACCACCAAGTACTTTACTTAGCCTTTAAGTATCTTGCTCACTACACAAATTACTTGGTTATCACACAAAATCCTTGATCACCAAGATTAACCATAAAATCAAGGGTTGCTCCATGTGTCACCCTAATCCATTAGATTCTCACTTTGGGCTTTTAGCTTTAATTAGCTTATCTCATACTTTGGGCTTTCATTTAACAAACACATGGGCTTGTTCACTAAATCACTTTGGAACTTAACCATTTCTACCATTAGGCTTAACCAATCCTATACTTGACATGTATAATTCTTAACACATCCTACAAGTCCAATCCATTTGCTTAAAGCCTTATAACGTATAATTTACGTTTTAATCTCGTATTCCAACTCGTATACTAATTCATACTATACGATATACCATCATTCATACATACTCATATAATACTTTGTATCATACTCGTATTCATTACATCGTACAATACCTTCGTATTATACGATCATTGTTTGAATTCATTATACGCATTTCATTTCCTTCTCGGAAATCACTTTCCCTAACCGTTAGGTTTTAAGACCGCAGGCGAAAAACTGCGTTTGTCATAAGTGAAATATTATAGAATATTCCATCTCACCTCGATATTCTATCGTTACTTATTTTTCGGAAGTTCAAAAATAATTCCCGAGCAAAAGTACGTGAATAGTGTTTTTCGGAAAATTTCTCGGAAAGCTTTTATTTTCGTCTTAGAAATTCAAACACTTTAATTCTATCACGTAGCCAAAATACTACGACGTTTTGACATATCTAGGTCATATAACGACCTTCAATTAGTCTACTCCAATAAACAATCAAGTAAATTTATTTAACTCATACAATCAAATAAAAATTTAATTCTCCTAAAAATCCAATTTTCTCGGGCGTTACATTAACGCTTTCACGTAATTAATTCCCTATAATAGGGTTGTTCATCTCAGTTTAACATACGAGTCCCCACCAAAGGAAGTTTGGTTTGGATAAGTTTTAAGGGTAATTTAGAGTTCAACATACATCAACTAAGGATTAGTTGAATCAAAAGTTCAGTAACAATGTAAAGGTTCAATAATAACGTAATACAGAGTAGTTATGAACCATAAATGAGTATTGTAAAGCAACAAATTCATGCTTTAAGAATAAATTCAAAGCATTGAAAAGATATAATACACCTTGCTTAAACAAAATGGTAAGCTAAGGTTACAATTTCAAACAAGATTAAAACTTTGCTCAACAGAATCAAGAACTTGCCTTGCGTGTAGGCTAAAAAGTTATAACGCACGTTCCCAAATATCTTATACACATGTCATCATAACATAATTAGTTACCACATGTTCACGGTACATAACTGAATATCTATTTCATTTACAACCCTTCGGTATTAGGTTTAACTACATGATTAAACCACACTTTTAATGCGATAACACAAATCTTCAGTTATCACATAACTCAATGATTACTCATAATAATTTTCATATTTGGTATTATAACAACACCACAATATGATAAATCACATTTAATAGTCATAACATTACATTATATTAACAATTATAGAATTTTATATTTAATAATCAAATTCATGGGCCAAATCGCTAACTCGGAGTCGCAGCGCCCAGCTTTTTATCGAATCGGTCTTTGCGGTATTTCATTTACTCACGTAATCAAGCATTGCGGCGCTACCATACTTTCGCTAACAGTAAAGAGTGGCGCCAACATCGCTGCTTTTACTTCTGATCATTGGCGTTACGGTGACTGCAAGACAAGATTCAGAAGAGGCGGTTTCGTGAAGAACACAAAGCAAAGCCAAATTGGCCTAAAAGCTCTATTCTAACAGCCATTCCAACTTACCCAAGTTATATAAACTTCACAGAAACAACAATTAATATTCCTAACATATTTCTAACCATATAAACAACATAAACTTCCATATTACAACCTTTAAATTCACTTTTTTTTTTTTACTATTTATTCACTTTTTGACATTCTTAGCAAAATTAATCACTGTGAATTCTTTTTTCAACTAAAACAGTTTGTTTAAAACCCTTTGTTTTTGTTTCTTCATATATTTACACAATCAAAAATCAATTTACACTTTATATCATGAATTGAGTATTAATTTTGATTCTAAACTAAGCCATATCATACATATATCACTATAATTTATTGTAAACATGATTTCTTCACATATATAATGTTTTCATATATTATCCTACTCTAAATCATATACTAAACATATAAAAATAGATTATATAAACAAATTAACATATACAAGCCATATATTCAACAATTATCATAAAAATAAATTTACAGAGAAATAAAAATATATTTTTCAGTGAAGAACAATGAAGAACAAAACTAATAATTTAAAAGTTGAATTGTTACCTTCAAGTTCTTGTTTAACTAACAAAGATGATAACAACCTCCTTGTTTTCTCTAATTCACAATTAGTTTTCTCTTTTTCTTTCTCTCTTTTCTCTTTGTTTTTCTTTCTTCTTCTAAACTTAACGTAGTATATAACTGATGTAATATATAATATAATTGATATATAATATACGTAATATAGCTGACATATACATATATTACATATTAATACATATTATAACTAATATTAATTATAATTTTTTTTGAAAATCAAAAGTCATAAAGCTTGTTTGGCAAAATTGAATTAAAATAATAATTCAAAAACTATAATACTTTGTTTGGTAAAACTAAATTAAATCTCTTTTAATTTATTTTAATAACTCATTTACTAAATAGTTTAATTGTCACACTTTATTTAATTAAATTCTAATATTCAAATTCAATTAAATTAAAGTTAACATCAACCTATTAAATTAAAATGCCACATAATCAAATGACCACAAAATTATAATTTTATTATAATTTTATTTAATAAATTAATACATCACTTTTACTTACTAACTTAAATTAAAATGACATTATAACAATTATTTTAATCTAATCAATTGTCTAATTTAATTATTAAATTAAATTAGATTATTACCACCTAATAATTAATTCATCACTCTTTTAATTTACTTAACTTCAACACCCAAAATTACCGAATATCAACTTAATTAATACATTACACTTAATCAAGTTAATTCCCACAACTCATGAATTATTTATTTAAATAATAAATAATCAAATTAAACAAATATTTATTTAACAATAAAAACATTAACTAAAATATTTATTTAATTCAATAAATATTTGAAATTACATATAAAAATTCTGGATTGTTACAGTCACACTATTTAACAAAATAGTGAGGACTACTATAATAACCATCTTGGACCATTACTCCACTTCCCGACTAGCCCTAGCTACATTCTTGCATTCTGAGAAGAACAATAGAACCAAAAGAAAAAGGGTGAGCTCAACTAGCCCAGTAAAGAATATTATAACTAAGATAATGTAGAACAAATTATCCTTAATCTTCAACAGAAAAAAAATCTGATAGAATACAATAAACAGTAAATTTTAGATCAACAACTGTAGCGGAAACAACAATCCATTAGAAGAGTCAAGTAGAGCATGATGTCTACTATCTTCTATGATTTAAAAGTCCATCATCAATATTTTATCCATGTAACACTAATAAATAATTATTTCCAATCAACGAATTATATTTGCACTATAGGCCAAAGATATTCGTTTGTATCACCAATGGTCATGATCATGCCAAACACTTGTCCATCTATGCACTACAGACCAAAGATGACTTTCACCACAGACCTTTATATGTAACATTAAAGGTCATCATTATACCAATACACATTTCCTGGTCATAATACCAATCAACAGTCCATCTTTGCACCGCTGGCCAAAGATGACTTTAAGAACAATATAAACATGAGGATGATGACAATGATATAAAGAACCAATCAAGTTAGATCAATGATAAATATTAGAGATTTATAATTCAATTTATCTAGAGTTCAAAAATGTCCAAATTGTCAACATGATAACTAATCGTGGAGTAAAATTCAAGAATGATATTAATGTATCAATAATAATTTTCACAGAAAAAGAAAATTAAATTCTGTTATGAATAGTACTCTTAAATAGTACTCATTAATAGTACCATATGAATAGTATCCATGAATACTACCCTGACATGAAAAGATTAAAATTTAATAAGAAGTTCAGACCAATATTCTAGTGAAATGATATTAGATGAAACGCAAACCTTAAGGAATTTCTAATCATTTCAGGAATTATAGAAGCAATACTTGCTATAGTAAGTTTAAATTTAGGAATTTGAAATGAAATAATATCATTTACATAATATGAAGTATGAAAGAAAATGATATCACATACGAGTATTGAAAGAAAATAACATCCTTTACCTCAGTAGAAACTAGATCTGACTGGAATAACAGATATTATCTTGAGAAAATCTTGTACTATAAGCTAGACTCAAAGTATTCTTATACTCAAAAGAAATACTCATAATATTGCAGTAGGGACGCTTGTAATTTTTGGTGTGTTTAGGATGTAATTTAATCTGCCTAAATTTTTTTTTCTTCTTTCCCTAACTTTTTTTTTTCTTTCAAAGTCTAACTTCCTCATTTATTATTGGTTGAGGCCCACACCTTTAGAAAACATGGTTTGCAGGAGAAATTATCAACCAACCAACTTAGAAAAAAAAAGGACAACGACAATACTGCTTTTGAAAACAAAGCATTCAAATACAATTTGCTCACCTCCGTCCCTTTTATCACATGTTTATATATATATATATATATATATATATATATATATATATATATATTTAAACAATTATAATATATTTGAATGAATATTTTATCGGAGAAGATAATTGTCATTCCATATAAAAACATGCCAAACTTTCAACAAATGTTTCATGTGAAATTCCTTCATTTATATGAAAATTGAACCAATATCCAACACATAATAATTATTCACAATTAATATTATAAGCTCACATTATTGACAACCAGATCATTCTCAGAAAATAGGAGGCTTTTCGATATCCCTTATACATAGGATGCCTTAATCTTTACAACTCAACATTTATTAAATATCATAAATCATCAAGTACATTTTTCAGAACCTTAAACATGGTTCAAAAATAATAAGTTCATCTAAAATAATTAATCTCATTGCATTACTTCTGATCCTTATCATTCAAGTAGCACACAACATTACCTTGAATCCTTAAGTTGCAAAACAGTTATTTTTGTAAGATTGAGCTTGACAACTGAGCAAATCTAACAGTTTTCATGCATCACGTAGCACATAATATCATGCTCAAATTATTCATCATAATCTTTTGACAAACATATCATACATGATGTATTTCACATTTTAATTAAAGATTGAGTTATATAACTCAATCATTTGTCATAAATTGACTTTCACAGTATATAGAGTATCATATGTAGTTCCACATGCATATAACAGTCTAGATTATAAACAATCAGTTACCAAGTTTATAAGGCAAATAAAAACTGAAAGACTTTCTTGGCTCGTAGATTACCAATTACAGCTTTACCGCTTTGCGTTTATCCTACATCAGTTTATAAGTTCATATACACAAGCATCAAGTACACATACAATGAAATCAATTAGATTACATTGACTCTTAGTCTTGATCTTTCATTTTAACATATTTTCTTCTAATCGTCACCCAATGTTTAATTGAGTATTTAAGGTTCTATAAACTTAATTAAGATTAAATAAGTAAACTTTTATCTTATCTTCCTTTACGCTTTCCTTTGTTTGACATTTAACATTTAGTTAAGTCCTTTAAAGATTTCCATTATATCACTTTATGTGAATAATGTTTATTAGGAATTATTGAGTTACATTCATCTAATGTTTCACCATCCTTATTTTAATTTCAGACTCAAACAATAAGTTAAGTCTTTAAAGTTTCTCATTATACCACAATAAGTGTTTAATGTTAATTAAAATAAAATATAATTAATTACCCTTAACCATACTTATAAACCTTCTTATATGCGTCTGGCCAGAGACCGGCACTGCGGCATTCGGTTAAGCTTGGCTACTGGCGTTGTGGTGCTGGTAATGAATTTCAGTTAACCAAGTAGATCGGTGTGGCAGTGCTCGAAATGGCCTAGGGCCAGGTGTTGTGGCGCCTGTTCGCAGAACCAAATTCTGCAACTCTGAGTTCTTGCTCTAATTTGACCATTCCTCCTTCCAACCTTCATAACTTGATCATTAAACATCCAATTGAGTCCGTTTTTTATTCTACAGGCTTCTGACTCCTAAAACTACAACATACCATAAAATCAACATCTTCCATAAATATTAACAAACTATTCTAATGACCTAATTTCAGAATTCATACCAAATTTTTATGTTTTAACATGTTTAGCGAAATCGTTCCCCACGAATTTGATTTGACTCCATTTTAGTTCATTCAACTTGGGTTGTTTTCGTTTCTCAAAAGAGAACAACAATTCATCTTCAATTTATAGAATATAACATGAATTTCTAGCCAATTTTAGTCTCAAAATAGACCAAAACATACATATATAAACAAAACTCAAATTTCTCCTTCAAACATATTTTCATAAATTTGATTACTTCAAAATCCTTCTTAGATGATATATAACAAATTACATACACCCAAGAACAGATATAATCAATTTCTTAAGAAATCAACCACCAAACTCCATTATAATGAAGTTTTCTAAGATATAAAACTAAGAACTTTTAAATTTAGACAATTACCTTTGATTCCTTCTATAAATTAGCTAGATGATGAAGAAAATTTGGTTAAACTTCTTCCCTTGATCCTCTAAAGCTTTCTCTCAAATCATAGTAACCCCATAAACTTTCCCTTTCTCTCTGAGTTTTCTCTACTCTTATGAATGAGGAATAAACTGATTATGAAATTTTACGTGATTTCAATTTAGATCCGTTACTGAGAGAAGAGGAGTCTCATCTGTGAAAAAAACAAAGGGTCTTTAGGGTCTCTAGGCCATGTTTGGCTAGAACCCCAAATAACCCCTTATCCATTTATTTTAATATTATTTCTATTATAAGCTCCACCAAATATCACACTTCTTTTAATTTAATCATAATCTTTAGTTAGTTAACACAATATTTACTTAGACAATATAATTATAATTTTATTTAACAAATCATTAATCCTCTAGTTTAATTATTTAATTAAATTAGAATTTTACCATTCCATTAGCATAATAAAATATGCACCGATTATAAAATTATTTAATCAATATTATCACACTCAAATAAATTATTTCATAATAATTTCCATCAAATATTTATTTTATTCGATAAATATTTTAACTATTTAAAAAATTCACAATCGTATTACATTAACATATTACGTTTATATGTATTATATTACTTTCTCATTTTATTAAAACAAATATATTTATATTAATTCTGTGACACCCCCAAAACAGGTATACATCACCCATTCTGAGTTGTCAAAAACAAGGTACAGAAATAACTACAACTTTATTGTTACAACATATAAACTGTGAATTTAAATACGAGATATTGCCATCTAGACAATATCCATATACAAATAAATCCTCATCATAATTATTGATACATTATTTTACAAAATGGTGAGGACAACTAAACAACTCTTTAAAACCATCATTCCATACCCACTTGCGTACTTACTACATTCTCGCCTCCCGAGAAGAAAAATGGAACAAAAAGGAAAAGGGTGAGCTCAACTAGCCCGAAGAAAGAATATTATGACTAAGATAATACGTAACAAATTATCATTAGTCTTCAACAGGAAAAATTTAATAGAATACAATAGACAACAAGTTTTAAATTAATACTCACAAATGAAAATATTAATTCATAGAAGAGTTACGTGAGGATGAAATCTACTAATATCTATGAATTTAACGATCCATCATCAATATTTTTATCCTCAGAACATCAATCAATACATATCTCGGAATCATATATTCATCCTTGTACTACGAGCCAAGGATATTCATCATTGGTCATGTTCATCTAAACGCTTTGCTCATCATCTTTGCACTACGGGCCAAAGATATTCATCGAAAATCATTCATCTTTTTGCACTACGTGCCAAAGATATTCAATAATATCATCATTTAAGACCGAGGATGATGAAAAATATTTTTAAAGAAACGAATCCAGTGAAACAAAATGACAAGGATTAAGGATTAAGGATTCGTACTTTGTTTTATCCATGTCCAAAAATACCTCAAAAATAATCATAGTGGTGTAAAATTCTAGAATGATTAAAACATGGATACAATCAAAGTTAGTATCCGAGAATAGATATTTTGGACAAAAAGAAGAAATTTCATTTTCTATGAATAATTGTCGTATTAAGTGAATAGTGTCGTATACGTGAATAGTGTCGTATACGTGAATAGTAACTTCGACATCAAAAGTTCCAAATTTGATAAAAACTTCAGATCAATATTTCAACATAATGATATTGAAGAAATAATATCATTACGAAAAAAAATAATATCCCTTACCTCGGAAAGACAAGATTTAACTGGAATCTTTGGATATAGGCTATAACTTGAACTTTCACCGTATAGCAATACTCAAAGTATACTCAAAATACTCACAAGAATACGCCGATAATATAGAGAGAAAACTTGAGCCGTTGTAATTTTCAATTCTAACCTAAGCACCCTATTTATAGGAAAATGCTTAGAACACCAAAGTAGAAAATTTAATAAAATAATAATATATATAACAAATTCTCTCGTACACTTTCTAGATTTTGAATTCAAACATTTACATCACATGCTAGGCTGCCCACAAACAAAAAAAATGTTTTTCATTCTTTAAATATTTTAAACTTCCAAAAATCAATTATTTCGTAGCTTCGGAACTTCAATAATTCACAATAAATAGCCCTTTTGTCAGAAAATTCAAATCTCGATTGTTTTTATAGGAAATCCAATTCTCTACAACTTTGCAGAAGAAAGTTTTTCCAAATTCCAAACAAATATTGACCGAAATCTACAAACGGGTGATTTTAGAGGCTATAATCAAATTTCAGTCAATAAATAGGGTCCACCGACATGTTTAACATGTTTTAAACATTTATTGCAACAAAAATACTCTTCCTCCTCGTATACTCATATATCTCACATTCGTTGTAAAAATATCACCATTATTATATTATTAAAATATAATAATATATATATTTAAATGAATTATTTTATCAGAAAAAGATAAAATTTCAATTTTCAACAATTGTCACATTAAAATTTTTCTCCATCTATAAAATCAATATTTCCTCATCATATGAATCAATAATTAATTATTCATAAATAATATTACAGAATCACAATATTGACAACCAGTGCGCCTCAGAAAGAGGGGCTTTCCAATAAGAATTTCTTCTTACCAAGTGCAATGATTAGGTGACCAAACCTCTCCTTAGACAGAACTTTCTAGACATTGCCAATAATGTTATCTAATAATATTATTCAGATAATATGAATTATTGCTTCGATAATGAAAAATACTGTGTAATGATAATTATTGAAATAACAGCAATATAAAATATCAACGCAACAATTATTTAACCAATAAAATAAAATACTAAATAAAGAATTATCAGTAACCATTATTGAGTAGTGCCTTCTTACGTAAAGAGTCAATAATTGGTGCAATACTGCAGTGTCTTCTTTTGTGCAACAACGCGCGTACATCGTGTTTTTTAACCACCGGGTATTCCAACGAAGGTAAACGGAACAACTACGCTAGTTATTTTTAAACAACTTATATTTGTCGCTTTCTTCCTCCAATCGCTTTCAGTTATGGGCTCCACACATGGTCGCTACGCCATCGCATTTAATATTCCCAAGCGATCGAATATTCCACGACCAAACGAATATTCCCCGAATAACAATGAATATTTTATAACCACTTGCTTATTTTGAAATATTTGCGTATTTTACCCATAACTATCCACATTAATCACATCAACCCTTACTATTTCAAAATAATAATTAGAGGAAATTAAATTTCATTTATTAATTATTTGGGGTCTTACAACCTCCCCTCCTTATGAAATATCGTCCTCGAAATTGACATACGTACCTGGTGTTTCGAAAAGGTGAGGATACCTCGCTTTCATTTCCGTTTCCAATTCCCAGGTCATTTCTTCTATAGCATGGTTCCTCCACAAAACTTTAACTTGTGGTATGACCTTCGTGCGTATGACATGCTCCTTCCTATCCAAGATCTTGACAGGTACCTCCTCATACGTTAAGTCTTCGGCTATCTCATCCGGTTCTAACTCAATAACGTGGTTCGGGTCTTTCACATATTTACGAAGTACAGATATGTGAAACACATTATGAACACGAGACATACTTGGAGGTAACGCGAGTCTATAGGCTATATTTCCTACTCGGTCAAGAATTTGAAATGGACCAATAAATCGTGGATTGAGCTTTCCTCTCTTCCCAAATCTTGTAACTCCCTTCCATGGAGGAACTCGCAACAATACATGATCCCTATACTAAATTCCACGTCCTTTTGATGAAGATCCGCATAACTCTTTTGTCGATCTTGTGCCGCTTTATATCGTTGTCGAATCATTTGGATCTTTTCGGTGTCATACGTGCTTAACTTCGGGTCCCAACAATGTTGCTTCACCCACCTCATTCCAACATATTGGAGCTTACACTTTCGTCCATATAATGCTTCAAATGGAGCCACACCTATACTTGCACGATAATCATTGTTGTGGAAGAATTCCACCAATGGTAAATACTTATCCCAACCGCCCTTGAAGTCTAGGATACTGAGTCTTAATAAATCTTCAAGAGTTTGAATAGTCCTCTCGATTGTCCGTCTGCTTTTGAGGATGGTATGCCAAAATCAATCGTAAATCCAGTACCCATAGCTTTTTGCAAGCTAACCCAAAATCTTGAAGTGAATCTTGGGTCACGATCCGAAACTATAGATACTGGCATGCCATGCAACCTCACAATCTCATTTACATACATACTAGCAAGACGTTCAAGAGAATAAGTCTCCGTGATCGGCAAGAAATGTGCAGACTTGGTTAATCTATCAACAATAACCCAAATAGAATTTATGCCTTGAGAAACCGTGGGAAGACCCGTAACGAAATCCATGGTAATGTGTTCCCACTTCCATTTCGGAATCTCAAGTGGTTGCAATGGTCCCTTAGGCACTTGATGCTCCGCCTTTACACGTTGACAAGTTAAACATGTTGAGATAAACTTTGCAATCTCTCTCTTCATATTGTTCCACCAAAATGTATGTCGAAGATCACGATACATTTTAGTACTTCTAGGATGAATTGCAAATGGTGTATTGTGTGCCTCCATCATGATCTTGTACTTCAAATCAGAATCGTTAGGAACACAAAGTCTGGAGTGGACTCGAAGTATTCCTTCTTCATCAATTCGCCCTAGAATAACACCTTCTTGTACTTTCTTCTTCATATGCATCAGCTCCGGGTCGGTGGCTTGAGCAACCTTAACTTTTTCTATTAAGTGGGCTCTATGCGTATACTTGACATCATCGCACTCGTTCCTGCATATGATCTTCTACTCAATGCGTTAGCTACCACGTTCGCTTTTCCAGGATGGTATTGAATAGTGTGGTCGTAGTCTTTCAATAGCTCGAGCCAACGTCGCTGCCGCATGTTGAGTTCTTTTTGAGTGAAGAAATATTTAAGGCTTTTATGGTCTGAATATATCTCCACTTTCTCCCCATATAGATAGTGCCTCCATATCTTTAGCGCGAAAATGACTGCTGCCAACTCTAGATCATGAGTAGGATAATTCCTCTCATACTCTTTAAGTTGTCGTGAGGCATAGGCTATGACTTTCCCACGTTGCATGAGAACACATCCTAACCCTTTGCCTGAAGCATCACTGTAGATAACAAATCCATCCGAACCAGATGGTATTGTTAGAAAAAGTCAAAATAAGTCTCCTCTTAAGCTCTTGAAACTCTTCTCGCATTCCTCGCCCATACTTAATTTTATATCTTTCCAAGTCACCGAAGTTAATGGAGTAGCGATTCGAGAAAACCCTTCCACGAATCTCCGATAATAACCAAATTAAGCCCAAAAAGCTACGTGCTTGATCACCGACTTTCGTTGCTCCTAACTTTGTATTGCTTCAATCTTCGGCAAGTCAACAGATACTCCATGTTTTGACACCACGTGCCCAAGCAATGCTACTTCCTCAAGCCGAACTCGCATTTCTTCAACTTAGCATATAGCTTGTTTTCACGAAGCCTTTGGAGTACCAAATTTTCAAATGGTGCTCATGATCTTTACTGACTTTTGGAATATTTGAGGATGTCATCAATAAAAGACAACAACGAATTGATCCAAATATTCCTTGAATACTCGATTCATCATATCCATGAAAGCCATAGGAGCATTAGTCAATCCGAAAGACATAACTAAGAATTCATAATGCCCATACCGAGGAGTTACAAGCGGTCTTTGGAATATCCTCGATTCTAATTTTCAAATGATGATATCCGGAATCGAAGATCGATTTTTAAAAAGAATTGTGCTCCTTGCAATCGGTCAAACAAGTCATCAATACGAGGTAGAGGATACCTATTCTTGATAGTGACATGGTTCAATTCCGATAGTCAATACAAAGTCGCATACTCCCGCTTTTCTTCTTTACAAATAAAACAGAGCACCCCAAGGAGATGTACTAGGATTTAATGAAACCGATGTCCAACAACTCCTGTAGTTGGACCTTTAACTCCTGAAGTTCAATAGGAGCCATTCGATATAGGGTTTTAGAAATGGGCTTTGTACCAGGTTCAAGGTCAATAAAGAACTTAACTTCACGTTACGGGGTAGGCAAGGAAGTTCTTCAGGAAATACGTCAGGAAAGTCAATAACAACAGGAATATTATTCAAATTTGACGTGTCTTTATTCAAATCCATAACATGAGCTAAGAAAGCTTGACATCCATGTTTCAATAAATGAATAGCTTTATGATTAGATATGACAGTGATTGATTTTAATGGTTTAGTTGCTAGAATTCGAACAACAGGTTGTTTAGGAATATGAAAACTAACAACCTTACGAAAACAATCAATTTTGGCATGATGAGTAGTTAACCAATCAATCCCTAAAAACACATCAAAAGCAAGTATCTTTAAAGAGATAAGGTCAACAGTAAAGGTGATGGTGCCAACTTGGATCAAACAAGACTTATAAACAAAGGGATGTGATGAAAGTTTCTCCTAACGGAGTTTCCACGAGATAGGTCAAAGTCTAATTTTTCCTAATCAAATTTAAACGTTGAGCACAAGTAGGAGATAAATGAATGGGTAGCACCGATCAAGTAAGGTATAAACTTCAAAGAATTTATAAATAGCTTACCCGTGATCACCTCGTTTGGGTTCCTCGCATTTTGACCAATCACAACAAACGCTCTTTCGAGAACTGCTGACTTTGACTTTTACGGGATGATCTTTTTGAGTCACCGTCCCCATTGAACTAGGTTTCGCTATCTGCGTACAATCTTGAGCGATATGTCCTTCCTTTCCACAATTATAGCATACCTTGAATCTGTTGTGGCGCTTTGGATTTGATATGTCCCTCTTTCCGCATTTATAGCATATGACCGGTGGTCATTCTCCTCCTTGGAACCCGATTCTTTCTTTGCACCGCTGCCTTCACATGGTCGTTGTTGAATCTCCTCTTTTTAAAATCTCCTCCCACTCGCTTCTTCTATTTTCATGGCCATGATTACCACCGTAGTGGTTACCATTTTGTCCGCTTTTTTCTTTCTCCACCGGGTTATCGTTGTTTTGTTGATCGCTATCTCCTAGATGATCCTCGATTGTGGTACCTCATTGACCGTACTTTTCGTTATCTCGCTCTAACAATTGAGCCTCATTAACAACATCTCGAATAGAGAAAAATTTATGAGAGATGAGATATTGATGTATGCCGGGTTTCAAACCTCTCGTAAACATCCGCGTCATGCGTTCCTCATTCTCCACCAAATGAGGTGTAAACACGATAACTCTCTGCAAACTTCGCCTCGTCTTTGAGACACCGCCATGTTGTTCGCGCTCCAAATCTAATAAACTCCACTTCCTTTATATGACGAACACTTTCGTGAAAGTATTTGTCATTAAATAGTTTCTGAAACGTCTCCCAAGACATGCTGAGCGCAACTGGATGGGTACGCTTCATAGATTCGCACCAGTAGTCTGCCTCACCACGGAACATAAAGGTGGCGAATGGAACCTTCTGTTCCTCCGTGCATCCCAAGACATCGAATATCTTGGTAATTTACTTGACCAACGTCTCCGCCATGATCGGATCTAGCTTTCCCTTAAATTCTGGTGGTCCCAACTCTTTGAACTGCTTGGCTGTGACAACCCGTGAATTGCTATCATTTCCTCCTGTATTTTGAACACGAGTCTCCCCCGTCTGATTTTGCATGAACTATAAAAAACTTCTAAACATCCCCTCGTTCATCATCTGCTCAGTGGTGTGGTTCACATGAGGAACATTGCCAGCCTGTTGCACGTTCTCCTCGTTAGTAAGTACAGGCATCTCCACGGTCTCATTTACTCCACTGTTAACATTCTCGGTTGCCATTCTTAAATACTTTCATAAAACAAGGGTTAATTAAGCAAATCAATATATCACATAATATCCCTATATACTGACCAACTAACAAATAAGCTTAGGTAGGACACACTAGCGAAGGATTTACTCGTCTCTCCTCTCCTAGTTCTATTCCCCGATCTCCGCCAGAGATCATATCCCTAAGCTCTGATACCAACTGTGACACCCCCAAAACAGGTATAAATAACCCATTCTGAGTTGTCAAAAACAAGGTACAGAAATAACTACAACTTTATTGTTACAACATATAAACTATGAATTTAAATACAGATATTGCCATCTAGACAATATCCATATACAAATAAATCCTCATCATAATTATTGATACATTATTTTACAAAAATGGTGAGAACAACTAAACAACTCTCTAAAACCATCATTCCATACCCCGACTCGTACTCGCTACATTCTCGCCTCCTGAGAAGAAAAATGGAACAAAAAGGAAAAGTGTGAGCTCAACTAGCCCAGTAAAGAATATTATCACTAAGATAATACTGAAACAAATTATCGTTAGTCTTCAACGGGGAAAAATCTAATAGAATACAATAGACAACAAGTTTTAAATTAATACTGCAATGAAAATATTAATTCATAGAAGAGAGTTACGTAGAGGATGAAATCTACTAATATCTATGAATTTAACAAATCCATCATCAATATTTTTATCCTTGTAACATCAATCAATACATATCTGAATCATTTATTCATCCTCGCACTACGTGCCAAGGATATTCATCATTAGTCATGTTCATCTAAACACCTATTCATCTTTTGCACTACTACGGGCAAAGATATTCATCGAAATCATTCATCTTTGCACTCACAGCCAAAGATATTTAATAATATCATCATTTAATGAGAGGATGATGAAAAATATTTTAAAAGAAACGAATCCGGTGAAACAAAATGACAAGGATTAAGGATTAAGGATTCGCACTTTGTTTTATCCATGTCCAAAATACCTCAAAAATAATCATAGTGGTGTAAAATTCAAGAATGATCAAAACATGGATACAATCAAAGCTAGTATCCGAAATAGATATTTTGGACAAAAAGAAGAAATTTCATTTTTCTATTGAATAGTCGATTCGTGAATAATGTCAGATATCGTGAATAGTGTCGTATCGTGAATAGTAACTCAGACACCAAAAGTTCCCAATTTGATAAAAACTTCAGATCAATATTTCAAAGATAATGATATTGAAGAAATAATATCATTACGAAAAAAAATAATATCCCTTACCTCGGAAGAGACAAGATTTAACCGGAATACTTGGATATAGGCTATAACTTGAACTTTCACCGTATAACAATACTCAAAGTATACTCAAAATACTCACAAGAATACGCCGATAATATAGAGAGAAAAACTTCAGTTTACGTAAATTTTCAATTCTAACCTAAGCACCTATTTATAGAAAATGCTTAGAACACCAAAGTAGAAAATTTAATATAATAATAATATATATAACAAATTCTCTACGCACAATTTCTAGTTTTTGAATTCAAGATTTACATCACATGCTAGGTCAGCCCACAAACAAAAAAAAACGTTTTTCATTCTTTAAATATTTTAAACTTCCAAAATCAATTATTTCAGTGGCTTCTACTTCAATAATTCACAATAAATATCCCTTTTGTCAGAAAATTCGAATCTCGATTGTTTTTATAGGAAATTCAATTCTCTACAACTTTACAGAAGAAAGTTTTTCCAAATTCCAAACAAAAATTGACCGAAATCTACAAACGGGTGATTTTAGAGGCTATAATCAAATTTCAGTCAATAAATAGGGTCCACCGACATATTTAACATGTTTTAAACATTTATTGCAACAAAAATACTCTTCCTCCTCGTATACTCATATATCCCACATTCGTTGTAAAAATATCACCATTATTATATTATTAAAATATAATAATATATATATTTAAATGAATTATTTTATCGTAAAAAGATAAAATTTCAATTTTCAACAATTGTCACATTAAAATTTTTCTCCATCTATAAAATCAATATTTCCTCATCATATGAATCAATAATTAATTATTCATAAATAATATTACGAGAATCACAATATTGACAACCGTGCGGCCTCAGAAAAAGAGGGGGCTTTCCAATAAGAATTTCTTCTTCTGCAAGTAACCTTGATTAGGTGACCAAACCTCTCCTTGATGTAACTTTCTAGACATTGCCAATAATGTTATCTAATAATATTATTCGGATAATATGAATTATTGCTTCGATAATGAAAAATACCGTGTAATGATAATTATTGAAATAACAAAGATATATAAAATATCAACGCAACAATTATTTAACCAATAAAATAAAATACTAAACAAGAATTCTCATAACCATTATTGAGTAGTGCCTTCTTACGTTAGAGTCAATAATTAGTGCAATACTGCAGTGTCTACTCTTTGTGCAACAACGCCGTACATTGTGTTTTTTAACCACCGGTATTCCAACAAAGGTAAATTCAGTAATAACTACGCCGTTATTTTTAAACAACTTATATTTGTCGCTTTCTTCCTCCAATCGCTTTTTCAGTTATGGGGCCCACACATGGTCACTACTTCGTCGCATTTATATTCTCCTATTACGATTTAATATTCCACGACCAAACGAATATTCTCCGAATAACAATGAATATTTTATAACCACTTGCTTATTTTGAAATATTTATGATTTTACCCATAACTATCCACATTAATCACATCAACCCTTACTATTTCAAAATAATAATTAGAGGAAATTAAATTAAATTTCATTTATTAATTATTTGGGGTCTTACAAATTCACTATTTTAATTAGGTGAATTACTCACATTATTTATGAAATTTAATTCATAACAATTCCATTGCCAGCAAGGCATAACAATCAAATTATATTATTTCATAATAAAATTTTTAACTTAATTAAATTAACTAATATTATTCAGTTAATTTTCTTTTCGTAACAATTTTATTTAATTTCTTCAATAGTTAAATTAACTATTAAACCTCATTTTTCCAATATATGAATATATATTTCTCTTCTATATTCACACTTAATCTCTTCACACTAAACCACATATTTCAAAATATACAACAAATATATATTTACTCAAACTCAAAACATCTCATAATATGAATTTTATTTATTAAATTCTTATTTTTAATAATTTCTGAAAATCTTGGTTGTCACATCCTTCCCCCTTATAAAGATTCCTTCCTTGGAATCACTGAAACCTTCCCTACTAGGTTTTCATCAAATCTCTTTCAAAATTTTATTGTTGAATAACGACAACACATTACCTTAGTATAAGTTTTATAACTCCTATTCCATTTTTTAACAACAAATTCTTATTGGTTTATTTTCATAACCTTTACTTAAATTCACTTATGTTTTGAGTATTATATATATTCTTTAACCCATTCATTTCCTTCTTCTAAGAATCATTATCATGTACTCAATTCATAAACACTTGCGATATTACAAAGACTCTAAGTTAAGTGACCAATTAATAAGGAAAACAAAGTTGTCTTAATGACCAAAGTACCCCAACTCTTACTTTTTCCATAAAAGGCGGACCTTTTTTTTCAAAGTGTTAGTTTATTTTTCATCCAACACATTCAAGAGCAAGCATAATATTAAGAGAGAGAAAGGGAGGGAGCCGAATTTTTGGAGGAGCAAAGAAAGAAGAAAAACTAGTTTATTAATCAAGTAATCTAAAAACACAAGAGGTAACAAATCAATGACCTTTCATCTACTTCATCTACACCTTCTTTAATGCTTTATAAAGATGTTATGAAATGCTTGTTGATGGATAGTTAGGTGGTTCATATGAATCATTAGCATACCCATGGAATAATGAATATTTAGTGTAATAGAATCACTAAACTATGCATATTAAGAGAAATTGTAATCGTAATAACGAATTATTTAAAGAACTATTGTGTTAATTATTTAAACTATACCCGTGGAATAATTATTGTGTTACTTGTTGTTGATGGACAAATTGAAAACCATCACCTTTTTAATGTAAGAGTTGTAGAAATGTTCCCTTTGGAATGGAGTAAAAATCTGTTATAACGAAGAAATGCAGAAAATTTTAGTAAAAATCGTTAATCAACGAAAAACCTTTAATAATATGATTTTCATACAAAGTTAGTCAATCCTGGGAATTTTGATTTTCTAGGGGTTTGGTAATTCATGAGAAATATGAGTCATAGGATCACGAAAGAAATCATTCCGACTTCGGATGAGAGAGTTACGTAAATTTAAAAGTTTGGCGTTGAGGACATCATTTAACAAAGAAAGCAGTCCAACGAGGGACTTTTGAGTCATTATTTCAGCATGTTAAAGGATTAGAAATGATAATCCGTACAGAGAAAGTTTTAAAGTATACTGCGAGCTAGAATATGGCTCAAGAATGGACTCATTTTTATAATAGATGGTCAAGTTATGACGTAACAAAGTAGGTGCGACGCGTACAAAAATTTCTGTGTAACTTCTTCAGGGGTCAGGGAGTTTTATACTAAAACAAACGGGTTTTTGACTGTTTGGATTGGAGACAGAGAGTTTAGAACTAAAATAGACGGGTTTTAGGCTATTTGGATTTGCAAACATGGGGTTTTTAAGCTAAAACAAATGGTTCAAGTTGTCTGCTTTATATCTGTTACGTAAAATTTAAAATAAAAATTGGGAGTATTGATTAAATCAAAGAAACATTAAAAAGGATGAACAAAGGTAAAATTCAACTTTTAAGAAGGGTGAGTATGATAGCCGAGACGTTCTTGAATGTCGTGACACTAATGAATATTTTTGGAGTTTGGTCGCGTAAGTTAATTTATAAAACGTGAACCATATGAAATGAAATGAAGATAGTAAAGTCATTGAAAAATGTACCATGAGATTTAAGTCTCAAATATGAATCGTAATAACCAGAAACTTTAAGTCACATTGTAAATAAATTTATTAATTAAATATTAATGATATTGAAAACTTAGTGATTGTAGACATTCAAAATTTTATTTTCCTGTTACTAACCATGCAGGAGGGCAAAAATGTCTTTTTACACCCCGGAGACAGCCCTAGAAGACTACAGTAAACCTCAAACCCCAGAGATAGCCTCGTGGTATATCAAATCACACCCCAAAATAGCCCATGGGATATCAAATCAACCTCGAAGATAACCCCAAGGAAAGATAGAATCAATAGTAGTGAAACCCCGAAGACAACCCCGAGGGACAACCAAAAGCTACCTTAACCCTAGAGACAATTCTAGGAGGGCAAAGAGGGAATGTTGAAAACTCAACATCAACAAATTGTTATCCAACTACAGATAAGGTTACAAAGAGCCATCGTAACAATTCCGAGTGAAAACTGCACAAGATAGCTCAATGGACTGCATGTGAATACTTGAAGATGTTATTCTGGTCATGGACCAATCTTCTTAGATTCAAAAAAGGGCAAGCCCTATGTCATTGCATAGCTCTCTCAAAAAGCTTTCTGAAATGGTATAACACACTTCCATAAGATTCCTGGATTGCAAGTTATGAAGGTTTCAAGTAAACTGCAGGTCAATCGAAAGGAACATACTTCGAGGCGGCTAGTCGGGCATTTAATTATCATCCCCCAGCTCATTTTCAAAAGAAGAGAGAAGAAAGAGATAGGGTCCATGAGAGAAAATGTAACAACCGAGAAATTCGGATCCTTTGTAAAATACTTGAAAGAATTAAATAATGAATAAAATAATATTGTTTGTTATTATTATGTGTTAATAAGATGTATGTCGTTCTATAACCTAGAAACGTCGGAACATCGTAGTATTTGAACCACGTGAATGAATTAAAGTGTTTGAATTTCCAAGACAAAAATAAAAGTTTTTCGAGAAAGTTTACAAAAAACACTATTCATTGTTTCTCGCTCAGGAATTATTTTTGAACTTCCGAGAAATATGTAACGTTATAATATCAAGATGAGATGGATTATGTAATAATAATCTAAGTATAGAAAATGTAATATTTCGCATGCGGACCTAAATTGGGAACGGTAGGTTTATTAAGCGTTAAGGAAAGAAAGTTACAATCGTATGATGTGTATGCATTATACGAGGTAATAAACGTAAGTATAATACGACGTATTATACTATTGTGTATGGAGAATGAAATAACGTATATTACGAATAAATATACGAGATAGCATACGAAAATTATACGTGATGTATGTATGTTAAGTTGTTTAATTAAAGGAAATGGACTTGTAGGATTATTAGCTTAATGGTAGAAGTCCAATTAGTAAGTGATACTCAAGCCCAAGTGTTTGATATGTCATGAGTCCAAACTATTGTAATGCAAGCCCAACAAGGAATTAGCTAGATTAATTAGCAAGCCCAATGAATTAGCCATGATCCATGGAGCAAACCATGTTAATGTGGGTAGTCTTGATGGGCAACCATTTTAAGTGGTAAGCAAGTGTTGTGATGACCAAGTATTAGAAGTAGCTAGCAAGTAGACTTGGTTGTTAAGTAATGAATAGTAAGGAGGTGGAATTAAGGAGGTTAATTGAGGAGGTGCAATGCCTAATTGACAATTCTACCCTAACTTTGGGTTGCCTATAAATAGAGATCTCTCAATTCATTTGATTGCTTGATTAAATTCCTCTCAACTCCTCTCAAGTTAAGTAACTTATTGGTTAGAGAGAATAAGTCACAAGTCAAGAATAAGTCAAAAGTTCTTTGCTAGTTTCCGAAGAGAAGAGAAGTACAAGTGCTTCTAGGGTAAGACTCTTGTCTAATATATATTCATCTCTATCATTATAGGGTGATAAAGGAAGTATGATTGTATGCTAAAAACATATAAGAAGACATTGATGAATGAACTTAAGCCGAATAAGATGAATAAGCAACTTGAACCTAAATAAGTTGATAAACTTGTACAAAACTTGTCATATGTTTGCCATATGATGTTAGTATGTTCAATATATTATGAGAACATTGATAGATGGACTTAAGTTCATAATAAGTCATAAGCATTAGATTTGGAGTTCATGAGTTAAATAAGTCATTGACTTATGAGAATAAGTCAAAACCTACTTTGATAATAAATTGGTGTAATAAGTAACTTGAAATGTTTATATGTTGATTAAAAATCTATTTAGAATGATTAGTAATGAGGTTTCGCCGGAATTCACACGATTGGACGATAATCGTCGAATTCGTGAAATTCTCGGAATGGAAGTCGTATTTTGTATTTGAACTTGGAAACGTTTGTTTTCGATGGAGACAAGTCATATGTGGCATTATAGAGTTGCGGACTAGAAAATGGCCGGATTCTGACTTAGAATGAAGAAACGAGCGATGAACTTTCACGAACGTTTATCGTTTTCGTTAAAAATGGACTAATAGGTGAAATTTTAGCAAACAAAGTTGAATAGATAAAATTCTTACATGAACATGTAGAGTAGGTGATTTGTGAATCGTAGGCTCTTGAATGAGCCAATTCGGACTTATAACGAAGAAGTTACGAGTCCGGGAATCTCACAATTTAAAAATCATCAAAAATTTACGTGGCTCGAGTCAAAAGCCAAGCGTGACTCCAAGCCATTTAGTATTTGTACATGTGCTAAAAAGTGAACCTCATTTCAAACTCGCATCACAAATACGACATATAACAAAGGGACTCATGTGCAATACCGAGTCCGGGGTTTTTAAGGCAATAATGGGTGTGCCATGTGACACGACACTAAGAGTAATAGCCCAAATAAATACCAAATTTGACCTTATAACCTAGACAATAAAGAATGTTTACATATTGAGAATGGATAGTAATTGATGAACACTTAATTAAGGATCTTAAAGAAACATTGTTAAGACATAATTAAGCCTTAAGTATGATCACTTAAGGTTAAAGAAAGTTAATTTCATGTGAACATAAGAATAATGTAACGAAAAGCCGGAACCAATAATAACAAATCTAATACGTAATTAGATTGAGAAGAAGGGTAAGATTCTTTAGAAACCATGTATGATCATTCATGACCTAATGTGCTATGTGATGTTATCAATTACTGTAGAGACCTTAAAGACGTAAAGTGCACGTGTTATATCTGTAAGCAGACGCTTAAGGCAAGTACTCTAACCCTTGTTCCAATTCGATCTGGATAACTCTTTGCGATTCATGTATTCTTTGCATGAGTTAATGTCTGAAGAAGTCAAAGCCAATTCTTTCGGCTAGACTTATGTTATGTTACTCTATCAAGTATTGGCAATGATTTACCGAACTAATATTGTTGTGGTTTTCAAAAGTAGATGAAGTATGCTAAACTGTTTTGTCGTCAAACGACAGGCACGTGAGGTTGCCACAACTTAAACGTATACACGTTTAATTAATGTAGTGTTGATCAACATAGAGTACTATTAGCTGATCACCTAGACGTGCTCGTAAGCTATGTCGGACTTACGGACTTAGTGTCGGGACGTCCTTTTCAAAGTACTTATGAAATGCTTACGGTCTTGAACCGGAATTGATGTCTTACTGAATATTGTTGTTGTAAAATGTTTAGAATGAAAAGAAGTGCTATTTTGAATTATCAATAGTACTTCGTAACTATTGTTCAGTTATTGAAGATATACGATTCCTATGTTTCAAGCATGCTATTTTCCTAGAATTGTTGTACTTGCTGAGCTAGTTAGGCTCATTCTTGCTTGAACCATATGAATGCAACTAAGACCGAACGGACCGATGGATCCGCAAAGATAAAGGAAAGGCTAAGGCGAACCCGTAATCTATCTATGTAATAGTATCGGTTTTGTAATGATAATATGTTATATTATGACAAAGACAAATGTATTGGTTGTAAAGAACCTGGGGAATGTAAATTTTCTTTTTATATATATAAGACATATCCGTTCTTTTGAGGCATTTCAATTGAATGTTTATGTTAACTGTAGCACCATATAGCACCATCTGTCGGGTTGGAAGATACCCAGATTTGTGAGCGTCACAGGTTGGTATCAGAGCCTTAGGTTATAAAACTTAAGGGAGGGGGGAAATAAAACCTTAAGTCATAACCTTAAGAAAAGTCAAAGAACAAAAGATGGAAGTTAACCTTATAAAAATGCATTATATATGTTATGTGTTATTATTATTTTACTAACGTGTACTAATCAAACTTTTGTATTGTTGTAGATGTCAGGAGAAAATAGAGACGTACAAGTAGTCAGTGAAGGATCAGTTAATCAGGTAGAGATTATACCGTGCCCCATAGCAGCAGATCCCGAGATAGTGGTGGTTGAGTCTGGAGACTCAGAAAGTTTAAATCTCATATCGGTATTTGACGGCATGATAGAAGAAGAGGTGGAGGTAGTGTCCTTCAATCCCGTAGCAATAACAATACTATCGTACCGTGTATTATTGTAACTTCAATAAGCGGATGATATTTTCTATATCAATAATTTAAAATAAGAAAACCCGATATTTTCTATATAAATTTTTAAATATAATGTTTTTTTAAGGATGAGGATTTGTACAAGATAATGTGTATATGTATTTATATGGTAAATAAAAATATATTTATTACATGATTATTTACAAATAAATTTATTTTAGAATTTTTGATTATTATAAAGTATATTCTTATAATAATTAATTTTATAGCGAAATGTTTTATTAATTATTTTCCATGAAAATATAATCATATATTATTTAAATAATATATGGAGGATTTTAGAATAATTATAATAATTATTTTACTATACGAATTTTAATACAGATTATTAAGTTAATTATTTTACCTTAATTATTAAGGTTAAATAGAAAGAATAAACCAGATATGGAATCCAAACCCTAATTTTGAATTATTGTCAAGGTATGAGAATAATAATATAATATTAATTATATTTTAATTTTTCAGTGCTACGAATATTTTCTGTATTTTCGTATTGATAATGGTTGGTCAATTACGATGTACTATGACCAAACCCTAGTAATAATGTTAAACCCTAATTTGAGATCCAAATTAGAGTGCAAGATTGTTTTATAAGTGTGTTATATAATTTATGTCGTGTATTAAATGTATTAATTAGGTAAACCCTAATTAAAATTCTAGAAACCCTAATATTTAGAAAACCCTAATAAAACCCTAATTTTTGGAAATGAGAAACCCTAATTTGAAATTCAAATTAGAGTTCGAGATTGTTGGTAATTGTGATAAGATGATTAATTAACAAGTATTAAAATTATAATTGTTAATTATAGAAACCCTAAATTGTTAAACCCTAATTACTGAACTAGAACCCTAATTTAGTAATTGGAAACCCTAATTTTAATTTTGTAACCCTAATTACCAAAAGAATAAACTCTAATTGCTAAATTAGCAAAGTTAATTATAATTAGAGATGTTAAACCCTAATGTTCATGTATAGTGTGATTAGATAATTAATCATAATTAGGAAACCCTAATTTCAAAATTTAAGAAACTAAAATTTATTTAATTTTATTTTTGTGCAAACCCTAATTGCTAAATCCTACAAATGATATGTACTAAACCTTAGGGTTAAACCCTAAGGGTCAAACCCTAAGGGTTAACCCTAAGGGTCAAACCCTAAGGGTTTGTATGATTACAAGTTTTCCATTAAATGTGTTGGACAAAAGACCATTATACCCTTTTGTGCATAATTGAACTCTAACATGTAGGTTTTGACAATAGGATGGGTTGGTGACCTAAACCGACAACTCCCTTGACTTAAAAAACTCCAGCACTCAGCCCTAGCTCAGCCATTCATGCATATAACACATTATATATATAGTATTGGAGAGAGAAAAATCTCATTTGCCCACTTATTTTTGCACAAACACTCCACTTATCTTTCTCAACTTAAAATCTCCAAATTCTCTCCCTAAGATCACCAAGAATCGAGCCCCACTAACATCAAAAAAAACAAATCAAGAAGCCTTAGATCAAGATTTGTCAAAGTAAAGGTATAAACCCTAGAAAAGAAATCATCCATCGATCTTGTGTTATATGTTAGGTTTGAATGTTAGAATATGTTATTTGTAGTTTATTATGATGATCTGGGTTGGTATTATACAGATCCATATCATCTAAGTGTCAAAAATCAAGTTTTAAGAAAATCTGGGAAAAATTTTTGTGTTGTCTGACAGCTAATGTCAGACCCGGTAGATCTATTTCTGTGTTTGGTTTTTGTGTTTTGAGCGTTGATAATTATAGTATGTCAGGTGGTATATATTCTAGAACTTTAATCTAGCCCAGATCGTGCACAGAATGAAAGTTACGGGTGGTCAAACCTCATTGACCGACCATGACTATCGGATTTCTGGAAAACCCAGATCATGCCCAGAAACGTCTGACAAGATGTTCTTGGGCTCTAATCTTCACGTTGTTTGTCGATTTATTGTTTGTGTTGCATCTATGTTGTAGTAGGTAATATGATCTACAATATCATGCCTTAAGATCACCTAAACATCAAATATTATGAGCATATGGTCTGGTCAAAGTTGGTACCACGAGCACGTTTTCTGTTTTCTGGGTAACCCAAAAAACAGATGAACGTGTCGTTTGAGATCCTTTGACCGTTCGATATCTAGTGATTCTGTTATTTTTATAGTGATGTTAAGTAATTAATCTCTTCATATACATGTTGGTTACACACTAAAAGCTTCAAATCACTAAACCTCGTACACCTAATCACTAGTTATCAAGCCCAAAGTAGAGGCGATCGATCGTTCTTCATTTCTGGGTAACCCGAAATGAAGAATGTACTCTGGCGACCTTTTTTTGAAGGCTCGGATCTCTTTCATTATGAATGTTATGATCATTCTTGTTGCTGGATCGTGTAGTCTTGTATGAGTACTAAATGATCTAATCAATAACATGTCCAGAAACACTTTGTGTGAAGAATAATTGTTGGTCAAACGTGGTACCTGGCCAACTGACTTGAATTTCTGGGTTTAGCCAAGAACACGAAGAACACCTATAATGACGGTTACTTGCTCAAGCTTATAAAGCGATTTTCTTGACACTTTTATTAAAAATTAATTATTTAAATTCCAAAAATTATTTAAAAATAGTATTTAATTTCCGAAAATTACAAAAATAATTTTAAAATTATTTTTAAATTATAAAATTAAATATTAATAATTTGAAATATTTTTCATAAATATTAGTATTTATTTAAATATTATTGATAATTAATTTATTTATTAAATGCATTAAATTAATTAATTAAAATGATTTTATTATATTAAAAATCATTTAAAATGATAATAAGTTATTTAAAAATATTTTAAGTTATAAAATATAACTTTTAATATTTTAAAGCAAATTTCATTAATTATTTAATATTAATGAATATTAAGTTATTTACTAAATGAATTAAATAAATTAATTAAAAATGATTTTTTATATTAAAAATCATTTTAAATAATAATAAGGTATTTAAAAATATTTTAAGTTATAAAATATAACTTTTAATATTTAAAGGTAAATTTCATTAATTAATTATTATTAATGATATTAAAGTTATTTAATAATTATATTAAATAATTTAGTTTAAAAATGATTTTAATATTATAATAATCATTTTAAATGAAAATAAAGTGTTTAAAGATATTCTAAGTTATAAAATATAACTTTTAATATTTAAAGGATAATTTCATTAATAATTTAATATTAATGATTATTAACTTATTATTAAAGATATTAAATTTATTTAATAATTATATTAAATAAATAGTTTTAAAATGGTTTTATTAATTTAAAATCATTTTAAAAGGATATAAATGAATCAAAAATATTTGAAGTTATAATTAATGACTTTTAATATTTTGATAAATAGTACATTAATATTTAAATATTGATGATAATTATTTAAAAATGATTTTAAATGTTTTAAAAATTATTTAAGGGTAATATTAATACTTTAAGAGTATTTCAAGTTATTATAAATAACTTTAACATTTTAGAAATGATTTCATTAATAGTTTTATATTAATTAAATATTAATGATAATAGAATTATTTAATATTTAAATCATTTAATAATGATTCCGATGTTTAAAAATTCATGATAAATTATAATAAATGTTTTAAAATTATATTAAGTCATTTAAAAATAATATGACTGATACTAAGTTACAGGACAGAGTCTTAGACTAGATAATTACCCAATAAAGTTGTCGGTGGACTGACATGTTTCAGAAATTGATCTGGACTTAAATAATGTAATTAGATATGTGATTATTTGTGATTCAATGGTTGTTAAACATGGGTAATAATGTGATTAGATTATGTCTTTGTTGTGAAATGCGATTACTATATGTTATAGTATATTGTTCTAATCGAATGAATGATCTGATTAATGATAGGTCGTGATATAAACGATAAAACTAAGTTGTGAACTGTAAGCAGCGCATCAGGCAAGTATCTTACCTTTGCATTTTCTTTATGCAATGGACACGAGTAAGAATGTTTCAAAACTATATTATTACTGTAAAGATTATTAACCTTATATTATATACGCTCATTGATTATCAACATGTTAGTATATGATAATTCAGATATATATTCTGTTCGTTAATTTCTATAAATGGTTATACAAGTGTCCCAACTTGGATAATCATTGTATTTAATCACATGTTGATATACCTTTGTCAATTACCCGTATACATATATGTTGAAATATAGATTATTGTTGAACAAGATAAAACCTTTGATTTGGAACCCAGACAAGTATGAACATCCCTACACGGGAAAACTTTTTATGCACCCAAGGTGGACATAGTGAACGATACCCTCGTTCTTGCATGTAGTATTGATCAATGCAGGGCATAACGGGTTGATCACCCCCGTGCCCGTAAGTTATGATGGTTTGCAGATGAATTTCTGTTTAACCTATTTAAAAATTAAAAACAATGTTCATAGCATGTCACATAAACCCTATTTATAGTTAGTACGTAGTTTTAAAAATTTGATAGAGAGTTGATATATTATTATCATTGGTACAGATTACTTCACAACTGTTGAATCGTTGTAGAAGGGTAGTATAAAGAAAACATTTAAATTCTTTCAGCTTATATATATAATTGGTATTACTTGCTGGGCACTCAAATGCTCATCCTTGCTTAATTTAAATGTTTTCAGCTAAGTGTGAACGACCAGAGAGCTCTTCTAAGAACAAGGGAAAGGGAAAGATTGCTGAATGAGAGAAATGCTATTTTATGTAATAATTAACTTTATTAAGACAAGTATGATATATATTATCTATCATGGGTTGTAATAAATGTTTAAAGGTTACGTAATTGGGATTTAGACTCTGATGATATATAAATTAAGTTGATCTTTATATTATTATTATTATTATTATTATTATTATTCCTTTCTATAGAAATGGTATAGTAAAAGCACCGAGTTCGGGTTTCAAGTACCCGATTTGGGGGCTCTACATTAATAATCGATGAAAATATATTTGTTTATACATATTCAGGCTTACCTTGAATCCGTACCAAAGAATTGGCATATGATAGCGTTAGCAATTCTATATTGAAAGACTTGTAAACAAACCAATCGACTTATCAATATTAGTCTAGCCGAGTTAAAACGGGCATCGACTCTTTCTTTAAAATCATACATGCATCTCATAACTCGAATCATTTGAAAACCTGACTAACACGAAGGTTAGACAAGGGTTTTAGAAAAACTTGCCTTCAGCGTCTGCTACCGAATAATTACATTTCCTTTGAGTCTTTACAGTCTCTACAACACATAATCACATAACATACCTCATTAGGTCATAAATGAACATACTTGGTTCCTAAAGAATCTTACCCTTCTTCTCAATCTAATCCCATATTAGATTTGTTATTTACTGGTTCCAGCTTTCCGTCATTCTTTTACATTGCCCTTACCAACTTCGTTATCTTATAACACTTAAGTGAAATTATTTCATTAATACAACTCGGTTCGAGTTAATTATCTTTCCTTACGGCTTATTAACGTCCTTACGTTATTAATCAAAACTCGATCATCATCGGTTATGTGTACTTATTACGTATAGTTCACATTCATATTTAATTGACTTTCTTTAACCCTAAGTGATCATACTTGGGTTTAATTATAACTTAATAATGTTTGATTAAGTCCCTTAGTTCGTTACTAACCAATTTCCCTTCATCTCCTACTTGTAAACATTTTTCATTGTCGAAGTTTTAGAATTGGTATTTGTGGCCACGGCTATTACACTTTGTTGCGTGACTGCGACGTCGCTTTATTAGGGCTTGGAGACCAGAACTTCATTGACTGCAAGACGAGTCCTCATGTTAAAGGTCACGCTGTGGCGTGAGTCTCCAGAAGCTGAAGCTCACTTTGCCTACTGGCGTGACTTACTTGCCTTGGCGGCATGCGCCATGACGCCAAGATGCTTTCAAAGACCGAAAATTTTTACAGAATTTTCTTTTAGTGAGATTCTCGGCTTCGTAACTTCTTCGTATAAGTCCGAATTGGTTCGTTCAAGAGCCTGCGGTTAACAAATCATGTACTCTACGTGGTCAAGCAAGAATTTTATCTATTCGACTTCATTTGCTAAAATTCCACCTATTAGTCCATTTTTAACAAAAACGATAAACGTTTGTGAACGTTCAACGCTCGTTTCTTCGTTCTAAGTCAGAATCCAGCCATTTTCGAGTTCGCAACTCTATAATGACAAATATGACTTGTCTCCATTGAAAACCAATGTTTCCAAGCTCAATATCAAAATTCTACTTCCATTCTGAAAATTTTACGAATTCGACGATCGTCGTCTAATCGTGTGAATTCCGGCGAAACATCGTTACTTGAGATTTTTAAACCGTTTCACTTGGATTCAATCCATTATACTATCATCTTGACATACATACTTCGTTAACTTATAAACATGATAAGTTATTACTAGTTTATTGTGAATTTATGACTTATAAAAATATCAATTACTTATATTTTCATTTCTCATAACTTATGACTTCTTTTCTCATGATTTCCTATGGCTTCAATCTTTTAACCACCATCCTTGCTTCTTATTATCATACCATCTTTTTAAGAGAACATATGAAAAGTTCATATAAGTTCCTTATGAATTCATAACTTATTCTTGGTTTGGATTTCAGATTCATTACGTATCTGACTTATTAAGACTTAAGCCTTTGATTTATCATTCCTTAGCATATTAGTTCTACCAATACCCCTTCTCTATCTATGGAAGAGAAGAGAATCATGGTTCAAAATGGCTTACCCTTAATGAGCACTTGACTAAGCTTTGATCTTCTTCTTGTTAACTCTTCTTCTTCCTTCTTGCTTATATGAATAATGAAAGACTAACTTATGCTAACTTATTCTCTCAACCAAATAAGCTCTCAACTTATAACTGGGATGAAATGAAACAACCTCCAAATGAATGCACAAGCTCCCTATTTATAGAAATTCCTAGATGAGGGTATAAGGGACATAAAGCCACTCCACCACCTTAATCACCTCCTTACTATTCATTGCTTTGCCCCTAAGTAAACTTGGCCTCCACACAAAATACTTGGCCACCAAATCACTTAGCCATTAAGTTATCTTGCTCCCCACAACACTTGATCATCACACTTACTTAATCATTAAGTATTCTTGCTAATCACATATATGCACTTTGTGTGAACACCACACTAACTTAGCCTTTAAGTTTACTTGATTAGCACATCAATTTCTTGTCCACCACTTTGGACTATCCATGGTTTGCCCCATGGTTTTAAACCATCCCCAACCCATTGAATTATAGCTTGGTAGTTAACTTAATTAACTTAACCTAATCATTTGGGCTTGCATTAAATTGCTCGGGCTTGTAATTAAACAAACATTGGGCTTGCATTAATAAACTCACATTGGACTTAACCATCCAATACTTGGGCTCACATAATACTTAACAAATCCTACCAATTCCTTTCGTTTGGCTTAAAGCCTATTAACATATATTATACGTATAATTCTCGTATTCTAACTCGTATACTAATTCCATATATACGACATACAATTATTCATACGTACTTATATAATACCTCATATAGTATTTGTATTCCTTACCTCGTACAATACCTACGTATTATACAATCATCGTTTAATTCATTAATCACATTTCCTTTCCTTCTCGTAAATCATTTTCCTTAAACGTTAGGTTTTAAGTCCACATGTGAAATATTACGTTTTCCATAACTAAAATATTATTAGATATTCCATCTCACCTCGATATTCTATCGTTACGTATTTCTCGAAAATTCAAAAATAATTTCCGAATAGAAATGCGTGAATAGTGTTTTTCAGAAAATTTCTCGGAAAACTTTTATTTTCGTCTTGGAAATTCAAACACTTTAATTCTACCACGTAGACAAAATCCTACGATGTTTTGACATTTCTTGGTCAGAGAACGACGTTTGAGTCCGCTGGAGTTCAAAGGAACTACGGACCCTATCTAAACCCAAACATGGGTGAGGGAAATCGAGAAAGCATTTGTGATAGCAAATGTTGATGAGGCCCAGAAGGTTGCCTTTGCAACCTACATGATGAAGGGAGATGCCAACTTTTGGTGGGAGGCCAATCAGGCTAGGGCCGCAATAGATGTTATAACGTAGATGAGGTTCAAGAAAATATTTTACGAGAACTACTTTCCCACGAGCATGCAAGGAAGGATGGAGATGCGGTTTCTAGATTTGAAACAAGGGGACATGACGGTTCACCAATATGCCGCCAAGTTTAATGAACTGGCAAGGTTCGCTCCACATCAAGTGGACCGCATTTCTGTGTTCCAAAGTAATTCCTTTGGAATCGTTTTAGGGAAGGCAATAATTACCGAAGGTGGTAGTGAGGCGTTGAGCCAATACCACAAGGATAAGAAGAATAAGGGGAAGGTGGATGGGGGAGTGAAGGTTGAAGACGCCAGCGGGAGTGGCGAAGGTTATAAGAGGAAGGTAGTTAGCTCTGGGAATACCGGAGTGAAACAAGGAGACCCGAAGAGGAGGATGGAGGCCTGTAAAACCTTTGGGAAGACTCACTTAGGAGTTTATCTCAAAGGTAAGGTACGTAATGTTACAACTGTGGACGGAGGGGCATATCATACTTAACCTAAGCTGTCCAGTCCAAAGAAGAACCATGGATGCTTTGTGTGTGGGTCAACTGACCACATGGCAAAGAACTGCCCAAAGAAGGGGACAGAAGGGAATAAGGGCGCCAATAGTAGTAAGTTAACTATTGGGGGTCCAACACAGCTGGGTAGGCCAACTGCCCGTACCTTTAACATGACCGTCCAAGACACCATGGCCTTAAGGGACGTAGTGGCAGGTATAATTCCGATCAATGAACTAAATGCATACCTGCTGTTTCACTCGGGTGCTACTTGTTTATTTATCACATGTGATTTTGCTAGACGATTAGGATTACTTCCCAAAAAGTTCCCCATACCTTCGAACATTAAGGTAGCAAACGAAGAGATAATTCCTGTTGAAGATATTCATAAGAGTTGTTGTGTAGACATTCGAGGTTGTAAATTATCGGTACATCTGATACCGATAAAGTTAGGAGAATTCAACGTAATTCTCGGAATGGATTGGTTGGTTAATCATGGGGCAATTATAGATTATCAAAAGAAATGCGTAAATATTAAAACATTAAGACAATCTCATGTAATATTTTATGAGAATAAATCGCCGGGATGTTCATGTTGTCTTACAATGACACAAACTAGGAAATTATTGAGGAAAGGGTGTGTAGGCTATTTGTGTTATGTGGTTGATACCCAGAGAGTGGGAGCGACCATGGAATAAATACCTATAGTTAGTAAATTCGTGGATGTATTTCCGAGTGAATTGTCGGGTCTTCCGCCAGATAGGGAGACCGAGTTCGTAATAGACATTGTGCCAGGAGCGACACCAGTTTCTAGGGCACCGTATTGTATGGCGCCAGTGGAGATGAAGGAGTTGATGGTGCAGTTTCAAGAACTATTGGACATGAAGTACATTCAGCCGAGTGTTTCGCTGTGGGGAGCACCGGTACTGTTTGTCAAGAAGAAGGACAGATTGTTAAAACTTTGTATCGACTATCGAGAGTTGAACAAGTTAACGATAAAGAATAAGTATACATTGCCCAGGATCGATTATCTTTTTGATCAGTTGAAAGGGGCAAAATATTTTTCCAAAATAGATTTAAGGATGGGGTATCATCAGCTGAAGGTTTGAAATGAAGACGTACCAAAAACGACATTCAGAACTCGTTATGGTCATTACGAGTTTCTGGTGATGTCATTTGGGTTGACTAATACACCAGCTTCATTTATGGATATGATGAACAGAGTGTTCAAGAAATATTTGGACAAGTTCGTCGTGGGGTTTATCGATGATATACTAGTCTATTCTAAGACGCCAGAAGATCATGCTGAACACCTACGAATAGTGTTGGAGACATTAAGAAAGGAGAAGTTATATGCGAAGTTCACTAAGTGTGAATTTTGGTTAGAAAGAGTACAGTTTTTAGGTCATGTCATTGACCATGAGGGGATTTCAATAGATCCAGCGAAGGTGGAAGCCATGATGAATTGGGAACAACCAAAAACACCGACGGAGGTGCGGAGTTTCCTGGGGTTAGCGGGTTACTATCGGAGATTAATTCAGGACTATTTGAAGATAGCTACTCCGTTGACAAACTTGATAAGGAAGACGGTGAAGTACGTATGGACTGAGAAATACGAAGACAGTTTTCAAGAACTGATGAAGAGGTTGAGTGAAGCTCCTATTTTGTCATTACACGATGACACAAGAAATTTTGTAGTTTATAACGATGCTTCACATAGAGGACTTGGTTACGTGCTCATACAGCATGGCAAGGTCATTGCGTATGCATCTAGGCAGTTGAAGGATTATGAGAAAGCTTACCCTACTCATGATCTAGAACTGGCCGCGATGGTGTTTTCCTTAAAGATATGGCGACATTATCTTTATGGGGAAAAGTGTGAGATTTACACGGGCCATAAGAGTCTAAAATATATCTTCACACAGAAGGAGTTAAATATGAGATAGAGGAGATGGCTAGAGTTGATAAAGGATTATGATTGTGAAATCTTGTATCACCCTGGAAAAGCCAATGTAGTTACCGATGCCTTAAGTATAAAGGGTCGGGAGAAGTTGTCTATGTTAACATCTCAAACTGAGTTAATAACATAAATGGCTAGGATGGAGATAGAGTTGAACTTGCCAAGTGAGGTGGATCAGAGATTGTTTACGATGGAGATTCAATCTACCATTGTAGAGAGAGTCAAGGAGGTGCAACTCAAAACTGATGAGTGTGACCAGATGAAGAAGCGGTTGACCAATGAAAAAGATATTAAGTTTAGTCTTGATAATGAGGGATTATTAAGATTTGAAGGAAGAATTTGGGTTTCGAATGAGACGGAATTAAAGGAGCAAGTCTTATAAGAGGCTCATAGTTTGAGGTATTCGATTCATCTTGGTAGCACTAAGATGTATCAAGACCTTCGTCAGAGTTTTTAGTGGTTGAAAATGAAGAGAGAAATAGCCGAGTATGTGAGTAGGTGCTTGACTTGTCAGAAAGTTAAGGCCGAACATCAACCAAGTGACTTGTTACAGTCATTGGAGATTCCTTAGTGGAAGTGGGAGCATATCACGATGGACTTTGTAGTGGGACTTCCGACTACCCAGAAGGGATATGATGCGATTTGGGTAATAGTGGACCGGTTGACGAAGTCGGCTCACTTTTTTCCAATTAGAGTTAAGTATAACTTAGATCAAATAGTTACACTTTCTGTTAAAGAAATTATTTCCAGACATGGAGCACCAGTGTCGATTGTGTCAGATCGTGACCCACGATTCACATCGAACTTTTGGAGAAGTCTTCAAAAGCAGTTGGGGACGCAGTTGAAGTTGAGTACGACATATCATCCACAAACCAATGGACAGAGTGAGAGGACAATTCAGACGTTAGAAGATATGTTAAGATCTTGTGTCATGGATTTCAAGGGTAGTTGGGATGATCATCTACCATTAGTAGAGTTTGCGTATAACAATAGTTATCATGCAAGCATAGGTATGCCACCGTATGAAGCGTTGTATGGAAGGAAATGCCGAACAATATTGTATTGGGATGAAGTGGGAGAACGCCGAATGCTATGACCATAATTGGTGCAGCAAACAACGGAAGTGGTGAAGTTGATACGTATGCGTCTCATAGCAGCTCAAGACAGACGGAAGAAATACACAGACTTACATCGAGAGAATAGGGAGTTTGAAGTAGGCTCGTACGTATTTCTAAAGGTATCTCCCTAGTAAGGAAAAATATACTTTTAAAAGAAGGGAAAACTAAGCCCAAGGTTTATAGGACCTTTTGAGGTATTAGAACGGGTAGGTGAGGTAGCTTATAGGGTAGCATTACCTCCAGACCTAGAGTGGATACATAACGTATTTCACATTTCAGTGCTACGTCCTTACAAATCGGATTATAAGCACGTGATAGAATTTGAGCCTATTCAAATCGAGAACGATTTAACATACAAAGAGATGCCGATTCAAATCATCGACAGAAAAGAGTAAGTTCTGCGAAACAAGGTAAAATCGTCAGTAAAGGTATTAAACCACGATATCGTGGAAGCAACGTGGGAATTGGAGGAGAAGATAAAGAAGGATTACCCTCTTTTGTTTGAGTAATGTACGACGAGATTCTGGGGACAAAATCTTTATAATGGGGAAAGAATGTAACGACCGAGAAATTCGGATCCTTTGTAAAATAATTGAAAGAATTAAATAATGAATAAAATAATATTATTTGTTATTATTATGTGTTAATAAGATGTATGTCGTTCTATAACCTAGAAACGTGGGAACATCGTAGTATTTCAACCATGTGAATGAATTAAAGTGTTTGAATTTCCAAGACGAAAATAAAAGTTTTCCGAGAAAGTTTACGAAAAACACTATTCATCATTTCTCGCTCGGGAATTATTTTTGAACTTCCGAGAAATACGTAACGTTATAATATAAAGGTGAGATGGATTATGTAATAATAATCTAAATATGGAAAATGTAATATTTCGCATTCGGACCTAAATTGGGAATAGTGGGTTTATTAAGCGTTAAGGAAAGAAAGTTACAATCGTATGATGCATATTCATTATACTAGGTAATGAACGTAAATATAATACGGCGTATTATACTATTGTGTATGGAGAATGAAATAATATATATTACAAATAAATATACGAGCTAGTATACGAAAATTATACGTGATGTATGTATGTTAAGTTGTTTAATTAAAAGAAATGGACTTGTAGGATTATTAGCTTAATAGTAGAAGTCCAATTAATAAGTGATACTCAAGCCCAAGTGTTTGATATGTCATGAGTACAAACTATTGTAATGCAAGCCCAACAAGGAATTAGCTAGATTAATTAGCAAGCCCAATGAATTAGCCATGATCCATGGAGCAAACCATGTTAATGTGGGTAGTCTTGATGGGCAAACATTTTAAGTGGTAAGCAAGTGTTGTGATGACCAAGTATTAGAAGTAGCTAGCAAGTAGACTTGGTTGTTAAGTAATGAATAGTAAGGAGGTGGAATTAAGGAGGTTAATTAAGGAGGTGCAATTCCTAATTGACCATTCTACCCTAACTTTGGGTTGCCTATAAATAGAGAGCTCTCAATTCATTTGATTGCTTGATTCAATTCCTCTCAACTCCTCTCAAGTTAAGTAACTTATTGGTTAGAGAGAATAAGTCACATAAGTCCAGAATAAGCCAAAAGTTCTTTGCTAGTTTCCAAAGAGAAGAGAAGTACAAGTGCTTCTAGGGTAAGACTCTTGTCTAATATATATTCATCTCTATCATTATAGGGTGATAAGGGAAGTATGATTGTATGCTAAGAACATATAAGAAGACAATGATGAATGAACTTAAGCCGAATAAGATGAATAAACAACTTAAACCTAAATAAGTTGATAAACTTGTACAAAACTTGTCATATGTTTGCCATATGATGTTAGTATGTTCAATATAGTATGAGAACATTAATATATGGACTTAAGTTCATAATAAGTCATAAACATGAGATTTGGAGTTCATGAGTTAAATAAGTCATTGACTTATGAGAATAAGTCAAAACCTACTTTGATAATAAATTGGTGTAATAAGTAACTTGAAATGTGTATATGTTAATTAAAAATCCATTTAGAATGATTAGTAATGAGGTTTCGTCAAAATTCACACGATTGGACGATAATCGTCGAATTCGTGAAATTCTCGGAATGGAAGTCATATTTTGTATTTGAACTCGAAAACGTTGGTTTTCGATGAAGACAAGTCACATGTGGCATTATAGAGTTGCGGACTCAAAAATGGCCAGATTCCGACTTAGAATGAAGAAACGAGCATTGAACGTTCACGAACGTTTATTATTTTCGTAAAAAATGGACTAATAGGTGAAATTTTAGCAAACGAAGTTGAATAGATAAAATTCTTGCATGAACACGTAGAGTAGGTGATTTGTGAACTGTAAGCTCTTGAACGAGCCAATTCGGACTTATAACGAAGAAGTTCAGAGTCCAGGAATCTCGCCGTTTGAAAAATCTGTCAAAAATTTCTCTGAGGCTCAGAGTCCTCGTGGCAATGACTGACTCCAAGCCATTTAGCCATACCAGATCGCCAAAGTGAGCCTCAGCCCCTGAAAATTCATGTCATGATGCCACATATAACAAAAGGTACTCATGCAAACATTGAAAGTCCGGGTTTACAGGCAATAATGGGTGATGCCATGATGACGACACTAAAGTAATAGCCGTGTACAAGACACCAATATTATAACCTAGACAATAAAGAATGTTTACATGTTAAGCATAGATAGTAATTGATGAACACTTAATTAAGGATCTTAATGAAACATTGTTAAGACATAATTAAGCCTTAAGTATGATCACTTAGGGTTAAAGAAAGTTAATTGCATGTGAACATAAGAATGATGTAATGGAAATCCGGAACCAATAATAACAAATCTAATACGTAATTAGATTGAGAAGAAGGGTAAGATTCTTTAGAAACCATGTATAATCATTCATGACCTAATGTGCTATGTGATGTTATCAATTACTATAGAGACCTTAAAGACATAAAGTGCACGTGTTATATATATGTAAGCAAACGCTTAAGGCAAGTACTTTAACCCTTGTTCCAGTTCGATCTGGACAAGTCTTTGCGATTCATGTATTCTTTGCATGAGTTAATGTCTGAAGAAGTCAAAGCCAATTCTTTCGGCTAGACTTATGTTATGTTACTCTATCATGTATTGGCAATGATTTACCAAACTAATATTGTTGTGGTTTTCAAAAGTAGATGAATTATGCTAAACTGTTTTGTCGTCAAACAACAGGCACGTGAGGTTGCCACAACTTAAAAGTATACACGTTTAATTAATGTAGTGTTGATCAACATAGAGTACTATTAGCTGATCACCTAGACGTGCTCGTAAGCTATGCCGGACTTACGGACTTAGTGTCGGGACGTCCTTTTCAAAGTACTTATGAAATGCTTACGGTCTTGAACCGGAATTGATGTCTTACTGAATATTGTTTTTGTAAAACGTTTAGAATGAAAAGAAGTGCTATTTTGAATTATCAATAGTACTTCGTAACTATTGTTCAGTTATTGAAGATATACGATTCCTATGTTTCAAGCATGCTATTTTCCTAGAATTGTTGTACTTGCTGAGCTAGTTAGGCTCATTCTTGCTTGAACCATATGAATGCAGCTAAGACCGAACGGATCGATGGATCCGGTAAAGATAAAGGAAAGGCTAAGGCGAACCCGTAATCTATCTTTGTAATAATATAGGTTTTGTAATGATAATATTTTATATTATGACAAAGACAAATGCATTGGTTGTAAATAACCCGGGGAATTATATATTCTTTTTATATATATAAGACATATCCGTTCTTTTGAGGCATTTCAATTGAATGTTTATGTGAACTGTAGCACCGTGTAGCACCATCTGTCGGGTTGGAAGATACCCGGATTTGGGGGCGTCACAAAAAATCTGAGATCTAAAGTGAGAAATAGCTCAAATCTTGCTGCAATCTTTGTAAATCTCTATTGTACACACTTATATTCATATATACTGCAACATATCAAGTTTGAACCGGTGGAAATCGAGTTTAAAGGCACTAAAAACCATTCGTTAGCGAATCTCGTGCCATATTATAAGATCTCTTCAGATCTGGCCTTATTTACTGCTTTAATCTGTGTACAAGTGTTATATATACATAGATCTTGCTTGGATGTGGTTAGATCTAGTTTTTAACCGTTCATTGCTTGTAAATAGTCAATATTTGAAGTGTATTGACTAGATTTATCCTTGTTCAAAAGTTGTAAAACCTGAACCGTTGAGCTAGAATGTCTGAGATCTGGATAGATCTAGTTTTCTTTCTAGTTTTTTTGCAAATATTTAGCAACCACATAGCCCTAGAACTGTATCTAGAGGGAACATGAAGCTTATTTACTCGCATATAAGGATTTAACCGATAAATCACTTGTTCGAGTAAAGTTTGTAAGTTAAATAGATGATTTATGTCAATATCTATTGCATGCAAGCTTTTAAATGATATGATGTGAGCATAAAAATCTATACAATAACATGAGATTAAGCACAAATTCAAGTCAATTAATATCCAAATAAGTGGTTATAAAACCACTTATCAAATACCCCCAAACTAAAACTGTTGCTTGCCCTCAAGCAACTAAAACAAAACCAAAATAAAATGCAATATAAAAACTACCATGTATGCATCCTACACTATCATGACTTTGAATCCAATAATCAGCCAAAATTGAAATTCAATTACAATGCCTCAGAAAAAAAACTCCAAGATAATCAAAACGAAAATCAACCCAAGACAAGATCATAATGCACAACACCTTGCAAATCCAAATCTGTCCGCACTGATATAGTGTGTGAATGTGAAGCAACCACTAAACATACTGTTGAATTAATTTTTCACATACTATGCTTCTTAGAGGGAAAGAACCAGTTTTAAATCAAGATAAGTAGTAAATCAAACAAGTTCTAACCAAGACCATGTATTACTTAAGTTCAGAGTCAACAAAGGAATTTATGCCTTTATTTACAGTGAGTGCGTTTTACGCTCCATCTCGCCCCTTCCAAAGATTCAATGATTTAGCTCAAGAAGGTTTCAAGATAGATTTTTCTCTTTATTTTATTTTTTTTATTTTTATTTTCAACATATTTTTATTTTCGTAAACACTGAATAGGAATTCATAACACTGAATTCCCCCAAATTTAAGCTTTTAACAGTCCTAGCTATTACCTAATGAAGTACTGACATTCTTTCATTAAAACACAGGATTCCCACCAGAAAGCAAATATGTGAAAATTTAAACTAAGAATATCACAATGGTTACTCAGAAGTGCTAACCGGTCATATCAGATTCAGGTAGATAAGGATTTATATAATGATGTGACATCACAACCAAGCTTAAGTCTCAAATTAATTCAAATATCAGGTAGTTTTAATTTCATCATAGGCCAACTAAATAACAAACCAACTGACACTGGATTCATGCAGTTACAAAATGTAACATATTTTTAAATATGATTACTAAACAGAATGCAACACGTGCTACACAATCAACTGAAACAAGACAAAATGCACACGACATGAATTATACTAAATGCAACAAATAAACCTAATACCCCCAAACTTAAAAACTACAATGTCTACATATAATTAGGGTTTAATCCTAAATTCTCAATTGACTACGAATGGTGCTTCAGTATATGTCTATCCCAAGCACAAATCATACATCCCAACACAATGTACAATATATAATCAAAATCTAATAAGATTAGATATAAACCCATACATTGTTTCTCAAGTCCATATGGATTATCACAGTAAATTTATGGCCAATCAATTAAGCAAGTAAATGTGAATCCTAATAGAAAAACCTATAGTAATCAATAAGGCTAACAATGAAATATATCAGATTAAATTAATCCATAGACTCCATTGCAATCTCAGAATATAATTTAAATCATAATTGAATTAATGCTATCATTCACATATTAAAGGCACATCATGAGATACAATTAAGAATCACAGAGAGAGAAAGAGTAGAGAATTGTAATCTATTCTTCTGATCCAAGATTGAATCTCCAATGCTACCCATACTGATGAGCCGTCTAATATATTAAGAGTTTTAGTCGTAGTCTTCCTCTCCAAGCCATGACCATGCTAGATCGTTCAAGTAAAAATCAACTAATTTTTAAAATCATGCGCATTGCTACCATGAATAACCTTGCATAGGGTGCAATTGCTACTTGTCTTCAATCTAAATGGTCCGTCTATCTGGCGCAGCTGCACCATGTCATAGGCCAAGCTGGGCACAACTACACCGTGCATAAGATGGGCCTTGTTGTTTTGCTCCAATCTTCTACTACAGTTTAGACTCAAGGCACTTCACTCCAAGACTTCATTCCAACATTTGGCAACATGCTTAACTCCATTTCCTTTCCATCATCAATCCATCATAGCTTTGAACACAACTTAGCTCAAATAACACCAAGGAAGTTTCCAATGCTAAAACTGTAAAACAAAGCACAAGGGCATAAAAATCTATACAATAACATAAGATTAAGCACAAATTCAAGTCAGTTAATATCCAAATAAGTGGTTATAAAACCACTTATCAGGGGGTGCCTAACACCTTCCCCTCATTTAAGCAAGCCCCCGAACTCAATGAAACTTGAGTTCCAAACAAATTAAATGGAGTCACATATTGGGCCATATTGCGAAAACCTTTCAAAACTCGGTTGAGTTGGTACAACCATTTTAAACTTATACCAACTGGCGGCTCTATTTAATTCAAACCAATCATTAAATTCAATCTTTTCAAATCGTCGACATATATGTCGGTCTTTTCTAAAATACACCCTTTAAGGAAGATAAATAAAATCAACATAAAATAAAGGGTAGAAAAACACCTAGAAAAGAAAAAAAAAAGAAGAAGAAAAACCCGGCGTCGACAGGTGGCAACTCCGCCGGGGATAATAGAGGGCTTAAGACGCATTTCAATCTTTTCAATTCCCTTTTTATCTGCATGTGTGTGAATGTTGTTCTTTACATTGAATGGATGTGAATGAATGCTTTATCTATAGTGCTTTATATTAGTGTTTCTCACAATGTTATCATGCATGCGGTGAGGCGCGATGAATGTATGTTGTGTGATTCCTCCACCAAGAGGTTAACCCGTCGATGGCTGATTACTAGACTCAAGAGGAGCATAATCCCGCGAGGCTTAGGAAAGGCGCCACTCAGATCCGCTCCAATCGAAAGATCGGATTAATTTCCCATCTAGTAGATTGTGATGATTTGGGAACCTTCATGCTGAAAAGCTCGTGAGAGTAACCCTAGGATAGGTCAGCCTCCGATAAACCAAACATTAAGGGATGTTTCTTCATTCATTTCCTCTATCCATAAATGTCAATTCCTGTCAAATATTAAATATTAATTCATATCAAGTATCAAATATAAATTCTATGTCAAATATTAAATCTTGCCATAAATATTAAATCTTGTCATAAAAAACAACTAACCTTTGTTTTGCAGGAAAACATTAAAAAACCTCTAAAAACTGACACATTGCACAACATGCATACTGTTAGTGTTTATTAAGACTAAACTACATACCTCTTTTTATAAGCAAGATTGGTCCTACTACCCGATCAACGTCTAAAAAGGCACAAATCCTATCTTCAGACATGGCTTCAAGTGCCCCACCTGAATCCATCCTTGTATCTCAAGAGGAGTTCGAGGGACTTAGAAATCAGATAGCAGAGTTGGCTATCCTACTAAAAAAAATAGAGTGAAAATACTCGCAGTCAACAGATACCCACTCAACAAGAGTCTTCCACACAAGGTGGCAGTCAGGGTACTGACAAGAGGGTGGAAATACAGATACCTGAATCTCACACCAGTGAAGGAACCAACAAAACCCTTGAAATTACCAATACAATCAAAGGGACTGGAACATATGGGAGTTTAATTACTCAAACCTTTGCATCTTTTTAGGGGCTTGTTATCCAGATAAATTCTAAGTCCCAGATTATGAAAAGTACAACTAGTTAGGAGATCCATATACCCATCTAAGAGTATATATTGGAGAACTCAGATCCTATGCAGAGGACGAGAAGTTGAGAATGCAGCTATTATAGAAAAGTCTAACTGGAGAAGCCAGAACATGGTACACTCGACTTGACAACTCCAAAATCCACAGTTGGGAAGAGTTGACTCATGCCTTCCTAAATCAATATAGTTTCCAGTCAAAAAGAAGAATACTGAGTTTTTTCGGGAAAATGACCAAAGATGGAGGCGTATGGCAGCACAAGTCATTCCTCCCGTGACAAAAATTGAAATGGTGATGACATTCATGATATACAAGAAGCTCCATATTATGAAAGGGTCCTAGATGGAATAGGAAAACCATTTTCAGAGATGATTAAACATAGAGAAATGGCTGAAATGGGGTTGAAATAGGGAAAGAGCTAACTGCTTTCGAGGCAGTTGTTGAGCACATTCACACTGGAAATTATGGGACTAACCCTAGGAGGACCCATAAGAAAAAAGAAGAAGATGTATCCTTGATACTTCAAGGTCAAACTCGGTGAGGCAGTCAGAACCCGTCCATACAAAAGCAGAATAATTACTCCCCATTCCAAACATCTGTAAAGCCTTCAAATCTTCCATTTTTGAAAGCAAGAGAGGTTAAACGTAGAAGAAATTTTACACCCTTACAGGATTCATTGGAAAACATACTGAAGCTTCTGACTAACCAGAAGAAGATCACTCAACTCCTTCCACCCATAAATCCAAATGGGAAAAGCTTTGACCCAAGTAAAAAATGTGCTTATCATTCTGATTCTCTTGGCCATGATAACCAAGAGTGTTGGTCTTTGAAACACAAGATCCAAGACATGATAGATAATGGTGAGATTATGGTGACAACACCAGGACATCCACATGTCCAAGATAATCCTCTGCCTCAATATATTAAGGAAGGAGTAAACATGATCAGCGTGGGGAGTGGAGAATGTTCCAAATACCTTAAATATATTGGAGAATCATCAAATAACCTTGCAAAGATAGGTTATTTAGAAGGACAACCTTTAATAGAGCGGGAGCTAAAATCCATCAAAGAGCAGATCGATCAATTGGCAAAATTGATGGTATATCAACATCAAATAACCATGCAGTTAATAAGCCAGATCATTCAGAAGCAAACAAACTCTTCTCCACCTACAGTCCTCCCAACTGCAATGAGGGATCATTATAGATTCCAAGAGCATGAAACACGGGCAAATAAATTTGCAAGGGAAGAGAGATTCTAAGCTCATAGAGTGTTTGCTGCTAAAAGGAAGTTCACTCCTCTCAACCAATCTAGAGAGGAAATTTTATAGATGTTGATCAATGAAGGAAAGATTATAGAACTGTTACCTCCAATGGACCCCCGATCAAGGAGGTTCGATGCTACTAAGATATGCCAATACCACTCCAACACTCCTAGTCATGACAAAAAAGGTTGTTGGGCACTTCATCACCGAATCCAGAATCTAATTGATAATAGTAATTTACAAATGATAAACAATGACAATATCGGGTATGAAGAAGAGGAGATATTTCCTCTCGAAACATAAAAATAGAGGGAAGTTGTAGCAGTCATTTCCTCTGAAGAATACGTGTATGATGTATCTTTAGTAATTCAAGAAATAGGGGATAAAAGAGGAAAAAATCCTATGAAGATATTTGCACCAGTCTACCCCAATATCCCATTATTAGTTTGAAAAAAGTCCCATGGAACTATGGGGAGATTGAAGGATCAATATCAGATTATACTGTTGTCCTACCAAATGATAATCTGTTGTTTTTACCGCAAAGCGTGACAACAAAGCCCATTATCAAAACCCCAGGTAAAGTACCTGAGATGAAGGCTGCAGAATTCCTCAACAAAATGGGGCATAATAAAGCAAAAGCAGTGCAACATTTAAAAGAAGCGCCCAGGTCGATCTCTATTATTGATTTAATCTTATATTCAGAAGATCATTATAAAATTCTGGTGCAAGTACTGAAAGAAGCACACCTGCCAAGAACGTTAGAGACTAAAAAATTTCAACACTTATAGGAATCATTCTTAGCAGTAATGTTGACCCAGAACGAAAAGCACAAAGAATTTACCAGCATAAATTCTTAGAACACAAACTAAAATCCACTAGAAAAAATAATACGATATCAATTGTAAAAGATAATAACAATCCTTCTCTCAACCCACAAGTCGGATTAATATAGCTAACAAAACATTATGCCCAAGTCACTCTAGAATCTTCTTAGAGATATGAAAAAAAATCCTAACAAACTTCCTAAAATTACAGAAATAAAATCATAATAGGTAATAACTTAATTATAAAAGATTTACTACCTAGTAAAAAACTATTACCATAAAAGAACTAAATAATAATAATGATAATACTAACTAATCCAGTCTTCCCGAAGTTATGATGCCAATTCCGAAGAAGTTCTGATCTCCCAAAGCCATGACGCCATCTCCAAACCCGAAGACATATCCCAAAGCCAATCAAACCCAGCTCTTCGAGACTAGCTCCAGTCTTTGGGAATTATGGTCAGACCAGTTCTCCTTTCCCGTTTTCTATCTAACTCCTCCTCAAACTCCAAAGCTTGTTATCCTACAGCAGTCCTTCCCACAGGCGAAGAACTCGACCTCAAGTTATAATCTGGATAAAGAGAAACATCATCACAGAACTCATAAAGGTCAGATACATTAAAAGTACTAGATATGTTCATCTTAGCAAGTACGTCGATCACATAGGAATTATAATTGATCTTCTTAATTACATTGTACGGACCGTACTTTCTCGGTTTCAACTTATTATAGGTACCAATTGGAAACCTTTCCTTTTGCAAAAATACCATAACTTGATCACCCTCTTCAAATAACTTCGAGCACATTTTGGCATCGGCTATGACTTTATATTTCTTATTTTTCTCCTCCAACCTAGCTTTCATTTCGGCCTGAACATCACGAACTTGTTCAGCCATGTTTTTAGCAACAACATTGTTCCCAGCTACCTTGGAAAGACGTGTCAAATCTAACATATGTTTAGGAGATTGCCGGTACATTAAAGCAAAAGGAGACTGTCCTGTAGCAGTGTGAGTAGCATTATTATATGCAAACTCAGCATGTGCTAACGCCACATCCCACTACTTCTGTTTATCACCATAAATACTCAAATTCCCTAGCGTTTGGTTCAGATTTTCAGTCTGTCCATCTGTCTGTGGATGTACAGTGCTACTGAACTTCAAAGTAGTAACCATCCGTCACCATAGTGTGATCTAAAAATGGCTAATGAACTTCGAATCTCTATCAGAAGTAATAGATTGAGGAACACCATGTAGAATAACTACTTCCTGAAAGAACAACTGAGCCACATGGGATGCATCTAAGGTCTTCCGACAAGGAATGAAATGTCCCATCTTTTAGAATAGATCATCCACAACAAATACAGAGGCCACTCCCTGTTGAGTCCAAGGAAGACCTAGAACAAAATCCATCAACAAATCTTCCCAAATAGCACTCAGTACTAGTAGAGGCATGTAGAGGCATGTGTTCTAAGCTTGACCCTTCGCAGTCTGACACACATAGCACTTGTGAACCAAGTTTTCTACATTGCGCTTCAGTTGAGGTCAACAATATCGTTCAGCTACTCCACTGATGGTCTTGTAACGTCCCAGATGACCACTCAAACCTCCTCCATGTAGTTCCCACACCAGTCTATCTCTCAACGAACCTCGAGGTATACATAATTGATTCCCATGAAATAGATAGTTGTCAACCACATGAAACTCTCCCTCCGTTCATTTTTGAACACATATCTTCCATACTTCACCGAAGTCTTCATCATCTGAATACAATTCTTTTAGAAATTCAAACCCAATGATCTCTTGTTGCATAGTAACCAATAGACTTGCACACTGACTCAATGCATCAGCTACCTTATTTAGAATACCCAATTTGTACTTCAGAACAAAAGGAAACTTCTGCAAAAAAGTTTGCCCATCGAGCGTGAATATTACTTAAACTTCGCCGCCTGCTCAGGTACTTTAATGCTTGATGATCAGTGTATAGAATAAATTCACACTGAATCTGATAGTGTTCCCAATGTTTTAAAGCTCGAACAATGGCATAAAACACTTGGTCATATGTACTCCACTTTCGTCTCACGTCAGTAAGGTTTTCGCTAAAAAATGCCACCAGTCTCTTCTCCCGTGACAGAACCGCTCCAACTCTAATACCACTAGCATCACACTCCACTTCGAAGAGCTTCTCGAAACTTGGTAGAGCCATAACATGAGTAATGCATAACTTTTCCTTAACTACAAAAGCTGCGTCAGTTGCTTCTCCCCACTAAAATTTACCTTTCTTTAAACACTCGGTAATGGGTGCCACAATGCTACTAAAATCTTTAATAAATCACTGATAAAATGTTAATAACCCATGAAAGCTCCTTACTTCTCCCAAATTCTTAGGAGTAGGCCAATCACGTATAGTCCGTACCTTCTCTTCGTCAACCAGAATACCTTCCGAACTGACCACATATCTAAGAAATAATAGACGTTTGGCCAGCTAATTATACTTCTTAAAGTTAATGAAGATTTTGTTTTCGGCTAAAACCTCCAACACAACCCGAAGGTGTTCCATGTGGTCTTCCTCGTTCTGACTATAAATCAGTATATCAACAACATATTTCACGATGAAAGGTCATAATACCTGATTCATAAGTCGCATAAAAGTACTAGACGCATTGGACAATCCGAACGGCATGACTACCCACTCGTAAAGTCCATCCTTTGTTTTGAACGTTGTTTTCCATTCATCCCCAGGTTTAATCCAAATATTATGATATCCGCTCTGAAGATCTATCTTTGAGAACAACTTGGAACCTTCCAAAATATCTAGCATGTCATCCAACCTCGGAATCGAAAAACTATATCTGATAGTTATCTTGTTGATTACTCGACTATCCACACACATTCTTCAACTACCATCCATCTTCAGGACCAGCACTGTCGGAACCGTACATGGACTCATGATTTCTCTAATGAACCCATTCTTCAACAATTCCTCCACTTTCTCTTATAAGATATGATTTTCCTTAAAACTCATCGGATAATGTGGGAAATGGGTAAGCTCGCCCCTGGATTTACATCGATGTGATGTTGAATATCCCTCAGTGGTGGAAGTTCATTTGGTAAATCTTTGGACACCAACTCACAGAATTTACCTAACAATGACTGTACCTTTTTGGGTAACTCAATTTTCTACTCTTCCTTTCCTTCTGCCAGTAAAGCTCGCACCACCACAACATGTACTTCTTGCACCTCTTTAATTTTTGCCTCTAAATCAGCCGCTGACGTGATTACAGATAGTAAAGGTTGCTCTTCTTTCTGGTTCTTAGTTACGCTATTACCCGAATTTTGTTTTGGGATTAATGCAATCTTCCTGCCACCCCAATTGAAAATAAACACATTGTTGTGTGCTTTGTAAGTGACATCCACATCAAACTGCAATAGTCATCCCAATAACACGTGACTAGCATTCATGTCCACTATATTGCAGAACACTTCAGCTCGGTAGTGCTATCTGATTCAGATATATACTTTGCACACTTCGGTCACGTTCACCTTGGGTCATTTCTGAATCCACCCAATTACGTAGGGCTCCGGGTGTTTCTCTACTCGCAGTTTTAGGGCATCTACCAATTTCTTTGACACAAAATTCTCGCAGCTTCCGATGTCAATAATTAGGTCGCAAACCTTTCCTTAAACACTGCAGCATGCCTTAGAAATATTGTTTCGTTGTGAGGAATCTTCTATCTTCGTCGAGCACATGATTCGCTGAACCACACAATTTACATGTTCTCCATGTTCCTCGGCTATTTATGCACAGAAAGGGACACAATTTTCCTGTCGTCAATAGGCGGTGACTCTGCTGGGAATCTAGTAGAGGGCTTAAGTCGATGTTCAACCTTTTCAAAAACCCTTTTTATCTACTTGTGTGTGAATGTTTCATTTACATTGAATGGATGTGTACTAATACTTTATTTATTGCACTCTAGTGCTTCGCACCATATATGCCTGTGATATTAGTGTTTTGCACATGTCATCATTTCCATACGGTGAGACACGATGTATGTCAATGTATGTTGCTTGATTCCTCCACCAGGAGGCAAACCCGTCGGTGTTAGATTAGTAGACTCAAGGGAGACTAATCCCGCGAGGCTCAAGAAAGGCACCACCCAGATTCGCTGCAATTAAAAGATGGGATTAACTTCCCATCCAGTAAATTGCGATGATCTGGGGACCTTAATGCGGAAAAGCCGCGAGAGTAGCCTAAGATAGGTCAGTCTCTGATAAACTAAATGCAAACAAAAGTCTCTTCATAACTTCCCCTTTCAATTACATGTAAATTCAATTTCATGTAATTTTAATTCCATGTAATTTCAATGTAATGGAAAATACAAAGGAAGATGTAAATATGCATTCCTTTCCCTATCAAGACCTATCATGCTATCATGTCATCAAATTAACTAACATATATTTTACAGGAAAACATTAAAACACTCCTAAAACAGACACATTTCATAACATACACCATTTCATGTTTTCCCAGACTAAAGTTCATAGTCTTTTTGTAAGGAAACGATTGATCCCATTACTCGTTCAAAGTCAAAAAAAAGGCACTAAGTCCACCTTCAGATATGGCTACAAGTGCCTATCCTGATCCTACTCATGTTTCCCGAGAAGATTTCAAAGGATTAAGGAATCATATAACAGAATTTCCGATCCTTCTGAAAGAACTAAACAAATAAACTCAAGGTCCACAAATACCCATTCAAACTGAATTCTCTGCATAGGGAGGAATCCAGGGAACAAATAAAGAAGTCCCAATACTTGAGTCTCAAACTGAAAAGTCCAACAAAACTCCTTAAATCACCCATTATAAAGAAGATCAAGACACCGGTGATATTCAAAAGAAGGTTCAACAAATGGAAGAGACCATTCGGTCAATCAAAGGGACTGGAATGCACGGAAGTGTTACTTATTCAGACCTTTGAATCTTCCCCGGGGTACATTATCTGGACAAATTCAAGACTCCCGATTTTAAGAAATATGATGGATTGGGAGATCCTTACGCTCACTTAAAAGTGTTCATTGGAAAACTCAGATCCTGCGCCGAGGATGAAAAACTGAGAATGCAGTTATTTCAAAAAAGTCTAACTGGAGAAGCCAGAGCATTATATGTCAGATTGGATAACTCCAAAATCCATAGCTGGGAGGAACTAGCCCATGCTTTTTTGTTGACTTGTTAATATTCTAACCTTATCGTTTTGATGATGACTTGATAATATGGACTAATTTGTTCATTATGAAATTTCAGGAAATTGATGAAAGGATTATTGTCAAAAGACTTTGAAGATTTGAGTCTTAAGAAAAATAAATAAGGTCATTGTAAATATTCGATTTTTCAATACAAGGCTCTAGGACATTTTATGTGTGCACGCTTAAAATATATATAAAATGAAAATCGTCCACGTTTAGTTATTTTATACTGCCATGTGTTATTATAGAGAATTTTATGTGGCTAGTACTTTATTTAAGAGTCCTGATTTTATAAATTATTATATAGCATGATACATGTGTAAGTTGATGTGCATTAGACTCATTGGAAACCTAAAAGGTGTTGGTAACTTAAAAGCTTGTGGCTGCAGAAGTGTGATCTTTATGTATTAGAAGATTAGTTGCATATTTCTTGGAAATATAAGGTAATGATAATACTGATAAGAATTTGATATTTCTTTGTTGGGTTTTTGCAAGAATTACGGAACTTACTCTCCTATATTAATGCTATGATATATAAGTGGCGGCAGACTTTATTGTTTATTGCTATAGGAATTTGATAAGTCTTAACAGAAGATGTTACCTACTTGAAACAGTTTCTTTTTGAAAGAGTCCAACAAATATTTATAACAACTGGAGATAATTGGTTTTTTTATTTCTTAGCCATTAAACGGGAATAATATTGGAACATTACTTATCTCTTTGAAGTCTGTTGGTTATAACGGAAAAAAATTGGCAACTGAAATAATTATTTAAACGGTTGTTTTCTGGGCTATAAAAGAAGAACTGAAATCAGTGTTTAAAGACAACACTTGAATTAATATTTTGCACTTGTATACTTGAAGATTTATTGAATTATTCTTGGTGCAAATTTCTGAGCTGCTGTGCAATTCATATTCATATTATTTTTAGCTAATTTCGTGAGCTTAATATTGGTTATATCTCTCTCTTTTATTATTTGATCATTGCATTCATTAGTTGAGCCTTGCATTGTTAAATTGCTTATTTGCTTTGATCATTAGACCTCTATATTTGTAATCTTATATTTTTAGACTAAGTGTTGTCTAAAGGAATTTAATCTAGGTGGATTAAGGTTTGTTTACAAACAGGTTCAAGGAAGCATAAGTGCTTAAGGGGAGCATTGGTGCACATGGAGCAAATCCATTCCATAAAGTGAGATTGACCGTAAGTTACTTCGGGCTATGCCCAAGAGGTTTGTTTCTAAAATTACTACTCTTCAAGATTCCTCTACTATTTCTATTATGGTTACACTAACTCTTTTTGTTGAACTTGAGGAATATGAACATCAGTTAAAGAGATATGATGATGAGGAGGAAACTCCTCGAAGAAAGGTTTTAGCTCTTAATGCAGGAAATAAAGAAGAGCTTGATGATGATTCGAATGAAGAGATAGCCTTAATGTCAAAAAGACTCAAAGGACTTTTACAAAGGAAGAATAAATGAAAGAATAACTTCAACTCGAATAAAGCTAAAGGAAAGTTGTAACGACCAAGAAATTCGGATCCTTTATAAACTACTTGAAGGAATTAAATAATGAATAAAATAATATTATTTGTTATTATTATGTGTTAATAAGATGTATGTCATTTTATAACCTAGAAACGTCAGAACATCATAGTATTTTAACTACGTGAAGGAATTAAAGTGTTTGAATTTCCAAAACGAAAATAAAAGCTTTTCGAGAAATTTTACGAAAAACATTATTCATCATTTTCTGCTCGGGAATTATTTTTGAACTTCCGAGAAATACATAACGTTATAATATCAAGGCGAGATGGATTAGGTAATAATAATCTAAGTATGGAAAACGCAATATTTCGCATGCGGACGTAATTTGTGAATGATAAGGATTTAAAATACAAATGAAATGAACTTGGGTAATCTTGTAGGAAGTGCAAGTCTAATAGAATTAAGGGGCAAGCCCAAGATGTAGCAATGATTAGCCAAAGGTTGGTTAAGATGAAGCCCAATGTAATTTAAGACCTAAGCCCAAATAATGATCCATTAATTAATTAGGATCCATGGGGCAACCCATCGGTGAACTTGTTGACCAAGAACTTTGTGTGGTGGGCAAGAAAGTTGAGTGGTTTACAAGATTACTTAGGGCTTAAGTCTTGAATAGTAAGGAGGTTAGTAAGGAGGTGGGATGTCCTAATGACCTAATTGTCCTAACTTTGGAAAGTCAATAAATACCAATCTTGGATTCATTGTTTAGTTGTTCAATTTTATCCAATAACTTCCACACAAAAGAAACTTAAGTGTTACAGAGAATAAGCACTTTTAAGCTTAACATCCTTTGTTAGATTGTTCAAAGAAGAAGAAGTTAGTCTTCAAAGGTTAATGATTTTATCTCTTCTATCTCTACCATTGTAGGGTAATAAGAGAAGTGTAACTTAATGATCATGTATGTTAAGAACTTATAAAGATAGATAATCAATGGACTTAAGCCGAATAAGTAAGGAATAAGCACGTCAAACCTAAATAAGTTATGACTTATGAAGAACATGGATGAACTTGTCATATGATTAGTTTAAGAAGTTAGTATAATTCATAAGGTGTAAAGATATTGCTTAAAGAACTTAAATCTATAATAAGTCATAAGGAAATGAAATCTTATATTGAAGAAATTGTTAAGTTATGAACTTATAAGAAATAAGACATAACCTAATTTAAAGATAAGTTGTTGTAATATGTAGGTTGAGATGGCTAGTTAATGAAATGACTCTATTTGAAATGATGAATCAATCATTAGTAATGAAGTTTTGCCGGAATTCGTACGATTGGACGATAATCGTCGAATTCGTGAAATTCCCGGAATGGAAGTCGGATTTTGTGTTTGAGTTTTGAAATGTTAGTTGTTGATGGAGACAAGTCTTATTTGGCATTATAGAGTTGCGAACTCAAAAATGGCCGAATTCTGACTTAGAACGAAGAAACGAGTGTTGAACGTTCACGAACGTTTATCGTTTTCGTTAAAAATGAACTAATAGGTGAATTTTTAGCTAATGAAGTCGAATAGATAAAATTCTTGCATTAACACGTAGAGTATGTGATTTGTGAACCGTAGGCTCTTGAATGAGCCAATTCAGACTTATAACGAAGAAGTTACGAGTCCGCGAATCTCACAAAAAAAAAGAAAAATATGTCAAAATTGTCTGATGCACAGAGTCTACGCCACAGCGCGAAACTGAGCATAGTACCCTGTTAATTGGCGTCGCAACGCGACCATAATAAAGTTGACTCTTGCCGCAGCCACGTGGCAGTGCTGGTTCTCTCTAGTATAAGTGCATGTACAAGAACGCCAAGATAACGAAAGGAACACCTTGGCAGCAAAGACCATCTTTAGAATCTAGACAATAAAGAAAGCTTATATGTGGAACATGAATAGTAATGGATGAATAATTAACTAAGGATCGTAATGTAACATTGTTAAGACTTATTTAAGCCTTAAGCATGATTACTTAGGGTTAAAGGAAGTCAGTTGCATGTGAACGTAAGAATGACGTAACGAAAAGCCGGAACCAATTATAACAAATCTATTACGTAATTAGATTGAGAAGAAGGGTAAGATTTTGTAGGAACCATGTATGTTGTTCATGACCTAATGTGATATGTGATGTATAATCTACTGTAGAGACCTTAAAGACTTAAAGTGCACATGTTATAAACTGTAGCAGACGCTAAAGGCAAGTATTCTAACCTTTGTTCCAGTTCAATCTGGACAAGCTTTATGATTCATGTATTCTTACACATGAGTAAATGTCTGATGAAATCAAAGCCAATCCTTTCGGTTAAACTCATGATATATTGAATTTTTGATATCCTATCAAGTATTGACAATGATTTACCAAACTAATATTGTTGTGGTTTTCAAAAGGAGACTGAGTATGCTAAATTGTTTTATCGTCAAACGACAGGCACATGAGGTTGCCACAATTTAAACGTATACACGTTTAATGAATGTAGTGTTGATCAACATAGAGTATTATAGGCTGATCACCTAGACGTGCTCGTAAGCTATGCCGAACTTATGGACTTAGTGCCGGGATGTCCGTTTCAATGTACTTATGAAATGCACATGGTCTTGGCCCGAAATTGATGTTTTACTGAATATTGTTGTTGTTGTAAAACGTTTTGAATGAAAAGAAGTGCTATTTTGAATTATTGATAGTACTTCGTAACTATTGTTCAGTTATTGAAGATATACAATTCCTATGTTTCAAGCATGCTGCTTTATTAAAATTGTTGTAATTGCTGAGCTGGCTCACTCTTGCTTGAACCATATGAATGCAACTAAGGTCGAACGGACCGATGGATCCGGCAAGGATAAAGGGAAGGCGAAGGTGAACCCGTGGATTACTTATGTAATAATATAGTTTTGTAAAAGTAATATTTGATATTATGACAAGGACAAATGTAATGGTTATAAAGAACTTGGGAAATGTTAATATTATTTTGAATATATAGAAGACATATTCGTTCTTTTGAGGCATTTTAATTGAATGTTTGTGTGAACTATAGCACCGTGTAGCACCATCTATCGGGTTGGAAGATACCCAGATTTGGGGGCGTCACAGGTTGGTATCAAAGCATTAGGTTATAAAACTTAAGGGGGGATTTAAACCTTAAGTCATAACCGTAAGAAAAGTCCAAGAAATAAAAGATGTAAATTAACCTTATAAAAATGCATTATATATGTTATGTGTTTTTATTATTTTACTGACGTGTACTAATCAAACTTATTTGTGTTGTTGTAGATGTCAGGAGAAAATAGAGACGTGCAGGTAGTCAGCAAAGAATCGATTAATCAAATAGAGATTATACCGAACCCCACATCAGCAGATCCCAAGGTAGTAGTGGTTGAGTCTGGAGACTCAGAGAGCTTAGATCTCATGTCTGTGTTCGATGGCATGCTAAAAGAAGAGGTGGAGGTGGTGTCCTTCAACTTAGTCACTATAGCAGCAGAGATGGCTCCGGGGGAGTCAATGATGTCACTTTTTATATAAGTGTTGGATAGAAACATCCACTACTGTCAGGAGGTTAAGGAGCTGAAAGCAGAGCTCCAAGCTGTCATAGAAGATAAAACGGACGTGGAGTCCATGTGGGAACAGGAGCACGATGAGATGATTTTGGCCAAGGACAAGGTCCATGAGGTGAAACAGGAGGTCTTTGAGCTCCGGGGGGAGCTAAAGACCAAGAAGCAGAAGATAGGGAGAATGTCCTACATCCATAGGAGTTCTCAAATGGACTTCCAGCAGCAGGTAGTTGGTTATCCCGTAGAAACAGGGCAAACACGGCATACTTTAAGCCGTGGTATTATCATCGGTCTTGCCAAGGCCAATTTTTAGAATGCCTTAAGGCAGATGTGATCTAGTAGTGGCTAGAGTAGTTTAGATATGTAAATATTTTTTTTTCTAGTAGTGACGTAAAACCCTCTTTTGTATAAAAAGGGTAGTCTTTTATAAATCCCAATTTTTGGAAAGTAATTGCGAGAAAGTATTGTAATCAGCTTAGGCTGTGTAATGTAACCGATGTAGTATTATACTACAATGAATCAATAGAAGTTTTCTTTTTCGGAACATGTTGAGTAATCAATGTTCGAGTTATTATTTAAAATTGAATAATAACTAACTAACAGGAAATGAAGAATAACAAAATGTGGTGTTTATTGTAACAGCAAAATGCCGCCAAGAAGAGTACTACATAATCAAGGCACGAACGTAAATCAACCAGAGGGAGGTCCGGTTAACCCCATACAGGAGTTTACAAATCTTTTAACAGCAGCATTTAATTGAACAGGGGCTAACATCCCCGTAAATCCTGGTGTAGTACGAGCTACTACATTTAAGGATTTTAAAAGCATGGGTCCGCCGGAGTTCAAAGGAACTACGAACCCTATCGAAGCCCAAACATGGGTGAAGGATATCGAGAAGGCATTTGTGATAGAAAATGTTGACGAGGTCTAGAAGGTTGCCTTTGCAACCTACATGATGAAGGGAGAGGCCAACCTTTGGTGGGACGCCAATCAGGCTAGAGCCGAGATAGAGGTTCTAACGTGGGTGAGGTTCAAGGAGATATTCTTCGAGAACTACTTTCCCACGAGCATACAGGGAAGGATGGAGATGCAGTTTCTGGAATTGAAGCAAGGGGACATGACGGTTCCCCAATACGTCGGCTAGTTTAATGAACTGGCGAGGTTCGCTCCACACCAAGTGGACACCGAGGTTAGGAAAGCTCGACGGTTCGAGCAAGGCTTGAAACCCTGGCTCTATAATCGTATATCAGTGTTCCAAAATACTTCCATTGGAACCATTTTAGAAAAGGTAATAATCGCCGAAGGTGGTAGCTGTGACACCCCCAAATCTGGGTACTTCGATTCCACTGGTTTTGGTGTTCACTGTAGAAATATCATCTATCTATCTACCCATAATAAATGCAAACCATGTAATAGATAGAAATAAAATCTTCCCTTTATAGGGTTACAACATCTGAATCATAAACATAATCCCAGGTTAAACTAACCTTAAACATCTATGCGGAAATATAAATAATAAGTCTTAAACAACATCATTAACTCAAGTATAACATTAATACATCATCAAATAAAATAACAAGTCTTCATCATTTGCTAACTTTGCCCTTGCCTTTACTAGTTGAAGGTTCATCAGTTCTTTCGTTCTTAACTGCAATGTTATTATTAAGCAAGAGTGAGCACTATTTCCCACAAGTATAACAATGAAATAATAGTATAATAACATGCGAGTAATTCAAAGACATCTGAATAAAAGCTCAACTTTTGAATCAAGAATGAATAACAAGAATCAAAAGATTTCTGAGGGTCATAAGACCTTGATCTATGTCCTAGGTTATCAAGGGTTATACTTGAAACCTTTAACAGTCATAAGACTATGGACCTTTCTACTCGTACTTAGGGGGATCAGCCCTTAGTACCATACTGTGCATAATATCTTAACGCTAATGCATAAGTAAATCCTTTGCAGGGTTGTTCATCTCAGTTTGACATTCGAGTCTGCACCAAAGGAAGTTTGGTTTGGATAATTTATCAAGGGTTCTGAAATTTAGAACGCTCATCATCTATGGATTAGTCGAATCAATAAGGGTTCGCTAGTCTAATAAGGTTCAATAATAATGATATTCAAATTGAATAATAATCTCAGGAAGTATACAATAGGATAATTATTGTATAACTGAATCATGCTTTGAAAAGATAATCAATCCTTAATATAACATTTGAACATGAATAATAGTAATAATAATTTCTTCGAGGTAAATAATATACTTGAACAATAATGACAAGTAGGGTTAGGAAACTTGCCTCGTGCGTAGATTACACTTTAACTAAGCACGTTCTTTGAATTTAATCCTACATACCATTCGCATTCACAATACCAGTTAATTATAACTTAACTAATCATTAACGATTATTCTTTTGTCTAAACTTTGGTTATGACTATACTTAGTCAAATTACCACTTTGTCACATAATTTGTACTTCATGAATTATCAAGCTAATTATGTATTCAATAATTCAATCCACATGAAATTATGTTATTTACATGTTAAACAACTATTTTAACATGTCATTATATTTCTAATATGTTTACATGTTCATTAAATTAATTTACTAACACATTGTTAGACTTAAACATTTTAAAAATTACATTTCTGAACTTTCTGGAGAGTGGCGTTATGGCACCAATTATTACACTGGTCTTCAGCGTTAGTAGCGCCGCATACTGCTGCTCAAGTCATGGCGTTACGGCTGGAAATAGACAGTGGCCGTGCACAAGGCTTGCCGGCGTACCATACGAAAATGGCAATTCTCGAAAAATCGCAGAACATGCCAATTTCTACCAATTTCTTAATTTCTACTCGAATTTAGACATACCCACGTGTTATAATTCATGTATAATCATAACCCAACATTTATATAATGACTTTAACCAGTTTAAACACTTAATTACAGAATTTAAGAATGCAATTTCACTGACTTTGATGTTCTTGAAGGTTTTAAAAATAAAACATGAAAATTGTCACTACGGATTTGTTATAACACCGAATCCGTTCATTTAAACTTTGGTCTCTTCGTATCAACATGCATAATAACATACGAGTGTAAAATTTAGGGATAATATATGATTAACACATGAAATATCACGTATAAGGCCATATGGCCAAAACCCATACTCTGTAATTTTGTAGAAATCATATATTACGTATTTTCATGAAACTGATGTTATGGTTTACAAAATATATATAATTAAATATGATTTGACAACATCTTAACCTATATATGCACATAAGCCTTACAATTTCCCATCATAGAGACTTTACAGAAAACTGTGAAAGCCATTTTTGTAAAACTCAAACAACATAAAATAAAAATTGGGAAGGAGAGATTACCCTGTAGAGTATAAATTAGTAGGCTTAGATTCCTCACTCTCAAATCTATTTCACACTCACAATTTCTCTCTGATAACTCTCTCTGATTTTCTCTCTGTGAATAGTTTATAGACTTAGCAATAATAAAAAGGAGAATACGTAAAATTATCAACTGAGCCTTTATGCGTAGAGTTGAGGTCAGTTGCTCCATACGTGGTTTAACTGCCCTCAACTCCCTTTAAGGCCTCATTTGGCTAGCCTTAAAGGCTTATACCCAATTAATTTAATAAACTCATTTATCATATAGTTTAAATCATGTAACACTCACTTGCATAATAAATTAAATATCTTATTTAATTTAATATAAATAAAATATAATAATTTCTCATAAATTCACATAGTCATATAATTAATTTTCTCATTAACTAATTATATCAAATTATTAAATCTCTAATTAATTATTACATTTTAAAATACCAATATGCTTATTAAATATTCTTTTAATACAATAAGCTCACATAATCACATACTTTGATAATAAAAAGTCTCTACATTAATTTAATAAATGTAAGACATATAATTAAATTAATCTACCAAAATTGCATCAATTAATTATTTAATCTAATAATTAAATCATCGAAAAATATTTATTTAATTCAATAAATATTAAAATTAATTACAAAATTCTCGTTCGTCAAATCTTTCCCCCCTTAAAAGGATTATGTCCCCAGAATCACGACTCAATAAATTCGACCCGTTACATTCTGCCCCCCTTCCCCTTACAAAGATTCTGTCCCCAGAATTACTTACACATAATTAGGTAAATAAATGAGGGTAATTCTTCATCATATTCTCTTCGAGTTCCCACGTAGCTTCTTCAGCATTGTGGTTCCTCAAAATTACCTTAACAGAAGGTATAACTTTATTTCTGAGAACTTATTCTTTTCGGTCGATAATTTGGACAGGAATTTCTTCGTAAGATAAGTCTTTCTCAAAATGTTGGGGTTCATATTCAATTACATCCTTGTAATCGGCCTTATAGGGTCGTAACACAGAAACATGGAAAACGTTGTGGACATTCTCGAGTGATGGAGGTAATGCTACCTCGTACGCGACTTCTCCGATTCTACGCAATACTTCAAAGGGTCCAATAAATCTTGGGCTCAATTTTTCTTTCTTGCCGAACCTGATCTTCCCCTTCCAGGGAGAGACCTTCAAGAAAACATAACTACCTGATTCAAACTTGATATTTTTACGATGTGGATCAGCGTATCTCTTCTGTCGATCTTGAGCCGCTACCAGTCGTGCTTGGATCACTTTGACTATTTCTGCCGTTTGCTGTACCAATTCTGGCCCTAGCAATTGCCTTTCACCAACTTCATCCCAGTAAAGCGGAGTTCTGCACTTTCTGCTATATAATGCTTCATAAGGCGGCATACCAATACTAGCGTGGTAACTGTTATTGTAGCCGAACTCTACTAACGGTAGGTGATCATCCCAATTTCCTTTGAAGTCCATCACATAGGCTCTTAGCATATCTTCTAACGTTTGAATTGTTCGTTCGCTCTGTCCGTCTATTTGAGGGTGATGAGTCAGACTCATTCGCAATTGCGTGCACTCCATACATTCCTGAAGACGTTTCCAGAAATTTGATGTGAAGCGCGGATCCCTATCTGAAATAATTGATATCGGAACTCCGTGCCTCGAAACAATCTCTTTTATGTAAAGACTCGCCAACTGATCTAAGTTAAATCTTATTTTGATCGGAAGGAAGTGTGCGATTTTCATCAGTCGGTCAACGATAACCCATACTGCGTCGTAGCCTTTCTGAGTCGTCGGAAGGCCAACCACGAAGTCCATTGTAATATGTTCCCATTTCCATTCAGGGATCTCTAACGGTTGTAGCAATCCACTAGGTCTCTGATGTTCTGCTTTCATTTTCTGACAGGTAAGACACTTGGCAGCACATTCTGCAACATCTCGTTTTAAATTTGGCCATCAGAAATGTTGTCGAAGATCTTGGTACATTTTGGTACTACCAGGGTGAATCGAATATCGTGAACTATGAGCCTCGATCAAAATATCTTCCTTAATCTCTTGTATTGGCAGTACCCAAATTCTTCTCTCAAATCTCAGTATTCCTTATCCATCTTAAATCTCGGTTCAGTTCCTTCAGATATCTTCTTTGTCACATTTATACACTCTTCGTCCTGAAGCTGAGCCTCCTTTAATTTATCTAGTAGAGTTGTACCAGATTTCATCTAAAATATTTTCTCATCAATCTCCATAGGATACTTCACTTCCAACTCTAGTTTCTCCATTTCTGAAATTAGCTCTTCCTGAGCAGTCAACATCATCAATTTCTCACGACCCTTTCTACTTAAGGCGTCGGCAACCACATTTGCTTTACCCGGATGGTATAAAATCTCACAGTCGTAATCCTTAATTAATTCCAACCATCTTCTTTGACGCATATTCATATCCTTCTGTGTAAAAATATATTTCAAACTCTTGTGGTCCGTATATATTTCACACTTCTCCCCGTAGAGATAGTGCCTCCAAATTTTCAAAGCAAAAACAACTGCAGCTAACTCCAAGTCATGGGTCGGATATCCCTTCTCGTAATCCTTCAATTGTCGTGATGCATATGCAATGACTTTCCCATTTTGCATCAGCACACAACCAAGTCCTTTATGCGACGCATCACTATAAACAACAAAATTTCCTGTATCATCCGGAAGAGATAACACAGGGGCCGTACTCAACCTCTTCTTTAATTCTTAAAAACTTTCCTCACACTTATCCGTCCAAACAAATTTCACAACTTTTCGAGTTAAATTTGTTAACGGAGTTTCGATCTTAGAAAAGTCTTGTATGAATCTTCTATAATATCCCGTCAATCCAAGAAAACTTCTTACTTCCGACGGCGTTCTCGGCTGATCCCAGTTAATCACAGCTTCGACTTTTGATGGATCTACCGAAATTTTGTTTTTATCGATCACGTGACCAAGAAATTGTACCCGTTCAATCAAATATTCGCATTTCAAGAACTTGGCGTACAATTTCTCCCTTCTCAATACTTCCAACGTTAATCTAAAATGTTCTTCGTGTTCTTCTTTGGTTTTGGAATATACCAAAATGTCGTCTATAAATACCACCACGAATTTGTCCAAAAACGGCTTGAACACACCATTCATTAGTCCCATAAATGCTGTAGGAGCATTCGTTAAACCAAATGACATTCCTAAAAATTCATAGTGACCATATCGCGTTCTGAATGCTGTCTTCGGTACATCCTCTGGCCTCACCTTCAGTTGATGATAACCGCTTCTCAAGTCTATCTTGGAAAAGTATCTTGCTCCCTTCAACTGATCAAACAGATCATCGATCCTCGGTAATGGATATCTGTTCTTAATCGTGACCTTATTCAGTTCTCTGTAGTCAATGCAAAGTCGCATCGATCCATCCTTCTTTTTCACAAACAACACCCCAAGCTCCCCACTACGATACGCTTCCATTGAATGTACTTCTTGTCCAACAATTCTTGTAGTTGTACCATTAATTCTTTCATCTTTACTGGTGCCATTCGGTATGGTGCCTTCGATATTGGAGCAGTTCCGGGCGCAAAATCGATTACGAAATCTACCTCTCTATCTGGTGGAAGTCCTGGTAAATCATTTGAAAATACGTCGACGAAGTCCCTCACAATCGGTATTTCTTCTACATTCGGATTCTCTTTTCGATTGTCGACTATGTAAGCTAAGTAACCTACACAAATTGTCTTAATGACTTTTCTTGGCCTACATCATCGCCGCACAACTTGCTTGTTCTAGGCGACTTTGCTACTATAAAATACAACCTTTGATTTTCAGTCATAAGGTTAATACGCTTCTTTTGGCAATCAATTACATCCCCGTAATTGAATAACCAGTCCATTCCCAAAATAAAGGTCAAATTCCCCAAGTCGAATAGGGATAAGATCTACATTCATGATATTACCCTTAATATCCACTCTATAGTTCTTATGTACGTACTTAACAGGGATTATTTCTCTATTCGCAATTTCTATGTTCATGGGGTAATCCAATTCATTCTTAGGCAAATCTAAATTCTTGGCAAAATCATCGAATATAAAGGAACAAGTAGCACCCAAATCAAATAATACGTAAGCATTAACTTTATTGATCGGAATGATACCTGACACTACATCACGGGATTGAACTGCATCTTGCACCGTCATGTTGAAAGTCCCAAGCGGTCTCATTTGTTGTGGTTGGTCCGGTGATGGTTAAGGCATTTCCACTGTTGTTTCCCTGGTTTCCTCCTGATCCTGACCCTCTCGATCCCTTTTTGGGACAATCTCTTGCCAGATGGTCATTCGAACCACAAGTAAAACAAGCACCCTTCTTTGGGTTTGGACAGTTTGGTGCTATGTGGCCTTCCTGACCACAATTGTAGCACACTCTTTTCCTTTCATACAAACTCCCGGATGGGCTTTCCATGCTCGGGCATGCTTGATTCTTTTCTTCCGACTACCTTGCCGATTCCCCGATGATGAGTCAGTTGTTCCACCTTTTCTTCCGATTGAAATTTCCACCTCCTGTGCCACTTCCACTGGCCTTATTATTAATTTCACCTTCATTCTTCTTCTTCTTTTGATCTTGATTGTACTTGGTCACCGAATCACTTCCTCCTTCAGCGAGGATGGCCTTTTCCAGTACTCTGGAAAATGTGTTTAGCTGAAACATTGATACCTTATTTTACACCCAAGGCTTTAGTCCTTGTTAAATCTTCCGCTTTTCTCTCGCGTGTGTACTTTGGTACGGGCGAACCTTGCCAACTCGTTGAATCTAGCCAGCGTGATTCAGTGCTTAATGTTTCCCTGCTTCAGTTCCAAAAATTGAACCTCCATCTGATTCTGCGAACTAGTTGGGAAATATATTTCGAAAAACATTTCTTTAAATCTCTCCCAAATAATTACACCTTCACCTCCTCGCACTTTGTTTTCTTGCCACCAAGAGCTAGCCCTCGCACTTGATATAAGCGTTGCAAAAGCGGTCTTACGGTCTTCTAACCCCTAGCAACGTCGAAAACCTTCCCCATTTTCATAACCCACGTTTGAGCCTCGATTGGGTTCATGGAACCTTTGAACTCTGGCGGTCCCACCGCCTTGAAGTCTTTAAACGTTGTGTTTGGTGGAGCTTGAGGTTGATTATTCATTGCTCCAACAAGAAGTTAACTAACCGCTTGAACGGGATTTATGTTGGCATTATTGTTATTATTGGTTGACTCTTCCTGAGCCGGTTGACGTTGTTGTCTTCTCCTTGGCGGCATTTTTCTGTTAAATAAACGCTTATTAGAACTTTATTTATTCTCTAAATAGTTAAGGCATTACTCAACAATTTAACATATCACTTAACACATCATCTCAAACAACTTGATATATTTGCATTCAAATCAAAGTTTTAACATTAAACGATAGCATAACTGCTATTTACATCAACTATCCTGGAATAAAGAATCCACATGATTTAAAACATTCAAATATTCTTTCATTCATAAACACGTCAGAATTTACATCTAAAAACTAATTAAGTTCTTCACATAATTAAATAAATCATATCACTGTCGGTCAAGGTACTGATTAGCCTTGCTACGCTCCTCTTCTAAGATGCAATGCATCGTCCTGCGATCCATCATGTACAATGGTAGTCCTTCAAACTGGATTGGGTACCTCAAAACTCGATCTTGGGTCTCATTCATTGCCTTGTTAAGTGTAGAGTACGTTTCCCCAATCTTCGCTTTCTTTGCACGACTATCATCCTCTGCACGATCAGCTCGACGCGATTCTCTTACCCAGCCTTCCTCTGCTATGTTTAGCCTTTCGGAGGTTTCCTTCAGTTCCTTCTTTAGTTTCTCTATCTCCTCGGTCTTATCCTCAGTTTGACCCTTCTCATGGACCAAATCTCATTCTACATTTGCCAGTCGAGAGTGAAGAGTCAAAATCTCTCTCTCCTTCTGCTTTAGAGTAATATGCTGAATAACCGATCACTCAGTCAAATCCTGGACCTCATCTCGTAACTCCACGTTACGGTCGTATAACGTGTCATACATCTCAGCATCAACGGTGTACCATGGTAACTCCTCTTCTTCCTCTTCCTCTTCCTCTTCCTCAACAAATTTCTCCTCAGGATCAGTCTCGGGCTCATGCTCCAGACCAACAACGGTGATCAATGGAGATGACTCCTCTCATCCACCGCTCCCTAACGACATGAATGTCTCTTGGCTCCTCCTCCTGTCGGTTGCATTATAGGTACACGGGGTCCTCCTCAAGAGGGTACTTATAAGTACCCGGGGTTCTTCCTCCCCGGCTTGACTAGCTTCTCCAACATTCGACATCCTGACAACAAAATTTTAAGTTTTAGTTACTAAGTCGTATCATCTAACGCATACTTAAACACATAACACATAAGGTCTTTTATTATTATCTTCAATGAATTACAGAAATTCATTTCTTATAACTCGATAAGAGTTTTCCATCACTATCTTCTTTCTATAAGGTTACTACCTGAGGTTGTTCCCCACCTAAGGTTCATAACCTCATGACTTTGATACTAACTTGTGACACCCCCAAATCCGGTGCTTCGATTCCACGGATTTGGTGTTCATTCGACAAATATCATCTATCTATCTACCCATAATAAATGCAAACCATGCAATAGATAGAAATAAAATCTTCCCTTTATAGGGTTACAACATCTGAATCATAAACATAATCCCAGGTTAAACTAACCTTAAACATCTGTGCGGAAATATAAATTAGAAGTCTTAAACAACATCATTAACTCAAGTCTAACATAAATACATCATCAAATAAAACAACAAGTCTTCATCATTTGTTAACTTTGCCCTTGCCTTTACTAGTTGAAGGTTCATCGATTCTTTCATTCTTAACTACAATGTTATTATTAAGCAAGAGTGAGCACTATTGCCCACAAGTATAACAATGAAATAACATTATAATAACATGCGAGTAATTCAAAGACATCTAAATAAAAGCTCAACTTTTGAATCAAGAATGAATAACAAGAATCAAAAGATTTCTGAGGGTCATAAGACCTTGAACTGTGTCCTAGGTTATCAAGGGTTATACTTGAAACATTTAACAATCATTGTGACGCCCCCAAATCCGGGTTACCTGACCCCCGAGTTTGGTGTTCACTATCCACACTATAATTAAAATTTAACTACCCATAATATATATAAATAGTAACTTTCATAAGGTTTTATCAGAGTTTAATAATAATACATCACCCAGGTTCACTAACCTTAACTTTACAAACATACCCTTTGGATATACAAAAAGGGTTTACAAATACAACATAATAAATATGTTAATCATAACTAGTTTATTACAACGCCTTTGCCTTTATTCTTCGCAGCACCTCCTGCCACTTCGTCCCTAGCTGAAATGTTTTATTTAGCAAGGGTGAGCAACAAATTTGCCCCGTAAGTTGATACATACAATAAATGTATAAGTATTCAAATCACCAGACTATCTATTCTGATAGAATGAATACCAAAGTTCGGGGAACTTTGAAAATAACTGAACAAATCGTTATTCAATAACAAGTCTTCTCGTATTCTATACAACATAATAATTCAATAATGAAAGAGTACAACGCTTTCAAAGTTTCTACGATATTCTAATGAATAATCAAGAATCAATTCTACTGAAATATCAAAGTGGAATGTCTTCCGATTTATACCGAAAGCGATCCATTGGATCTTGAACTTCTCTTCTCGAGTAACTATCAAAGTTATACTTTGATATACCCAGTGTATCGAGAAACGTAAAGATTAAATCATACCCCCTAAGTATAACAAGTGATCAAACTTTATTATACCCTATATTATGCATAATACTTAACTCAAGGCAAAGAAATGATCGAATATACGATTTAATGATATTCCTTTTTCTAAAAGGTTGTTCTTCCTCGATCTCGAAATCAAGATTTTGATTTAACAACGAAATACCGTGATTTCAAATTTATTTACTTCTCGATCTTAGCCAAAATAATTGGCATCGATCTATCAATAATAATTGAATTCTCTTCTAACTTATCAAGTTCTAACTAATATTCTGCTCAGCCGAATAATTAGCTAAGACATTTCTCAAAGATAATTTGACAATAAATGTGAATTATATGTATTGTCAATTCTAACTTCTCTGAGATATGAATATCCAACAAATGGTTATTCTACAAATATATATTTACAAATCAATAATTCAATTTGAATTATTAAGCATGCACTAACTGCTAATAATCAACAATAAATTCCACGGATGTGGTGTAATTAGCAATAATTAACCACTATAATAATTGAATAAATTTAACTCAAGGTTGAGTTAGAAACTTGCCTCTTCCACGATTACATTTACACAATATACTTATCTCGTTTGAAAGACCTATAACCAATAATATCGGTCTAACAATTAGCACAATAATTCACATAACACACAACAGAATTCACAACAAATTTCTCCTAGACACATTACCACATATAGCCACAACAAAGGTTTTTAACATATATAAACACTTAACAAGTCAAACTAATTCATGCTGGTTGGACTTCTATTCCATTCTCGATGTTCGGTCACCCTATCCGACAATTAACACATTGATTGTCCATTAAACTCCGTCTCTAAGCTTCAATATTAATTTAGATAAGTCAATTATCAATTATAATATTTTTCTAAGCTTTTAATAATTATCAAGCAATTATTATAATTTATAATAACTTTTCAAACATCTAATCATTTTAAATGATTTAATTATCAAATAATCTTATCATTATTAATATTTAATAATATTAAAATATTAATAACATACTTGTCAAAATGTTAAAGTTATTATCAATAACTTAAAATATTTTTAAATCAACAATATTCCACTTAAATGATTTTTAAAGTAATAAAAATCATTTTTAAATCACCACCATTAATATATAAATATTAATGAAATTATCATCTAAATATTAAAAGTCATTAATTATAACTTAAAATATTTTTAAACTATTTTTCTCATTGTTAAATGATTTTTAAATCAATAAAATCATTTTTAATTCATTTATTTAATATCATAATTAAATAAATCAAATATCATTAATATTAATTTATTAATGAAAATTCTCCAAAATATTGAAAATTATATTTTATAATTTAAAATATTTTCTAACACTTTATTCTCAATTAAAATGATTTTTAAATCATTTAAATCATTTTTATCTTATTTATTTAATTTAATAATCAAATAAATCTAATATCATTAATATTAAATTATTAATGAAAATTCTCAAAAAATATCAAAAGTTATATTTTATAACTCAAAATATTTTTAAATACAATAATCTTATTAAAAATGATTTTTCATAATATTAAATCATTTTTCTCTAATTTATTTAATACACTAATTAAATAAATTAAATACCTTTAATATTTAAATAATTATAAATATTAAAGAAAAATATTCCAATTGGTCAGAAATTATTTTTCATAATTTAAAATAATCTTTAAAACCATTTTTGGTAATTTTTAGAATTTATTTCTAATTTTTATTAATTTCCGGAATATTCAGAAAATAAAATTAATTAAAACCGTCGCTAATAGCCTATAGCGACACAAAGCGTCGCTGTTGGTGTTCTTGAGCTCAAGAACACTGACAGCCGGCAGCTTCAAAGGGTCAACTTTGACCGCCTCTACTTCTCAGCCAAAATGGTTTCTGGACTTGTTTAAAGTTTGATCGTATAGCCAAAATGTAACTCTACAACATCCAACCAACTCCTTGGTTAAACAACATCATAACAAGGAGATCAAAGCCTCCAAAGTTGTTGTCGAGATTCATTTCGAAGTTTTCCGTAAACCCGAAAAATTCACCGCATACTTTCACGCACAATTTACACTATGTTCGGTCATTAAATGGCTCATATTTGGTTCATAACTATAGTACTCATGACAAGGAACAACGACATAACAATATTTCATCCAAAAACTACGGATCCACAAGCTAACACTTGGTCAAAGTCCATGGAAAAAAAATGTTCATCTTGATTACGGGTTTTCCAGAAAAGTAATAATCAGTTCGGGTGATCTAGTTTGACCATCCATAAAATCCAATACATTTGATGTTTATGGAATATAAAGGCAGGTTCTTGGACTCGATATTACATTCTACAACATTCATACAACAACATCAACAAACAACAATCAACCTGACGGATAGGGACCTTCAAAGATCTTGTCGGAGTTCGGTTTTCACTTTCTCGGTAACCCATTTTTTACTTTCGGCCGGCTTGCGGTCAGCGGGTTTTGACCGATTATATCTTTTGATCTATAATAGATCTGGGTCTGATTCTTTTTGCAACTTAAAGAACACATATCAGGCTACATGTTACAAGTTTTAAACATCAAAAACACTTAACACACACGGATCTATAAGATCTGACATTTGACTGAAAAACACAATTTTCCAGTTTCCGTTTTTGAAAACTCTAAATTGCGTGCACTTTGATGTTATGGGTCATGGATTTATCCACCCAGAACATCAATTGACACCTTATTACTCATCTTTGAACAATCAATTACAACATTTAACCAAGAATCGAAGGATTTCTAAAAATTAGAATTTTATACCTTTTATGCTTTGAATCTTGATCTAATCCTTCCAATATGTTTATGATTGATCTAAGGCTGGTAATATGACTGATTCTACTAGTTATTTTCGGACACCAAGAGAGAAGGAGAGTTGGTAGGAGTAAAGTTGCAAAATAATCAAGTTTTATGATTTTTTTCCCTCTCTAAACCTATATATAATGCTTGATGTTGCTTTGGCTGATCATTTGGACGATTTTGGTACGGCTATATATAGGTGATGAGTTTTGTGTTTGTAGGCTATACAAAGTCAAGGTTAGGTTAACAACTAAAGACTTTGCAATTTCTCACAAGTTAGCTTATAAAAATACACAAAGGGGCATTTTGGTCTTTTCCTTTTATTTCTAGATTTCTCATTTGTTGCAAACCCTTAGGGTTTAGGGTTTGGACAATCTAGGGTTTAGATTTTGTACCCTTTAGGTCTAAAAATTCTAATTCCCATAATTTGCAAATTTAGGGTTTAATTAGAAAAATAAATTTTCTAAAATAAAAATTAGGGTTTCTAAAATAGAAATTTAACATACAAAAATATAATTAGAGTTTTTTAATCATATTTAAGTTTAACAAACACTTTAGGCATGCTAATAAAAATTAGGGTTACCTAATTAGGGTTTACAATTCTCGGTTTTGAAATTAGGGTTTTCCGGCGTACAATTAGGGTTTTTAACTGCACATTTTATTTTCTAAATTTCAGATTGGGGTTTTAAATCCCTTATTAAGGTTTATTAAATACAAACCTTATCCGATCAATTATTGATCAACATAACCAACATACAGCACAAACACATTATTAGCAATATAATTATTTTAATTATATTATCTACCGAATCCCTATCCGAAAATTAGGGTTAGGGTTTTCAAAAGTTGTTAAGCACAACTCTACTCTATTTTCTCAGTCAAAACATATATTGACTAATTCTCGAGACTCGTCTCACTAATTCTCAGCACACTATTAACAGTCACTCCCAATATTAAAAAAAAATTTATTCGTAAAATTTTGATTATTCGAAATCCCGGGTTATCACAGTCATAAGACTATGGACCTTTTTACTCGTACTTAGGGGGATCGGCCCTTAGTACCATACTGTGCACAATATCGCTAACGCATAAGTAAATCCCTTTGCAGGGTTGTTCATCTCAGTTTGACATTCGAGTCCGCACCAAAGGAAGTTTTGTTTGGATAATTTATCAAGGGTTCTGAAATTTAGAATGCTCATCAACTATGGACTAGTCGAATCAATAAGTGTTCGCTAGTCTAATAAGGTTCAATAATAATGATATTCAAATTGAATAATAATCTCAGGAAGTATACAATAGGACAATTATTGTATAACTGAATCATGCTTTGAAAAGATAATCAATCTTTAATATAACATTTGAACATGAATAATTGTAATAATAATTTACTTGAGGTAAATAATAAACTTGAACAATAATGACAAGTAGGGTTAGAAAACTTGCCTCGTGCATAGATTACACTTTAACTAAGCACGTTCTTTGAATTTAATCCTACATACAATTCACATTCATAATACCAGTTAATTATAACTTAAAAAATTATCAACGATTATTCTTTTGTCTAAACTTTGGTTATGACTATACTTAGTCAAATTACCACTTTGTCACATAATTTGTACTTCATGAATTATCAAGCTAATTATGTATTCAATAATTCAATCCACATGCAATTATGTTATTTACATGTTAAACAACTATTTTAACATCTCATTATACTTTTAACATGTTTACATGTTCATTAAATTAATTTACTAACACATTGTTAGACTTAAACATTTTAAAAATTACATTTCTGAACTTTTCGGAGGTGGTATTTACCACCATATTTCACTGGTCTTCGAGTGCGGTCAGCCAAGGCCTGCATGGCTTTCGAAATCATCTGTATTCATGGCATGCATGTGGTGCTACTGATGAAGAGAAATAGACAGTAGCTGGCCATTGACATATGCGACAAGGCGTCCTAGACACTGAAATGGCAGTTCGTGAAAAAAAGTAGAACATGCCAATTTCTACCAATTTCTACTCGAATTTAGACATACCCACATGTTATAATTCATGTATAATCATAACCCACAATTTATATAATGACTTTAACCAATTTAAACACTTAATTACAGAATTTAAGCATACAATTTCACTGACTTTGATGTTCTTGAAGGTTTTAAAAATAAAACATGAAAATTGTCACTACGGATTCGTTATAAAACCGAATCCGTTCATTTAAACTTTGGTCTCTTCGTATCAACATGCATAATAGCATACGAGTGTAAAATTTAGGGATAATATATGATTAACACATGAAATATCACGTATAAGGCCATATGGCCAAAAGCCATACTCTATAATTTTGTAGAAATCATATATTACGTATTTTCATGAAACTGATGTTATGGTTTACAAAATATATATAATTAAATATGATTTGACAATATCTTAACCTATATATGCACATAAGCCTTACAATTTCCCATCATAGAGACTTTACAGAAAACTGTGAAAGCCATTTTTGTAAAACTCAAACAACATAAAATAGAAATTGGGAAGGAGAGATTACCCTGTAGAGTATAAATTAGTAGGCTTAGATTCCTCACTCTCAAATCTCCTTCACACTCATAATTTCTCTCTGACAACTCTCTCTGATTTTCTCTCTGTGAATAGTTTATAGACTTAGCAATAATAAAAAGGAGAATACGCAGAATTATCAACTGAGCCTTTATGCGCAGAGTTGAGGTCAGTTGCTCCATACGTGGTTTAACTGCCCTCAACTCCCTTTAAGGCCTCATTTGGCTAGCCTTAAAGGCTTATACCCAATTAATTTAATAAACTCATTTATCATATAGTTTAAATCATGTAACACTCACTTGCATAATAAATCAAATATCTTATTTAATTTAATATAAATAAAATATAATAATTTCTCATAAATTCACATAGTCATATAATTAATTTTCTCATTAATTAATTATATCAAATTATTAAATCTCTAATTAATTATTACATTAATTAAAATACCAATATGCTTATTAAATATTTCTTTTAATACAATAAGCTCACATAATCACATACTTTGATAATAAAATTTTTACATTAATTTAATAAATGTAACACATATAATTAAATTAATCTACCACAATTGCATCAATTAATTATTTAATCTAATATTTAAATCATCAAAAAATATTTATTTAATTCAATAAATATTAAAATTGATTACAAAATTCTCGTTCGTCACAGTAACGAGGCGTTGAGCCAGTACCACAAAGACAAGAAGAATAAAGGGAAAGTTGATGGGGGAGTAAAGATTGAGGGAGCCGGCGGGAGTGGCGAAGGATATAAGCGGAAGGTGGATAGCGCTGGGAATACCAGAGTGAAACAAGGAGACCCGAAGAGGAGGATGGAGGCTGTAAGACCTATGGGAAGACTCATTTAGGAGTTTGTCTCAAGGGTAATGTCGTGTGTTACAATTGTGGACAGGAGGGGCACATTGCGTCGAACTGTCCAAGTTTGGAGAAGAACCATGAATGCTTTGTGTGTGGGTCAACTGACCACATGGTAAAGAACTGCCCGAAGAAGGGGACAGACGGGAATAAGGGCGCCAATGGTGGTAAGTTAACTATTGGGGGTCCAGCACAGCCGGATAGGCCGATGGCCCGTACCTTTAACATGACCGTCCAAGATGCGATGGCCTCAGGGGAAGTAGTTGCAGGTATTATTCTGATCAACGACCTAAATGCCTACGTGTTGTTTGACTCGGATGCTACTTGTTCGTTTATCGCATGTGATTTTGCTAGACGATTAAGATTACTTCCAGAAAAGTTGTTAATACCTTTAAATATTAAGGTTGCAAACAAAGAGATAATTCATGTCGAAGATATTCATAGGAGTTGTTGCGTAGACATTAGGGGTTGTAAATTATCGGTAGATTTTATACCAAAAAAGTTAGGAGAATTGGACGTAATTCTCGGAATGGATTGGTTGGTTAACCATGGTGCAATTATAGATTATCAAAAGAAATGCGTAAATATTAGAACGTTAAGACAACCTCAGATAGTATTTTACGGTAATAAATCACCGAGACATTCGTGTTGTCTTACCATAACACAAACTATGAAACTATTAAGGAAGGGGTGTGTAGGTTATTTATGCCATGTTGATGATACCTAGAGAGTGGGAGTGACCATGGAACAAATACCTATAGTAAGCGAATTCATGGATATATTTCCAAGTGAATTGTCGGGTCTTCCATCGGATAGGGAGACTAAGTTCGTAATAGACATTGTGCCAGTAACGGCACCAATTTACAGGGCACCGTATAGTATGGCGCCAGTGGAGATGAAGGAGTTGATGCTGCAGTTGCAAGAATTATTAGACAAGAAGTACATACAATCGAGTGTTTTGCCGTGGGGAGCACTGGTACTGTTTGTCAAGAAGAAGGATAGATCGTTAAGACTTTGTATCGACTACCGAGAGTTGAACAAGTTAACAATAAAGAATAAGTACCCATTGCCTAGGATCTTCGATCCTTTTGATCAGTTAAAAGGGGCCAAGTATTTTTCTAAAATAGATTTAAGAACGGGGTATCATCAACTGAAGGTTAGGAATGAAGATGTACCAAAGACGACATTTAGGACTCGTTATGGTCATTACGAGTTTCTGGTGATGTCATTTGGGTTAACTAATGCACCAGCTGCATTTATGGATATGATGAACAGAGTGTTCAAACAATATTTGGACAAGTTCGTCGTGGTATTTATCGATGATATTCTAGTCTATTCTAAGACGCCAGAAGATCATGATGAACACCAAAGAATAGTGTTGGAGACATTTTGGCTAGAGAAGGTACAATTTCTAGGTCATGTCATTGACCATGAGGGGATTTCAGTAGATCCAGCGAAGGTGGAAGCCGTGATGAATTGGGAACATACGAAAATGTCGACTGAGGTGCGGAGTTTCCTAGGTTTAGCGGGTTACTATCGGAGATTCATCTAGGATTTTTCGAAGATAGCTACTCCGTTGACTAATTTGACAAGGAAGACGGTGAAGTACGCGTGGACTGAGAAATGTGAGGATAGTTTTCAAGAACTGAAGAAAAGGTTGAATGAAGTGCCTATTTTGTCATTACCTGATGACACATGAAATTTCATAGTTTATAGTGATGCTTCGCATAGAGGACTTGGTTGCGTGCTCATGTAGCATGGTACAGTCATTGCATATGCATCTAGGCAGTTGAAGGATTATGAGAAAGTTTACCCTATTCATGATCTGGAACTGGTCGCAGTAGTGTTTGCCTTAAAGATATGGCGACATTATCTTTACGGGGAAAAATGTGAGATATACACGGACCACAAAAGTCTAAAATATATCTTCACACAGAAGGAGTTGAATATGAGACAGAGGAGATGGCTGGAGTTGATAAAGGATTACGACTGTGAAATCCTATATCACCCTGGGAAAGTTAATGTAGTTGCCGATGCCTTAAGTAGAAAGGGTCGGGAGAAGTTGTCTATGTTAACAGCTAAAACTGAGTTAATAACAACGATGGCTAGGATGGAGATAGAGGTAAAGTTGCCAAGTGAGGCGGGACAGAGACTATTTGCAACGGAGATGCAATCAACCATCGTAGAAAGAGTCAAAGAGGTGAAACTTAAAACTAATGAGTGTGACCAGATGAAGAAGCGGTTAACCACTGAAAAAGACATATAGTTTAGTCTTGATAATGAGGGATTAGTAAGATTTGAAGGAAGAATTTAGGTTCCAAATGAGATGGAATTAAAGGAGTAAGTGTTACAAGAGGCTCACGGTTCAAGGTATTCGATTCATCCCGGTAGAACTAAGATGTATCAAGACCTTCGCCAGAGTTTTTGGTGGCCGAACATGAAGAGAGAAATAGCCGAGTATGTGAGTAGGTGCTTGACTTGTCAAAAAGTTAAGGCCGAACATCAACGACCCAGTGGCTTGTTACAGTCATTAGAAATTCTAGAATGGAAATGGGAGCATATCACGATGGACTTTGTGGTGGGACTTCCGACTACTCAGAAGGGATATGATGCAATTTGGGTAATAATGGACCGGTTGACAAAGTCGGCTCACTTTTTTCCAATTCGGGTTAAGTATAATCTAGATCAGTTAGCTAAACTTTATGTTAAGGAAATTATTTCTAGGCAGGAGTACCAGTTTCGATTGTGTCAGATCGCGACCCACGATTCACGTCGAACTTTTGGAGAAGTCTGCAAGAGCAGTTGGGGACGCAGTTGTAGTTGAGTACGGCATATCATCCACAAACTGATGGACAGAGAGAGAGGACAATTCAGACGTTAGAAGATATGTTAAGATCTTGTGTCATAGATTTCAAGGGTAGTTGGGATGATCATCTACCATTAGTAGAGTTTGTGTATAACAACAGTTATCATGTAAGCATTGGTATGCCACCTTATGAAGCTTTATATGGAAGGAAGTGCTGAACACCGTTGTGTTGGGATGAAGTGGGAGAACGTCGAATGCTAAGGCCAAAATTGGTGCAATAAACAGCGGATATAGTGAAGCAAATACGAATACATCTCGTAGCATCTCAAGACAGACATAAGAAGTACGCTGATTTACATCGAGAAAATAGGGAGTTTGAGGTAGGCTCGTACGTATTTCTAAAGGTATCTCCCTTGAAAGGAAAGATACACTTTGGAAAGAAAGGGAAACTAAGCCTAAGGTTTATAAGACCTTTTACAGTGTTAAAACGGGTAGGTGCGGTAGCTTATATGGTAGCGTTACCTTCAGACTTAGAACGAATACATAACGTATTTCACATATCTGTGTTGCGTCCTTACAAACCAGAATATAAACATGTAATAGAATTTGAGCCTATTCAAATCGAGAAGAACTTAACATACGAAGAGATACCGATTCAAATCATCGATAGAAAAAGGGCAAGTTCTGCGAAACAAGGTCATATCATCGGTAAAGGTGTTATGGAAGAACCACGATGCCGAAGAAGCAACGTGGGAATTGGAAGAAAAGATAAAGAAGGAGTACCCTCATTTGCTTGCATAATGTGAGGCGAGATTCTGGGGACAAAATCTTTATAAAGAGGGAAAGAATGTAACGACTCCAAAATTCATACAATTTAATTATCAACTTTGGTCTTTAATAACACATCTACCTTCTGATTTTACATCATTATTTAATGTTAAACATGATAAAATACGGAATAATTTAAACTTTTATGTCTTCTTACTTTAATTCCCTGAATCAAACCTTTATCATCTACATATCTTTGAATCAATCTTATTTTATGATTCACTTTATCACCGTTATTATATAAAATTTTACATTTCAATCCGATAACCTTTACATATCAGATAACTCTAACTTTAGCTTTACAACTCAACATAAAATTATACATCATAAAACATTTAGTAGATCTCATGAATCTTAATCATGGTATAAAGAAATAATAACTTTTGTTAAAATATTAATCTCCGTATATTTATTTCGATCCACGTCATTCAAGTAAAGACATAGTGTTTACCTTCAATCCTCGACCTACAAAAAATGGTTATTTGCAAGGTTGAGCTCGATGACCAAAGAAAATCTAAATATTTTCATGCATCACAAAGCACATAATAACATGCTCAACATATAAGAATAATCATAAAACAAACATAGCATACATGTTGTAGTTCACATAACAACTATAAAGATTGAGTTCCTTACTCAATCATCATTCATAGCTCAATCATCATATTCATAGATTGACTTTCAGATTTCATACTTTTGATATATACAATACATCATACACTAAAATTTTAAAGTAGTTCATCATCAAGTTCACATAGCAAAAAGGAACTGAAAGACTTGCCTTTACCGGTGTTTTACCAACACGCTAATACCTCGCGTCCTTGCACAACCTACACTGTATGTGAGATTGATAATAAATAAAATCAATACTCAATCTCATGGTCAAATTTATTCTAAGACCTTACTTTATCTTATTATCCTTTATAATGTCTTTATAGACATCTAACTATTTTATATGCAACTCGGTTTTTTATTTTTCATTTTCATCACCACACATGCTAGACTATCACACTTGTAGTTTAATATGCGATATCACACCATTTTATTATACCACTTTGGTTTCAAAATGCATATTCAACACATTGTTGACATGTTTAATTTTCCTTCGTAAATCAAAATTACCCTTTTCGATTTCTTTCCATTATTATTCTTGTATTATCATCTTTTCATACTTAGATATCCAATATTAGCCATTAGTTAGACACTTTGTATACCAAAGTTTAGAAAACATCACATTACTCTTGGGCATTTTATCGCATTTGCGTTATGATGCACACATTAACGTATCTCAACTCTTGATCTTAAATGGTTAATTATGCATAGAATATGATAACACATATCTATACTCATTACATATGTCAAAACATGTTTTTAATCATCAAAATATATCATCACCCAAAATCTTAATTCAAATGTAATTATAAAACTCATCTTCATAATTTCTTTAACAAAACGTTGTTTTCGCTTTTTAACGTAACTCGTTAGTTACATGTCCGCTTTTGTTCCTTCTTATATAGAATTAACCCTTACTCGGTGTACTACAACCTCATCTAGGCCTTAAAAAGTCGATCCTTATCCATCTAAACCAGATTCTCAGAATTCATCAACTAGTCTAGAAAATTTCATTTTCTCGGACATCATTACTAAACAATTTATTTGGACATGATCCGGTCCATAAAATGGTTCAATCACGTGTGTCTAGCTAGTAAACTTCTATATCTATAACTTTGCAGCTTTAAGTTTCTTGATTCAAAACACACGAATTTATATGAATTTTCCAAAGTCGAAAAACCGTAATGCTTTTGATTTTTTGAATGATTATTTTCCTTCTTGGACCACCTTACTAAAACAAACATTCAAGAAATCTACAAAGAGTTTTCATGTGATTCCACTTTCAGAATATAGCTTACTTCCATATCTTCGATTTGATATAAGTCTCACTTTCTAACTCATTATACCCAAAGAGGTATGAATTTCACAAGATATGTCCACAATTACTAAAAACCTATGAATTTTGTTCTTCAAATTTTCTTTCCATTTCATTTTCTTTCTTGAATCCTCTTGTTTGACTCTTGATAATCCAAGATTAAACCAATACAAACAGATTAAGCATGATCTACTACCCTAGAACATAAATCTACCCAAAAAAAATTAAGGATTAAATAAGAGTTTAGAAGTTAACTTCTTCTAGCTCATCTCAATTCCTCTATTTCTCTCTCTCTCTCTCAATTTCTCAATATAACTTCTACATAACAATTATCTATATTATGAAGAACATAAAAAAATAATTAAAACAAGGAATTTAGATTATAACTTTATTAGTATAAATTTAAGAGAGAGATGGAGATGATGATGGGGCTTGTTTTGTCTTCTCAAAGCTTTCCCTTCTTCTTATTTTTCTTCCTCTTCTTCTTCTCCTACAACTCTCTCTAACTCTCTTCTTCTTTCTTTGGTTTGTTTTCTAAAACTAACCTACTAACTTGTAGTATATACATATAATATACAATACTAGTAATATATAATATATGTAACTCCTAGTAATTATTAGATATACTAATTACTAGTTAATACATAGGTTACACCAATTTGAACTTGAAAAACCTAAGACCATGTTTGGCAAATACTCATTATTTTAATTAATCAATAGCTTAACATCAATCAATCTCATCAAATTGTCACATAATTATATTTACTTGTTAATTATAATTTTGTGTAACAATCATCACATAACTCATCTAATTTAATTATCTCAATTAAATTAGAACTATAACATAAAATTATTATATTAATTAAATTAGATACTAAATATTCATTTAATTAATCTGCTACACTTAATTACATTACTCTATAATCAAAACAAAATTTATTTATTTAACTCAATAAATAATTCAATTAAATATTTATATATATTAAAATTAATATATAACATTCTCTTCACATCAATTCACATATTCTACAATATATGATATACACATACTCACACTGACATATCTCATAAATAATACTTTTATTTATAAAATTCTCATTTATAATTTCTAAAAATCTGGGATGTCACATCCTTCCCTCCTTATAAGGATTACGTCCTCTAATCACCAAAACCCTACCTTACTCTGTTTTTCCTCAAATCTATTCATTGAATAACTTCAACACATTACCTTAATATAAGTTTTATATTTTCTACTCTCACCATTCTTGATAATAAATTCTTATAAGTTTTATTTCATAATATTTACTTAGACTCAATTATATTTGAGTATTACATATTCTTTGACCCGTTTATTATCTTTCTCTAAGGATCATTATCATATATTATATGATCAAACTCTCGGAACATTACATTCACCCCTTCTTCTAAGAATTTCGTTCTCGAAATTTTTATTTATTTATTTATTAATCTTTATTCATTCAATCTATCAAAGAAGATTTTTACGTCACTACTTCATTCATTCATTGGTTTCTATAACCACTTTCTTTCCACAAACACCATTCTACAATTATTAAACTTTTCTATTAAAAGTTTCACATTATTCTTTGATAACTCACATCCTTCTCACTTCAAAATTTCTTTCTCACTTATTCATCATATCCATCATTCGATTAATCGCATTTCGACTTACTTTACTTCTTTCTAAGGAATACTTTACTTTTCACTTCCATCTTGCGAATAACAAGAATCCTCCACAATTGTTCAATAATTGGGAAGTAGTATGAATAACTCGAGAATTTAAAAGATTCCAAATCATGATGAGGGTCACAAGACCATGAACTCTATTCTCTGTTTAATAGTGCTTCACCCCCATTCTTCACACTTTAAACCCTCTCGTGGCGTAATGTTTATCAATCACAAAGACCTAAAACACCCTCCGCAAGTACTCTAGGTGATCAACCTATTGTACATATATTGTATACAAACATTTCAAAGGCAAAGTATAAAACTAAGCGCAACCCCTAATAATAGGGTTGTTCATCTCAACTTTTCAACATCTGAATCCGCACCAAAACAATTTGGTTTGGCATAACTTCTCAAGAAACTCTTGAATTTCATGAACATCTTTCAATATTTGTTTAACTGAATCAAATAGCATAGACCTCTACAACAATTCGGACATCAACCAAAATATACATACACATACATACATATGTATTCTCATATCTCAAAGAAATCTCAAAATCTTTTTATGACGTCATGATACCAAGCATCAGATTTACAAATTCGGATGAGGATTCCGCTCATTTGGTGATTTTATCATACTACATCATACCATAGTGGGATGGTGATCCTTAGATCACATCCAACACTAGGTAATACTCCATTGATGACTCCATCGTTTTTATCATCTTTGCACCAGGTTACATGATGCATTAATGATATAAAATACATTTTGATATATTGCAAATCATTTTTGTCTAGCCGAAACAATTAGCATAGACATACGAATAACAGTATTGTTGTTAAAACTCATTGGTTCCATCATTTGATCCAATGTTTTTCAAGAAAATAGAAGTTTAAACATCAACACGAAGTCAATAAATTTTGAAAGTCTAGCATAGCTAGTAGATTTAGAATACCTATGCTTCCACCATCAACTCCACTTTCTATAATGATCTATTGCTTAATAGATCTATCTATTCCTATCATCCTCAATACTCCATTCATAACTTAATTATACCCTAGTTCATCAAACTTACCGCACATTGGAAGTTCAGGACTTGCCACAATAATATGACTTTAAGAACTTATCTTAGTCAGACCATAGGCTTCCATTCGCTGAGGGGTTCAAAACATAACATATTATTATGAGTCACGAACTTACCATATGCATTAGTTTTAAGAACCGCGCCTAATCCTAATAATATTTGTCTAATCTTAATAGTTTCTAACTATCAAACATACACACGTGAGAAAAGAATCACCTTTTAGCCACATATACATAGATAATAGCGACATCAACATTCCAATGATTATCAATATGATAAACCGAAAAGCATAAAACCTCACCCATACAAAGATTTGTACAACTCATCACTCACATGAGTCCTCAATTGAAATCCTACCTAACTCTATCTTACTCTTAACTTGTTTCTTTTGCTTGATCTGAATTCCTCAGATCACATTATCTATAACTCCTCATGAGTTATCTCATACTTTTCATAGTACACCATCTTCATAGCATTAAGCTATAATTATTCAAACATTATAGACCATCTTTCTTTTATAACTTAAATGCACCACGTCGTGATCTTATTCTATAATCATCTCCCTTAAAATTCTTTTCTTAACTCGTGATCGCTTTTGTTTTATGATCCTCTTTCTTTCTCTTTTCATCATTTATAACACTATTCGTTATCTTGGCTTTTGGAGTTAGAAACTCCCATTTCTTATCTTTATATCTCTTCAAGATTCTTCTTTGAATCTTCTTGTTTATATAACAATTCTTCCTTTAAGAATTTCTAACTTCATTTACATTGCTCAACATTTCATTCAAGTTCTACACTTTCATCATACGATCAACTTTCTATACTTGGTACACATCGAGTCTCTACCGGTTTCAATATGGTACGCCGAGTGGTTTCCATAAACAACCAATAAACTAGGTTCAGAGTTGCTAGTTCAGATATACCTCCGCTCTATGAAGGAATCGTTTAGCCCGTATACCATACATCAACTACGAAAAAGAGTACAATTGCACCACTTAGATATAACTCTCTATTCTTAACTTCTTTATCATTCTCTTTTTTATAGACATTGTCTATTTATTATCACCTTACATCCTTATTATTGGAGTTAGGTAACCCCACATTCATATTCCTTATAACTCTCATGAGATTCTTCTTTGAATCCTTTCACGCAAGTTTTAATCCCTTATTGTTCAAACTCTATTTGAGCTTATTCGTTCCTTATTTTCACCTCTCTTCTCTAAGGTTATAGCCTAAGGTACTCTTACCTAAGGTTTCTAACCTATCAGCTTTGATACTAACTGTAACGACCCCAAAATTCATACAATTTAATTCTCAACTTTGATCGTTAATAACACATCTACCTTCTAATTTTACATCATTATTCGATGCTAAACATGATAAAATACGGGATAATTTAAACTTTTATGTCTTCTTACTTTAATTCCCTGAATCAAACCTTTATCATTTACATATCTTTGAATCAATCTTATTTTATGATTCACTTTATCACCGTTATTATATAAAATTTTACATTTCAATCCGATAACCTTTACATATCAGATAACTCTAACTTTAGCTTTACAACTTAACATAAAATTATACATCATAAAACATTTAGTAGATCTCATGAATCTTAATCATGGTATAAAGAAATAACAACTTTTGTTAAAATATTAATCTCCGTGTATTATTTCTGATCCACGTCATTCAAGTAGCACATAGTGTTACCTTCAATCCTTGACCTGCAAAAATGGTTATTTGCAAGGTTGAGCTCGACAGCCCAGCAAAATCTAACAGTTTTCATGCATCACAAAGTACATAATAACATGCTCAACATATAAGAATAATCATAAAATGAACATAACAACTATAAAGATTGAGTTCCTTACTTAATCATCATTCATAGCTCAATCATCATAGTCATAGATTAACTTTCACATTTCATACTTTTGATATATACAATACATCATGCACTAAAATTTTAAAGCAGTTCATCATCAAGTTCACATAGCAAAAAGGAACTGAAAGACTTGCCTTTATCGGCGTTTTACCAACACGCTAATACTTCGCGTCCTTGAATAACCTACACTGTATGTGAGATTGATAATAAATAAAATCAATACTCAATCTCATGGTCAAATTTATTCTAAGACCTTACTTTATCTTATTATCCTTTCTAATGTCATTATAGACATCTAACTATTTTATATGCAACTCGGTTTTATTTTTTATTTTCATCACCACACATGCTAGACTATCACACTTGTAGTTTAATGTGCGTATATCACACCATTTTATTATACCACTTTGGTTTCAAAAATGCATATTCAACACATTGTTTACATGTTTAATTTTCCTTCATAAATCAAAAATTACCCTTTTCAATTTCTTTTCATTATTATTCTTGTATTATCATCTTTTCATACTTAGATATCCAATATTAGCCATTAGTTAGACACTTTGTATACCAAAGTTTAGAAAACACTGTTACTCTTAGGCATTTTATCGAGCACGTTATGTGCACACATTAACTTATCTCAACTCTTGATCTTAAATGGTTAATTATGCATAGAATATGATAACACATATCTATACTCATTACATATGTCAAAACATATTTTTAATCATCAAAATATATCATCACCCAAAATCTTAATTCAAATGAATTATAAAACTCATCTTCACAATTTCTTTAACAAAACGTTGTTTTCGTTTTTAACGTAACTCGTTCGTTACATGTCCGTTTTTGTTCCTTCTTATATAGAATTAACCCTTACTCAGTGTACTACAACCTCATCTAGGCCTTAAAGTCAGACCCTTATCCATCTAAACCAGATTCTATAATTCATCAACTAGGCTAGAAAATTTCATTTTCTAGACATCCTTACTAAACAATTTATTTCGGACATGATCCGGTCCATAAAATGGCTCAATCTCACGAGTCTAGCTAGTAAACTTCCATATCTACAACTTTGCAGTTTGAAGTTGCTTCAGATTAAAAACACACGAATTTATATGAATTTTTCAAAGTCAGAAACCGTAACAATTTTGATTTTCTGGACAGATTATTTTCCCTTCGGACCAGCCTTACTAAAACAAACATTGCAAGAAATCTACAAAGAGTTTTCACGTGCTTCCACTTTCAGAATATAGCTTACTTCCATATCTTCGATTTGATAAATGCTCACTTTCTAACTCATTATACCCAAAGAGGTATGAATTTCACAAGATATGTCCACAATTACTAAAAACCTACGAATTTTGTTCTTCAAATTTTCTTTCCATTTCATTTTCTTTCTTAAATCCTCTTGTTTGATTCTTGATAATCCAAGATTAAACCAATACAAATAGATTAAGCATGATCTACTACCCTAGAACATAAATCTACCCAAAAAAATCAAGGATTAAATAAGAGTTTAGAACTTACCTTCTTCTAGCTTATTTTTTTCTTCTTCTTCTTCTTCTAGCTCATCTCAATTCCTCTATTTCTCTCTATCTCTCTCAATTTCTCAATACAACTTCTACATAACAATTATCTACATTATGAAGAACATAAAAATATAATTAAAACAAGGAATTTAGATTATAACTTTATTAGTATGAATTTAAGAGAGAGATTGTGACACCCCCAAATCCGGGTACTTCAATTCCACGGGATTTGGTGTTCACTATACAAATATCATCTATCTATCCACCCATAATAAATGCAAGCCATGCAATAGATAGAATAAAAATCTTTCCCTTAAGGGTTACAACATCCGAATAAAATAATACAATCCAGGTTAAACTAACTTTAAACATCTGTGCGGAATCATAAACAAATAGTCTTAACAACATCATTAACTCAAGTCTTAAACATAAATACATCATCTATTAAAATAACAAGTCTTCATCACTTGCTAACTTTGCCATTGCCCTTACTAGTGGAAGGTTCATCAGTTCTTTCGTTCTTAACTGCAATGTTATTATTAAGCAAGAGTGAGCACTATTGCCCACAAGTATAGCAATGAAATAACAGTATAATAACACGCGAGTAAATCAAAGACATCTAAATAAAAGCTCAACTTTTGAATCAAGAATGAATAACAAGAATCAAAAGAATTCTGAGGGTCATAAGACCTTGAACTATGTCCTAGGTTATCAAGGGTTATACTTGAAACCTTTAACATTCATAAGACTATGGACCTTTCTACTTGTACTTAGGGGATCAAACCCTTAGTACCATACTGTGCCCAATATCTTAACGCTAACGCATAAGTAAATCCTTTGCGGGGTTGTTCATCTCGGTTTGACATTCGAGTCCGCACCAAAGGAAGTTTGGTTTGGATAATTCAATAAGGGTTACGAAATTTAGAAACGTTCATCAACTAAGGACTAGTTGAATCAATAAAGTTCACTAGTCTAATAAGGTTCAACAATAATGATATTCAATTTGAATAATAATCTCAAGACGTATACAATAGGATAATTATTGTATAACTGAATCATGCTTTGAAAAGATAATCAATCTTTAATATAACATTTGAACTTGAATAATAATAATGATAATTTACTCGAGGTAACTAATAAACTTGAACAATAATGACAAGTAGGGTTAGGAAACTTGCCTCGTGCGTATATTATACTTTAACTAAACACGTTCTTTGAATTTAATCCTACATACCATTCACATTCATAATACCAGTTAATTATAACTTAACTAATCATCAATGATTATTCTTTTGTTTAAACTTTGGTTATGACTATACTTAGTCAAATTATCACATTGACACATAATTTACACATCATGAATAACAAGCTAATTATGTATTCAATAATTCAATCCACATGTAATTATGTGATTTACATGTTAAATATCTATTTTAACATCACATTATACTTCTAACATGTTTACATGTTCATTACATTAAGTTACTAACACATTGCTAGACTTAAACATTTTAAAAAGTCCATCTTTGAACTTTCTGGAGAGTGGCGATCTTGGCGCCATCATTATACTTGGTCTTCATACAACAAGGCACCGTGGCGCTTCATTTCTCAGTCCCGGTGCTACTGACGTGAGAAATAGATAGTAGCGGTATTTACTGCCAGTATGGCGTACAGACACTGAAAATGGCAATTCGAGAAAAATCGCAGAACATGCCAATTTCTACCAATTTCTTAATTTCTACTCGAATTTAGACGTACCCACATGTTATACTTTATGTATAATCATAACCCAACATTTATATAACGACTTTAACCAATTTAAACACTTAATTACAGAATTTAAGCATGCAATTTCACTGACTTTGATGTTCTTGAAGGTTTTGAAAATAAAACATGAAAATTGTCACTACGGATTCGTTATAACACCAAATCCGTTCATTTAAACTTTGGTCTCTTCGTATCAAGATGCATCATAACATACGAGTGAAAAATTTAGGGATAATATACGATCAATACATAAAATATCACATATAAGGCCAAAAACCATACTCTGTAATTTTGTAAAACATATACGGCATGTATTTTAATGAAACAGATGACATGGTTTGCATAATATATATAATTGAATACGATGTGATATGTCATAACACATACACAACCCATAATCATTACTCCTATCCCAATTACAGAGGTTCACAGAAAAATGACAACCATTTTCTTAAAAAAAACTTAATGACATAAAATAGAATTTGGGAAGAGGAGATTACCCTGAGAATAAGTATAGATTAGTAGGCTTAGATTCCTCACTCTCAATTCTCTTTCACAGACTCACAATATCTCTCTGACAAACTCACTCTGATTTTCTCTCTGTGATGTTTTATCAGACTTAGTAAAATAATGAAGAAAAGGAAAGGAGAGTACGTATAAAGGAAAAGAGAATCGACGCGATTATCTTTGGTCGATTAACTTGATCGTGGGTAACTGCTAGTAACTCCCACTAAGGCCATGTTTGGCTAGATTAATAGATTACAAAACTATTTAATTTAATAAAGCCTTTATAATATAGTTTAATTCATGTCACACTCAATTCAAATATCTTATTTAAATTAATTAAATAACATATAATAATCTATCATAAATTCGCATAATCATATAATTAATTTTTTCATTAATTAATTATATCAAATTATTAAATCTCTAATTAATAATTAAATTAATTAAAATAACATCATGCTTAATTAAATATTTCATTTAATTGAATAAGCTCACATAAATACATACTTGAATAATAATTATTCTCTATATTAATTTAATAAATGTAACACATATAATTAAATTAATCTACCACAACTGCATCAATTAATTATTTAATCCAATAATTAAATCATCGAAAAATATTTATTTAATTCAATAAATATTAGAATTAATTTACAAAATCTCGTTCGTCACAGAGATGGAGATGATGATGATGGGGCTTGTTTTGTCTTCTCAAAGCTTTCCCTTCTTCTTATTTTTCTTCATCTTCTTCTTCTCCTACAACTCTCTCTAACTCTCTTCTTCTTTCTTTGTTTGTTTTCTAAAACTAACATACTAACTTGTAGTATATACATATAATATACAATACTAGTAATATATAATATATGTAACTCCTAGTAATTATTAGATATACTAATTACTAGTTAATACATAGGTTACACCAATTTGAACTTGAAAAGCCTAAGACCATGTTTGGCAAATACTTATTATTTTAATTAATCAATAGCTTAACATCAATCAATCTCATCAAATTGTCACATAATTATATTTACTTGTTAATTATAATTTTGTGTAACAATCATCACATAACTCATCTAATTTAATTATCTCAATTAAATTAGAACTATAACATAAAATTATTATATTAATTAAATTAAATACTAAATATTCATTTAATTAATCTGCTACACTTAATTACATTATACTATAATCTAAACAAAATTTATTTATTTAACTCAATAAATAATTCAATTAAATATTTATATATATTAAAATTAATATATAACATTCTCTTCACATCAATTCACATATTCTACAATATATGACATACATATACTCACACCCAATATATCTCATAAATAATACTTTTATTTATAAAATTCTCATTTATAATGTCTAAAAATCTGGGATGTTACATAGAATGTAACGACCAAGAAATTCGGATCATTTGTAAACTACTTGAAGGAATTAAATAATGAATAAAATAATATTATTTGTTATTATTACATGTTAATAAGATGTATGTCGTTTTATAACCTAGAAACGTCGGAATATCGTAGTATTTTAACTACGTGAAGGAATTAAAGTGTTTGAATTTCCAAGACGAAAATAAAAGCTTTCCGAGAAATTTTACGAAAAACACTATTCATCGTTTTCCGCTCGGGAATTTTTTTTGAACTTCCGAGAAATTTGTAACGTTATAATATCAAGGCGAGATGGATTAGGTAATAATAATCTAAGTATGGAAAACGTAATATTTCGCATTCGAACGTAATTTGTGAACGTTAAGGATTTAAAACAAAAATGAAATGAACTTGGGTAATCTTATAGGAAGTGCAAGTCCAATAGCATTAAGGGGCAAACCCAAGATGTAGCAATGATTAGCCAAGGGTTGCTTAAGATGAAGCCCAATGTAATTTAAGACCTAAGCCCAAATAATGATCTATTAATTAATTAGGATCCATGGGGCAACCCATGGGTGAACTTGTTGACCAAGAACTTTGTGTGGTGGGCAAGAAAGTTGAGTGGTTAGCAAGATTACTTAGGGATTAAGTCTTGTATAATAAGGAGGTTAGTAAGGAGGTGGGATGTCCTAATGACCTAATTGCCCTAACTTTGGAAAGTCTATAAATACCAAGCTTGGATTCATTGTTTAGTTGTTCAATTTTATCCAACAACTTCCTTACAAAAGCAATTTAAGTGTTAGAGAGAACAAGCACTTTTAAGCTTAACATCCTTTGTTAGATTGTTCAAAGAAGAAGAAGTTAGTCTTCAAATGTAAATGATTTTATCTCTTCTATCTCTACCATTTTAGGGTAATAAGAGAAGTGTAACTTAATGATCATGTATGTTAAGAACTTATAAAGATAGATAATCAATGGACTTAAGCCGAATAAGGAAGGAATAAACAAGTCAAACCTAAATAAGTTATGACTTATAACGAACATGAATGAACTTGTCATATGATTACTTTAAGAAGTTATTATGATTCATAAGGTGTAAATATATTGCTTAAAGAACTTAAATCTATAATAAGTCATATGGAAAGGTAATCTTATATTGAAGAAATTGTTAAGTTATGAACTTATAAGAAATAAGTCATAGCCTAATTTAAAGATAAGTTGTTGTAATATGTAGGTTGAGATGGTTAGTTAATGAAATGAATCCATTTGAAATGATGAATCAATCATTAGTAATGAAGTTTTTCCGGAATTCGTACGATTTGACGATAATCACCGAATTCGTGAAATTCTCGGAATGGAAGTCGGATTTTGTGTTTTAGTTCAGAAATGTTAGTTGTTGATGGAGACAAGTCTTATTTGGCATTATAGAGTTGTGGACTCGAAAATGGCCAAATTCTGACTTAGAACGAAGAAACGAGCGTTGAACGTTCATGAACATTTATCATTTTCGTTAAAAATGAACTAATAAGTGAATTTTTAGATAATGAAGTCGAATAGAAAAAATTCTTGCATGAACACGTAGAGTATGTGATTTGTGAACCGTAGGCTCTTGAATGAGCCAATTCGGACACGTAGAGTTCGGAATCCCACAAAAAAAAGAGAAAAATTTGTCAAAATTGTCTGATGCACAGAGTCCGCGCCGCAACGTAACTCAAGGCATAAAAGTTTGCACCATGATGACAAAACCGAGCATAGTACCACATTAATTGGTAGCCATGATCGACCATATAATAAAGGAGACTCGCATCTACATGATGTCGAAAGTCCGGTTCTCTAGCATAAGTGCATGGCGCCGCAGCGTGGCATAATGAAGGAACATTGGCGCCACAGCGCCAACCTTAGAATCTAGACAATAAAGAAAGCTTATATTTGGAACATGAATATTAATTGATGAATAATTAACTAAGGATCTTAATGTAACATTGTTAAGACATATTTAAGCCTTAAGAATGATCACTTAGGGTTAAAGGAAGTCAGTTGCATGTGAACGTAAGAATGACGTAACGGAAAGCCGGAACCAATAATAACAAATCTAATATGTAATTAGATTGAGAAGTAGGGTAAGATTCTGTAGGAACCATGTATGTTGTTCATGACCTAATGTGCTATGTGATGTATCATCTACTGTAGAGACCTTAAAGACTTAAATAGCACGTCTTATAAACTGTAGCAGACGCTAAAGGAAAGTATTCTAACCCTTGTTCTAGTTCAATCTGGACAAGCTTTGTGATTCATGTATTCTTACGCATGAGTTAATATTTGATGAAGTCAAAGCCAATCATTTCGGCTAGACTCATGATATGTTGAATTTCTGATAACCTATCAAGTATTGACAATGATTTACCAAACTAATATTATTGTGGTTTTCAAAAGGAGACTGAGTATGCTAAATTGTTTTGTCGTCAAACGACAGGCACGTGAGGTTGCCACAACTTAAACGTATACACATTTAATGAATGTAGTGTTGATCAACATAGAGTACTATAGGCTAATCACCTAGACGTGCATGTAAGCTATGTCAGACTTACGGACTTAGTGCTGGGATGTCCTTTTCAATGTACTTATGAAATTCTCATGGTCTTGGACCGAAATTGATGTTTTACTGAATATTGTTGTTGTTGTAAAATGTTTTGAATGAAAAGAAGTGTTATTTTGAATTATCGATAGTACTTCGTAACTATTGTTCAGTTATTGAAGATATACGATTCCTATGTTTCAAGCATGCTGCTTTATTAAAATTGTTGTACTTGCTGAGCTAGTAGGCTCACTCTTGCTTGAACCATATGAATGCAGCTAAGGTCGAATTCAGATAGATGGATCCGCAAGGAGGATCTGAGGAAGCGAAGGTGAACCCGTAGATTACTTATGTAATAGTATAGTTTTGTAAGAGTAATACTTGATATTATGACAAGGACAAATGTAACGGTTATAAAGAAACTGGGAAATGTTAATATTATTTTGAATATATAGAAGACATATTTGTTCTTTTGAGGCATTTCAATTGAATGTTTGTGTGAACTGTAGCACAGTTTAGCACCATCTGTCGGGTTGGAAGATACCCAGATTTTGGGGCATCACAAAAGCAAACTTAGGAGACATGTTTTGAATGTGGACGTCCAGGGCACTTCAAAAATGACTATTTTCAACTAAAGAACAAGGGCAAAACTATGACAACCCGGAAATTCGTGTTGTCCAGAATTTACGTTTAAAGAATTAGTTATTAATAAAAATAATTTTTATTAATACTATTATGTGCTATGTGTTTGTTAATCGTTCTATAACCTAGGATGATTATAAGTCGGGAGTCTTCTGGCTACGAGCTAGTCTAAGCGAGAAAGAATTTTCAAGACGAAAATAGAAGTTTTCCAGGAACAAAATATTTTCAGGGAAAAAGACGAAATAAGCACTATTCATCAGTTTTTGCTGGAAGATTTATTTTGAAATTCCGAGAAGTTATAGATTACGTTTAATTTTGAGACGTGATGGAATATTCAATAATATTTCAGTTATGGCAAAAATGAAGTTTTCGCCTGCGGACTCAAAACCTAAGGGTTAGGAAAAGTGAGTTTCGAGAATTTTAATGATTTCATATAATAATAAGGGTTATTATGCGTAAAGAAATATGAGTGTAATACTAGTTATTATACGAGTATAGTACGAAGATTATTACGAAGTATAATATGAATATCGTACGAGCTATATACGAAGAAAATACGAGAATACGAGAATGAGATGCGTAGAATACGATTAGTCTTAACGGACTTTGAGTTCATGGACTTTGTAGAATCTAATTGGACTTGGATTATGGCAAGCCCAACGCTTTGTGAAATCAAGCCCAAAATAGGCCCAATAAGAATTAGGGTTAAGGCCCAAACCAAGAAAAGAAACCGCGGATCGAATCGATGGGTAAATGGTTGGGTAATAACCAATGGGGCAACCCATGGGGTGACCCATGGGGCAAGAGGGGTGGCTCTAACGCCCGAGAAAATCGGATTTTTATGACAATTAAATTTTTATTTGATTATGTGAATTAAATGAATTTAATTGATTTCTTTGTGAGTAACTATGTGAAGGTCGTTCTATGACCTAAAATGTGCTAACGTGGTTAGTATTCTGGCTACGTGTTAGAAATAGTTGTTTGGAATTTCCAAGACGATAATAATTGTTTTCCGAGAAATTTCTGTAAAAACACTATTCATCCGTTTCTGTTCGGGGAATTATTTTGAAATTCCGGGAAACACGTAATGATAGAATATTGTGATGAGATGGAATATCTGATAATATTTTATTTATGGCAAACACAATTTTTGCCTGCGGACTTAAAACCTAAGGGTTGAGTATATTGATTTTCGAGAAGGAAATAATATGCGTAGAAGGAATGGCGTTAGGGTTAAGGCGAGTGTTATGCCTTTGGTGATACTATTTATTATCTATGTATAATACGTTGGGTAAATATGAAGTACAATACGATTATTGTACGAGTAGTATACGGAAATAATACGGGAATTGTACGTATGTGATACGATTCGTATTATAGAATCAAGTTAAGACTTAATGACTAATTCATTTGAGTTGGATTATTAATTAATCCAATCATTTGAATGACCAAGGCCCAATGATAATTTAGTTAAGCTCAATTCATTAAAACCGAACCGTGGGTCAAACCGGTGGGTCATCGAATGGGTAAAACCCATGGGGCAACCCATGGGATGTCACAAAAGGTGGTGGGCCGACCACCTTGGTGTGGAAGCCAAGCATAAAGCTTGGTCACCAAGTGTTTTACTTGGTGACCACACATGAATAGTAAGGAGGTGGTGGTTTAAAGTCCAAATTGCCCTCCATTCTAGTTTTTTATAAATAAGAAGCTAGGTTAATTCATTTGGGAGTTTTTCAACTTGTCAACCTAGATTATTTGAGAGAGAAAGAGAGCTATTCTTGCAAGCATACACTTTGGAAGCTTTAACTTCTATTTTTCCAAAAGATTTCTTAAGAGTTCTTGAGGTAATACTTCTTGTTTCTCATCTCCATCTCTTTTAGATTTTCTTTCATTTTAGAGAATCATGAAGGGGTGGTATATGTCTTGAATGAGGTTTTAAAGATGACTTACCATAGATTCAATCTCTATAAGTCATAAGATTACAAAAATAATAAGGTTTTTAAACCATGAAAATATTGATAGTTGAGATCGATTGTTGATAAACAATTGAGCTCCATCAATATGTTAGTATATGCATCTTATTTGGTTAGGATGTAGATATGAAATCCATGGAGTATTCCATGTGATTTGGCTTAGAGAACATTAGTAACGAAGTTATGGCAAATTTTACGGAAATAGACGTTAAACGTCAAAAACGTAGAAATTCCGGAATGGTAGTCGAAAGTTGTCGTGAGACTTGAAAATGTTAGTTTTCAATGTCAACACGTGAGATAGGGTAATTAAGAGTTGGGGTTTGAGAATCGTCAGATTCTGACTTAGAACGAAGAAAATGAGCATTGAACGCTCATTAACATTTACGAACGTATATAAAATGAACTCAATAGTAAATTCTGAGTTAACGGATTCAAAAGTGTTGAATTCTTATATGAACACGTAAAGGATGTAATTCCTGACTTGTAGGAATTCGAATGGGTCAATTCGGATGTAAAACAAACAAATTAGGAAGCCGGGAGTTTCGTTAGTAAACCAAAATTGGTTTGGCCAATCTGGTACCTGAGACTTAAGTGGCGGCAAGACCAAAAACCAAGACACAAAATGGTAGCATATACGCCAGCACTTTACGTAAGTACCACCTAACTTCGTCTTAAATATATAAAATACAAAAGGATGCCGCACAATACATTACTTCAAATGGAAAAAAAGTTGACCAAGTTAGGTTTTAAACTTCAGTTGTTTAGAGACCTACCTGAGTTGAGTTTATATACTCAATGAATGTACTAAGACTAATCCTATATTACCTATACTAAGGTATAGGGTATGAAACTTAGGAATGTAATGCATGTTAACAAGATATGCACAATGAACAAAGTTGGTACCTTATCAACGATGTTTGAGTCCGGTTAATAAATGTCAATAGAGTGATAAACCGGGACGAAGGGTAATAAGTCATGTTGAATTTAATAAATATATTAAGTTAACAAAGACATAGAAGAGAAAGAAGCTTGTAGGAACAATGTGAATAGTTGTTTGATAGCTAATTACAATGTGCTATGTGAACATATCATGTAGATTCTATAAAGGCTGTGGTCAGTCGAGTAAGTTATTTGAAGACGCTGAAAGGCAAGTTTTCTTAACGCTTGTCTAACTTCCATGTTAGCCAAGTTTTATGTGATTCGTTGAACTGAATTGCAAGACTTGTTTCAAAGAAAGGGTCGATACCAGATTTTAACTCGGCTAGACTATTCGTAATATATAGATTGATTATCATACAAATCATTATATATAGAAATTTTAACGCTATCCTATACCAAGTAATTGGTACGGACGTGAAGGTAAGGTTTGTCTATGAACAAACAAAAATATTTTTCATCGATTATTCGATGGGCACGCGAGTTTGCCAAAAATATTAAACGTAAATACGTTTAATGAATGTAGTGTTGATCAACATAGAGTACTATAGTGATCACCTAGAAGTGCTCGTAAGTTATACGGATGAACGGCCTTAGTCTTTGTGGACTCCTTTTCAAGTATGAAAACTAAAATTTCTTCGCTCATGGTCTATCGAATTGCCTGTAATTCCTAAACTATTCTATACTTTGGGAATTGATGTTATGAACTGTTAAAGTATTATTGATTCATAATACTTCATAACTATTGTTTAGTTATGTTGGAATTGTTATATAATTCATGAATGTGGTATTCCTGTTATCCTTGATTAAACTTGTTGAGCTGTCATGCTCACTTCTTGCGTGAATTATATAACTGCAGTTTAAGATGAACGTACTGTGAATGCCAAGAGAGATAAGGGCAAATCTAAGATGGATGCTTAGGCATTGTGTAATAGTTTAATAAGTTTGTATGTATTATACATTATGAGCAATGAACAATGTAACCGATTTATGAATCTGGGAAGGATTATACTTTGATTGTAATAAGAAGATAGTAATTACCTTCATTTTGTTGTATTTCAATGGAATGATTGTATGAATGTTAGTACAGTGGAGCACCATCTGTCGGGTTGGAAGATACCCGAATTTGGGGGCGTTACAGGTTGGTATCAAAGCCTTAGGTTATAAAACTTAAGGGGGGGGGGGGGGGAAACCTTAGGCTAATAACCTCGTAAGAAGGTAAAGTCCGAGGAATGAAATTCAAGTCCATTGAGTTAATAAGATATTGAGATAACTCAGTATCGAAAGGATTAAAAGATTAAAATTAATCTTAAAGATATTAAATGTGATTTATGCTTATACTATTGTGTATTATGTACTAATCAACATGTTATGTGTTTGTAGATGTCAACCAGTAACTTGATGTTTAGAAACGTGGAAATGATAAGTGAAGACTCAGTTAACCAAGTTGAGGTAGTACCAATGCCAGTGGCAGAGGTACCGATAGTTGTACTAGAAGACTCAGACATTGAGGAGTACATCTCTGAGGAGGAATACTCTGAGGAGACTATGGGATTAGCATCATACCTTAACGAGATGCTAGATGTGGAGGAGGAAATGGAGGTGACATCGATTAACACGGTGTTACCTACTCAGGAGCCAGCATCTCTGGATGCAACTAGAGCATTGTGTCTGGAAGTGATGGATAGGAATGTGCATTTGCGTACTAAGGTAGAGGCACAGATTGAGGAGATAACTGCCTTATATGAGGCAAAAAAATCTGCAGAGGCAGACTTTGAGTCAGAGCACGATGAGAATGTGCTTATGACTGATAAGGCTCGTAACTATAAGGATGAGGTCCTTGAGCTACAAAAGAAACTAGTTGAGAAAGACCAGATAATAACTAGGATGTCGTACATCCATGAATGCGCTCATGAGGATTTCAAGCTGAAAATTGCTTGTTATTCTATTGAGTCCGGACAGACTCGACATACCATAAGCCGAGATATAGTGTCGATTCTGGCAAATCAGAAATATGAAAATGCCGTTCGACAGTGTTAGTAGATCGCTAGATCTTTTTGGTATATAAGTAGTGACGTAAAACCCTCTTTTGTATAACTAAGGGTAGTCTTTTTGTAAATCCCAATTTTTGTAGAAGGCAATCGCGGGATAGTATGTAATAGCTTTTGGCCAAGGGAACATGATGTAAATAGATTTGACAATGAAAGCATACTTATATAATGAAGATTTTATTTAACATGTTTGTTGTGGTATGAATGGTTGTTGTTGATTTAAAATGATAACCGAGTAGTTAAATAGATAATAACGAAGCTTTATTTATTTAATCAGAACTATGCGGCTGAGAAGGAGACAACGGAACCAAGAGGCCGAGTCTCATAATGAAAATCAAGGGGATCCTAACAACCCTATGCAAGAGTTCGTTAATTTATTAACGGCTGCATTTAACCAAGTGGGGGGTCCTAACTACCTTTAAGGACTTTAAAAGTGTGGGTCCTCCCGAGTTCCGAGGAACGACGGATCCACTAGAAGCCCAGACATGGATTAGAGAGATTGAAAAGGCGTTTGTGATAACAAACGTTGGTGAGGCGCAAAAGACTTCTTTCATACTTACACATGATGAAGGGGAAGCCAACCATCTTGGTGGGAAGCTCACTGTGGTGGGCTAGGGCAGAGGTTGTTACATAGGAACAGCTTAAGAAGGTTTTCTTGAGAACTACTTCTCTACTAGCATGTAGGGTAGGATAGAAATTAAGTTCCTAGAACTTAAGCAGGGGGATATGACAGTTCCCCAGTATGCCGCCAAATTTAACGAATTGGCGAGATTTGCTCCACATCAAGTGGATACAGAGGAGGGAAGGCCTAAGTATTTTGAGCGGGCTTAAAACCCCAGCTCTATAGTAGATATATCGGTTTTCCGAGTGCTTCCTACGGAGCATTCTCAGAAAGCGATAATAGTCAAGGTGGTGGTGAGGCTTTGTCTCGCACTACAAAGAGCGGAAGATTAAGAGTAAGGTAGAAGGAGGTAATAAGGCTGAAGTTGCCGGTGGAAGCGAAAACTTTCCAAAGAGGAAGAGTTTTAACCCTGGGAATACCGGGGTAAAGCAGGGAGATCCCAAACGGAGAACGAAAGCATGTAAGACATGCGGAAAATCTCACAGGGGAGTCTGTTTAAAGGGGAAAGCAGTATGCTACAACTGTGGGAAAGAGAGGCATTTGTCACCCAACTGTCCTAACCCTAAGAAAAACCAGGGGTGTTTTGTCTGTGGGTCAATGGACCACATGGCAAGAAATTGCCCGAAGAAGTATTTAGAGGGAATAAGAGTTCGGTAGTGGTAAATTAGCCATTCTCGGACCAACACCATCGATGGGTAGACCTCACCATTTCATACATTTAATATGACTGTTCAAGATGTGGTTGCATCAACAGATGTGGTAGCAGGTATCATTCCGATCAATGAGATAAATGCTTATGTGCTATTTGACTCGGGTGCTACTTGTTCTTTAATAGCATGTGAATTTGCTAAGCGATTAGGTTTAATCCCTGAGAAGTTACTTATACCTTTAGACGTTAAGGTAGCAAACGAAGAGATAATCCACATTGAACATATTCATAAGAATTGCTGCGTGGAAATTAGAGGGAATAAGTTATCGGTAGATTTGGTACCGATAAGGCTAAAAGAATTCAACGTAATTCTTAGTATGGATTGGTTGGTGAACTATGAGGTGATTATAGATTGCCATAGGAAAAGTGTAAACCTTAGGCTTTCTAAGAAAACCAAGGTAGTGTTCTTCGGTAGTAATTCACCAAGACGCTCTTGTTGTCTGTCTATGACACAAGCTAGAAAGATGTTAAAAAAAGGGTGTGTAGGTTATCTATGCCATATGGTGGATACCCAAAGAGTGGGAACATCCTTGGATCAGATACCTGTTGTGCAAGAGTTCACGGTTGTATTTCCAGAGGAGTTACCGGGTATTCCACCAGACAGGGATGTGGAGTTTGTAATTGATCTGTTACCAGGAATGACACCAGTTTCAAGGGCACCATATCGAATGGCGCCAGTCAAAATGAATGAGTTAATGGTTCAATTACAAGAACTATGAGACAGGAAGTACATTCAACCAAGTGTGTCTCCTTGGGGAGCACCAGTGTTGTTTGTAAAGAAGAAGGATGGGTCGTTAAGACTTTGTATCGACTATCGAGAGTTGAACAAGTTAACGATTAAGAATAGATACCCTTTGCCCAAGATCGATGATCTATTTGATTAGTTGAAAGGGGCAAAGTATTTTTCTAAAATAGACTTGAGTACGGGGTATCATCAGTTAAAGGTGAGGAAGGAAGATGTACCTAAGACGGCACTCAGAACTCGTTATGGTCATTATGAGTTTCTGGTAATGTCGTTTGGGTTGACTAATGCGCCAGCCGCATTTATAGATATGATGAACAGAGTGTTCAAACAATATTTGGACAAGTTTGTCGTAGTGTTCATTGATGATATTCTAGTCTATTCAAAGACGCCAGAAGATCATTCGGAACATTTAAGAATAGTGTTGGAGACACTACGGAAGGAGATGTTGTATGCGAAACTCACAAAGTGTGAATTTTGGCTTGAGAAGGTGCAGTTTCTAGGGCATGTTATTGATAAGGATGGCATTTCCGTAGATCCGACAAAAGTAGAAGCAGTTAACGAATGGGAGCAACCGAAAACACCAACTGAGGTTCGGAGTTTTCTAGGGTTAGCGGGATACTATAGTAGGTTCATTCCAGATTTTTCTAAAATAGCTACTCATAACGAATCTAACGACAAAGAAAGTCGAAGAAGTATGTGGACCAAAAATGTGAGAATAGTTTTCGGAGTTGAAGAATAGGTTAAGTGAGGCACTGTATTGTCCTTACCGACGACATACAGAAATTTTGTAGTGTATAGCGATCGTCACATAAAGGATCGGGTTGCATGCTCATGCAAAGCATGGCAAGGTCATTGCATATTAAATCGAGTCAATTGAAGGATTATGAGAAGGTCTATCCTACTCATGACCTCGAATTGGCGAAATAGTAGTTTTTGCCCTAAAGATATGGAGACATTATCTTTATGGTGAGAAATGTGAGATATACACGAACCATAAAAAGTCTCAAAATATATCTTCACCACGTAAGGAGTTGAACATGAGATGAGAGAAGGTGGTTAGAGTTAATAAAAGATTATGACCGTGATATTTTATATCATCCGGGAAAGAAAATGTAGTAGCCGCGCGCTAAGTAGGAAGGGTAGGGAGAAATTATCAATGTTAACAACTCGTAATGAGTTAGTAAATGATGGCAAAAAATGGAGCTAGAAGTTAAGTTACCGGAGGAAGCGGTAGAGATGTTATTTTCCATAGAAACCCAACCTACCATAGTGGAGCGGGTTATGGGAGTACAACTGAGCAATGAGGAGTGCAAGTAGATGCAGAAGAGAATAGAAGATGAAGAAAAGACTGAGTATAACCTCGATAAGGAGGGATTACTTCGTCTTGAGGGAAGAATTTGTGTTCCTAATGATCCCAAATTAAAAGAAGAAATTATGATGGAGGCCCATAGTTTGAGGTACTCGATACATCCCAGTAGTATGAAGATGTATCAAGACCTTCGTCAGAACTTTTGGTGGCCGAATATGAAGAGGGAGATAGCATAATATGTTAGTAGGTGCTTAACTTGTCAAAAAGCTAAAATTTGAACATCAACGCATCGAAAGCGGGTTGTTACAACCGCTAGAAATTCCAGAGTGGAAGTGGGAGCACATCACGATGGACTTTGTGGTGGGACATCCAGCAACAAGAAAATGATACGATGCTATTTGGGTGATAGTGGATCGATTGACGAAATCGGGTCATTCTCTACCAATAGGAATTAGGTATAACCTAGATCAGTTAGCTAAGATGTATGTCAAGGAAATTATTTCCAGACATGGAGTGCCTGTTTCGATTGTGTTAGATCGTGATCCACGATTCACATTGAACTTTTGGAGAAGTTTGCAAGAACAAATGGGAACGCAGTTAAGATTGAGTACGGTGTATCATCCTCAGACGGATGGTTAGAGTGAACGAACAATTCAAACGCTTGAAGATATGTTAAAATCTTGCGTTATGGATTTCAAAGGGAGTTGGGACGAATATCTACCGTTGGTGGAATTTTCGTACAACAATAGTTTTCACGCTAGTATAGGCATGCCGCCTTACGAAGCATTGTATGGAAGGAAGTGTCGAACTCCATTGTGTTGGGATGAGGTGGGTGAACGTCGGATGTTGGGACCGGAGATGGTACAGCAGACGACAGACATGGTAAAGTTAATACGTACTCGTTTAGTTGCGGTGCTAGACCGGCAAAGGAAGTATGCAGATCCTCACAGAGAGAATAGATAATTCGATGTAAGATCTTTTGTTTTTCTGAAAGTATCGCCTTGGAAAGGGAAGATATACATTTTGGAAAGAAAGGGAAGTTAAGTCCAAGGTTTGTAGGACCTTTTGAGATTTTAAAAAAGGATAGGGGAGGTAGCTTATGTAGTAGCCTTACCTCCAGAGATGGAACGCATTCATAATGTGTTTCATGTGTCAATGTTGTGTCCTTATAAACCGGACTATAAACACGTGATAGAATATGAATCTATTTAGATAGAGAAGGACTTGTCCTATGAGGAACTTCCAATTCAAATTATTGATAGGAAGGAATATGTTTTATGAAATAAGGTAATACCTTCAGTGAAGGTGTTATGGAGAAACCACAATGCTGAAGAAGCAACGTGGGAGCTCGAAAGTAAAATGAAGGAAGATTTTCCTCATTTGTTTATGTAATTATAAGCTAAGATTCTGGGGACAAAATCCTTATAAGGGGGAGAAAATGTAACGCCTGAGAAAATCGGATTTTTATGACAATTAAATTTTTATTTGATTATGTGAATTAAATGAATTTAATTGATTTCTTTGTGAGTAAGTTATGTGAAGGTCGTTCTATGACCTAGAATGTGCTAACGTGGTTAGTATTCTTGCTACGTGTTAGAAATAGTTGTTTGGAATTTCCAAGACGATAATAATTGTTTTCCGAGAAATTTCCGTAAAAATATTATTCATCCATTTTTGTTCGGGGAATTATTTTGAAATTCCGAGAAACGCGTAATGATAAAATATCGTGATGAGATGGAATATCTGATAATATTTCATTTATGGCAAACGCAGTTTTCGCCTGCGGATTTAAAACCTAAGGGTTGAGTATATTGATTTCTGAGAAGGAAATAATATGCGTAGAAGGAATGGCGTTAGGGTTAAGGCGAGTGTTATGCCTTTGGTGATACTATTTATTATCTATGTATAATACATTGGGTAAATACGAAGTACAATACGATTATTGTACGAGTAGTATACGAAAATAATACGGGAATTGTACGTATGTGATACGATTCGTAATATAGAATCAAGTTAATGACTAATTCATTTGAGTTGGATTATTAATTAATCCAATCATTTGAATGACCAAGGCCCAATGATAATTTAGTTAAGCTCAATTCATTAAAACCGAACCGTGGGTCGAACCGGTGGGTCACCGAATGGGTAAAACCCATGGGGCAACCCATGGGATGTCACAAAAGGTGGTGGGCCGGCAACCAAGCATAAGGCTTGGTCACCAAGTGTTTTACTTGGTGACCACACATGAATAGTAAGGAGGTGGTGGTTTAAAGTCCAAATTGCCCTTCATTCTAGTTTTCTATAAATAAGAAGCTAGGTTAATTCATTTGGGAGTTTTTCAACTTGACAACCTAGATTATTTGAGAGAGAAAGAGAGCTATTCTTGCAAGCATACACTTTGGAAGCTTTAACTTCTATTTTTCCAAAAGATTTCTTAAGAGTTCTTGAGGTATTACTTGTTGTTTCTCATCTCCATCTCTTTTAGATTTTCTTTCATTTTAGAGAATCATGAAGGGGTGGTATATGTCTTGAATGAGGTTTTAAAGATGACTTACCATAGCTTCAATCTCTATAAGTCATAAGATTACAAAAATAATAAGGTTTTTGAACCATGAAAATATTGATAGTTGAGATCGATTGTTGATAAACAATTGAGCTCCATCAATACATTAGTATATGCATCTTGTTTGGTTAGGATGTAGATATGAAATCCATGGAGTATTCCATGTGATTTGTCTTAGAGAACATTAGTAACGAAGCTATGGCGAATTTTAAGAAAATAGATGTTAAACGTCGAAAACGTAGAAATTCCGGAATGGTAGTCGAAAGTTGTCGTGAGACTTGAAAACATTAGTTTTCAATGTCAACACGTGAGATAGGGTAATTAAGAGTTGTGGGTTCGAGAATCGTCGGATTCCGACTTAGAACGAAGAAAACGAGCATTGAACGCTCATTAACGTTTACGAACGTATATAAAATGAACTCAATAGTGAATTCTGAGTTAACGAATTCGAAAGTGTTGAATTCTTATATGAACACGTAAAGGATGTAATTCCTGACTTGTAGGAATTCGAATGGGTCAATTCGGATGTAAAACAAACAAATTAGGAGGCGGAGTTTCGTTAGAAAACCAAAACCTGTTTAATAATCGGTGCCTGAGACTTCGTACATGAATACCAAAACCAAGACAAAGTGGTGGCGCCCTTGGCTGAGACTCGGTACCGTACCAACCTTTAACTCGTCAAATGTGCCTATACTAAAATACAAAGGATGCAGCCATACAATGCCGATGAAGGGAAAAAAGTTGACCAAGTTAGGTTTTAAACTTCAGTTGTTTAGAGACCTACCTGAGTTGAGTTTATATACTCAATGAATGTACTAAGACTAATCCTATAATACCTATACTAAGGTATAGGGTATGAAACTTAGGAATGTAATGCATGTTAACAAGATATGTACAATGAACAAAGTTGGTACCTTTTTAACGATGTTTGAGTCCGGTTAATAAACGTCAATAGATTGATAAATCGGGACGAAGGGTAATAAGTCATGTTGACTTTAATAAAGATATTATGTTAACACAGACATAGAAGAGAAAGAAGTTTGTAGGAATAATGTGAATAGTTATTTGATAGCTAATTATAGTGTGCTATTTGAACATATCATGTAGATTCTGTAAAGGCTATGGTCAGTCGAGTAAGTTATTTGAAGACGCTGAAAGGAAAGTTTTCTTAACGCTTGTCTAACTTCCATGTTAGCCAAGTTTTATGTGATTCATTGAACTGAATTGCAAGATTTGTTTTAAAGAAAGGGTTGATGCTAGATTTTAACTTGGCTAGACTATTCGTAATATATAGATTGATTATCGTACATATCATTCTATATAGAAATGTTAACGCTATCATATGCCAAGGTAAGGTTTATTTATGAACAAACAAAAGTATTTTTCATCGATTATTCGATGGGCACGCGAGTTTGCCATAAATATTAAACGTAAATCGTTTAATGAATGTAGTGTTGATCAACATGAGAGTACTATATAGGCGATCACCTAGAAGTGCTCGTAAGTTAGTTATCGGATGACCGACCTTAGTGTTGTGGACTCTTTTTCAAGTATGAAAACTGAAATTTACTGTTCATGGTCTATCGACCGGTTCAGAATTCCTAATCTATTTTATACTTTAGGAATTGATGTTATGAACTGTTAAAGTATTATTGATTCATAATACTTCATAACTATTGTTCAGTTATGTTGGAATTGTTATATAATTCATGAATGTGGTATTCATGTTATCCTTGATTAAACTTGCTGAGCTGTCATGCTCACTTCTTGCGTGAAATATATAACTGCAGTTAAAGATGAACATACTGTGAATGCCAAGAGAGATAAGGGCAAAGCTAAGATGGATGCTTAGGCATTGTGTAATAGTTTAATAAGTTTGTATGTATTATACATTATGATCAATGAACAATATAACCGGTTTATGAACCTGGGAATGATTATACTTTGATTGTAATAAGAAGATAGTAATTACCTTCATTTTGTTGTATTTCAATGGAATGATTGTGTGGATGTTAGTACAGTGGAGCACCATCTGTCGGGTTGGAAGATACCCGAATTTGGGGGCGTCACAGCGGCCACTTGGCCACCAAGTAAATTTGGTGGCTAAGTCTTGGAGGATGTGGGAATAGTAAGGAGGTGGGGGCGAAATGACTAAAATGCCCTTAGCTTTGATTTTCTATAAATAGGAAGCTCATTTGTTTATGTTGAGGATTTTGAAAATCCCACACTTGAGAGAGAGAGAGAGAGAAGTCGGATGGGGAGAAGAAGAAAGAACATGAACATGGATGCTTGGTCAAGGGTGATCGTGAAATAGAAAAGCTTGCAAATCGCCGGCTTTGTCTAGCGGGAGAAAAATAAGAAGTAGAGGTAATCTATAACCTAGCTTCTAATAGAATTTTCTTTAAGTTTAATATGTTTAAAACATAAATTAATGAAGATAAGAAGTAGATAAGGTTAGAGATGAGTTCATATGGTTGAAATCATGAGAAAAGAAGAAATAAGAACTTAGAAGTTTAGTAAATAAATTTCTTAAGGAAGTACAAGAATCGTAACGAATTTGAACGATCTGAGTGGATTATATGAATAATTAGGTGCAATAAGTAAGGAATGGTGTTCTATAACATCAAATTCCAATAACAAGTGAAATCATAATCCAAAATATCGATTAAAAATGAAGAACGAACGAAGAACACGAAGAACATTGTTGATGGACAAATTTAAAACCATCGTAGTATAAATGTTGTTGATGGACAAGTTTAAAACCATCGCATATAAGTTAGTTGCTTATTGCTTTGTTAGGAACGTTAGAAACGTTCATGAAGAACAGATTAAAACTAAGCTATAACGAAGTTATGGCGAAAATTTCGTAAAAGAAGAATGAAAATTTGAAAGTTAGTAAATGAACCCGAACATGTAGGGTTTCATAAGAATGTAAGAGAACGTATAAAATGTGAGTCGTGGACTCAAGAACGAACGAATTCCGAGTTTGGATGACCGAATTACGGACGAACGAATGAAAAACGTTAATAACATAAAAATGAACGAAGATTGAAGATTAAGCCAATTGAATGGCATGTTAACGGATTCAGAACGAAGTTCTGTCCGTGGGTAATCGAAGTACGTAAGGTAAGGAAGAGAATGGCTTTGGAACGACCTCGTTTCAAGTTATAACGAGAATGGCTTTGGAATGTCCTGTAGCTCCTGGCGTCATAAGAAAGTAAGAGAACATAGAAAACGTGAGTCGTGGACTCAAGAACGAGCGAGTTCCAAGTTTGGATGACCGAATTACGGACGAACGAACGAAGAGCGTTAAAAATGTAAAAAGAACAAAGGGTGAAAATCAAGCCAATCGAATGGCACACTAGTGGATTTAGAATGAATTTCTGCTCGATGGGTAATAAAGTACGTAAGATAAGGAAGAGAACGGCTTTGGAACGACGTCATACCGAGTTATAACGAATGAGTTATGAGATCGGGAAGTAAGCGTCTCAAATTGGATTTAACACTTGGAGAATTTTTCTAGGGTTTAGGCTCGGCACTGCAGTGCCAGCTAAGCCTTGGGAGGAGGTGTCGCAGTGCGAGCTCGGCCATAAACTTCTAAAGAGTGGCGCCATGCATACACGAGAGATAAAAGAGAGAGAGTGGCATGGCACTAATGTTGGGAAAAAAGCCGAGATGAGATTTTAAGCGCCGACTCTTGGGGATATCTAAGGGAAGATATAGAATATAATATTCAACTAATGTAACACTTAATCAAGTAATGTAAACCTTTATTAAAGGTTGAACGTAAAGATTAAGCAAGATTATTAATAAAAAATTTAAACGCAGGTTACGTAACTGATGTCCGATGACCGTAGTCGCGATGAACGAACGTGAGGGATTGCTATGGTTGTGATTCCTTAGATGTTGAGTGACGAGGGTAATGAAAATGGGGTGCGTATAATGGATAACGAAAGTATCAATAAAATAGAAATTATCACGAAAGCCGTAACAAACGGTAATAAGATTAATGAAAGTCGAATGTGAGTCGATAAGGAATGTATCCTAAGGTATGACATTTAGTCGCCAGAAAGCCGTAAAGAATAAGAAATTGACTTTAACGAACATTAAGTTTAATGGTTCGGATAAGATAAGAATATAAATCATCCAAGATGATGAACGTATGAGTAAGACATCTCCGTATATCATAAATCCGTAAATTGGTAAAGGAAGTTAGTCGCGTAAACTTATATTGCAAGAACGTAAACCCTAAGAAGTAAAGTTAAGTAAACCAATGCGTAAGTTCAATATATGACTAATTGGTGTTTATGTTTTCTCCTTATGTGTTATATAGGAATTGAATGAAGCGATTCAACAACATATCTTTGTAAGTAGGCGTAAAAGGCAAGTTTCCTAACTTCATTCATATTACATGAATGTTAGTTTCTTAAACTTCTCAGATGTTGTACTTGAGAAGTCTTGTCTATGTGCATATGTGCGATGTATGTACAAGGTGGTAGAATGTATGAGGCCTTGAGCCACAATTTGAACACTTCGGTGTTTCTATGATATGCATTGTTCTGTAATTGAGCTATTCAATACAAGTATGTTTTGTTTATACATGAACCGTTATTGTTAAGTATGTGCTAATGATTCTAGCCAGATAGGATGTATATGAAAATGGTAAAAGCATGAAAGTATTTCAAAGTGAAAATGACTGATGTTTTAAGATGATTGGAATCGAGACTATTCCAATTATTCAAGCTGCTTCATAACCTTTGTTCGGTTATAGAAGTTCTAAAGAAATATTTTAAATTATGAAGTTGTTTGTTCAACTGTTATGACTTGTTGGGCAATTGAATGCTCACACTTGCTTTAAATGAAAAACAATTTTCAAATGAACAAGGTTAGAAGAACTTAAGGATCCCGTAAAGATCAAGCTGACGGGTCTCCGGATGATTGTCATTCGAGTGTGAAGGTAGCGAGAAGATCAAGTGAAGACTTGTAATTTAGAAAGATGAATTGAACTCTAGACTAGTTTAAGGAACTGTTATGTATCCTTGGTAGCGGATAAAAGTCACTCTTGTAAGATGAAATGAATAATGTATTTATTATTATTTGTAATGAAAAGGTTATAAGGTTTCCAAAACCTGGGATTTGAGAGTGTATGTTGTTATATTTCGATATATAATGATGTATGTTGGATGAAGGATGTACTCGTGACGTACGGAATCCGGGTGTGAAGATAGACCGGATTTTGGGGCGTTACAAAAATAGGCTTCAAGGATAAAAAGAGAAACAAGGCACTTGTCACTTGGAGTGATGAAGAAGAATCTGAAGTTGAGGTCGATGTCAAGGATGAAATAGCTCAAGTATGCTTCATGGGAATAGAAGATGAATCAAACGAGGTATCCAATTTTGAGTTTAATTCTTTGAAACAAGAAAATAATAAATTAAAAGAAAAGAATGCATATTTGAAAGATTTGGTAAATACATTAATGGGTGAAGTAGACTCCTTAATAGATGAAATGAAAGATATTGAAAAGGAATCTGCATGTAAAGAAGAAAAGTTTTGATTACTAAAATTGATTATTTAGATAATTATAACAAAAAAAATTCAATAAAGTAAATTTTTTTAATAATGAAGTCCAAAAATTGACTAATGAACTAAAAATGAGAGATGTGTGTATTGATGCATTTAGTAATAAATCACCTATTAAAACCTTTCCTAATAACGAACTTCAAAACGAAATAGATTTACTAAAAACATCTCTTGCTAAATTCATTCAAGGTGAAGAAAAATTAAATGTCATATTGGGTAAACAAAGACCTAGTTTTGAAAGACAAAGATTTGGTTATAATTCTATGCATAAAAAGGGTAATATGAAAATGCTAAAATAAAAATCACGGTTTAGATTAAATTATTGTTCTCCCTTCACAACATGTAGAAATTGTGGCATTAAAGGCCATTTGGACATAAATTGTTTTAAGAAAAATAAGATAAAAAAGGTATGGGTTAAAAAGGATGATTTATGTGCAACTAACATTAAAGGACCCAAAAAGATGTGGGTACCAAAAGGATGACTTATCTTTTATTGACAGGTATGTCTCAAGGCAAGGGTTCCATCTCAAAAATGGATTCTTGATGCTGGATGCTCACGTCACATGACTAGTGACAAATCAAAGTTCTTGGAGCTAAAAATCAAGAAGAAAAACGGTACAGTTACATTTAGAGATAATCAAACCTGCGAAATAATTGGAATAAAGTTAGTAATCAAGAACAAGCTTGATGAGCATGGGACTATCACTCGTAACAAAGCAAGACTAGTAGCGCAGGGATATAATCAACAAGAAGGGATAGACTATGAAGAAACTTACGCCCCAGTCACAATACTAGTGTCCATCCGCATCTTGTTAGCATTTGCATGTTACAAGAAGTTCACACTCTATCAAATGGACATAAAAAGTGCATTTCTCAACGGATACATCAATGAAGAGGTATATATAAAACAACCTCATGGATTTGAACATGAGAGGTATCCAAATCATGTCTACAAGCTAAAGAAAGTTATCTATGGGCTAAAACAAGCTCTAAGGGCTTGGTACGAAAGGTTAAGTAAGTATTTACTTTCAAATGGTTTTATTAGAGGAAAAATTGATTCTACATTATTTATTAGGCATAAAAATAAAGATATTATTATTGTACAAATATATGTAGATGATATAATTTTTGATGCTACTAATAATTTCCTTAGTGAGTGGTTTTCTGAGTGCATGCACAAGAAGTTCGATATGAGTCTAATGGGAGAACTTAATTACTTTTTGGGACTTCAAATCAAGCAAACAAAGGAAGGTATGTATATCCATCAAACCAAATATACAAAAGAGCTTCTCAAAAGGTTTAGTTTTGAAGGATCAAATTCATAGGCTGCACTAATGAGCACTTCAATAAAGCATACATCTAACGAAAAAGGTATAGATGTGGATGTAACTAAATATCGAGGTATGATTTGATGTTTATTATATTTAACCGCATCTAGAGCAGATATTATGTATAGTGTTTGTTTATGTGAACGTTTTCAAGCAAAACCTAAAGAATCTCATTTACAAGCTGTTAAAAGGATTTTTAAATATTTAAGTGGTACAATCAATCTGGGATTATTTTATCCAATCTGCAATCATTTTGTACTAATGGGTTATTTAGATGCTGACTATACAGGATGTCAAATTGATAGAAAGAGTACCAGTGGTGCTTGCACATTTTTAGGTCACAGTCTTGTTACGTGGCATAGTAAAAAGCAAACTTCAGTTGCTTTATCAACTACTGAGGGTGAATATCTAGCTGCAGAGAGTTGTTGTTCTCAAATTTTATGGTTAAAACAAACTCTATGTTACTTTGATGTTGTATTTGATAATGTGCCCATATACTGTGATAATTCTAGTGCTATAGATATCTCTAAAAATTCCATGTTACATTCGCGTACAAAGAATATAGAAGTTAGACATCATTTTCGAAGGGATAATGTTTCAAAAGGATTAATTAAATTAATTTTTATTCCAATAAAAAAACAATTGGCTGACATTTTGACCAAACCCATAAGTGAAGAAAGGTTTTGCATGTTGAGAAGAGAACTTGGAATGTGCATGGTATAATATGATCACGTACTAAAATAGTTCATGCATAAAATATCTCATATTTTTAGTATATCTGAATAATATTATTTTAAATGTGTTCTGTTGATAAGCATTATCAGTTCATAACCGGAGACTAAGGGAGATGTATCTACTCGACACAATTTACTGTAGATATCATTATGATTTTTGAAATTTAAAAAGACAAGAGCTAAGGGTTGTATATCTTTCCAATAAGTCCTTTCGGCGTCCAACACTTCCATATTAAACTCAGAGCACCTTCTCTCTTCATATTCATTCAGAAATTTTTCTATTGTTCTTCAAACACTCTAATTTCTCAACGACAATGAAGACTCGGGCCAATAAAAGATCTTTCAGCATCACCATCAAAGAAGGAAATCATCCCTGATCTCATTATACTATGCGATCCCCAATGAAGTCTAAAAGATAACCTCGCCAGACATCTGTTTATGTCTCTTTTGACGATTCAGATGGGTCAGATTCTAGCTTCTCTTTCTTAAAGACATCCCCACAATCTCCTAGTTCGGAGCCTCTTTCTTCTCAACCAGAATCGCCATCAAATCTGGAAAACTCTTTCTCTATTACTACAGATTTGCCAAATAATTTCTTTCGAGGTCAGAGTTTTGAAGCCTACTTCAAAACCTCTATTGCTACTAAACAGATTTTTTATGAAAAAATTTTGGATTTGTTTTATTTTTAAATTTCTTCTTCGGAAAAACTTTTCACTTCTTGTGGTATTTTTGCTATGCTATTTCCCCCCACTAGGGCTTATCCCCGTTTGGTACAACAATTTTACACAAATTTAGAGTGTAATGGTGATTGTTATACGTCCTTTGTGAAGGAAAAGTCTTTGTTTTTCACAGTAGTTGATTTTGGAAGTATTTTTAATATTTCTTCATCTAGTCCTTGTCCATTTACTCTCAAGGGTGCTGCAAGTATACCTTTTCCTCCTCTTGAACAACTTCACACTATGATGAACGATTCATCTCTGACTACTCTGTTTACCCCTAAAACTATTGATGTATGTCCACTTGCATGTATCTTGCATAAACTGCTTCGTTACAATCTGTTTCCACGAGTAGGTGGTGGAGAAGATTTTACCTATCAAGATCTTGTGGTTATTGCAATGATTTTAAAAGGTGTCAGTTTTAATTTCTCCTTTATGATGTTGTCCCACATGATGAGTTGTATTCGACAAATTAAAAAGTGTATGCCCTATGGTTTATTTTTGACAAAAACGTTTCAACATTTCAAAATCTATCTTGATGATGAAATTGTGGTGTCACACAATCGACTACAAAAAAAATTAAATAGGCAGGAAATTATTATTTTTTCCACTAACAAATTGGCAACAAAATTTTGCAAATCTCTTTGAATTTCGTTACGAAAATTGAAAGCCTTTTAGAAACTGAAACGAATGAAAAATTTTGTTGCTAAATATACATTTTTGGCAATGACTTTATAAGTCGTTGCCCAATAATCGTTGCCACATGTTCATTTTTTTGTAGTGGGATTAATAGAATTTATGACGAACCAGTGTTGTCACTTATCCACTCATCTAATTAGTGACGCACTATTATCTCGTCATATAAAATTGGTATTTGTGACAATAAAAATTGACATAATTTATTAATTTTTTGTCTTTACAAAATTTGCCTCCAAAATTTCTTAAATTGTTTTGCCTCCAAATAAAATTGTGACGATATTACGTACTTTGTCACTAAAATATAAGAATTTACGATGAACCATTTTTATCACTTATCCACTCATCTAATTAGTGACGAACTATTATCTCATCATATAAAATTGGTATTTATGACAATACAAATTGTCATAAATTATTATTTTTTTCGTCTTTAAAAAATTTCACTCCAAAATTTTTCAAAATATTTTTGCCTCCAAATAATATTGTGACGGTATTATGTACTTTGTCACTAAATATAAAAATTTATGACAAACCATTTTTGTCACTTATCCACTCATCTAATTAGTGACAAACTATTTTCTCGTCATATAAAATTGGTATTTATGACAATACAAATTGTCATAAATTATTAGTTTTTCGTCTTTAAAAAAATTTTCTCCAAAAACTTTTTTGCCTCCAAATAAAATTGTGATGAATTTGTATTTGGCGTCACTAAATGTGAACATTTGTGACGAAAGCACATTGTCACTAAATTTTACAAATAATTAATGACAAATTATTATGTTGTCATCGAAAGAAATATTTGGTGACAATAAATACTGTCATCAATTATTACAAAATGTCACTAAAAGGTTTCCCTCAAAAATTTTGGTGCGAAATTCTACCTCCAAAATAACTTGTGACGAAATTTTCTTAATCGTCATCAAATGTGTAAATTAGTGACGATATAAATGATTAATAGTAAGAAAATTAAAGGTCATCACAAAAACAAAAGTTTTAGTGACGATTATGAATTTCGTAATTATTAATTAACAAATTGTGACAAAATTTTGTGCGTGGCAAAAAATTCATCATAAAATGTGTGATTTCTTGTAGTGATACATACATTGTTCTTAGAGCTAGTTCGGTTGTAAGCAGTTAAAACATACATAGCAGTTATAGTCGTTAATGTACATAATGTAAATGACATAAAGTAAAAGACACAAGGGGTTTTAAGTGGTTCAGAGACTCAAGCTCCTAATCCACTCTTTTTCTTTCAACTAGCAGGATTTTCACTAAGGAAGGGCAGCACCCTGAATCACTAAGATTCATTCAAGGTCAGCATCCTTGGGACTTCAGTTCACTAAGAACTCTTCAAGGCCAGCAGCCTTGGAACTTCTCTAGTTCCCTAGGAACTCTTCAAGCCCAGCAGGCTTGGAACTTCATTTAGTCCCTCAGGACAAGGACCCCGCAGGCCTTGGCTTCTTGTTGTTGGTGTTGGTGATGAGCTGCTAAGATGTCTTTAAGCTTGATCATCTTTTGTACTTAGCAGCTTAGTGTGGTCCTCTTTGCATTCTTCTTCGAGACTGGACCACATCATCTTTGGTGCAGCTGATCTTCTTTTGTTCTGCTCATCTTCATGTAGTGTCAGCTGTGCACCATCACCATTTCCTGAACCCTTCTTAACATTGTGTCAAACATAGTTTTGCACTTGCTCTACTTCAGCTTTGGGTTCATGGTGAATCGTAGAGTGGCTCTTAGGATCTGCCTTGTGCTTTGCCACTCTTCTGAATGCTATCTTCTTGTCCTTCTCGGCTCTTAGCTTAGATTCCAATTCAAGTGGCATTCTCATCTTTGTTGAGTGAAGCTTTGGTCTGTTTAAGTCCTTCTTCAAAGCTGCTTCTCTTCCACCTTCGTAGTTTCACCGTCACTGAGACTTGTTCTGATTAAGCTCAGGTGGAACTCGTACAGTTAACGTTAGCATTCTACTAACTCAACGATTCTGCAACATAGCAATCATCAACACTCTTGATCGTTGAAGCTCTGGCTTATTTATACTCTTTCCAATCTTCCCGTTGAGAAGTAGCCGTTGAAAGATTTTTGATTTGCTTTGCAGATCTCGAGTTATTTGTTGTAGACTATAGATGTGACATGACATCTCCTTTTCTGACACTTCAGTTTAATGTTTCACCTACCCCGTCAGAGGTGCCACTCTAATGTCTTGGGCAGGTTGAAGACTTTATTTCCTCTTTCTAATTTCTCGATCAGAGGTTGTCCTTTTGCATCGATGCTCTCAATAAGCTCTTGTCTGAATATCAGCCATCAGATTAAACCGTTGCCAATGCTTCAATCTTCAACTGTTCGAACTCTATGATTCTGATGCATGTCTTCATGGACCTGATTGTAGTGTCTTGTTGACTGGTAGAGACAACACTACGATCTTGAGGAGTGTTGATTGGATCTTCAATGTATAACACCTCTTCCTTCTCTTGTACAGTGCTTCAACACTTTTGTTTGCCTCGACAGCTCTCAGATGCTGATGGCTTGACTTATTTGTTCTGGTACTTTCTGAATAGCAAGACACTTCAAATTTGTGGCGTGTCTAGCTCGCTTTCTCCTTGTGATCTCCCGCTCACTTATAATCAATGGACTGACCCAATGCTTAATCACTTTAGCCTTGTTCTTCAGAAGCTGACCAGTATCTCTGTGTACACTCCATCGGTTCTTTGTTTGTTTGGTAAACACTACGATCCAGGATACTTACAAGATCGTTGTAATCTTATAACGTGACAGCTACTGCAGCTGCTGACTTTCCTTGGTCAGCTACTGAAGTCTTCTTATGATCTGATCTTGTGGAAGACTTCCTCTCGAATGGCTCCACAACTCAATCTGGATGCTGATTGGGTTGATGCTTAGATCTTCTGTTAGCTTGCATGTCATTCATTGAGTGCTCTCTGGTTTCCTTTAGGTGGGATGTATCTTTGTATCTTAGACCAGAGGCTTCATTCCTTTGGATATTCTGGGAGTGCTCATTTTTTGAGAATCGTATATACTCTACAATTCTACCTTGGCATTGTGAGCACATCTGTTGAAGTCTTAGTTCTACACTCTTCGATCCAGCCTCGGCTGTGCAGAGACTACGACTCTTAGATCAGATCTTGACACTCTACAGTTTCTGACGTTGTGCTTGTTGTCTTCATCTGATCTTGCTAGACTACGATCTCATCTTCTAATATGATCAGTAGACTCTACGACTCTGAGGTCTGAGGAAATTCTCCTCGACACACTATGATCCTTCCTCGTCTTTCCTGGCAGTCTACAAACATCGAGATCTACTATCTTGCAGACTACGATTCTGCCTTGATAGTTCTTGAGTTACCATTGACTCTCCTGGAAGACTACGATTTCTAGTGCAGTGCTCAACGATCAGATAAGCCTATCTATTACATCATAAGATCAACCAAACATGCTTGATCTTTCTATATTTATAGTCCTTGTACATCATTTCTTTTTAAGGACTTTACAAAGTTGTTTTGCTTATGTAGGATCAACCTAACATATTTGATCAATTCATTCTAAGTCTTTGTACATATGTTTCTATTATCTATCAAAGGACTTTACAGCTTTTCTTAATGCAAGCATACTTGCATATTCATTCATATATATATATCATAATCAAATCATATGTAAATAGGAATATCATTTACATGATTATTCTTGACAATCTCCCCCTATTTGATTATGACAAAAATAATAAGTGCATATGCATATTATGAATGAATCTTATATACAGTGAGCAGCTATATTTCTAAAACAGATAATCATAAATGTCATTTATAATGATGTGGAATTTAATACACTATGACATTTTACATCCTGGATCCAGAACATACCTAACTAGTTAGAGGTGTACCTCTTTGGTTCCATGTATGTTTCCAGGATGTCTGTTGATCAGCTAATCATCTGTTTGATCTTCTTGCTCATGCTCCCCCTCAAACTCTGCGATCATATGATCATCATCTTTTGGCTCCCCCTCAGATGATGACTCTACTACTTCTTCTGCTCTTTTCTTCTTTAACTTTCCCTTGGCCTTTTTATCTTCACTCCTTCTACTCTCCTTGCTCTTTCTTGAATGCCTCTTGCTCTTCCTCTTTTTATTCCTCTTTTTCTCCCCCTTTTTGTCATTAATCATTTAGGAGAGTTGCTCCATGTTGGACATAAGCTGCTCCAGCAGGTAAGAGGAGTTAGCAACTTCAAACTTTAGTTCTTGTTGGCTTAGCTCAAGTTGCACTGAGAAAGACTGATTTATGTTGTCAATCTTGTCAGAGAGGACTTGGAGTTGTTCTTCGTTGGCCTTCTGTGCTCGTAGAGCTTCTGCCTTCTGATCATGTATGGCCTTCAGATAGATGTGATCTCTCTCTTTGCTTTTGAGAGATACATCAGCCATAGTAGCTTGAAGTCTATTCTGAACTGAATTATCTCTTGCTGCTGTCAGTACTATCTTTGATTCTTCATTGATCAGAGATATCTTCTTGACCAGCTGATCAGAATTCTTCAACAGCTCCTCCTCCATAGGAATTTGGTCATCTGGTTGGGCAGCCTCTTGTTGAGCATCAGATTGGACTCTACAATTTTCATCTTTTGACAGATTTTCAAAAGCTTTGAGAATCTGAACAATTGTTGAGTACTAATCGCCATTGGAGGATGAAGGAATGTCGGTCAATAGTGCTTGAACAGATGGAAGCTTCTTATTTTGGACTTGGATACCATTAGTAGTAGAGTGAACAGACTCTACGATTATCTCATTGGTCATGATCCTTCTTCCTTCAGAGTCCACTCTACGATCATAAGGGATATAGTGGTTGCCAGCATGTCTATAGACTTTATAGGGAGGCTGGTTTTCGATCATCATTATTGCAAATCTCTTCACCCTTGGGAAGTTATGTACTACCAGCTCCATGCTTGGAAACTGAGAATAGCACCAGGTGAAGTAACTTCTATATCTTTCAGTATGTGCCTTTAGCCAAGGCATCCATTGGAAGAACCATCTCATTAGCAGGTCATCAGGATTGTAGAGGATAGTCGTGAAGTCTAGCTCCATGTTGTTCTAGTTTTTGAACACATCATGTGCAGTCACCCTTATAACCTTGAGCTATTCATTGCAATACTTTACCCATCTTTTTGCTGGGAGTTCTTCTAGTTCATCAAAAACTTCTACCACTATTCTTCTACTGATTCTTGCAGGAGAGAGGAATGGATAGTCTGCTGGTTCCTCTGATTCCTGATTTACAAAATTAGAATCATTCTCCATTTCTTCTCTTTCGGAGCCTGAAGCATTCTGATTAGATTCATTTGTGAATCCTTCTTGTTGATCTTCATTGCCAGACTCTTTTTCAGTAATGTCTTCTTTGGATTCATCATCACTCACTTCTATGACTGCAGTGGAGTGATCACTTCTCTTTTTGGAGGCAAATTGAGCAATTAATCTGTGGCTCTTCCTTCTCCTTGGGGGTTCAGCTATAGGAGAGTCAGACTCTTCTTCTTCTTCAGACTTTGAGGCCTTTAAATCATTAGGCAAGCTTACTTGACTTGCAGTATTGGCAGGGGCATGTCCTTCTCCTTCAGAATCAACATCATTTGACCCATCATCTGAACTTGTTGGAGCGTTTGCATTTGGAGATGCAGTTGGGTCATCTTGTAGCTTTTCTTCATCATCAGATTCTATATTTTCTTCCATGGATCCAGCTTCAGCTTCATTGTTGGATTCGTTCTTTAGGGTCACCTTGTTGGGGCTTTCAGTTTCCTTCTCTTCCTCTGACTCTACGTTCTCCTTTTCATCAGATGTACTTTCTTGGGAAACTGGGGCTAGCTTGTCTACCAACTTAGCTTTCTTCCTTAATGGCCCTTGAAGCAGTCTGTTAATTCTCCTATTTGTGGTCTCTGCAGTTGAGACCTTTTTATCTTCATCCTTATCTTCTGTGGAGAGACTTCTTAGTAAGGACTCAGTTTTCTTCATGCCCTTGGATTTCTTCCCTGCTGGTGTGGTTGCTGATAGTGCAGAGTCACCAGACTCAGAGCTTTCCATCTCTATCGCCTTTCTCTTTTTCGCAGAGTTCTTTCTGCTACTCCCTGTTGTTAGCCTCCTATTTTCCTTGGGATTTTTCTTCCAGTTCACAAATAGTTGTGGAGACATTACTTTATGAACATTTAGTGCTTCTCCCTCATAATCTTTGATCTTGTTTCCTAATTTCTTCTTCAGCACAATGCTCAAAAGTCTTCCATGAAAAACCTTTGTAAGGGGTTTATCTGTAGACTTCTTCATTTCAGCCTTTTCCCGCCATTTAGAAATTTGATCGAGCAAGATAACCCCAAAGGTGATTCATCTTTTATGAACTATTGCAGACATAATCTTTAGTTGTTGATCAAGCACAGTGTCATGTGTCGTATCCTTGCATAGTATACATTTTCCTACTATCTCAGCAAGGAACTCGAATTCCTCAGGAAACTCCTTTTTCTTCATATCCTTCAGATTGGGGTTTCTTTGGTACCGCATTAACCTCTTGCCTTCTTCAATGACGACTTCATTCAGGTTTATCAGACCTTGATTGGGAAACCCTAGACATTGATTGATGTTTCAAGCTCTTATCTTTAGACTTGATCCTTTCACCTTGGTGGTCAGAAGTCTATAACTCGTTGAAGCATTTGAGTAGAACTGCTTCACTAGCTCTGTATAGACTGGAGTTTCGGCTTCCAAGCACTCAGAAAACCCAACCTTCTTTACGAGCTCAAGTATGTTCTTGAACTTCGTTTCAAATTCTTTGAACTTTTTGAAGCCGAGTTGGATTCCTGTTATAACTCGTCATTCTGCCATTTAAAGAGTTCAAGGTATATGGGTGCGTGATTTGGGTTGTGGAGGTTTACTTGATTTAAGTTTTGAAGAGGATTCTAGGGATCGAAAATGGTTGGGAGAGAGGTTCGATAGTTTCTGATAACTGTTTGTAGATTTTGAATTTGTCTTTATGGTAGTTTCCCCTGACTCTTCAAAAGTAGTTATGTTTCAACCAACCATTGGTTGCACGATGCCCTGTCTCTTCAGTTTTAATGTCTCTTTTCAAAATAAATAGGCGTCAATGACGTGGATTGACCGTTAACCATTTTGGTTCGTAGAGTACCATGATAAGGCAGCTATGGACTCTACGTTTTCCTTTGTTGACTTAATGATCATCTTTTGAGAGACGCTGCAGTGGGTGGTTTTGACATTAATCCTCATCTTGATGCTACATAGCTTGATCACTAATGTACTCTGAGCCAGTTTGGGCACTTGAGTTCTGAGATGCGTTTGCATAATATCTTTCCAAATTGTATTCGAACTTATCTCCTCTTAATCTGAATGGTTGAGCAATTGTCCAGTCCTTCTGAGCTCCTCATGAGCTAGATTATCCTCTGGTAGGACTGCGATCGTCGAGTTTACTTCTACGATCGCTGAGGTTGCACTACAATCATGGAGTTCTCTTCAACCTCGACTCTACGATCGTTAACTGACTTGGTCCTTGAGATGAACTTTACTTAGCATTCCTTCTGGGTCAAGGTAGCTCAGGAAGGGCCAACCTCTTAGAGTGAACTAAGGGTCAGGTTTGTCCCTGAGGCGCTTTCCAGATGAAATACTTTAGAAGTGATTTGCACTGATATCTCATTTGACCTTTTTCTGCTGGGGAGGACCTCTACCAACTTCAGGCAATTGCATTTGCTGTAATCGTGGTTTCCTCCTGTTCTTACACTACGATCAGATGTTTGATCGTAGGCACTCCACGATTATAAGACCCCAACTTTTATGAATAAAGAATAATTTTCTCGAAATATATTTTTGAATATTATGGTGTGGATTTGATATAATGTTATAGTTGTGGGTAATATTTACAAATTTTGCAAAGTAAGCAAGTGGTTATATAATATTCGATTGGTTGGGGAATATTCATTTTAACAGAGAATATTCGTACGATGGCACAATCATTGGTGGACCCCGCAACGGAAGTATTGTCGTAGTTAGAAAACAAAAGAATTATCTTTTTATAAAAATAACGGCGAAAGTGTTACCGTTAAACTGTTGAACTACCCGATAGTAAAAGTACAGTAATACGTGTGGTTGCATAGTAGTACACGGTATTGGTTATTGATGCTTACGTGAGAAGTCACTCAGTTATACTCAATTATTGCTACAGTAATTGATGCATCATATCTCTCATATTATTGATTCAATTATTGTCACAGTATCATCTGCATAATATTTATTATTATTAAATCAATAATTGAGACGGTAAAGTTATTCATATTATTATTTGCAATAATGACAATGTCTAAAAGTTACACGAGGAGAGAGGTTTGGTCACCTAATTGCGCCCAATAAGGATAAATCCTTATCTGAAAGCCCTTCTTTCACGGGAACGACACTCGTTGTTAAATATTGTGAATTATAATATTAATGATGAATAAGTTCGTGTTGATTAAAGATGAAATGGATAGTTCCATTGTGTTAGAATTATTAGTGTTAGTGAAAATCGACATTTATTTCGATAATAATTGATGTCTGGAGGTTATGTTAACCAATCGGGTAATTAACCGGATAAATGAGCAATTAATTGCTATTAATTCACATGATTATAACTATTTATTCACATGTGTGTACTATTGATTCACATTGTGACGCCCCCAAATCCAGGTACTTGAAACCTGAACTCGGTGCTTCACGATACCATTTCTATGAGCGGAATAATACTAATAATAATAACAATAATATAAATATCAAACTTAATTTACATATATCAAAGTCTAAATCCCAGGTACGAGACCTTTAAACATTCATTACATCATAGATAATAATTATCATTGTCTTAATAAACTTTAAATATTACATAAAATATTATAAAACTCATTCGAACAGCTTTCCTTTCCCCTTGTTCTTGCCTGAAACCTTCTGGTTGATCATACTTAGTGAAAACATTTAAATTTAAAGCAAGAATGAGCATTGGATTGCCCAGCAAGTAATAACAACAATATATATTAGCTGAAAGAATTAAATATTTTCTTTGAAAGACACTTCTACAACGAATCAATAGTTGTGAAATAAGTTGAACCAATAATAACAACATATCACTTCTATATGAAATTTTTGAAACTACGTATTAACTATAACTGGAGATCAGTCAACATACTATGAATATTATTTTCTATTTTCAAAAAGGTTAAACAGAAATTCATCTGTAAACCGTCATAACTTACAACCACGGGGGGTGATCAGCCCGTTATGCCCTATATTGATCAATACTACATGCAAGAACGATATTATCGTTCATTCTATCCACCTTAGGTGCACAAAAATTTTCCCAGGTTCGGGATGTTCATACTTAGTCGGGAATCTGAACCAAAACAATCTGGTTGGATACAATAAAGTTCTATCTTGCTCAACAATATTTTTATGTCTAGCTGAATCAAATAGTTTATACGGCTTTTAAGTCAACGTATACATACTCGAAATCAATAAGTACGTATCAACATATGATTAAATACAATGGTTATCAAAGTGGGGACACTTGTCTAACCCTATATATGAATTAACGAACAGAATAAATATCTAAATTATACAATAATACAATGATAAGATAATGTAAGAACTTGTATGAATACAAAGATTGGATACATAATCAATAATAATAGAGTTAATAATCTGGCACAATAATAATATAATTCTGAAACTTTCTTACTCATGTCCATTGCATAAAGTAAATGCAAAAGTAGGATACTTGCCTGAGCTGATGCTTACAATAACGCAACTTAGATTAATTTTTTATACAGTGACCTATCAGTAATAAGATCATTCGTTCAATTAGAATAATATATCATATCACATAGTACTGCTAATTACAGTCAACACATAACCTAATCACATTGTCACATATGTTTAACAGTTATTGATTCACCAACAAACATATATCTAGTCAATTTGTTTAAGTCTAGATCAATTTCTGGAATATTTCGATGTACCGACGGCTTTATCGGGTAAATATTGAGTCTAAGACTCTATCGTGTAATTCAATATTCGTTTAGATATTTTAAATATCAGTCATATTATTTTTCATAGCCTTATAATTATTTTTAAATAATTATTATACTTTATCATGAATTTTCAAACACTGAAATTATTATTAAATGATTTAAATATTAACTAATTCTATTATCATTAATATTTAATTAATATTAAACTATTAATGAAACCATTGCCAAAATATTAACGTTATGTATAATAACTCAAAATATTTTTAACGTATTAATATTACCCTTTAAAATGATTTTTGAAAACATTTAAAATCATTTTTAAATAATTACCATTAATATTAAAGTATTAATGTACTATTTATCCAAATATTAAAAGTCATTAATTATAACTTTAAATATTTTTAATTCATTTATATCCTTTTAAATAATTTTAAATTATTAAAACCATTTTAAAACTATTTATTTAATATAATTATTAAATAAATTTAATATCATTGATGTTAAATAAATATCATTAAGATTAAATTATTAATGAAATTATCCTTTAAATATTAAAAGTTATATTTTATAACTTAAAATATCTTTAAACACTTTATTTTCATTTAAAATGATTTTTCTAATATTAAAATCATTTTTACCTTACTTTATTTAATATAATTATTAAATAAATCTAATATCCTTAATATTAAAATATTAATATTTTTAATGACAAAATATCAAAAGTTATATTTTATAACTTAAAATATTTTTATAATCTCTAAATCATTTTTATATAAATTTTAAATCATTAATTCTATTTTCCATCATTTATTTAATATCTTTTGTTAAATAACTTAATCATCATTAATATCTAATTAATAATGAAAATCATCACAAAATATTAAAAATTATAGAAAATAACTTAAAATATCTTCTTATATAATAACATATTTTTAAATGATTTTCATGTATTAGAATCATTTTTAAATAATTTATTTAATATTATACTTAAATAAATTAAATACCTTTTATATCCAAAAATATTAAATATTTATGAAATATACTTAAAATAATTAAAAACTAATTTTCAGACTTTAAAATAATTTTTATTAAATTAATTTGTAATTTTAATAATTTAAAACTATTTTTTTTCTATTTTTAATCATTTTTCATAATTTAGTAAAATAAAATTATTAATAACCGTCGCTATAGGCTATAGCGACACTTATCTGTCATGTTAGGTGTTCTTGGCCTCAAGAACACTGACAAGTCAGTGGTCGAGGTGCCCTGTTTGACCGAGTCTAATTCTTATCTCGAAATGTTTCTAGGTCATGTAACATATTGTTCATGTAGTATTTATGTAACACTACAATTAACAATCAAAATCCAGGTCATAACATACAACATCGCGAAATTCTAGCCATTCAAACTTCCTGTCAGGCGTTTATGGGTTTTCCCAGAAACCCAGAAATTCGAGTCCCTTGTTTTGTGCTCAATTTACATTAGGTTCCAGCCTTGCTTCATGTGATATAACGATTTATACTTATAGAATACATGTCAGGGAACAATAACACAACGTCAGATCATCATATCATCAAAACAATCAAGATCTATAGGCCGGTCAAAGTACCCTCTCGGAACTGTTCTTGAACATTTTTAGGTTTCCCAGAAATGTTCTTGAGCAGTTTCGGCTACCTAAGTTTGACCATCACTCAGATCGATTCTTTTAAGTGTCTAGGTGATATAAAAGCTTTAACATGTAGTCTTCATGTCAGTCTACAACCAAAAAACAACAACATGGCAAAACAACTTAAACATAGCAAGATCCAAGCCCTGCAAAAACACTGTCAGAGGTTTCTGGGCTTATTATGGGCTTCAAGAACAGCCGGTTAATGTTGGTCAACCCACTTTGACCTTAAATAAATTTTAATCTACAAAATATATGGACCTGATTCAAGTTGCATATTAAAGATCTCCCGACAGAGTACAAGTACAAAGTTTCAAAACACAAAAACACATAACAGATCGAGATCTATGGGATCTGACATTCACTGTCAGACCCTTATTTTTAAAAATTCTAGATTTCGAAAATTATCAAATCTGAGCCTCTAGATGTTATGGGTTTAACATCTAGCAACCCAGATCATTGATTAACACCCCATACAACATATTTAACACACAAAAAATTTACATCTAACATAAGATCAAAAGTCAACTTTCTAGATTAGGGTTTACCTCTTATGCTCCAATTTTGATTTGAGGTTAGTGTTTGTGGGGATTGATTTGTGACTGATCTAACACTAGAATTTCATGGGTTTGAGCTTGAGAGAAAATGGTTAAGTTCTTGTGAATAATTTAGGCCATTAAGTGCACTTTCTGTCTCTTGAATCTAGCAAATGAATTGATGCAATGAACATGTATGCTAGTAATGTCGATCATGTCTTTGGTGATGTAGCTTGTAGGTAGGTCTAGGGGGTGGGCCGCCAGATTTGCAAAGATTTAGATAGCAATAATTCACAAATGAGACAAAAAGGGTGTTTTAGTAATTTTATTTTAATCTCAAGGGTATTCTTGTCCAAGGTGCTTGAATCTAGGGTTTAATCACTAGATTTTACATCTTAAAGTTTCCCAAATAATTGCTAGGGTTTGGACAATTAAAAATTAAAGTGTAATAAAATTTTATTTTAAACACACTAATTAAATTAGGGTTTAAATAATTAGGGTTCCTTAATACTATTAGGGTTCCCAAATTAACAATTAGGGTTTCATAATTATCATTATAATTCACAAAAATAATCCTTAGGGTTTCTAATCTTAGCAAATTAGGGTTGTCAAATAATAATTAGGGTTTCTCCTAATTACAGAAATTCTATAATACAAAGTAAAATTCATATAACACAATTACTGCTCAGTTTTGAACTCACAATTGAGTTTAACAATTAGGGTTTAATAACACGATATAAGGGTTATGACATAATTTACCATACTTGACCAACCATTATCAGTCTACACATTTACAGTACATATTTATAGCACTGAAAAATTAAAATATAATTAATATTATATTATTATTCTCATCCCTTGATCAATACCCAAATTTAGTGTTTGAATTCCATATCTGATTTATTTTTCATATCTAACATTATTAATTAAGTTAAAATAATTAACTTAAAAATCTGAACTAAAATTCATATAATAAAATAATAATTATAATAATTCTAATAATCATTTCATATATTATTTAAATAATATAAAATCATATTTTCATAGAATATAAATAATAAAGACATTTCTACTATAAAATTAATTATTTAAGTATATACTTTATAATGATCAATAATTCTAAAATAAAATTATTTGAAATTATTCATGTAATAAATAAATTTTATTTATTACATATATACATACACATTACTTGGCACATATTCCCATCTTTAAAATAAAAAAAAAAAAAAATTTATATGCAAAGTTTCTTATTTATTTACATAGAAAATATCGGGTTATTACACACATTCTTGTACCATTAGGGGAGGTGGTGCAAGATTGATAATACTTGTATGACTAAGTTAAAAATAGAGGTATAGTTAAAGGTACTATACTGTAATTAGTTTTTTCACATGATTATACTATTAATTCATATTATTTACTATTAGGGGAGGTGGTGCAAGTTTGATAATACTTGCAGGACTAAATTAAAAATGAAAAAAGAGGAAGGTATTATACTGTAATATTTTGTTCCCCAAAACGTGCAATTATCGAAACTATATTTTTCTATAAATAGAAGCTCATTCTTCCTTCATTTCTCACCAATTCACTAAAGCTATAGAGCAATTATTATAGGGAGAAAGAAGAAGAGAAGTCTGTTACCTCACTATTCCAGTATCCAGTCTTCTTCTAAGGTAAGGGGTATTATTCTTTCGTATTCATGAAGAGAGTTATTTTCTTTTAATACTTGTAAGGGTTGTTATTCCATTCTTTATTATTATGTTGGAATAACCTGTCTATGCGAAGTACCGCATACATGGTAAAATTCTTCTGTTATTTCATTATTTATTATTCTGTTGGAATAACCTGTCTGTGCGGTCTATCGCATGCCTGGTGAATTCTGTTGTTATTCCATACTTTATTATTCTGTTGGAATATCCTGTCAGTGCGGATTACGCATGACCTTGCCCCATTCTTTATTATTCATTGAATATCCGTCATACATGCGGAGTTACGCATGACACGGTTCCATTCTTTATTATTCGTTGAATAACTCGTCATGCATGCGGATTACGCACGTCTAGTGAATTCTTCTGTTATTCCATTCTTTATTATTCTGTTGGAATAACCTGTCTATGTGATTACCGCATGCATGGTAAATGATCCTTCGTATTCATTCCTTATTAAATTGTGGAAAAGATCTGTCTACGTGGATTACCGCATGGTGGGCAAAAATCCATTTGTGGTTTCATATATTCTATTTTACTCAGTTGGTTAAAGTTTTTGCTTCTATACTCCATGAAATTAGTGGAATATCCTTGATATTTGCGCTTCATCCAGTATCTTTTCATGGAAATATTCTTCTGAGCATTCTTGAATTTTACTCCACAAAGAACTATCATGTTGACAATTTGGACGTTATTGGTTTCTGGAAAAATTAAAATTATAAATCTTTAAAATTTATCCTTGAACTTGTTTTATTGAATTATTATGTCATTGTCATCATCCTCATGCTTATATTGTGATTAAAGTCATCTTTGGCTTACGTGCATAGATGGACTTGGTATGATTATGACCAGGGATTATTCGGTGTAATCATAACCGTAATGTGACGAATGATGTGGTAAAAGTCTTCATGGGCCTATAGTTCATTGATGGACAGTTGTTGGTATGATTATAACCAGGGATAATTCGGTATAATCATGACCATTGATGATTACATGAATATCCTTGGCCGTGATGCAGGGATGATTCAAATTTATTTATTAAGCTGAGTCTCAGCGATAAAGTTAATGAAAAACTTTTTAAATCATAAAAGATAGTAGATTTTATGCTCTACTTGACTCTTCTAATGGATTGCTTATTCCGCTGCAGTTAAACTTGTTGTTTATTATATTCTATCAATTTAACATTGTTGAAGGCTAATGATAATTTATTCTGCATTATCTTAGTCATAATATTTCTTACTGGGCTAGTTGAGCTCACCCTTTCTTTCATTGTTCTCTTCAGGAAGTGAGAACATAGCCGGGACTAGTCGGGGAACGGAGTGACGGTCCAGATGATAGCATTAGTAGTCCTCACTATTCTGTTAAATAGTGTGACAATAAATGTAATGAGGACTCCATTGAGTGTGGATATTGTCTAGATGACAATATTCTTATTAAAACTCTTAGATTATGCTTTGTCGTATTTTATACGACTGTTGTATAATTAAGTTGTATTTGAATTTTGTACCATGTATTTGGCGACTCAAGATGGGTAATGTATACCTATTTTGGGGGCGTCACAACGATTTTGGGTTTGGTGGCTGAAAGGTTATCAGTAGTACATTTTGAGACATCCCTACTGGTTCTTCATCTGTTTCATCAGCCACAAAGTTTTGGGACTCTGTAGCTGGTACACTGCTTTATAGTATAACTCAGTGATGTTGTTTCTTAACAGATCACTACTTCCCCATGTTCATACTACCTTTTCAGTGAGGGGTGACTTTCTTTTCTTCATGTGCATTAGGAGATATCCTTGCATATTTCTTTCTGACTGGAATCACCACTGACAGTCAAATCTGTTTTCATCGTAGACATGGATATCTCCAAGACTGATCATTCTACGATCTTAAACTTGTTGTTTATTATATTCTATCAATTTAACATTGTTGAAGGCTAATGATAATTTATTCTCGCATTATCTTAGTCATAATATTTCTTCTTTGGGCTAGTTGAGCTCACCTTTTCTTTCACCGTTCTCTTGTGAGAAGTGAGAACATAGCCGGGACTAGTCGGGGAACGGAGTGACGGTCCAGATGATAGCATTAGTAGTCCTCACTATTCTATTAAATAGTGTGACAATAAATGTAATGAGGACTCCATTGAGTGTGGATATTGTCTAGATGACAATATTCTTATTAAAACTCTTAGATTATGTTTTGTCGTATTTTATACAACTATTGTATAATTAAGTTGTATTTGAATTTTGTACCATGTATTTGGCGACTCAAGATGGGTAATGTATACCTATTTTGGGGGTGTCACAACGATTTTGGGTTTGGTGGCTGAAAGGTTATCAGTAGTACATTTTGAGGCATCCTTACTGGTTCTTCATCTGTTTCATCAGCCACAAAGTTTTGGGACTCTATAGCTGGTACACTGCTTTATAGTATAACTCAGTGATGTTGTTTCTTAACAGATCACTACTTCCCCATGTTCATACTACCTTTTCAGTGAGGGGTGACTTTCTTTTCTTCATGTGCATTAGGAGATATTCTTGCATATTTCTTTCTGACTGGAATCACCACTGACAGTCAAATCTGTTTTCATCGTAGATATGGATATCTCCAAGACTGATCATTCTACGATCATTTGACAGCACTACGAACGTAGTCTTCTTTGTCAGCTTATGCTAGTGGAGTTATGCTCCCGTAATGAGTTCCTCATGTTTGATGCTCGATGATCCTTTGTGGTGTGCTTCCTTGAGGATTCTTCTATTATGTCATGCTTTGCATGATTGAGCATATAAGACCCTTTCCATCTTTGGTTGATTGGCCTGCTTCCATATAAGTATCAGCAGCCAAGTGAGCTTTATTTGGATTAGCTCAGCAGGTCTTCAAGGGCAGGCTTTGACATATATGAATTTTATCTGAATCATTTATGAACAGTCTTGAGCCATCTGCTGGTTGAATCTTTCTTTAACTGAAGTCTTTTGCTTCATCATTCCTTAGTGTGGTCAGATAGACCAAGTACATGTAGGTTAGATATATTTCTATTTTCGATACCCATAGTTAAATGAGTCCTTCCAGGTTAGTTTCAAAAACCATATTCCTCATATATTAGAATTAACATCATATTGATCACCAACAATCAAATTCATGCATGCATCTAATTTAGATAATACATTTTGAGATGCAAGATGGTGAGTGTGTGTAAGATTTGCCATTTTAATAAAACACTCTTTTTCTTTGATGGTTTCATCATTTGCATGGTTATGTTCACAGGGTTTAGATGTTCACAGAGTGATAATCAACTCTATGATTTATTTGTATCTGGTTGATTCATGAAGGTGATCAGTTTCTACAAATCATCAAGATACTCTTGTAGAACTGATCATACTTTGTGTGTTATCAAACACTTAGAACATAGGTTCGTACATACTAACCCATCAACAAAGATTACTTCACATAAGATTGATTTAACCTGTGATGTTCTTATGACCTATTTCAGAATTCTTCCAAGATGTCATCTTCAACCTAAAATTTGGATGGAGAGAAAGTTTGTAAACATTTTGAGTTTCCAACCTCAGTGTACTTTCTCTCTTCACCTTTTTAGGTAGATTATGATTTCTTGACAGGATGTTGTTATAGTGCATAAGGAGGTGTAACATGATGTATACAATTATATGAGTGAGGAGTCGTACTTTTCTACTGTCAGTTTTTGAACAGTCATTTATCTTAGACATAATGAGGTTAGGCATTGATGTGTATAGTTTCTCATTTGCTCCTGACAGCTTGTTGCTCAAGTTGACCTTTAATCAATCAACCGTGATCTTAAAGATGCAGGCTAAGAAAATCTCAGCATCTTTAATTCTTTGACATCCTTGAGTTTACCAGGTTTACATCCAGCTGCTAGTTGGCCAGACACATGTTTGAGAAGTCCTTCCTTCTTCTCCAGAATAAGCATTTCTTAGCATGTATGGCCTTTTCATCTTTTCAGGCTGGAGGATGTTTGACTCTTTTTTTGTTGATGTCTTTTAAGCGTTCTAGCCTGGTCTTCAGACTACAAGATTGACTGTGGGCAGGGATTGGTCTTGTTGATATGGCAATCAAGAATATGGACCAATTTGAGCAGCTTCAGGTGTATATACACATTTACCTGTTCACAATATTTTCAACGTGTGAGCTCATCTGCATATAACAAGTGACTTACTACTAAACTAAGTTTAGAACAATGTTTGTGCCTATGATCAGACTTAAAGCGATTAGCTTTTAAATATAGCATGAGAACCTACTCTGATACCAATTGTTAGTTCCTAGTAGGCACGATATAGATCTAGAAGGGGGGTTGAATAGATCCTTTTTAATTTTAAATACTTTTCTCTATTATTTTTTATAGCTAATGATTTAGCATATGACAAACATAAGAATCTTTTCAAGCACAGCGGAATAAGTAAAAGATCCCCTTCATTGATATATTCATAATCATACATATATTGTTCTTAGAGTTAGTTCGGTTGTAAGCAACATAGCAGTTATAGCAGTTAATGTACATAATGTAAATGACATAAAGTAAAAGACACAAGGGGTTTTAAGTGGTTCAGAGACTCAAGCTCCTAATCCACTCTTCTGCTTTCAACTAGCAGGATTTCCACTAAGGAAGGGCAAGACCACGATCTCTAAGATTCCTTCAAGGCCAATGACCTTGGGACTTCAGTTCACTAAGAACTCTTCAAGGCCAGCAGCCTTGGAACTTCTCTAGTTCCCTAGGAACTCTTCAAGCCCAGCAGGCTTAGAACTTCATTTAGTCCCTCAGGACAAGGACCCCTCAGGCCCTGGCTTCTTGTTGTTGTTGTTGGTGGTGGTGGTGGTAGTGGTGCTGAGCTGCTAAGATGCCTTTAAGCTTGATCATCTTTTGTACTTAGCAGCTTGGTGTGGTCCTGTTTGCATTCTGCTTCTAGACTAGACCACATCATCTTTGGTGCAGCTGATCTTCTTCTGTTCTGCTCATCTTAATGTAGTGTCAGCTGTGCACCATCACCATTTCATGAACCCTTCTTAACATTGTGGCAGACATGGTTCTGCACTTGTTCTACTTCAGCTTTGGGTTCATGGTGAATCGTAGAGTGGCTCTAAGGATATGCCTTGTGCTTTGCCACTCTTCTGAATGTCTTCATCTGATCTTGCTAGACTATGATCTCTGCTTCTGATATTATCAGTAGACTCTACGACTCTGAGTGTAGTCTACGATTCTTTACTTGGCTTCGGCAGATGCTCGGTCAGCTCATAGGCAAACTGTCACTACGATTCTGAACATGACTTCCTCAGCAGACTATGGCTCTGAGGAAGTTCTGCTCGACACACTACGATCCTTCCTCGTCTCTCCTGGCAGTCTACGAACTCCGAGATCTACTATCTTACAGACTACGATTTTGCCTTTATAGTTCTCGAGTTACCCTTGACTCTCCTAGCAGACTACGATTTCTGGTGCAGTGCTCGACGATAAGACAAGACTATCTATTACATCATAAGATCAACCTAACATGCTTGATCTTTTTATATTTATAGTCCTTGTACATCATTTCTTTTTAAGGACTTTACAAAGCTATTTTGCTTATATAGGATCAACCTAACATATTTGATCAATTCATTCTAAGTACTTATACATATGTTTCTATTATCTATTAAAGGACTTTACAGCTTTTCTTAATGCAAGCATACTTGAATATTCATTCACATATATATATCATAATCAAATCATATGTAAATAGGAATATCATTCACATGCTTATTCCTGACATATTCGTAAACAAGGATCATCTCATAGAAGTCGTTGCAATACCCGATCAGAGACACAAGATGACTATGATGGTATTTGGAGAGCATATTAATTTTAGTCCAAAGCTCACGGGATCCCTACCTCGACTTGGTATTCAACCGCTTCACAACAACAGTAGTACTGATACTCCCATCATCCAAAACACCTTTGTAAACCTTTCCAAATCTGCCTTTCACAATGACTAAAGCATCATCAAAATTGTGGGTTGCAGATTGAATCTCAGTAATTGAAAAGCGGTAACACTGTTTGTCCAAGGTTATGATGACTTGATATCTTGACCAAACGTATGTTGGTGAAGTTGCCTTAGCTTATACACAAAGACATTCAGTAGAGTGATTAGAATTATCACACCAGTTGCAATCGTGTTCTTGATCCCAAAATCCACTACAATAACCCTCCCTTTTGAGAATATATATTTGAAGTATTTACATGCTTGCAATTTCATATTTTCTGGTTCATCTGTCCACTTTCCTTCAATTATTAGCCCCTCTAACGCATTCCTTTTGAATCCCAGAATATTAGCCTATTATCAAGATTAAGCATAATAGTCTCATTGAACCATTTTATCTAACACTTAATGTGCATAATATAAAACTTAGATGGACAAGCTAGTGCAACAAATGGGCAATACATTAAACATGTGGTGCACATATATCCAAAATTAAAATTGATTGAGCACCAAAATCACCACATATAACCAAAATCAGATTTGATTGAGCACAAATGGATAAACAAAGTGAAAAATTACAAATAAATAAACTGATATTAGATGTCTTACCGAATTGAAAGAGAGCAACAGAAGAAAAAAATTACCCTAGAAAATGAAAATCAATTTTAGAGGATAGATGTATGAGATAGAGGAGAGGAGAGAGAGGAGAGAGAAGAGGGACATGAACCTGTGATGGAGGACATGAGAGGCGAGCAAAGCTAGGCGGTGGGATCGATTGAAGAATCAAAAGAGACTGAACTTGTCTTTTTATCTGAAACGAAAAAGCAAACGACAGATTTGGACTGTGAAAGAGGAAAAAAACCATTTGTATCACACCACTGTTAACCCACGACATCTGTAAGACCCCAACTTTTATAAATAAAGATGAATTTTCTATAAATATCATTTTTGAATATTATGGAGTAAATTTGATATAATGTTATAGTTGTAGGTAATATTTATAAATTTTGCAAAGTACGCAAGTTGTTATATTATATTCGATTGGTTGGGGAATATTCATTTTAACAGGGAATATTCGTACAACGGCACAATCATTGGTGGACCCCACAGCAGAATTATCGTCGGGTTGAGAAAACGACAAAAATATTTTATTGAAAATAACGGCGGAAGTTTTACCATTAATACTGTTGAACTACTCGGTAGTAAAAATACAGTAATACGCGTGGTTGCATAATAGCACACGGTATTGATTATTGATGCTTATGGGATAAGTCACTCAGTTTTGTTTTATTGGTATTATTAATGTAATAAAATAGAATAGCCTTTTATATAAAACAGAATACTTTTATAAAGTTATTCATTTTATTAGGCTAATAGTAAAATCTTTTTATATAAAACAGAATACTTTTATAAAGTTATTCATTTTATTAGGCTAATAGTAAAATCTTTTTAAATAAAACAGAATACTTTTATAAAGTTATCTGTTTTATTAGACAATAATTAGAATATATTATATTTTATTATGCATAGTGTTTGCATAGTGCATGCATAGTGTTTGCATAGTGCCTGCATAGTGTTTTCATAGTAAAATCTTTTATAAAGTTATTCGTTTTATTAGATTATAAATAGAATATATTATATTTTATTTAAAAGATTTTGCTTTAAATATGGACCGTCAGATTAAAGTAAATCAATCTGGACCGTTCATGAGTTAGTTACTATGCAGTCCATTTTTCTATAAATAGAAGCTCATTCCTTCATTATTTCTTACGAATTCACTGAAACTCTAGAGAGAGAAATTATAGAGAGAAATAAGAAAAGTATTCTGCTACTTCACTACTCTTATATTCAGTTTCTTTTACGGTAAGGGGTATTATTTCTTTTGTATTCATGAAGAGAACTTATGTTATTCCATTCTTTATTATTCTCATTGAATAACCAAAGATATAGCGATCTACCCTATACTTGGTGACATTCTTCTATTATTCCGCCTTTTATTATTATTCTGTTGGAATATCCTGTCACATGCATTTTACGCCGGGACGGTTCCGCTCTTTATTATTATTACTCGCTGGAATATCCTCGTCATGCATGCTTTTACGCGGACTGGTTCCGCTCTTTATTATTATTCTGTTTGAATATAATGTCTGCATGCGTTTTACGCCGACCCTAGTTCCGCTTATATTATTATTCATTGGACCATCCTGCTTGCGAATTTACTTTGACCGACCGGTTCACTTACTTATTATTCTGTTGGAATAACCTGTCTATGTGAAGTACCGCATGCATGGTGATTTCTTTTGTTATTCCATTCGTTATTATACTCAGTTGGTTAAAATTTTGACTTCTATACTCTATGAAATTAGTGGAATATCCTTGATATTTGCGCTTCATCCAGTATCTTTTCATGGAAATATTCTTCTGAGCATTCTTGAATTTTACTCTACAAAGTAGTATCATGTTGACAATTTGGACGTTATTAGTTTCTAGATAAATTAATTCTTGAACTTGTTTTATTGAATTCTTATATCATTGTCATCATTCTCATGTTTATATTATGTTGAAAGTCATCTTTGGCCTGTAGTGCATAGATGAACTTGGTATGATTATGACCAGGGATTATTCGGTGTAATCATGACCGTAATGTTACAAATGATGTGGTAAAAGTCATCATTGGCCCGTAGTGCATTGATGGACAGTTGTTGGCATGATCATGACCATTAATGAATACACGAATGTCCTTGGTTGTAGTGCATGGATAATTTGTGGTCGTGATACTAAAGAAATATCCTTGGTCAGAGTAGTAGGGGATTCGATGATGTGGATTATTTATTAAAAATTTGAGTCTCAAATGATAAAAGTCATGAAAAACCTTTTAAATCATAGAAGATAGTATATTTTATTCTCTACTTGACTCTTCTAATGGATTGCTTGTTCATCATAGCTAAAACTTGATGTTTGTTATATTTTATCAGTTTAACACTGTTGAAGGCTAATGATAATTTATTCTGCATTATCTTAGTCATAATATTTCTTACTGGGCTAGTTGAGCTCACCCTTTCTTTCACTGTTCTCTTCAGGAAATGAGAATATAGCCGACGACGAGTCGGGAACCGGAGTGATGGACCAGATGATAGTATTAGTAGTCCTCACTATTCTGTTAAATAGTGTGACAATAAATGTAATGAGGACCCAATTGAGTTTGTATATTGTCTAGATAACAATATTTGTATTAAAACTCACAGCATATGTTTAGTTTTATTTTACACGACTGTTGTATAATTAAGTTGTATTTGAATTTTGTATCATGTATTTGGCGACTCAGAATAGGTGATGTATACCTATTTTGGGGGCGTCACAGTTGGTATGAAAGCTTAGGGATATGATCCCTGGCTAAGATGTGAGACTAGAACTAGGAGGGGAGAGACGGGGAATTCCTTCGCTAGTATGACCTACCTAAGTTTATTTGGTATTTAATTGGTCGGTTAGAGTATATGGATAATATGTTACATGTCAATTAACTTTTTTTTGGCAGTATCTGAAAATGACATCCGAGAATGTTGAGAATAGAAATGGAGCACAGGCGACCGTTAATTCACCACATATCAATAATTAGGATAATGTGCATCAGGAAGGCGACAATCCTCATGCAAACAACAACACTGACCAAATGATGAATGAAGGAATGTTCAGAGGCTTTATGCAATTCATGCAATAGCAGGCGAGAGCAGCTCCTGTCCAAAATGTAGGTGGAAACACTAGAAACTCTCGAACGGTCATCGCTAAACAGTTCAAGGAGTTGGGACCACTAGAGTTTATTGGAGAGTCAAAACCACTTAAGGCGAAAGCATGGATAAAGCAGATCACCAAGATATTTGATGTCTTGGGATGCTTCGAGGAGCAAAAGGTTCCCTTTGCCGCCTTTATGTTGCGAGGAGAGACAGATTACTGGTGGGAATCGGTAAAGCGTACTCAACCTACCGCACTGAAAATGTCTTGGGAGAAGTTCCAAGAACTATTCAACGACAAGTACTTTCCCAAAGTATTCGGCTATATGAAGGAGGTGGAGTTCATCAAGTTGGAATGTAATAATATGACCATGTCGTAAGTAATGCGAAACAAAGTTTGCCGAGTTGTCCTGGGTTTAGGTCCCACTTGGTGGATAATGAAGAGAGAATGACGCGAATGTTTTTAAGAGGTTTGAAGCCGGAGATACGTCAACATCTTATTTCTCATAAACTGTGTTTGTATTCAGATGTTGTAAATAGGGCTCAGTTAGTGGAGCGCGATAACGAGTCAACGCAATAAAAAGAGAGCAGCCGGTAAAATGATAATACAAGCGAGAGCAATCATCGAAGCGGTGACAACAAGCGTGGAGGGAATCAACATGCCAGAAATGGTAACCACTTCGGTGGTAATCGTACAAAAAACAATAAGAATGGACATTTCAAGAAGAGGATATTCAACATTGATGGAAAGACGTCAGCACCAGCACCCGTTGTTAAGGAAGGAGAACGACCACCTATCATATGCTTCAAATGCGGAGGGGAGGGACACATCAGTCCAAACTGCGTGATGCCATCCAAAGCATGCTATAATTACGAAAGAGGAGGTCACTTAACTCGATTTTGTCGTTCACCAAAGACAAGTTCAGCTAGGATGGAGGCACCAAAGGTCGTCCCAGAAAATTCAAAGTCGGTAGTGCAAGGGAGAGCGTTTGTTGTGACCTCCCAGAAAGCAAGGAACCCGAATGAGGTCATTACGGGTAAGCTTATCATAAACTCTAGCGAAGTCTATACTTTATTTTATACCGGTTCTACCCATTCTTTTATTTCTCCTACTTGCGCTCAACGATTAAATTTGACTCCGGAGAAATTAGACTTTGACTTATCTGTGGAAACTCTATTGGGAGAAACCTTCATTACATCCACTATTTATAAGTCTTGTTCGGTTCAAATCGGTACCCTCATATTACCTGTCGATCTTATTTCATTGAAAATACTTTCATTTGACGTGATTCTAGGGATTGATTGGTTAACTACTTATCATGCAAAAATTGATTGTTTTTGTAAGGTTGTTAGCTTTTATATTCCTAATCAACCTATTATGCGAATTCAAGTGACCAAACCATTAAAATCAATCACGGTCATCTCAAGCCATAAAGCTATTCGTTTATTGAAAAATGGATGTCAAGCTTTCTTAGCTCATGTCACGGATCTAAACAAAAATACGTCAATTTTGAATGATATTTCTATTGTTAATAAATTCCCTGACATATTCCCTGAAGAACTTCATGGCCTACCCCCAGAGTGTGAAATTGAATTTTGTATCGACCTTGAACCCGATACAAAACCCATTTCCAAAGCCCCATATCGAATGGCTCCTATTGAACTTCAGGAGTTAAAGACCCAACTGCAGGAATTGTTAGACATTGGCTTTATTCGTCCTAGTACTTCTCCTTGGGGTGCTCTTGTTCTATTCGTGAAGAAGAAAGATGGGAGTATGCGACTTTGTATTAATTATCGGGAGTTGAATCATGTCACCATCAAAAATAGGTACCCATTGCCACGTATTGATGACCTGTTTGACCAGTTGCAAGGAGCCAAATTTTTTTCAAAGATTGATCTTCGTTTTGGATATCACCAATTGAAGATTAGAATAGATGACATTCCAAAGACGGCTTTCAGAACTCGATACGGGCATTATGAATTCCTAGTCATGTCCTTTGGATTGACTAATGCTCCTGCTGCCTTCATGCATATGATGAACCGAGTATTCAAGGAATATTTGGATCACTTTGTGGTCATTTTTATTGATGACATCCTTATTTATTCTAAAAGCCGTGAAGATCATGAGCAACACTTGAGGCTGACACTCCAAAAGCTTCGTGAATACAAGCTTTATGCCAAGTTGAAGAAATGTGAGTTCTGGCTTGAGGAAGTAGCATTCCTTGGGCACGTAGTATCAAGTCATGGAATATCTATTGACCCGACAAAGATTGAAGCAATTCAAAGCTGGGAGCAACCTAAATCAGTGACCGAAGTACGTAGCTTTCTCGATTTAGCTGGTTATTATCGGAGATTCGTGGAAGGATTTTCTCGAATAGCTACTCCATTAACTCAGCTGACTCGAAAAGATACAAAGTTCAGTTGGAGCTAAGAATGTGAGAAGAGTTTTCAAGAACTCAAGAGGAGACTTATTTCAAAGACTGCTACGACAATACCATCCTGCCTCGGAGGGATTTGTCATCTACAGTGATGCTTCGGGCAAAGGGTTGGGATGTGTTCTCATGCAACATGGGAAAGTCATAGCCTATGCCTCAAGACAACTCAAAGAATATGAGAGGAATTATCCTACCCATGACCTAGAGTTAGCAGTTGTTGTCTTCGCACTTAAAATTTGGAGGCATTACTTGTATAGGGAGAAGGTGGAGATCTTTACGGATCATAAAAGCCTCAAATATTTCTTCACTCAAACGAAACTCAACATGCGACAATGATGTTGGCTTGAACTGTTGAAAGATTATGATCATACCATCCAATACTGAAATTTAAATAGATACACTTAGAAGGGGGGGTTGAATAAGTGTAGGCACAAACTATGTTCAATTTTTGTTTTTAATGCAGCAAGCTGGATTACCAAGTTAGGATATTATTGAGTTAGCTGATTTTACTAATGCAGGCAGCTGGATAGAAAAGCAAAATAGACTCACAGAAAGCAATCACACCAACACCGGAATTTTTACGTGGTTCAACTACTACCCTCTAGAATAGTAGTCTAGTCCACGTCCAATACCAACTAGTATTGGAGACTCACTTTTATTAAACTCTTCCAATTATAATACAAGTTCCAATAATCTGAACACTTGTGTTCCCTGTGCACCTATGCACACTTAAGCACCTATGCTTTCTTTATACTTGATTGTAAGAAATCAGCAATTCAAGACAGATTTATATGTAATATTGAGATAGGAGATGAAAAATACACACTAGAGGTCTAATGATCAAGCAATATATTACTCACCAACTTAAGGCTCTAGTATGAAATAATATGCAAGATGAATGTTTACCGGAATATTTTAGCAGTAGCAACTCTGTTAATCAATGTCTATCTCAATGAAAAACAATCTTGTAGCTTGTAAGCTTATCAGTTTCTGTGTATATTTTTCGTGTCTGTATTTGATAAAGAGCTCAGTTTATATAGATGTCTCCCAAATAGTTCCGTTGCTAACATTTTGCATGAATCTTAATCTCCTTCGTGAATCATGATATACTTAATTTGTTTTCCATCACAGAGATTCTGAGATATCATGCTATCAGTAACTTTTGGCTAAATGATTTCTATTTGCGATTTCTACTATCCAATTTCTAAAATGCTTAAATCAACTTCTAGTATTACTATAAATATTCGCTGGCATGTTTCCATATTACTGAGCATTCATTGGACCGTTAGATTTGGCCAATTGGATTTCTCAAATCATGACCCATGATTTCTGCAGAGTCTGTTGATACACGCACCTTAATTAATTTCCTAGAATTAAGATGCTTAATTTATGAGCATGATCTGTGAAGCGTGAATTAATAGTAGAATCTATAATGTCATTGATTTATGCTTACCTTTTATACCTTACCGCCGGTGGTGTCCATATCTAACCATATATTTTCTTAGTGAATGAATCACTAGAATTATGGGGCAAGATTTATGGAGCATGATTACTGCTATATAATTTGTGGAAAATTATTCAATCAACTCATTTCCTTAGTCAGTTTGCATGATTTAAGATATGTCAAGTTGATGGTATGATATTTACTAAAATCAATGGGATACCGGCCCATGTATATTAGTGCAAGTGACTTAGCACGTGGTACCAAGTGTGAGAATGCAATTATGTAATGCACATGTTCTAGAGCCTTATTTTGGAAAGCAATAAATGCTAAGATCTTACATATATTCCTAGGACTCAAATTTTCTTTTCTTTCTTCAAGGATGTCTTGGCTTTGTAATTTCTTCCTTGGCATTTTTTGAAGTTCCATATCTTTCCCTGAAATAATATAGCATCAATTAGAAATAATCGAGTCATCATCAAAACATGGAGTGTGACATAAGTCAACATTCTCCCCCTTTTTGATGATGATAATACAATAAATATATCTCCCCCTAAGATTATGCACTTCAGGAGAGTTATGGCTCCCCCTTAGTTCATGCATACCTTGTACTTTGCGCATATGCGATATTTTTATCAACCCTGCAAGTACTGGTTAGGCCTTAACATGTTAAGTAGAAAAGGCAGTAATGAAACACATCCATCATCCATCAAATAATAAGTTTAAACTAACACTCTTAACAGCACAATAAAAATTTAAACCATAGTCTTAATCAAAACAATTTTCTTTGGGGGGGGGGAAAGTTTTAAACCAGAAGTCTTCTCCCCCTTTGGCATCCATCAAAAAGGAAAGGGAAACTAAGCGGCGTCCTCCTCAAGGTTGACATGATTGGCCTCGCGAGCTGTGAAGTAGGGGCGATGAAGGCGGCGGTGCATGATCTCTTCCAAGGACATGGTATTGGCAAAGCGGGGTGGTCGAGCAATGAAGGTGGGAGGAGGTAATGGCAGGTCCAGAAAGTCGCCTTGATATTCGGCCATCCAATTGCATTGGGGCCATTCGGGTATGCGCGCTTGGACTTGGTCTGCTTGCAGTTCCTCACTCAGGTCATTCATGCGTCGCTCGGTGAACCGGCCCAGAGTCCCAACTTGGTTGCTGATGAACTTGAGTTATGTGCTCAGCTGACAGGCATTGCGATTCATCTTGCGTTGGAGGGCTTCAACCATTGCCCTGAGTGTGCAGCTCGAAACCAGCTTGGAGGTCAATAAATTCATCTTCAATATTGCGAAACATGGCCTGGAGATCATTATACCGAATTGGCAGTTTGCCTTTTTCAAGGATCGAGAGACGGAGTTGGATGTCTTTGACATCAGAAGTGATTTGGGCTTGATTATCTGCTATGGTGTGAAGGAGAGTCAAAATTTCAGGGGAAGGAGGTAGGGAGATAGGAGGTATGGGTTTAGGTGTATCAGGAACCAGACGGATGAATTTTCCCTTAAGCAAGGTGAGATGAGCCCCTTTGAGATAATTTGAGTCTATGGAATCAGTTAAGGTGATACAACCTTCATCATCGAGTGGGATTTGGAAATGAGTGAAGAGTTTGGTAAGGAAACAACTGTAAGGCAGACATTTTTTGGAGTGTTTAACGCAATGGATCATGTGTTTTAGCATCATGAGGGAAAAGTTAAAAGGTCACGGTCATTATTAACGCCATACGAGGACTAAATCTTGATACGTGAAGTCTGCTCCCACCACCGAGACGGGGAGGAGATTGTAGCGTAAGAGTTTGTGAAGGACAATGGCAAGGGGGGGGACACTTGATGGTTTTTGGAACAAAGGATGAGAGAGAGATGTTGGGTCATCCAACACAATACGAAGCTGGACTAAGGGAGACAAAGGAGTAGAGATTAGTCCTTTGAGAGTAAAGGGGCAGTCACCGGTGTAAGGAATGGACAGAATACTACCTAAGTCCATGGCTATAAAAAACAGAGATTTCCCTTTCACAAAGGAGGTGTAGCAATCACTATTGTTCTCAAGATTTGTATAAAACTGCTGGACTAATTTTGGATAAGTGACCGAAGGAGGAGTGCTTAAAGAGGATAGACCACATGACTCAAAAAGGCGGTGCAGGGGTGAGTTTTGATAGTAAAACATGTCTATTAATTTTTCATAGACAAAGGTTTTGTGACATATGGATGACTTAAACCTAAGTTCAAAGTTGTGACCTCTAAAAAAATCATCAGGGATATCATGCAGTGAGACAAGGAGAGGGTTTACCGTCAGAGGAGGAGAGCTATGGGACGGATCCTTGATTATTCTTCGTTTAGTGACCGTGGAGGTCCCAATCGGTGGAGGAGAAGGTAAACTAGCCTCAGATTCAATCGGTGAGGAGTCGCCTGAGATGGTTTGGACCGATGGTTGCTTCCTTTTCAGGCATCAAGAAGTAGTGGGATGAAGGGGTTGCGACGGTAGAGATATCTCATCCTCTGAGTCGTCATGTATTTGTCTGGTTCATCGTGTTTTCATCTTTGCAATTGGGGTTAGGGAGATGGGAAAGAATGTGATGAGGCAGACGGCGAAGAGAGGGATAGCTTGAATTAGTAAAGTAGAGTTTTACCTTTTAAAAGACGTGTGTTACCGAGATTTGGGAAGTTGTGATGCCGTGTCTTGGGAATGAAGATCTTGGGCAGATTCAATGAACGTCATTATGGCCTATAGATATGTCGTGACTGTCTACTTTCCTTAACTCGTGCAGATTGTGTTTATATCAGACACATCCCTAGTTCTCTTCTTAATGTACAGAACCGGTCTTCTCCTAAAGGTTTTGTAAAGATATCTGCTAATTGATGTTCAGTAGGAATGAATATTAATCTTATTAAACCGTTGGACACATTGTCTCTAAGAAAATGGTGACGTACTTCTATGTGTTTTGTGCGGGAATGTAATACTGGATTTTTTGAAATATCTATGGTGCTGGTATTATCACAGTATATGGGCACACTTTCACAAGTAATATCAAAGTCACACAATGTTTGACGCATCCATAAGATTTGGGAACAGCAACTTCCTGCTGCTAAGTATTCCCCCTCTGTAGTGGATAGAGCAATTGACGTCTGTTTCTTGTTATGCCATGAGACAAGACTTTGGCCCAAAAATGTACATGCACCGCTTGTGCTTTTTCTATCTATTTGACAGCCTGCATAGTCAGCATCTGAATAGCCCAATAGATCAAAATTATCACATGTTGGGTAGAACAATCCTAAATTTGTCGTACCACTCAAATATTTAAAAATTCGTTTAACAGCCTGTAAGTGAGATTCTTTGGGTTTGGCCTGAAATTGAGCACATAAACAGACACTGTACATTATATCAGGTCTAGAAGCATTTAGATAAAGTAGGGATCCAATCATACCTCTGTATTTTGTTACCTCTACGTCCATACCTTTCTCATCTGTTGTGAGTTTTATTAATGTACTCATTGGTGTGGACTTTGTGTTTGAATTGTCAAATCTGAATCTCTTTAGTAACTCTTTTGTATACTTGGTTTGATGAATGAATATCCCTTCATGATTTTGCTTGATTTGAAGGCCCAGAAAGTAGTTGAGTTCTCCCATCAAACTCATGTCAAATTCCTTATGCATGCATTTGGAAAACCACTCACAAAGGGAATTATTAGTAGCACCAAATATTATATCATCTACATATATTTGTACAATAATAATATCTTTACTTTGACATTTAATAAACAGAGTGGAGTCGATTTTACCTCGTATGAACCCATTTGATAAGAGAAACTTACTTAATCTTTCGTACCAAGCCCTTGGGGCTTGTTTGAGTCCATAGAGTGCCTTCTTAAGTTTGTATACGTAATGTGGGAACTTGTCATGCTCAAATCCAGGTGACTGTTTTACATATACTTCTTCATTTATGTATCCGTTGAGAAAAGCACTTTTGACGTCCATTTGGTGTAGCTTGAACTTTCTGAAATAGGCGAATGCTAGTAGGATACGAATAGACTCCAAGCGAGCTACTGGAGCAAATGTTTCTTCATAGTATATTCCTTCTTGTTGATTGTATCCTTGAGCAACTAATCTCGCTTTGTTTCTCGTAATTGTTCCGTATTCATCAAGCTAGTTTTTGAATACCCATTTAGTTCCGATAATGGACACATCTTTTGGAGCAGGCATCAATTCCCATACTTGATATCTTTTAAATTGTTAAAGCTCTTCTTTCATAGCTAAAAGCCAACTCTCATCGAGTATGGCTTCTTTGGCGTTCTTTGGCTCAATTTGGGATAGGAATGTTGTGAAAGCACACATGTTTTGAGCTTTTCTTCTTGTTATAACTCTGTCGTTTATGTTTCCAATAATGTTCTCAAGTGGATGGTTTTTGATATATCTTGCTGACTTTGGAAGTTGAATATCATGTATGACTTCTTCAGTAGATTCAGAATTGTGGTCTTGTTGTTCATCCATTTCAGCTGGCTGGATATGCTCCTAATTCTCATATTCAGCTTGCTGGATAGAGTCTAGGTCCTGCTGTTTTTCTATTTCCTCTTCCTGGATTGATTCCATGATCTTGCTATTTTTCTTTATCTGGTAGGCTGGATTGGCAGCAGTTTCTAATTCTCCTGCATCTTCTTCTTTTTCTTTTGGAATATCATGGTTAGATTCGTTAAATTTAATGTGTATAGATTCTTCGATACACATCTTTTGCAAATTATAAATCCGATATGCTCTACTATTTTGTGAGTAGCCAATGAATATTCCTGCATATGATCTAGCATCAAACTTGCCTAAAATTCCATTAGTGTTAAGAATAAAGCATTTAGATCCAAACACTTTGAAATAACTTATGTTAGGAAGCCGATTATTTAACAATTCATATGGTGTTTTTAGAATAATTGGACAAATTAATACTCTATTTAACACATAATATGCTGTGTTCACAGCTTCGGCCCAAAATTTCTTAGGAAGTTTGCTTTCTTGAATTAGAGTTCTAGCTGTTTCTTGCAGTGTTCGATTCTTCCTTTCTACTACTCCATTTTGTTGTGGAGTTCTAGGTGCTGAAAATTCATGGGATATTCCTTTTTGAATACAAAATGTGATAAAGTCTTTTTGAAATTCGGTACCATGGTCACTTCTGATTCTAATAAGATTAAGACTATATTTGGTCTCCAAATTTTTAATCAGTTTTTCAAACTCCTTAAATGCCTCATCTTTTATTCTAAGGAATAATACCCATGTATATCTAGAGAAATCGTCGACTATTACAAAAGCATAGAATTTTCCATTTAGACTAGCATGCCTTTCAGGTCCAAATAAATCGAGGTGAAGAAATTGTAAGGGAGAAGAAGTTGATACCATGTTTTTAGCTGTGAATGACGTTCTTACTTGTTTTCCAAGTTGACAAGGTTCGCAGATACCTTTCTTTTCAAAATTCATTTTGGGTAATCCTCTTACTAGGTTCTTTGTTGACAACTTCTTGATTAGATCCATATGAACATGTCCCATCCTTCGATGCCATAGATTTTCTTCATCTTGAATGGTTGCAAGGCATAACTCTTCTTCCTGTTTCTCAAAATCAAGAGTATATATATTCCCTTCCCTTTGGGCAACTAGAACAGCTTTGTTAGTACCATGTGAAATTGTACATTTATCTTTTTCAAACTTTACTTGATGACCATTATCCATTAATTGACTAACACTTATAAGATTGAATTCTAGACCATTAACAAGATGAACATTATTAATGTTGACCTTACCATTACCGATTTTACCTTTCCCAATTATTTCGCATGATCGATTATCACCGAATGTAACAGTTCCATGTTTCTTGTTGACATTTAGTTTCACAAAGTTAGATTTGTCTCCTGTCATATGACGTGAACATCCGCTATCAAGGATCCACTTTTGAGACGATACTTTGGCTTTAAGGCAAACCTGTATGAGAGAAATACAATTTATATTTTTGGTACCCATATCTTTTTGGGTCCACTTGTGTTAATTGACATCAAATCACTTTTCTTAATCCATACGGTTTTACTTAAACTTTTCTTTCTTGAGCAGTTTATCTCTAGATGTCCTTTAATGCCACATTTTTTGCAAGACGTAAAAGGTGTGTAGTAATTCAATTTGAATGATGATTTAGATTTTATCATTTCAACTTCTTTCCTATGAGTTGGACTGTAGCCTATGCCTTGTTTATTGTAACTGGGTCTTTGTTTTCCTAGCATAACATTTAAGTTTTCTTCCCCATGAACGAATTTAGCTAGAGAGGTTTTTAAAGACTCTATTTCCTTTTGTAGGTTATTAGTTGGAGGAGTTTTATTACTAGATTCATCGCCAAAAGCATCAATGCACACATCTCTCATCTCTATCTCCTTTTTTAATTTTTCAACTTCATTATTTAGATGTTTAACCTTGTTGAACAATATTTTATTGAAATTTTCTAAATAATCATTTTTTGCTGATAAAATCTTTTCCTCATTCGTGTGTGTAGATTTTTCAAAATCTTTCTTTTCATCTATGAGTGTTTCCACTTCGCTCATTAGTGTGTTTACTAGATCTTTTAAGTACATGTTTTTTTCTTTTAATTTTTCATTTTCTTGTTTCAAAGTAATACTATCAGAAAGAGGTACCTTACTAGATTCACCTTCAATTCCCATAAAGCATATTTGCGCTAGTTCATCGTTTGCATCTATTTCCACTTCGGATTCTTCATCATCACTCCATGTTAGAAATGCTTTGTGCTTTTTGAACTCCTTGTTGCCTTGCTTTCCTTTGTTTTTGAGTTGGAAGCAATCCTTTTTGAAATGACTTGGTCGTCCACACTCGAAACATGTTTCCTCGGTTGGCTTTGGTTTGTATCTATTTGTGTTGAAAGTATTTTTTTCGTTGATTCTTCCTTTGAAGTAGCCCCTTAAGTCTCCTTGACATCATGGCTATTTCATCATCCGAGTTATTTTTGAGTTCTTCTTCAATTCCTGCATTTAGAGCTAACACTTTCTTTCGAGGAACTTCTTCCTCGTCATCATATATTTTCAATTGATGTTCATATTCTTCTAGTTCACCAAAGAGAGTTAATGTATCCATAGAAGAAATATTGAGGGAATCTTGAAGAGTGGTAATTTTAGATGCAAACCTTTTGGGCATGGCCCTAAGTAGCTTACGATTGATTTCGCTTTGTGGGATTGTCTTGTCAAGTAGCTTTAAGGAATTTAACAATACTAGAAATCGTGCTTGGGCCATTTTGATCGTTTCCTCTTTTTCCAGTTTGAACAATTCGTAGTCATGCATGAGCATACTTAGCTTGACTTCTCGTACTTTAGATGTTCCTTCATGACTTACAACTAAGGTGTCCCAAATCTCTTTTGATGTGTTACATGATGACACTTTATCTATTTCGGATTGCACCATGCCGCTGAGGAGAGTGTTCATTGCCTTTGAATCATATGACACCATGTAAGTTTCGGTTGAGTCCATCTCGAGTAGAGTTTTTGGAGTACCATCATCTTTCCTTGGGATTACCGGTCCATTCTCTACCACCCACCATTCCCATGGGTCTCGTTTTAGATAGATCCTCATCCAAAATTTCCAGAAGTTATAGTTTTCAGTTCCAAAGAGTAGTGGAGGTCGGTTTGTTGATTGTCCCTCGTGATGAGCGCTTCCAAGTTGTGCCATGTCAAAATCTTTCCCTACAAGTCACCTTTAAGACCAAGATAAGTAGAGCCAAGCTCTGATACCAAATGAAATTTAAATAGATACACTTAGAAGGGGGGTTGAATAAGTGTAGGCACAAACTATGTTCAATTTTTGTTTTTAATGCAGCAAGCTGGATTACCAAGTTAGGATATTATTGAGTTAGCTGATTTTACTAATGCAAGCAGCTGGATAGAAAAGCAAAATAGACTCACAGAAAGAATTCACACCAACACCGGAATTTTTACGTGGTTCAACTACTACCCTCTAGAATAGTAGTCTAGTCCACGTCCAATAACAACTAGTATTGGAGACTCACTTTTATTAAACTCTTCCAATTACAATACAAGTTCCAATAATGTGAAAACTTGTGTTCCCTGTGCACCTATGCACACTTAAGCACCTATGCTTTCTTTATACTTGATTGTAAGAAATCAGCAATTCAAGACAGATTTATATGTAATATTGACTGAGATAGGAGATGAAAAATACACACTAGAGGTCTAATGATCAAGCAATATATTACTCACCAACTTAAGGCTCTAGTATGAAATGATATGCAAGATGAATGTTTAACGGAATATTTTAGCAGCAGCAACTCTGTTAATCAATGTCTATCTCAATGAAAAACAATCTTGTAGCTTGTAAGCTTATCGGTTTACATGTATGTTTTTTCGTGTATCAGATTTGTTAAAGAGCTCAGTTTATATAGACGTCTCCCAAATAGTTCCGTTGCTAACATTTTGCATGAATCTTAATCTCCTTCGTGAATCATGATATACTTAATTTGTTTTCCATCACAGAGATTCTGAGATATCATGCTATCAGTAACTTTTGGCTAAATTATTTCTATTTGCAGATTTCTACGGTCCAATTTCTAAAATGCCGGAAGTCAACTTCTAGGATTACCATAAATATTCGCTGGCATGTTTCCATATTACTGAGCATTCATTGGACCGTTAGATTTGGCCAATTGGATTTCTCAAATCATGACCCATGATTTCTGCAGAGTCTGTTGATACACGCACCTTAATTAATTTCCTAGAATTAAGATGCTTAATTTATGAGCATGATTTGTGCAGCGTGAATTAATAGTAGAATCTATAATGTCATTGATTTATGCTTACCTTTTATACCTGCTAGCCGGTGTCCATATCTAACCATATATTTTCGCCCAAGTGAATCACTAGAATTATGGGGCAAGATTTATGGAGCATGATTACTGCTATATAATTTGTGGAAAATTATTCAATCAACTCGTTTCCTTAGTCAGTTTGCATGATTTAAGATATGTCAAGTTGATGGTATGATATTTACTAAAATCAATGGGATACCGACCCATGTATATTAGTGCAAGTGACTTAGCACGTGGTACCAAGTGTGAGAATGCAATTATGTAATGCACATGTTCTAGAGCCTTATTTTGGAAAGCAATAAATGCTAAGATCTTACATATATTCCTAGGACTCAAATTTGCTTTTCTTTCTTCAAGGATGTCTTGGCTTTGTAATTTCTTCCTTAACGTTTTCTGAAGTTCCATATCTTTCCCTGAAATAATATAGCAACAATTAGAAATAATCGAGTCATCATCAAAACATGGAGTGTGACATAAGTCAACAAATACCATCCTGGAAAAGCGAACGTGGTAGCTGACGCATTGAGTAGAAGATCATATGCAATGACGAGTGCGATATTGTCAACACAAAGGCCCATTTTGTGTGACTTGCAAAGGATGGAGATAGAGTTAAAGACTCCAGGGACCCATGTGATGATGACGAATATACGAGTAGAACCAACTTTAATTGATAAAGTTAAAGCTGCTCAAGCTACAGACCTGGAGCTGATGCGTATGAGGAAGAAAGTGCAAGAAGGTGCTATACCGGAAGCAAGAATCGATGAAGAAGGAATACTTTGAGTCAACTCCAGACTTTGTGTTCCTAACGACCCTGATTTAAAGTATAAAATCATGATGGAGGCGCACAACACACCGTTTGTAATCCATCCTGGGAGTACCAAAATGTATCATGATATTCGTCATACATTTTGGTGGAACAATATGAAGAGAGAGATAGCGTTGTTTATCTCAAGGTGTCTAACTTGTCAACGAGTTAAACCGGAGCATCAAGTACCAAAAGGTCCATTGCAACCACTTGAAATTTCAGAATGGAAGTGGGAGCACATTACCATGGATTTCAGTTCTTCGGCCTCTTCCTAAGGTTTCTCAAGGTATAGATACGATTTGGGTCATTGTTGATAGATTAACCAAGTCTGCTCATTTTTACCGATACGAGAAACTTATACACTTGAACGTCTTGCTCCTATGTACATAAACGAGATTGTAAGACCGCATGGTATGCCAGTATCCATAGTTTCTGATCGAGACCCAAGATTCACTTCACGATTTTGGGTTAGTTTGCAGAAAGCTATGGGCACAGATTTATGATTTAGCTCGGCATATCATCCTCAAACGGACGGGCAGTCGGAGAGGACTATTCAAACTCTTGAAGATTTATTAAGACTCTGTGTCCTTGACTTCAAGGGAAGTTGGGATAAGTTATTACTATTGGTGGAGTTTTCCTACAACAACAGTTATCAAGCAAGTATTGGCATGGCTCCATTTGAGGCGTTGTATGGAGGAAAGTCTCGTTCTCCAGTATGCTGGGATGAGGTGGGAGAAGAAACGTTGTTAGGACCGGAGTTGGTACGTATGACTACAGAAAAGATTCAAACGATCTGACAACGTATAAAAACCTCACAAGATCGACAAAAGAGTTATGTTGATCTTCATCGAAAGGACGTGGAATTCGATATAGGAGATCATGTGTTGTTACGTGTTGCTCTATGGAAAGGAGTTACGAGATTTGGAAAGAGAGGAAAACTCAATCCTCGATTCATCGGCCCATTTTTAATCCTCGATCGAGTAGGAACTGTGGCCTATAGACTCGCTTTACCGCCAAGTATGTCTCGTGTTCATAACATTTTTCAAATATCCATGTTACGTAAATATGTGAAAGACCCGAACCACATTATTGAGTTAGAACCGGACGAAATAGCGGAAGATTTGACGTATGAAGAGGTTCCTGTAAAATCTTGGATAAGAAGAAACATATTCTACGCTCCAAGGTTATACCTCAAGTCAAAGTTTTGTGGAGAAACCACGATGTTGAGGAAATGACTTGGGAGTTAGAATCTGAAATGAAATCAAGGTATCCTTACCTCTTCAACATACCAGGTACGTACCCTAATTTCGAGGTCGAAATTTCATAAGAAGGGGAGGTTGTAAGACCCCAACTTTTATAAATAAAGATGAATTTTCTATAAATATCATTTTTGAATATTATGGAGTAAATTTGATATAATGTTATAGTTGTGGGTAATATTTATAAATTTTGCAAAGTAACGCAAGTTGTTATATTATATTCGATTGGTCGGGGAATATTCGTTTTAACAGGGAATATTCGTACAACGGCACAATCATTGGTGGACCCCACAACAAAATTATTGTCAGATTGAGAAAACGACAAAAATATTTTATTGAAAATAACGGTGGAAGTTTTACCATTAATACTGTTGAACTACTCGGTAGTAAAAGTATAGTAATACGTGTGATTGCATAGTAGAACACGGTATTGATTATTGATGCTTATGGGATAAGTCACTCAGTTTTGTTTTATTGGTATTATTAATGTAATAAAACAGAAAAGCTTTTTATATAAAACAGAATACTTTTATAAAGTTATTCATTTTATTAGGCTAATAGTAAAATCTTTTTATATAAAACAGAATACTTTTATAAAGTTATCTATTTTATTAGACAATAATTAGAATATATTATATTTTATTATGCATAGTATTTGCATAGTGCCTGCATAGTATTTGTATAGTGCCTGCATAGTGTTTGTATAGTACAATCTTTTATAAAGTTATTCGTTTTATTAGATTATAAATAGAATATATTATATTTTATTTAAAAGATTTTGCTTTAAATATGGATCGTCAGATTAAAGTAAATCAATCTAGACCGTTCATGAGTTAGTTACTATGCAGTCCATTTTTCTATAAATAGAAGCTCATTCCTTCATTATTTCTTACGAATTCACTGAAACTCTAGAGAGAGAAATTATAGAGAGAAATAAGAAAAGTATTCTGCTACTTCCCTACTCTTATATTCAGTTTCTTTTACGGTAAGGGGTATTATTTCTTTTGTATTCATGAAGAGAACTTCTGTTATTCCATTTTTTATTATTCTGCTGGAATAACCAAAGATATCTGTGACTACCCTATATACTGGTGACATTCTTCTATTATTCATCTTTATTATTATTCAGTTGGAAAATCCTCACATGCATGCATTTTACGCGGACCTTATTTAAATCTTTATTATTATTCTGTTGGAATATCATGTTTGTGCATTTTACACCGGACCTGGTTTCATCTGTATTATTCTGTTGGAACATCTTATCGGTGCAATTGAATTTCACTTTGACACAGTTACGTTACGTATTATTATTCATTGGAATAACTTTTGTCTGCTGAAATACCACATGCATGGTGATTTTTTTTGTTATTCCATTCGTTATTATACTCAGTTAGTTAAAGTTTTAACTTCTATACTCCATCAAATTAGTGGAATATCCTTGATATTTGAGCTTCATCCAGTATATTTTCATGGAAATATTCTTCTGAACATTCTTGAATTTTACTCTACAAAGCAGTATCATGTTGACAATTTGGACGTTATTAGTTTCTAGATAAATTAATTCTTGAACTTGTTTTATTGAATTCTTATATCATTGTCATCATCCTCATGTTTATATTATGTTGAAAGTCATCTGTGGCCTATAGTGCATAGATGGACTTGGTATGATTATGACCAGGGATTATTCGGTGTAATCATGACCGTAATGTTACAAATGATGTGGTAAAAGTCATCATTGGCCCGTAGTGCATTGATGGACAGTTGTTGGCATGATCATGACAATTAATGAATACACGAATGTCCTTGGCTATAGTGAATGGATAATTTGTGGTCGTGATACTAAAGAATATCCTTGGCCGTAGTGCAGGGGTGATTCAATGATGTGGATTATTTATTAAGCTGAGTCTCAGCAATAAAAGTCATGAAAAACCTTTTAAATCATAGAAGATAGTAGATTTTATTCTCTACTTGACTCTTCAAATGGATTGCTTGTTCCGCTACAGTTAAACTTTATGTTTGTTATATTTTATCAGTTTAACACTGTTGAAGGCTAATGATAATTTATTCTGCATTATCTTAGTCATAATATTTCTTACTGGGCTAGTTGAGCTCACCCTTTCTTTCACTGTTCTCTTCAGGAAATGAGAATATAGCTGGGACGAGTCGAGGAACGGAGTGATGGACCAGATGATAGTATTAGTAGTCCTCATTATTCTGTTAAATAGTGTGACAATAAATATAATGAGGACCCCATTGAGTTTGTATATTGTCTAGATGACAATATTTGTATTAAAACTCACATCATATGTTTAGTCGTATTTTACACGACTTTTGTATAATTAAGTTGTATTTGAATTTTGTACCATGTATTTGGTGACTCAGAATAGGTGATGTATACCTATTTTGGGGGCGTCACAACATCGTTTTAACCTTTTACATTGATATTGATATAAATATTTGTAAATTATTTAAGAAGTATTTTTAAAATAAAAATAATACTTGAAAACAATAAATAAATTTACATTATTATTTGAATTTTAAGTTGTCATAAATTAACTAAGAACAAATTTAAATAAAAAATTACAGAACAAAGAAGTGTTACTCTAGCATTTGTGATCTATTCAACAAAAAAGTCTTAAATTTTGTATTGTAAATTAAATAAAATTTTATTTTCAACAATTAAATAAAATTATATTATAAGTTATAAGTTATAATCGATATTCGATTCAAACTACTTCTTTTATAATATTCAATTGACATGTATTCGAGTAGATATTCGATACATTCTTTTATAATATATACAAAGTTAAATAAAATTAGAATAATTAATTAATTATTATTATTTTTAATATTGATTAAATATTTGTAAAGTGTAATAATAAATATATATTTTTTACTTTTTAAGTAAAATAATAAGTTCAATTTATAATTATATCTATTATAAAAGTAGTTAGTATGAAGAGACTCAAATTCGAGTTTTTTAAATGCAATTCAAATTCGAGTCGAATTCGAGTATGAATTTAACTTTTCGAGTCGAATCTGAGGAACTCTTTGTTCAGTTCAGTTGGGCTCGTTTACACCCTTACTTCTAAGTAATTGAAATTGCACTTTTAATATTTAGAATTTTTGCTAAAACTAATAAGTAATTTGGGTATTAGTAGTACTAAATATGTATTGGTTGTCTAACTTGGTATCAATATCATGATAATCGAATTGTGAAAAAAATTTAAGCACATTATGTCATTTTATACCAAATATTTTTAAAAACAAAAGTGTACAATGATAAAATAAAGACCGGTGACGTCGCTTGGATACAAGTTTGTTTGGGAAAATTTTGCCTCCATATAAAAATGTGACGTCATTGCATACTTTGTCACTAAATATAAGAATTTATGATGAACCAGTGTTGTCACTTATTCACTCATCTAATTAGTGACGCACTATTATCTCGTCATATAAAATTAGTATTTATAACAATAAAAATTATCATAATTTATAAACTTTTCGTCTTTACAAAATTTGCCTCCAAAATTTCTTAATTTTTTTTGCCTCCAAATAAAATTGTGACGATATTACGTACTTTGTTTCTAAATATAAGAATTTATGACGAACCATTTTGTCACTTATCCACTCATCTAATTAGTGACAAACTATTATCTCGTCATATAAAATTGGTATTTATGACAATACGAATTTTCATAAATTATTATTTTTCCGTCTTTAAAAAATTTCCCTCCAAAATTTTTCAGAAAATTTTTGCCTCCAAATTAATAAAATTGTGACGATATAAAGAATTTATGACAAATCATTTTTGTCACTTATCCACTCATCTAATTAGTGACAAACTATTATCTCGTCATATAAAATTGGTATTTATGACAATACAAATTGTCATAAATTATTATTTTTTTCATCTTTAAAAAATTTCCCTCCAAAAGTTTTTAGAAAATTTTTGCCTCCAAATAAAATTGTGATGAATTTGTATTTGGCGTCACTAAATGTGAACATTAGTGACGAAATCACATTGTCACTAAATTTTACAAATAATTAATGACAAACTATTATTTTATCATCGAAAAAAATATTGTGTGACAATAAATATTGTCATCAATTATTACAAAATATCACTAAAAGGCTTCCCTCCAAAATTTTGGTACAAAATTCTACCTCCAAAATAACTTGTGACGAAATTTTGTTAATCGTCATCAAATGTGTAAATTAGTGACGATATAAATGATTAATAGTAACAAAGTTAAAGGTCGTCACAAAAGTAAAAGTTTTAGTGACGATTATGAATTTCGTAATTTTTAATTAACAAATTGTGATAAAATTTTGTGCGTGGTAAAAAAATTGTCATAAAATGTGTGATTTCTTGTAGTGTAACAGGTTGGTTAAGAATATGAAAGCTAACAACCTTACAAAATAATCTGTTTTAGCATGATGAGTAGTTAATCAATCAATCCCTAAAATCACATCAAATGCAAATATTTTCAAAGAGATGAGATCAACAGGTAATGTGAGGGTGCCGATTTGAATCAAACAAGATTTATAAACAGTGGATGTAATGAAGGTTTCTCCTAATGGAGTTTCAAAAGATAAGTCTAAGTCTAATTTCTCAGGGGTCAAGTTCAAATGTTGAGCACAAGCAGGTGAAATAAAAGTATGGGTAGAACCGGTATCTAATAGGGTATAGACTTCACCCGTGATAACTTCGTTCGGGTTCCTCGCTATTTGGGAGGTCACAACAAACGCTCTCCCTTGAACCACCGACTTTGACTTGTCCGGGATAGCCTTTGGTACCACCGTCCTAGCTGGACTTGACTTCGCTACATGACAAAATCGAGATATGTGATCGTCCTTTCCACAACAGAAACACACCTTGGAAGACGTATGCAGTTTGGACTGATGTGTCCCTCCTCTCCGCATCTGTAAATCTAACTGGTGGTCGTTTTCCTTCCCTAAAAACCAGTGTTGGTGCTGTTGCCGATGTCTTTCCGTTGTCATTGTTGAATCTTCTTTTTTAAAAGTTATTTCCACTTGGTTCACCTCTCCTATTATCTTGGCCATGATTACCACTGAAGTGGTTTCCATTTCTGGCATGATAATTTCCTCCACGTTGGTTATCACTGCTCCGATGACTGTTGCCACTGGTGCGACTATTATCGTGTGGTCAGTTGTTGTCTTTTGGTTGAACTGACTCATTATCTCGCTCCAATAATTGTGTCATATTCACAACATCTGAATACAAACAAAATTCATGAGAAATGAGGTATTAACGAAATTCGGGTTTCAAATCTCTCAAAAACATTCGTGTCATTCGCTCCTCATTATCCACCAAATGGGATGCAAACCGAGATAACTCCGCAAACTTGGCCTCGTATTGTGATACAGTCATATTGTTCTGTTCCAGTTTGATGAATTCCACCTCCTTCATATGATCAATACTTTTTGGAAAATACTTGTCGTTAAAAAATTCCTGGAATTTCTTCCAAGACATCTTAAGTGCAGAAAGATGAGTACGTTTCATATATTTCCACCAGTAATCTGCCTCTCCACGTAACATAAAGGTGGTGAAGGGAACCTTTTCCTCCTTTGTGCATCCCAGAACATCAAATATCTTGGTGATCTGCTTAATCCAAGTTTTTACCTTGAGTGGCTCTGGCTTTCCAAAAAACTCCGGCGGTCCCAACTCCTTGAATTGCTTAGCAGTGACCAACCGTGAGTTACTATTGTTTTCACCTGCATTTTGAACAGGAGTCTCTCTCATTTGGTATTGCATGAATTATAGAAAGCTCTTAAATATCCCATCGTTCATCATTTGGTCGGTGTTGTTGTTTACAAGAGGATTATTGCCTTCCTGATGCATATTATCCTTGTTATTGATTGGCGGTGTCTCAATGGTCTCATGTGATGTGACAACCCGGAAAATCGGATTGTCGAGAATTTAAGTTTAAAGAATTAGTTATTAATAAATTGAATTTTTATTAATAATATTATGTGATATGTGTTTATTAATCGTTCTAGAACATGGCTATGAGCAAGACTGAACGAGTAAGAATTTTCAAGACAAAAATAAAAAATTTCCATGAACAAAAATATTTTAGAGGAAAAAGACGAAATAGACACTATTCACCCGACGAAACCCTAAGGGTTAGGGTTTAAATAACCTAAGCCTTCCCGAGAGTTCGGTATGTTGAAATGACATTTCGTCAAAAGATTTAACGATAAGATGTTGTGAAAAGTTAAGTTAGCCGATAAAAGTTTTTTCTCGAAAAACGTGCAAAAATCAGACGAAATAAAAATGACAAAAAGTACTGTTATGTACTTTTCATTCGTTTAACTACCTTAGGGGAAAACATGAAGGAAAACTCTTATTATCAAAAAGTGTTTTTCAGTTTTTCAAAGTTTGGAAGAATGCGTAAAAGTTAATCTGTAAAGGAAAGACGAAATATTCAAAAATATTTGGATTCCGAGAATCGCAGTTTTTCAAACTGTCGGACGAATCCTGACAGAAGGAACCACGAAGCTTCCAGGAAGAAGCTTCGTGAATAGTAAGGAGGTTTAGTAAGAAGGTGGGAATAGTAACTTTAGGAGCAAAATGATTATTTTGCCCCTAGCCTTGCTTTTCTATAAAAGGAAAGCCTTAGCTCATTTGTTGGTGATTTTGACAGAGTTCGGATGAGGAGGAAAAGAAAGATGAAAAGCTAGTCCGAGTGCAAACTTTGTCCAGCGGAATAAGATTAAAGATGAAAGGTATTGAAAACCTAACATATAAGTTAATTTTATTTAACTTTCATATGTTAAAAACATAGCTTAATGAGAATAGAAGTAAAATTTGTTAAGAATAATTTTCATATGGTTGAAATCATGAGAAAGTGAAGAAATAAGAATTAGAAGTTTAGTTTATAAATTTCTTAAAGAAGTATGAATTGCTTAATGAATTTGAACGATCCAAATGAATCATATGAACGATTCGGTGAAATAAGTAAGGAATGGTGTTTTATAACACCAAATTCCAAGAAAAAGTGAAATCGTAACCAAAATATCGATTAAAAATGAAGAACGAACGAAGAACGCGAAGAACGTTGTTGATGAACAAATTTAAAGCCATCGTAGTATAACTTGTTGTTGATGGACAAGTTTAAAATCATCGCGTATAAGTTAGTTGCTTATTGCTTGGTTAGGAACGATAGAAACGTTCATGAAGAACAGATTAAACTTAGTTATAACGAAGTTATGGCAAAAATCTTGTAGAATATGAACGAAAAGTAGAAAGTATGAAAATGAACCCGAATGTGTAGGGTTTCATAAGAATGTAAGAAAACGTAGAAAACGTGAGTCGTGGACTCAAGAACGAACGAAAAATGTTAATAACGTAAAACGAACGACTGATGGAAATTAAGCCAATTGAATGGCATTTAACGGATTCATAATGAAATTTTGTCTGGAGGAAGTTGAAGTACGTAATGAGATTAAGTAAATGGCTTTGGAACGACCTCGTTCTGAGTTATAACGAAGAAGTAATGAGATTTCAAAAATAGGCATCTCAATAATTGTTCAACACTTAGAAAAAATTTCTGAGTTTTAGAACTGGCGCCGCAGCGCCAGTTATGCCTTAGGAAGTGGCACCTCAACGCCAGACCGGGGAAGTAGTTACTGAAGACTCGTGCTGCAGTGCTAGAAATAACAAGGGAACCGACGCTGCAGCGCCGGTGCAAGGTAAAGCCTAGAGAAGAGCTTTTAATTGCTCAACTCCTAGGGGAAGTGTAAGGAAAGATAATGAACATATAGTTCACGTAATGTAACACTTAATCAAGTGAATTAAACCTTTAGTGAAGGTTGAACGAAAAGATTTAACGGGATTGAAAGATAAAGAATGTAAATGCAATGTAGTTGCGATGAACGAATGGTTTTAGCATACAACGAACCGTATGGCTTCGACATTAAGAAAGAAGGATGAACGGGAAGTTCATGTAATGATTAACGTATGAGAGCGACTAAAACCTTAGAAAAAGGTTGAAGGATAGATTAAGAGATGAACAAGGTGAACACAGAATACGTAAACGATCCTTGTGAATCGTATTTACGTCATGTGAACGTTTTAAGTATACATTGGTTGTATGACTTAAACGTTACGAAGTTAGTAAGTAAGATGTGAATTATCAAGAAAGCCGTAACGAACAGTAATAAGATTAATGAAAGTATGAGTGTGAGTTGGATAGAGAATGTTAGCATGAAATGTAAGCGTTAAGCACTCTAGTCGACATAAGGTTGAGTGTACGCGAATATTAAATGATTAGAACCTACCCAACGTGTATGGTTTGACCGTAAGATAATGAAGACCAATGATTAAACCTGTGAACAGTGAAGAAATTGAATTAATGATAATGTTGTATAACGTTAAGAAGCCGAGTTAGTAATAATAACATGGATAACATTCTGAGTCAAATGAACCGGACGTTATAAGATATGAATAAGGTAATGTAAAATGCTTAACGCTATGAATGCGTAGAATTATTATTGAATGATCGTTATAAGTATACAGAAGACTGTATGACTTAGACGATAAGAAATGAATCATGAGGTATGGCATTTATTGCGTAAAGCCATAAATAATATTGAATGATTGTTAATATAAGTTATAGGTTGTGGTACAAATAATCTTTAATGATTGACATATGAGAGTACTAAACAATTCCTTCAGAGAGCGATAAGAAATGAATCATGATAGGTATGGCATTTTTGTTGCTGTGGAAAACCACTCAGAGTACCACCATATGGAATGAGAGATTTGATTGTGCTAAGTCCTAGAAAGGTTATAAGAAGAAGATAAGAATATCATCAAAGATGATTAATGGTTTGGATAAGTTAAAGCTAATTTTAGGTTCCTAAGAAGTAAAGTTAAGCTAAACAATCGTAAGTAATCTTTAATGATTCACATATATAGAGAAACTTTAAGACGTTTCAAAGCAAGTTTCTAATGTGAAATAATGTTTTTCTTAAAAATGATTTTAGGAATTTATGCGAGTTTATTCCTCGTGCCATATTTTAACACTTCAAACTACTTATGAACCATAACCTATTATTAAGGTTATTTAAGTAAGTAAATAATGTTTAAATTCTTGAGGTTGTTTATTCATTATTCAAACTACTTCATAACCTTTATTTGGTTATTTAAGTTTTAAAAGAATGTTTAAATTCTTGAGGTTGTTTATTCAACTGCTATGACTTGCTGCGCAATTGAATGCTCACACTTTCTTTAAATGAAAAAAATATTTTTAGCGTACGAGTAGAAGAACATAAGGATCCCGTAAAGATCAAGTTGATCGGTATCCAGATGAAGTGTCATTCAGTATATATGAATGAGCGTAAAGATCAAGCCAAAACTTGTAATGTAGAATAATTTAATTGAACTATAGATTAGTTTAATGAACTGTTATGTATCATTGGTGGCGGATAAAAGTCACTCTTGTAAGATGTAAAGAATAATGTAAGTATCATTATTTGTAATGAATGAGGTTATAACTTATTAGAACCTGGGATTTAAGAATGTATGTTGTTATATTTCACTATATAATGATGTATGTTTGGAAGAAGATGGAACAAGTGACGTCTGATGTAATTTCGTGTGAAGATAGATTTGATTTTCGTATGTTATATGTGCTCCATTGCTTATCTCAAAATTTTCAGATGTCATTCTCAAATACTGTCACAAAATAAGGGTTACTTAAAGAAATTGGCATGTCACATATTATCCATATATTCTGACCGACCAATTAAATAACAATTAAGCTTAGGTAGGACACACTAGCGAAGGATTTACTCGTCTGTCCCCTCCCAAATCTAATCCCAGATCTCCACCAAAGATCATATCTCTAAGCTCTAATACCAACTGTGACACCCCCAAAATAGGTTCACACAACCCATTTTGAGTCGCCAAATATATGGTATAGAATTCAAATACAAACTTCATTTATTCAACTATTATTTGTTGTGTAATATACGACAAAGTATAAGCTGTGAGTTTCAATAAAAATATTGTCTCGTATACAATATCCAAACTCAAATAAAGTCCTCGTTACAATTATTGTCATTGTGACACCCCCAAATCTGGGTACTTCATTCCCACATGATTTGGTGTTCACTGTCCAAACATTCATTTCTAACTACCCAAATTTAGTAAAATTTAAGTAATAAAACTTCCCATTAAAGGGTTACATAATTAAATCCGATAAATCCCAGGTTATCTAACCTTAAAACATTCATCAAATGCGAAAAATTAATTAATTACATCACATAATTAAACCAAGTCTGAAAACATAAATCTTAAAAAATTAACAAGTCTTCAACACTTGTTCATCTTTTCTTTCCCTTTGGTAGTGGTTGGCTCATCAACCTTCTCAATTTTAGTTGCAATGGTTATATATATGCAAGAGTGAGCCAAACAAATGCTCACTTCAAGAAAAAATAATAATTGTTAATGAATAAGTTTAACTGAATTGAATAACATATTATAGTATTGATAATCAAGAACTGATATTGAAATTCATCTGAGGGTCACAAGACCATGAACTATGTCTCAGGTTATAAGTATTTCTACTTGAACCTTTAACAATCCTTAGACTATATGGACCTTCTTTCTCGTACTTAGGGGGGTCAGTCTTTCGTACCATGTATTGTGCACAAACATCTAAACGTTTTCGCGTAATTAATCCCCTATAATAGGGTTATTCATCTCAGTTTAACATACGAGTCCCCACCAAAGGAAGTTTGGTTTGGATAAGTTTCAAGGGTAATTTAGAGTTCAACGTACATCAACTAAGGATTAATTGAATCAAAAGTTCAGTAACAATGTAAAAATTCAATAATAACGTAATACAGAGTAGTTATGAACCATACATGAATATTGTAAAGAAACAAATTCATGCTTTAAGAATAAATTCAAAGCATTGAAAAGAAATAATACACCTTGCTTAAACAAAATGGCAAGCTAAGGTTACAATTTCCAATAAGATTAAAACTTTGCTCAATAGAATCAAGAACTTGCTTAATATAAAGGAAAGGTTCGGAAACTTGCTCAAATAGAGTTAGGGTTAGAGAACGTGCTCAATGTAAAGAAGTAAGGTTTAGGAACTTGCCTTTCGTGTAGGCTAAACAGTTATAACTCACGTTCCTAAATATCATATATACATGTCATCATGACATAATTGTTACCATATGTTCACGGTACATAACTGAATATCTATTTCATTTACAACCCTTTGGTATTAGGTTTAACAACATGATTAAACCACACTTTTAATGCAATAAAACAAATCTTCAGTTATCACATTACTCATTGATTACTAATATTAATTTTCATATTTGGTATTATAACAACACTGAAATATGATAAATCACATTTAATAAACATAACATTACATTATATTAACAAATATAGAATTGTATATTTAACAATCAAATTCCTAGGCCAAATCAAGCTAATCTGGCGCTGCAGTACTTCATTTTTTTGAACCAACGTTCATTGGGTCATTTGGTGGTGCAATGGCTTTGACTTACATTTACTGTTTATTACTAGCATTTGTACAGTATCAACAGTAAATGCGTGGTGACTGCAGTTCCTTGTTTCTTTACAAAACTAGTGCTACTTTGCCAAGGCCAAAGACAACAGACGCAGATGTGTTCGCGAAGAACACAAAGCAAAGCCAAATTGGCCTAAAAGCTCTTTTCTAACAACTATTCTAACTTACCCAAGTTGTATAAACTTTACATAAACAACAATTAATTCCTAACATGTTTCTAACCATATAAACAACATAAACTTCCAAATTACAACCTTTAAAATCACTATTTTTACTATTTCTTCACTTTTGACATTTTTAGCGAAATTAATCACTGTGAATTCGTTTTTCAACTAAAACAGTTTGTTTAAAACCCTTTGTTTTTGTTTCTTCATATATTTACACAATCAAAAATCAATTTACACTTTATATCATGAATTGAGTATCAATTTTGATTCTAAAATAAGCCATATCATAGATATATCACTGTAATTACTGTAAACATGATTTCTTCACATATATCATGTTTTCATGGATTATCCTACTCTAAATCATATACTAAACATATAAAAAAGATTATATAAACAAATTAACATATACAAGCCATATTTCAACAATTATCATAAAAATAAATTTACAAAGAAATAAAAATATATTTTTCAGTGAAGAACAATGAAGAACAAAACTAATAATTTAAAAGTTGAATTGCTACCTTCAAGTTCTTGTTTAACCAACAAAGATGATAGCAACCTCCTTGTTTTCTCTAATTCACAATTAGTTTTCTCTTTTTCTTTCTCTCTTTTCTCTCTGTTTTTCTCTCTTCTTCTAAACTTAACGTAGTATATAACTGATGTAATATATAATATAACTGATATATAATATACGTAATATAACTGACATATACATATATTACATATTAATACATATTATAACTGGTGTCAATTATAATTTTTTTGAAAACAAAAGTCATAAGGTTTGTTTGGCAAAACTGAATTAAAATAAGAATTCAAAAGCCATAAGGCTTTGTTTGGTAAGACTAAATTAAATCTCTTTTAATTTATTTTAATAACTTGTTTACTATATAGTTTAATTGTCACACTTTATTTAAAATTCAATTAAATTAAAGTTAACATCAACTTATTAAATCAAAATGCCACATAATCAAATGACCACAAATACATCACTTTTACTTACTAAATTAAATTAAAATGACATTATAACAATTCTTTTAATCCTTATCAATTCTCTAATTTAATTATTAAATTAAATTAGAATATTACCACCTAATAATTAATTCATCACTCTTTTAATTTACTTAACTTCAACACCCAAAATTACTGAATATCAACTTAATTAACATATTACACTTAATCAAGTTAATTCCCACAACTCATGGATTATTTATTTAAATAATAAATAATCAAATTAAATAAATATTTATTTAACAATAAACACATTAACTAAAATATTTATTTAATTCGATAAATAATTGAAATTACATATAAAAATTCTGGATTGTTACAGTAACACTATTTTAAAAAATAGTGAGGACTACTATAATAACCATCTTGGACCATTACTCCACTTCCCGACTAGCCCTAGCTACATTCTCGCCTCCTGAAAAGAAAAATTGAACCAAAAGAAAAAAGGTGAGCTCAACTAGCCCAGTAAAGAATATTATGACTAAGATAATGTAAAATAAATTATCATTAATCTTCAACAGAAAAAAGATCTGATAGAATACAATAGACAACAAATTTTTGATCAACAACTGCAACGGAAACAACAATCCATTAGATTAGTCAAGTAGAGCATGATGTCTACTATCTTTTATGATTTAAAAGTCCATCATCAATATTTTATCCATGTAACACCAATAAATAATTATTTTCAATCAATGAATTATATATGCACTACGGGCCAAAGATATTTGTTTGTATCACCAGTGGTCATGATCATGCCAAACACTTGTCCATCTATGCACTACAGGCCAAAGATGACTTTCACCACAAACCTTTATATGTAACATTAAAGGTCATGATTATACCAATACACAATTCCTACTCATAATCATACCAATCAACAGTCCATCTTTGCACTACGGGCCAATGATGACTTTCAGAACAATATAAGCATGAGGATGATGACATTGATATAAAGAACCAATCAAGTGAGATCAATGATAAATATTAGAGATTTATAATTCAATTTATCCAGAGTTCAAAAATGTCCAAATTATCAACATGATAACTAATCGTGGATTAAAATTCAAAAATGATATTCATGTATCAAAAATAATTTGGACAGAAAAGAAAGTTAAATTCTGTTGTGAGTAGTACTCATGAATAGTACCGTATGAATAGTACCCATGAATAGTACCGTATGAATAGTACCCATGAATAGTACCCCGACATGAAAAGATTAAAATTTAATAAGAAGTTCAGACCAATATTCCAGTGAAAGGATATTAGATGAAGCGCAAACCTTAAGGAATTTCTAATCATTTCAGGAATTATAAAACAATACTTACCATATCAAGTTTAAATTTAGGAATATGAAATAAAATAATCACTTACATAATATGAAGTATGAAAGAAAATTATATCACATACGAGTATTGAAAGAAAATAACATCATTTACCTTAGTAGAAACTAGATCTGATTGGAATAACGGATATTATCCTGAGAAAATCTTATACTATAAGCTACACTCAAAGTATTCTTATATTCAAAAGAAATACTCACAATATTGCAGTAGGGACACTTGTAGTTTTGGTGTGTTTAGGATGGAGGGTTAACCCCCCCCTTATAGTGCAGCACGGAGGAAGAAAAGAATTTAATCTGCCTAACCTTTTTTTTTCCTTTGCCTAACTTTTTTTTTCTTTCAATGCCTAACTTCCTCATTTCTTATTAGTTGAGGCCCACATCTTTAGAAAACATGGTTTGCAGGAGAAATTATCAACAAACCAACTTAGGAAAAAAAAGGAAAAGGGCTATATTGCTTTTGAAAACAAAGCATTCAAATATAATTTGCTCACCTCCGTCCCTTTTATCACATGTTTATATATATATATATATATAATAATATTATTATTTAAACAATTATAATATATTATAATAATATATTTGAATGAATATTTTATCGGAGAAGATAATTGTCATTCCATAAAAAAACATTCCAAACTTTCAACAAATATTTCATGTGAAATTACTTCATTTATATCAAAATTGAACCAATATCCAGCACATAATAATTATTCACAATTAATATTATAAGCTCACAATATTAACAACCAGATCATTCCCAAGAAATAGGTGGCTTTTCGATATCCCTTATACATAGGATACCTCAAACTTTACAACTCAACATTTATTAAACATCATAAATCATCAACTACATTTTTCAAAACCTTAAACATGGTTCAAAAATAATAACTTCATCTAAAATAATTAATCTCCTTGCATTACTTCTGATCCTTATCATTCAAGTAGCACCCAACATTACCTTGAATCCTTAAGTTACAAAAGGGTTATTTTTGTAAGATTGAGCTCGACAACTCAGCAAATCTAACAGTTTTCATACATCACGTAGCACATAATATCATGCTCAAATTATTCATCATAATCATTTGACAAACATATCATACATGATGTATTTCACATTTTAATTAAAGATTGAGTTCGATAACTCAATCATTTGTCATAAATTGACTTTCACAGTATATAGAGTATCGTATGTAGTTCCACATGCATATAACAGTCTAGATTACAAACAATCAGTTACCAAGTTTATAAGGCAAATAGAAACTGAAAGACTTTCTTGGCTCGTAGATTACCAATTACAACTTTTCCGTTTTGCGTTTATCCTACATCAGTTTAAAAGTTCATATACATATGCATCAGGTACACATACAATGAAATCAATTAGATTACATTGACTCTTAGTCTTAATCTTTCATTTTAACATATTTTCTTCTAATCGTCACCCGATGTTTAATCGTGTATTTAAGGTTTGTCATAACTTCATTATGAGTCTAATGTTCTATAAACTTAAGATTAAATAAGTAAACTTTTATCTTGTCTTCCTTTACGCTTTCCTTTGTTTGACATTTAACATTTAGTTAAGTCCTTTAAAGCTTTCCATTATATCACTCTATGTGAATAATGTTTATTATGAATTATTGAGTTATATTCATCTAATGTTTCACCAACCTTATTTTAATTCGAGACTTAAACAATAAGTTAAGTCTTTAAAGTTTCTCATTATACCACAATAAGTGTTTAATGTTAATTAAAATGAAATATAATTAATTAGCCTTAACCATACTTATAAACCTTCTTATATAAATCTCGGCGGGGATCATGCGTTATGCGTTCGGTTTAGCTTGCTCTTTGGCGTTATGGCGTTGGTAATGAATTTCAGTTAACCAAGTAGATCGACGTGGCAGCGCCTGAAATGGCCTAGGGTCAGGCATCACGCCGCCTGTTCGCAGAACCAAATTCTGCAACTTTGAGTTCTTGCTCTAATTTGACCATTCCTCCTTCTAACCTTCATAACTAGATCATTAAACATCCAATTGAGTCCGTTTTTGATTCTACAGACTCTTGACTCCTAAAACTACAACATACCATAAAATCAACATTTTCCATAAATATTAACAAACTATTCTAATGACCCAATTTCAGAGTTCATACCAAATTTTCATGTTTTAACATGTTTAGCGAAATCGTTCACCACGAATTTGGTTTGACTCCATTTTAGTTCATTCAACTTGGGTTGTTTTTGTTTCTTAAAGGAGAACAACAATTCATCTTCAATTTACAGAATATAACATGAATTTCTAGCCAATTTTAGTATCAAAATAGACCAAAACATATATATATCAACAAAACTCAAATTTCTCCTTTTTAAACATATTTTCATAAATTTGATTACTTCAAAATCCTTCGTAGATGATATATAACAAATTACATACACCCAAGAACATATATAATCAACTTCTTAAGAAATCAACCACCAAACTCCATTTATAGTGAAGTTTTCTAAGATATAAAACTAAGAACTTTTAAATTTAGACAATTACCTTTGATTCCTTCTATAAAATAGCTAGATGATGAAGAAAATTTGGTTAATCTTCTTCCCTTGATCCTCTAAACTTTCCATTTCTCTCTGAGTTTTCTCTACTCTTATGAATGAGGAATAAACTGATTATGAAACTTTACGTGATTTCAATTTAGATCAGTTACTTAGAGAAGAGGAGTCTCATCTGTTAAAAAAAAAAAGGGTCTTTAGGGTCTCTAGGCCATGTTTGGCTAGAACCCCAAATAACCCCTTATCCATTTATTTTAATATTATTCATATTATAAGCTACACCAAATATCACACTTCTTTTAATTTAATCATAATCTTTAGTTAGTTAACACAATATTTACTTAGACAATATAATTATAATTTTATTTAACAAATCATTAATCCTTTAGTTTAATTATTTAATTAAATTAGAATATTACCATTCCATTAGCATAATAAAATATGCACCGATTATAAAATCATTTAATCAATATTATCACACTCAAATAAATTAATCCATAATAATTTACATAAAATATTTATTTTATTCCATAAATATTCCAACTAAAATATTCATTTTATTCGATAAATATTTGAACTATTTACAAAATTCACAATCAGATTACATTAACATATTACATTTATATGTAATATATTACATTCTCATTTTATTAAACCAAATATATTTATATTAATTCACTATTTTAATTGGGTGAATTACTCACATTATTTATGAAATTTAATTCATAACAATTCCATTGCCAACAAGGCATAATAATCAAATTATATTATTTAATAATAAAAATTTAACTTAATTTAACTAATATTATTCAGTTAATTTCCTTTTCGTAACAATTTCATTTAATTTTTCAATTGTTAAGTTAACTATTAAACCTCATTTTCCCAATATATGAATATATATTTCTCTTCTATATTCACACTTAATCTCTTCACACTAAACCACATATTTTAAAATATACAACAAATATATATTTACTCAAACTCAAAACATCTCATAATAAGAATTTTATTTATTAAATTTTTATTTTTAATAATTTCTAAAAATTCGGATTGTCACATCCTTCCCCCTTATAAAGATTTCGTCCTCGGAATCACTGAAACCTTCCCTACTGGGTTTCATCAAATCTCTTTCAAAAAAAATTCATTGAATAACGACAACACATTACCTTAGTATAAGTTTTATAATTCCTATTCCATTTTTTAACAACAAACTCTTATTGGTTTATTTTCATAACCTTTACTTAAATTCAATTATGTTTTGAGTATTATATATTCTTTAACCCATTCATTTCCTTCTTCTAAGAATCATTGTCATGTACTGATCAATTCATAAACACTTCGGATATTACAAAGACTCTAAGTTGTGACAAATTAATAAGGAAAACAAAGTTGTCTTAATGACCAAAGTACCCCAACTCTTGCTTTTTCCATAAAAGGCAAGCCTTTTCTTTCAAAGTGTTGGTTTATTTTTCAACCAACACATTCAAGAGCAAGCATAATATTAAGAGAGAGAAAGGGAGGGAGCCGAATTTTTGGAGGAGCAAAGGAAGAAGAAAAGCTAGTTTATTAATCAAGTAATCTAAAAACACAAGAGGTAACCAATTAATGACCTTTCATCTACTTCATCTACACCTTCTTTAATGCTTTATAAAGATGTTATGAAATGCTTGTTCATGGATAATTAGGTGGTTCATATGAATCATTAGCATACCAGTGGCATAATGAAGATTTAGTGAAATAGAATCACTAAACTATGCATATTAAGAGAAATTGTAATCGTAATAACGAATTAATTAAAGAACGTAAGAAAACTGTGTTAGTTGTTATTGATGGACAAATTGAAAACCATCATATATGTGTTGTTGATGGACAAATTGAAAACCAACACTATTTAATGTAAGAGTTGTAGAAATGTTCCCTTTGGAACAGAGTAAAAATCTGTTATAACGAAGTTATGGAGAAAATTTTAGTAAAAGACGTTAATCAATGAAAAACCATTAATAATATGATTTTCGTACAAAGTTAGTCAATCCCGGGAATTTTGATTTCCTAGGGGTTTGGTAATTCATGAGAAATATGAGTCGTAGGATCAAGAACGAAATCATTCCGACTTCGGATGAGAGAGTTACGTAAATTTAAAAAATTGGCGTTGAAGACATCATTTAACAAAGAAAACAGTCCAATGAGGAACTTTTGAGTCATTATTTCGGCTTGTTAAAGGATTAGAAATGATAATTCGTATGAGGAAAGTTTTAAAGTATGTTGCGAGCTAGAATATAGTTCAAGAACGGACTTGTTTTGATAATAGATGGTTAAGTTATGACGTAGCAAAGTAGGTGCGACGCGCACGAAAATTTCTATGTAACTGCTTCAGGGGTCAGGGAGTTTTATACTAAAACAAACGGGTTTTTGTCTGTCTGGATTGGAGACGGGGAGTTTAGAACTAAAACAGACAGGTTTTAGCCTGTTTGGATTGGCAGACATGGGTTTTTTAAGCTAAAACAGATGGTTCAAGTTGTCTGCTTTATATCTGTTACGTAAAATGTAAAATTAAAATTGGGAGTATTGATTAAATCAAAGAAACATTAAGAAGGATGAACAAAGATAAAATTCAACTTTTAAGAAGGGTGAGTATGATAACCGAGACGTTCTTGAATGTGGCGATACTAAGGAGTATTTTTGGAGTTTGGTCGCGTAAGTTAATTTATAAAACGTGAACCATATGAAATGAAATGAAGATAGTAAAGTCATTGAAAAAGGTACCTTAAGATTTAAGTCTCAAATATGAATCGTAATAACCAGAAACTTTAAGTCACATTGTAAATAAATTTATTAAATAAATATTATTGATATTGAAAACTTAATGACTGTAGACACTCGAAATTTTATTTTTCTATTACTAACCATGCAGGAGGGCAAAAGTGTCTTTTTACACCCCGGAGACAGTCCCGGAAGACTACAGTAAACCTCAAACCCCAGAGATAACCTCGTGGTATATCAAATCAAACCCCGAAAATAGCCCATGAGACATCAAATCAACCTCGGAGATAACCCCGAGGAAAAATAGAATCAATAGCAGTAAAACCTCGGAGACAACCCCGAGGGACAGCCAAAAGCCACCTCAACCCTAGAGACAATCCTGGGAGGGAAAAGAGGGAATGTTGACAACTCAACATCAACAAACAGTTATCCAACTGCAGATAAGGTCACAAAGAGCCATCGCAACAATCCCGAGTGCAAACTGCACAAGACAGCTCAACGGACTGCCTGCGAATACTTAAAGATGTTATTCTGGTCATGGACCAATCTTCCTAGATTTGAAAAAGGGCAAGCCCTATCTCAATGTGTAGCTCTCGAAAAAAGCTTTCCAGAATGGTATAACACACTTCCATAAGATTCATGGATTGCAAGTTATGAAGGTTTAAAGCAAACTGCAGGTCGATCAAGGGAACGTACTTCGAGGCGGCTGGTCGAGCCTTTAAATATCAGCCCCCAGCTCATTTTCAAAATAAGAGAGAAGAGAGAGATAGGGTCCAGGAGAGAAAATCTGAGATCTAGAGTGAGAAATAGCTCAAATCTTTCTTCAATCTTTGTAAATCTCTATTGTACACACTTATATTCATATATACTGCAACATATCAAGTTTTAACAGGTGGAAATCGAGTTTAAAGGCTCTAAAAACCGTTTGTTAGTGAATCTCGTGTCATAGTGTAAGATCTCTTCAGATCTGGCCTTATTTACTGCTTTAATATGTGTACAAGTGTTAGATATACATAGATCTTGCTTGGATGTGGTTAGATCTAGTTTTTAATCGTTCATTGCTTGTAAATAGTCAATATTTGAAGTGTATTGACTAGATTTATCCTAGATCTAGCCAGATCTAGCTTTTAACCGGTTCAAAAGTTGTAAAACCTGAACCGTTGAGCTAGAATGGCTAAGATCTGGATAGATCTAGTTTTCTTTCTAGTTTTTTGCAAATATTTAGCAACCACGTAACCCTAGAACTGTATCTAGAGGGAATGGGAAGCTTATTTACTCGCATATAAGGATTTAACCGATAAATCACTTGTTCGAGTAAAGTTTGTAAGTTAAATAGATGTTTTATGTCAATATCTATTGCATGCAAGCTTTTAAATGATATGACATGAGCCTAGGAACCATTCGGGTAAAGATTCAATCAATGAATCTAAAACTCGGTTCCCATGATGGACTTGTTTAAGTTGTACAGTTAGCTTGCAAATATTGTACATGTAAATCCAAGGCCTTAAAACGGTTATCCGGATTTAATGCTCTAAAATAGTGAAAAATCATGTATGTGGTGCTCGGGCTTACTTCGATGGCTTACATGCCCATAAAAGTCCGACCCTTGTAAATAGTTCATATTTAGCCTCGAAGATGCTTCGCATGTCGAGAAATAAAATCAAATAAAGTCGTCATTAGAATAAATTTGGAAGTATCAAAGGGACTCGATTTCTATTCGGGCAAAAAGGTTTGAAAACCAGATTTCAAAACCTCACTTTCATATCTTGCTTAAAAATGAATTTTATGTAAATCAAACCCTTTGTATATAGGTTCAAAGAGGTACAACACTACTTTCAAAACAAAACACAAAACACCTTTGCAAAACGAAAGTTTTCAACACACACACACACACAATGCATAAGGAATGAAAAAGTAGCGGTAACTATGTTTCACGGAAGTCCAAAAGTTGAGGGGTGCCTAACACCTTCTCCTCGCTTAAGCAAGCCCCCGAACTCTATGAAACTTGAGTTCCAGACCAATTAAATGGAGTCACATATTGGGCCATATTGAGAAAACCTTTCAAAACTCAGTTGAGTTGGTAAAACCATTTTAAACTCATACCAACTGGCGGCTCTGTCTAATTCAACCCAATCATTAAAATCAATCTTTTCAAATCATCGACGTGTATGTCGCTCTTTTCTAAAATACACCCTTTAAGGAAGATAAATAAAATCAACATAAAATAAATGGTAGAAAAACACCTAGAAAAGAAACAAAAAAAAAAGAATTATAGATGATGTGAAGAATTATAGAATTAATTTGCGAATCTCTGTAATGTTTGAATAATTATAGCTTAATGCTATGAAGATGGTGTACTATGAAATAGTACGAGATAACTCACGAGGAGTTATAGATGATGTGATACGAGGAATTCGTATCGAGCAAAAAGCAAGTTAATAGTAAGATAGAGTTAGGTGGAATTTCAATTGAGGACTCATGTGATGGCTGAGTTGTACAAATCTTTGTATGGGTGAGGGTTTTGTGCTTACACTCAGTTTATTATATTGATAATCATTGGAATATTGGTGTTGCTGTAATGACCCCAAAATTCATACAATTTAATTCTCAACTTTGGTTGTTAATAACACATCTACCTTCTGATTTTACATCATTATTCGATGTTAAACATTATAAAATAAATAATTTAAACTTTTATGTCTTCTTACTTTAATTCCCTGAATCAAAACCTTTTTCATCTACATGTCTTTGAATCAATCTTATTTTATGATTTGCTTTATCACTGTTATTATATAAAATTTTACATTTCAATCCGATAACCTTTACATATCAAATAACTCTAACTTTAGCTTTACAACTCAACATAAAACTATACATCATAAAACATTTAGTACATCTCATAAATCTTAATCATGGTATAAAGAAATAACAACTTTAGTTAAAATATTAATCTCCGTGTATTATTTTTGATCCACGTCATTCAAGTAGCACATAGTGTTACCTTCAATCCAAACCTGCAAAAATAGTTATTTGCAAGGTTGAGCTCGACAGTCCAGCAAAATCTAACAGTTTTCATGCATCACGTAGCACATAATAACATGCTCAACATATATCTCATAAACATTGGACTAACATAACATACATGCTACAGTTCATATAACAAGTATAAAGATTGAGTTCCTTACTCAATCAGCATGCTTTACTCAATCAACGTAGTCATAAGTTGACTTTAACATTTCATACATTCAACATACATATAACACATCATGCACTTTGCAATAAATATTTAAAACAGCTAATCACCAAGTTCACATAGCAAATAGGAACTGAAAGACTTGCCTTTACCGGCGTTTTACCAACACGCTAATACTTCACGTTCTAGCACAACCTACACTATATGTGAGATTGATAATAAACAAAATCAATACTTGATCTCATGGTCAAATTTATTCTAAGACCTTACTTTATCTTATTATCCTTTATAATATCTTTATAGACATCTAACTGTGTTTTATATACAACTCGGTTTTATTTTCATTTTCATCACCACATATGCTAGACTATCACACTTGTAGTTTAATGTGCGTATATCACACCATTTAATTATACCACTTTGGTTTCAAAAATGTATATTCAACATGTTGTTTACATGTTTAATTTTCCTTCAAAAATCAAAAATTGCCCTTTTCGATTTCTTTCCATTATTATTCTTCTATTATCATCTTTTCATACTCAGATATCCAATATTAGCCATTAGTTAGACACTTTGTATACCAAAGTTTAGAAATAATATTACTCTTAGGCATTTTATCGAGCACGTTATGTGCACACATTAACTTATCTCAACTCTTGATCTTAAATGGTTAATTATACATAGAATATGATAACACATATCTATACTTATTACATATGTCAAAACATATTTTTAATCATCAAAATATACCATCACCCAAAATCTTAATTATAAAACTCATCTTCACAATTTCTTTAACAAAACGTTGTTTTCGTTTTTAACGTAACTCCTTCGTTACATGTCCGTTTTTGTTCCTTCTTATATAGAAATAACCCTTACTCAATGTACTACAACTTCATCTAGGCCTTAAAGTCAGACCCTTATCCATCTAAACCAGATTTTGCAATTCATCAACTAGTCTAGAAAATTTCATTTTCTGGACATCCTTACTGAACAATTTATTTCAGACATGATCCGGCCCATAAAATGGCTCAATCTTGCGAGTCTGGCTAGTAAACATCCATATCTACAACTTTTCAGTTTAAAGTTTCTTCATTTTCAAAACACACAAATTTATATGAATTGTTCAAAGTCAGAAACCATAACAGTTTTGATTTTCTAGGCAGATTATTTTCCCTTCGGACCAGCCTTACTAAAACAGACATTGCAAGAAATCTACAAAGAGTTTCATGTGATTCCACTTTCAGAATATAGCTTACTTCCATATTTCGATTTGATATAAGACTCACTTTCTAACTCATTATACCTAAAGAGGTATGAATTTCACAAGATCTGTCCACAATTACTCAAAACCTACGAATTTTGTTCTTCAAATTTTCTTTCCATTTCATTTTCTTTCTTCTAATCCTCTTGTTTGATTCTTGATAATCCAAGATTAAACCAATACAAACAAGATTAAGCATGATCTACTACCCTAGAACATAAATCTACCCAAAAAAATCAAAGATTAAATAAGAGTTTAGAAGTTACCTTCTTCTAGCTTTTTTTTCTTCTTCTTCTAGCTCATTTCAATTCCTCTATTTATCTATCTCTCTCTATTTCTCTATTTCTCTCTTCCACCAAGACTCTTGCTATAAACAAAAACTCTAGAATTTCTTCTTGTGTAACTCCTCATTTGGGTAATAGTTTTGTTAATAATTAATATAATAGTAACCCCTACTAATAACATAAGGCTTATATTACAAAACTCTTGCATGCATGACCAATATCACATTAAGTCATCTTAGTAGCATAACCTCACTTTTCCATCATTAGTTAAGCAATCCAATGGTTAGGCTATTCATTATATATTATTATTATTATATTTACATATAACATACTAATGTCATACTTAAATATTACTTATTTTGTCACAAACTTTAAATAATTTAAAATTATTTTATTTTATTAACTCATTACAAACCTTCAATTAAACTTTAATTATAAAATGCACATCAATTATAAAATTATCTATCAAATTATAAATTTAATGTTATAAATTAAAAATCAATTAAACTTTAACATCAAATATTTATTATTCAATAAATAAATCAACTAAAATATTTATCTAACTCAAATAAATATTTTAATTAATTATAAAAATTACATTCGTTACATTTTTCCCTCCTTATTAGGATTTCGTCCTCGAAAACACCGAAATCTCTCTTACTTGGTTTTCATCTCGTTTCTTTTAGGAGTCTATTGTAGAACAACTTCAACGCATTACCTTAATATAGGTTTCTATATTTTCATTCCTCTCAACAATTCTTGAAAGTTATTATTTCATAACATTTACTTAGACTTAACTATATTCCGAGTATTATACATTCTTTAACTCATCCATTATCTTTTATTCAACTTATAAACACTCGGGATATCACATTCACCCCTTCTTCTAAGAATTTCTTCCTCGAATTTTTATTTATTAATCTTCATTCATTCGATTTATCAAAATAGATTTTATGTTACTCTTCATTTATTCATTGAGTTCTATAACAAAAATCCCTCCTCTAAGGATCTCCCCATCATCACCATAATCTTCACATCTCATTCTTCGAAGAACTTCATATTCTCTCTACATAATTCATCTCTTTCTTTATTTAGTTAATTTCTGATTTATTATAGTTTTCTTAATTCTCCCATCACCACATGTCATATTCTCCAACTTTTCTTTTCTAAGGAATACTCTCCTTTTCACTTCCATCTTCCAGAATAACAAGAATCTTCCACAATTGTTCAATAATTGGGAATTAGTATGAATAACTCAGGAATTTAAAAGATTCCAAATTATGTTGAGGGGTCATAAGACCTTGAACTCTTCTCTAGGTTTAATAGTGCATCACCACTATAAACCATCTTTAACAGAATGTTTAGCAATCACACAGACTGAAAACACTCTCTCTAGTACTCTGGGTGATCAACCTATCATACCCACTAACGTCAGCACAACGATATTACATCTTAACTTCAGAAAAGACTATATGCGTTACTTTCCGGAACCATTATCTCTGATAACATGTCCCCTTTTACAGGGTTGTTCACCTCAGCTTTTCAACATCTGAATCCACACCAAAACAATTTAATTTGGCATAACTTCTCAAGAAACGCTTGAATTTCATGAACATCTTTCAATATTTGTCTAGTTGAATCAAATAGCATAGACTTCTACAACAATTCGGACATCAATCGAAATATATATATATATATATATATATATATATATATATATATATATTCATATCTTAAAGAAACCTCAAAAATCTTTTTATGACGCCATGATACCGCATTGTATTTACAGTCCGTTTGAGGATTCCGTCATTTTGTGACTTTGTCATACTACATCATACCATAGTGGGATGACGATCCTTAGATCACATCCAACACTAGGAAATTCTGCATTGATAACTCCATCGTTTTTATCATCTTTGCACCAAGTTCCATGATGCATTAATGATATAAAATACATTTTGATATTTTCAAATTATTTTCGTCTAGCCGAAATAATTAGCATAGACTATTCTTTAAACAGTTCAAAAATTTTTGAAAATCAATTTTAGTGATATCATATCTCAAAAGGTAACGATGTGTCAATGTCCCGAAGTCCACACATACACATTTGTCATTATGCGTTGAGAGTAAAATTCATTTTAAAAGGCACATAATGCGAATTTAGCTTGATGTCAAAATTTGAAGTCTAGCATAGCTAGAAGATTTGGAAAAACTTATGTCTCCACTTTCTATAATTGATCCATTGCTTAATAATTCTATCTATTCCCATAATCCTCAATTCTTCATTCATAACTTAATTATACCCCAGTTCATCAAACTTACCGCACATTGGAAGTTCGGGACTTGCCACAATAATATGAGTTTAAGAACTTATCTAGTCGGACCATAGGCGTCCATTCATTTTGAGGGTTCAAAACATACCATATTATTATGAGTCACGAACTTACCATATGCATTAGTTTTAAGAACCGCGCTTAATCCTAATAATATCTGTCTAATCTTAATAGTTTCTAACTATCAAACATATACATGAGAAAAGAATCACCTTTTCGCCACATATACATTGATAACGCGACACCAACATTCCAATGATTATCAATATGATAAACTGAGTGCAAGCACAAAACCCTCGCCCATACAAAGATTTGTACAACTCAGCCATCACATGAGTCCTCAATTGAAATCCCACCTAACTCTATCTTGCTCTTTGCTCGATACGAATTCCTCATATAACATCATCTATAACTCCTCGTGCGTTATCTCATACTATTTCATAGTACTGCATCTTCATAGCATTAAGCTATAATTATTCAAACATTACAAACCATCTTTCTTTTATAACTTAAAATGATCATGTCGTGATCTTATTCTATAATCATCTCTCTTAAAATTCTTTTGTTAACTCGTGATCGCTTTTGTTTCACGATCCCCTTTCTTTCTTTCATTTACTGACATTATTCGTTATCTTGGCTATTGGAGTTAGGTAACTCCCATTTCTTATCTACATATCTCTTTAAGATTCTTCTTTGAATCTTCTTGTTTATAGAACAATTCCTGCTTTAAGAATTTCCAACTTCATTTATATTGCTCAACATTCCAATCGAGTTCCACATTTTCATCATACGTATCCATTTTCTACACTTGGTACACATCGAGTCTCTAATAGTTTCAATATGGTACGCTGAGTGGTTTCCCATAAACAACCAACAAACTAGGTTCCGAGTTGCTAGTTCAGATATATACCTCCATTTCTATGAAGGAATCGTTTAGCCCAGATACCATACATCAACTACTAAAGAGTACAATTGTACCATACTTAATTATAACCTTTTATTCTTAACTTCTTTATCATTCTCTTCTTATAGATATTATCTATTTATTATCACCTTTACATTCTTATTATTGTAACCCCAAAATTCATACAATTTAATTCTCAACTTTGGTCGTTAATAACACATCTACCTTCTTATTTTACATCATTATTCGATGCTAAACATTATAAAATACGAATAATTTAAACTTTTATGTCTTCTTACTTTAATTCCACTAATCAAAACCTTTATCATCTACATGTCTTTGAATCAATCTTATTTTATGATTCACTTTATCAACATTATTATATAAAATTTTACATTTCAATCTGATAACCTTTACATATCGAATAACTCTAACTTTAGCTTTACAACTCAACATAAAATTATACATCATAAAACATTTAGTACATCTCATGAATCTTAATCATGGTATAAAGAAATAACAACTTTAGTTAAAATATTAATCTCCGTGTATTATTTCTGATCCACGTCATTCAAGTAGCACATAGTGTTGCCTTCAATCCTTAACCTGCAAAAATAGTTATTTGCAAGGTAGAGCTCGACAGCCCAGCAAAATCTAACGGTTTTCATGCATCACGTAGCACATAATAACATGCTCAACATATATCTCATAAACATTGGACTAACATAACATACATGCTACAGTTCATATAACAAGTATAAAGATTGAGTTCCTTACTCAATCAGCATGCTTTACTCAATCAACGTAGTCATAAGTTGACTTTAACATTTCATACATTCAACATATATATAACACATCATGCTCTTTGTAATAAAGATTTAAAATAGACTAATCACCAAGTTCACATAGCAAATAGGAACTGAAAGACTTGCCTTTACTGGGCGTTTTACCCAACACGCTAATACTTCACGTCCTTGCACAACCTACACATCAGATGTGAGATTGATAATAAATAAAATCAATACTTGATCTCATGGTCAAATTTATTCTAAGACCTTACTTTATCTTATTATCCTTTATAATGTCTTTATAGACATCTAACTATTTTATATGCAACTCGATTTTATTTTCATTTTCATCACCACACATGCTAGACTATCACACTTGTAGTTTAATGTATGTATATCACACCATTTTATTATACCACTTTGGTTTCAAAATGCATATTCAACACATTGTTTACATGTTTAATTTTCCTTCAAAAATCAAAATTGCCCTTTTCGATTTCTTTCCATTATTATTCTTCTATTATCATCTTTTCATACTCAGATATCCAATATTAGCCATTAGTTAGACACTTTGTATACCAAAGTTTAGAAACAATATTACTCTTAGGCATTTTATCGAGCACGTTATGTGCACACACATTAACTTATCTCAACTCTTGATCTTAAATGGTTAATTATGCATAGAATATGATAACACATATCTATACTCATTACATATGTCAAAACATATTTTTAATCATCAAAATATACCATCACCCAAAATCTTAATTCAAATAATTATAAAACTCATCTTCACAATTTCTTTAACAAAACGTTGTTTTCGTTTTTAACGTAAACTCCTTCGTTACATGTCCGCTTTTTGTTCCTTCTTATATAGAATTAACCCTTACTCAAAGTACTACAACCTCATCTAGGCCTTAAAGTCAGACCCTTATCCATCTAAACCAGATTTTGCAATTCATCAACTAGTCTAGAAAATTTCATTTTTGGACATCCTTACTAAAAACAATTTATTTTGGACATGATCCGGTCCATAAAATGGCTCAATCTCTTGAGTCTAGCTAGTAAACTTCCATATCTACAACTTTTCAGGTTTAAAGTTTCTTCATTTTCAAAACACACAAATTTTATATGAATTGTTCAAAGTCGAAAACGTATAATAGCTTTGATTTTCTAGGCAAATTATTTTCCCTTCGACCAACCTTACTAAAAGACATTGCAAGAAATCTACAAAGAGTTTTCATGTGATTCCACTTTCGAAATATAGCTTACTTCCATATCTTTGATTTGATATAAGGCTCACTTTCTAACTCATTATACCCAAAAGAGGTATGAATTTCACAAGATTTGTCCACAATTACTCAAAACCTACGAATTTTGTTCTTCAAATTTTCTTTCCATTTCATTTTCTTTCTTGAATCCTCTTGTTTGATTCTTGATAATCCAAGATTAAACCAATACAAACAAGATTAAGCATGATCTACTACCCTAGAACATAAATCTACCCAAAAAAATCAAAGATTAAATAAGAGTTTAGAAGTTACCTTCTTCTAGCTTTTTCTTCTTCTTCTTCTTCTTCTTCTTCATTCTCTCTCATTCCTCTATTTCTCTCTATCTCTCTCAATTTCTCTTCTCTCTTCCACCAAGACTCTTGCACTATAAAAAAAACTCTAGGATTTCTTCTTGTGTAACTCCTCATTTGGGTAATAGTTATGTTAATAATTAATATAATAGTAACCCCTCACTAATAACATAAGGCTTATGTTACAAAACTCTTACATGCATGACCAATATCACATTAAGCCATCTTAGTAGCATAACCTCACTTTTCCATCATTAGTTAAGCAATCCAATGGTTAGGCTATTACTTCTATTCATTATATATTATATTATTACTTTACTATGACATATAACATATTTCTAATGTCACACTTAAATAATTTAAAATTATTTTATTAGTACAATCAATTAAACTTTAATAATAAAATGCACATCAATTATAAAATTATCTATCAAATTATAACGCTTAATTAAATTAAGCCATCATAACAACCAACATCAAATATTTATTATTCAATAAATAAATCAACTAAAATATTTATCTAACTCAAATAAATATTTTAATTAATTATAAAAATCACATTCATTACATTTTTCCCTCCTTATTAGGATTCCGTCCTCGGAATCACCGAAATCTCTCTTACCTAGTTTTCATCTCGTCTCTTTTAGAAGTCTATTGTAGAACAACTTCAACGCATTACCTTAACATAGTTCTATATTTTCTGCTCCTCTCAACAATTCTTGAAAGTTTTTATTTCATAACATTTACTTGAACTTAATTATATTTTAGTATTATATATTCTTTAACTCATCCATTTCTTTTATTCATCTTATCAAAACACTCGGGATATCACATTCACCCCTTCTTCTAAGAATTTCATCCTCAAAATTTTATTTATTAATCTTCATTCATTCGATCTATCAAAATAGATTTTATGTTAATACTTTTTTTTATTCATTGAGTTCTATAACAAAATCCTCCTCTAAGGATCTTTCCCATCATCATCATATTTCACATCTCATTCTTCTTCTAAGAACTTCATATTTCTCTCTAGATAATTCATCTCTTTCTTTATTTAGTTAATTTACGATTTATTATAGTTTTCTTAATTCTCCCATCACCATTCATATTCTCCAACTTTTCTTTTCTAAGGAATACTCTCCTTTTCACTTCCATCTTCCGAAATAATAAGAATCTTCCACAATTGTTCAATAATTGGGAAGCGGTATGAATAACTCGAGAATTTAAAAGATTCCAAATCATGTTGAGGGGTCATAAGACCTTGAACTCTTTCTTGGTTTAATAGTGCATCACCTCAATCCTTCACCATCTTTAACCAGAATGTTTATCAATCACAAAGACCTAAACACTCTCTCTCACGTACTCTAGGTGGCCAACTTATCGTACCCCTACGTTGTGTACAACGTAGTATCTTAACTTCAGAACGACTATATATGTTACTTTTTCGAACCATTGTCTCCGAAAACATGTCCCCCTTTAGGGGTTGTTCACCTCGACTTTTCAACATCCTAATCCACACCAAAACAATTTGGTTTGGCATAACTTTTCAATGAACGCTTTGAATTTCATGAACATCTTTCAATATTCGTCTAGTTGAATCAAATAGCATAGACTTCTACAACAATTCGGACATCAATCAAATATATATATATATATATATATATATATATATATATATATATATATTCTCATATCTTAAATAAAATCTCAAAATCTTTTTATGACGTCATGATACCGCATCATATTTACAAATCTGTTTGAGGATTCCGCCATTTTGTGACTTTGTCGTACTACATCATACCATAGTGGGCTGACGATCCTTAGATCACATCCAACACTAAGAAATTCTACATTGATAACTCCATCGTTTTTATCATCTTTGCACCAGGTTCCATGATGCATTAATGATATAAAATACATTTTGATATTTTCAAATCATTTTCGTCTAGCCGAAATAATTAGCATAGACTATTCTTTAAATAGTTCAAAAATCTTTGAAAATCGATTTTAGTGATATCATATCTCAACAGTAACGATGTGTCGATGTCCCAAGTCCACACATACACATTTGTCACCATGCGTTGAGAGTAAAAATTCATTTTAAAAGGCACATAGTGCAAATTTAGCTTGATGTCAAAAATTTGAAGTCTAGCATAGCTAGAAGATTTGGAAAACTTATGTCTCCACTTTCTATACTGATCCATTGCTTAATAATTCTATCTATTCCCATAATCCTCAATTCTTCATTCATAACTTAATTATACCCCGTTCATCAAACTTACCGCACATTGGAAGTTCGGGACTTGCCACAATAATATGAGTTTAAGAACTTATCCTAGTCGGACCATAAAGTCCCCATTCATTGGGGTTCAAAACATACCATATTATTATGAGTCACGAACTTACCATATGCATTAGTTTTAAGAACCGCGCCTAATCCTAATAATATATGTCTAATCTTAATAGTTTCTAACTATCAAACATACACATGAGAAAAGAATCACCTTTTTTTACCATATACATTGATAATAGCGACACCAACATTCCAATGATTATCAATAGATAAACCGAGTGCAAGCACAAAACCCTCGCCCATACAAAGATTTGTACAACTCAAACCATCACATGAGTCCTCAATTGAAATCCCACCTAACTCTATCTTACTCTTAACTTGCTTTTTTGCTCGATCTGAATTCCTCGTATCACATCATCTATAACTCCTCGTGAGTTATCTCGTATACTATTTCATAGTACTCCATCTTCATAGCATTAAGCTATAATTATTCAAACATTACTGAGACCATCTTTCTTTTATAACTTAAAATGATCACGTCGTGATCTTATTCTATAATCATCTCTCTTAAAATTCTTTTGTTAACTTCTCGTGATCGCTTTTGTTTTACGATCCCCTTTCTTTCCTTTCATTTACGACATTATTCGTTATCTTGGCTATTGGAGTTAGGTAACTCCCATTTCTTATCTACATATCTCTTCAAGATTCTTCTTTGAATCTTCTTGTTTATATAACAATTCCTGCTTTAAGAATTTCCAACTTCATTTACATTGCTCAACATTCCAATCGAGTTCCACATTTTCATCATACGTATCCATTTTCTACACTTGGTACACATCGAGTCTCTAATAGTTTCAATATGGTACGCTGAGTGGTTTCCCACAAACAACCAACAAACTAGGTTCCGAGTTGCTAGTTCGTATATACCTCCGCTCTATGAAGGAATCGTTTAGCCCAGATACCATACATCAACTACTAAAGAGTACAACTGTACCATACTTAACTATAACTTTTATTCTTAACTTCTTTATCATTCTCTTCTTATAGACATTGTCTATTTATTATCACCTTACATTCTTATTATTGGAGTTGGGTAACCCCATAACTCTGCGAGATTCTTCTTTGAATCCTCTCACGCATGTTTTAATCCCTTCTCTATACGTTTCTTAAATTACTTCTTATTGTTCAAACTCTATCTGAGCTTATTCTTTCATTATCTTCACATTCCTTCTCTAAGGTTATAGCCTACGTACTCCTACCTAAGTTTATAACCTCACAACTTTGATACCAAATATAAATGACCCCAAAATTCATACAATTTAATTCTCAACTTTGGTCGTTAATAACACATCTACCTTCCGATTTTACATCATTATTCGATGCTAAACATTATAAAATACTAATAATTTAAACTTTTATGTCTTCTTACTTTAATTCCTTGAATCAAAACCTTTATCATCTACATGTCTTTGAATCAATCTTATTTTATGATTCACTTTATCACTTATTATTATATAAAATTTTACATTTCAATCCAATAACCTTTACATATCAGATAACTCTAACTTTAGCTTTACAACTCAACATAAAACTATACATCATAAAACATTTAGTACATCTCATGAATCTTAATCATGGTATAAAGAAATAACAACTTTAGTTAAAATATTAATCTCCGTGTATTATTTCTTATCCACGTCATTCAAGTAGCACATAGTGTTACCTTCAATCCTTAACCTGCAAAAATGGTTATTTGCAAGGTTGAGCTCGACAGCCCAGCAAAATCTAACAGTTTTCATGCATCACGTAGCACATAATAACATGCTCAACATATATCTCATAAACATTGGACTAACATAACATACATGCTACAGTTCATATAACAAGTATAAAGATTGAGTTCCTTACTCAATCAGCATGCTTTACTCAATCAACGTAGTCATAAGTTGACTTTAACATTTCATACATTCAACATACATATAACACATCATGCACTTTGCAATAAAGATTTAAAACAGCTAATCACCAAGTTCACATAGCAAATAGGAACTGAAAGACTTGCCTTTACCGGCGTTTTACCAACACGCTAATACTTCGCGTCCTTGCACAACCTACACTGTATGTGAGATTGATAATAAATAAAATCAATACTCAATCTCATGGTCAAATTTATTCTAAGACCTTACTTTATCTTATTATCCTTTATAATGTCTTTATAGACATCTAACTATTTTATATGCAACTCGGTTTTATTTTCATTTTCATCACCACACATGCTAGACTATCGCACTTGTAGTTTAATGTGCGTATATCACACCATTTTATTATACCACTTTGGTTTCAAAAATGCATATTCAACACATTGTTTACATGTTTAATTTTCCTTCAAAAATCAAAAATTGCCCTTTTCGATTTCTTTCCATTATTATTCTTCTATTATCATCTTTTTCATACTTTCGATATCCAATATTAGCCATTAGTTAGACACTTTGTATACCAAAGTTTAGAAACAATATTACTCTTTTAGGCATTTTATCGAGCACGTTATATGCACACATTAACTTATCTCAACTCTTGATCTTAAATGGTTAATTATGCATAGAATATGATAACACATATCTATACTCATTACATATGTCAAAACATATTTTTAATCATCAAAATATACCATCACCCAAAATCTTAATTCAAATGTAATTATAAAACTCATCTTCACAATTTCTTTAACAAAACGTTGTTTTCGTTTTAACGTAACTCCTTCGTTACATGTCCGCTTTTGTTGCTTCTTATATAGAATTAACCCTTACTCAGTGTAATACAACCTCATCTAGGCCTTAAAGTCAGAACCTTATCCATCTAAACCAGATTCTGCAATTCATCAACTAGTCTAGAAAATTTCATTTTCTGGACATCCTTACTAAACAATTTATTTCGGACACGATTCGGTCCCTAAAATGGCTCAATCTCGGGTGTCTGCCTAGTAAACTTCCATATCTACAACTTTTTAGTTTAAAGTTTCTTCAGATTCAAAACACACAAATTTATATGAATTGTTCAAAGTCGAAAACCGTAATGCTTTTGATTTTCTGGGCATTATTTTCCTTCGGACCAAATTTACTACTAAAATAGACATTTCAAGAAATCTACAAAGAGTTTTCATGTGATTCCACTTTTTAAAATATAGCTTACTTCCATATCTTCGATTTGATATAAGGCTCACTTTCTAACTCATTATACCCAAAGAGGTATGAATTTCACAAGATCTCATCCCACAATTACTCAAAACCTACGAATTTTGTTCTTCAAATTTTCTTTCCATTTCATTTTCTTTCTTGAATCCTCTTGTTTGATTCTTGATAATCCAAGATTAAACCAATACAAACAAGATTAAGCATGATCTACTACCCTAGAGAACATAAATCTACCCAAAAAAAAGATCAAAGATTAAATAAGAGTTTAGAAGTTACCTTCTTCTAGCTTTTTCTTCTTCTTCTTCTTCTTCTTCTTCTTCTCTCTCTTCTTTCTCTCTATTTCTCTCTCTCTCTCTCTCTATTTCTCTATTTCTCTCTTCCACCAAGACTCTTGCTATAAAAAAAAACTCTAGAATTTCTTCTTGTGTAACTCCTCATTTGGGTAATAGTTATGTTAATAATTAATATAATAGTAACCCCCACTAATAACATAAAAAGCTTATGTTACAAAACTCTTACATGCATGATCAATATCACATTAAGCCATCTTAGTAGCATAACCTCACTTTTCCATCATTAGTTAAGCAATCCAATGGTTAGGCTATTCATTATATATTATTATTACTTTACTATGACATATAACATATTTCTAATGTCACACTTAAATAATTTAAAATTATTTTATTAGTACAATCAATTAAACTTTAATAATAAAATGCACATCAATTATAAAATTATCTATCAAATTATAACGCTTAATTAAATTAAGCCATAACAACCAACATCAAATATTTATTATTCAATAAATAAATCAACTAAAATAATTTATCTAACTCAAATAAATATTTTAATTAATTATAAAAATCACATAAAAGATTTGAAAATATCAAAATGTATTTTATATCATTAATGCATCATGGAACTTTGCAAAAGATGATAAAAAGCGATGGAGTTGTCGATGCGAGAATTTCTTAGTGTTGGATGTGATCTAAGGATCGTCACCCACTACTATATGTATGATGGAGTATGACAAAGTCACAAAATGACGGAATCCTCAAACGGACTGTAAATACAGTGCGGTATCATGACGTCATAAAAAGATTTTTGAGATCTTTTTTTTGATATGGGAATATATATATATATATATATATGTGTATATGTATATTTCGATTGATGTCTGAATTGTTGTAGAAGTCTATGCTTTTTGATTCAGCTAGACGATTATTGAAAGATGATCATGAAATTTAAACGCTCATTTAAAAGTTATGCCAAACCAAATTGTTTTGGTGCGGATTTAGATGTTGAAAAGTTGAGGTGAACAACCCTATAAGGGGACATGTTTTTGGGGACAATGGTTCCGAGCGTAACGCATATAGTCGTTACAAAACAACTGCGTTGCTACCAACGTGAGTGGTACAATAGTCATTTGCCACCTAGTGTACGCGAGGAGGAGGATGTTTTCGAGTCTTTGTGATTGATAAACACTCTGATTTGCAGTGTGAAGGATTGAGTTGAAGCACTAGTAAACTGAGAATAGAGTTCACGGTCTTGTGACCCCTCCGCATGATTTGGAATCTTTTAAATACGTGTTATTCATATCGCTTCCCAATTATTGAGCAATTGTGGAAGATTATTGTTATTCAAGAAAGAAATAAAATTTCAGAAAAGAAGAAATATGTGAAACTCTTAGATGATGAAGAGGTGATGAATATGGTGATCTTAGAAAGATCCTTAGAGAAAAAATTTGGTTCTGAAACCTAATGAATGAATAAAGTATTAATGTAAAATCTACTTTGATAGATTGAATGAATAAAGATTAATAAAATTTCGAAGACGAAATTCTTAGAAGAATGGGTGAATGTAATATCCCTAGTGTTTATAATAACGATCCTTAGAGAGGAAAATGAATGGGTTAAAGAATATATAATACTCAAAATATAATTGAGTTTAAGTGAAAGTTATTAAAAATAAACCTAGAAGTTGTTGAAGAAATGAATGTAGTAGAAAATATAAAACTTATATTAAGGTAAAATGTTGAAGTTGAAAAACTTAGTAAGGTAGGGTTTGGCGATTCCGAGGACGGAATCCTTATAAGGGGGAAAGGATGTGACAACCTGAATTTTTATAAGTTATTAAAATAGAAATTTAATAATTAAAATTCTTATTATGAGATGCTTTGAGTTTGAGTATGTATATATACGTGCTATATATTTTAAAATATGTGATCTGGTGTGAAGAGAAATATATATTAATATATAGGGAAAGTGAGGTTTAATAGTACCCTGAGTTATTTGTTTAATCTGTATTTTTAATTCTTGGGACAAAATCTTTGTAAAGAGGGAAGAATGTGACAATCCAAGATTTTAGTTATTGTAATTTAAAATATTTATTAAATGAAATAAATATTTTATTGATATGGTTATTATTAGTAAATATTTATGACTAGATAATATTCTAAATTAAATTAATTTATAATTTAGAGAGTTGTAATATAACATGAGATGTTATATGGTGGTTTTAATTTAATAATTTAAGATGGTATGATAAGTTATTAAATAAAAATTATAATGAGATTATAATTTTGTGATATTTGTTTAAGTGGAATATTTATTTTAAATATTGTATGTGTAATTAATTTATTTGATTATTATTGGATATGGAAATCCAAATAAACAGTATGTGATTATAAATTATAAACTAAATTGTTTATTAAAATAATTGAGGTAGTTTTAAATTGATTTAACCCAAACAAGGCTTAAAATATTAAGTCTTTATATTTTAAAGACTTTTTGCCAAACAAAGCCTTATGGCTTTTGAATTTTTAATATGTGAATTATAATAATATAAATAAATAAATAAATATTTATAACTGATGATTTATTAGGATCATTAGTATAACGGCGGTTTTTGAACATTTGAAACTTTGCGTTGTCTGGAGTTATATTTGGTTTAGCATACTGAGTTTTGAGAGAGCCTGAAAGAGAATCAAGAGAGAAAGTTCTGAGTTTATCAAGTAATTAGCAGTTGTTTATCAAGGATTTCTTAAGGAACAAAAGGTATTTTCCATAATCTCCATAGTATATATATATATGAGTTACGACAAAATTTTCTTATATTCTGTGAAATCAAATTGTGGAATTGTGGAGATATATAATTGGTAATTGTGATGATACGCGTTTATGATGCTAGAGTTTATGTTTAGATAGGAAATCGTATGCATATTACAGTTAAAAGGAAGAGAATAATGTCAGTGAATATTTTTTTCATATGGTTCATGAAAAGTACCAATTTTGATGATCAATTCGTATGTTAAACTGTAAATTGAAGCTTGTTTATACTAGTTCATTAAGAAACGAAGATAGCGTAGTTTGAACAAAGTGATTCGGTGTAAAATTGTAATCACAGTGTTGATTTTTGTAGAGGATGTCAAAAATTGAGTTTTTATATGAAAATGAGGAATTTGAGAAATTAACCTAGCTTAAATTGTTGTTAAATGGTTTTAATTGGTGGAATATGTTCACAAATATGTTTGTGATAGTTCTATACCATTTTACATGTTATTATTCTTTGTTTGGTGGGTGAAATTAAGTGTTAGTTGGCTTAAGAAAACTACCGTAGTCATATTCATAAATGGAGTGCTGTCGTAGCAGAAGCCTTGACCGCCTGATCTCTTAGCGGCAAGGCCAAGACGATCGATAGATAAAACCTGGCGTGGTCGCGCCAGGTTCCCGATTCGATGTGAAGTCTGCTAATTCTGCATACTTTGAACGTTCAATGTAACTTAGCTTAATATTAGGTTAATGTGAGAATCATGTAACAACAAGGTTAACCAAAGTCATGTTAGGTGGATTGTAAATTCAAAGTTGTAAAAGTGATTAGTAAGTTATGAACGTATTATGCGTAACTTAGTATACACAATGAATGTTAGACAAGTGTTGTGAAGTCAACACTTGGAATTTTTGAAATGTAAATGGTAATGTAAGACTTGTACCGAAATAACAAGTTTAACTAGAAATGAGTGTTATGTTGGAAAAAGGATGTTAGTGCATTGTGTATTGATTAATAAGAAGGGTTATGAGTTGTAGAGTAAAGTTTACATTATAGCTACTATGCGTTACTAGGTGACTAATAGTTAATGTGAATAATGATATAACTGTGTAGGAATACACGAAGTGCAGATAAGCGATAAGCATTTAAGTCGTAGTTCATAAACTACGAATCAGGCAAGTCTTTCAGTTCCTATTTGTTATGTAAGCTTGATGATTAACTGTTTTAAATCTTTATTGCAAATAACATGATGTGTTATATTTATGTTGAAAGAATGAAACGTTAAAGTCAACTTATGACTACGTTGATTGAGTAAAGCATGTTGATTGAGTAAGGAACTCAATCTTTATACTTGTTATATGAACTGTAGCCTTTATGTTATGATAGTCCAATTTTTAAGAGGTATATGCTGAGCATGTTATTATGTGCTACATGATGCATGAAAACTGTTAGATTGTGCTGGGCTGTCGAGCTCAACCTTGCAAATAATCATTTTTGCAGGTTAAGGATTGAAGGTAACACTATGTTCTACTTGAATGACGTGGATCAAAAATAATACACGAAGATTAATATTTTAGATAAAGATTGTTATTTCTTTACACCATGATTAAGGTTCATGAGATGTATTTAATGTTTTATGATGTATATGTTATGTTCAGTTGTAAAGTTAAAGTTTGGGTTGTCCATTGTATAAAGGATATCGATTTGATATGTAAGTATATATATGTTAACTCTGATAAAGTGAATCATGGATTATATATGATTCAATGACATGTAGATGATAAAGGTTTTGATTCAGGGAATTAAAGTAAGAAGATAGAAAAGTTTAAATTAATCCGCATTTTATTAAGTTTAACATTAAATAATGATGTAAAATCAGAAGTTAGACGTATTATTAACGACCGAAGTCGATAATTAAATTGTATGAATTTTGGGGTCGTTACAACAGGCACATGTCCAAGATAATCCTCTGCCTCAACATAATGAGGAAGGAGTAAACATGATCAACGTAGGGAGTGGAGAATGTTCCAAATACCTTAAATATATTGGAGAATCGTCAAATAACCTCGCAAAGATAGGTTATTCAGAAGGACAACCTTTAGTAGAGCGGGAGCTAAAATCCATCAAAGAGATGATCGATCAATTGGCAGAATTGATGTTATATCAACATCAAATAACTAGGCAGTTGATAAGCCAGATCAGTCAGAAGCAAACAAACTCTTCTCCACCTATAGTCCTCCCAATTGCAATGAGGGATCATTATAGATTCCAAGAGCATGAAACACGGGCAGATAAAGTTGCAAGGGAAGAGAGATTCTAAGCTCGTAGAGCGTTTGCTGCTAAAAGGAAGTTCACTCCTCTTAACCAATCCAGAGAGGAAATTTTATAGATGTTGATCAATGAATGAAAGAACATATTTGTTACCCCCAATGGACACCCGATCAAGGAGGTTCGATGCTACTAAGATATGCCAATACCACTCCAACACTCCTGGTCATGACACAGAAGGTTGTTGGGCACTTCGTCACCTAATCCATAATCTAATTGATAATGGTGATTTACAAATGATAAACAGTGACGATACCGGGTATGAAGAAGAGGAGATATTTCCTCCCGGAACACAGAAATAGAGGGAAGTTGTAGCAGTCATTTCCTCTGAAGGAGACATGTATGCAGCACCTTTAGTAATTCAAGGAATGGGGGATAAAAGAGGAAAGAATCCTATGAAGATATCTTCACCAGAATCACTGATGTTGTCATATCTACTCCAATATCCCATTATCAGTTTGAAAAAAGTCCCATGGAACTATGGGGAGATTGCAAGATCAACATCAGATTGTACCACTGTCCTACCAAAGGATAATCCGTTGTTTTTATCGCAACGCGTGACAACAAAGCCCATTATCAAAACCTCGGGCAAAGTACCCGAGAAGAAGGATGCAGAATTCCTCAACAAAATGGGGACATAATGAAGCAAAAGCATTGCAACATTTAAAAGAAGATCCCGTGTAGATCTCCATTATGGATTTAATCTTATCCTCAGAAGATCATTGTAAAATTCTGGTGCAAGTACTGGAAGAAGCACACCTGCCAAGAACGTTAGACACTAAAAATTTCCAACACTTGATAGATCACATTCTTAGCAGTAATGTTGACGAAGAACGGAAAGAACAAAGAATTTACTAGCGTAAATTCTTAGAACACAAATTGAAATCCACCAGAAAAAATAATACGATATCAATTGTAAAAGATAATAACCATCCTTCTCTCAACCCACAAGCCAAATTTATATAGCTAACAAAACTTTATGCCCAAGTCACTCTAGAATCTTCCTAGAAATACGAAAACAAATCCTAACAAACTTCCTAAAATTATAGAAATAAAATCATAATAGGTAACAACTTAATTATAAAAGATTTACTACCTAGTAAAATATTATTACCATAAAAGAACTAAATAATAATAATGATAATAATAACTAATCCAGTCTTCCCGAAGTTATGATGCCAATTCCGAAGAAGTTTCGATCTCCCGAAGAGATGATGCCATCTCCGAACCCGAAGACATCTCCCGAAGCCAATCGAACCTAGCTCTTCGGGACCAGCTCCGATCTTTGGGAATTATGGATGTTTCCTCGGGCCAGTTCTCCTTTCTCGTTTCCTATCTAACTCATCCTCAAACTCCAAAGCTTGTTGTCCTACAGCAGTCCTTCCCACCTGCGAAGAACATCGTCACAGAACTCATAAAGGTCGGATACATTAAAAGTATAAGATATGTTCATCTCAGTAGGTACGTCGATCACGTAGGCATTATCATTGATCTTCTTGATTACTTTGTACGGACCGTACTTACTCGATTTCAACTTATTATAGGTACCGATTGGAAACGTTTCCTTTCGCAAAAATACCATAACTTGATCACCCTCTTCAAATAACTCCGAGCGCCTCTTGGCATCGATTACGGCTTTATACTTCTTATTTTTCTCCTCCAACCTAGCTTTCACTTCGGCCTGAACATCACGAACTTGTTCAACCAAGTTTTCAGCATCAAAATTGTTCCTAGCAACCTTGGGAAGACGTGTCAAATCTAACACATGTTTAGGAGACTACTGGTACACTAAAGCAAAAGGAGACTGTCCTGTAGTAGTGTGAGTAGCATTATTATATGCAAACTCAGCATGTGCTAACGCCACATCCCACTACTTCGGCTTATCACCACAAATACTCCGAATCAAATTCCCTAGCATTCGGTTCAGATTTTCGGTCTATCCATCAATCTGTGGATGTACAATGCTACTGAACTTCAAAGTAGTATCCATCCGTCACCATAGTGTGATCCAAAAATGGCTAAGGAACTTCGAATCTCTATCAAAAGTAATAGATTGAGGAACCCCATGTAGACGAACTACTTCCCGAAAGAACAACTAAGCCACATGGGATGCATCTGAGGTCTTCCGACAAGGAATGAAATGTCCCATCTTTGAGAACCGATCAACCACAACAAATACAGAGTCCACTCCTTGTTGAGTTCGAGGAAGACCTAGAACAAAATCCATCAACAGATCTTCCCAAATAGCACTCGGTACTGGTAGAGGCATGTAAAGGCCTGTGTTCTAAGCTTGACCCTTCGCAGTCTGACACACATAATATGCACTATATGAATTTTGAGAATGAAATTAAACAGAAAAGCAAGAAAGGCAGTTGAAAATATAACTGAAACTTGAGAGGCATGAAAAAGTGCATGATTTATATGCACTATATGTTCCTCGATCAATTCATCTCTTGCTATAAAATTGAACCATTTTACTGCAAATATACAAATATGACCGCTTAAACTGCCAAGAATGAGAGTAGCTTTCAAGATAATGAAGAACTTGATAAACTAATTGCCCTCACTACCTTCCTTAGTGTCAATAATATCTGATGCTCAACAAAGTGGCTAGGCTGTTGTAATACTAGGAATGAGTTGGAGAAACTTCACCTTTCTGACCAACTACTGGGTCCACTTCAGACATGTTAACAGATGAATCAACTTTCAACATCTGCATCTCAAGTGTCGGAAGAGCTGGAGGTTTTATCCTTCTTGTCACCGTCATATTTAATCCTTCTGTTGTGTGAATTGTTGCTCCTGTAGTCATTTTGACCTATATGCATGTCACCTTTTTGGTTAGATCATTTAAACAGTTGTATATAATAGAATATAATACAAAGTGCATGTGAAATGAGTAACCGCACTATTTGTTCAATTATAATTGTGTGAGAGAGAGAGTGAGAGAGGTGGAAAGAAATGTAGGGAAAGAGGAAGTTGAGCAAGTAGGTAGTTAAATGGCATATAAAAATAGCTAAATGACCTTGTATGCATCTGCCATTCAAAAATCTCTCTTTCGAAGTGTTAATTGATGGTTTGATTACTGTATTAGGCATCGATTTACATTCTAGTTACTGAATCTTTTTTTATTACAAAGGCATTATTATACTCAAAAAAAGGTTACAAACTAATCATTACTCAATATTCCATTCAAAAAATTGACGAAAGTGCTGAATAGACTAACGTTTAATAGTTGTCATATGGGGTATGGCAGGTGGGTCTTTGTTACATGGAGGATTAATTGATGTTTTGGTTATTGTACTAAGGACCGATTTTCATTTTGGTTACTGAACTTTTTTTGTTACAAAGACATTACTGTACTCAAAAAAATGTTACAAACTAGTCATTAGTTAATTGACGTGTGAGTTAATTATTGATGTGTCACATCACTAACAACTAACTCGCACATTAGCTTTTCCTACTCACGTAATATGCAAAGTTTAGCACTTTCTTCAACTTTTTGGTCGAAAAGTTAAGTAATGATTAGTTTATAATATTTTTTGAGTACAGTAATGATTTGGTAATTTAAAAAAGATTCAGTAATCAAAATGAAAATCGACTCCAAGTAGAGAACATCAATTAACCATCCACGTAACAGGGTCCCACCTACCACATATTCAAGTACCCCACATGACAGCGGTTAAACGTTAGTCTATTCAGCACTTCCGTCAATTTTTAGGACGGAATGTTAAGTAATGGCTAGTTTGTAATATTTTTTTTAGTATAGTAATGTCTTTATAAAAAAAAATTCAGTACCCAAAATAAAAATCAACCCCTAATACACTTACCAAAACATCAATTAACCCCTCTTTTGAAGTGGCAAGCCACAAGTGTAATGAATAGCTTAAACAACAAGTAAAACAAAACATCTAGGCATCGATGGATTTCAAACAACAGCACCCTATAAATGTTACTCATCTCAAGCTATGTCAAATCACCATGCTAACATAAATGGACCCAAATTACACAGGTTTGTTTGTGTTGACAAAACACTAAAACAAACAACTCACCTGAGGTGCCCCAAGTGCCATTTGAAAGTTGAATCGCCGAACAAGCATTGCAACTGCTACTATAGCCTGTGAATCAGTACATTTTAACATTTTATTTTTCTTTAAAGATGACTTGTATGGTTCTCACAAGACAAAACACATAGTACATAATAAATGAAAGAAATTTACCTCAAATGATGCAAACATGTCTCCTACACATTTCCTTGGTCCTCCACCAAAGGGTAAATAACTGAAAGAATAAACCAAACATTCAATGATTTGGCAACATGTGAAAATTTAAAAACTATACATTATTATGTATAAGTAGCACCAAAGATAGATTCTTAATAATTTAAGAAGTCGGAAGGTATCATGCAAGCATCCATTGAAGGAATCAACAAAATCATAGATGATGCTTTCTATTAAATTATGTTACCTCGTCTCTCAACTAACCGACAGGTAACATCGCTAAAACAAATTAGCCTACGTTATAAAATTACACAAGAAAGAAACTACGAAAGCATGAGACATGAAAGCGGCCTTCAGAAGTACAAAAGAGAAGGTCAAATATTTTTTTATCTATGCGATAGATCCATATGTGGATTACCAAAAGATGGGATCATAGGGACATTTTCAGCATGAATATACAATTTTTTAAACACGTAGTACACATGACACCCTAAACTAAATTCCCTAACAGTGATATGCTCTGGCATCAATCTTAATCTGCTGGACATAAGGTAGTTTCCACAGAGATGGCAGTTCCCATCTTTTTTTGTTCGTTTTCTTTTTTCTTTTTCCTTCATTTTAATTTTAGATAAAAGAAGTAGTTTAGTGAAAGACGAAAAAGACATCAGAGGTGGACAAGCAGTCCACCATAAAGAACACTAAAAAACGGACAATACATGTCCTAGACAGCATCCTAATCCCTATAAACATCAGCAATAGCTGCTCCATGGTCGCCTTGACCAGGCTCTTCACCGTAGAACTTTTACCCATTCAACTGTAGCACAGCTAGACTTTCATCCCTTCCACTAGAACCAAAGTCATAGGCTCATAAAGAAAGGCAGACCCCGACTTCACTAAACAATGCAAGCAAGGAACTTCACAAACTTCATGGGACAAAGAAGAAAAAGATGAACATGACAGTCCAAAATTTGCTAACAGATAACATAAATATCTGGGAAGAACATGCTGGGGTTGGCATCTTACTTGATAAATCTGTGATGCCAAAGCATTTACCTCACTTCTATCAGTTGAATGTTATTTCTTACCCATCACAAACGGACGTAGTTCTTTTCTTTTTCTTTTTTTCTTAATTAGAAACACATGTAGGAATTATTATACCCTCTTTCAAACATATATTGTAGCTTGGAGATGCACCATCTCATACATAATTGCCGTTTATAGTTTCTTATCATTCCCGATAAAGAAACTAGAAGAGTAGAGGTGAAACAGGTAACAACATATCAACAATATGCTAGCTGGCATATCCAAGCTAACCTATATAGTATGGGGAGGATAGACATAATAACCTTGTATACCGGCTATCAATTAGGAGGTTACTTATCTGAAATGAATCATAATTAATGATAATTAACTCCCAGATTTCTCAGTACCATGTTAAACAGTCTGTCAAGTCTGTCAGAAAACAGTTCCCGACGGGCCCCACCGAAAAGGCTACCAAAGCATCTGCAGTTCCATGTCACCCTCTGAGGGATTCAACACACTCATTAACATCCCTCACCATCCATTATAATTGTCCACGAAGGAGCCAAAGACAAAGCCTTGTCAATCACCATCAAAGTAGGCCAAAATTCGCCAAGTATGTGAAGCTGACAAAAAATTGGCCAAATATAGTAGACCTCAGCCACCATGAGGAGGAGCCCCATGACATCGTCTAGTGCCCACCTCACACTTCAAGAAGCAACCAAGAAGGGCTAAAGAAAATATTCCAAACAAGAAAGGCATAAAGGCATACAACTAAGGCAACTAGGAAGTAAAGGAGGACAAAAAGGAGGGGAGTCCCCTAGGGTCGGCCCATAGGGGTCAACCAGTAGGGAAGCCTACCAAAGGTTTCCCATCACACCTCACTCTCCCTTTCATTCCCTACACTTGAGTCAAATCCAAACAAGTTATGCAAGAAGATCCAAGATATGAAGGAGCAAGGTAAGAAGCCACTATGAGGTGAAGTAACCCCGTATGGGTCGGGCTATAGGGCTCCTGATAAGTAGGTTTCATACATACGAATCAAGTATTAATTGACTAGTAATGTTGCTTATTTCCATGAGTTTTAGTGTCTTTTCATGCATTTTTGTCACTTTTGTAGGATCTATGCTTGGGAGCTGTTTGGCGACAATTGGTATGGAACAGCATTGAGGAAACTGCAGATCAAGGGCAGCGCGGCCGCGCCCAAAGACAGCACAAAGGTAGCGCAACCGCGCAAGTTCGGGAGTTGACCAAGTTTGACTTTTCATTTAAACAGTGCAATCGAGTTGTAACGTGAAGAGGATTCATAGTAGGACTAGGATTAGTTTCAGAGACTATATATAGTTATTTTTATTTAGTTCTAAGGGACTCGATTAGATTTTAGATATTCCATTAGAGTTAGGATTTAAAACCCTAGTTTGAGATTCAGACGTGGAGACTTGAAGCTATTGTGAAAGCACAAAAGATCCCAGGCAGGAGCTGAAGGAAAGACTCAAGGATTTCGTCTACAGATTATATTCTCTTCCTTATCTTTTATTTTGTATTTTGAATGCTTTATCAATTGTGGATCATAAATTTTACTTCAATTATGAATTAATTTCTATTTAAGATTGCAACGGATCTTATTGTATAACTTATTTTAGTATGCTTCTCTGTTAATTATTGTGATCTATTCTCGATTGTCTATTGTGATTTGAACTTAATTGATTAATTGTTTGATCAACAATTACCGTGATAACCTATATGAACTTGGGAAACGGGTTATAGATTTAGGTCTGATCATAATAGCATGTGATTGTGTTTTCTGCATTGTGATGGAATTCATAATTTGTGTTTAAGATAGAGATATACCTACACACCGCGTGTAATCTGATAAGGAACATGTGCTTTAAATCCTCTTTAATTGTAATTCACATAGGAATATAGTGAATTAGTTAATTAGGGTGTTCAATACAATTCTATCAACTATGGATTTAGACTAATATGTTTTTAATGCATCGAAAGGTGGTTATAAATACTGATGAGTTCCTGATTAACAGTCCAGAATAGTGAACATAATTAATGGGAAATGTATTAATATAAGTGAAGCAATAAGTGAAGTTGTACTTGATAATTATTATTAAATAATTCTTTGTGGGAACGATACTTTATTTATCACTTTATTACTTGTTGACCGTGTATACTTCCACGTATTCATTAATTGCTAAATCTATTAACAACTCCTCCCTCATGAGGGGCTTCCCCAATTCCGTTAACCAAGTTCTCAACACTTGGTCAAAAACATATGGAGCTGTAAGTAAGAAAATTTCAAGGCAAGAAGAAAGCAATCAAGCAAATGAGGAATAAAGAAAAGAAATTGGAGGGGCTCACACTCCTAAATTTGGCTCAAGTTCAAGGGCATTGGAGGTTGATTCCAAGATCATGAATGCGTTGCAAATGAACGTGCCAAGCCAGAAAACAAAAGGAGAAAAAATGGGTTTTACGGGGTGACCTTGATTTCTCAGACTCGAAGCCAATTCTAGCTGTTGCCACCCTCTCTGAGATTTAAAAATGGCTTTATGTCATTCCAGTATACTGCCACCCCATTGCCTGATTCAAAGGTAAGCGGTCACCCCGGAATCTGGGATTTTGTTTGACTCATTTTTGCAAGATTTGGACGCGGACTTGTCCCATAATTTAAGGATTTCCACAATATTTTCAGATTTCTATTGTAATTAGGATACTTTTAAATGGGGGTTTGATTCTAAATAAATTGTTATTTCCTTATATAACTTTATGGTTTCATATCTAGTATAAATAAGTTTTGATGAATGTAATTCATATACAATTCAGGTTTTATCAATATACTTGTCAGAGTATTCTCTATTTTGGCTCTTTGAAGAATTCCTAAGTTATTTTCTTAGTTTTTCTTTGAGATTCAATTTTGACTTATCATACAACAATACATAGTTGTGTGTGGCGTCTTCTACCGCATCAATCGTCAATTGTACCAAGATTACCGCTTACATATAAGAGGGGTTAAGGTGTTAGGGTGTTGTGAGTGATTCAACTTCATAGCTTGCTAAGTCTTCTAGCGATTTATCTATCTTTATTTTTTGTGTTTGAATATATAGTCAAAAAAAATCTGTGAGTATTAAAAAAAATTATATAGAAAATATAAATTCAGTTGTATTTTGATTGCTTGCTATCGTTGAGATTCATACCTTCTATATTTTTGTTTCGTGATAAGTTATTTTTGAATTGATTAGTAAAGCTGTGAATTTTGCTGGGTGAATTCGAAAATAACATATTAGAGAGAATATTCGGAGGTAAAAGTCAAGAGTAGTGAGTTTAATTGAGGATAAAAGCCAAGTTTGAGTGCATACACGAGTGAAACATTAATTCGAGCGAAAACACGAAAAGGAGTGGTGAGAAAATTGTTTTCTACTAACCCTTGTTTTGCAGCAAAAATATGTCAACAAATTTTGATTCGAATTTCATGATGGAGGCTAGGGCTGAGCAAAAAACGGATATAACCGAATAACCGAATTATTTCGGTTATTACCGAAATAATATTTCGGTATTTGGGGTTTTATACGGTTACTGAAATTTTGGTATTCAGTTAACCGAATACCCGAATAGATCAGTCTCTCTCCCGATAACCCAGCATTCCTAAAAGATGAATTGAGAATTGTCCCAAGATAGTGGAATATGTATTGAAGGAATATAATGGGCAGCATTTCTTTTTAATCATGCTAGACCACATTGGTAAGAGAGTTATTATTTAATACTCCCTCCATCCCAGGATAAAAGTCCTGGTGGACTTTTCACGCATATTAAGATGAATGAAATGACAAAATTGCCCATAATAATGTCATTAAATATGGAGAGAGAATTAGAATAAGAAAAGTATGAGATATTTAATGCTACGAGTATAATAGGAAAATATGTGTAAAAGTTTGGTTATTAAAGGAAAATTGACATTTAACATGGGACTACCTAAAATAATAATAAGGACTTTTATCATGGGACGGAGGAAGTAGCATTAAACAATTCTTATCTATGATGAGATGTGGGAGAAGTTGGAGGATGGGATAGTATTAATATTATATTTATTGCATTGAAAATTCTGTCCATGCTGATAATGTGCAAGGAATGAGAATCCTGCCCAAATTGAAATGATTTTTTTTTTTGATAAAGTGGAACTTAATTTCGGTTATTAACCGAATTTTTAATTCGGTTATTCTTAAATTCGGTAATTCGGTTATTCTTAAATTCAGTTAGTTATTCGAATAGTGAAATTTAGAAGATTTCGGTATTCGGCTATATCCGAATAAGCTATTCGGTTCGAATATAACCGAATTGCTCACCCCTAATAGAGGCCATGATGAAAGAATTCTCCAGACAATTGGGCATGACAATGGAGCAGGTGCACAAGCGCATCGACCAAATAAGTGACACCCGAGGGGAACATTCTCAAAACACTCCTGGTGGGTGTCAAAAAGGAAGAGCACAACAAAGAGGTGTTAGAGCTAAGGAAGAGGCGTACTATAAGGGTAGATTTAGCGAAGAGGAGGACCGTGAATCCGACTTCATTCATCGGAGGCATGGAGCGAGAAATATAGGAGGTCGGAATAGAGAAGACAACAACTTGGATAGTATTAAAACGAAAATTTCATCTTTTCAAGGTAGAAGTGATCCCGAGGCAAACCTCGAGTGGGAGAAGAAAATGGAATGGGTTTTTGACTGTCACAATTATTCAGAACTCAAGAAAGTCAAACTTGCCGCTACATATTTTCAAATTATGCAACTATTTGGTGGGATAAGCTGATGACTAGTCGAAAGAGATGTGGGGAACGTCCGATTGAAACTTGGGTGGAGATGAAGGCGGTGATGAAAAAGAGGTTCGTGCCTAGCACTACCACCGAGATTTGTTCCGAAGTTTGCAGAATTTGAAGCAACGAAGTAGGAGTGTAGAGGACTACTTCAAAGAGATGGATGGCCACGACTAGTATAGATGAAGATAGTGAGGCGACAATGGCTCAATTTTCAGCATGGTTAAATTGGAAGATCTGCAACAACATTATGTGGAATTAGAGGATATGGTACACATGACTATCAAAATTGAGAAACAACTCAAGAAGAAAGGTGGCCAACGATCAAATCCTACCACAGGCTCAGCATAGAAATCCAATGTTGTGAAGCGTGAGGAGAAGCCGGTCGTGAACAAACCCAAAGTGGAGGTCAAGCAAGGAACGACTAACTGGGGATTGTAAGGTAAAACTGAACCTTCTTTTTAGTCGTAATCGAGATATCGTATGTTTTAAATGTGAAGGCAGGAGACATATTTCGAGTTGATGTCCAAATCAAAAAACTATGTTATAGCTTGACAATGGAGAAGTGGAGACCGAGGGAGAAGATAGTGACACCGATTTTATGCCACCATTAGAGGAGGTAGATGATAAGGAGGTTGTTATACATGGTGCAGTTTTGGTTACTAGGAGATCGCTTAGTACGCAGGTGAAAGAGGAAAGTAGTGAACAACAGAAAAGTCTTTTCCATACTAAGATGTCTTGTGAATGGGAAGATTTGTTGTGTTGTGATAGATGGAGGCAGTTGTTCCAATGTGGCGAGTACTACCATGGTGGAGAAATTGAGGTTATCTACATCTAAGCATCCACAGCCGTATCGTTGCAATTATCAAAGTGACCAATTAGGTATTAGTTCAATAGTAAATTGGTTGATATGTTGATGAGATAGTGTGCGATGTGGTGCCTATGCAGGCGGGTCATTTGTTGCTTGGTAGACCATGGCAGTTCGATAGGAGGGTAAAGCATGATGGTTTTACTAATGAATATTCATTTGTACACAATAAAAGGAAAGTCACTTTATGTCCTATGCCACCCCAACAGGTGCATGAGGATCAAATTTACTTGCAAAAAGATCTTGTTCAAAAAAAAGAAAGTGAAGAAAAGAAAAATCAAGAAGGAAAAAATATTGAGGGGAAAAATAAGAGAAAAAAAGTGAGAAAAACAAATATTTATGCAAAAAAAAAGTAACTTTTGATTCTAAACTGCCGATGATTATACTTCGGTATAAGGAGGCGCTTTTGAATACTAACGCTGATAATTCTCTGTTACCTAGTGTTGTTGCATCTCTTGCAGGATTATGCAGATGTATTTCTCGAGGAGCTTCCACAAGGAATACCACCGATTCTGGGAATTCAACATCAAATTGACTTTGTGCCGGGTGCTACCATTCCAAACCGTCCAGCTTATCGGAGCAATCCCGAAGAAACAAAAGAGTTCCAAAAACAAGTTGGTGAGTTGATGGAGAAAGGGTTCGTTAGAGAGCATGAATCCTTGTGTAGTTCCAGTGATTCTAGTTTCTAAAAAGGATGGGAAATGGCGTATGTGCATCGATTGTAGAGCGGTAAATAATATTACGGTAAAATATCGACACCCCGTTCCTCGTTTAGATGACATGTTAGATGAATTGCATGAATCATGTGTTTTTCAAAAATTGATTTAAAAAGTGCTTATCATCAAATAAGAATGCATGAAGGCGATGAATGGAAAACTACGTTTAAGACCAAATATGGGTTATATGAGTAGCTAGTGTTACCTTTCGGTTTAACTAATGCTCCTAGTACTTTATGCGTTTAATGAATCATGTTTTGCGTCCATTCATTGGAAACTTTGTTATTGTAAAACTTGGGTGAGCATGCATTACATTTAAAATATGTTTTTACCTTTGGTTTAATTAATGCTCCTAGTGCTTTCATGCATTTAATGAATCATGTTTTGCGTCCAATCATTGGAAACTTTGTTGTTTATTTTGATGATATATTGGTTTATAGCAAAAACTTGGGTGAGCATGCATTACATTTAAAATCTGTTTTAGATGTTCTTAGAAAAGAAAAGTTGTTTGCTAACATGGAAAAGTTTAAGTTTTGCACGAAAAGAATTATGTTTTTTGACTTTGTTTTGAGTTCACGGTGAGTTCAAGTAGATGAGAAGCAAATACGTGCAATCTGAGAATGGCCGAATCCTACGAATGAAAGTGAAGTTCGTAGTTTTCATGGACTCGCGAGTTTCTACTGCGTTTTGTGAGGAACTTCAGTGACACACAACGCCACTTACAGAAGTGATCAAGAAAAGCTTGGGTTTTAAATTGGGAGACGAGCAAGAGAAAGCATTTCAGTTGATTAAGGATAAATTGACTAATGCTCCTTTACTTGTTTTACCTAACTATTCTAAAACCTTTGAAATTGTGTGTGATGCTTCAGGTTTAGGGATTGGAGCTATGCTGATGCAAGAAGGAAAACCAGTGGCGTATTTTAGCGAGAAATTGAGTTGGGTAGCTTTAAACTATCCTACTTATGACAAGGAGATGTACGCATTGGTTCAAGCGTTGGAAACATGGCAACACTACCTGTGGCCTAAGGAGTTTGTGATTCACACCGATCATAAATCATTGAAATACTTGAAAGGTCAACACAAGTTGAATAAGAGGCATGCACAATGGATGGAGTTTATCGAGACATTCTCATATGTCATTCGATACAAGCAAGGTAAGGAAAACTCCGTTACGGATGCTCTTTCGCAAAGGTATGTGTTGTTAAATACTCTAGATACAAAATTACTTGGTTTTGAGCGAATTAAAGAATTATATGTTGATATCAGACCATGATTTTTTTGGAGTTTAAATTTTATGAAAAGAATGTTGTAGGTAAATACTTTAAAGTTGATGGATTTCTGTTTCGAGAAAATAAATTGTTTATACCTGCATGTTCTTTACGTGAATTGTTGGTTAGAGAATCACATGAGGGAGGTTTGATGGGTCATTTTGGTGTTGAAAAGACTAGCAGTTTTAAAAGAACATTTTTATTGGCCGCATATGAAACGAGATGTAGAGAAAGAATTTGTGATAGATGCATTACTTTTTGACAGTCTAAATCTCGTGTTCAACCTCATGGATTGTATACTCCATTGCCTATACCTAATGAACTTTGGATTGATCTTTCTATGGATTTTGTGTTGGGTTTGCCTAGGTCTAAACATGGTCATGATTCTATATTTGTAATCGTGGATAGGTTTTCGAAAATGGCACATTTTATTCTCTGTCACAAAATTGATGATGCATCCCAAATAGCTGCTTTGTTCTTTAGGGAGATTGTGCGTTTGCATGGTATGCCTAAAGAAGTTGTTTCAGATAGGGATACTAAGTTCTTAAGCTATTTTTGGAAGACATTGTGGTGTAAGTTAAGAACTAAACTGTTATTTTCAACTACTTGTCATCCAAAAACTGAAGTAAAAAATAAAACTGTCTGCATTGTTACGGGCTATCATTAAAAAGAATATCAAGCATTGGGAGGAGTGCTTACTACATATCGAGTTTACATATAATAGATCTATTCATTCTGCTACTAATTTTTCTCCATTTGAGATTGTATATGGTTTTAATCCTTTGACACCGTTGAATTTATCACCATTACTTATTTCTGAACATACTAACATGGATGGAAAGAAAAAGACCAAATTTGTTAAGCAGATACATGAGAAAGCGAGACTCAACATTGAAAGGAGGACGGAGCAATATGCAAAGCAGGCCAACAAGGGTCGACGTCAAGTTATCTTTGAACCGGGAGATTGAGTGTGGTTACACATGTAAAAAGAAAGATTCCCGGCTCAAAGACGGACAAAATTGTTGTCGAGAGGAGATGTTCTATTTCAAGTTCTTGAGCGCATTAATGACAATGCCTACAAACTGGAGTATAGTTTTAGTGCAACATTTAATGTTACTGATCTAAGTCCGCTTGAAGTAGGTGATGATTTGAGGACAAATCCTTCTCAAGAGGAGAGGAATGATGAAGACATCCCTAGCTTAGGAATGATTGACAATCATGGAGTGGATCCAGTACAAGTTCCCGTGGGACCAGTGACGAGAGCACGAGCTAAACACTTCAAAGAGGGACTCGTTGGTTTGATTCGAGAAGTTTGGAACGACGTGGAATCAAGTTCAAGGGAGTGTTGTAAATGAACGTGCCAAGCCAGGAAACAAGGAGGAAAAATGAGTTTTCTGGGGTCAGGCGCGGCCACGCCCCGACTAGGGCCAATTCCAGCGATGTCACGCCCTCTGCAGACGAAAAACGGCTCTCTACCATTCCAGCGTTATCGCGCCCATTGCTCGTTCAAAAGTAGCGCGGCTGCGCCGGGGCGGGATTTTGTTTGATGCATTTTTGCAAGATTTGGACGCGGATTTATCCCATAATTTAAGGATTTCCACTATATTTTCAAAATTTTATTGTAATTAGGATAATTTTGGATGAGGGTTTGATTCTAAATCAATTGTTATTTCCTTATAAGACTCTAGGGTTTCATATCTAGTATAAATAAGCTTTGATGAATATAATTCATATACAATTCAGATTTTATCGATATATTTGTGAGATTATTCTCAACTTTTGGTTATTTGAAGAATTCCTAAGTTATTTTCTTGGTTTTTCTTTGAGATTCAACTTCATACAACAATACATAGTTGTGTGTGGCGTCTTCTACCGCATCAATCGTCGATACCGCTTATATATAAGCGAGGGGTCAAGGTGTCGTCGGTGTCCATTCAACGCAGAATTCCTAACGCGAGCAATTGTACCAAGATTACCGCTTAATATAAGCGATGGATTAAGGTGTTGTGAGCGATTCACCTTCATAGTTTGCTAGAAACGATCTGGGCAACAACCACCTTACGCAAGCGTGTCGTGGAGTTTATCACTCATACCCCTAAAGTCGGCCTATAGGGGTAAGACACCCCTCCATGATCCCTTTTCCAACACTAAACCATTTCAAGGGACTATTGGCACCAAAGCTTCCGAAGCATTCACTAGCACTAAAGAAAGCATAGAATGGATAAATAAATGAAAAAGCCCCCCCCCTTTAAAGTCGGCCCACAGAGGGAAGGCACCACTCCATGACCACTTCTCCAACACGCATACATTTTGAGGGACTTTCAGCACCAAAGCTTTTGAAGCATTCGAGAAAGTGAGGAACAAGTTTGAAAGGGACAATAAGGGAGTGAAACGTTACAAGTTTGACCTCCTAAATTTGTCCCTTGGGGGTGTTCCACTATCGAGTATAACCTTCCTCTAGACTAGACAAATTTTAAATAAGTTCGGTAACAACTTAAGCTTCCGAGCAACCGATGGACAACACATAAGCACCAAGTGGGTGTCAAGGCTTCAAGGGATTCTTATCTTACAAGGCCAAACCTATGAGATCCAACCTATTGGACCAAACTAATGATGTCACGCCTAGAAGATAGGTCCTTTTCAATTGTTCCCGATTGATCCGATATGAAGAAATACTATTAAAGACAACTCTTTTCAAACAGTCAAATTGCCTCCCTAGCCCGGGTTAGACAAGTCGTCTGAAAGTGGGATTTGGTGAGTTTCAACTGGCGGATGGGGACGTAGGACAAAACAAACTCCAAAAATACAGTATTTACACTTAGAACTGATATTGTAGTCATGATTTAAAAGTAAAAGATAGGTCATGTGCATGGCACATGGCAGGGAGCCTATAAATGCCCCTCTCCTCATTTGTAAGTTGTCGGAAACTTTGGAGAATTTGGAGAACTTGAGAGCTTCTCTCTCTATAACTCACTTTCTCTCTCTACAATTACAAGCACCAATCTTACTAGCACCAAGAGGCTACTTTTGTTGGCTTGGTTGCCTAGGTTCCATACTTGTTCTCCACAAGCCCAAGGAACCTCTCTAATGACTTAGCCCCCACGGAGCTAAGTCCCCAATCACACTCAAACCCACATACATGATACACCCACAGCCCTAACACTAGGGCTCTACTACTATTACTCTGAAGAGTTTGCCTACGATTTCTCCCCTCATCCAAATCTTCATCGATCTCGCAGCCTTTGTGCCTCAACCTCAATCAACAAAGAACACGACCACAACCGGAAGTGTAATAGAATAGGAATCAATGTATTTGTGATCAACGCTTGTAAAATCATCAAAAGATCAATGATTGATGTTAGTTGATCTTTTTCAATTATCGTTTAGTCGCACTTTTACATTTCCCAGTCCTACAAGCCTTGGTATATATAAGCCTAGCATTTCATAGGAAAAATAATCAGTATCACTAATATTTTGGAACCTATGATAAATATCTTCCTTTTTCATTTGGTTGGGTGGGAGGAGTATGTATTGTAATGAAAAATTGTAAAGATTGGAATTCATAATTTACTGGCTTGCATTTTCTGCCAGTCCAGTATATTTGAATAATATTTTTGTTAATTAATTTTAAGTACTTCATTGAAGAAAATTAAAATTGAATTAAGATGTCATCAGACTATAGTGAATTAAACAAATAAATGCATTGCATATTTAAATGAGCTTCACCACTTCAAAGAGAAATGATATCAGACCTAAAAGATTGGTTGGTCTCATTTGGGTTGGGTCCATCTAAGGGCCATCTTTCAGGATTAAACTTATCTGCATCTTCCCACCTTTTAGGACAGCGATGTAGGTTCCAGACAGAAATAAATATATCTTCACCCCTGTCAGCAAAAAATAGTATTTCAATGGTTCAAATAAGTTATTTAAGAGTGTAATAATTGAATACAGAAAGGAAGATTTGTTGCAGCTCAAATATTCCAAGACAAATTTTGACATCAGAATTGAAAACCAATTACAAGACCTCAGTTAATATTACTAATACTTGTGAACGCATAAAGAGAAATGAAGACAGAAACGTAATTTTGAATTAAGAGGGAAACAAAAATCACAAGTTTTCCTAAAGACAAGAAACCAGAATACATGACTTGTGACGAACATAATTGCTAATTAATAATGGCTAATCATTCAGTATAAAGACTAGCAACTTCAATAACTGATTGAGACAGAGAGTTGACTAAAATAATCATTTAGAACAAGTACTGATCTACTATAAAAGTAACCCATGGGAGGGATCATAGTCGGAATCACAAGAGTGATTGAGACTAGCCGCCGGCCATATGACATATCGAATGAGCTAAGGATAATCTTCAAGGAGCATTTGGCTTGGACATATGCACACATAATCCGTCTAGTGTTCATATAGATAAACTAGATGTCATAAAAAATTTATAAGAACCATGAACATATGCACACATACAAGTCTTTTTCTCTTTTCTTTTTACATATGCACACATCCATGTATTAATAAGTTAGTTATTATGGCTTAGTAGCAAGACTTTTCTTTTATTTTTCTATCTAACCTTTTTATTGGGTACTCCCCAAGTTTGTCATCTTCAAGAGAACGTCGAATCAGAACAGGTGGCTGTGGGTAGAGCCTCAACGACTACAAATAAATATAAGGGCAACATTAAATGAAAGAGGTACAAAGATCAAATAGTCAAAGCAAACGTGTTTATAATCCATTTTAAAGTTGAAGGAAGTGATAACATGCTTATTCTTACTTCATTGATTACTCGAGTTGAATACTTGAGTTTCTTCATGTCTTCAATGGTTGGAATCCTATCGCCTAAAACTGAATCGACCTAATAACAATGATGGTTTATAATGTATAAACATTCAGATACATTATTAAAAATCAAAACAAATTTGGTATAAATTATAATTCGGTCATACCGATATTAACCTTGGAACAACCATTAAAGTTACCTCATTTTGAAGCTTCAACAAGACACTAGGTTCCTGAAGCCATTAGATAAAGAATAGTGAGAAGCATGCATTGATTGCATTAGAATTATCATGTAGTTAACAGTTCAATATAGTGTATGTTTTGGAACTCTTAAAGTAGAAATCTTTGCAGTGAAGACCATAAGAGCATCAAGCATCTAAACAGTGGTCTAAAATTTCAATGATTTCTGCTTATTGGATCCATCTTTACCTCACCAGCGAGTCTATATACTAGCATAAAATATTTTTCAATGTTTTAAGTATGCACTTTAAAAACAAACACATAATTTAAATTTGTTCCTGCTGACTAAACCTCAAATCAGCAGGCTCATCTACACCTTGGAAAGAAGATAAAAGGTCCATGTCAACAGTGCAGCAGTTGTTTCATGTCCAGCTATAAGCATTGTCATCAGATCATCACGGAGTTGCTTGCTTGAGACCTGCAAATTGGTGCATAAACTTTAATATGGAACTAAGTTGGCAATAAATGAAGTCGTGACAAAATTATACCATACATCATCTCCAGATGCCAATAGGAAGTGGAGAATACTAGGATCCTTTTCATTCATGTATTCCTCATGAAACTGTAATTCTTCTTCTTCTACCATCGTCTGCCAATGCAGTAAAAAGAAATTAAAAAAAGAATTTAAAACATATAGAATTGGTGAGCCCTATAACTTATTATTAAGGATTAGGGGTTGTTTGATAAAACTGAATGAAAAGTTCTTAATGTATAAGAAAATTTGAATGAGCTGAAAGGGGTAGAAGATCTAAATAATGAATGAAATGTTGTGTTTGATAATTGTCTATCTAAAACATCTGAATACGTGTATTATCCTATTTTAGCCTTCTAGACTGTTATGAACAAATTTATTATGTAATTATAAATAAACAATGTTATCTAAGAAAAATTCAATATAAACTTTTGAACAATATTTGATGAAGTATATTATTAAAAATATAATTTTAGGAATAAAACACTAAAAAATATTAATAACATTCTATAGTACATAAAATCAAAACAAAGGACTACTACAACATTCACTAAATTGGTTATCCAATTTGTTAAACAAAAATCAAAAAACAATTTGTACATAACAAAAATTGTTTACAATAGTAAACAAGATGGATATTGAATGTAAATTTTAATTGTCTATGAGAGTATGCAAGTAAAAATATCATTCAGTAATACTTCTTACTCATTCATCCACAAATTTTTGGATGAATCGTTCAGGCACGTTCAGACGAATTCAAAATTTAAAAAATATTAAACAAAGTGTTTGAATGACTTATTCAGTCAAATTACCCATTCGATAAAACAAAGCATTTCAAGGCATATGTCTTGACCAAGTGCTCAATAGAAATTAAGTTAAATAACTTAAAAGGTTGAAACAACAAGATTATGGAAGTTAATGATGGAAAGTATTCATACAAAGCAATCTCATGTGACCGTTGATACTTAACTAAGTTGTTGATTGCAGTTTATGATGGAATCTAATCATATGAAGCAATCAAATGTGACTCTACACACTTCAGAAAGTTCTTTTTTCCCTTAAATTTATATTTTGTTCTAGTAATCGAGCTTATACTAACAAATAGAACAATAATACATGCTTACAAGGGGCATGGCCCAAGTAATTTCAAAAAAAGGTCAGGCAGAATGAAACCACAACCACAGAAAAAGCAGTGGCAAATTGCTTTCTAAGAAGACCTTTTCGTCGATTATGTCTCCTTGTCTTTTCGTGGATGACATTTTAATGAATGGATGATAAATATTCTAGGATTAAAGTTTAAAGTAGTAAAAATCAGTTTATAACAAAATACCTCAGCTGTATAAGGACACTTCCGAGCATGTACAACTACCAATGGTCCAAAGCAAGACTCAACAATTAAAACACAAAGTTTCATAATAATAAATAGACTGGCTATATAGATCATACTTGTTTCAGCATTTGAGAAGTACACACGGATGGGTCAAACTGTGCCATAGGTGGCTTGTACAAAGGGTGGATCACAATTAGCCCTGCGATGCAGCTTAAGTAGTGGTCAGTCGGACTCAATAGAGCGTATTGGTCTTTGAAGCAAAAACTTCCTTTCTTTGGCAACTCCAGTTCCGAGTCAGGTTGCACCAAGGCTTGTTGTTTTCCTAAATGCCTAAGGTTTGGAATTCCATATTCCTATATCCTTGAATATTAATAATATCTACATCATCAGGTATGATATACATCGATAAATCTATCTTTAGATACCTTAAAAGCTTATGTCAAATTGCCAAGACAGAAAATATATTCAGTTCTCCCTTGATCCGCATTTTCATTTAGCATACACTTGGAAGTGTACAACTGATTTGATCTATACTGAGTGCCGGTTATGTTGGTTTATTGGGCTTTCTGTATTTAGGATTGTTTTAAAGCTATGGTTACTTCGGACTGGTTTCGAGTCTTCAACATAGCTTACTAACTGTGATTTTCCCTTTCCTTGGCAATCACAGTTCTTTCATTCTGGATGTTTGTGCTAGTATTCCTTGATTTCCTATTTCTTGGGTGTTTTGTTGAATATATCTGATGAGTGGGTTTTATACCTATGAATTTAATATTTTTAGCTTGATGAATGTGAATTCTTGAGTATTTTTGTTTCTTTTTATGTGTTTTATCGCTTTTGTGAAGGAAAAGGAAGCGGGAACAAAGAAGTGAAGTTGGAAGCAAATTGGTTGCATTTTAGTCAAAGTGAAGTTGAGCAATCAAAGCAAGACATTAGCCAGCAGCAATGAGGCGCTAGATGGGGCACTGGGGCGCAGCAAAGGGCGTTGGGGCACAGGAGTCTACAGCTGTGCGCGTGTGCGAGAGCGGGATTGAATTTAGTCTTTGCTTGCTGATTTCCTATTCACCGCTGAAGGTTTTATGGTAACTGAATCTAGGGTGACAAATTTGTTCTATATCGTGGTTGGGGTTACATTCTACAATTGCTTAGTGCCCAGCAAGTTCCTCTTTCATTGGGGTTCCTCAGTTTCATTGTTTTGACTGATATTGTCAACTGTTTTACTTCATCTGGTGTGTGTAAGGTTGCTAGATCATGGTTCTCTATCCAGTTCTTCGAAGCATGAATATTTATTAAAGAGAACACCTAAGTTTGGGATATTCTCAGCAATGTTCTAAAAGGCGCTAAGCGGGAGGCAGGCGGCTAGGGGGGCCTAGCGCCTGGGGGCCTAGGCGAGATTTTTTTATTTTAAGACAATTTTAATATTTTATCTTACATTATTCTAACAAAACAATAATATAAAATAAAATAATCTATAATAAAGATAATAATTAAATTATAGAATTAGTAGTAAGTGCACTTAAGTAGTAAGATATATATCCATTGCTTGAAATAATTAAATTATAGAATTAGTGTTACTAGTAAGTAGTAACTAGTAAGTAGTATCTTGATATCTTCATATATATAATTATATATGTACTTCTTCTCTCTCAAAATTTAAATAAATGTTATTTTAAAAATTAGTGTGAAGTTTATTGAATGAGACATTTGATATTATTAATTATGAAATTATTTTAATTTGTGTAATTTTCAAAATTGAGGACTTAAAAGAAAATGACAAATACCATATATTAAGTATGACTAACATATCTTTGACGTATTAGTTTTATTCATAAATAAAATTGGTATTTAATAATAAAATTTCAAATTTTAAGAATTCAATTCAATATTAAAACTTAAGAAACTAAACATAAATTTAAGAATTATATTGAATTAAACTAAATATTACAAATGTATCATCATTTATATAATTTCAAGTTGGTACAAGTTCAAAAAATTACAACTATAATAAAATTATCAATTTTGACTTAATCTTGTTCACTTCTTGTTGTGATTTGATATGCTACAACTTGCATTAAGAATATGATAAATTATTAGAAAAATAAATATATCAAGATCTGGTTTTGGTAGTAATTTAAAAAAAAGATCTCCGCCTAGGCCCGCCTTTCCCACCTAGGCCCCGCTTAACCCGCCTTCCCACCTAGGTGCCGCCTAATTGGCTGGAGCGCTTTTTTCACCGATTTGGCCTTAGGTGCGGCATCAAGCCCCCGCCTAGGCCGATTTTTAGAACACTGATTCTCAGTCCATCTCTTGCTCTCTATTTTTTCAGTTTAAATCTTCTTCCTCATTTACAGTTGCTTTCATTTGTTGCTGGTGTTGTTCGTTTTCTGCAGATTGGGTGCTCTTTAGCATTTGTGTAGAGCTACTCTGCATTTTGAAGCCAAATTGTGTACTTAGTTTATGCTTTCTGATTGAATTTCAGTCTTTGGAAGTTGCAGTTTGATCCATTGTTGCCTCAAGGGTTTTGCAGAATTGATTTTCAGTTGTGACATATTTTCCAGACTGAATAATGTAGCTTGTGTAGCTGGTTTAGACTTTAGTCCTTAGACTGAGCTTCTTATCTAGTGCTGACTGATGAGTTTGTTCCAAGTTCCAACTGAACAAGGGTTCTTTGAAGGGTTTTGCATGGGAGCTATACATGGACGTTGTTCAAACTTAGTCATGCGACCTTGGCAGTAATTTAAAGTCTGCCTGCTGCTGGGTTGTTGGTTGTTGTTCTACGTAATCTTGGGCAGAAATACAAGCTGTTATATCTATTGTTCTAGGCTTTTGTTCGTTTATTCTCAAATTTAAATACATTTGAGTCTTGGTAGATTTTTACATTTAGAAGCAATTAGCCAAACATGGACTTCATTTTCAAAGGGGATTTAATTGTAGTGACCATGTTAGCCACGCCCACGAATAAAGGAATATTAACTTCTCTTTAAAAGGAAAGAAGAAAATGTTGAAGACAAAGAGGTGTTCAAGCATCAACGTCTAGTCTTTGTGGCACGGTCAGAATTTTTTTTACCCATTTTCTTTTGTAAGAATGAAACACTTACATTATCACTACAGTTATCAATCTATACCTATAAATACCTACCTATAACTTACAACCGTCTAGATTATGCGGTGTACTGTTTTCTCACTCCCTTTTGACCTACCGAAATGAACTTCAATCCAGTTCACATTGCTCCCACTTCTCACCATTAGCTCAAGTAATATCTTCCTATACGAATACAATGTCTTGCTAAACAAAATAAATATCTTGCTAAGCACTGAAACAGCAATCACATCAGTACCTAATCTATTATAAGTAAACTTTACAAAAATGTTAAGAATTGTTGGCACTTAAAATATAAATGAGGCACGTGGACGAAGAATATCGTGACACGTGGCACTCATCATAAAAGGAATTAAAAGATTGATTCAAAATTGGGCCTTAAAAGCCCAATGTAGACCTAAAATGATAACTCGAGGCCCACAGACATTGCTGGCCCATCTCGAGATGAACTTAGCCTATCATTATGTTTATATTGTTTGACTTCTTTGGGCTAATAGCAGAAGGCTAATGGAGATCTAGGGTCCAATATCTCATAATTTGGGAACGTGTCAAGGGTTATGCTTTGGTGGCTTAGGAGAAGAGTTCGCTGAGGACTGTCCATATTATATGGGCAGACTTAAAGCCTAACTGAGACTGTGGACTTGTTTATTATATGGACTTGTGGCCCATTAAGACAGGGTTGTGGCCCATTAAGACGGGCCCAAATGATGACTATATGTATAGAGGCTCATTTTTGGGGCTCTCTCAAGACTAAGAACAAGATGGAGAACATCTTTTACAAAAGATAGAATTCTGCCCTCATCATAGCCCATTAGCTCAGCTTGTCTTCTTGTAACGCCCGAGAAAATCGAATTTTTAGAAGAATTAAAATTTTATTTAATTATACTGATTAAATGAATTTAATTGATTATTTATGGGAGCAAGCTAATTGAAGGTCGTTATATGACCTAAACATGTCAGAATATCGTAGGATTTTGGCTACGTGGTAGAATTAAAGTGTTTGAATTTCCAAGACGAAAATAAAAGCTTTCCGAGAAATTTTCCGAAAAACACTATTCACGCATTTCTGCTCGGGAATTATTTTTGAACTTCCGAAAAATACGTAACGATAGAATATCGATGTGAGATGGAATATTCAATAATATTTCAGTTATGGAAAACGTAATATTTCGTCTGTGGACTTAAAACCTAACGTTTAAGAAAAATGATTTACGAGAAGGAAATGTAATGCGATTAATGAATAAAATAATGATCGTATAATACGTAGGTATTATACGAAGTAATGAATACGAGTGTGTATGAATGATGGTATATCGTATATGTTGAATAAGTATACACATTAGATTACGAGAATTATACGTAGAGTATATGTTATAAAGCTTTAAGCCATTTATGAATAGAATTGTGGATTGTGTGTGAAATGCAAGTCCATAAACTTTAAGGGCAAGCCCAAGATGGATTAATGTTTAGCCCAAGTGTTTATTAATATTAAGCCCAAGTGTTTATTAATATAAGCCCAAAGTAAAGTGAAGACAAGCCCAAAAGTAGAAGTTAATTTAATTAACCAAGCCCAAGCTATGATCCATGAGTTAAATAAGATCCATGGGGCAACCCATGGGTGAAGTGGAGAGCAAGACCTTTGTGTGATGAACAAGTAGACTTAATGGCAAAGTAAACTTAATGCTTAAGTGTTGTGATGGCCAAGTAAATAAGGGGGGGAGCAAACTTAATTAGGAAGTTATGAATAGTAAGGAGGTGGAGTGGCCTTATGACCATTATACCCTCACTTTGAGATTTCTATAAATAGGAAGCTTTGCATTTCATTTGCTAGTTGTTAGTTTTTCATCCAATAAACTTATAAGTTGAGAGCTTAGTGGCTTGAGAGAAAAAGCTAGAAAGTTAGTCTTTCATATTTCAAGGATCAAGAAGGAGATTAAAGATTGAGAAAGTGTTATTCAAAAGTAAGTAATCCTAAGCCATGAATCTCTTTTTCTTTCATTGTTAGAGAAGGGGGTAGTGGTAGGATTTGTATGCTAAGAAATGATAAGGATGTTTAATCAATGGAATTAAGTCGTATACGTAATGAATAAGTAACTCAAACCAAGAATAAGTCATGAATTCATAAGGAACCTACATGAACTTCTCATATGTTTTCTTAATAAGATGGTATGATAATAAGAAGCAAGGATGGTGGTTAAAAGATTAAGATTATGATAAGTCATGGAATCATAATAAGTAATTGATATTTTCATAAGTTACAAACTCACAAAGAATAAGTAATAGCTTATCATGTTTATAATGTTTATAAGTTAATGAAGTATGTATATTAAGAAGTTAGTATGATTAATAAGATGTAAGAATAATGATTAAGGGACTTAACTCATTAATAGGTCATAAGCAATGAAATAAAGTATATTAAACTTTGATAAGTAAATAAGTTCATGAAGAACATGTAATGATTTCACATGAAAATAAGATGTTGTAATATGTATGTCAAGATATTAGTATGATGGATTGAATCCAATTGAAACGGTTTAAAAATCTCAAGTAATGAAGTTTTGACGGAATTCACACGATTAGACGATAATCGTCAAATTCGTGAAATTCTCGGAATGGAAGTCGAATTTTGATATTGAGCTTGGAAACATTGGTTTTCAATGGAGACAAGTCTTATTTGGCATTATAGAGTTGCGGACTCGAAAATGGCCGGATTCCGACTTAGAACGAAGAAACGAGCGTTGAACGTTCACGAACGTTTATCGTTTTCGTTAAAAATGGACTAATAGGTGAAATTTTAGCAAACGAAGTCAAATAGATAAAATTCTTGCATGAACACGTAGAATATGTAATTTGTGAACTGTAGGCTCTTGAACGAGCCAATTCGGACTTATAACGAAGAAGTTATGAGGCCGAATCTTATATAAAAAGTTAATCGTTAAAATTTTCGGTCTTTGAAATCTTGGCGCCATGGCTGATCGAAGGCAAAATAAGTCACACCGCAGCGCCAAAGTGAGCCTCAAATTACACAGAGTCTCACGCCACATATATGACGATTAACACTAAGACTCATGACGCAAATACAGAGTCCGGTCTTCAAGCCCTAACAGGTGTGCATGAACGCTTGTATAACAAAGCAACAATGGCACATGACAGCCAAATTTTAAAACCTAGACAATAAAGAATGGTTACAAGTGGAACATGAATGAAAATTGTTTAGTAATGAACTAAGGGACTTAATAAAACATTGTTAAGTCATAACTAAACCTTAAGTGTGATCATTTAGTTAAAGAAAGTTAATTGAATGTAAACAGGAACGATGTACAATAAGTGTACATAACCATTGATGATCGAGTTTCGATTAATAACGTAAGGATATTAGTAAGCCGTGATGAAAGTTGTTTAACTCGAAACAAGTTGTATTAATGAAATAATTTCACTTAAGTTATAAAAGAGAACAAAGCTGGTAAGAACGATGTAAAAGAACGATGGCAAGCCGGAACCAATAATAACAAAACTAATATGGGATTAGATTGAGAAGAAGGGTAAGATTATTTAGGAACTATATATGTTCATTCATGACCTAATGTGGTATGTTATGTGATTATGTGTTGTAGAGACTGTAAAGACTCAAAGGAAACGTAATTTTACATGTGCAGTTAGCACGCTAAGGCAAGTTTTTCTTAAACGCTTGTCTAACCTTTGTGTTAGCCAAGTTTTTCAAATGATTCACATTATGAGATGCGTATGTATGATTTTAAAGAAAGGGTGAAGCCGGTTTAACTCTCAGCTGAGACTAATCTTGATAGATTGATTGATTTATTTACAAGTCTTTCAATATAGAATTGCTAACGCTTATCCTACGCCGATCATTTGAGTGCGGATTCAAGGTAAGCTTTGAATATGAATAAACAAATGTATTTTCATCGAGTATTCGATGGGCACGTGAGGTTGCCACAACTTAAACGTATACACGTTTAATGGATGTAGTGTTGATCAACATAGAGTACTATAAAATGATCACCTAGAAGTGCTCGTAGATATATGTTCGGACTTACGGACTTCGTGTAGGGTTGTCCTTTTCAAAGAAACTATAAGACGTTCACGTCTTGAACCAGAATTGATGTATTACTGAATATTGTTATTGTAAAATGTTTTGAAGGAAAAGAAATGTTATTTTAAGTTATTGATAATACTTCGTAACTATCATCCAGTTATTGAAAATATACGATTCCTATGTTTCAAGCATGCTTTTAAAATGAAATTGGTGTACTTGCTGAGCTTGTTATGCTCACTCTTGCTTGAACCATATGAATGCAACTTAAATAATGGACCAAAGGATTAAATCGAGGATAAAGTGAAGGCTATAGCGAACTTGTAGATTACCTATGTAATAATATAGGTTTGTAACGATAATATTTGATATTATGACAAGAACAAATGTAACGGTTATAAAGAACCTGGGGAATGGTAGTATTGTTTTGGAATATATATATATAAGACATATTCGTTCTTTTGAGGCTTTTCAATTGAATGTTTGTGTGAACTGTAGCACCGTAGAGCACCATATGTCGGGTTGGAAGAGACCCAGATTTGGGGGCGTCATACTTCTCTTCTCCCTTACTCCAACTCTTAACATTTTTCCATTCATAACCTTTTGGAGATTCCTAACCTCTCCAGCCTAAACCCTATTTTAACCCCAGATGTACAAGAATCTAACACAATTATGCCTTAGAATGTAGATGTTGGATAACTTAGTATATGAGTAACTTTACCACCAATGTCAATGATCTTGTTGCAACAAATCATACAATAAAAGCGTAAACAGTTTTCTTTTTCTTTTTTGTTGCTTGAAGGCTAATTCATTAGCATGCATAAAGGACTTGTAATTTCTTACTTCTAACAAGTTGTATAGAAGCCATATAGAAATCAAGTGTAAAAGGGAGGAATCAGAGCATAACGTGAAGGGTGGCTGGTAGTATTCGCACCACGATCCCACAGCAACACAATGATCAAAGGGGGAGAAGAAAAAGAGGATGACATGATAATCCCACAATTTACATAGAAAGCTTTACCTTACATATGGCAATGAGATCATCCAGTGTCCCATTAATCAGCTTGAGAGCTGAATTGACCTTTTTTAGCTTTGGTGAAATATCTTTCCAAATAGGAATCTCCCAAACTGGGATTGGTGCGACACTTCAATCTTCTGCTTCTCGCAAGACAGTGTATACAGCCTGCTTTATACAAATTATGTAAGAATACAAACTAAAGCAACATTAGCTAAAAAACATTGAAAAATTAAGAATTTAACAGACAATTAAGTTTACTGGTGTGACTAGAGAACTAATTGAAATAGAAAAATGTACCTCAACTATCCCAGTGTCATTAGTTAAAGAGTCAAAATCATAGTTAAAGACTGCTTTCCCGATGATATCCAATGTCAAACGTGAGAAAAGTGACTCCATCTCCACGTCCTCCCCATCATATGCAGCAGAATCAAGCTTTCTACACAGCCTATCAGTAGCTTGTCCAAACAAGCTTATCATTGCTGCTACATACTGTCAAATGAAGATCATGGCAAGAAAAAAACAACTAAATATGCAAGAATGATAACTTTAAATTGCAAAAATAAGCAGGAGACCAACTCATATTCACAGAAAAATTATACAAAATAAACCGTGGAAAAACCATATAACCACTATTATACCTTCTGATGCAATGATGGAACTATAGCACGTCGTCTAACACGCCATATTTCCCCATCAGCTGGGATAAGTCCCTTACCCATTACAAAGTCTAAAATTTCTGCCAAGATACCCTAGGCCATAAAAGTATTCAAAAAAGTTATTTTTGAGATTTGAAGTAGGTTTTATGTATATTTAATTACTGTTAGTGATTTTTTACTCAATTATTACCTTAAACAAACTGACAGAGAAAGAAATACAGTAAAAAAATGGCTTACTTTTGAATAACCCTTTGAGTTATCCTTCAATATGTGTTTGGCAATCGAAGGATCAGAAACTATCAAGAAGGACTGCAAAACCAGATGAATTGTAATTTAAAAAATAATTCGCTGAACAGAACTCCCCCCCAATTAAAGTTCATCATATCTACATATTTTCAACCTAAACCCAATAATATATGATTTAAGTAAGAAACTCCGACCTTGGGACCAAATGTCAACCTGAAAATTCCACCATAAGTGAGGTAAAGCTCATGCAGGGGGATGAAAAATGCCTCGCTTCGAATAGCACTAATTGCTCCTTTTGCCTCTGGAATCTTTGGATAATCGTCAACAGCATCAATCCATTTAGATAAGAAATCAAGGATCTCACTAGGTACCCCCAATTTCGACAAACTATTCTTCAACTGTGATTGAAAACTTGTTCCCAAGACATAATACAATTAGGGAAACAAGTAGAAAGACTGGCTTCAGATTACATGTGTGTGTGGTCATAAAACAAACAAAAGAAAACAGTAATTAAGCATATCCATATACTACGTGCTTTGACTAATTAAAACATTAGAGTAGAAAAACTAATTCATAACTCCAATTCAAAATTAAGCAGATGCAGTTGAATTTTTATTTTATTTTCCTTTTTATCTCTTTTCACCTCCAATTAGTTAAGAATAGATTAAAAACATTCTCTCTATACCCATAATCAAGCTCAACTGGATGATTGGTATTTTGACTGAAATGAAAGTAATGGGTTTTCATTTAAAAAATAATAAAGTTTATAGTCATACCCAGATTTTTCTACAGTGAATTCTCCTGAAGCAATACGAGCAGACAACTCGGCCCGGCGTTTCTCGTCCACCAGCTTCTCTACGCCCATCAGCCCATCTCCTGCTGAATCAGGCTTTCTCCCATTTGAATAAGAGCATCTAATTGCAGAGTATCCAAACGTTCCTGTTTTGAAAGAAAAAACATTTATCTGAACAATTAGGAAAAAAAACAATTTAGCTAGTGGGAATAAATAGTATAAAAGATTTGAGAGAAAAAACCATTTAGTTTAATAATTTTGGCTATGGGTTTTCCTTTATTATTGTGAATCCTGGTTTGGAAGGACTGGGCAGGGAAGTGAAGGAGAGGAACGCTGGCAGCCATTTGGGTAGACTGTCAGAGCATTATAGGGATTATTTTTTGTTTGTTTTAAGACCATATATAAAGAAAGAGAGAAGGGTGATGTCGTGATGATAATGTAATAGGAAGTATTTGTTGTTAGAAATGTGGCAGTTCTAAAGCCCAAAGCGCTAACAAACAGATTGGAATCTGCCAAATGCCGCTACACTTTCTTAGAGATTCTCGAACTCTTTGTAACCCCACGGGCCACGGTTCCGTCCAAAATTAACAATAAATTTAAGAAATCGTAATTTTAAAAAAACAAAATACTCCCACAACGGAAAACCAAGTAGACTTGGATGGTATCACCAGACTTTCCCGTAGCAAAGTACCTCTATTACAACCCTCCTCCCCTTCTGTTGTAATAATTTAATAGTATTTAAAAAATCTGGTCTCAAATTATAAAATTATTATTAATTTTTTTAAAAATAACTTTATATTTTTTTAACATAAAATTAAAATGATTCATAAAAAAATATACTCCCTCCGTCCCAAATTATCTGTTGTTCTAGAGTTCTACACACATACCAATATGTGTGATAAAAATACTAAAATACCCTTATGTGCTAATTTTTTGTTTTCTGCAATTAAGACTTTAGTAAAAGGAGATTGTCCATGGAAGAGTGTGTCAAGGTCTTTTAAAAAGTATAACTTTGGCAATCACATTCTTATTAGTGGGAATATGAAAAGGATGCTTAAAAAAGAGGAGAGACTTGAATGAGTAATGACTATCAACAATTAAGGTAAAGGGGCAAACTTGGAAAACAAAGGAAAAAAATGCATTGAAATCTTGAAAAAGTAGATATTGTGGGACAAAATTTTTCTGCTAAAACAGCAGATAATTTGGGACGGTGGGAGTATTATAATAAATCTTACGATAAATAATATTTTTAATAACATTTATAATAGTCATCATTGTACAGAACTTAAATATATATATATATCGAGTTTAAAATAAATTAATTTCAAAATGTCAATAATGATACTATATTTAAAACAAAGAAAACATTATTTTAAACATATCCAACATAAATGGATGATAGGGCAAAGGTGCAACAATGTCCATGTGGTTTACCCTGGTGTCCCACTTAGCCCATGAACTTTTTTTTTCTCCAAAAGTGCGCTTCACGTTACAAATTTTAGGTCAACTATGACTGTCCTTAACAGACATGTCACCTAAACTAACTTTGCTTATACGTGGACATTTTTTTGTGACGAGGCATGAAGACAGAACTAAAGCAAATACAAATATGCACCGATCAGATATGTTTATAAAAGGCAACGAAAAATACATTTATGTATTCATAAATGTATACATAAAACTAAAAAAATTCATCAAAAGAAAACTGATTTGATAAAAAACGGCCAAATCATTTAATCAAACCAGAAATCAAAAATCCCAATCTGAAATAGTACATAAGATAATCAGTAAAAAGAGGATGAATCCAGATCGGGAAAGCTCATGGATCCACCAGAAAAGGTCATAAGACCAAATCCCTAAATCCATAACCACTGGAACAAACCGAGTTGATGCACCGGCAACCAAAACCCCAATAATCAGATTAAAACAAAAAGGGAAAACATTAAAGAAAAGGAAATCGAATCTGAGAGAAAACAATTATTCAAGCCTCACTAGCCTGTGATCCGAAAGAACAAGCGGATATTTGAGAAATTAAACAAATCCAATTAATCAAATTTAAAGGAATAAAAACAATTTCTGATAAATTAGATATATAACTCAAGATTTTAAAGCCAAGACAAACAAGAAATCGGAGGAAAATCTAACCAACACCACCACAGACCAAGACCAACACAAATCGACACAACCCATTATAACCTAAATCACCAACCAAATCAGATCCAATTGCTCCAACTTAGAAGGAGAGAATGTTGGGCTTGTATATAGTGTGGGCATGCAATCAAATTACATAAATAGTGTGGAAGCGCGATAAAATCATATTTTAAAATATTTATACATACCATCATCATGATCATCCTTGTGCACAATTAGCAATTAAACGAAAGTGACGGAGATATAGAATCTGTAACGATCGAGAAATTTGTAATTTAATTTAAATATTTATGGAATTAAATAAATATTTTAAATAATTTATTTATTGAGAAAATAAATAATTGATGGATTGTGATGAATTAATTTAGTAACTAAATTAATTAATTGAATTGAATAATGATAATTTTATTTGAAGGATTTAAGAAAATAATTAAATTAAATTAATTGCTTAATATTTAAGAAGATAATTAAATTAAATAAATTGTTTAATTTAATGAAAATAAATAAAATAAATAAAGTGATGTTTCTAATTTATTAATTAAATTAGATATATAATTATTTAATTATTTATTAGAAGCATAATTATAATAAGAATACAATTATTATAATTATAAATTATAAGTTATTAAAATGGTTACATGTGTGACAAGTAGTAACTATATAATATAAATATTATTTAAATAATCTAGTATGTGAATTAAGATATGTAAAACGTAGCCTTTATAGCTTTTGGCTTATTTTAAGCTGATGTGAGTCTTTTTATTTTAACTTTGACGTTAGTGGGGGAGTGAGTCGATTTATAATTCCTACGCGTCTACTTTTCTAAAGGCTTAGCTAGATATCACAGAGTGTTGAGAGAGAGCTGAAAGAAGAGAACACAGTGATATTGGAGGGTTAGAGAAGAAGGGCTTTGGTGAAAGGATTTCTCTTAATTTGGCTATCATACCATTAAAGAATCAAGGTATAAACTAGCCCCATTCTAACTTTTAGTTTTGGTATATATGTATACATATTCTATGTGATTGGAAATCATGTGAATTGTGGTATGTATATATGTTCTTGTAGGTTTGCAAAACTCTGTTAATCATCATGTATACTTGTTATTTGTTATCAAATTCGTTAAAATTGGTGTGTAGGAAAGAAATTGAAATATTAGTGTTATTATTCTTATAATATGGCTTAGAAAGTACCAAATTTCATGCCTTATATGTGTTGTGATCTGCGAATTGAAGTTGGATTGTGATAATATATTAAGAAACGAAAGTGGCGTAGTTCGAATCGTGTCAAATGATTAAGAAACGAATTCGTGATGATCGAATTAAAAAAAAGTATAAAAATAAAGAAATTTGGAAAAAAAAATATATAGTTTTGATTCTTCAAAATGATGTTTATGTAATAATTTTCTATAAAGAATGGTGTTTAGCATGTATAACTATAATATGACAAAGTGTTAGATATTGAAGTTGGGAGATTTTTGTAGAATTAAAATTTTGGCCAAAGCGAGTTTGATTTCGATCTTCTCGCAAAAAACTGGAATCGAGGCATCATGCATGCGCTGCGATCTCAAGCGTGGTTCTCAAGCAGCGCCATGACATTTAGTGTGGGCGTAGGCATGTGTCATGTGCATGCCGCTATTACTAGTGTATTCTTGGGCGCTATGCATGCTGAAAGTAGCCCGATCATGAATAATGAAGTCTCGCTTAATTACATGTGTCATGTATGTAATGGACTTATATTAGTTTAACATGCATGTTAATAATGTTAAGGCACAATATAAACTACAATAAACAGATTGTCATTCGTTGTTATATATAATGTAAAAGAATTTAAGTGATTACTTGAATAAGTTATGTAATGAATCAAATGTGATGTTTTCAAAAGTTAAATATAAATGATAAGGTTTATAGTGTGATTTCAGAATCGTTAAGGTGTTAACCAACATGGTTAGGTGCTAGGATAGGGTTATGACCTAATTGATGGTTTAAACCCCTAAAGCTAATGTTTATACAACTAATTGTTGTTGCGATTGTAATGATGTATGTAGGGTAATCGGAGATTATTTTACACTTGTGTAGCTTACAAACAAGACAAGTTTCTAAACTTTAACTCTTTACATTGAGCAAGCTTTCTAACTTCATTCTTTTATTAAAGAATGCAAGTTCCTAAATTCTATTGAGCAATATTATTGATTCTATTCTTATATACGATTGATTAAGCTCTTGTAACCTAATTCGTTACATCGAGCAAGTTTCACTTTTCTAATTATTATACAAAGCATATATTGTTCTAATATGTCGATTCAAATGAGATTGTTCTAACTCTTTTGAACATAGTACTTTGCATGTGTATTATGTTTATCCAGTTATATATTGTTAATATTCGATCTTTGACTTTGATAGCCTTGTTTAGTTATACATTCTTGTATTAAACCTTTATTGATGGAAATTGAATAAGTGTTCTAAAATTCTAGAAACATTGATAAGCTAGTTCCAAACTAAACTTTCTTTAGTGCGGAAATTCTAAATTTAAACCGAGACGAACAACCCTAACATATGGGATTTTGTATGCGTGTAACGCTTAGATGTTTGTGCACAATACAATACATGGTACAAAGGGTCGATCCCCCACGAGTACGTTAAGAAGAGTTTGTACAATCTAATGATCATATAGGTTAAGGTAATAATACCTAAACACCGTGGACATAGTTCGGGGTCATAAGACCTCGATATTAAAAGTTCGAACTTGTTTCGCTTTCATTCGTAGAACAAGTTCATTATCAGACAACATTCGTTGTTCATTCTCATATGATTGTTATTACTATTCTTTATGTTAAGTGAGCAATTGCTTGCTCACTCTTGCAATTAAACAATGCATCTAAAGTCGAAAGAGGTGATGAGCCATCTACTAGCAAGGAAAGGGCAAGATGTCCAAGTGTTAAAGAAGTATTTAAAGTTTATTTAAATGCACGAAGTTATAAAATTGTTTTATTTTATAATGTATTCCGCAAACCGATGTAATAATTTAAGGTTAGATTACAGGGATTGTTTATGAGATGATGTAACCCTTTAATGGGAAAGATTACTATTTAAAGTTATTTAATATTTTATCCTTTATTATGGGTATTTAGATGTAATTATTTTGATAGTGAGCACCAAATTCTATGGAAATGAAGTACCTTGATTTTGGGGGTGTCACAAAGTTAGTATCGAGCTTTAGGTTATGAACCTTAGGTGGGAAAAACCTTAGGAAGTAGCCTTTAAGGAAACAAAAAACATAGAGGTGATTAACTCTTATCGGGTTTTAAGGAATGGATTAAGGCATCCATTGAAACTAAACAATAAAAAGACATTATGTGTTATGTGTTAATAACTTATGTGTCATGAGTATCGATAATGTTAAGTAAAACTTAAAATATTTTGTTGTCGGGATGTCCGGACGAAGGAGGATCCATCCGGCTAGGGGAGGTGGTACCTCGACATACATAGAGATGACGAACCGGGATATTCACATAGATGCGAGGAACAGTTGATCCAGGAGGATGAGCACATGACCGATCCCGGGAGGATAATCTGAGGAGGTAAAAGGAGGATGATGATGAAGAGGATCCTGTGGAGTTTCCACCAAACTCCGTGATCGGTGAGATGTATGATGCTTTGTATGACCGTAACATAGAAAGTTACGGGATAATGTAGAGGAACCGAAGGAGATGGTTGATATGCATCACGTTGCGTTGGAACAGAAGGATGTAGAGATTCAGGAACTTGATTCAAAACTCGGAAACATAAAATGGGATTTAGTTCATTGTTGGGTAAAATCTATATACGCACAACACGCAAGTATATGTGGTCAACAAGTAATATAATAGTAAGTAAAGTATCGTTCCCTCAGAGACTTAGCAAGAAATTATCCTCGCAACTACCAATCTTCTATTAATCATAATTTTATTAAACTAATCAATTTCCGCTTTATAAATAAAAATATTGAAATTATTAAAAATCAACTAAATACCAACAAACCCTAAAACTGAATTTTCAAACAAATATTGGAGAATTAGGCTTGTAACTTCACTCTAAGCATCCCTCTGATTATTATTCTCTTATTCCAGTTTAATTCACTATCTCAGTTTATTAATCAAGAACACATAAATAGTATTAACCACCTCTCGATGAATTAATACCGTATTAACCCAAATCCACAATTAAGATATAATTAAGTTAAACACCTTAATCAATCAACTCACTATATCTCTATGTGAATTACAATTAAATAAGGGTTAAGTTCAAGTTCTCTTCATGATTACATGCGATGTCAAGCATATCTCTACCCTAACATACATCAAGATTCTGTTCATTCACATAAATCAAGAACACATGCTATATTAACTAAGTCTAGATTCATATTTCATCTCTCGAATTCGTACAATTCCACATAAAATTGTTGATCAGGCAATTCATAAATTCAAGCTCAAATTAATATTGATAAACTGCATAATAGCTTTATTAAACTGAAAACCGAGGTTACATAATCATTGTTCCACTTAAAGATCCATTATAAGCCTAATAAGTAATTTAGTTCATAGCTAATAAATTAAATACTGAATAAATAAAAGAAAACATCATCCCAATTACAGAATATTGAAATTAGAAGAGAATAGTAATAAACCACCCTTCTCGCCCTTCAAATCTGAAATCTTCGTGAAATTATTATTCTTCTTCGTTCCTCCAAGCTCTTGCTCTTCAATCTCGTTCTCGAAGTGTGTCTAGATATCTTTTCATTATTCCACACTTAGCATATAAGTATTCTCAACTCAACTCCATACATCAATTCTAATCCAACTCTAACTATCCCCATAAGAAATCAAGTGGAAAACTGAATCCTTTGCAACATCAACAACTCAATGGTCAAAGACTCCCACAAAATAAACTAACAACCATCCCACACTCCTATTATGATCACATTACATAAAGAATTAATAGTTTCCAACACAACCCAACTTCCAGCACACAATCAATTTTCGCTCAACAAAACTATCGATAGGCGCGCCTACAAGCTAGCAACTTCAAATACCACCATTATTATCCCTAGGAGATTTTAACATACGCATCTCACAAGCAATGTCCGTCAAATGACTCGTAAACTCCCTAATTGCTCGAAATCTCCTTCCAATTGTAACATTTTGATAGGCCCATGGATTATCCTACAACAAGCAAATAACCCATCAAAAGTAACATGAAATTACCAAAAACTAACAATATATCAAGCTAAACGAACATAAATCGTAGGTTAAAAACCTACTCATCAAATTCCCCCAAACTTGAACATTGCTTGTCCTCAAGAAAAATGCAATACAATGCACTAATAACTAAACTACGAATCTAGAATTAAGACAGTAAAGATAGTTACTCATACGACCTCAGAAAATTTAGTAAACATGTCAACACTTCATATCAAAAATCAATCTGCAATTCACTATCAATCCTCACATCTTACCATGTTATCACTAATATAGTGTGTGTGTGCTCCATAACAATGTTAACTGATAAAAAATCAAATTTCACACATAATAAGTCTCTTCGAAGGCATCATACAGTGTAAGCTCAAGAAATCTAAAAACAAGCTAGATCCAACTAAAATTAAACAATTACCAATATCGAGGGTCAACATGGGATACTTATGCTACATTTTTCATCTACGGGGGCTTTTTGCTCTTATTTCCCGTTTTATTCGTTTATATATATATATATAACATAGCTATGCAATATCTTATTCCCTTAGGCTTTTCAATGCTACCTTAACGAGCTTTCGACCAACGATTCCTGCACCATTAAGACCTTAGGGCGCTAGGTGTAAAAGACAATCCCTCAAGCTTACTTACTCAAGTAACAAAGGCCACAAAACTAGACAAGCATGCCACTAAGTTTATTCATACTTTTTTTTTTTCTTTTTTGTAACTTATATACCCCAAATATTCCCCCAAACTTAGGTTCTTGTCTAACTTTAGCCATCACTACTTATTCTTCTCATTCTTTCATTTAAACTAGCATTATCCTTTTGAGTCTGATTATGTATCAATTTAAACTCAATCATTCAACAAGTTGTTTTTACTGTGCTATCCTTATTATACTAGTTTCAAACAGAAAAAGATCAACATCATAATAGAAACTGCATCAAGATTCTCATACTAAGTCATGTACTCGTATACATAAATTCAATTTCATCGTTGGCCAAGAATCACAAATACGATCTAAAAACTGGATTCATACAAACTATATGCAAAATATTTTTGTTGTTTTATATATATATTTTTTAAGATATATATATATATATATATAATTATAAATATGGTATTATTAAAGAAGAACTTATGAACTAAACTTACTAACATGATTCGAGAAACAAAATCCCCCAACTTAAATCAAGTAATGACCTCATTACGACAACAAAATTCAAATAAAAGAATGAGGCCTTCCTTGAGAACGAGTCACTTTGCTGTCGTCAGTCTCATGGAGGATATGCAGGCAAATTAGGAGGAATGGGCATGACTACTGGAGGTGCAGTTGGATTCCAGCGGGAAAACACATGAGCAAGCGTGTTGAATGCATTGGCATTGTACTGATGCATTAGATCTTGACGCTGGGCCAACTATAGAAATTGATTCCTTAAAGCCCTGTGTGGTGGCTCCCGCCTGCTTCGCTTCCAATCAGGGGTGAGGGTTGTTTGGACCATTATATAGCCTTCTCCACGTGGATGTGATCTCGCCCATCCTATGCCTTATATCTCTCAATTGTGGCATGATCAATGATAGTCATCGGGTGTTGGATAGGTTCTAAGGTTGCCATCGCACTCCAAATTTTACTAAGACAAATCGGTGATTAAGAATCCATGCAAAGAACCCTCCCGTAGTGCTCCTCATAAACACCCGGCAATGGACTCTTGAATACACTCCCCACATCGACGTTATAGAACGCAATTGAGTTGTCCATATTGAAATGGTGATGAACAATCCCATACAAAAGCCGAGCTCGTGCCTTAGTGACATCGTTCTGATGGCAAGTGGGCATTAAACGGGCACACATAAATGCATACCAAGCTTTTCCATACCGACTAAGTGCAGAGTGGGGAAAACTTATCTTTTCATTTGTTCCGGTTTGAATTACCCATTAAGAACCCGGTTTGCATAATCTAACAATCAACTCGTCTAACTCGGGCAACCCATCTTCATATCTGTCATCTTGTGGTGTCTCTAACCCAAAATACTCATTGATAGCATCGGCATGAAACGCCACCGATTTACCCCAGACCATGACTACGTGATTGACATGTTCCATTGCATTGGCGTAAAACTCTTTCACTATGTTGATTGCCGCTAGAAGTGGTTGTTCTACCAACTGAAACCAATTCCGCTCAACAATTTGCAAAGCCATGTCGCCATCCAAATTAGCATTCGGCTTCAAACCCCGTTCAAGCACCAATGTTTTCTTGTCACTAGTTGACTTGAATCGGTCAACGACCCTCTCACTAACAAACCTTGTGTGATCATATTGAGGTCGAGCAGTGGAGGAGGATGGGCGTTGTCTTTTGTGGGAAGACATGGTGGTTCGTGGGGTGAGTAGGCTTGAAGTTCGGTTCAGGACTTTTGTCGAACAGTTGGCGAGCGCACTGAGTTTTTCCCTAAAATTACGTATGTTGTGTTATCTTGCTACCCAAATTGTGAAAACACACACCCAATAACCAAGTGTTTCTACTTGCTTGCTATCAAGAATAGAGAAGACGATTGAGCAAGAAGTAAGTTGTTCCTCCCTTAAATAGTTCGTGTATTCCTCGTTGGAATGGTGTCCTCAATTGAAAGAGTTTGTGCAAGGAATGAATTTGATGTAGAAATGGAGTGTAGTGTGTACAATTGATATGAATTTGATTATATATATAGTTGGGGTTCATGTAGGAGATGGACAACCATCGTGGGTTGGAAGATGGAATGTGAGTGGGTGTAATGGGAATAGAATTTAAAAAGGAGAAGGATTGATGGGGTGTTATCATTAGTTTTGGAGTTATGGAGTTTTGGAAGTTTGGGGGAATTTGATGAATTTGATTTGACGAAGGAGAGGCAAGGTGGGAGTTATGGCTGAGGACACGTTATTTAATGCAAGTAAGCGCTTAGAATTACGAAGCAAGGCGCGCTCACACGCAAAGTAGTAAGTAATGGCATACCAAGCTAGGAGGTCAAGGAGTTGGTGACATGATAGCGCACCCCTCGCTAAGTATAGCTCTTAGAGAGCATAGTCCATGACCGATGGGTCAAGGTGAGGATCCAGAATAAGCGCCTACAAGAATGTGAATGGAGCACCCAATATGGCATAATTCTAAGCCAAGTGGTGCGGTCTACACTGCATGGCATGAAGAACTGGGCTTGTAGTGCCCCTCGCGCTAAGCATGTACAAATGACAGCGCGGCCCGCACCATGAGGTCAGTGACATTTTTGCTCTGACTTCCTTCTTCAACCTGCGACTCATCTAGAATTGACGTAAAATTCTACGAAAGCAAATACTTAGATTAGATTATAAACTATCTTATAAAGAAAAAAAAATTAAAAGAGAAAGAGTGTAGAACTTGGGTTGCCTCCCAAGTAGCGCTAGTTTTAACGTCAGAAGTCTGACGGTGCCTTCTTATGTCACCGAGCACTCCATGAGGGTAATGTTGATGACATCCCATTCAGATCTCCACCCCAAAGAATGCTTTATTTGTTAACCATCGACCTTGAATGTCTCCAATGGATTTCAATCGTAGAGTTCGATCAGCACCATGGGGAACACTGTTTTGATGGTGAATGGTCCCACCACCTCGACTTAAGCTTTCGGGAACAACCGCAATCGTGAGTTGAATAAGAGTATTGATTGCCCAGACTCTAAAGTTCGGTGCATGATTTTCTTGTCGTGCCATTTCTTGACATTCTCCTCAGATAGTTTAGCGTTCTCGTATGCCCAAGTCGGAATTCATCGAGCTCGCTTTAGTTGTAGTAACCCTTCTCTTTTCACCCACACCGCTTGATCAAAGTTTAGTTTCAAATGGCCCAGAGAGCTCTCAGGTCAGAAGTTCAACCGGTAGATGACAAGCCTTTCGTCAGACAAGAGTTGATATGGTGACATCCCCGACTGATGTCTTATATATGCGCATTCCAGATGCCCATAATGCATCATCTAACCGGAGCGACCAATCCTTTCGATTCGGGTTCACCACTTTTTCCAAAATTTTCTTGACCTCTCTATTCGACACCTCAGCCTGCCCATTGGTTTGGGGATGATAAGCCGCCGCTACCTTGCGGTTGACCCCATACTTTGCCAAGAGAGTCAGAACGATTTGTTGCGTATGACTACCTTCACACTTATAATGGCTCTCGGCGTGCCAAACCTCGTAAAAATGTTTTTCTCAGAAGAATTTGAGCACCACCTTGGCATCGTTAGTAGGTAGTGCTACTTCTTCAACCCACTTTGACACATAATCCACTGCAAGCAAAATATACTGATTTGAAAATGAGGAAGGGAATGGCCCCATGAAATCGATGCCCCATACATCAAAAATCTCAACTTCTAAGATAGTTTGAGTGGCATCTCATTCCTTTTGATATGTTGCCCACTCGTTGACATCTATCACAAGTTTTAACAAATTGGTGGGCGCCTTTAAATAACGAGGCCAATAAAACCCTATCAAGGACTTTTGATGTCGTTTTTCACTACCATAAGGTCCCCTCAGACGCCGATACCTAATGACACTCATGTAGTATACTATGTACCTCGCTGTAAGGCACACACCTTCTAATCATCTTGTCTGCGCATTGTTTGAATAGGTATGGCTCATCCCACATATGCCACTTGACATCATGAAGGAACTTCTTCTTTTGTTGTCTTGTAAGATCAGGGGGAGCATATTTCTCATTAGATAGTTCGCGAAGTCCACGTACCAAGGGAATTCTGCATTTTACCCAAATAATTGCTCATCCGGGAATGACTCATTGATGACGCACTTGTCCTCTTCTTATTTACCTGAATTTTCCAGCCTAGACAAATGATCAGCGACTTGATTCTCTATCCCCTTTCTATCCTTTATTTCTAGATCAAACTCTTGAAGAAGGAGAATCCATCGGATAAGGCATGGTTTAGCATCTTTCTTTGCAATTAGATACCGAATAGCCGAATGATCCATGTAGACTATCACCTTAGTCCCGATCAAGTATGCCCAGAATTTGTCAAACGCATACACCACCACAAGCAAATACCTTTCAAAATTGTCAAATTTCAACCGTGATAGTCACTTGCATCACACATCAGCGCGAAAGGTATATTCCAATCTGGTACGACTATCACGGGGGCTGTCGTTAACTTCTTCTTCAACAGCTCGAAAGTTGACTTAGATTCCTCATCGCAAAATAAACACAGAGTCCTTCTCTAAAAGACTGTACAATGGTTTTGCAATTTTAGAGAAGTCCTTTATGAATCGTCTGTAGAACCCAACATGTCCCAGAAAACTTCTGATTCCTTTTACTGAGCTCAGTGGAGGCAGTTTCTAGATTGTTTCTAACTTAGCCTTGTCAACTTCCAGTCCTTGAGCCGATACCTTGTGGCCCAAAAATATGCCCTCCTCAACCATGAAGCGGCATTTTTCCCAATTAAGTACAAGGTTCGTATCTTCGCATCGCTGTAACACCATTACCAAATTCCCAAGGCATATATCAAAATTGTCTCCATAGACAAAAAAGTCGTCCATGAAGACTTCCACATTTTTCTCCACCATATCGAAGAAGATGACCATCATACACCGTTGGAAGGTCGCCAGTGCATTACATAACCCGAATGACATTCTCCTGAACGCGAATGTGCCATAAGGGCACGTAAATGTAGTCTTCTCTTGATCCTCAGGAGTGATGGAAATTTGGTTATAGCCCGAGTATCCATCCAATAGACAGTAAAATTTGTGACCCGCCAATCTGTCCAACATTTGGTCGATAAAGGGTAGCGAAAAATGATCTTTTCGTCAGTTGCCTTTATTCAACTTCCTATAATCGATGCACACCCTCCAACTCCGCATCCGTTTTCTTGCTTGTAGATTAACTCGTTGTCTTCATTTTGTACCACAATCATTCCCCTTTCTTCAAAGACACAATGAACCGCATTAACCCACTTACTATCTAAATCGGGTAGATGATTCCTAAGATCCAACAATTTCGAATTTCCTTCTTTACCACTTCATTCATTATCGGGTTAAGTCATCGTTGTTGCTCCACCGTCAGGTTGCATCATCTTCCATCGTAATCTTGTGCATGCAAAATGAAGGGCTAATTCCCTTGATATTCGCGATCATCCATCCTAACACTACTTTATGTTCCCTAAGCACCCTCAGCAACTTTTCTTCCTATTAATCGTTAAGTGCAGCAGAAATAATCACAGGTAAAGAATTTGAATTGCCTAAATACGACATACACGAGATGTTTAGGAGTGGCTTTGAGTTCGAGTTGGTGGCTCCTCCAATGATGGTTTCAATTTTTTCGTATTTATCTCCTCCGTGTGTAGTAGTTCAAATGGTGTTTTGAATCGGCTAACTCGTGGCAATGAATCTAACATCTGTAAGTAGTCCACAAATTTCGGGTCATCGAACTCTTCATCCCCCAATAATGCTGTCGCTAAAAAATCATTGACCATACTCTTTCAAATGTCTTCGTTGACTATTTGATCAATGATTTCCATCCAAAAACACTCTTCTTCATCCGTGGGAAATTTCATGGCTTTGAAAATGTTAAACTTAACTTCTTGATCTTGGACCCTCATCGTTAGTTCACCTTTTTATACTCCCCCTAGGATAATCAGGATGTTCTTATCCTCCTCAAAATCCAGAATAATAAAGTCTGCGGGGAATATAAACTTATCAACTTTGACCAATATGTCTTCCACAATGCCTCTCGGATACGTGACTGACCTATCCGCCAACTGTAATAAGATGTTCGTAGGCTTTGGAGCTGGCAAACCCAATTCTGTGTATACTGATAACAGCATAAGGTCCACTCGCTCCCAAATCACATAGCATTTATTGAAAGCCGTATTCCCGATCATGCATGGAATGGTGAAACTCCCCGGATCTTTCAACTTGGGTGGCAACTTTCGCTGTAAAACCGCGCTACACTCCTCTGTTAGTGCCACTGTCTCGAAATCTTCTAACTTCTTCTTCCTGGACAGAATCCCTTTCATAAATTTTGCATAACTCGACATTTGCTCTAGGGCTTCCATGAACGGATGTTAATCATAGCTTAAATACTTCCAAGAATTTTACAAATTGCTTGTCTAATTTCTTCTTTTGAACTCTTTCAAATGAAACGCATGGAGGATACACAACCGCTTGTCATCTAACTTTGTTTTCTCAAATTGCGATTCTCACCCTGCTTTTTCTATAACCACCTTTTGTTGTCATTACTCTTATCATCCGAGATAAATTAAATTTTCTCAGATCTTTCCCATCCAACTGCTTTTCCACTCCTCAAGGTGACCACCGACAATCGCTCATGATTTCCCTTTGATTTCTTTCTTGTGTCACTCGGTAGGTCCTTGTGGTCGGTTGTTCAATGCTAAAGCAATTTGTCCCATCTGGTTTTCTAAATTCTTAATGGCCATTTCTTGTGATTTCATTGCCATTGCTTGATTCTTCATAGCTACCTCATTACTCGTTATATACTTTGATATAAATTCCTCTAAATCTGATTTCCTCTCTTGACGTTGAACTGTTTGTTGTTGATTCTGAAACCCTTGGGGATACGATGGTCGTGGAGCTTGTAGATTCTGATTATTATTCCACGACTGATTCAGATTATTCCTATTCCCCTGATTATATGCATTCTGATATGTATTCTGAGGAATTCTATTGTAGCTATTCATGAATTGTATCGACTCTGGGTTGATTATGCATTGATCCGTCGAATGTTCCCCCGCGCATAACTCACAAATAACTGCAACTTGTTGTGTCTGTCCCCCTGACCAAACGTCGAACTTCTTAGAGAGTGCTGAAATCTATGCCGTTATTGTCGTCACTCCATCTAACTCTAACACTCCAGCGACCGTAGGTTGTGTCATTCTTGCCGTGGGCCACTGGTAATTGTTAGCAGCCATCGTCTCTATCAACTAGTATGCCTCCTCATAAGTCTTTGCCATAAACTCTCCCCCCGATGCCGAATCAATACTCGTTCTGAGATTCCCATGTAGTCCGTTGTAAAATGTATTCATCTGCAACCACTTGGGCAATCCGTGATGTGGGCATTTTCTGAGCAATTATTTGTATCTCTCCCACACCTCACACAGTGACTCCCCATGTTGCTGATCAAACATGGTAATCTCGTTCCTCATCTTTGTAGTTTTCGCTGGCGGGAATAATTTTGTTAGGAATTTCTGAGCCAGGTCCTCCCATGTCGTTATCGAACCCGCTGGTAGAGAGTGTAACCAACTCTTCGCCTTGTCTCGCAGAGTAAATGGGAACAAGCAAAGTCTAACTGCCTCATCCGACACCCCATTATACTTGAAAATGTCGCAGATTTCCAGAAAACCGATTAAATGCTCATTAGGATCGTCATTTGCCATTCCCCCAAACTGCACTGAATTCTGCATCATTTGAATTATCACAGGCTTGATTTTGAAAGTATTCACAGCGATTGCAGGCCTGGTGATACTTGATTGCAGCTCAATCACCTTAGGTGTTGCATAATCCCTCACGCTTTCTTGTCTTCGGCAGCCATTGCTTCTTCCTTATTAGAGTTTTCGAATTCGTCCCTTGTTTCCTTGATCCACTTACTTAACTTCTGAAACCTTCTCTCAATATCGTCCTCAAAAGGAAGCAAGTCTGGATTTTTGGATCGAGTTTGCATAAACTGTGACACCCCCAAATCCGGGTACTTCGATTCCATGGGATTTGGTGTTCACTGTACAAATATCATCTATCTATCTACCCATAATAAATGCAAACCATGCAATAGATAGAAATAAAATCTTCCCCTTATGGGGTTACAACATCCGAATAATAAACATCATCCCAAGTTGAACTAACCTTAAACATTTGTGCGGAAATATAAACATTAAGTCATAAACAACATCATTAACTCAAGTCTAACATAAATACATCATCAAATAAAATAACAAGTCTTCATCACTTGCTAACTTTGCCCTTGCCTTTACTAGTGGAAGGTTCATCAGTTCTTTCGTTCTTAACTGCAATGTTATTATTAAGCAAGAGTGAGCACTATTGCCCACAAGTATAACAATGAAATAACAAAGATAATAACATGTGAGTAAATCAAAGACATCTCGAATAAAAGCTCAACTTTTGAATCAAGAATGAATAACAAGAATCAAAAGAATTCGAGGGTCATAAGACCTTGAACTATGTCCTAGGTTATCAAGGGTTATACTTGAAACCTTTAACAACCATAAGACTATAGACCTTTCTACTGCGTGACTTAGGGGATCACCTTTAGTACCATCATCATGCAATATCTTAATGCTAACGATAAGTAAATCCTTTCAGCAGGTTGTTCATCTCATTGACATTCGAGTCCGCACCAAAGGAAGTTTGGTTTGATAATTCATCAAGGGTTCTAAAATTTAGAACGCTTATCAACTATGGACTAGTCGAATCAATAAGGGTTCGCTAGTCTAATAAGGTTCAATAATAATGATATTCAATTTGAATAATAATCTCAGGAAGTATACAATAGGACAATTATTGTATAACTGAATCATGCTTTGAAAAGATAATCAATCTTTAATATAACATTTGAACATGAATAATAGTAATGATAATTTAATCGAGGTAATTAATAAACTTGAACAATAATGACAAGTAGGGTTAGGAAACTTGCCTCGTGCGTAGATTACACTTTAACTAAGCACGTTCTTTGAATTAAATCCTACATATCATTCACATTCACAATACCAGTTAATTATAACTTAACTAATCATCATAAACTCATTCTCTTTGTCTACTTTGATTATTTAACTATACTTAGTTAATTTACCACTTTGTTACATAATTTATACTTCATGAATAACAAGCTTATTATGTATTCAATAATTCGATCCACATGCAATTATGTTATTAACATGTTAAAAAACTCTTTTATCATCATATTATACTTCTATCATGTTTACATGTTCATTACATTAATTTACTAACACATTGTTAGACTTAAGCATTTTAAAATTACATTTCTGAACTTTCTAGAGAGTGGTATTGCTACCATCTGTTATTACTTGGTCTTTCTTATTGTATTTTGCAGTAACTATTGGCTATCGAGTCCTGGCCATACATGGCATTTACCATGCCAGTGCGGAAATAGTCGTAGTGGCCATATTTGCCGGCAGCATCAGACATTCTGAAATGGCGATTCATGAAAAATCGCAGAACATGCCAATTTTTACCAATTTCTTAATTTCTACTCGAATTTAGACATACCCACATATTATACTTCATGTATAATCATAACCCAACATTTATATAATGACTTTAACCAATTTAAACACTTAATTACTGAATTTAAGCATGCAATTTCACTGACTTTGATGTTCTTGAAGGTTTTGAAAATAAAACATGAAAATTGTCACTACGGATTCGTTATAACACTGAATCCGTTCATTTAAACTTTGGTCTCTTCGTATCAACATGCATAATAACATACGAGTGTAAAATTTAGGGATAATATACGATCAATACATAAAATATCACGTATAAGGCCATAAGGCCAAAATCCATACTCTGTAATTTTGTAAAACATATACGACATGTATTTTAATGAAACAGATGATATGGTTTGCATAATATATATAATTAAATACGATGTGATATGTCATAACACATACACACCCCATAATCATTACTCCTATCCCAATTACAGAGGTTCACAGAAAAATGAAAGCCATTTTCTTATAAAAACTTAATGACGTAAAATAGAATTTGGGAAGAGGAGATTACCCTGAGAATAAGTATAGATTAGTAGGCTTAGATTCCTCACTCTCAATTCTCTTTCACAGACTCACAATATCTCTCTCACAAACTCACTCTGATTTTCTCTCTGTGATGTTTTATCAGACTTAGTAAAATAATGAAAAAGAGAAGAGAATACGCATAATAAGAATCGACTGACGCGCACTATGGTCAGTTACCCATCATGGGTTAACTGCCCATAACTCCCCCTAAGGCCATGTTTGGCTAGATTAATAGATTACAAAACCATTTAATTTAATAAAGCCTTTATAATATAGTTTAATTCATGTCACACCCAATTCAAATATCTTATTTAAATTAATTAAATAACATATAATAATCTATCAAAAATTCAAATAATCATATAATTAATTTTCTCATTAATTAATTATATCAAATTATTAAATCTCTAATTAATAATTAAATTAATTAAAATAACATCATGCTTAATTAAATATTTCATTTAATTGAATAAGTTCACATAAATACATACTTGAATAATAATTATTCTCTACATTAATTTAATAAATGTAACACATGTAATTAAATTAATCTACCACAATTGCATCAATTAATTATTTAATCTAATAATTAAATCATCAAAAAATATTTATTTAATTCAATAAATATTAAAATTAAATTACAAAAATCTCGTTCGTCACATAAACCAATGTTAAAAACCTAAAATAAGAAGAACAAAACAAAACAAAAAGTGTTTAAGTAAAATTGGACTAATTAAACTGATATTACTAAAATAATAAAATCTATGCTAAAATCCCCGGCAACGGCGGCAAAAACTTGTTGGGTAAAATCTATATACGCACAGCACGCAAGTATACATGGTCAACAAGTAATATAAAATTATTATTAATTTTTTTTAAAATAATTTTATATTTTTTTAACATAAAATTAAAATGATTCATAAAAAAATATACTCCCTCCGTCCCAAATTATCTGTTGTTCTAGAGTTCTACACACATACCAATATGTGTGATAAAAATACTAAAATACCCTTATGTGCTAATTTTTTTGTTTTCTGCAATTAAGGCTTTAGTAAAAGGAGATTGTCCATGGAAGAGTGTGCCAAAGTCTTTTAAAAAGCATAACTTTGGCAATCACATTCTTATTAGTGGGAATATGAAAAGGATGCTTAAAAAAGAGGAGAGACTTGAATGAGTAATGACTACCAACAATTAAGGTAAAGGGGCAAACTTGGAAAACAAAGGAAAAAATGCATTGAAATCTTGAAAAAGTAGATATTGTGGGACAAAATTTTTCTGCTAAAACAGCAGATAATTTGGGACGGTGGGAGTATTATAATAAATCTTACGATAAATAATATTTTTAATAACATTTATAATAGTCATCATTGTACAGAACTTAAATATATATATATATATATATATATATATCGAGTTTAAAATAAATTAATTTCAAAATGTCAATAATGATACTATATTTAAAACAAAGAAAACATTATTTTAAACATATCCAACATAAATGGATGATAGGGCAAAGGTGCAACAATGCCCATGTGGTTTACCCTGGTGTCCCACTTAGCCCATAAACTTTTTTTTTCTCCAAAAGTGCGCTTCACGTTACAAATTTTAGGTCAACTATGACTGTCCTTAACAGACATGTCACCTAAACTAACTTTGCTTATACGTGGACATTTTTTTGTGACGAGGCATGAAGACAGAACTAAAGCAAATACAGATATGCACCGATCAGATATGTTTATAAAAGGCAACGAAAAATACATTTATGTATTCATAAATGTATACATAAAACTAAAAAAATTCATCAAAAGAAAACTGATTTGATAAAAAACGGCCAAATCATTTAATCAAACCAGAAATCAAAAATCCCAATCAAAAAAGACATAAGATAATCAAGAAAAGAGAATGAATCTAGATCGGAAAAGCTCATGGATCCAATTTAAAAGGTCATAAGACCAAATCCCTAAATCCATAACCACTGGAACAAACCGAGTTGATGCACCGGCAACCAAAACCCCAACAATCAGATTAAAACAAAAAGGGAAAACATTAAAGAAAAGGAAATCGAACGGAGGAAAACAATTATTCAAGCCCTGCTAGCCCAGATCCGAAAGAGCAAGCAGATATTTGAGAAATTAAACAAATCCAATTAATCAAATTTAAAGGAATAACAACAATTTCTGATAAATTAGATATATAACTCAAGATTTTAAAGCCAAGACAAACAAGAAATCGGAGGAAAATCTAACCAACACCACCACAGACCAAGACCAACACAAATCGACACAACCCATTATAACCTAAATCACCAACCAAATCAGATCCAATTGCTCCAACTTAGAAGGAGAGAATGTTGGGCTTGTATATAGCGTGGGCATGCAATCAAATTGCATAAATAGTGTGGAAGCGCGATAAAATCATATTTTAAAATTTTTATACATACCATCATCATGATCATCCTTGTGCACAATTAGCAATCAAACGAAAGAGACGGAGATATAGAATCTGTAACGATCGAGAAATTTTTAATTTAATTTAAATATTTATGGAATTAAATAAATATTTTAAATAATTTATTTATTGAGAAAATAAATAATTAATGGATTGTGATGAATTAATTTAGTAACTAAATTAATTAATTGAATTGAATAATGATAATTTTATTTGAAGGATTTAAGAAAATAATTAAATTAAATTAATTGCTTAATATTTAAGAAGATAATTAAATTAAATGAATTGTTTAATTTAATGAAAATAAATAAAATAAATAAAGTGATGTTTCTAATTTATTAATTAAATTATATATATAATTATTTAATTATTTATTAGAAGCATAATTATAATAAGAATATAATTATTATAATTATAAATTATAAGTTATTAAAATGGTTACATGTGTGACAAGTAGTAACTATATAATATAAATATTATTTAAATAATCTAGTTTGTGAATTAGTATGTAACCAAACGTAGCCTTATGACTTTTGGCTTATTTTAACTGATGTGAGTCTTTTTATTTTTAACCTGACGTTAGTGGGGGAAGTGGGAGTCAGTTTATAATTCCTACGCGTCTACTTTTCTAAGGCTTAGCTAGATATCACAGAGTGTTGAGAGAGAGCTTGAAAGAAGAGAACACAGTGATATTGGAGGGTTAGAGAAGAAGGGCTTTGGTGAAAGGATTTCTCTTAATTTGGCTATCATACCATTAAAGAATCAAGGTATAAACTAGCCCCATTCTAACTTTTAGTTTTGGTATATATGTATACATATTCTATGTGATTGGAAATCACGTGAATTGTGGTATGTATATATGTTCTTGTAGGTTTGCAAAACTCTGTTAATCATCATGTATACTTGTTATTTGTTATCAAATTCGTTAAAATTGGTGTGTAGGAAAGAAATTGAAATATCAGTGTTATTATTCTTATAATATGGCTTAGAAAGTACCAAATTTCATGCCTTATATGTGTTGTAATCTGCGAATTGAAGTTGGATTGTGATAATATGTTAAGAAACGAAAGTGGCGTAGTTCGAATCGTGTCAAATGATTAAGAAACGAATTCGTGATGATCGAATTCGTTAAAAGTATAAAAATGAAGAAATTTGGAAAAAAAATATAGTTTTGATTCTTCAAAATGATGTTTATGTAATAATTTTGTATAAAGAATGGTGTTTAGCATGTATAACTATAATATGACAAAGTGTTAGATGTTGAAGTTGGGAGATTTTTTGTAGAATTAGAATTTTTGGCCAAAGCAGAGTTTGATTTCGAGCTTCTGCAAAAACTGGAACTGAGGCATCGCGTGGGCGCGCGATCTGGCGCGGGTTCTCATGGCGCAAGGCAGAAAGATTTGGCGCTGGTATTGTCATCATACTCAAACTTGTGAGCTACTCTAGTGTATTATCAAGGCTACCATTGCCTGAAGTAATGTATCCCATACATGAAAAGGAAGTCTCTTAATTACAGGTCATGTGTAATGGACTTATATTAGTTTAACATGCATGTTAATAATGTTAAGGCACAATATAAACTACAATAAACAGATTGTCATTCGTTGTTATATATAATGTAAAAGAATTTAAGTGATTACTTGAATAAGTTATGTAATGAATCAAATGTGATGTTTTCAAAAGTTAAATATAAATGATAAGGTTTATAGTGTGATTTCAGAATCGTTAAGGTGTTAACCAACATGGTTAGGTGCTAGGATAGGGTTATGACCTAATTGATGGTTTAAACCCCTAAAGCTAATGTTTATACAACTAATTATTGTTGCGATTGTAATGATGTATGTAGGGTAATCGGAGATTATTTTACACTTGTGTAGCTTACAAACAAGGCAAGTTTCTAAACTTTAACTCTTTACATTGAGCAAGCTTTCTAACTTCATTCTTTTATTAATGAATGCAAGTTCCTAAATTCTATTGAGCAATATTATTGATTCTATTGTTATATACGATTGATTAAGCTCTTGTAACCTAATTCGTTACATCGAGCAAGTTTCACTTTTCTAATTATTATACAAAGCATATATTGTTCTAATATGTCGATTCAAATGAGATTGTTCTAACTCTTTTGAACATAGTACTTTGCATGTGTATTATGTTTATCCAGTTATATATTGTTAATATTCGATCTTTGACTTTGATAGCCTTGTTTAGTTATACATTCTTGTATTAAACCTTTATTGATGGAAATTGAATAAGTGTTCTAAAATTCTAGAAACATTGATAAGCTAGTTCCAAACTAAACTTTCTTTAGTGCGGAAATTCTAAATTTAAACTGAGACGAACAACCCTAACATATGGGATTTTATACGTGTAACGTTTAGATATTTGTGCACAATACATGGTACAAAGGGCTGATCCCCCTGAGTACGTTAAGAAGAGTTTGTACAATCTAATGACTGTTAAGTTTAAGGTAATAATACCTAAACATCATGGACATAGTTCGTGGTCATAAGACCCTCATATATTAAAAGTTCGAACTTGTTTCTGTTTCTATTCGTAGAACAAGTTCATTATTGTACAACATTCGTTGTTCATTCTCATATGATTGTTATTACTATTCTTTATGTTAGTGAGCAATTGTTTGCTCACTCTTGCAATTAAACAATGCATCTAAAGTCGAAAGAGGTGATGAGCCATCTACTAGCAAGGGAAAGGGCAAGATGTCCAAGTGTTGAAGAAGTATTTAAAGTTTATTTAAATGCATGAAGTTATAAGAATTGTTTTATTTTATAATGTATTCCGCAAACTGATGTAATAATTTAAGGTTAGATTACCTGGGATTGTTTATGAGATGATGTAACCCTTTAATGGGAAAGATTACTATTTAAAGTTATTTAATGTTTTATCCTTTATTATGGGTATTTAGATGTAATTATTTTGATAGTGAGCACCAAATTCGGTGGAAATGAAGTACCCGGATTTGGGGGTGTCACAGGTTGGTATCAGAGCTTTAGGTTATGAACCTTAGGTGGGAAAAATCTTAGGAAGTAGCCTTTAAGGAAACAAAAAACATAGAGGTGATTAACTCTTATCGGGTTTTAAGGAATGGATTAAGGCATCCATTGAAACTAAACAATAAAAGACATTATGTGTTATGTGTTAATAACTTATGTGCTCGCGAGTATCGATAATGTTAAGTAAAACTTGAAATATTTTGTTGTCAGGATGTCTGACGAAGGAGGATCCAGTCCAGCTAGGGAGGTGGTACCTCAGATACATAGAGATGACGAACCCCGGGATATTCACATAGTGTGGGAACAGTTGATCCAGGAGGATGAGCCTGTGACCGATCCCGGGGAGGATAGTCCTGAGGAGGTAAAGGAGGATGATGATGAAGAGGATCCTGTGGAGTTTCCACCAAACTCCGTATCGGCTGAGATGTATGATGCTTTGTATGACCGTAACATAGAGTTACATGATAATGTAGAGGAACTGAAGGAGATGGTTGATATGCATCACGTTGCGTTGGAACAGAAGGATGTAGAGATTCAGGAACTTGATTCAAAACTCGGAAACACAAAATGGGATTTAGTTCATTGTTGGGTAAAATCTATATACGCACAACACGCAAGTATACGTGGTCAACAAGTAATATAATAGTAAGTAAAGTATCGTTCCCTCAGAGACTTAACAAGAAATTATCCTCGCAACTACCAATCTTCTATTAATCATAATTTTATTAAACTAATCAATTTCCAGTTTATAGCGAAAATATTGAAATTATTAAAAATCAACTAAATACCAACAAACCCTAAAACTGAATTTTCAAACAAATATTGAGAATTAGGCAGAACTTCACTCTAAGCATCCCTCCGATTATTATTCTCTTATTCCAGTTTTAATTCACTATCTCGCTTTATTAATCAAGAACACATAAATAGTATTAACCACCTCTCGATGAATTAATACCAGTATAACTCCAAATCCACAATTAAGATATAATTAAGTTAAACACCTTAATCAATCAACTCACTATATCTCTATGTGAATTACAATTAAATAAGGGTTAAGTTCAAGTTCTCTTCATGATTACATGCGATGTCAAGCATATCTCTACCCTAACATACATCAAGATTCTGTTCATTCACATAAATCAAGAACACATGCTATATTAACTAAGTCTAGATTCATATTTCATCTCTCGAATTCGTACAATTCCACATAAAATTGTTGATCAGGCAATTCATAAATTCAAGCTCAAATTAATATTGATAAACTGCATAATAGCTTTATTAAACTAAAAACCGAGGTTACATAATCATTGTTCCACTTAAAGATCCATTATAAGCCTAATAAGTAATTTAGTTCATAGCTAATAAATTAAATACTGAATAAATAAAAGAAAACATCATCCCAATTACAGAATATTGAAATTAGAAGAGAATAGTAATAAACCACCCTTCTTGCCCTTTAAATATGAAATCTTTGTGAAATTATTATTCTTCTTCGTTCCTCCAAGCTCTTGTTCTTTAATCTCATCTCGAAGTGTGTCTAGATATCTTTTCATTATTCCACACTTAGCATATAAGTATTCTCAACTCAGCTCCATACATAATTCCTAATCCAACTCTCACTCTCCCCATAAGAAATCAAGTGGAAATCTGAATCCTTTGCAACATCAACAACTCAATGGTCAAAGACTCCCACAAAATAAACTAACAACCATCCCACACTCCTATTATGATCACATTACATAAAGAATTAATATTTCCCAACATAACCCAACTTCCAACACACAATCAATTTATGCTATCTTTAGTATGTTTTAAAACATTATGAATGAATAAAATATTGGAGTTTATTTGAAATATTATGTGATATAGGTTTAATCTTGGAATGTTTAAGTTAAACTTCAAATACCCAAGAAATGGAGTAATGAACTAATAAGCGTATGTTCTAACATAAAATGCCTCCTAGAAGAAGACAACCACGTCAACAAGCACCTCCTGAGGGGTCTACTAACAATAACAATGAGGCCAACGCTAATCCGGTTCAACAGTTGGTAACTTTGTTGAAGGGAGCACTTACGAATCAATCGCAAGCTCAAGTTACGACTTTCAAGGAATTCAAAGCGGTTGGACCGCCAGAATTTCTAGGGTCTATGAATCCAGTGGAAGCCCAAACCTAGATCATGGAAATGGAGAAGGTGTTTGACGTTGCTAGAGTTAATGAAGATCAAAAGACTGCGTTTGCAACGTTCATGCTGATGTCTGAAGCTAGCTACTGGTGGTAGGCAAATAAGATTCGTGGAGGACAAGGAGTGATAATGTGGGAGAGATTTAAGGAGATGTTCTTTGAAATGTACTTTCTAGTGAGTTCTCGAAATCATTTGGAAGTGCAATTTCTTGAGCAGAAGCAAGGAACTATGACGGTGCTAGAATATGCTGCGAAGTTTAACGAGTTGGCAAGGTTTGCCACTTATCAAGTCAATACGGATGAGCATAAAGCGAGAAGGTTCGAACAAGGATTGAAACCCTGGCTGTATAGCAAGGTTTCAATGTTCCAGTTGAATACATTTACGGCTGTACGGGAAAAGGCAATCATCGCAGAAGGTGGAAGCGATGCCTTGACCAAGTACAACCAAGAACAGAAGAAGAGGAAGAATGATAACGAGAATAAGGTTGGTGGGAGTAATGTTGGAAGTAACAATCAGAAGAGGAAGTGGAACGAGAATTACACTCTGAGGGGACAACAGGGGAAGTCGATGAGAAGAAAAAGTTTGAAGCTTGTGCGGCGACGTGGAAAGAATCATACTTTGGGGTATGTTTGAAGGAAAGCGGGTGTGTTTCAACTGTGGTCAGGAGGGACACATTGCACCGAACTGTTGTAGTCCAAAGAAAGGAACATGTTTTACCTGCGGTTCGAAGGATCACATGGCTCGTGATTGTCCCAAAAAGCCAGCGGGGAGTGCAAGTGGAGGAAAGGGAAATAATAACGGTGGTGGTGCATTGACTATCTCTGGACCAACACAGTCAAGCCGACCTACTGCGAGAACTTTCAATATGACCGCGGGATCTTTATTCGATCCTAAGGATGTGGTCTCAGATATCATTCCGATTAATGGTATTAATGCTTATGTACTGTTTGATTCGGGTGCTACTTGTTCATTTATATCCGATGAATTTGCTCAAAACTTAGATTTGCCTCAAGAAGAATTAGATTATCCTTTAAGTATAGAGATTGCAAATAGGGAAGTGATTCCTGTTAGATTCATATATAAGAATTGTAGAGTGGTTATAAAGGTTTAAAAGATGAGGGTAGACTTGATACCAATTAGACTGGGCGAGTTTGATGTTATACTGGGAATGGATTGGTTATTCAATCACGGAGCAGTAATTGATTGCCAAAGAAAGTGTGTTAACCTTATGACTCCGTCAAAGGTTGTGTTCTATGGAAGCAAATCACCTCGACAAGCAAGTTGTCTGACGGTGATGCAAGCCAAGAAGTTGTTAAGACAAGGATGTGTAGGATACTTAGCCTACGTTGTTGATACACGTAAGAAAAGTCGCGGTTAGAAGAGATACCGATCATAAGAGATTTTGTAGACGATTTTCGCACGATTTGCTGTGTCTTCTCGCCAGATCGACAAATCGAGTTCGTGATTGATTTAGTACCAGGAACATGCCCGATAACTAAGGCACCATACAGAATGGCCCCGATGGAGATGAAAGAGTTGATGGTGCAACTGCAAGAATTGCTCGACAAGAAGTATATTCAACCGAGCGTATCGCCGTGGGGAGCGCCAGTGTTATTTGTTAAGAAGAAGGATGGATCGATGTGGCTCTGCATTGATTACAGAGAATTAAATAAGGTCACGATTAAAAAGAAGTATCTGTTACCAAGAATCGACGACCTGTTTGATCAACTGAAGGGTGCGAGGTATTTTTCAAAAATAGATTTGAGGAGTGGTTATCATCAGTTGAAGGTGAGGCCAGAAGACGTACCGAAGATGGCATTCAAAACTCGGTATGGTCATTACGAGTTTCTAGTTATGTCATTTGGTTTAACCAATGCACCTGCAACGTTCATGGATTTGATGAACATGGTGTTTAAACCATTCTTAGATAAATTTGTGGTCGTGTTTATTGATGATATCCTGGTGTATTCTAAGACCAAGGAAGAACATGTTGAACACTTACGAGTGACATTGGAGACATTGAGAAAAGAGAAGTTATACGCAAAATTTTCAAAATGTGAGTTTTGGTTGGAACATGTACGCTTTCTGCATGTTATTGATAAAGACGAATTTCTCAGAGATCCATCGAAGTTGAAGTCAGAGTAAATCGGGATCACCAAGACACCGCCGAGATAAGGAGTTTCTTAGGGTTGGCGCTTTACTATAGGCGTTTTATTCAAGATTTTTCCAAAATCGCGACCCCATTGACGAATTTAACCAGGAAGGCGGTTAAGTTTGTTTGGACGGAGAAGTGTGAGGAAAGTTTTAATGAATTGAAGAAGAGGTTGAGCTCAGCACCTGTGTTGTCATTTCCTGATGATACAGGGAATTTTGTAGTGTATAGTGACACATCGCATAAAGGACTAGGCCGTGTGCTTATGCAAAATGGCAGAGTTATTGCGTATGCATCACACCAATTAAAAGATTACGAGAAAGGGTATCCGACTCATGACTTGGAGTTGACTGCGGTGGTGTTTACCCTGAAGATTTGGAGACATTATCTTTATGGAGAGAGGTGTGAGATATATACTGACCATAAAGGTTTGAAGTATATCTTTACACAAAAAGATTTGAACATGCGACAAAGAAGATGGTTGGAATTGATCAAAGACTATGACTGCGAGATTTTCTATCATCCCAGAAAGGCGAATGTTGTTGCTGATGCCTTAAGTAGGAAGGGACGGGAGAAGTTAATGTTGTTGACAGCTCAAGAGAAGCTAGTGTCGGAAATGGCTAAGATGGAGTTAGAAATTAGATATCCGACAGAATCCGATGAAAAGTTGTTCCAGATGGGAAACAATTTAACATTGGTAGATAAGGTGAAAAATGCACAACTTTAGGATGAAGAATGCAAAAAGATAAAACAAAAGATATTTGAAGGGGAGGAAATCAAATTCAAAATCGATTCGGAAGGGTTACTTCGATTCAAAGGGAGAATTTGGGTTCCGCCAGTACCGGAAGTTAAAGAGGAAGTTCTGACTGAAGCTCACAACTCAAGATATTCGATTCACCCTAGAAGTAAGAAAATGTACCAGGATCTTAGACATTATTTCTGGTGGCCGAATATGAAGAAGAATGTGTCTGAGTGTGTGGCAAAGTGTTTAACGTGTTAGAATGTTAAAGCTGAACATCAAAGGCCAAGCGGATTATTACAACCGTTGGAGATACCAGCATGGAAATGGGAGCATATCAAAATGGATTTTGTGGTAGGTCTTCCAACGACTTAGCAAGGTTACGATGCCATTTGGGTGATTGTCAATCGATTGACGAAGTTGGCACACTTCTTTCCAATCAAGATTATATTTACCCTAGATCGGTTAGCAAAACTGTACGTGAAGAAAATTGTTTTGTCGACGCCAGAATTTTTATTTGTCCCTTTTCGTTACTTGTTCTTTGGTGTTCTCATGTTAGGTGAGATTTGTTTGAAAAAACAAGTGAAAAAGGTCTGACATGTATCATGTCGACGAATTGGACGGGGGAGTCGCCAGTTGGTTTTTTATATGGTTGTACCAACACAATCGAGAAAAGGTTTACACATCACCCAAAGGATGTGACACTCGCTAAACCAGTCTGTGAAACCGAGATTCATTAGGGTTCGGGGCTTGATTATGTGGAGGGAAGGTGTTAGGCACTTCTTGGGCATCCGTGTTACTACTACTATGTGACCGCCACTTTTCAAGAAACTGTTATATGAATGTGTGTGTGTGTGGGTAAATGTGCTATTTATTTGGAAGTAGTGCGAGGCCTCGTTCACACCTATATACACAGGGTTTGAATTTATGTAAAAATTCAAGTTTTAGAAAGATATGGCAGTGATGTTTTATAAAAGAGGTTTTTTCAAACCCTTGTGCTCAATAGTAATTGAGACCTTTTATACTTCTATTTTATTAAATGTTCGACTTGATTGATTTTATTTTCGAGATGCGAAGCATCTATAAGAAAATAATGTACAAAATAATGCCGACTTTCTCGTGGGTATGAAAACCATCTGAGGAAATTCGAACATCAGAATAATTTACAAGTCGCTTACATACATTGAAAATGTCTATCACGGGAACCGAATCTAGATCCAATGAGATCAATACATGATCACATGATTCCTAGGCTCACATGATGCCGCAATTAATAACAAAGCGAAGAAGCATGTATATATATAAAAGCTATAAATATATATATACGCACATGATCATCACCACCACGAAGCACCTCCATGGGGATCAAAATGTAAATAAAGTCAGAAGCTATCAACCGCTGAGAGAAAACTCCAAAGGGACAAAACGTAAATAAAGCTATAAAAGTGATCAACTACCACTGCAAGTAAACTCTGTGGGACAAATATATATATATATATATATAAGTGATAAACGCATCTTAGAATGTAAAATTAAGGCTCATCGAATGAGTTTGACAACAGTTCATATATATATATAGTATATATATATATATATATATATATATATATATATATATATATATATATAAAAGCGAGTAAACGATCCTGGATGTAAAATCCAGTGCTCATCGAACAAAGTCCCATAAATGCTTAATATATATATATATATATATATATATATATATATATATATATATATATATATATATATATATATATATATATATTAAAGCGATGCCCCAGATCAAGTTCAGGCTCATCGAACAAAGTTCGACACACAGTTCATATATATATATATATGCAAATAAACGCTCCAGACCGAAGTCTAGGCTCAATTGAGGCATAACTCGATAATGTTAGTCCATATATATATATATTTATATATAAATATATATGTATATACAAACTAAAATAAAACCACGGACCGAAGTCCGGGCAAACACACGCAACACGACTCTCAACGTGAAGAAGGGTGTGTGCAAAGATGAAGAGAAAGGCTTTAAAGTGTGTGAGAAGGCTTACAGTGGGATGCCAAAGAAGACTTTTATATCTTTAAAGTGAATGAAACTTGGCTCCCGCCGGTACAAAAGTAGTTATATGTGAGCTTACAAGTGTTTAAAATGGGAAAGCACTCAATATATTGCAAGTACGGAGAAAATTTGACAGGGCTTCTTCGTCGTTTCTCTTTTCAAAATGGCCACCCCAAGCCCTCTATTTATAGAGGGGAGCCCCAGTGTACCATGACCGCAGTGTGTACTGAGGTCGCCGTGTTGCCCCGGTTTCTTGAGTCGTCGTCTCGTGAAGACGTGCACGTAGTAAACCGCAATGTCCGCTCAAACTTTCAGAATTGCAATCCGGGCATCTGACTGAGGTATATAAGACCTATTTCAGACCGCCGTTGTCGAGAGTTGTATAATGGCATGGGATTAGAGTTTGTACGAAGTCATTGAAGATGGGACGATGCCCTCCGATCTTCAATCTTCAATTTCTATCCGTTACCCCGCACAATAGTCACTCGGGATTGGTTTTCCTTGATTCTTGTGGGACATCGTTGTGTAGAGATGTGTGTATGAAATGTTGAGATGACGTGATGTGGCTTTAGAGTGGCAAGATGATGCCTTGGCCCCTCACCGGAGTTATCGCCAGATTTGAATGATAAAGCGACGTTGCTCGTGGTTATTCTTTGAGATTGACCGCCGCAAGTGTTGAAGGTCCTCGATGTCAACTCCGAGGTGTGCATGTCCTCTCTGTTATCTCCTGGTCGACACGGGTATCTCGTTGTGAGCGCCGAGATTGAAGTCGATTGATTTTGAAAACAAGCATTTCGGGTTATCATGCGGAATCGCATTCCTTGGGGTGATCACCAAGGTTGGTAGCTATTCCCATGATTGGGATCGAGACCGGATACCTCGGGGTTATCTCCTAGATTAATCGGTTTTCTCCGGTGTGTGTTTCGGTATTGGATCTGCATGCCTCGGGGTTATCTCCGAGGTTGGAATTGTTACTCCCAGTGTGTGCTCTAGGGTTGATGCTGAACTTCCGGTAGTATTCGAAATGGATATGAACTGTCTTCCAGGGTTCTCTCTTAAAAGATTAATCTGTCCTCCTGTAATATTAATGACAGGTGTACAGAAAATTTCGAGTGTCTACAGATGCCCCTCTTTATCATACTCATGCAATGCAATGCATGGGTAGGATAAAGAATCCTAGACACTTGAAATGCCATAAAACAAACATGATACTATATGTAACAACATGATGCAAATGTATAATGCAAATGTATGATGCATGTGTGCGGGGTTGTTACCCAACATGCTGGGGATTATTGCTAAATCCTTGTAATGTTTACCGAGGATTAACAAATATGATCTCATCTGACGTGTGATCCGAATCTTTTGGATGTTGATGTTGGAGTTATCACCAAAGTCCTGAAGCCTTGATATTAACTTAATCCCGAAGAGGTACCTCTTATATGTAAGAGATCTGTGGGGATAAAGCTTTGTCTGTTTGAGGATGTGTATAACATATTCCATCATCAATCCTCCTTGATGACGTTGACCTTTCCTGGTTTGTATCGCCAGGATACGTCAAGATTCTGTTGGATTTATGGCCAACAGCAGATGATGTCAGGATTGCCTGACCTTCGTTGATTATTACTTCACCGACGTGTGAATCAACGGATGAACACCCTGTGGGGTAGACTGTCAAGGTTGCTTGACCTTCGCTGACGTGTGAATCAATGGCTGATACTCTGTAAGCATATTATCAAGGTTGCTTGACCTTCGTTGACTTGTGAATCAGCGGAACATTGCGTTGTGACCCCCGCCGGGGATCCACTAGGGACTTATGAATACTAACATACACAATCATCGAATAACTTTTGACGCTTTGATGGGTTTACTTGCCATCAGCTGAAATAATGTCAAGGTTGCTTGACCTTCGTTAATGTGTGTGTTAATGGATGAACATGCGTTGTAACCCCCGCCGGGGTTCCACATTGTAACCCCCGTTAGGGATCCATGTTGTAATCCCCATCGGGGATCCACGTTGTAACCCCCGTTGGGGATCCATGTTGTAACCCCCGTCGGGGATCCACATTGTAAACCCCGTCGGGGATCCACGTTGTAACCCCCATCGGGGATCCACATTAATCTTTAGGGTAATGACCTAAAATTGGCGGCATCGGACCTGTACAAAGTATTACCGAATGTGATTTGTAACAAATGAGATCACTGGCCTGGTATACCTCGTGTTTGGGTGACTACCAATGAGTGATGTACAGAATCAAAGTTCCATCTGAGAAGACCAGGATTGCAGGCTGATTTGCTCAATCGCGTAGCGTTTTTATTCCTGACTTGACTTTTTCAGTCCGCAAGAACTCCTTTGCAACTCGAACTGGACCGAGTCAGAGGGGTGGGGCAGATCCTCCTTTGTATAGGCCTGACATCCCTGTTGATAGAGATCCAGTGACTCAGGAGGAGTTACATCAGGTGGACGAGATTGATGATGTAGACATTGACACCATTGTCTTCTTCTGATGTGTATTCTCGTTATATCTTTTGACAGGCCTCTGTTAGTAGTAGGGCGTCTGTGCCCCATTCTCTCTATATCTTTTGATAGGCCTCTGTTAGTAGTAGGGCGTCTGTGCCCCATTTCCCTGTATTTGTAGCTGTACAGAGATGATGTATTAGATGTTGATATACTTAGGAATGTATGCACAGTTTTTTCATTCCCTATATTATATTTCCATCTATTATTTGCAGTGCATGTATCATGTTATGCATATATATGTATGTCCAGAGATATTCAGCATTGACCCCTGGATGGTCTTATGACACGGCCCGTACATATGTCTTCTTTGACAGTTAGCCGTATTGATCATACCCCACCATCATTGGTGGCATCTGGTATGCGATTGTGGTATGATAGCATGTCACCATCAGACAAGGTGATCATAGATCATTTGTTGCAGCATACTACAACCCTGTTGATGTTTCAAGTTCCCACAAAATTTATGGATGGCATGCTGGACCACTGGGTATTGGAGAGGCAGGTTTTCTGATTTGGGACCCAGGAGTTGACTCCCACTCTGGAGGAGTATGCACGATTGACGATGCTGCCGCTGGACAGACCTTGTGTGCATATGGCTTTGGGGGACATGAGTCGACGGTTCATGACCCTCACTGGATTGAGGCGCAGGGTGGTGCAGGATGAGCTTACATCGAGCCACATTATATCTCAGCATTTTTTGTTTGACAGATTTGGCTCTGAGGATAGTTATACACGACATTCTGGGGATTTCACCGCACCGGAGGATCATTGGCGTATAGCCAGGGTTGATGTACTACTATTGTGCGTACTGTCATATGTCTATATGCCACGGTACATGGATGAGATAGACATTGGAGTTATCATGGCAGTGAGAGCTCTCAGGGAGGGTCGTACTATTATACCGATGATTATAGCAGTAACTCTGAGGTCTGCTACATACTGCTGCACTTATCCGACAGGAGTGTTCACGGGCAGCTCAGTCATGCTATACGTGTGGTTTATATCACACTTGAGACCGATTGGCACCTTTAGACGGCATGGGTATTGTTTCACCCATGATATAGCCACGTCATACTCCTTTCAGCCATCGGAGTGTACGGACGCCATGTCTTGGTCTATGTTCTTAGTGGATATCAGGGATTCGTTCAGCATATTGCCGTGCTCAGGGCTTAGCTCACCTTACAGCTTTATTACTCATGCTCCGGGCATGGACTATCTCCCTCTGGCTGGCTTGAGGGGCATGACTACCTACTACCCGCTGGCCGTAATGTCACAGTTTGACCAGTTCCAGGATTTTCATCCTTTCGAAGGGGTGTCGGGTCAGCGTTTAGCTTCTCGTTATCTTTCAGCAGAGGACCGATCCCGTGTGTATGCTTATTGGGATCAGCGTGAGATAGCTGCTTTTTCTGTGAGCCATCCGGGTTGTTCTGCAGAGTATTCAGCATGGATGAAGACAAAGATTTTATCGGCTGCGGTAATATCCACAGTACTAGATAGTGATTCAGACGATGTAGAGCCTATGAAGGACATCAATTCCTACATCGAGGAGGAGCCAGCTGCTGGGTTTCCAGCATTTCCTCTAGATTCTCCCAATACCAACACAGTCGTTATAAAACATTCGGCACAGTACTTCAAGCAGAGTCTCTATCTGATGACCTTCGAGAGAGACCAGGCTAGAGCCTTGATGTTGACTTCCCTTGATGCGAGAGACGCAACTCTGTTAGAGAGAGACAAGGCATTAGCTCGCAGAGACACCTCTGTTGTCGAGCGGGATGAGGCTAGATCAGCCAGAGATGTAGTGATAGTTGAGCGGGATAGTGCCATATCTGCCCGGGATATAGCTGTCATAGATAGTACTGCAGTGAGGTCCCTTACCACTGGCATGATTGCAAAGATGAACACTTACATCGATGAGCATATGGTCACCATACAGCTTCGCCTCCTTCTTTTGAGAGGGATTCCATGTTGGGCTTGTTAGCTCGCATATACCCTGACTTGTAGATGAGCTTTTATTTTCCTGCACAGACTAGCTTAGCCATTTTGTCATGTACAGTTTACATTGTATATATCAAACAATATTATATATATAGCAGGGAAATATATTTTTGATCACTTCCCTTTTAGATATGCTTTGCTACTTGCTTGATATTTTGCTCACGCTTTGCTTGTGGCTTGTGATCCTGATGTATTCTAAATTCCTCCTTGAGGGATGGACATTGAGATGTCTCTGGACAGTTCAGAATGGATCATTGATCTGTGTGTATCCCTACCATCTTTGGTGTCTTGGGACTGGTTTCTGTATGTAAATGTGGAGAGGAGTGTGGCTTTCCTCTTTGAGATTGACCGCACCACAGACGGTCGCCAGTACTTCTATTTAGGAGAAGCCTAGTTAATTCCATCTCTTATGGATTGGTGTTGCTCTTCAAGGTATGACCGCAACTTAGATAGTCGTCGAATCTCCTATTTGGGACAAGTTCAGGTAATTCCATCCCTTTGGTCTGAAGCCAATGAAATGTAGTGGATTGAAGGATGATCCCAGTACCAATTGATAAGGGTTTGTGTTTTGGTAGGGGGTGAGACCAAACCATGAATGGCTGCCTACGTACTCCTATTGAAGAGGAGATCAGGTGTGCATAGTTCGAACCTGGTGTAAGAGGTTTAACGCTGTATGTGGCAGAAATGGTGAAGGAATGTTTTTGTTGTTTTTGTTTTATTGCGGAAAAGGGTGGAAATATTTTTGTTGTTTTTGTTTTATTGAGACCGGGCCATATAAAATGGTTGCCTACGTACTCCTATTGTAGAGGAGATCAGGTCGACGTAGTTCACCCCTTAGGGCGAGGTGAAAAGCGTAATCCCATGTGCATGTCAGATTGCGGGGAGGAGAAAGTTTAATCCTAGGTTGAGGATAAACTGCCGATATGAGAAGTTTGATCCCATGTATGGGTAGCCAAACTGCAAACGCTAGAGGTTCAATCCGTAGTGGGATGACCTAAGTCGTAGGAACGCAACGAAGCCTGGCTGCTGGCTTGAAAAGTATGTTTTCCCTGAGGGGCAGAATGTGGAAGAGTTGTATGTGGTAAAGGGTTAAAGAACCGGAATGACTGGTAAGTCCAACACCAGGATGTTTGCTTGATGGTCACTTCAGACATAGTACCGTTTCACGGCGTCCGAGTTGATGAGTTGTGGAAATTCATCGCCGTCTATTTCTTGCAATCTGAGAGCGCCTCCTGTCAATACTTCCTTGAAAACAAATGGGCCTTCCCAGTTAGGAGCGAATTTCCCCTTAGATTGATCTTGGTTGTCAAGGATCTTCTTTAAAACCAAGTCATGTTGTTTAAACTACCGTAACCGGACTTTTTTTGTTGTAGGATCTGGCGATCCTTTGTTGATATAACTGACCATGGAAGATAGCCGCGGTTCGCCTTTCGTCTATTAGAGACAATTGGTGATACCTGTCTTGTACCCATTGGTCTTCCTCCAGCTGAGAGTCTATCAACACTCTGAGGGATTCCATTTCTACTTCTATGGGGAGTACGACTTCTGTCCCATAGGTCCATTCATCTTCGGACGATAGATGACAGAGTTAAGATGTTTGATGTGGAATTTACTGCATAATTCCTCCATTATTTTGTTGTTGAGGTTCTTAGCATTGTCTGACACAATCACCTCTGGTTGTCCATATCGATAAATGACATTGTTTCTGATGAAAGAAATGATAACTTCTTTGGTAACCCTGGGGAAGGAGGCTTCTTCTACCCACTTGGTGAAGTAGTCGATCATGGTGAAGATAAATCGATGTCCATTACTGGCTTTAGGCTCAATGGGCCCGATAATGTCCATTCCCCACATTGAGAAGGGCCAAGGCGAACTCATATTGTGGAGTTCCCGTGGAGGGCCGTAGATAGCATTCCCATGAATCTGGCACTGATAGCATCTCCTGACGTTGTCATTGCAATCAGCTTTTAGAGATAGCCAATAATGTCATGTCCTGAGGAATTTCTTGACAAGGAGGGGGCCACTCATGTGTGGGCCACAAACTCCACCATGGATTTCATCCATAAGCCTTTGAGCTTGATCTTTGTCTAAACATCTGAGGAGACCTAATCCGGCATCTCTTTTATAGAGCGCATCTCCACTCAGGTAGAATTTCATAGCAAGTTGATGGATCCACCTTTTCTCAGTCGGGCTCGCCTCAGCGGGTGTAGATCCATCTCATAGGTATTCCTTGAGATGTTGATACCAAGGATGCTGGATGGGAGGTATCTCATCCGATACTTCTCCAACATAATTCCCATAGGTTGGGGCCTTGTGCAGGGAAATTGTGACGCTTGGCAAGTGTCCCTTGTCTGATATTCGAATCAAGGAGGCCAAAGTTGCTAACGCGTTCGCAAAGTCATTCCTATTACGAGGAACGTGTAGAAAGGAGATTTCTTCAAACTCCAAAACCATCTGTAAAACTTGCCGATGGTAAGGCAACAAATGTAGTTCCTTGGTTTGATAGATTCCGGTGGATTGTCTGATTACCAACTCTGAATCTCCAAAGACAGTTAACCGCCTGATGCCCATTGAACGGGCAAGTTTTAGCCCCATGAGACAACCTTCATACTTTCGGTACGTGTTGTTGGTGCTAACAAACTACAATTTGACGGCCACGAGATCTCGCTCCCCAGACGAGATACTAGAATCCGCTCCACTCCCGTAACCTTCCATATTAATGTACCCATCAAAATACATCTTCTATGATTGGCGTGTATCGCATCGATGGTGTTCTTGAATTGTCATTACTCCTTCATCGGGAAATATGTTTCCAGGGGTTTGAAATCCCACGAGGGTGCGCGCGGCGATTGATCCGCAATTCCTTGACCTTTGATGGACTTTTGAGTCACATATACGATGTCAAATTGTTGTAGGATCAACCGCCATCCGGATGTACCGACAATTTAACATGGGTTTATTGAACACGTGATTGAGAGGGATCCACGCGGATATGAGATGGGTTGTGTGACCATGGAGGTAATGTTGTAACCTCATGGAAGCCCATGCTAAAGCACAACACGCCTTTTCGATCGAGTGTACTTGTGTTCACTTCGTCATTGAATCTTTTGGTTTGAGGTAATAGATACCTCGCTCTCGCCTCTATCGTCCTTCTCGTCTAGCATGCGACCCATGGCATTGTCACTTATGGACAGGTACATGAACAGGGGAACATCATCCCTGGGTGGTACCAAAACGGGAGCTTTGACTAGCTGTTCTTTAATTGTGAGGAAGGCGTTCTGGCATTCATCATTTCATTTCGTGGAGGAGTTCTTCCTTAATAGATTGAAGATTGGTTCACAGGTTGCTGTGAGTTGAGAGATAAACTTGCTAATGAAGTTGATTCTTCCCAAAAATCCCCGTATTTCCTTTTCTGTCTGAGGAATGGGAATTTTCGTGATGGCCTGGATTTTGGTAGGATCCAGCTCAATCCCTTTGTGGCTGACTAGAAATCCTAGCAACTTGCCTGATTTAACGCCAAAGGCGCACTTGGCTGGATTCAACTTTAAGTTGTACTTACGCAACCTGTTGAATAACTTCTTGAGATGGTCTAAGTGGTCTTCCTCCTTCCGGGATTTGACAACGATGTCATCCATGTAGATCTTGATCTCTTTGTGCATTAAGTCGTGGAAGAGAGCCATCATAGCTCGCTGATAGGTTGCTCCAGCATTGATGAGGCCGAATGACAACCGTCTATAGAAAAAAGTTTCTCAAGGCGTGATGAAAGCAGTTTTCTCACGATCTTCCTCAGCAACCATGATCTGATGGTACCCCACAAAGCAATTAGCAAAGGAGTACATGCAATATTGAGCAGTATTGTCAATGAGAATGTGGATAAATGGCACGGGAAAGCTATCTTTAAGGCAAGCTTTGTTCAAGTCCCGATAATCCACGTAGACTCGCACCTTCCCTCCGGGTTTAGGCACGGGAACAATGTTGGATATCCACTCAGGATATGTTGACACCATGATGATGCCAGCTTGAAACTGTTTCACAATTTCTTCTTTCACCTTTAAACTCCACTCAGGTTTCAATCGCCTGAGCTTTTGCTTGACTGGCTTAAATCCCTCTTTAATGGGAAGGCGATGAAGGACAATGTCCGTGGACAAACCCACCAATTCTTCGTGAGACCATGCAAACACATCCTGGAATTGGGTTAGTAGCGTAACCATGTCATTCCGCTGGTTTGGGGTAAGGTCTGAACCAATCTGGATTAACTTAGGGCTTTCTTAAGGTTTCGAGATTAAGGAAGTGGTTTGGTCAAGGTTGGGTTTAGGTTTGTCTTTGACCCATTCTTGAATTTCTGGAGGCACCTCAATGTCCTCATATACTTCCATCAAGGCTGAATTCATCTCTACATCAAAGGTACAATCCTTGTGGAGAAGAGGCACCGTATCAGCAAGTACATGCACATCTAAATTCAGGGTCCCGAAACAAAATATGCTTTCACTTAGTATATATGAAATGTGTTGATCATATACAGTGTTAGCATATACTGACAAAATAAACTGCTAATACTGTACAAAAAAGTAAGCAGTTATTATATCTACAGGGCAGAAAGAGTTCTTCCCGTTTTACCCTTGTCGACCAATGCAAAGAATGTTGTTTAAATTGGCAAGGGTAAAGTTCGAGTGGACTGCAGTGATAGAGGGTCTGTCATCGTCCTCCTTCTCGAATGATGGCCATTACGTCTGGGCAATCATCGTCTGGGTTATATCTATTTATATGTTCATCATAAACGATGATGCGTATGCCCAACATCATTCAGATGACGTCTTGCTTGATTCTTTGTTCCTCCTCTTCCACTGCGGGATTTGGAACAAAGACTTCTTTCTCCTTCACCGGTACCGGCTTGGGAAATAACATAGCCATGATACTGGCTAGCACCTTTACAGGAGGTTGTGCGGACTCAGAGTTTGAAGGCGAAGATAAACGCCGCGCGTTTGAAGCTGAAGGAATCTGCTGATGCTTATGAGAATTCCAATGATAGAACTGGTAGAATAGCCTAGTCCAGCTGTTCCAATCTGCCTGGTTAATTGAATTGGGTACTTGATACCTTGGCGATCTTTACCCAACCCTTGTCCCGACTGATGACCCAATGACATCATTTCTTGAGTAGCCGACATTACCTCGGCAGAAATCTTGGGTTCGGGAAATGGCATTCCAATAGCACGGTATTCGGTATTGCTTACTTCCAAGGCATGAAAACTAACCGGTTCAACATCTGCATTAGCATTGATGAATGACATGTCCCTGTGTTGAGGACACTCTGGTTCAACGTTGACCGTGACTTGGCTATAGTTGATAATGTATTTCAATTGTTGATGAAAGGTGGAGGGGACTGCCCCAACCATATAAATCCATGGTTGTCCCAAGAGCAGGTTGTATCCCGAATCTATCTTGAGTACGTGGAAAGATATGCAGAATGTGTGGGGACCAATTTTGATTAGCAATTCAATTACTCTGACCGAATTTCGACGGGCTTTAGCATTTGCTCTCTTTATCACTTTGTCTTCCAGCATTTCATTTTCTGAAGGTGACGAGAGCATATTTGTGAAGAGGGAGGAGACTAGCATGCTTCTGGCTGACTAACTGGCGTGTCACTTGATGTTGATAGGTCACTAGTTCCGCCAATTGCTCAATTTACTTGCATAGAGCTTTCATCTTTCATTCCATTGTGAACTGGAACTTGGCATAATCCCATTTGTCAACACCGTCTTTGAGGGTCTGGGAGGATTCACAGTTGAAATTGGAACTTTGTCCTTTGCTCCAATTGATCATGTTGACCTCTTCTTCTTTATGTTGAGGAAGAGGGTTGTCTTGAACGTGAGGCTGATCTGGTTTGGTGACCACGATCTCACTGTTGTCTATTAGGTCTTGGATCTTGTGTTTCAAGACCCAACAATCCTGAGTATCATGACCAGGTGCCTCGGTATGATAAGCACATTTTTGAGCAGCATTGAAACCCTGTCCATTAGGGTTGGCTGGTGGAAGAAGATGCGTAATTTTCTTCTGTGTTGTCATAAGAGTGAGAATATTCTCGAGGGTGTCCCCTAAGGGTGTGAACACTCGAGGGCGTTTGACTTATCCACCTTTTGGTATTGGAGGGTTCGCAGACTATGCTTGAAAGGGAGTGTAGTTTCTCCTTTGAATAGGTATGTTCTGATTGGCTTTTTGACCCTGTAGTATCAGGGAAACATCTTCCTCTTTCTTTTTATGGACCCTCCGGGGGTTGTTTCCATAATATTTGGATTGGATGTGATCAGCAACAACTTTAAGGGAAGCTAGGTCTTGAATCTTTCTGGACTTTAATCCCATCTCAGCCATCTCCCCATGTTTGACCATTTCAGAAAATGGTTTGCCGATGCCAGCAAAAACTCTTTCATAGAAAGGAGCTTCATGTATGTCTATGAAAGTCATGACCATCTCTCGATTCTCATCATGGAAGGAATAACTTGGGTAGCAAAGGCCTCCACCTTTGAGCATACTCTCTGAAAGACTCGTTAGACTGTTTCTTGGTCTTGGTAATTTGATACCGATCAGGAGCCATCTGAGACTGAAAGCATGTGCTAGCTCTTCCCAACTATGGATCTTTGAATTATCTAATCTTGTGTACCACGAACGTGCTTCTCCACTTAGACTCTTCTGGAACAGTTGCATTCTGAGCTTTTCATCCTCTGCATAAGATCTAAGTTCTCCAATAAACACCTTCAAATGTGTGTAAGGATCTCCTAACCCATCATATTTTTCAAAGTCAGGAGTCTTAAACTTTTCTAGATAATGAACACCAGGGAAAATGCAAAGATCAGCATATGAAACACTCCCGTGTGTTCTAATTCCTTTGATAGAACGAAGGGCCTCTTCCATTTGGAGGACTTTCTTATTGATGTCGTCGGTGTCTGGATCTCCTGTGAGATGGGCAGCATCATGAGTTTTATTGGTCGTACCCAACTGCAGTTTAGGTATTGTAATGACCTGGGTTCCCCCTTGTGTGGAGGATTCAGCATGTACGGGTATTTTTGGACCCTAAGTAGACTGGTGTAGTTCTTTGAGTAGAACAACCAAATCTGTAATTTGTTTGCTTAATCCGTCGAATTCTTTCATGAGAAATCGGATTAAGGTCGGGTCACGGTCGGATGACGACATGATTGACTGTAGGCCTGTAGCCTTTTTGGATTTTGACCGGGTAGTAGGTCCGATTGGTTCCCTACGAAAGACTTGCATAGTTTAGTCTTTAGGGAATGTGTATAATAATATGCTATGTGATGTGTCCATTTTAGGAATTTTATCCTGTAAAATGGATGTCAGCTGTTTGTAGCATGTTAATTTCAATATGTATGTGTACACATTTCTTCATATTTCTCATTATATGGAGATAGATATGGAATGAAATTACAAGTAATTGTGTTTACAAGTAATTGAAATGAGAGAGTATGAAGAGACTTTCCTCCATTTTGGGTTTATCAGAGGCTGACCTATCTTAGGTTACTCTTGCTGCTTTTTGGCATGAAGGTTCCCAAATCATCGCAATTTACTCAACGGGAATTTAATCCGGTCTTTCAACTAGAGCGAATTTGGGTGGTGCCTTTCTTGAGCCTCGGGGAATTAGTCTTCCCACGAGTCCAGTAATCAAACACCGATGGGATAGCCTCCTGGTGGAGGGACCACACAACATACATTCACATACATCACGTCTCACCGTATGAAAATGATGACATATGCGAAACACTAATATCACAAGCAGATATGGTGCGAGACACTAAGTGCAATAAGTAAATGCATTCGTACACATTCATCAAAAATGTAAATGCAACATCCACACACAAGCAGATAACAGTTTTGAAAAGATTGTAATAGCGGCTTAAGTTCTCTTACTGGTGTCCCCAACAGAGTCGCCACCTGTCGACGTCGGGATTTTTATTTGTCCCTTTTCGTTACTTGTTCTTTGGTGTTCTCATGTTAGGTGAGATTTGTTTGAAAAAACAAGTGAAAAAGGTCCGACATGTATCATGTCGACGATTGGACTGTGAGAGTCGCCAGTTGGTTTTTTATATGGTTGTACTTACACAACCGAGAAAAGGTTTGCACATTGACCCAGTGATGTGACACTGCTAAACGGGTCTGTGAAACCGAGATTCATTAGGGTTCGGGGGCTTGATTATGCGGAGGGAAGGTGTTAGGCACCCCCCGACATCCGTGTTACCACGGTGACCGCCACTTTTCAAGAAACTGTTATATGAATGTGTGTGTGTGTGGGTCAATGTGCTATTTATTTGGAAGTAGTGCGAGGCCTCGTTCGCACCTATATACACAGGGTTTGAATTTATGTAAAAATTCAAGTTTTAGCAAGATATGGCAGTGATGTTTTATAAAAGAGATTTTTTCAAACCCTTGTGCTCAATAGTAATTGGGACCTTTTATACTTCCATTTAAGTGTTCGGCTTGATTGATTTTATTTTCGAGATGCGAAGCATCTACAAGAAAATAATGTCGACTTCCTCGTGGGTATGAAAACCATCTGAGAAAATTTAGACACCGCAAAATAATTTACAAGCTGCTTATTGCTGAAAATGTCCATCACGGGAACCGAATCTAGATTCAGTAGACTGAATCTGTGATCACATGATTCCTAGGCTCACATGATGCCACAATTAATAACAAAGCAGTAAGCAGGTATATATATAAAAGCTGTAAATATATATACAGACATGATCAGCCACCACGAAGCACCTCCATGGGGGATCAGAAATGTAAATAAAGCTGTAAAACTATCAACCGCCACAGAGGAAACTCCAGGCGGGACAAAACGTAAATAAAGCTGTAAAAGCGATCAACTTCCACAAAGTAAACTCCAAGCAGGATGAAACGTAAAGAAAGCTGTAAAAGTGATCAACCACCACGAAATAAACTCCAGGTGGGACAAATATATATATATATATATAAGTGATAAACGCACCAGATATAAAATCCATGCTCATCGAACAGAGTTCGATAACAGTTCATATATATAAGTATATATATATAAAAAAGCGAGTAAACGCCTCGGATGTAAAATCGAGTGCTCATCGAACAAAGTCCGACACACGCTTAATATATATAAATTTTATATATATTAAAGCGATGAAACGCCGATCAAGTTCAGGCTCATCGAACAAAGTTCGACACACAGTTTATATATATATATATATATATATATATATATATATATATATATATATATATATAAAGCAAATAAACGCTCCGCATCAAGTTCAGGCTCAATCGAGGCATAACTCGATAATGTTAATCCATATATATAAATATATATATATATATATATATATATATATATATATATATATATGAATGTATATACAAACTAAAATAAAACCACGGACCGAAGTCCGGGAAAACACACGCAACACGACTCTCAACGTGAAGAAGGGTGTGTGCAAAGATGAAGAGAAAGGCTTCAAAGGGTGTGAGAAGGCTTAGAGTGAGCTGCCAAAGAAGATTTCTATATCTTTAAAGTGGATGAAACTTGGCTCCCGCCGGTACAAAAGTAGCTATATGTGAGCTCACGTGTTTAAAATGGGAAAGCACTCAGTATATTGCAAGTACGGAGCAAATTTGACAGGGCTTCTTCGTCGTTTCTCTTTTCAAAATGGCCACCTAAGCCCTCTATTTATAGAGGGGGGAGCCACAGGTGTACCTGCGGCCAGCCGCAGGTGTACCTGAGGCTGCCTAGGTTGCCCCGGGTTTCTCGGGTGGGATCGTCTCGTAGTACGTGCACGTAAGCACTGCAATGTCCGCTTGAACTTTTAGAATTATAATCTGGGCATCCGACTGAGGTATATAGGACCTATTTCGGACCGCCGTTGTCGAGAGTTATACAATGGCATGGGATTAGAGTTTGTACGAAGTCATTGAAGATGGGACGATGCCCTCCGATCTTCAATCTTCAATTTCTATCCGTTACCCCGCACAATAGTCACTCGGGATTGGTTTTCCTTGATTCTTGTGGGACATCGTTGTGTAGAGATGTGTGTATGAAATGTTGAGATGACGTGATGTGGCTTTAGAGTGGCAAGATGATGCCTTGGCCCTCACCGAGTTATCGCCATTTGGGGAGATAAGCGTTGCTTGCTCGTGGTTATTCTTTGAGATTGACCGCTGCGCAGTGTTGAAGGTCCTCAGTGTCAACTCTGAGGTGTGCATGTCCTCTCGGTGTTATCTCCGGGCTGATACGGGGTATCTCGTTGTGAGCGCCGAGATTGAAGCTGATTGCATTTGAAACAAGCATTTCCGGGGTTATCGCCGGAACTGCATTCCTTGGGGTGATCACCAAGGTTGGTAGCTATTCCCATGATTGGGACTGAGACTGGATACCTCGGGGTTATCTCCGAGATTAATCGGTTTTCTCCGGTGTGTGTTTCGGTATTGGATCTGCATGCCTCGGGGTTATCTCCGAGGTTGGAATTGTTACTCCCAGTGTGTGCTCTAGGGTTGATGCTGAACTTCCGGTAGTATCCGGAATGGATATGAACTGTCTTGCAGGGTTCTCTCTTGAAAGACGAATCTGTCCTCCTGCAATATTAATGACAGGTGTACAAAAAATTTCGAGTGTCTACATGTTTCACGACACGGAGTACCTATGTCCATTGTATCAGACAAAGACCCACGTTTCACATTTAATTTCTGGAAACAATTACAAGAATGTTTGGGAACATAGTTGAGAATGAGCACAGCGTACCATCCTCAAACCGACGGACAAAGCGAGAGAACTATCCAAACACTAGAAGATATGCTCAGAGCATGTATAATGGATTTCAAAGGAAATAGGGATGACCATCTGCCATTGGTGGAATTTGCTTATAATAATAGTTATCACGCGAATATTGGCATGCCGCCTTACGAAGTGTTATACTGCAGAAAGTGCAGAACTCCGTTATGCTGGGATGAGGTAGGTGAACGTCAGCTATTGGGTCCAGAATTGGTACAACAAACTATCGAGATCATTAAGGTTATTCAAGCAAGGTTGTTAGCTGCACAAGATAGACAGAAGAAATATGCCGATCAGCATTGACAAAATCGGGAATTTGATGTTGGTAGCTATGTTTTCTTGAAAGTATCTCCCTGGAAGGGGAAAATTCAGTTTGGCAAGAAGGGGAAATTGAGCCCTAGATTTACAAGACCTTTCGAAGTACTTCGGCGGGTTTGTGAAGTAGCATATGAGGTAGCTTTACCTCCAGAGTTGGAGCATATTCATAATGTTTTCCATATATCGGTATTGAGGCCATATAAACCTGATTATAAACATGTTATAGAATATGAGCCCTTACAGTTTGAGAAAGACTTAACATATGAAGAAGTCCCTGTTCAAATTGTTGACAAAAAAGAGCAAGTACTGAGGAATAAGGCGACACCTTCTGTTAAGGTAATCTGGAGGAACCACAATATTGAGGAAGCTATGTGGGAACTTGAAAACGTTATGATGAAGAATTATCCTCAGTTGTTTGCTTAATTTTGTATAGCGATTCTGGGGACAGAATCTTGTTAAGGAGGAAAGAATGTAATGAATAAATTTTTTGAGTTGTGATTCTGGGGACAGAATCCTTTTAAGAAGGGAAGAATGTAACGATCGAGAAATTTGTAATTTAATTTAAATATTTATGGAATTAAGTAAATATTTTAAATAATTTATTTATTGAGAAAATAAATTATTAATGGATTGTGATGAATTAATTTAGTAACTAAATTAATTAATTGAATTGAATAATGATAATTTTATTTGAAGAATTTAATTTAAGAAAATAATTAAATTAAATCAATTGCTTAATATTTAAGAAGACAATTAAATTAAATGAATTGTTTAATTTAATGGAAATAAATAAAATAAATAAAGTGATGTTTCTAATTTATTAATTAAATTAGATATATAATTATTTAATTATTTATTAGAAGCGAAATTATAATAAGAATATAATTATTATAATTATAAATTATAAGTTATTAAAATGGTTACATGTGTGACAAGTAGTAACTATATAATATAAATATTATTTCAATAATCTAGTATGGGAATTAGTGTGTAACCAAACGTAGCCTTATGGCTTTTGGTTTATTTTAACTGATGTGAGTCTTTTTGTTTTTAATCTGACGTTAGTGGGGGAAGTGGGAGTCAGTTTATAATTCTTACGCGTCTACTTTTCTAAGGCTTAGCTAGATATCACAGAGTGTTGAGAGAGAGCTTGAAAGAAGAGAACACAGTGATATTGGAGGGTTAGAGAAGAAGGGCTTTGGTGAAAGGATTTCTCTTAATTTGGCTATCATACCATTAAAGAATCAAGGTATAAACTAGCCCCATTCTAACTTTTAGTTTCGGTATATATGTATACATATTCTATGTGATTGGAAATCACGTGAATTGTGGTATGTATATATGTTCTTGTAGGTTTGCAAACCTCTGTTAATCATCATGTATACTTGTTATTTATTATCAAATTCATTAAAATTGGTGTGTAGGAACGAAATTGAAATATCAGTGTTATTATTCTTATAATATGGCTTAGAAAGTACCAAATTTCATGCCTTATATGTGCTGTAATTTGCGAATTAAAGTTGGATTGTGATAATATGTTAAGAAACGAAAGTGGCGTAGTTTGAATCGTGTCAAATGATTAAGAAACGAATTCGTGGTGATCGAATTCGTTAAAAGTATAAAAATGAAGAAATTTAGAAAAAAAATATAGTTTTGATTCTTCAAAATGATGTTTATGTAATGCTTTTGTATAAAGAATGGTGTTTAACATGTATAACTATAATATGACAAAATGTTTGATGTTGAAGTTGGGAGATTTTCTGTAGAATTGGAATTTTTGGCCAAAGAAGAGTTTGATTTTGAGCTTATGCAAAAAATCTGGGCCCGAGGCATCGCATACGCAAGATAAAGCCATGTGTACGGCTACAAAGTTACACGCTGTATGCCATGATTACTGAATGTATTCTTGGCCGACATGACAATGAGTAGCTAGTCATGAAAGTGAAGTCTTCTTAATTGCAGGTCATGTGTAATGGACTTATATTAGTTTAGCATGCATGTTAATAATGTTAAGGCAAAATATAAATTACAATAAACAGATTGTTATGTGTTGTTATATATATACAGTGTAAAAGAATTTAAGTGATTACTTGAATAAGTTATGTAATGAACCAAATGTGATGCTTTCAAAAGTTAAATATAAATGATAAGGTTTATTGTGTGATTTCAGAATCGTTAAGGTGTTAACCAACGTGGTTAGGTGCTAGTATAGGGTTATGACCTAATTGATGGTTTAAACCCCTAAAGCTAATGTTTATACAACTAATTGTTGTTTCGATTGTAATGATGTATGTAGGGTAATTGGATATTATTTTACACTTGTGTAGCTTACAAACAAGGCAAGTTTCTAAACTTTAACTCTTTAAATTGAGCAAGCTTTCTAACTTCATTCTTTTATTAATGAATGCAAGTTCCTAAATTCTATTAAACAATATTATTTATTATATTCTTATATACGATTGATTAAGCTCTTGTAACCTAATTCGTTACATCGAGCAAGTTTCACTTTTCTAATTATTATACAAAGCATATATTGTTCTAATATGTCGATTCAAATGAGATTGTTCTAACTCTTTTGAACATAGTACTTTGCATGTGTATTATGTTTATCCAGTTATATATTGTTAATATCCGATCTTTGACTTTGATAGCCTTGTTTAGTTATACATTCTTGTATTAAACCTTTATTGATGGAAATTGAATAAGTGTTCTAAAATTCTAGAAACACTGATAAGCTAGTTCCAAACTAAAATTTCTTTAGTGCGGAAATTCTAAATTCAAACTGAGACGAACAACCCTAACATAGGGGATTTTATACGTGTAACGTTTAGATGTTTGTTCACAATACATGGTACAAAGGGCTGATCCCCCTGAGTACGTTAAGAAGAGTCTGTACAGTCTAATGACTGTTAAGGTTAAGGTAATAATACCTAAACACCGTGGACATAGTTCGTGGTCATAAGACCCTCAGATATTAAAAGTTCTAACTTGTTTCTGTTTTTATTCGTAGAACAAGTTCATTATTGTACAACATTCGTTGTTCATTCTCATATGATTGTTATTGCTATTCTTTATGTCAATGAGCAATTGTTTGCTCACTCTTGCAATTAAACAATGCAGCTAAAGTCGAAAGAGGTGATGAGTGATAAGTAGGTTTTACACCTACTTATTGGATACCAATTCACGAGATCTACGCCCATCTCAAGTACATTTTAGTGTGTTTTTAGTTGCATTTCGTGTTATTTTGCATTATATGTACTGAGAACTCCTTTGGTGTAAAAGTGCAGGAAATGGCATGAGCTTGACATTGGTAGATGGCATTTGAACAATTAATGCACAACATGAGGATCGAGTGAACAAAAGAGCTAAGCAGTGGTGAGAAAAAGAGCAAAAATTGCATGTTAGAGCATCGAGAGCAGACATGACACGTAGCGAGGCGACAATGTAACCCGAGAAGTCAATTACGGTGCCGTTGCATGTACAAGCATATATACATGCTTCAACACACGCCGCGCTGCCGCAAAAACTGACAAAGCCTACTTTACACACGCGCGCCCGCGCGATTATTACAAAGGAGACTCGTGGCGCAGCATGACGCCGATTATTCAAATTCTTGACTTTATTTTAAATTGGAAATTGGAAGCGTAACTGAGTGAGGGGGTTCAACTAGGGCTTATATATTAGACTTATATCAGTTGTAAAGGGGAGATACCACCCCTTGGGGGGATGAATAAGAGATCATTCTTTACTTTATTCTCTTTAATTTTGATATTAGATTAGAGTAGATTACTGTAGTGATTTCTAGAGTTGATGAGATTGAAGACTTGAAGCAATTGGGAAGCATCAGAGATTCCATCGTGGAGCAGGAGAATAGATTTGTACTTCACTTCTCTACTTTTATCCTCTCTTTTATTCTTATTTGTAATCTTATGATGTTTATTCAATATGTGGATGATAGATTTGATTCAACTATGATTTAAACTCTATTCTGAGATTGCAATGGATTCTATGGATTAGTTTATTCTAATATATTTCATTGTTAGACTTATTGATTGCTATAAGATTGTCTATTTAGATTCATGCTATTTGCTTAGTTGATTGGCCATCAATTACTGTGATAATCCATATGGAATTAAGAGACGATGTATGGGTTTGGATCTGATGATCTTAATAGTTTGTGATGATATATTCTATATTATGATGGGATGTATGATTTTTGCTTAGGATAGACATATACTGAAGTACCATTCATAGTCAATTGAGAACTTGGGCTTAAACCCTAATTATTTGTAAATCACATAGACATATAGTGGTTTAGTTAATGTGGGTGTTCATATGTATTCTATCAATGGTGGATTATATGTGATATGGGTATGGTACATTGAGAGATGGATGTACTTTACTTTTGTGTTCTTGACTAACAAACCGGTACAATTAGTTTGACCTAACATGAAGTGTATGGTTTTGAATGAGTTAATAGATGAAATTGTGATCTCAGGTCTTCATTATCTAGTCTCACTCTAGGAATAGTTAGGTTTATTTAATTTCATAGTTTAAATATATAATATTAATTCACTCATTTAAATAAGACTGAAACGGTTATGGGCTAGTGATTGGTGAAATTTATTAGTTAATTCTCCGTGGGAACGATACTTTACTTACTCTTTATTACTTGTTGACCGTGTATACTTGCACGCATATATTGATCGGTAAAACGACCAACAATGAGCCATCTACTAGCAAGGGAAAGGGCAAGATGTCCAAGTATTGAAGAAGTAGTTAAAGTTTATTTAAATGCATGAAGTTATAAGACTTGTTTTATTTTATAATGTATTCCGCAAACTGATGTAATAATCTAAGGTTAGATTACGTGGGATTGTTTATGAGATGATATAACCCTTTAATGGGAAAGATTACTATTTAAAGTTATTTAATGTTTTATCCTTTATTATGGGTAGTTAGATGTAATTATTTTGATAGTGAGCACCAAATTCGGTGTCATAGAATCAAACCCTCGTTGATCAAAATTTCCTCGAGTACAAGTTCACCTTCAATTCCTCCACATTCTCCTTGAATTCCACTGATGAGATTCCTTCTTTAGATCAATGTAAGTCACCCAAGTGTTTGGCCTCTAGCGGTGATCCACCAAGGAATTATACATATTCAAGAAGTTGAGTGTTTGGAAAAACCCTAGTTTTCTCTCTCTAAAGAATATGTAAGTACTCTCCGAACTCTTGAAAGATTGTCTAACCGTGTAACCTTAACTCGTAATAAGACTTCTCTTATTTATAGATATAGGCAACCCTCCTAAACTATTTAGGAATAGGGTTTTATTTAATTAAATTAAATTCCTAATCCAATTAAGAACTTATGAGAGTACTTTTATTAATTAATTCATAAACCATTTAGAAATTAAATAATAATAATAGTAATAATATTAATAAGACTCCTCTTATTAATTTATATTTAATATTTTCAAAATATTAAGTAATAAATATTAAGCTATTTAATTTATTCTATCATCATAGCAAAAATTAATATATACTTAATATATTATTACGATTATGTCATTTACTTCTTAAATAAATATTTCCTTTTAGCATTGTGACCCTTTAGATTCTTCATATTAAATCTGGTTGTGAATAAATCAATTAAAATAATTCTAATCTTATTTAAATAAATTAAACTATTTAATTCATTTAAATAAATAATTTTATTTTATAATAAGGGTAAGTGTAAGACCCCAAATTATATGAAATGAAAGTATCTAATTTTCTTATAATTATTATTCTATTTAAGAAATGGTTAAATTGATAAAAGGTTAAAGTTAAGGGTGATATTTGAAAATTTTGCAAAGTAAGCAAGTTGATATAAAATATTCGTTGTGTCGAGGAATATTCGATTGGTCGAGGAATATTCGTTTTGACAGGGAATATTCGTACGACGGTGCAATCATTGGTGAACCCCACAACAAAAGAATTTTCGTAGTTAGAAAATGACAGAAATATCTTTTTATAAAAATAACGACGAAAGTTTTATCGTTAACTGTTGAACTACCCGGTGGTAAAAGTAATGCGAATACTGGCGTGGTTGCATAAGTAGACACCGTATTGATTATTGATGCTTACGTAAGAAGCCACTCAGTTTACTCAATTATTGCTACAGTAATTGTTGCATAATATCTCACGTTATTTGATTCAATTATTATCACAGTATCATCTGTATAATATTTTATATTATTAAATCAATAATTGAGAAAACAAAGTTATTCATATTATTATCTGCAATATTGACAATGTCTAGAAAGTTCTGTCAAGGAGAGGTTTGGTCACCTAATTGCACGCCAATAGGGAGAAATCCTTATTGGAAAGCCCCCTCTTTCCTGGGAATGATCTGGTTGTTAAATATTGTGAGTTATAATATTAGTGATGAATAATTGTTGAAGTATTAAGAATGTGTTTATTGAAGATAAGTGAATTAAAAAAGTTAGAGGGGAATAATACAAACTTGGAAAACTTTAGGGGTACCAAAATGTAATAAGTTAAATCAATCTGGACCATTGGTGGTGGTTTTAATAGTAAATCAATCTGGACCACTGATGGTGGTTTTAATAGTAAATCAATCTGGACCGTCGGTGGTGGTTTTAATAGTAAATCAATCTGGACAATTGATGGTGGTTTTAAAAGTAATCAATCTGGACCGTCGATGGTGGTTTTAAAAGTAAATCAATCTAGACCGTCAGTTGTCGTTTTAATAGTAATCAATATGGACCGTCCGTTCTAATAGTAAATCAATATAGACCGTTCATGAATAAGTTACTATTATCCATTCTCCTATAAATAGAAGCTTAATTCTTCTTTCATTCTCACCAATTCACTGAGATTCACAAGAGACACTATAATGAGAGAAACTATAGAGAGCAAGAAGAAGAGTATTCTGTAAGACCCCGAATTTTATGAAATAAAAGTATTCAAATTTTCTATTTAGTAAATAGTTAAATTGATAAAAGTTTAAAGTTAAGGGTGATATATATAAAATTTTCAAAATACGCAAGTGGTTATTAAATACTCATTTATGTCGGGAAAAATTTGTTTGGTCGTGGAATATTCTTGTTGTCGGGGAATATTCGTACGACGGCGCATCCATTTGTGGGCCCCATAACAGAATAACTGTCGGATGAAGAAAACGACAAGTTTGAGTTTTTATAAACAACAACGCAGTTGTTACCGTTAACACTATTGGAATACCTGGTGGTTAAAATACTGAATCGCGGCGTGGTTGCACAGAAGATTACCAGTATTGCACAATATTTTTGAATAATTGATTCTTACGTAAGAAGACACTACTCAATAATTGTTACAGTAATTACTGTTCAATATTTTATTTTATTGATTCAATAATTGCTACGTTGATATGTTATATTATTGTTGTTTCAATAATTGTCACTTCACAGTATTTCCCATTATCATAGTAATAATTTATATTATTTGAATAATATTATTAGATAGTATTATTGATAATGTCTAGAAAGTTCTGTCAAGGAGAGGTTTGGTCACCTAATTGCACGCCAGTAAGGAGAAATCCTTATCGGAAAGCCACCTCTTTCCTAGGAACTATCTGGTTGTCATAATTGTGATTCTGTAATATTATTTGTGAACAATTAGTTATTGATTTATATGATAAGAAAATATTTATTTTATGTGGATATAAATGATGGATTTATTTATGTGGTTATAAATGAAGGAATTAGTGTTGAGGTGTTTTATCAGTATTTTGTCAGAATGGAGGTATTAAAAATTAAATCAGTGTTCTTAAAGCTTTATTGCGTGAGTTATAATTTTAATCTGACCATTGGATCGTTGTGATTTTTGGATATGTTATACATATATATGTTGAGTATATGTCCACAAATTTTGAACCGTTAAAAATTAACGCATGATTTGTTATGAATTTTAAGAAGTGTTGAAAATCATTCGTTTGTGGGTTTCAGATATTTTCTATCTGGAATTTAGAAAAACTTAAAGCTACAAAGTTGTAGAGAATTCGATTTCGTGTGGAATGGACATAAAATTCGTATTGTTCTGATAAACATGCTATTTTCTATGAATTACTGAAGTTTCGGAAAATAAAATGAATTTTATTAAAATTGGGTGGGACCCATTTTTGGTTGGTGTTGAATATATGTGCTGATTTTGGGTGGGCCCCACTATGGTGGCTGATGATTTTTCAAGAGTGGCTGCGTAGGAGAAAAAAAATTTATAATATTATTTTATTATGTAGTCTCCTTTGGCGTTCTAGCATTTTCTTATAAATAGGCGCTTAAGTTAGAATTGAAAATCACACCAGAAACATAAGTTTTCTCTCTCTATATTATCGAGCGTATTTTTGTGAGTATTGAGATACTTTGAGAGTTGCTATTCAGTGCAAGTTTTCTTCGGCTTTACATCCAATATTCCAGTCAAAAATACTGTTCTTTTGAGGTAAGGGATTGTAAGGGTTATTATGTTTTTCACTTTCGTAATTTTTCTAACCTTCAAAAATTCTGGAAAAATTTGAAATGATAATTTGATGAGTTTTCTAGATTGTGTCTAAAAATGGCGAGTTTTGGATGTATAGATTAGGAGTTATGAATTTTATGGGAAAAGACTATTTTAAAAGTAAACCCTTATAACTCCTTGTGGTTAACTCTAAAATTGGTGAAATCTCTATTGGGAGTACATGTATATAACAGAAGTATACTCTGTAAATTTCAAAATTTTTGGACAAAAGTACATTTTATGATAAATATCTAAATATTCGGCAGTTTTGGCCATATGAAAAATAGTAAGTGAATTTTAAAAATTCAGAGAAAAATATATGTTCAATATGGGACTATATTCTGCTAAATCTCAGAAAAGAAAATTTTCTGAGACTGATTTGGTATTTTTCATGAAAATGGACTAGTTATGAGTAAATGAATTAAATATGTTATGTGAATTAAGAAAATTAGAAAATTGGATTTTATGGCTTGAGAATCCTATATAAGGTATATGCAGATTTTTGATGAGGGTTTGGTTATTGGTGATGAAATCTTATGAGTTTAGCATTTTATGATGATTAAATGCATTATTTAGAAAATTGTAAACAATTAAAATAAATTGTTTATAAGTTTAAGAAATGATTAAAATATTTTTGTAATATTAGATTTTGAGATTATTAAGTGATTTATAACATTTGGATTAAGGTGTTATAAATATTGATATAGATTTTATTGTGAAGCGTTATCTTTTTATGTCAAGGTTACTATTCATAAGTTACTATTCATGAGTTACTATTCACAAGTTACTATTCACGAAATACTATTCATGACAAATTGGTTTCTTTTTCTGACCAAATTATCGTTGATTTATGAATCATACTCTTGAAATTAAATCCAAGTTTTGATCATATTATTTTTATTATAATATATAACATTTTTATAATCCTGGTGAAGAAATTTCTCTTTGACTTGAGTGTAAAGATAGGTAGATTATTGGTATGATCGTGACTATGGGTTCTCTTTGGCCAGTAGTGCAAAGTTGAATCGTTGACTGGTATGATCATGACCATTGAATTTACAATTGAATATTTTTAGCTTAAGTGCAAAGGTGAATTGATCAACATGGTTATAATTATGGTTTATATAAATTCTGAAATGATTATGTATTTCTTTGAGATATGAATATCTTTGGCCCGTAGTGCAAAGATGACCTGTTGTTGAATATCTTTGGCCCATAGTGCAAAGATGACTTGTTGTTGAATATCTTTGGGCTGTAGTGCAAAGATGACCTGTTGTTGAATATCTTTGGCCCGTAGTGTAAAGATGAACTGTTAATGAATAAATTTGGCCCGTAGTGCAAAGATGAATTTATTAGTATGATTATGAACAAGAACTGTGATTTGGTATAACCATGATCTTTGATGTTTCAGGTAATGACAAGTGATGAAAATTATCTTTGTCCTGGATGAGAAGAGGAATTTAGAACCACAATTATGATTATGAGTTATTCACATGAATGTGGACAGAAACTGTTGATTGATGTTACAGGGATAAAACATTGTTGGTGGACTTTTAACATGAAGAAGATAATAGACTTTATGGTCTATTTGACTCTTCTAATGGATTGCTCGTTCCGTTTCAACTATGGTTAAAAAGTTTTATCATCTACCATATGTTCTAAATCTCTGATTTATTGATAATTTAATTATCTTTAGTCGTGATATTCTTTACTGAGCTAGTTGTGCTCACCATTTTGCTTCACAATTACTTTCAGGTAATAAGAGTGTTGCCGGGTCGAGCGGGGATAACAGGGGAATAGAACGGTGGTCTATAGCTGTTGAGGATCTCCCTAAATAGTATGGAAATAATTTTATTGAGAATTTTAGATAAGTGTGTCATATTGTATACGCCATTTGATATTTAATTTTGGTGAACCGAATAGAGTGACGTGAACCCAACTTTGGAAGGGTGTTTTGCCACTATCATACAAGATGTCTAATGACATACAACCTCGTGTTATCATAAGATAGGGTTGTGCACATCCACTTTTTGAGTATATCTACGAGCACTACCTATATGATCTTGGAGTTTGGTTGAAATATAATTTTTAATTACAGACAGTGGAGATAGTTATATGTCAAGAGAAGACTCACCATTGGAAAGAAAATGATAGTAATCTTCTCATTTTTCTTTGGGATCTATTGGGTCAACCAAGGATAATTCTGTGGACATATGATATCTATCATAACCTAGACGCATGGCCTCCCATGTACGAAGGTTTCCTTGAGCACTTCCCAAAGATTTTAATTTCTAAAACAGTTTTTGACTGTACCTTTATGTAAGGTGCCATTGTGACGTGCTATCCAAGTTGGTCTCAAGAGTCACAGTTGGTATATATATTTGTATCAAAACTCATAACATATGTGTTGTTGTATTTTTCACGACAATTGTAGTAATAAAGTTATAGTTGTTTTCTGTACAATGTATTTGGCGACTCAGAATAGGTTTGATGGATTGGACTTATTTTGGGGGCGTCACATATTCTGATATTTCACAATTACAGTATCCAGCCTTCTACTAAGGTAAGGGATATTATTTCTTTCGTATTCATAAGGAATACTACTTTTCGTATTCATCCTTTAATATTTCTAATAACTCTGTCTCACGCGATTACGTCTTAGTATGACGGTGAAAATCCATTCTTGCGCTTTAGTTTGTTATTTCTTTTCATATTCTTAAATCTAAACTTACTATGGTAAGTATTGCTTCTATAATCCCTGAAATTAGTGGGATATCCTTAAAGTTTTGCGCTTCATCCAGTATCGTTTCATTGGAATATTGATATGAACTTTCCTATTAAATATCAATATTTTCACCTGGGGTACTATTCATGGGTTACTATTCACCCAGTTACTGTTCACTATAATATTATTCACTCGGGTATTCGGGACACTTTTCATGTCGGGGTACTATTCACGGGTTATGTGACGCCCCCAAAATAGGTATACAACACCCATTCTGAGTCGCCAAATACATGGTATAGAAAGCAAACTACAACTTCACTAATACAATTGTCGTGCAAAATACGACAACACATACTGTGAGTTTAAATACAAATATTGTCTTCTAGACAATATCCACACTCAAATAAGTCCTCGTTACAATTATTTAAATACTATTTTACAGAAATAGTGAGGACTGCTAAAATGTCTTTCTAGAACCATCACTCCGTACCCCGACTAGTTCCTGCTATGTTCTTACCTCCTGAGAAAAATGGAACAAAAATGAAAAGGGTGAGCTCAACTAGCCCAGTAAAGAATATTATGACTAAGATAATATACAAAAAATTATCGTTAGTCTTCAACAGGAAAAATCGATAAAATATAATAGCCAACAAGTTTTAGATCAACAATCTGCAATGGAAACATCAATCTATTAGAAGAGTCAAGTAGAGAATGAGTTCTACTATCTTCTAAGATTTAAAAGTCCATCATCAATATTTTATCCCTGTAACAACAATCAATATACATCTTTAATCCAATATTCATCTTTGCACTACATGCCAAAGATATTCATTTGTATCACCAATTGGTCATGTTCATCTCAACACTGCTCATCTTTGCACTACTGGGCCAAAGATATTCATCGCTTAATCATTTATCTTTGCACTACATGTCAAGATATTTAGTAATATCATCATTTAGGACCGAGGATGATGAAAATATTTTAAAGAAAACGAATCCAAAGGAAACGGAAGGACAAATAGTAGGGATTCAGATAACGCTTTATCCAAGATCAATAATACTTCATAAATACCAATTTTGAAGCAGAATTCAAAAATAAAGATCAAAACATGGATACAATCAAAGATAGTAACCATAATAGACATCTTGGACAAAAAGAAGAAAATTTCATTTTTTGGTGAATAGTGCCGTATTCGTGAATAGTGCCGTATACGTGAATAGTGCCGTATACGTGAATAGTAACCTCGACACAAAAAGTTCCAAATTTGATAAAAATTCAGATCAATACTTCGGCATAATGATATTGAAGAAATAATATCATCTATGAAGAAAATAACATCCCTTACCTCAAAATATCAGTACTTCTGATCAGAATATCGGTATAAGGCTGAAGTAAACTTGCACTGATGAATAGAAACTCATAAAGTATCTAAATACTCACAAAATACACTCAATAATTTAGAGAGAGAAAACTTGTTTCTGGTGTAATTTTCAATTCTAACTTAGCCCTCTATTTATAGGAAAATGTTAGCAGACTTGACCTGCAACCTGATGTCTTTACCTGCTACTATTCCCACCCACCACATTTGAAATAAATTCAGCACATTTCTTCACCAACCACAAGTGGGGCCCACTCAATTCTAGAATTTTCTACCAAAATCATTTATAAACCTAATTTCTGAATCACTCACCTCTTAAAATTCATAACAAATCATTCGTTCATTTTTAACGGTTCAAAATTTGTGGAAATATACTCAACTTATATATGTATAACATATCCAAAAATTACAACGATCCAACGGTCGGATTAAAAATTATAACTCACACAATATATTTCAAAAACACTAGTTTAATTTTTAATACCTTCATTTCGACAAAAATATTGATAAAATACCTCAACATTAACTCCTTCATTTTTAACCACAATAAATATATCCAACATTTATATCCACATAAAATAAATATTTCCTTATCATATGAATCAATAATTAATTATTCGTAAATAATATTACGAATCACATTTATGACAACCAGCCGTCCTCAGAAAGAGGGGCTTTCCAATAAGAATTCTCCTTATTGGTAGCGCAATTAGGTGACCAAACCTCTCCTTGATGTAACTTTCTAGACATTGCTAATAATGTTATCTAATAATATTATTCAAATAATATGAATTATTGATCCGATAATGGGAAATACAAAGGCAATGACAATTATTGAAACAACAATAATATAAAATATCAACGCAACAATTATTGAATCAATAAAATAAAATATTGAATAAAGAATCACCGTAATAATTATTGAGTAGTGCCTTCTTACGTAAGGATCAATAATTCATCAATACTGCATCCACGCCAGACATCGTATTTTTACCAACGGGTATTCCAACAAAGTGTTAATTGTGAATAACTACGCCTGTTATTTTTAAAAACTCAAACTTGTCATTTTCTTCATCCGATAGTTATTCATTATGGGGCCCACAAATGATCAAGCCGGTCGTCATTTAATATTCCCCGACAACAAGAATATTCCACAACCAAACGAATATTCCCCGACAACAATGAGTTGGGGTCTTATAGGTTACTATTCACCCGATTACTATTCACTCAAATATTATTCACTCGGCTATTTGGGATACTTTTCATGTCGGGTTACTATTCATAAAGTACTATTCACGGGGTACTATTCACCCGATTACTATTCACCCAAAAATTTGATTTCTTTTCTGTCCAAAATATTTTTGATATATGGATATTATTTTTGAATTTTACTCCACAAAGCAGTATCACGTTGACAATTTGGACATTATTGAATACTGGATAAATTAAATTATGAATCTTTAAAATTTATCATTTTCTTTCATTTAATTGAATGTTTATATCATTGTCATCATCCTCATACTTATATTGTGATGAAAGTCATCTTTGGCTTATGTGCATAGATGGACTGTTGATTGGTATGATTATGACCAGGGATTATTCGGTATAATTATGACCATTGATGATTACATGAATATCTTTGCCCCGTAGTTCAGGGATGATTCGATGATGGGTTTATTTATTAAGCTGAGTCTCAGTGATAAAGTTGATGAAAAAACCTTTTTAAATCCTAGAAGATAGTAGATATCATGCTTTACTTGACTCTTCTAATGGATTGCTTATTTCGCTGCAATTAAACTTGTTGTCGATTATATTCTATCAGTTTAACATTGTTGAAGGCTAATGATAACTTATTCTGCATTATCTTAGTCATAATATTTCTTACTGGACTAGTTGAGCTCGCCCTTTTACTTACATTGTTCTCTTCAGGAAATGAGAACGTAGTCAGAACTAGTCGGGGAACGGAGTGATGGTCCGAGATGACTGTTTTAGAAATCCTCACTATTTAGTGTGATAATAAATGTAATGAGAATTGAATTTGAGTTTGGATACTGTCTATGAGACAATATTCGTGTAAAAACTCTCAGCTCTTGTTGTATAATTAAGTTTGTATTTATATTTTGTACCATGTATTTGGCGACCCAAGATGGGTGATGTATACCTATTTTGGGGGCGTTACAGTAAGCCCCCTTAGCGATTAACTACTTTCCAAATAATATAGATTTCAACATTAATCATTGCCGATACCGGGAATTTCTGCTCTTCCTAATTTGTTCCTACCCTTTGTCTTTTGTTATGTTATTTTTGTTTATTTTAGGAAAGAACTGTGACGCCCCGAAAATATGTATACATCGCCCATTTTGAGTCACCAAATATCATACTACATAAATCAAATAAAAACTTCTTTTATACAACTGTCGTGCAGCGTACAACAACACATAAGCTGTGAGTACTAATACAAATATATGTAACTCTCATGTTGCCTCGACCACAACACCTTACAATGGTACTTTACATAAAAGTACAGTCAATAACTGTTTTAGAAATTAAAATATTTGGAAATGCTCAAGGAAACCTTCGTACATGGGAGGCCATACATATAAGTTATGATATATATCATATGACTCGAGAATTATCTTTGGTTGACCCAATAGACCCCAAAGAAAAATGAGAAGATTACTGTCATGTTCTTTCCAATGGTGAGTCTTCTCTTGACATATAATTATCTCCATTGTCTCTAATTGAGAATTATATTTCAGCCAAACTCCAAGATTATATAGGTAGTGCTCATAGATATAATCAGCAAGTGCATGTGCACAACCCTGTCTTATGATAACACGAAGTTGTCTGTCATTAGACATCTTGTATGATAGTGGCAAAACACCCTTCCAAAGTTGGGTTCACCTCACCCTATTCGGTTCACCAATATCAACGGTTAAAATGACATATAAAATATGACACACTTATCTAAAATTCTCAATAAAATTATTTCTATACTGTTTTAGGTGAAACCTCAATAGCTATAGACCATCGTTCTATTCCCCTATTACCCCCGCTCGACCCAGCTACACTCTTATTACCTGAAAGGAATTGTGAAGCAAAAGGGTGAGCACAACTAGCCCAGTAAAGAATATCATGACTAAAGATAATTAAATTATCAATAGCCTTCGTCAGTAATAAATCAAAGATTTAGAACATATGGTAGATGATAAAACTTTTCAACCATAGTGGCAGCAGAACGAGCGATCCATTAGAAGAGTCAAAAAGACCATAACGTCTATTATCTTCTCCACGTTAAAAGTCCACCAACAATGTTTTATCCCTATAACATCAATCAACAGTTCCTTTCCACAATCATGTGAATAACTCATAATCATAATTGTGATTCTAAATTCCTCTTCGCACCTGTGACGAAGATAATTTTCATCACATGTCTTTACCTCAAACATCAAATATCATGGTTATACCAAATCACAGCCTGCTCATAATAATACTAATAAATTCATCTTTTCACTACGGGCCAAAGATATTCATTAACAGTTCATCTTTGCACTACAGGCCAAAGACATGTAACTGTATTTTAGAAGAGTCAAGTAGAGCATGATAGCTACTGTCTTCTACGATTTAAAAGTTTACCATCAATTTTATCGCTGAGACTCAACTTAATAAATAATTCACATCATCGAATTATCCATGCACTACGGGCCAATGATATTCGTGTTTTCATCAATGGTCATGAACACGCCAAACAACAATTCATCTTTGCACCCTTGGCCGAAGAGAATGCATGGTCATGATCATACCAATAACTGTCGCTGAGACTCAACTTAATAATTAGTATCACAACCACGAATTATCCATGCCATACGGGCCAAGGATATTCATGTAATCATCAATGGTCATGATTATACCGAATAATTCCTGGTTATAATCATACCAACAACTGTCCATCAATGTACTACAGGCCACTGAGGACTTTTACCACATCATTTGTAACATTACGAGTCATGATTATACCGAATGATCCCTAGTCATAATCATACTAATCAACAGTCCATCTATGCAAGTAAGCCAAAGATGACTTTCATCACAATATAAGAATGAGGATGATGACGATGATATAAGAATTAATCAACCGAAATCAAGGATAAATATTAAAGACTTTAAATTTATCCAGAGTTTAAAAATATCCAAATTGTCAACATGATATTGCTTTGTGGAGTAAAATTCAAAAATAATATTCATGTATCAAAAATAAGTTAGACAGAAAAGAAATATATTTTTCGGGTGAATAATACCCTGTGAATAGTACTTCGGGAATAATACCTTGTGAATAGTACTTTGTGAATAGTATTCATGAATAGTACTTCATGAATAGTACTTTGTGAATAGTACCCATGAATAGTAACTCGTGAATAGTAACTCGTAAATAGTAACTCGTATTCATGAATAGTACCGTATATGTGAATAGTGTCGTATACGTGAATAGTACCCATGAATAGTATTCCATGAATAGTACTCATAAAAGGAATTAAATACAAAAGAAAACGATATTCCATGACGAGTACAAAAGAAATGATATCTCATACGAGTATAATAGAATATACGAAACTGCAAATATATTTTCACCTTTCATGCGGTAATCCACGTAGACAGATCATTTCCCATAATTTAATAAAGAATGACTATGAAGGGTCATTCACCATGCATGCGGTAGTCCGCGTAGATAGGTTACTCCCGCTGATTAATAAAGAATGGAATAAAAAAAGGATTTTACCATGCATGCATAGAGTCCATCATGTGAGTTATTATATTCCAATGTAATAATAAAGAATGGAATAACAACCCTTACGAGTATTGAAAGAAAATAACTCTCTTCATGAATACGAAAGAAATAATACCCCTTACCAATATAACAAATAATATCCTTGACGAATATTGAATGAAGATAATATTCCTTACGAAAACGAAAAATAATCTCTTCTGAATATGAAATAAATAATACCCCTTACGATTGTTGAATTAAAATAATATTCCTACGAATATTGAATGAAGATGATATTCCTTACGAATATTGAACGAAAATAATATTCATAACGAATACTTAAAATAATATCTCTTCGTATATGAAATAAATAATACCCCTAACTAATATTGAATCGAAAATAATATTCATACGAATCTGAAAAATAATATCTCTTCGAATATGAAATAAATAATACCCTTACTTAATATTGAACAAAAATAATATTCATACGAATACTTAAAAATAATATCTCTTCATAATATGAAATAAATAATACCCCTTACCTCGTAAGAAGATCGATATCGGAATAGTGAAGTAGCAAACTTCTCTTCTTCTTTCTCTCTATAGCTTCTCTCTCTATAATTGCTCTTGTGAGTCTTAGTGAATTGGTGAGAATGAAGGAAGAATGAACTTCTATTTATAGAAAAACATAGTTTCGATAATTGCATGTTTTGGGGCTCGAAATATTACAGTATAATACCTTCATCTTTTCCTTCATTTTTAATTTAGTCCTGCAAGTATTATCAAACCTGCACCACCTTCCCTAATAGTTTATCATGTGAATCAATAGTATAATCATGTGACTCAATAGTTTTATACATGTGAAAAAAATAATTACAGTATAGTACATTCATCTATACCTCCATTTTTAATTTAGTCATGCAAGTATTATCAATCTTGCACCACCTTCCCTAATAGTACTTGCATGTGAACAAATAGTTATAAGCATGTGAATTAATAGCAATTAATTGCTCATTTAGCCAATTAATTACCCAATTGGTCAATATAACCTCCAGACATCCATTACTATCGGAATAGATGTCGATTTCCACTAACACTAATAATCCCAATACAATGGAAATATCAATTTCATCTTTAATCAACACGAACTCATTCATCAGTAATATTATAACTCACAATATTTAACAACCAGATCATTCCCAAGAAAGAGGGGGCTTTCCGATAAGGATTTCTGTAGGGATTTCGGCATAAAAATGCAGCGGAAAATATAAATTATAAAGCCAAATCTGAAACCCTAAAATAGGATCCATGCAAAAATAGACATTAATTCAGTGTTTAAGAGATTATACCGATTATGAAAAGCTTTGATGCGGTCAAATCTCCAACACAATCCAAACGAATCATGTTTCATCTTGTGGCGCCCCCAAAATAGGTATACATCACCTATTCGAGTCACAAATACATGGTACGTAATACAAATACAACTTAATTATACAACCGCCGTAAAAGTACGACAAAATATAAGTCGGGTTTTAATACAAATATTGTCGCCTGCAGACAATATACAAACTCAAATTCAATATTATTACATTTATTTTCCCTATTTCACCGAATAGTGAGGACTACTAATGCTATCATCTCGTCCGTCACTCCGCTCCCCGACTAGTCCCTCGCTACGCTCTCATTTCAAGAAGAGAACAATAAAAGTAAAAGGGTGAGCTCAACTAGCCCAGTAGGAAATATTATGACTAAGATAATGTAGAATATATTATCGTTAGCCTTCAACAGTGTTAAACTGATACAATATAACAACCATCAAGTTTAATCACAATGAACAAGCAATCCATTAAAAGAGTCAAGTAGAGAATAAAATCTACTATCTTTTATGATTTAGAAGGTTTTTCATCACTTTTATCGCTGAGACTCAGCTTAATAAATAATCCACATCATCGAATCACCCTTGCATTACGGCCAAGGATATTCTTTAGTATCACGACCACAATTATCCATGCACTACGGGCCAAGAATATTTGTGTATTCAATAATGGTCATGATCATGCCAACAACTGTCCATCAATGCTCTACGGGCCAGTGAGGACTTTTTCCACATCATTTATAACATTACGATCATGATTACACCGAATAATCCCTAGTCATAATCATACCAAGTCCATCTATGTACTATAGGCCACAGATGACTTTCAACAAAATATAAACATGAGGATGATGACAATGATATAAGAATTCAATAAAACAAGTTCAAGAATTAATTTATCCAGAACTAATAACGTCCAAATTGTCAACATGATATCGCTTTGTAGAGTAAAATTCAAGAATGCTCGTAAGAATATTTCCATGAAAAGATACTGGATGAAGCGCAAATATCAAGGATATTCCACTAATTTCATGGAGTATAGAAGTCAAAACATTAACCAATTGAGTATAATAAGGAATGGAATAACAAAAGAAATCACCGTGCATGCGATAGACCGCACAGCACGTGTTATTCCAATGTAATAATAAATAACGGAATCAGTCCCAGATAAAAATGCGATAGAGGATATTCCAACAAAATAATAAAGATTTAAATCAGTCCCACAGAAACGCATGCATGTGATATTCCAACAGAATAATAAAGATGGAATCAGTCCAACCAGTAAACGCATGTATATGATATTCCAATGTAATAATAAAGATTTTACCAGTCCCACAGAAAACGCATGCATGTGATGTTCCAAATGTAATGATAAAGAATGGAACAATGTAAGAATTTCACCAAGTATAGGGTAGCTCAGAGACATGTGAGTTATTCCAATGTAATAATAAAGAATGGAATAATGTAAGTTCTCTTCATATATAAGAAAGAAATAATACTCCCTACCTTAGAAAAACCGGATAATCGGAATAGTGAGGTAGTGACTTCTTCTTCTTCTTTCTATAATTTCTCTCTATAATAATTGCTCTAAAACTTTTGTGAATTGGTGAGAAATGAAGGAAGAATGAGCTTCTATTTATAGAAAAATATAGTTTCGATAATCGCACGCGCTTGGGGCTCGAAAAATTACAGTACAATACCTCCAACTTTTCCTTTATTTTTAATTTAGTCATGGAAGTATTATCAAACTTGCACCACCTCTCCTAATAGTAAATAATGTGATTCAATAGTAAATTATGTGAATCAATAGTTCTAGTCATGTGAAAATATGAATTACAGTATAGTATCTCCATCTATACCTCCATTTTTAAATTAGTCATGCAAGTATTATCAATCTTGCACCAACTCCCCTAATAGTAACAAGAATGTGAAACAATAGTATACACATGTGAATAAATGGTTATAATCATTTGAAATAATAGCAATCAATTGCTCATTTATCCGGTTAAATACCCGATTGGTCAATATAACCTCCAGAAATCAATTATTATCGAAATAATTGTCGATTTTTACTAACACAAATAATTCCAACACAATGAAACCATTTTTATCAAAAATATAAATTTTGAAATTTCAAGTTTGATTTTTCCCCTAAAAAGTCAATCTGCTGACTTTTTCGACCAAATAGTGAATTCCGAAAAATTTGTGTTTATAGACTATTTTTACTAATTTCATCGTTCCCGACTCAAATATCACGTCCGCGCCTCTAAATTCAACTCCTAACACAACTTCAATTTTAATAACATTCATCATTAATATTATAACTCACAATATTTATCAACCAGTCGCTCCTGTGAAAGAGGGGGCTTTCCAATAAGGATTTCTCCCTATTGCTCGCAATTAGTGACCAAACCTCTCCTCGATGTAACTTCTGACATTGTAAATATTGCAATTTAATAATATGAATAACTTTGTCGTCTCAATTATTGATTTAATAAAATAGCATATTATGCAAATGATACTATGACAATAATCGAATCAATAATATGAGAGATATGATGCAGCAATTACTATAGCAATAATTGAGTATAACTGAGTGACTTCTCATGTTAGCATCAATAATCAATACTGTGTGCTACTATGCAACCACGCGTATTACTATACTTTTACTACCGAGTAGTTCAACAGTTAACGGTAAAACTTCCGCCGTTATTTTCATAAAGTATTTTTGTCGTTTTCTCAATTGTCAATAATTCTGTTGTGGGGGTCCACCAATGATTGTGCCGTTGCACGAATATTCCCTGTTAAAACGAATATTCCCCGACCAATCGAATATTATATAACAACTTGTGTACTTTGAAAAATATGTAAATATTACCCACAACTATAACATTATATCAAATCCACACCATAATATTCAAAAATATATTTCGAGAAAATTTAATCTTTATTCAAAAAGTTGGGGTCTTACAACCTCCCCTTCTTATGAAATTTCGTCCTTGAAATTAGGGTGCGTATCTGGTATGTCGAAGAGGTAAGGATATCTTGATTTCATCTCAGATTCTAACTCCCATGTCATTTCTTCCACATAGTGGTTTCTCCATAAAACTTTGACTTGAGGTATAACCTTGGAGCGTAGAATATGATCCTTTTTAACCAAGATTTTAATAGGTAACTCTTCATACGTTAAATCTTCCTCTATCTCGTCTGGTTCTAATTCAATAATGTGGTTCGGGTCTTTCACATATTTACGTAACATAGATATGTGAAAAACGTTATAAACACGAGACATACTTGGCGGTAAAGCGAGTCTATACGCTATAGTTCCTACTCGATCGAGGATTAAAAATGGGCCTTTGCGTTAACAATATCGCATTCACACTTGCATATGATCTTCTACTCAATGCGTCAGCTACCACGTTCGCTTTTCCAGGATGGTATTGGATGGTATGATCATAATATTTCAACAGTTCAAGCCAACGTCGTTGTCGCATGTTGAGTTCCTTTTGAGTGAAGAAATATTTGAGGCTTTTATGATCCGTAAAGATCTCACTTTCTCCCCCATATACAAGTAATGCCTCCAAATCTTTAGTGCGAAGATAACAAATGCCAACTCTAGATCATGAGTAGGATAATTCCTCTCATATTCTTTGAGTTGTCGTGAGGCATAGGCTATGACTTTCCCATATTGCATGAGAACACATCCTAACCCTTTGCCCAAGCATCATCAGAGATGACAAATCCTCCGAACCGGATGGTATTGTCGTAACAGTCTTTGAAATGAGTCTCCTCTTGAGTTCTTGAAAACTCTTCTCACATTCCTCGCTCCAACCGAACTTGGTATCTTTCCAGTCACCGAAGAGTTAGTGGAGTAGCGATTCAAGAAAACCCTTCTACTAATCTCCGATAATAACTAGCTGCTTTAGAAAGCTACGATTTCGATCATCGATTTAGGTTGCTCCCACTTTTGAATAGCTTCAATCTTTGCTGGGTCAACAGATATTCCATGACTTGATACCACGTGCTCAAGGAATGCTACTTCCTCAAGCCAGAACTCGCATTTCTTCAACTTGGCATAAAGCTTATATTCACGAAGCTTTTGGAGTATCAGCCTCAAGTGTTGCTCATGATCTTCACGGGTTTTGGAATATATGAGGATGTCGTCAATAAAGACGACCACAAAATGATCCAAATATTCCTTGAATACTCGGTTCATCATATCCATGAAGGCAGCAGGAGCATTAGTCAATCCAAAAGACATGACTAAGAATTCATAATGCTTGTACCAAGTTCTGAAGGCAGTCTTTGGAATATCCTCAGTTTTAACCTTCAGCTGATGATATCCAGAACGAAGATCGATCTTTGAAAAAAATTGTGCTCCTTGTAACTGATCAAACAGGTCATCAATACGTGGCAATGGGTACCTATTTTTGATGGTGACATGATTCAACTCCCGATAATCAATACAAAATCGCATACTCCTATCTTTCTTCTTCACGAATAGAACAGGAGCACCCCAAGGAGACGTACTAGGACGAATTAAACCAATGTCTAACAATTCCTGCAATTGGGTCTTTAACTCCTAAAGTTCAATAGGAGCCATTCGATATGGGGCTTTGGAAATGGGTTTTGTACCGGGTTCAAGGTCGATACAAAATTCAACTTCACGCTCTGGGGGTAGGCCAGGAAGTTCTTCAGGGAATGCGTCAGGGAATTTATTAACAATAGAAATATCTTTCAAATCGATTTATTTTTTTGTTTAAATCGAGTGATATGAGCTAAGAAAGCTTGACATCCGCTTTTCAATAAACGAATAGCTTTATGGCTTGAGATGACCGTGATTGATTTTAATGGTTTGGTCGCTTGAATTCACATAATAGGTTTATTAGGAATATGAAAGCTAACAACCTTACAAAAATAATCAATTTTAGCATGATGAGTAGTTAACCAATCAATCCCTAGAATCACGTCAAATGCAAGTATTTTTAATGAAATAAGATTGACAGGTAATGTGAGGGTACCGATTTGAACCAAACAAGACTTATAAACAGTGGATGTAATGAAGGTTTTTCCCAACGGAGTTTCTACAGATAAGTCAAAGTCTAATTTCTCTGGAGTCAAATTTAATCGTTGAGCGCAAGTAGGAGAAATAAAAGAATGGGTAGAACTGGTATCAAATAAGGTATAGACTTCACTAGAGTTTATGATAAGCTTACCCGTGATAACATCGTTCGGGATCCTTGCTTTCTGGGAGGTCACAACAAACGCTCTCCCTTGCACTACCGACTTTGACTTTTCTGGGACGGCCTTTAGTGCCTCCATCCTAGCTGAATTTGTCTTCGGTGAACGACAAAATCGAGCTAAGTGACCTTCTCTTCCACAATTATAACATGCTTTAGACGGCATCGCGCAGTTTGGACTGATGTGTCCCTCCCCTCCGCATTTGAAGCATATGATAGGTGGTCGTTCTCCTTCCTTAACAACGGGTCTTTGGTCTTTGACGTCTTTCCATCATTGTTGAATCTCTTATTCTTGAAATGTCCATTTTATTGTCTTGGCTATGATTACCACCGAAGTGGTTACCATTTCGGCATGTTGATTCCTCCACGCTTGTTATCACCTCTTCGATGATCATTACCAATCGGTATTTTCATTCCGCCACCGCTTTCTCTTGGTTACGTTGACTCGTTATCGCGGCTCCAACAACCGAGCCCTATTTACAACATCTGAATACAAACACGCTTTATGAGAAATAAGATATTGTCGATCTCCTGCTTTCAAACCTCTTAAAAACATTCGGGTCATTCGCTCCTCATTATCAACCAAATGGGATGCAAACCGGGATAACTCCGCAAATTTAGCCTTATATTGCGACACAGTCATATTATTTTGTTCCAACTTGATAAACTCCACCTCCTTCATGTGACGAATACTTTTGGGAAAGTACTTGTCGTTAAACAGCTCTTGGAACTTCTCCCAAGACATCTTGAGTGCGTCAGGCTGGGTACATTTTATAGATTCCCACCAGTAATCTGCCTCTTCACGCAATATAAAGGTGGCGAAGGGAACCTTTTATTCCTCGGAGCATCCCAAGACATCAAATATCTTGGTTATCTGCTTTATCCATGCTTTCGCCTTAAGTGGTTTTGGCTCTCCAATAAACTTCGGTGGTCCCAGCTCCTTGAACTGTTTGGCGGTGACCGTCCGAGAGTTGCCAGTGTTTTCACCTGTATTTTGGACAGGAGCTGCTCTCGCCTAATGTTGCATGAATTGCATGAAGCCTCGGAACATTCCATCGTTCATCATTTGGTCAGTGTTGTTTGCATGAGGATTGTCGCTTTCCTGATGCACATTATCCTGGTTATTGATCTGTGGAGACTCAATGGTCTCCTGTGCTCCATTGATGTTCTCAACATTCTTGGATGTCATTTTCAAATACTGCCACAAAACAAGGGTTAATTAACATGAAACATATTATCCCTACACTCTGACTGACCAATTAAATACCAAATAAACTTAGGTAGGTCATAGTAGCGAAGGAATTCCCCGTCTCTCCCCTCCTAGTTCTAGTCTCACATCTTAGCCAGGGATCATATCCCTAAGCTTTGATACCAACTGTGATGCCCCTAAAATAGGTATACATCACCTATTCCGAGTCGTCAAATACATGGTACAGAAAACAAATACAACTTAATTATACAACTGTCGTGTAAAGTACGACAAAACATAAGCTGTGGGTTTTAATACAAATATTGTCGTCTAGACAATATACAAACTCAAATTCAATATTATTACATTTATTTTCCGCTATTTCACCGAATAGTGAGGACTACTAATGCTATCATCCGTCCGTCACTCCGCTTCCCGACTAGTCCTCGCTACGTTCTCATTTCTGAAGAGAACAATAAAAGTAAAAGGTGAGCTCAACTAGCCCAATGGGAAATATTATGACTAAGATAATGCGAATATATTATCGTTAGCCTTCAATAGTGTTAAACCGATACAATATAACAACCATCAAGTTTAATCTGCAATGAACAAGCAATCCATTAAAAGAGTCAAGTAGAGAATAAAATCTACTATCTTTTATGATTTAGAAGGTTTTTCATCACTTTTATCGCGAGACTCGACAATAAATAATCCACATCATCGAATCACCCCTCGCACTACTACTACCAAGGATATTCTTTAGTATCACGACCATAATTATCCATGCACTACGGGCCAAGAATATTTGTGTATTCAATAATGGTCATGATCATGCTAACAACTTGTCCATCAATGCTCTCACGGGCCAAATGAGGACTTTTTCCACATCATTTGTAACATTACGGTCATTATTACACCGAATAATCCTCGTCATAATCATACCAAGTCCATCTATGCACTATAGGCCACAGATGACTTTCAACAAAATATAAACATGAGGATGATGACAATGATATAAGAATTCAATAAAACAAGTTCAAGAATTAATTTATCCAGAACTAATAACGTCTAAATTGTCAACATGATACTTGCTTTGTAGAGTAAAATTCAAGAATGCTCAGAAGAATATTTCCATGAAAAGATATCGATGAAGTGCAAATATCAAGGATATTCCACTAATTTCATGGAGTATAGAAGTCAAAACTTTAACCAACCGAGTATAATAAGGAATGGAATAACAAAAGAAATCACCGTGCATGCGATAGACCGCATGCAGTAAAAGTTATTTCAATGTAATAATGAATAACGGAATTAGGTCCCAGAAAACGCATATATATTGGATATTCCAACAAAATAATAAAGATTTTAATCGTCCTAAGAAACGCATGCATGTGGATATTCCAATGTAGAATAATAAAGATTTTAATCAGTCCCACAGAAAAAAAACATGCATACAAGATATTCCAATGAGAATAATAAAGATTTTAATCAGTCCAACAGTAAAATGCATGTATATGATATTCCAACAGATATACGAAAAGATTTTACCCAGTCCCAAGTAAAACGCATGCATGTGAGGATGTTCCAACAGAATGATAAAGAATGAAACAACAGAAGAATTTCACCAAGTATAGGGTAGCCCGCGTATATAGGTTATTCCAACAGAATAATAAAGAATGGAATAACATAAGTTCTCTTCATAGATAAGAAAGAAATAATACTCCCTACCTTAGAAAAACTGGATACTGGAATAGTGAGGTAGCTGACTTCTCTTCTTTTTTCTATAATTTCTCTCTATAATAATTGCTCTAAAGCTTTTGTGAATTGGTGAGAAATGAAGGAAGAATGAGCTTCTATTTATAATAAAATATAGTTTCGATAATTGCACGTTTTGGGGCTCAAAAAATTACAGTACAATACCTCCAACTTTTCCTTTATTTTTAATTTAATCATGGAAGTATTATCAAACTTGCATCACCTCCCCTAATAGTAAATAATGTGATTCAATAGTAAATTATGTGAATCAATAGTTCTAGGCATGTGAAAATATGAATTACAGTATAGTACCTCCATCTATACCTCCATTTTTAACTTAGTCATGCAAGTATTATCAATCTTGCACCAACTCCCCTAATAGTAACAAGAATGTGAAACAATAGTATACACATGTGAATAAATAGTTATAATCATGTGAACTAATAGCAATCAATTGCTCATTTATCCGGTTAAATACCTGATTGGTCAATATAACCTCCAAACATCAATTATTATCGAAATAATTGTCGATTTTCACTAACACAAATAATTCCAACACAATGAAACCATTTTTATTAAAAATATAAATTTTGAAATTTCAAAGTTTGACTTTTCCCAAAAAAAGTCAATTGTTGACTTTTTGACCAAATAGTAAATTCAGGAAAATTTTGTGTTTATAGACTATTTTTACTAATTTCATCGTTCCAGACTCAAATATCACGTCCGCGCCTCCAAATTTAACTCCGAACATAAATTCAATTTTAATAACATTCATCATTAATATTATAACTCACAATATTTATCAACCAATTCGTTCCCGGAAAGAGGGGGCTTTCCAATAAGGATTTCTCCTGATCATGCCGCAATTGATTAGGTGACCAAACCTCTCCTTGTGTAACTTCTAGATATTGTAAATATTGCAATTTCATAATATGAATAACTTTGTCGCCTCAATTATTGATTTAATAAAATAACATATTATGCGGATGATACTATGACAATAATCGAATCAATAATATGAGAGATATGATACAACAATTCAGAGTAATAATTGAGTATAACCGGTGACTTCTCACATAAGCATCAATAATCAATACGTGTGTACTACTATGCAACCACGCCAGACATCTTGTACTTTTACTACCGAGTAGTTCAACAGCTTAACGGTAAAACTTCCGTTGTTATTTTCATAAAGTATTTTTGTCGTTTTCTCAATCCGAATGATAATTACATTGTGAGGTCCACCAATGATTGTCTTGGTTATACGAATATTTCTGTTAAAACGAATATTCCCCACCAATCAAATATTATATAACAACTTATGTATTTTTTGCAAAATTTGTAAATATTACCTACAACTATAACATTATATCAAATCCACACCATAATATTCAAAAATATATTTCGAGAAAATTTAATCTTTATTCAAAAAGTTGGGGTCTTACATCTACGGTATCTACACGAATGCCACAGTGAATCGTAAATACGATCTGCGAGAAAAAATGGGTATCATGATACTAGCCTCTAAAGGAATGGAATTTCAAAATTTTTCTCTAGTCTCTCTCTAAGAGCGGCTAAGGTTTTTAGCTTATGATTCGTTAACCCTAAAATGACTGCTATATATCATATATATAGCGGTTAAAAGGGATTAATCAAAACCCTTTTAAAATCCGAATTTATTTATATATATATCTTAATTAAGTCTTACTTAATTAATATATCTATATATAAATTATCCTATTAATTTAAATTCATAATTTAAATACTATCAATCATATTGACATATTTAAATCTTTATAATTTAAATTAATTCCCTTTTTAATTACGTTCTATGTGTGTGACCCTATAGGTTATTATTACGTTGGCAATAATTTTAAAAGCATATTATAAAATTATAAACAGTGAGCGACATCTAGTAATGCATCAGTGCTACCCAAGTAATAATAAAATCGATGATTCGATACAACCTTTTTGTGACCAATGTTTTAATGTAATTTAATCCTTTTAACCTTGACATCCTAGATTAAACTCGAGTCATGGAATATGTCATACTCTTCATAATTTAATCTAAATTTTCTTGATCAATGAGTAAACTATATGAAACAAATCACTATTTGAGCATGGCCATGCATTTCATAGTCCTACTCAATCAAGAGGCCTATGGATATCACCCCTAATAAATATGAGGGTTAAATTCCATCTAGATCACTCATATTTCTCACACGATTCATGATGTACCCAATAATCACATTTATAGTCCACCCTATTAAAGGTGACCTTTGATGATATCAAAGTACATAAATTCTCGTGTAGTAATATAGTGATTTCAGGTCAGAGGACCATTACATCATTGTCACTATGAGAATCGCTAATGACACTTCGATGCTCCACATAGAATTCTCATGGTGGGTTTGTCCAGTACATAGTTCTCTAACACATACCTATGCATTGACTTAATATCTCATATATTTATGACCAATGAGATTTGGACATCAGTCAATCCACATACTAGTTTTAATGCATCATTGGTGTCCTATTAACAATGATACTCGACTAGGAACATTTAAGAGCAATGATACTAATTGTAATTATATAATCTCATGTTCAAGTCACATACTTGAAACTATATAATTTGTATCACTATTCTAAGGAATTTTATTATGTTAACATTTATATAACGCAGTAAATAAAATCATAATAAAATCATTCATTTATTCAATCAAATATAATATCAAAATGTTAAGCAATTATATCAAATAATTAGCCTCTAGGGCATAAACTCTAACAGTCTCCCACTTGCACTAGAGCCAATCACTCATGTATCTAATACCCATGGAACTAGTATGGCCAATGGTGCGTAGCTCCTGTGCGACAAAGCCTTGATCGATGGATCTGCAACATTATCATCTGTTGGCATTCTTCCTATATGTACATCTCCTCTATCAATGATTTCACAGATGAGATGGTACCGCCTAAGTATATGCTTGGATCGTTGGTGAGATCTAGGTTCCTTATCCTGTGAAATGGCTCCATTATTATCACAGTATAGCTTAACCGGATCAACAATGGTTGGAACAACACCAAGTTCAATGACGAACTTTTTAATCCATACAGCCTCCTTGGCCGCACTAGAAGCAGCAATATACTCAGCCTCTATTTTAGAATCGGCTACTGTCTCTTGCTTTGAACTCTTCCAAAGGAAAAACATAAAACCTGATTGAGACTTATAGTCATCATTGTCAGTCTGGAAACTAGCATCTGTGTAACCCTTTACTGCCAGTTCGTCTTCACCTCCATATACCAAGAATGAATCCTTAGTCCTTTTTAGGTACTTGAGGATATTCTTGATCTATCATCGATGACCTTCACCCTTCGATTCGATCTGTATCCGCATTATGCTCAAAGCATACAAGACATCCGGACGAGTACATATCATTGCATACATGATAGATCCAATTGTCGAAGCATAAGGGATCTTTCTCATACATTCCTCATCATCTTGTGATTTAGGACATTGGGCCTTAAAGATCTTTACACCATGAGTCACATGTAAGTTTCCTCTTTTTGCCTCTTGCATGATGAACCGTTTCAAAACTTTATCAATATATGTACTTTGACTTAGGCCGAACATTTTTCTCGATCTATCTCTATAGATCCTGATACCTAAAATATAGGCAACATCGCCCAAATCTTTCATGGAGAAACATTTTTCTAACTATGTTTTTACAGCCTGTAAGGAAGAAATGTCATTTCCAATAATTAATATGTCATCAACATATAATACTAGGAATACAATGTGACTCCCACTAACCTTCTTATATACACAAGGTTCATCTTCATTTTTTATAAAGCCAAACTCTTTGACTGTTTCATCAAATCGAAGATTCCAACTCCGAGAGGCTTGCTTTAATCCATAAATGGATCACTGTAGCTTACATACCTTTCCAGCATCCTTTGGAGTGACAAAACCCTCAGGTTGTGTCATATACACATCCTCAAGGAGATTTCCATTAAGGAAAGCAGTTTTGACATCCATCTACCAGATTTCGTAATCATAAAAAGCTACAATAGCAAGTAAGACCCTGATGGATTTAACCATTGCAACTGGAGAGAAGGTTTCATCATAGTCAACACCTTGAATTTGTTTGAAACCTTTTGCTACCAGTCGGCCTTTATAGGTTTGTACATTACTATCCATGTCGATTTTCTTCTTGAAAACCCACTTGCACCCGATTGGTTTTACCCCTTCGGGTGGATCAACCAAAGTCCATACTTGGTTAGTATACATGGAATCCATCTCAGATATCATGGCTTCAAGACATTTCTCAGAATCTGGTCCATTCATAGCTTCTTGGTAGGAAGTAGGCTCATCCTGATCTATGAGCATCACATCGCCGTTTTGAGACACAAGATATCCATAATATCTCTCAGGCTCTTGGCGTGTCCTACCAAATCTACGAATGCCTTGTGTAATTTGAGCAGGTTCACTTTCCACAATATCTTATGGTTCTTTCTCACGTTCCAACTCAGGTTCAATGATATTTTGTGGTTCTCGAATTTCTTCGAGTTCTACTTTCCTCCCACTGTTTCTGTAATATTCCAGATTTTTAAATGTAAATTATAAATATTTATTGATTTATATAAATATTTATTGGATGTGTTTATTATTGAATAGATAATTGTTCAATTTGATGGAGTTGATTTAGTTAATTATTTATTTGTTAAATAATTAATGTGATTAGTTAATTATTTATTTGTTAAATAATTAATGTGTTATGTGGATTGAGTTATGTGATTAAGTGATTTATTTAATAAATTGTTATTAAATAAAAGCGACAAATTACTATGTGATAAAGAGTTATTAAAATAAATTAAAGTAATTTTAATTTAGTTTTTCCAAACAAGGTGTAAGTATATTAATCCTTTATTTTATAAATGATTTGCCAAACAAGGCCTTATGGCTTTTGAAATTCTTGTTAATTTTAAATTATATTATTAATAGAATAAAACAAATATATAAATAAAATATATTTATATTTATAAGATTATACGTTATATGTTTGGTAACTGATAAGAGTAAATAGGCTTATTATTGCCATAACAGTTATTTTACGTATATGATTATCAGTTTTACGCTCAGTGTTAGTACCTAGTCTATTGCTGAGAGAAGTAAGAAAAGAGAAAGGAAAAGTTCAGAGAGTTTGAGAAGAAGCCAAGTGCGTGATTGTTCAAAACAAATTTTGTAAACAAGTGTTTCTTAAAAACAAAAAGGTAGGTGCTTATAACCTTAATTTATGTGTATGTAATCATATATGTTTTACGCCATATACTTAATGTGAATTTGATAGTCTGTGTTCTTCAACTTCACTGTGTATAAGTTTTTACAAAATTCTTGTAAACTATGTGTTGGTAATTGTTATACTAGCATATATATATTTGTATATAATTGTATGCTTAATATATAAATATGATGGTATGCTAAATTACGTATTCAAGAAATTATTTTTTTTATAATGGAAACATGTGAGTACGAACTTGAGTGTAGAATTTATCAAAGGTTATATATATATATATATATATATATATATATATATATATATTTGTATGCTAACTGAGAAATTGGACTATACATGTTAATTGGGATATATATTGGTATACTTGTATTTCAAAGGAATCAAAATTGGTTGATAACAGTGTAAATTACGTTCACTGTAAATTGATATTTCATCAATGGATTTTAATTTATAAAACACAGTGTTTTCAAAGAATTAGTCTATGATATTGTTAATTAGTGGTTGATAATTGGTATATGGATGATTGTTAGCAATTACGTGTAATTTATATTAGTTATACATGTTGTTTTGGGTGAATTATTATTAAGATTTAAGACAGTAGCTTTGGCTCTGTTCTTCGCTTTGGTTTCTGTGAGTTTTGCGTCTCCAACGTCAAAATTCACGCTCAATTCAAGTTTCGCCCTTAGCGCCAAACTCGGCCTTTCAATGGACTTCACGCATGCAAATCGGTCGGCGTTGGGCCTTAGCCTTACTTCTTGTCATGTCAGAGTCCTATATAGGTCTCTCATTGGGCCGCCATATCGTCATCCATTGTAATACTTCAAATGTGTGCCATGGCCAATACTTAACAGAAAAGTTGAAATGACTTTTGTCTTGCACAAAAGTCTGATATTTTAAAGGAATGATATATGATAAATGTTGATTATGTATTTTGGTATGATAGTATGTTAATACTATGAGTGAACATGGAATTACTAATTAACAAATATTGTTATTAGTTTTAATGGATAGAATTACAATTTATAATCAAAGCATACATGATGTAGAGATATAGTATGTTGTTACTGACTGATTATGTCATGTTAACATATGTATATAGGATAATTGTGGTTTGGATTATAACGGTTTAATCTACTCGCAAGGCAAGTTCTCTAACTCCATACTCTCGTTGAGTTAGTTGTGTTTATACAAGTTTTCTAATCCTAAAGCTTCGTTATGCAAATTTCATATGCTATACTTTATTGAGTAAAGTATTTCCATTAAGCAACTTAATTGTATCCAGTTATTCATGATGATACAAGCTTCCCATATCCACACTTTCGTTGAGATAGTTATTATGATTATGCAAGTTTTTCCTAACTCTAAACTTGTTATATTAGCATGCACGTATCGTTATTCTGTTGAATCAGTTTATTGTTCAAGTTATTATTTGTTGTGCATGCTTGATAATAAATTTTAAGATATAACCTTAGCTTAATATTGTTCAAAGCAAGGTATGATAGATTGTGCAATTGTTATGCTATTAGAATTATTCCTAAAGCATGAACTTAGAACGAAATGTTTATTTAGTCAGGATTATTTAATAACATAGTGTTATTATCTTTTATTCAACTAATCCTTAGTTGATGTCCGTTGAATTCCAAATTGCCTTGAAGTGTATCCAAACCAAACTATCTTTGGGGCAGACTTGTACTCAAAATACTGAGATGAACAACCCTATTTATAGGCGTTACGCTTAGTTTTGTACTTTGCACTGAAATGTTTGTATACATTACATGTACGAAGGGTTGATCCCCCTAAGTACCTTAAAGTCATTATGGTCGTATGACCGTAAAAGTTTAAGTTGAAAGATTACTTATAACTGTGGACAAGGTTCGTGGTCATTAGACCCTCAGTGAATGTTTAAAATGTTAATAGAACTCATTGTTCAGTTCTATTGAGCCCCTGAATGGGCAAGGAATGTTAAGATGTTAATAGGACATATTATTTAGTTCTATTGAGCCCCTAAATGGGCAAGGAATGTTTAAGATGTTAATAGAACCTATTGTTCAGTTCTATTGAGCCCCTGAATGGGCAGAGAATGTAAAAGTTATTCATTGTTATTTCAAGTGAGCCTTGTTTGCTCACTCTTGCCTGTAAAATCCTTACAGCTAAAGATGGAAAGGGTGACGTACCTAGCACCAGTAAAGGAAAGGGAAAGATGAACAAGTACTGAAGACTTGTAATAGTTTTGATAGTTTTATTATCAGACTTTGGTTTAAAGATTGTAATGAAGTTTATTTAAATTTTCCGCATGAATGATTGTTTGTAAAGGTTAGATAACCTGGGAGATATTATTTTATGTAATTCATGTATGGGCAGATTTATTATTCAATTTTATTTATGATTGGGTAGTTTTAAATGAATGTTTTGATTACATGAACACCAAATCTTGAGGTAATGAAGTACCGGGATTTGGGGGTGTCACAGTTTCCTTTAGAGACAAATTCTCTTTCTAGAAAAATACCAGTTCGAGCAACAAACACTTTGTTCTCAGAAGGTTTGTAGAAATAATACCCTTTTGTTTCCTTTGAGTATTCCACAAAATTACATTTGTCAGATTTGGGTCCGAGCTTGTCAAAATCTAGACGTTTAATAAACGCCTCGCAACCCCAAATCTTCATGAACGACATACTAGGACGTTTCCCAGTCCACATCTCATGTGACACCCCCAAATCCTGACAGCCACTTGGTCACTCGAATTTGGTTCATCACGTTCTCATGGTAATACCATAACAACTAAAATCATATATTTACAACGAAAGATCTCATTTAGAATAATATACAATGTCTTATTATAATTATTCCCCCAAGTCTCGCAACCTACAGTGCTTAATGGATTACATAATAATATCGAATAAAGACTTATTACATAATCCTACGTAAGCTTAAACATAGTCTACAAATAGTCTTAATACAACATGATAGATTTAAACATAAAGGGACATGGTAGTCGGTAGCCTTGCCCTTGCCCTTGTCTTTCCCAGAGACACCTCCCTGTTCCGCCTTAACTGAAAGGTTTTAAATAAGTAAGAATGAGGACAAATTGCCCAACAAGTAATATACAACAAGGGTAAGGAATTTTATAACACGAGTTTGAAATATCGAAGTATCATCTCTAAGATAGTTCAGGGTTTCAGAATAATATCATGAATAACGAATATCAACAATTCTTAAATCAAATCCTTTGGAATATGAACGATAATTCAATATAGACCAACATATATATATGAATTCAAAGTTTATCAATGTATCCAACTGGATAAACAATTTATACTAAGTAGTCACCAAGGACTATTGAACATCTATTAGAATCATCAATATTAAACTGATAACCCAAAAGAATTAAGTACGATAGATGATCAGTCTACCATACTCTATATTATGCATAACTACACAGTAATATTCACGCGTGTGTTGGGGCTTCCAACAATATACACTCCCCTTACCATAAGGGTTGTTCAACTCAGTTTTCAAAATTTCCGCACCAGTCAATTGGTTTGGACAATTTTATAAACATGCATATACTCTAGCTGAATCAAATGGCATAGACACTTTCTCAATATTGAAGAACAATACCAAGTTCAAAATGAATAATATTTTTCTCAAGAGTTTAACATACTAGCTCAATTGAACGAGTAAATAAGATAACTTGCATTTAAAGAGATAAGTTTTGCTTACGACATTCGTCGAATAAAGTAATGCAAGGGTTTAGGATACTTGCCTTAAGCGTTGATTACCACTTATAGCGTAAAATCACCTCAATGAACTATATTATCCTATTTATGTATGTATAGGTTGTGACGCCCCCAAATCCGGGTATCTTCCAACCCGACAGATGGTACTCCACGATACTACAATCCATACAATCATTCCATTGAGATAACAACAAAATGAGTGTAATTACTAGCATTATATTACATTTGTAATAAATCCTTTCCCAGGTTCATTAACCGAATACATTCGTTGTTCTTCATAAGTATATTACATATAAATACACTAATCTATTATAGGACGATTAATTGTCCATCTTAGCTTTGCCTTTATCTCTCTTAGAACTCTCAGTTCGTTCGGCTTTAGCTACAAACATATGGTTCAAGCAAGAATGAGCATGACTAGCTCAACAAGTCTTAACAAAGAATCATATGAATATCATATTAATACTTACATGCTTTATTTCCATATCTGAACAATTATCTACGAAGCATTATGAAACATTTGACTAGTACTTCTCATGTCATAATAACAATTCCAAAGTATATATAATAGCTTAGGAATGATGAACCGGTCAATAGACCATGAACATACTCTTTTCGTTTTCATACTTGAAAAGGATATCCGGCACTAAGGCCATCCACCCGTATTTACTTATGAGCACTTCTAGGTGATCAGCCTATTGTACTCTGATGAGTGAGTTTTATACACATGAATTGGATATATTTGGGCTTAATTTATTATTGTTCTCAAGTCTTTTAGGATGTTTTTATGTGTTTGTGTCTATTCATGCATGTTTTATATTGTTTTGTAGGAATTGGGACAAAAGTTACAGGGATCGACGTTTGGGGTGGCTAGATTCGCGTTTTCGACTAGCCATTTACATAGCAGTCACTTTAGAGCCAATTTGACTATATCTCCGGACCTTATTTCGAAAACCGCAAAGAATGAAAGTTGTAGATCTACTTTTCCTCTTTCCGGAACATCTTGAATCATCAAAATTGGAGTTCGGACGAAGAAGTTATGGCCATTTTCCCAAAGGACGTCAGAACAAAAAATGTTGGAAAAAGGGGATAGCGCCGGGGCACTAAGGAGCAGTGTGTGAGCGTCAAGCCCAGTGCTGGGGCGCTGGGGGAAGAGGTTGGTTGGGCTTGGACGCGTTTTGGGCGAATTTTAACACCTTTTTGACTCCAAATTGGATTGGGTTTGTTCCTAAACTCAAAATTAGACTTGTAACCTATAAATACATTATGTAAGGCATAAAATAAAGAGAGATTACATAGATTAGACTAGAAAAACACTCCTTTAGATTAGAACATAACCCTAGTTCTTATTAGTTTTGGAGATTGAAGCAACTTGGAGACCATTGAAGATTCAAAGCAGGAGCAAAAGAGGAGTTTCAAGGCTACTGACAATAGATTATATTCTCTTCTCTTCTCTTACTTTTATCTTTTAATGTCTATTCAATTGTGGATTCTTGATTTTAATTCATTAATTATGAACTAACTCTTTCATTGAGATTTCAATTGAACTTTTTATGATTATGAATTGATTATTTGATTTATTCTAATTATTTATGTTGAAGTGAATTGTTCATCTTGCTTTGAGCTTATTGATTAATTATCTGATCAGTAATTACCTTGTTACTCTAGAAGGAATTGAGAAGGGAATTCTAGGGTTAGAATTGGGCATGGTGACATGTGACTTAGTTATTTGCACAGTGAATAATTAGGTTTGTGAATAGAATGAGAATATCTATTTGCCGCATGTAACACATAAGGAATTGGGATTGTAACGAGTTTAATTCAATTGTTTTGCATAGAGATATAGCAAAATTAATCTTGGTTAAATAGAAGACAATTGATCACTCGAGAGAGGGCTTTTGGCATTTGAGAATTCCTGTTAACAATTCAGTAGACATAATAATTGGGATAATTGGATAATTGATTTAATAATCATAATTGGGGATATTGATGTCTTAGCCTTTATTTATTTGAATTCATTTATAAAGTAACCTAGTTTTAATTAGTTAATTTAGTTTTCTTAATTAGAAAATTCACAATTTGCTATTGTTTAAATAAAATTGATTTGGTTAAGAGTTAGTAATTGGTAATTTTTATTAAATAATTCCTCGTGGGAACGATACTCTACTTTCACTTTATTACTTGTTGACCGTGTATACTTGCACGTATTCATTGATTGCGAAATCGATCAACAAGTTTTTGGCGCCGTTGCCGGGGAATTAATTTAACAATTATTTACCAATATTAATTTCAATCAAATTAGTCTTAATTTAAACATTGTTATTTTTATTTTTATTTTTAATTCTCTTCCTATATTTCTCCATTTTTAGGTACCATGGATGACTTTGCGTATCAATGGCCATACACGAACGTGACTCAACCAAGGGGAATGGAGATTGACAGACTCGCGACACTTTCTCCGCAATGTCAAAAGCTAAATTAAAGAACTTTCGAGGAAGTTGGGCGTTATCGCATCCCAATAGAGTCAACGAATGGCGCTTATGTGTGACTATTGTCTTTGGCAATCACCCGAGTAATCAATGCACCATCAATCTTGGTAGAATGCGATATGGTGGCAACTACCTCAATCGATGCATATGATAATTATGAACAAGTTTGGGGGTATCACCCGGATTTTTCATGGAGTAACAATCAAGATCAATTTTATGCTCTAAGTCCAACATACCCACCGGATTTCTCGTGTCCACCTCCACTACAACAGGAAGAACATTGAAATTGGGAGGAAGCCTTGGAAAAAGTTATTAAAGCTTCTGAAAAGAAACACGAGGAACATCAAAAGAAACTTAATCAAATGGAGCTGAGTATACAAAGTCAGAATGCATCGATCAAGAATATGGAAAATCAATTGGGACAGATAGCACATGCGTTGAACAATCGTCTTCAATACACTTGGCTCTATGACATGGATAACGAGACTGATGATGAGCCTGATGGCGAGCCCGAGCCAAATCTACAACTTGATGAGCCACGAGATGAAAAAGAGGAGACAAGTGGGGATTATGACAACAAGGTTGGTGAAGAACTAATTGTGAGAACCAATGATGATGAGCCAATGTTATTTATGCCTCAAGTGCCTTCTCCTCCACAGTTCAAGAGTCCGGTTAGATTTGCAAAACCTTGTCCGATTGGTAGTCATGTCGTCGGCAATACTCTCTATGATGTAAAAGCAAGTACACCTTCGAAACCATGGTGCGATGAAATTTGGAGAAGATAGAAGAAGAAATTGTTGTGTCCGACAAGCCTCAATGCCGAATATATTCATAAACACAATGGAGAAACCACCTAGATCTTTGGGCGTTCTTGAATGTGATCTTATCTAAAGAAAGCATGCTAGGTGACTTTAATACAATAGGCTATCGTAAATGGGAACCTACCAAAAGCTATATTATTTCCGATGGATGGAGGGTTCCTCAACTTTCAAGAGGAATTGGATAGCGTTGACCAGATACAAAGTCAAATTTGAAAGATCAGTAAAACAAGCGCTTATTGGGAGGCAACCCAAGTTTAATTTTTATTTTAATTTTTATTAAGTTTTATATTAGTAGTTTGGAATTTGCATTTATTTAGGATTTAATAAAATTGCTTCTATCATGGTTTCTACGAGTTATTCAAGTCAAATACAAGAGTGGTGCCCAATTTGTTCCATGTGCTTAGCCTTATTCTCCAAACTTAGCGGACAAGGAGGAAGATTGCTATATTTTCGTGGAAGTCCTCTGCTTTAATTTTTTCTATCAGTAGCCATTGAGGACAATGTCTAGTTTAAGTTTGGGGGCATTTTAGTGTTGTATTGCATATAGTTAGTTATTTACATTGTAGTTCGTTATGTTTTCGGGTTATTTACATTTAGTTTTTGCATTCAGTTTTTTTGTTTAAAAAAAAAAAAAATTTAAAATCGCAAAATAGTAGTTAGTTTATCGTGTTTGTGTTGCGTTTAGTTTATATTTGCATGATTCCAACTGTTAGATAGTAAAAGTCTTTTTGGCCAATGATGAGACCGGAATTAAGTAGATAAGTATAGTATTGAATATTAAGGCTTTGATGTGATTTTTTTTATGAATTGAATCTTTTCTGTTTGAAACCGGTATAATCAAGGTTAACTTACGTTAATAACAAATATGGTAACTGATTAAGTTTAAATTGATACATAATGGATTTTTTAAGGATAATACTAGTTTGAAGGAATGAAAGACATGAATAGGCGGAGATGGCTAAATTTAGATAAAAAGTTAAGTTTGGGGGGGAAATTTGGGATATATAAGCTTCGCTTAAAAAAACAAAACAAAAAAAAAAGAAAGAGAAAAAGAAAGAAAATAAAATAAAAATTATCGTGGCTAGTTTTGATTCGGGGCCTTTGTTACTTGAGTAAGTACGCCCGAAGGAGTATCTTAAAACCTAGCGCCCTAAGGTCTTATATGGTCTAGGAGTCGTTGGTTGAAAGCTCGCTAAGGGGTGACAATGTTAGCCTAATGGAATGAGACAAGCAAATGTTTAAGTTTAGGGGTATTTGATGAGTGAGTTTTATACACATGAATTGGATACATTTGGGCTTAATTTATTATTGTTCTCAAGTCTTTTAGGATGTTTTTATGTGTTTTTGTCTATTCATGCATGTTTTATATTGTTTTGTAGGAATTGGGACAAAAGTTACATGGATCGACGTTTGGGGTGGCTAGATTCGCGTTTTCGGCTTGCTATTTACATAGCAGTCACTTCAGAGCCAATTTGACTATAGCTCCGGACCTTATTTCGAAGAACTCAGAGAATAAAAGTTATAGATCTACTTTTCCTCTTTCCGGAACATCTTGAATCATCAAAATCGGAGTTCGGACGAAGAAGTTATGACTGTTTTCTCAAAGGACGTCGGAGCAGAAAATGTTGGAAAAAGGGGACAGCGCCGGGGCGCTATTTTTTGGCCTATGGACAGCGCCAGGGCACTAAGGAGCAGTGTGTGAGCGTCAAGCCCAGCGCTGGGGACTGGGGGAAGAGGTTGGTTGGGCCTGGATGCATTTTGGGCGAATTTTAACACCTTTTGACTCCAAATTGGATTGGGTTTGTTCCTAAACTCAAAATTAGACTTGTAACCTATAAATACATGATGTAAGGCATAAAATAAAGAGAGATTACATAGATTAGACTAGAAAAACACTCCTTTAGATTAGAACATAATCCTAGTTCTTATTAGTTTTGGAGATTGAAGCATCTTGGAGACCATTGAAGATTCAAAGCAGGAGCAAAAGAGGAGTTTCAAGGCTACTGACAATAGATTATATTCTCTTCTCTTACTTTTATCTTTTAATGTCTATTCAATTGTGGATTCTTGATTTTAATTCATTAATTATGAACTAACTCTTTCATTGAGATTTCAATTGAACTTTTTATGATTATGAATTGATTATTTGATTTATTCTAATTATTTATGTTGAAGTGAATTGTTCATCTTGTTTTGAGCTTATTGATTAATTATCGATCGATCAATTACCTTGTTACTCTAGAAGGAATTGAGAAAGGAATTCTAGGGTTAGAATCGGGCATGGTGACATGTGACTTAGTTATTTGCACAAAGGAATAATTAGGTTTGTGAATAGAATGAGAATATCTATTTGCCGCATGTAACACATAAGGAATTGGGATTGTAACGAGTTTAATTCAATTGTTTTGCATAGAGATATAGCAAAATTAATCTTGGTTAAATAGAAGACAATTGATCACTCGAGAGAGGGCTTTTGGCATTTGAGAATTCTTGTTAACAATTTAGTAGACATAATAATTGAGATAATTGGATAATTGATTTAATAATCATAATTGGGGATATTGGAGTCTTAGCCTTTATTTATTTGAATTCATTTATAAAGTAACCTAGTTTTAATTAGTTAATTTAGTTTTCTTAATTAGAAAATTCACAATTTGCTATTGTTTAAATAAAATTGATTTGGTTAAGAGTTAGTAATTGGTAATTTTTATTAAATAATTCCTCGTGGGAACGATACTCTACTTTCACTTTATTACTTGTTGACCGTGTATACTTGCACGTATTCATTGTTTGCGAAATCGATCAACATACTCTATATTGATCAACACTCTTACGTTAAACGTATTTACGTTCAACATTTGGCAACCTCGCGTGCCCATCGAATAATCTATGAAAAACACTTTTGTTTGTACATAGACAAACTTACCTTCTCATCCGTACCAAATACTTGGCATATGATAGCGTTAACAGTTCTATATCAACATGCTGATAAACAAATCCATCCATTCTTCAATACTTGTCTAGCCGAATTAAGACATGCATCGACTCTTTCTTTAAAACCATTCATGCATTGTATAACATGCATCACGTAAAACTTGGCTAACACAAAGGTTAGACAAGCGTTAAGAAAGACTTGCCTTCAAGCGTCTTCGAATATACAATTCTAATATTCTCAGTCTTTACAGGATCTACATGATACATTCACATAGCACACTGCAATCAGTTATCAAACAAACTAACTTTACGGTTCTAACCAACTTCTTTCTCTTCTATGTCTTAATTGAATTAACTTCGTTATTAAAGTCAATTCGACTTTCTATACTTCGTTACGTCCCATTAACATTCTTATGCCATTAACCGTCATTCGATCATTATTGGTTAAATACCAACGTTGAACGTCATTCACGGTTTACTTATTATGTCTTCGCGTTCTTTGTTTAATCTCTATTAAACCATACCAAAACTTCTTACATTATCACCTTATAAGTGATTTAAGTTCAATCTTATTATGTACTTTAAGTACCTTCAATGTCTTATCTTAAGTCTACATTCAAATGGAACAAAACTTAACATGGTCAACATTTTTCCACTGCTGGCGCTGCGGCGCGACATCCTATGTATTCTAGTGGCGATGCGGCGTCACTCTCCAGAGGTTTTTGCCCTGGACTCGATCTTTACTGACGCGAGTCCATGTACAAAACTCTCATATTTGGCTGAGTCTCGAACGTTTTTATTTTTCTCTCAGCCATACATGGAGCTACGGCGTGGCAGAAAAACACTGGTTAATGCCATATGCGGTCTTAGAACACAATGCACCAGCTTAATAAAAATAGTTTGGTTTCTAACGAAACTCCCGGCTTCCTAATTTGTTCGTTTTACATCCGAATTGACCCATTCGAAAGCCTACAACTCACAAATTACATACTTTATATGTTCTTATAAGAATTTTACATTTTTGAATCCGTTAACTCGGAATTTACCTTTGAGTTCATTTTTAAGCGTTCGCTTTAACGCTTTCGGCCGCTCAATACTCGCTTTTCTTACGTTATAAGTCGAATGCGTGATTCTTTATACGACTCTTAATTACCTTATCTCAGGTATTTCATTGGAAACTAACGTTTTCAAGTCACAGGACAACTTTTGACCTTTAATCTGGGCTTTTTTACGTTTTCGACGTTTAACGTCTATTTTTGCAAAATTCGCCATAACTTCGTTACTCGTGTTCTATAAGCCAAATCAAATGGAAAACTCCATTGATTCATCATAGTCATCCTAACCAAACAATAGGCACATTCCTTAGCTATAATGGTCTTTCAAACATTCATTCAAAACTAAGTTCTCATTCAAGACTTTCTATGGTTCTTAACTTATGTAAACACTTACGGTTTCTATTTGGTCATGACCTATCAATGATTTGGTCATTAATAGGTATCCTTATATCTCCTCAATAAACATGCTCCACCAATCTACGATTCTTCTATGAGAAAGAAATCGAAAAAGATGAAGATTGCAGTTTATGAGAATTTACCTTTGAAGCAATTATCGTTCTTGATAAACGCCTATTGATTTTCTTGGAAGTAGAAGGATTTAGTGTTTCTAGCTCTTTCTCTCTCAATATATGTGACGCCCTCAAATCCTGGTACTTAATTTCCTCAAGATTTGGTGTTCACTTAATCAAAACATTCATTTCTAACTACCCAATTATAATAAAATTGAATAATAAAAACCTGCCCATATAGGATTAAACTTAAATAAAAATCTCCCAGGTTATCTAACCTTTAATTACAATCATTCAAATGCGAAAATTAAATTATTACATCATTCAAAAGTCTATAACGATAAAATATAATTACAAGCCTTCATCACTTGTACATTTTTCCCTTTCCTTTGCTAGTGGTAGGTTCATTGACCTTTTCAACCTTAGCTGCAATAAGTATATAATTTGCAAGAGTGAACAAACAAGGCTCACTTGAAATAAGAATGAATAACTTTACAACATTACAACATTTGCCAAAAATAGGCTCAATTGAACTGAATGATAGGTTCTATTAGCATTTTTAAACATACTACTGAGGGTCTAATGACAATGAATCATGTCCACAGTTATAAGTAATCTTTCAACTTTAACTTTAACAGTCATACGACTATAAGGACTCCACGTACTTAGGGGGATCAACCCTTCGTACAATGTATTGTGCACAACCATTTCAACGCTAAGCGTAAACCTCTAATAAAAGAGTTGTTCATCTCAAAGATTTAGAACCTGAAGTCCGCACTAAAGTAAGTTTGGTTTGGATACATTACGGGTAATTTAGAATTCAATCGGTCATCAACTAAGGATTAGTTGAATACAAAAGAACTAACTGTATGCTATGGAATAATCATAACTGAATCGATATTTGTAAATTAATATCATGCTTTAGGAATAATCTAATAGCATAAACATTGAATAATCATAACATAATTTGCTTTAAACAATATTAAGTCAAAGTTATTGATAATTGGATACCAAGCATGCATAATGAATAGTAATTTGAACGATAAAGTTGTTCAACACTAGAATATTAAAATATAGCGATTGCATACTAAATAACAAGTTACATATTAAAGAAACTTGCTCAATACTAAATATACGATTTAGAATACTTGCATCCGTATGAACAATTAGATACAAGAGCTTTCTCAATAATAAACCATCTAGCTCTACGAAAGTGTAGAGTTAGCCACTTGTGTAATTGAAATTGAATTAAAAACAATAATGTACTTAACGAAATTAAACTTGCACAATGAAGTTTTTGAGTTAGAAAACTTGCCTTGAGCAAAATCTAAACCTTATAACTTGAATCAATACCCTATACATATGTCATCATGACTTAATTAGTCATTACCAACATTTATATCTATATAAACAAGTATATACATCATGTAGGTTTAATTATCAATTCATATAATTGAATTACGTAAATACTAGTTAACCCTTGATAACATGCTCATTCTTAGTTTAGTACTACTGAATTCATCATTTAACAGTCCTATTATTAACACATAACATTTATTTTCAAAATTTGTGTAATAAACTAAAATCTATCGAACCATTCTCGCTAACTTTCGTCTTCTTGGCGCCACGAGTTTACATGGTTATATTTAGCCAAGCGGCCATGAGTCAAAGCAATGATTGGCAAGGCCATAAAAGATCGTGTTTGCACAAGGCTAAAACTTGTCTTCTTTGAAATTCACATTGGTGCAAACTCCAAAATTCGGCGACCAAGCTCGGCAACAACATGAACAAAAAGCCAAATTGGCATACAAGCTCTAATCTAACAAACTAATTACATGTAATATATATACAGAGACTTCACATAAACATATTTCAAAGGCTCCTAGCATGATTCTACCCATACAATAACATAAACATCAAATTTACAACACCCAATTTCATTGTTTTTGATAAAACTCCATTTTTGATATTTTTTTATGAAAATCAACACTGTGATTTTGTTTTTCAATCAAAACAGTAAATTCAAAATACCATAGTTATGATTATACATACTCTATCGAATTCAATAGTCAATTTATCAATTTAACAACTAATTAAACCTTAATTTTTACTTTAAACTAAGCCATATTCATATATATTTTCATATGAACTCACTGTGATATATTTTTCTTCACAATTTACATACATACATAAAGTAATTGATTATAATCATACACAACCTATGAAAAACAGTTTTACAACAACAATCATCATCTAAAGCTATATACACAATAAATTCATGATCCATAATTATTTACAGAGATTTTTTTTTTGGAGAAGAAAACTAAACTTTAAAAATAAAATACAAGGATTAATATCCTACCTTTGATTAAGAAGATGATACTCTAGAGTTAGAAGAAAATGGTGGCTAGCTATGATTACAATCTTCTTTTCCCCAATTCTTTTCTCAATTTCTCTAGACTTCTCTCAAGTTTTTCTCTGTATTCTTCTTCTTCTTCTCTTTTCTTCAACTGAGCCTTCTTCCTAACTCTAGTCTAACTAACGTAGAAAACTATAACGTTTATAGCAATAATATATATTAATTATATAATATAAATATAGATATAGCTTATGTCAGTTATATAAGTTTTGAAAATCATAAGCCATAAGGCTTGTTTGGCTAACATAATAAAAATAACCCATTAACTTATATACTATGACGAACGAGATTTTTGTAATTTAATTCTTAATATTTATTGAAGTAAATAAATATTTTCGATGATTTAATTATTAGATTAAATAATTAATTGATGCAGTTGTGGTAGATTAACTTAATTATATTTGTTACATTTATTAAATTATGTGGAGAATTTTTATTATCGAAGTATGTCATTATGTGAGCTTATTGTATTAAAAGAAATATTTAATAAGCCTAATGTTATTTTAACTAATTTATTTATTAATTAGAGATTTAATAATTTGACATTATTTATTAATGAGAAATTTAATTATGTGATTATGTGAATTTATGATAAATTATTATTTTTAATTTAATTTAAATTAAATAAGATATTTGAATTATTGTGTATGGGTGTGACATGATTTAAACTATATAATAAAAGGTTTTATTAAATTAAATGGTTATAAGCCTTTAAGGCTAGCCAAATGAGGCCTTAAGAGGAGTTGAGGACAGTTAAACCACGTATGGAGTAACTGACCTCAACTCTGCGCATAAAGACTCAGTTACTTTATTACGTATTCTTCTTCAGTCATTATTATTTCTAAGTCTGGAAAAATAGAGAGGGAGAGAATTAGAGAGTTGAGAAGTTAGAGAGAAATTGATAATTCTTGAGAAGGAATTCACCTCTTATTAAAATCTACACTACGCTTTGGGTAATCTCTTCAAACCCAATTTCTATTTTACGTCATTAAATTTCATATATATGGGTTTCAAAGTTTTTGGTTTAAACCTCTGTAATTGGGGTAGGAGTAATGATTATGGGTTGTATATGTGTTATGTCATATCAAATCGTATTTGATTATATATTTATTATGTAGACCATATCATCAGTATCATAAAACATGTCGTTATACGATGACTTGTTATTTCAAAATTTATAGAGTTTGGGTTATGGCCATATGGCCTTATACGTGATTTTAGTATGTCAAAAATAAATGTTTTCGTAAAACTTACACTCTTATTTTATTATGCATGTTGATACGAAGAGACCAAACTTTAAACGAACGGATTCAGTGTTATAACGAATTCGTAGTGTTAATTTTCATGTATTGTTTTCAAAACCTTCAAGAACATCAAGAACAGTGAAAATTGCATGCTATAATTCTGTAATTAAGTGTTTAAATTGGTTAAGTCACTCTATAAATGTTGGATAATGATTATGTGTGAATTATATCATGTGGGTATGTCTAAATTCGAGTAGAAAATAAGAAATTGGTAGAAATAGGCATGTTCTGCGATTTTCATGACGCCATTTCAGTCTCTGTCTGTATGATGTGACGCAATACATTATAAGATAAGAAGTTCTTATTGCAATACGAAACCCATAGAAAAATGCATTGACGAACCAAGTCAGAGCGGGCAGCGTCAGTAACAACAGAATCAAGATATCATCGGTGGCCGTATGACGCCACTCTCCAGAAAGTTCAGAAACGAAAATTTTAAAGTGTTTAAGTCCATGAATGTGATATTAATCTAATTTAATAAACATAGAAATATGTTAGAAGTATAATGAGATGTTAAAATAGTTGTTTAACATATAAATAACATAATTGTATATGGATTGAATTATTGAATACATAATTAACTTGTTATTTGTGAAGTGTAATTTATGTGACAATGAATGTGATAATTTGACTAAGTATAGTTATAATTCGAGTTAGACAAAAAGAATGAATGTTTGATGATTAGTTAAAGTTATAATTAACTGGTATTGTGAATGTAAATGGTATGTAGGATTTAATTCAAGGAACGTGTTTTCTTAACGTATAATCTACGCACGAGGCAAATTTCCTAACCTTACTTGTTATCATTATATAAGTTGATTAATTCACCTTTCTACATTGAGCAAGTTCTCATTATTATTGACAAGTCTGTCTTGTATATTAAAGTTATTAATCTTTCAAGCATGATGTTGTTATACAATACTTATTCTATTGTATACCTTTTGAGATTCTATTCAAGTTCAGTTATCAATTATTGTTAAACCTTGTTAGACTAGCGAACCCTTTATGATTCGACTAGCCCATAGTTGATGAGCGTTCTAAATTTCAGAACCCTTGATGAATTATCCAAACCAAACTTCCTTTGGTGTGGACTCGAATGTCAAACTGAGATGAACAACCCTGCAAAAGGATTTACTTATGCGTTAGCGTTAAGATATTGTGCACAGTATGGTACTAAGGGCTGATCCCCCTAAGTACGAGAAGAAAGGTCCATAGTCTTATGTCTGTTAAAGGTTTCAAGTATAACCCTTGATAACCTAGAACATAGTTCAAGGTCTTATGACCCTCAGAAATCTTTTGATTCTTGTTATTCCTTCTTGATTCAAAAGTTGAGCTTTTATTTCAGAAGTCTTTGATTCACTCGCATGTTATTATACATTGTTATTTCATTATTTTATTTGTGGGCAATCATGCTCACTCTTGCATAATAATAACATTGCAGTTAAGAACAAAAGAACCGACGAACCTTCCACTAGTAAGGGCAAGGGCTAGATTAACAAGTGGTGAATATTTGTTATTTGTTGAGATGTTGAATTTATGTGATGTAATTAGAATTGATGTTATTAAGACTTATTTTTTTATGTTTCCGCACAGATGATTTAAGGTTAGAGTAACTAGGAATTTATTTATTATGTAGTTGATGTAACGCCCCGAAATCCGGTCTATCTTCACACCCGAATTCCGTACGTTACGAGTACATCATTCATCCAACATACATCATTATATACTGAAATATAATAACATATATTCTCAAATCCCAGGTTCTCGAAACCTTATAACCTCTTTCATTACAAATAATGATAATTACATTATTCTTTACATCTTACACGAGTGACTTTCATCCGCCACCAAGGATTCATAACTCTTCATTTAATTAGTCTATAGTTTAATTCTATCATTCTATATTACAAGTCTTCGCTTGCTCTTCACGCACATTCACATACTTAATGGCACTTCGTCTGGATACCACTCAGCTTGATCTTTACGGGATCCTTAAGTTCTTTCTAACATCGTTCGCTGAAAATGTTTTTCATTTAAAGCAAGTGTGAGCATTCAATTTCCCAACAAGTCATAGCAGTTGAACATACAACTTCAAGAGTTTAACATTCCTTTGGAACTTCAATAACCGAAAAAAGGTTATGAAGCAGCTTGAACAATAGGAATAGTCTTGATTCCTATCATCTTAAAACATCAGTTACATGCACTTTGAAATACATTCATTTTCTACTCTCTTTCATGCACATTCTGTCTGGCTAGAATCAATAGCACAGACTTATCAATAACGGTTCATGTATAAAATGAACATGCTCATATTGAATGATTCAATCACCGAATGTACTCATATCATAGAAACACCGAAGTGTTCACATTTTGGCACAAGGCCTCATACATTCTACCACCTTGTACAAATATCATACATTTGCACATAGACAGAACTTCTCAAGTTCAACATCTGAGAAGTTTTAGAAACTAGCATCCATTTAAAATATGAATGAAGTTAGGAAACTTGCTTTTTACATACATTTCGACTTTACGCCTGAATCGCTTCATTCCAATCCCTATAACAAATAAGGAAATAACAAATACACCAATTAGTCTTATATTTGACTTACGCAAGTTTACTTAACTTTACTTCTTAAGGTTCGCGTTCTTACAATATAATTTTACACGACTAACTTTCATTACCGGTTTACAGTTTCATGACATACGGAGATGTCTTACTCAATACATTCATCATCTTTGATGATTAACATTCTTATCTTCTTCTTCTTCTAACGTCTTTAGGACTGAGCACACATCGCTTCTCTACTGGTAGTCCATATGGTACTCTGAGTGGTTTCCCACAAACAACCAACAAACAAGTTCCCGTCTCATCTACACTGCCCACACAGTGAGTTAGATCGGTTGCCAGTTTTATATATACATTCGCTCTCTGAAGGAATTGTCTAGCCCAGCTCCCATATGTCAACCATCAAAGGTTACGATTCTACCACAACCTAACTTTCTCTTAACTTATACGAACTATTTAAATTATAATGTTCATTAAGTTAATTTCTTATTCCTTATGGCTTTCTGGAAAGTAATTGCCATACCTCAGAGCTCATTCTTATCCAACTCCCATTCGGCTTTCATTAATCTTATTACCGTTCAATACGGCTTTCTTGATACCATTCTTTCTTAATGTCGAAGCCATACCGTTCATTGTATGCTAAGACCGATCGTTCATCGCAACAACGTTGCATTCACAGCGTCTAAACGCTTTACATTCATCTCTCATTACCATGACATAACATCGGAATGTTATTCATTACCTTCATCAACCAACGTCTAAGGAATTCACAATCATAGTAATCCCTCACGTTCGTTTGTCGCGACTACGGTCCCCGGACATCAGTTACGTAACTTGCATCCACATTCTTTATCTTTTAATCTCATTTAAATCTTTTCGTTCAACCTTTATTAAAGGTTTAAAACACTTGATTAAGTGTTACATTAATTGAACTACATGTTCATAATTCTTTCTTGCAAATCCCCCAGTACTAGAGAAATAAAAATCTCATTTTTGGGCATTGCTCAAGACCTGCAGTCTTTGGCCATGCGTGCTTTCTTTTACTCTCATGTCTGCACCGACCTACTTTCTCTCTCTCTCTTCCTCGATTTGGTCTTTGCGGTGCCAAGTCCTTCGTTATCTCTCGTGCTGTGGCGCCACTCTGCAGAAGATTATGGCCGATCTCGCGCTGTGGCGCCTGCCTCCAAGGCACGACTCGCGTTGCGGCGCCGAGTATGAAACCTACAAATTTTTTTCTAAGTCTTGCATCAAGTTTGAGACACGTACTTTACGATCTCATAACTTCTTCGTTATAACTCGGAACGAGCTCGTTCCAAAGCCATTCTCTTCCTTATCTTACGTACTTCAATACCCCTCGGACAAAAATTTGTTCTGAATCCGTTAACATGCCATTTAATTGTCTTAATATTAACCCTTCATTCATTTTTACGCTTTTAACGTTCTTCGCTCGTTCGTCCGCAATTCGGTCATCTGAACTCGGAATTCGTTCGTTCTTGAGTCCACGACTCACGTTTTATACATTCTCTTACATTCTTATGAAACCCTACATGTTCGGGTTCATTTACTAACTTTCAAATTTTTGTTCTTCTTTTATTAAAATTTTCGCCATAACTTCGTTAAAGCTTAGTTTTAATTCGTTCTTCATGAACGTTTCTACTGTTCCTAAGCAAGCAATAAGAAACTAACTTATACGCGGTGGTTTTAAACTTGTCCATCAATAACAATTATACTACGATGGTTTTAAATTTGTCCATCAACAACGTTCTTCGTGTTCTTCGCGTGTACTTCATATTCTTCGTTCGTTCTTCATTTTAAATCGATATTTTGGATTACGATTTCACTTTTTCTTGGAATTTGATGTTATAGAACACCATTCCTTACTTATTTGACCTACTCATTCTAGGATTCATTCGGATCGCTCAAAATCCTTACGAATCTTATACTTCCTTAAGAAATTTATAAACTAAATTTCTTATTTCTTATTTCTTCTTTTCTCATGATTTCAACCATATGAAATCATTACTAATCTCTTTTACTTCTTATTCTCATTAAGCTATGTTTTTGACATAGAAAACTTAAAGAAAATATTAGAAGAAACTAGGGTTCGGATTACCGTTCTTCTTTATTCATCTTCCGTTATACAAAGCCGGCGATTCGCTAGCTTTTCTATTTCACGATCACTTTAGATCCGAGCATTCATGCTCACGGTCTTCCTCTTCCTCTTCATCCGAGCTCTCTCTCTCTCTCTCTCAAGTTATAGGATTTTCAAAATCCTAGAAAATGAAAACTTAGCTTTCTATTTATAGATTTTCAAAGCTAGGGTCAAAATGGTCATTTCGCCCCTAAAGTTACTATTCCCACCTCCTCTACATCTTATCCACCAAGTTAACTTGGCCACCACCCTTACTTGGTGGCCAAGTGGCCGGCCCACATGCCCATGGGTCACCCCATGGGTTGCCCCAATGGTTCTTACCCATCCTTTTACCCATCGGTTTGATCAGCGTATTCTTTTCTTGGTTTGGGCCTTAACCCTAATTCTCATTGGGCCTAACTTGGGCTTGATTTCAAAAATCATTGGGCTTGACATAATCCAAGTCCAATTAGATTCTACAAAATCCATGAACACAAAGTCCATTAAGACTAATCGCATTCTACGCATTCCATTCTCGTATTCTCGTAATCTCTTCGTATTTAGCTCGTATGATATTCGTATTATACGTCGTACTATTCTTCTTTCTATACTCGTATAATAACTCGTATCATACTCGGATTTCTCACGCATAATAACCCTAGTTATTATCGTGCATTCATTACATTCTCGTAACTCACTTTCCTAACCCTTAGGTTTTGAGTCATGAGCAAAAACTTCGTTTTTGCCATAATCAAAATATTATTGAATATTCCATCACGCCTCAAGATTTTACGTAATCAATAACTTCTCGAATTTCAAAATAAATCTCCGAGCAGAAATGGGTGAATAGTGCCTATTTCGTCTTTTTCCCCGGAAATATTTTTATTCCCGGAAAAATTTTATTTTTGTCTTGAAAATTCTTACTCGTTCAATCTATCTCGTAGCCAGAATCCTCCGGATTAATAATCATTCTAGGTTATAGAACGATTAATAAACACATATCACATAATAGTATTAATAAAAATTCATTTTTTTAATAACTAATTCTTTAAATCTTAATTTCTGGACAATCCGGATTTTCGGGTTGTCACATCCTTCCCCCCTTATAAAAATTCTGTCCTCGAAATTTCTTAAAACCAAACCCTTACCCGGGTACTCACATTCTCCCCTTCTTCAAAGAATTTCGTCCTCGAAATTTTAGCTTACCCTTCTTCTCAACTTCTCTTCAAAGAAGTTCTTATCTTTCATGCATTCCCTACCCTTCATAACTTATCAAGAATCATGAAGCGAAAGGAATAACTAGGAATATAAGGATTCCTTTAAAACATTTCATACTTTTGCTGAGGGGTCAAATTGACCATGAACTCTTACTACGTTAAACAGCCTCTCGCCGTAAACCTTTCTTACATGGTAAGTTTACAATCACAAAGAAGGTAAACTACCTTTTCCATACGTAGGTGATCAGCCTATCGTATAACCCCATTTCAGGGTATGTTCACCTCAGACTTAATCATTAGAATCTGCACCAAAACAAATTGGTTCGGCATAGCTCTTCAAAGAAAGCTCGATTTTCTATTAATCATGACATACCATTCGTTTTAGCCAAATCAAGTAGCTTAGACCATATCAATAAATTGGATATCAACTTGAAACATTCGTCTAGTCAACTCACTTGACATCGACTACTTCTTTAAATTCTTTTGCAATACATCAAAACGATTCATGACGTCATGATACCGCACTCTTCATAGTACGTTGAGGACTTCGTCAGTTTATGACTTCGTCATTATACATCATACCATAGCGGTTTGTTGATCCTAAGATAACATCCCACTAGGTTCAATTGCATTAATAACTCCATCCTTTTACCATCCTTGCATCAAATGCACTGATGATATAAAATTCATTTTGATATTTCAAATCAATTTCTGTCTAGCCGAAACAATTAGCATAGACACACCAAGAATAGTTCTTTTAAAATCCATTGGTTCCAAAAGTCGAACCAATTCTTTCATTTTCCAAAACGATCACATTAGCACGATTTCAAGAAATTTTGAAATCTAGCATAACTAGATGACTTGGAATATCTTATTCTCCATCTTCCGTTATTGTCTTACTACGACAATACTTAATCTTCTCTAGCACCTTCAATGCTAAGTCTACTGAAAATACTTCGTTTTCAGTCTAAACATCTCTATACCATAGTACCGTCCATCAACTTACCACACATTATGAGTTCAGGAACTTTCCACAATAATATGAGTTTAAGAACATCCAGACAGATCTTAGGCGTCCATTCGCTGAAACATTCAAAAACATACCATATTATTATGAGTCACGAACTTACCATAAGTATGAGTTTCAAGAACTCGCACCTAATCTTATCGTTCTCTACCTACCAAATATATACATGAGAAAAGATTCAACTTCTCGTCATATATATCTTGATAACACGACCAATTTTAATGATTATCACTGTAATAAACTGAGTGGTTGTTACACCAAGCACAAACCTCTGCCCATACAAAGATTCATACAACTCAGCTATCACATGAGTCTTCAATTGAAATTTTATAACTTCTAACTCTCTCTTTACTTAATACAAATTTTCTTTAATTCGTATGCTATCCTTCACAACTCCATCTGAGTTCTTCTTCCCGTACTACTTCTTAGTACCATTCATTCATAACATTAGCTATAAATCATTCATCGTTTAACAGCTCATCTATTACTACGATTTATTATGATCACGTGGTGATCTTCTTATCCTTCTCTCTATAATTATAGTCTTAGGTACTCTTACCTAAGATTTATAACCTATCAACTTTGATACCAACTTGTAACGCCCCGAAATCCAGTCTATCTTCACACCTGGATTCCGTACTTTACGAGTACATCATTCATCCAACATACATCATTATATACTGAAATATAATAACATATATTCTCAAATCCTAGGTTCTCGAAACCTTAGAACCTCTTTCATTACAAATAATGATAATTACATTATTCTTTACATCTTACACGAGTGACTTTCATCCGCCACCAAGGATTCATAACTCTTCATTTAATTAGTCTATAGTTTAATTCTATCATTCTATATTACAAGTCTTCGCTTGCTCTTCACGCACATTCACATACTGAATGACACTTCGTCTGGATACCGCTCAGCTTGATCTTTACGGGATCCTTAAGTTCTTTCTAACATCGTTCGCTGAAAATGTTTTTCATTTAAAGCAAGTGTGAGCATTCAATTGCCAGGCAAGTCATAGCAGTTGAACATACAACTTCAAGAGTTTAACATTCCTTTGGAACTTCAATAACTGAAAAAAGGTTATGAAGCAGCTTGAACAATAGGAATAGTCTTGATTCCTATCATCTTAAAACATCAGTTACATGCACTTTGAAATACATTCATTTTCTACTCTCTTTCATGCACATTCTGTCTGGCTAGAATCAATAGCACAGACTTATCAATAACGGTTCATGTATAAACAGAATATGCTCATATTAAACAGTTCATATCATAGAAACACCGAAGTGTTCACATTTTGGCACAAGGCCTCATACATTCTACCACCTTGTACAAATATCATACATTTGCACATAGACAGAACTTCTCAAGTTCAACATCTGAGAAGTTTTAGAAACTAGCATCCATTTAAAATATGAATGAAGTTAGGAAACTTGCCTTACGCACATTGACTTACTTACATTGAATCGCTTCATTCCAATCCCTATAACACATAAGGAAATAACAAATACACCAATTAGTCATATACTTGACTTACGCATTGGTTTACTTAACTTTACTTCTTAAGGTTCGCGTTCTTACAATATAATTTTACACGACTAAATTTCATTACCGGTTTACAGTTTCATGACATACGGAGATGTCTTACTCAATACATTCATCATCTTTGATGATTAACATTCTTATCTTCTTCTTCTAACTTCTTTAGGACTCAGCACACATCGCTTCTCTGCTGGTAGTCCATATAGTACTCTGAGTTGTTTCCCACAAACAACCAACAAACAAGTTCCCGTCTCATCTACACTGCCCACACAGTGAGTTAGATCGGTTGCCAGTTTTGTATATACATTCGATCTCTGAAGGAATTGTTTAGCCCAGCTCCCATATGTCAACCATCAAAGGTTACGATTGTACCACAACCTAACTTTCTCTTAACTTATATGAACTATTTAAATTATAATGTTCATTAAGTTAATTTCTTATTCCTTATGGATTTCTGGCAAGTAATTTCCATACCTCAGAGCTCATTCTTATCCAACTCGCATTCGGCTTTCATTAATCTTATTACCGTTCAATACGGCTTTCTTGATACCATTCGTATCTTACTTACTACTTTCATCAACGTCTAAGTCATACAACTAGGGTATACTTAGAACGTTCGTCAAACGCGAATACGATTCACGAGGATCATTTACGTATTCAACGTTCACGTTGCTTGTCTCTTAATCTCCCATTCACCCTTTACTCAAGGTTTTAATTGCTTTTGATCGTTATCCATCCCATGAACCCCATGTTCATTATTCTTTCTTAATGTCGGCTTTATACTGCTTCATTGTATGCTAAGACCGATCGTTCATCGCAACAACGTTGCGTTCACAGAGTCTAAACGCTTTACATTCATCTCTCATTACCATGACATAACATCGGAATGTTATTCATTACCTTCATCAACCAGCGTCTAAGGAATTCACAATCATAGTAATCCCTCACGTTCGTTTATCGCGAGTACGGTCCCCGGACATCGGTTCCGTAACTCGCATCCACATTCTTTATCTTTTAATCTCATTTAAATCTTTTCGTTCAACCTTTATTAAAGGTTTAAAACACTTGATTAAGTGTTACATTAATTGAACTACATGTTCATACTTCTTTCTTTCACATCCCCCAGTATTAGAGAAATAAAAATCTCATTTACTGGCATTGCTTCCATGCCAATGCTGCGCCCATGGTTCTTCCTTTCTCTCTCTGTCATGCGGTGCGACCTACTTCTATCTCCTCTCTTACCGGGCTGGTGCTGCGGCGCCAAGTCCTTTGTTATCTCTCGCGCTGTGGCGCCACTCTCCAGAAGATTATGGCCGATCTCGCGTTGCACAATGGCCTCAAAGTACGACTTCATGACTGCACAATGAGTATGAAACCTAGAAAATTTTTTTCTAAGTCTTGCATCAAGTTTGAGACGTGTACTTTACGATCTCATAACTTCTTCGTTATAACTCGGAACGAGGTCGTTCCAAAGCCATTTTCTTCCTTATCTTACGTACTTCAATACCCCTCAGACAGAAATTTGTTCTAAATCCGTTAACATGCTATTTAATTGGCTTAATCTTAACCCTTCATTCATTTTTACGCTTTTAACGTTCTTCGCTCGTTCGTCCGCAATTCGGTCATCCGAACTCGGAATTCGTTCGTTCTTGAGTCCACTACTCACATTTTATTCATTCTCTTACATTCTTATGAAACCCTACATGTTCGGGTTCATTTACTAACTTTCAAATTTTTGTTCTTCTTTTATTAAAATTTTTGCCATAACTTCGTTAAAGCTTAGTTTTAATTCGTTCTTCATGAACGTTTCTACCGTTCCTAAGCAAGCAATAAGCAACTAACTTATATGCGGTGGTTTTAAACTTGTCCATCAACAACAATTATACTACGATGGTTTTAAATTTGTCCATCAACAACGTTCTTCGTGTTCTTCGCGTGTTCTTCGTTCGTTCTTCATTTTAAATCGATATTTTGGATTACGATTTCACTTTTTCTTGGAATTTGATGTTATAGAACACCATTCCTTACTTATTTGACCTACTCATTCATAGGATTCATTCGGATCGCTCAAAATCCTTACGAATCTTATACTTCCTTAAGAAATTTATAAACTAAATTTCTTATTTCTTATTTCTTCTTTTATCATGATTTCAACCATATGAAATCATTACTAATCTCTTTTACTTCTTATTCTCATTAAGCTATGTTTTTGACATAGAAAACTTAAAGAAAATATTAGAAGAAACTAGGGTTCGGATTACCGTTCTTCTATATTCCTCTTCCGTTATACAAAGCCGACGATTCGCTAGCTTTTCTATTTCACGATCACTTTTGATCCGAGCATTCATGCTCACGGTCTTCCTCTTCCTATTCATCCGAGCTCTCTCTCTCTCTCTCTCTCAAGTTATAGGATTTTCAAAATCCTAGAAAATGAAAACTTAGCTTTCTATTTATAGATTTTCAAAGCTAGGGTCAAAATGGTCATTTCGCCCCTAAAGTTACTATTCTCACCTCCTCCACATCTTAGCCACCAAGTTAACTTGGCCACCACCCTTACTTGGTGGCCAAGTGGCCGGCCCACATGCCTATGGGTCACCCCATGGGGCCCCAATAGTTCTTACCCATCCTTTTACCCATCGGTTCGATCCGCGATTTCTTTTCTTGGTTTGGGCCTTAACACTAATTCTCATTGGGCCTAACTTGTGCTTGATTTCACAAATCAGTGGGCTTGACATAATCCAAGTCCAATTAGATTCTACAAAGTCCATGAACACAAAGTCCATTAAGACTAATCGCATTCTACGCATTCCATTCTCGTATTCTCGTAATCTCTTCGTATTTAGCTCGTACGATATTCGTATTATACATCGTACTATTCTTCTTTCTATACTCGTATAATAACTCGTATCATACTCGTATTTCTCACGCATAATAACCCTAGTTATTATACGTATTCATTATATTCTCAGAACTCATTTTCCCTAACCCTTAGGTTTTGAGTCCGCAGGCGAAAACTTCGTTTTTGCCATAACTGAAATATTATTGAATATTCCATCACGTCTCAAGATTTTACGTAATCAATAACTTCTCAGAATTTCAAAATAAATCTCCGAGCAGAAATGGGTGAATAATGCCTATTTCCTCTTTTTCCCCGGAAATATTTTTATTCCCGGAAAAATTTTATTTTTGTCTTAAAAATTCTTACTCGTTCAATCTAGCTCGTAGCCAGAATCCTCCCGATTAATAATCATTCTAGGTTATAGAATCGATTAATAAACATATAACATGTAATAGTATTAATAAAAATTCATTTTATTAATAACTAATTCTTTAAATCTTAATTTCTGGACAATCCGGATTTCCGGGTTGTCACAGTTGATGTAACCCCATAAGGGGAGATTTATTATTATTTCTATCTATTGTATGGTTTGCATTATTTATGGGTAGATAGATGGATGATGTTTGTACAGTGAACACCAAATCCTGTGAAAATGGAAGTACCGGATTTGGGGGTGTCACATATACCTTGTTTGGTAAAGCTAATTAAAAATAAATCAATTAATCCTTATACCTTGTTTGATAAAACACTATTAGATTAAAGACTTAATATGCATTAAGACTTGTTTGGCCAAAACTAAATTAATCTCCTTTAAATTATTTTAATAACTCCTTTATAGCAAGGTTATTTGACACACTTCTACTAAATTAAATAATCAATTTAATCAATTCAAATATTAATCTATTAAATTACTTTAACACAGAAATCATTCCCACATAATTATAATTTTTTTATAATTATAAATTTATTTAACTAACTAACACCTTATTTTAATTACAAATTCTAATTAAAATATTATGACTCATTTAATCATTATTAGCTCTCTAACTTAATTATTAAATTAAATTAGTATATAATCTTATAACAATTTATTTTCTTAGCTCCTTAATTATTTATTCAACAAATAATTAACTAAACCACATCAACTCAAATTGAACAATTATTTATTCAACAATAAACATATCCATTAAATACTTATATAAATCAATGAATATTTAATATTATAATTTAAAATTATGGAATGTTACATCATTCCCTCCTTACAAGGATTCTGTCCTCAGAATCACAACTCAAACAATACATTCGTTACATTCTTCCCTACTTACAAAGATTCTGTCCCCAGAATCGAAGACACAGATTAAACAAATAACTCAGGGTAATCTTTTATCATTTTATACTCGAGTTCCCATGTAGCTTCTTCAGCGTTGTGGTTCCTCCAAATCACCTTCACCGAAGGTAAAACCTTATTCCTGAGCACCTGTTCTTTCCTGTCAACTATCTGGATAGGAATCTCTTTATAGGACAAGTCTTTATCAAACTGTAATGGTTTGTACTCGGGTTTATCTGGAGGTAGAGCTGTGAGGGCCCCGAATCGGAGGTCCCGAATCACCGCGGATCCGATTCGATCATTCTATACAACCATTACTATTTGCGGAAGATATAAACATAAATTATTTATACAATACATTACACACTATTCCCCAAGGTCGAGTAACCTTAACTTATACGCAATTCATAATTATCTAACACATAACATCATTATCAAACTATACTATTACAAAACTAATTGCGCATATTAACTTTAAGCTGTAACTGTCTTGGACCTTTCCTTGTATTCGATGCGTTCGTCTCAATCTGCAATGTTTATCATGATATAGCAAGGGTGAGCATGAAAATTGCCCAGCAAGTTTAAGTTCAATAATATAACGATATATCATGATTGAAAGAGTCTGAATAATAAGCTGGCTATAATTCAACAATGTAATTGTGAACTAGCAGGAACAAATTTATGATTGAACAAGTATTATACATGAACAAATATATCTGAACCAACTGGTAATGAAGGTGATCAGCCTTTCATACCTGACTTATACATGAAATATGTACAGAGTACAATTCATGGCAACCAGCAATGATTAACCATAAGCTTATCCGAATGAAACAACTCTTAGTAGAGTTAAGTAAAACAAACTTGCCTGAACCGTTGATTACCACTATGCATTTTATATCGCCTTATCCGAACCTAATATATAAATAATATCGATTGCTAAATTAGAATAATATCGTCACAATTTATAAAATAACCTAAACACATAACACATAACACATAATACAGAACCCTATTGTTAGTTCCTAGTTGGCACAATAGTTTCTAGAAGGGGGGGGGGGGGGTTGAATAGATATTTCAAAACTTTTCTTTTTAAACTTGTTCTTTAATGATGATTAAAACTTAGCGGAATTTATGTTTGTTTTAATCTTTTTTTATCAAGCAATGGAGTTATGAGAGTGAGGCAGTTATGGCAGTTATAACATATATAGCAGTTATGGTATGAATGTAAAAGACACAGTCGTTTTTAAGTGGTTCAGAGCACTTAAAGCTCCTAGTCCACTCTTCTACTCAACGAGTAGGATATCCACTAAGGATGTCTTTTACAACTTCTGAATCACACAGATTCCTTCTAGACCAGCAGTCTAGGTACTTCTTAGTTCACTCTTGAACTCTTCAAGTCCAGCAGACTTAGTACTCTTACAGTTCACTACGAACTCTTTAAGTCCAGCAGACTTGGTACTCTTCTTCAGTTGGTTGATAATGTCGAGTTCTTGATGGTTGCTACTCAGTTGTTGTGTAAGCACTTGTTCGGAAGAACTAAGTAGCTGAGCAAGCTTTGTAATATCTCAGATCGTAGAGTTGAGCTTGAGAGAGATGTTCACGGTGTTTGTTCAATGCTTGCTTGATTCTCTCTTATCTGTTTGATCTGCATATATGTGATCTTGAAAACTATCCATTGGATCCATCCGTTGAGACATTAAATGCATTTAACTTTTCTGATCTTTGATGGAGACATTTCTGCACATCTTCTGAAACTGCATTCTGGCCCACTGACACATCATACTGCTTTCTCACCTAACACCTGAAAAGGTGTTTTGCCCCCTTACTTATGGTACTTTCCTTAGCTTCTTCAATACGCTTCTTTGTTGCATACTAAGGATATTTCATATTACTTTGGGATTGATGAGTACTGCAATGTCTAGAATCCATTCCTCATATATTGGAATTTGTCTTCACACAAATCATGAGGCTCGACGTTTTCTGACATAAGACAGATGCTCTACGATTCAGATCGTAGTGACTTGTCGCCTTGGTGCTCGATCTGATGCTATCATCTGAGAGCACTACGATTTCTCTTAAACCCTTGCACGCTACGATCTTCACTTGCTTGTGTTATTAGTCTACGTTTCCAAAATCACACTACGATCGTTGACTTGTAAACTTCATGTTTCCTTCAGCACACTACGATCGTTGAGATGGCTCGGCAAACGTTGGGACCACTCTACGATTTTCGAAGAGTCCCTTTAAGTCAGGAACACTACGATCTTTAAAGCTCTACGTTTCTGGCTTGACTTCTGCAATGTTGATCAGATGATACACTACGATTTCTTCGAAGCCTATCTATTACATCTCAAGATCAACCTAATAGCTTTGTTCTTTCTATCTATACATTCTATTACAGAATGATACACGTTAAGATCTTAGATCAACCTAACAAATTTGATCTATCACTAAGTCCTTGTACATATCTTACTTGGAAGGACTTTACAAATAATCATGAGCATATACATTAAAACATCAAATCATAATATGCATTCTCCCAACAATCTCCCCCTATTTGATGTTGACATAACCAAGGAGATTTGTTGTCATGATTTATTAGTGTCTAGATGCATTTGCGGGAAATTTAAACATGACTTAGTATTTCAAAGTTGAAGCAAATTTGAAATTTCTAGAGAATAAGCATGAATTTATTGATGTTCAAGAAATATTGCAGTTTTAACTTTACATCAATAAGAATTTAAAGTTTCAACTTATCTCTATTTCTTTGACCTTTTTCTTGGTGGGTTGGCATACTCCTCAGCCCTTCTTTTCCTGTTTGCTTCATCTCTTCTGGTTAACTCTTCCTGCTCACTCGGACTTACTATCGGGTTGTGTTCATGCCTATTCATGAATGCTGGATCTCCAATTGGCATTCTTAGGTCTGTGGTGGTCACATTTGGTGAGCTGATAGTTGGACCTTGATTTCTTAAAGGAGGAGCCATCAAGACTTCCTGCTGATCAGATCGTTGAGTTTGATTGCTTGATCGTGCAGTCTGTTGCTGGAATTGTCTTGCAGGAGGGCTTTGTGCAAATTGTCCTCTTCCCCTTTCTTGGTTTCCTCTGCCTCTGCCCTGATCTTTCTGTGCTCCTTGAACTCCTTTCCCTTTATTCTCCCCCTTTATGTCAGCACCAAGGGTTCAAATGTTTGCAGAAAGTTGATTCACTCCTTGGACAAGCTCGTTCAGTTGACTTTGTGTCTGAGCGATGTCCTCTCTACTTTCCTTGAGCTATTTTTCAGATCTTGCTTCTTTATGTTGGAGGGCAGTGAGAACAATGTCATTCTGACGTTCCTGATTGACATATGATTTCTGGAATTCTTGGACTGAGGCTTTCAAGTTGATGAAGTTTTCCAGCATAAGTTTATTTTGAACTTCTTGATTTATCTGCATTTCAAGAAAAACCTCTCTTTGCTTGGTGGCTACCTGCAAGTGAATCTCATCTCTGTCCTTCATGCTCTTAAGAATTTCTTGGATAATTTCCCTCAGCTTCTTCGTAAGCTCAGCATTCATAGTACCAAGAAAGTTATTTGCAGCTGTGATCATTTGATTCAGCCGGATATGGATGAGGCCGGAGTGAGATTCCAGGCTTTCTTCTATATTCTTGACCATATCCTTAGTTGCTTCCTTCAAGTCATCCTTTGTGGGCAGATTTGGGAGAGAGTCATTGGTTTGAGGATTGTTGGATGGTGGGGATTCTTTCTGAGACTGATCTTGCATGGAGTAGAGAGTAAGATCAAAACTAAAAGAGTCATTTGATGAGGAGGATGGTATGTCTGATGGAGGGGCCTAAGTTTTAATGTTTGGACTATAGGGCTCTGCGATATCTATTTGGGACTCTACGACTGGGCTAGAGTCATGGATCGTAGAGATGGTGGTTTGTGGAAGCAAAATAAGGTTGGTTGTATTTGGTTCTTCAGTTACAGAATTTTGGTATTCTGTAACTGGGAATTGATTTACTGGATTGAGAATCACTTCCAACCATCGAGGGAATTCATGGAATTGACTAAATGATGATGATGCCAAGTGATTAACTCTGAAGTGAGTAGGGATAGATAATACCTCAAGTTTATCCTTTGAGAAAGAGGTGTTGGTAACCAACTTCCTTGCAAAGTGGACTCTCCCTGGGAATCCATGAGCCAACACTGAGATAGCCGGATATTCTTTGAAACTCCAGAACATGTGATCCTAAGAATTGTTGATTTGGGCTTGATGATATGGCATCATGGGTAGGTTTGAGAACATCTGATTGTATAGGTAGCTTCTATACCCATCTCTGCCTACACCAGTGATATGAAGATCATCATCATCTTCTTCCTCTTCTCTTTCTTCATTGGAGGACTCCATTATCTCAATGGGTTTTTTATGATCTTTTACTAGTTCCTCTTCATTTCTGGCAGGGACATCTTCTTCTGCCATGGGGATATCTTGAGGCTCCCCCTCAACTTGATCATCCTCTTGTAAGATCAAAAGCTCCCCCTCAAGTGGAGCATTTTCTTGAGCTTCAGCCATCTCCGCGTGTATTCTCTATCATGAGAATTTCAAGGATCTCCCCCTCAGCTAGAGCACTATTTTCTTGACTTGCTCTGGACAGTTCCTTCTTAGTAGCCATGCTCTTTGCTTCCTTCTTCAGTACCTTTTTATTTTCAAGAATGTACTTCTTGACCAGCTTTCTCCTTGCTTTGCTGGATTTAGTCACAACTTCAGGACTCTCTTGAATCTCAGCTTTGTCCTGTTCAACAACCATTATGCTTGAAGCAGCTACCTCCTTGTTTTCCATGTTGGGTCTGGTCTCCACAAACAGTAGAGACTCTACGATTGAGGTGACTGATGGCTTTTTGGACTTTTGACCAACTTTGTTTTTCTTCAGGATCTGGGATATGGTAGCCTGATCCTCATCTTCTTCATCTTGCTGTTGCTTTCTCCTTAGCATCCTCAGAGTCTCTATATTAGAGGACTCTACAGGTATATCAGTAGTAGATCCTTGAGGTTCTTCCACCTGTCTAGCTCTTAGCTTTCTCTTGCCCTTGCTTTTTCTGGTAAGGACAGAGGGTTCTTCTTCTTTGTTGATTTCTTTTTCTTCTTCTTCTTCCTTGACAACAAACATGTTTCCTGGAATGCCTGAGTTCTTCAGTTCCCCAGTTCTTCCACTGGATTTTGTCATCATTCGTACATACTCAGCAGGGTTCCTCTTCCAGTTTTCAAACAACTGTTGGGTCATTCTTTGATTTGGGTTGATGACTTCTCCATCTTCATCCCCAATTTTGTCACCCAGTGCAGATTGCAGAATGATACTCAAGAAATGCCCATATAGCATCTTCTGAGGGCTTTTTGATTTCTTCGAGTTTACTATCCACTTACCAATCCATTCGAGTAATATAGCTCCATAGGTGAGTTGTATACCATAATACATGGCAGTTATGAGCTTAAGTTGAGCTTTATTCACCGAGTCATGTCCTGAGCTCTTGCAGCATATACATTTCCCAATAATATCAGCTAAAAATTTGTACCTCTGGGGGAACTCCTTCTTCTTGTACCCTTTCACAGAGGGGTTTTTATTGTGATGCATTTTTCTTAGTCCCTCTTAGAAATCTATGGAATCTAAGTGTGGATGCCCTTCATTCTTGAGACCTAGGGCAAGATTGAAGTCCTCTACCTTCAGTCTGATTTCTACTCCCCTTACTTTTGTAGTGATGGTGTTGTTTTCAAACACACCATTCTTGTAGAACTCCTTCACTAACTTGGGATATATCAACGTGTCTTCGCCCAGAGCCTCTTCGAGACCCGCCTTCTTCAGTAGCGCCAGGGTCTTGTGAAATTTTGGTGGAGCTATCTTGAACTCGTCAAAGCAGAGTCTGTAGCCTGAGATAACATTGGATGACGCCATTGATTTTCTAACTGGAAGTGAGATTCGACTGAGTTTTCTTCTGAGTTAGGACTTTTGCTTTGAGAATGAGAGAGAGATAATCTTTTGAACTTCAGATTTCAAAAATACGATTTCAACTTGTACTTGTAACTTCCCTCTCTTCTTTTTCGCTTAGTGGGACAGGTGTCGACTTTTGCTTGGCTCTACGATTTTAACTGTTTAGGAATGTACTGATTTTTCCCTTGGCTTCTTCAGAACTGATGTGTCCATGGGAAGACTACGAATGTTGAGGTAGTCTTATGTTTGTTGAGTCTGTCTTGCGATCATCGAGTCATCCAAAGATTCGTTGAGTCTCATCCCCACGATCATCGAGTCCATCCCAAAGATTCGTTGAGTCCGGTCCCTACGATCGTTGAGTCTGATCAATCATTCATTGAGTTTGTCCTACGATCGTTGAGTCTATCCGAATCCTTGTGATGAGTTTTTGATAAAGCATTCTTTTAAGGCAGCTCAGGAAGGGCCAACCTCTTGGAGAGATTCAAGGGTTAGGTTTGTTCCTGAGGCACCTCTTAGAGAGATTGCCTTGTTTATGAAGCTTGTCATCACAGGGTGCATTTTTGCTTTGTTGATGGTGCTTGTGTCATCGTTGAGTCTCCACTACGATGGTTGAGTTTTTGCTACGATCGTTGAGGTAGTTATCTTTTCAGCTCTACGATCGTGAACTTTCCTTGATCATGTCTATGATTTTGAGTTCAGCCTTTATATCTGTCATGGTTAGCACAATCTAGAACATATATCTTATGGTTGTAGATTTAGCATGCCTAGCTCACTTATTAACTTATTAAATCTTGATTCATCTAGGGGTTTTGTAAAAACATCAGCAAGTTGATTTTCAGTGGGGATATATTGTAAAGATATAGTTCCATTTTGCACATGATCCCTAATGAAGTGATACCTTATTTACATATGCTTAGTCCTAGAATGCATAACAGGATTATGAGTTATTGCTATGGCATTTGTGTTATCACAGTGTATGGGAATAGATTTGAAATCAAACCCATAGTCAGCTAGTTGATTTCTCATCCATAGGATATGAGCACAGCAGCTGCCAGCAGCAATATATTCAGCTTCTGCAGTTGAAGTAGACACTGAGTTTTGCTTTTTGCTAAACCAGGACACAAGTCTGTTTCCTAGCAGTTGACAAGTGCCACTGGTACTCTTTCTATCTATTTTGTATCCTACAAAATCAGCATCTGTGTATCCTGTTAGTTCAAATGAGGATTCCTTAGGATACCAAAGCCCCAAGTAAGGTGTACCCTTGAGATACCTGAAGATCCTCTTTACAACAGATAAATGTGACTCTTTAGGGTTAGCCTGAAATCTAGCACATATGCATGTTGCAAACATTATGTCTGGTCTACTGGCAGTTAGGTATAAAAGAGAACCTATCATACCTCTGTATTGAGTGATATCAATACTTTTACCTTTCTCATCCTTGTCAAGCTTGGTTGTAGGAGCAATTGGTATTTTCATGGGAGAAGCTGATTCCATGCCATACTTTTTTAGTAAGTGGCTTAGTTTATGAAAATTCCTTCATCAGTCTGCTTTACTTGCAGCCCAAGAAAGAAATTCAGCTCACCCATCATGCTCATTTCAAACTTGCTCTGCATTAGCTTAGAGAATCTCTTGCATAACTTTTAAACAAGAGAACCAAAAATAATATCATCAACATATATTTGAACTAGTAAGACTTTATCTTTATGCTTTCTAAGAAAGCAATTGTGGTATCTACTCTACCTCTAGTGAACCCATTTTCGATTAAGAAGTTAGTCAGTGTTTCATACCATGCTCTAGGTGCTTGTTTAAGACCATATAAAGCTTTATCTAATCTATAGACATAATTGGAAAGAGATGGATTGATGAAACCTGGAGGTTTCTCTACATAGACTTCTTCTTGGAGTTCTCCATTTAGAAATGCACTCTTGACATCCATCTGAAAGACTTTGAACTTCATGTGGGCAGCAAAAGCAAGAAAGATTCTGATGGCTTCTAGTCTGGCAACAGGTGCAAATGTCTCATCGTAGTCGATACCTTCTTCTTGAGAATAACACCTTTTCCACTAATCTTGCCTTGTTTCTGGTTATGACCCCATCTTCATCCATTTTGTTTCTGAAGACCCACTTAGTTCCTATCACAGGATGACTCTTTGGTCTTGGTACCAATCTCCATACTTTGCTTTGTTCAAATTGGTTGAGTTCTTCCTGCATGGCTTCTATCCAACTGGAATCTTCCATAGCATCCTCTATCTTCTTTGGCTCTATTTGTGACAGGAAACTTAGATAAAAGCATTCATTCTGAGTAGCAGCTCTTTTTTTGACTCTAGCACTCGGATCTCCAATGATTAGATCCTGAGTGTGATCTTTTTCCCATCTGTTACTGATTGGGACATCTGTCCTGATGCCTTCATGTCTTAAGTCTTCAAGGTCTATCTCTTCTTCTTGGAGTGGAGGCTCGCTGTCTTGCATTGACCTCTCTACGATCACGTTCTCATGCTCTACGATTTCACTGTCTGGCACTACGATTGTATTGTTGAGCTCGACGACTTCATTCGTAGTGTCTGCACTATCGGTCGTAGTGTCTTGAGGCACTGTTTTGTCTAAGTCAATTTCATCAAAGATGATGTGTATCGAGACTTCAACATTCAGTGTCTTCTTGTTGAACACTCTGTAAGCTTTACTGTCTGTGGCATACCCAAGAAAGATCCCTTCGTCTAACTTGGGCTGGAATTTTATCAGATACTGCTTTCCATTGTTGAGAATGTAGCATGCAAAGCCGAAAACATGAAAGTAGCTGACACTTGGCTTTCTTCCTTTCCACAGTTCGTAGGGCGTCTTCTTGATCGTAGAGTGTATCAGTGACCTATTCGCATGTAGCATCGTGCGATGTTGACAACTTCCGCCCGAAGTATTCAGCAGATGTGCTACACGCAAGTAGAGTTCTTCCACCACATCAAAGTTCTCGTTTTTCTTTCACTTACTCCATTTTGTTGAGGAGTTCGTGGAGTCGAGAAGTTATGATCGATCCCATTGTGCGTGCGAATCGGGTCCATTTCTGAGAAGTCGAATTCTCTGCCGTGATCACTCCTTATAGCCTTGATTTTCTCTTCTTTCTCGTTCATCACCACCAACATCTTGATTAATTGAGAGCTCGTTTCATCCTTTGAAGTTAGGAAGAATACCCATATGAATCGTGTGTAAATTCGACTATAACTAGAGAGTATCTTTTTCCTCCAAGACTAGTTGTTGGAATTGGCCCAAATAGTTCCATGTGAAGCAACTGCAGGGGCTTGTCGATAGAGTTGGCAGTTTTGCTTTTGAATGAGTTTCTGGTTTGCTTTCCAAGCTGACAGGCATTGCATGGCCTTTCTTTTACGAAGTTGAAATTTGGTAGGCCAGCTATAAGATCTTTTGATGCCAGTTTAGACATGCTCTTGAAGTTTAAGTGAGACAACCGTCTATGCCACAACCAACTCATTTCTTCAGATGCTTTTGCCAGAAAACATATTGTCTCATCTGAGCTTAGTTGACCAAGATCCACTGTGTAGACATTTCCTTCTCTCTCACTTGACATTGGTTGTTGAGGAATGTCACTTAATGACCCTTGTCGCAGAGTTGACTGATGCTTAGAAGGTTGTGTTGCAGACCTTATACATATGCTACCTTGCTGAAAGATACTGCACCATTGCCAGCAGAGCCATATCCTCTTGTCTTGCCCGAACCGTTGTCTCCAAAGATGACTAAGGGACCCTCTTTTTCTATGTAGTTAGATAAGAGGGCTTTGTTCTCGGTCATGTGCCTTGAGCATCCACTGTCCAGATACCATGTAGTGATCGTGGAGCTCTTTTTCTGTCAAAATATTGAACCTTCATTTTGGTACCCATATTTGAATGGGTCCTTCTTTGTTAGTGCCTTTGGGGACCCAAATCTGTTTAATCTTGGGTCTCACATGCATGGAATTATAATAACACTTGGCGACCTTTTATGACCATATTTATTGCATATAAAACACCTAGTATGATGCATGCCGCCAATGTGTATGATGATTCATCCTCCATTTGGACTTGTGTGGTTCTTTAATTATCCTTATGTTAAATCGATTCTCATTTTTCCACGTGTCCTTGGATTTCATAAATAGTGATGAGTGTGCCTTACCTTTCTTTGTACCTTCCCTTGATTCGTAGAGTTGGACTTGCTTGACTTTCACGATTCTTGAGGTTGGTGAGTAGAGGTTAGGTTACTCTTCTCTTTTATGAACCCCAGACCAACATGAGATCCTTTACTCCTATGAGTAAGAATGGAGATAGTAGGACAAGGTTGAACTTGTTCTTCCTTCTGTGAGGATTTCACAAAGGTAATGCTTTTACTGAAACTTGAGGCATTACTAGTGCTAGTTTCTTTTGTCTTTTCCACACAAGGCTCTGAGATGGATTCTCCAAAGCCTAGGCTTGTTCTGTTGAATGTGCTTCTCTGACTAGAGAGCAGGCAGTCCATGGATGATGAGGATTTGCCACATGCAGAGATAGTCTTTTCTAGATCCTCAATTTTAGAGGTTAGATTAGACTCTCTTTGAGCATTGAGTGTGTTTGTCTGTTTTAAAGTCTCATTGTTAACCTCAAGCTTGGAAAGAAGATTAGTACTTAGAAGGGCTGTTTCAAGCTCTTCTTGAACTTTCTTCTTCTCCTCTTGAAGAAGTGAATGATCTTTAGACAAGACTCTGAACCACTTCATATATTGATGTAGATCAGTGGTTATGCCATGCAGTGCAGTTCTTAAGTCATTTATATTTACATAAGGTGAGTTGAAGTCAAATACCTCATCGAGACTTACATCATGTATGTTGAGGTTTTGTTTGTCCTTTGCATGTTTGTCCATTAGGCACAGATTGGCCATTTGTGGTTCTTCTTCATCTCCGGAGTCAGCATTTGAGTCATTATCTGAATCACTCCATGATCCTCCAGCTACCAGGCCTTTGTCTCTCTTCTGAGGCCTTTTGTTTCCTTTATATTCCTTCTTTGCATGCTGTTTCTTCTTTAGTTCTTCTCTTAGAGGTTTGTTGCAGTTAGCAATGAAGTGGCCAGGCTTCTTGCAGTTGTAGCATAGATCATTTATTTGTTCCTGGCTGCTATAGTTGCTGACCTTCTTTGGCTTGCTGGTTTTGCCTTGACGCATGAATCTTCTCAGTCTTTTTACCAGAATAGCAAGGTCTTCATCATCATAATCAGAGTCAATCTCAGTGTTGACCTTTGATGCACCTTCATTTGCCTTGAGAGCAACACCCTTATCCTTCCTTCTTCCTTCTGATAAGGTTTCAGCACATTGGGTCAGCTCTAGTTCGTATGTCAGGAGATTGCCATATAGCTGTTGAACTGTCATCTCATTAAAATTCTTTGACTCTCTTATTGCAGTGGTCTTGGCATCCCACCTGCTTGGTAGGGCTCTCATGAACTTTATGGTCAGATCTTTGTTAGGATAGACCTTTCCATATGCTCGTAGAGAGTTGAGCAGAACGTTGAATCTTTCATAGGTGGCAGTTACATTCTCTCCTTGAATATGAGCAAACATCTCATACTGCTGTGTCAGAAGAGATTGTTTGTTTTCTCTGACTTCTTCAGTTCCTTCGTGCATGATCAATAATGCTTCCCAAACATCCTTAGCTATTTTACTGTTGACGACGTTTTCAAACAGATCGTCTTCTAAGGATTGGAACAGGATGTTCTTGGCCTTTTTATCAAGTTGGATAGCTCTCTTCTCGTTGTCTGTCCATTCTTCTTTAACCTTGAATTGCATTCTATTTGGATCATCAGTGGTTGGTGCAAGCTTTGTTGGAATATAGGGCACATTTTGAACAGTCTCAAATAGATCTTCATCTACTGAGTCCATGTAAGCTTGCATCCTTACTTTCTAGTTTGCAAATTTATCCTTGTTGCACATTGGTGGCTTGCTGCCTCCCCCAGTCCTGGATTCGCTTAGTATGAGTGCCATTGGATCTATTAAAGCTTGTAAGCTGTAAAATAGAACTTGCTCTGATACCAATTGTTAGTTCCTAGTTGGCACAATAGTTATCTAGAAGGGGGGGTTGAATAGATATTTCAAAACTTTTCTTTTTAAACTTGTTCTTTAATGATGATTAAAACTTAGTGGAATTTATGTTTGTTTTAATCTTCTTTACCAAGCAATAGAGTTATGAGAGTGAGGCAGTTATGGCAGTTATAACAAATATAGAAGTTATGGTATGAATGTAAAAGACACAGTTGTTTTTAAGTGGTTCAGAGCACTTAAAGCTCCTAGTCCATTCTTCTACTCAACGAGTAGGATATCCACTAAGGATATCTTTTACAACTTCTGAATCACACAGATTCCTTCTAGACCACCAGTCTAGGTACTTCTTAGTTCACTCTTGAACTCTTCAAGTCCAGCAAACTTGGTACTCTTACAGTCCAGCAAACTTGGTATTTAAATAAAAATAAATTAAATACCAATTATATTCCAAAAATATTAAATATTTATGAAATATATTTAAAATAATTAAAAACTATTTTTCAGAATTTAAAATAATTTTTCGGAATTTATTTAGTATTTTTAATAATTAAAAACCATTTATTTCTATTTATTTAATTAATTAATCTATTTTCCGAAAATAATTGTCACTAAAGGGCCTTATAGCGACAGAACCGTCGCTATAGGTGTTCTTCAGCTGTTCTTGAGCCTTCATGTCAGTGCTAAAGGTCTTACGTTTGACTGAAGGTAGATCTGTGTTCATAAGGTTTTCTGGGCTTCTTAATGTTATTAACATGTAGTATTAATGTAATACTACACTAAATACCTAAGTTCAGATCCATAAAACAAAACATTAGAGAGATCAAAGCCTCCAAATATTCTGACAACGCTGTTCTTCATTTTCTGGGTTTTCCAGAAAATGAAGAACAAACGAGGGTGCTAGGTTTAGATCATTATGTTTTTCCTTCTGGACTTGGTAGGTGTGATACTAAGGTTGATACCTGTAGACGAGACATCAGGGTACAAGTATATATCATTAGATCATCCTAACATCAAAACAATCGACAGATTAGGGCTAGCAAACCACACTAAAAATCTCGGCTCTTGAAGGTTCTGGGTTTCCCAGAAACCTTCTTAAGTTGAATCGGTCAACGTACTTTGACCTTGATTATAAACGATTCTGTTAAGGATTGGAGTGAACTAAAAGCTTCAGTATATAGTCTTAATGTCAGGCTATAACATCAGCACAATAACGTGGCCAAAACATATAACAACAGAAAGATCAAGGGCTAGCAAAACTTGTCAGAAGTCATCTGGGAAAATCTGGGCTGCCCAGATTCAGTTTCCGTGAATGGTCAACCTAGTTTGAATGATCATAACTTGACTTCAAAACACGATCAGACCATGTTTCAAGTTTCAGAATAAAGACCACATGGCAGAGAACACATTTATAACATAAAACAACACAAAGAAAACACAGAGAAGGATTTACAGGCCCTGACATTAGCTTGTCAGGCCATATTTCCAACTTTTCCCAGATTTCCTAAAACTTCTATTTCAAGCATCTAGATGTTATGGATCCATGATCCAACAACCCAGATCTCTAAAAGGCACCCTATAACACATATCTAAACAATCATTTACAACTTTTAACATCAAATCAAAAGATTTTAAAAATTAGGGTTCTTTACCACTTTGATGGTTTGATCAAGAATCTGATCCTTGATTCTGATTCTCTGCTTGATTTGAACTGATCATGGTTCATCTTCCCTCTCTCTCAGTTTAAATTTCAAATTTTGGAGAGAGAATGGCTAAAGAAAATTTTGAGAAGTCAAGTGAGCTTTTTCTCTTTCTAAATCTATATAAATGTTGCCAAGTTACTAAGATCTGATCATTTTCGGCTGGAATGGCTGGATATATGTCACATGGGGTTGGTAGGGTTTGCTCACCAACCAATATATTGCTAGATTTGCAAATTATGTACAATAATGCAACAAGGGTAAATGGGTCATTTGGCATTAAATTTTAAGGGCATTTTTGTCAATTAGACAAACCCTTAGGGTTTAGGGTTTGGGTTTAGAAAATTTAGGGTTTAGGGTTTAAATCCCTTAGGGTTTACAAATTTAATTTTCTAAAATTTCTAATTTAGGTTTCAAAAATAGAAAATTTATATTTCTAAATTATAATTAGAATTTTCTAATTATATTAAAATTTCTTAATCATAATTTAAATATTACTAATTAGGATTAGTATTTCCTAATTTAAAATTGCTAATTAAGCAATTAGGGTCAAAATGGTCATTAGGGTTTATAACCCTAAAATTAGGGTTTCTATTAGAAAAAATATTTTTCTAATTTAGAAATTAGATTTCGTAATTAGATTAGGATTTTCTAATTACTTAACTTGAAATTTAGAATTAATATATCCTAATTAACATTAAAACTTTTAAATTAACACTTAGGTTTTTCCCTATTATAAATTAGGGTTTCAAATTGCGAAATTAGGGTTTTATAAATTTGAAATTAGAGTTTGCTAATTAATTAAGCTTTACCCTAATTAATATTATAATTATTTACACTTACGCCATTAAGTTCCCAATTCAGGGTTTTATACACCGAATTAGGGTTTTGAATTCCCAGAACTGACATTAGGGTTTTCAGAACCGATTTCTAGGGTTTCTTATAATTCGCTAGGGTTTTCTAACCGAACGTTGACTTTCTTAATATATACTTAGGGTTTGTTATAGATATCGTTTATCTGGTCAACCCTTGACCCTTAACCACATTCTGAATACATAAAAGACCATATACACAGAACATAAACACTTATTCCTTAATCCTGAATAATTCACCTAAATCCTTATCAAGAATTAAAAATTTTAAAAATATTTAAAATTCTTGGGTTGTCACAAGAGCTACCTCGTAAGCCACTTCTCCCACTTTTCACAACACTTCAAAGGGTCTAATAAACTTCGGGCTTAGCTTTCCCTTTTTACCGAAACGAATTTTCCCCTTCTAAGGAGAAACTTTTAGGAATACATAACTTCCTACGTCAAATGCACGATCTTGCCTGTGTGTTGATCAAAGATACTTCTTATGTCGGTCTTGAGCTGCTACTAATCTTGTCCTGATGAGTTTGACAACGTCAGCAGTTTGTTGTACTAGTTCCGGTCCTAGCAGTTGACGTTCACCGACTTCATCCCAGTACAGTGGAGTTCTGCACTTTCTGCCGTACAATGCCTCGTAAGGTGGCATGGCGATGCTCGCGTGGTAACTGTTGTTGTAAGCAAATTCCACCAACGGTAAATGTTCTTCCCAGCTTCCTTTAAAGTCCATGACACATGCTCTTAGCATATCTTCCAATGTCTGAATTGTTCGTTCGCTTTGGCAATCTGTTTGTGGATGATAAGCCGTACTCATTCGCAACTGTGTCCCCATGCATTCTTGTAGTCTCTTCCAGAAATTTGACGTGAATCGCGAATCTCTATCGGACACAATTGATACTGGCGCTCCGTGCCTCGAAACGATCTCTTTAATGTACAATCTTGCCAACTGATCAAGATTGAATCTAATCTTTATTGGTAAAAAGTGCCCTGATTTCGTCAGTCTGTCCACTATCACCCAAATCGCATCGCATCCTCTCTGAGTAGTTGGAAGACCCACCACAAAATCCATCGTGATATGTTCCCACTTCCATTCCAGTATTTTCAACGGTTGGAGTAATCCGCTGGGTCTTTGGTGTTCAGCCTTAACTCTTTGACATGTCAAGTATTTCGCTACGCATTCTGCAACGTCCCTTTTCATATTCGGCCACCAAAAATGTTGACGCAAATCTTGATACATTTTCGTACTTCCTGGATGAATTGAATATCTTGAGCTGTGTGCTTCAGTTAAGATTTCTTCTCTAATATCTGGTACTGCTGGAACCCAGATTCTTCCCTCGAACCGTAGTAGTCCTTCGGTATCGATTTTGTATTTTACATCGCTACCCTGAATCAGATTCTCTTTGATTTTCCCGCACTCTTCATCTTGTAGTTGAGCATCCTTTACTTTGTCCACTAAAGTTGGACCAGCTTCTATCTGGAATAGTTGTTCATCGGATTCTTTTGGAAATTTGATTTCCAACTCCAGTTTTGTCATTGCTGAAATGAGCTCCTCCCGAGTTGTTATCAGCATCAACTTTTCCTGCTTAAAGCATCTGCAACCACATTCGCTTTGCCCGGATTATAAAAGATCTCACAATCGTAATCTTTTATCAATTCCATCCACCTTCTTTGACGCATGTTCAAATCCTTCTGAGTGAAAATATACTTCAGACTTTTGTGGTCTGTGTAGATCTGACATTTCTCTCCATAAAGATAGTGTCTCCATATCTTCAGAGCAAGTACAACTGCATCCAATTACAAATTATGAGTCGGATACCCTTTCTCATAATCCTTCAGTTGTCTTGATGCATACGCAATAATTTTGCCGTTCTGCATAAAAACACAACCCAACCCTTTGTGTGAGGCATCACTATACACCACAAAATTTCCTGTATTATCTGGTAATGTCAACACAGGTGCCATACTTAACTTGTTCTTCAAATCTTGAAAACTTTCTTCACACTTTTCCGTCCAAACAAATTTTATAGCCTTCCTTGTCAAATTTGTTAGCGGAGTGGCTATCTTAGAAAAATCTTGAATAAATCTTCTATAATAACCGGCCAGTCCCAAGAAACTCCTCACCTCCGAAGGTGTCCTTGGTTGTTCCCAATTGATTACAGCTTCCACTTTTGATGGATCTACTGAAATCCCATCCTTGTCAATAACATGACCCAAAAATTGTACACGATCGAGCCAAAATTCGCACTTAGAGAATTTCGCGTACAACTTTTCCTTTCTTAGTGTCTTCAATGTCAAACGTAAATGTTCCACGTGTTCTTCTTGAGTTTTGGAATACACTAGAATGTCATCAATAAATACCACTACAAACTTGTCTAAGAATGGTTTAAACACCCTGTTGATCAAATCCATGAATGCAGCAGGGGCATTAGTTAAACCAAAAGACATCACCAGAAACTCGTAATGTCCGTACCGAGTTCTGAATGTCGTTCTAGGTATATCCTCCGTTCTTACCTTCAATTGGTGATACCCACTTCTCAAATCAATTTTTCGAGAAATATTTAGCACCCTTCAATTGATCAAACAAGTCATCTATTCTAGGCAACGGATACCTGTTCTGAATAGTGACCTTGTTTAACTCCCTATAATCAATGCAAAGACGCATTGATCTGTCCTTCTTCTTCACGAATAAAACTTGCGCTCCCCACGACGATACGCTTGCGCTCCCCACGACGATACGCTTGGTTGAATATATTTCTTGTCCAGCAGCTCTTGCAACTGTACCATCAGTTCCTTCATTTCTATCGGAGCCATTCTGTACGGGGCCTTCGATATTGGTGTTGTTCCCGGCGCCAAGTCGATCACGAACTCTATTTCTCTGTTAGGCGGAAGTCCTGCTGTGAGACCCCGAATTTGTATGAAATAAAAATTATTCAATTTTCTATTTTTGTGAATAATTAAATTGATAAAGGATTAAATTTAAAGGTAATATTTGAAAATTTTTATTTATTATTTATTTATTTATATTTGGCTCTAAGGTATTTTCATAAAAATTTTATATTAAAATATCAAATCACATGAGATTATAAATTTCGTAATTTGCGTACAAGTCGTTGAGACCTCTTTCAATCAACTGTTATTAAAGTAGCGTGTGGGTGATAATTTCGGTCACGGGTGTAATAATAAAATAAACAAGGAAAGGAAATAATTTAATCCCACCCAATTGTTAGTCAGGGAGTGAGAAAGTTTTGGTTTCTTCGTTGATTGGCTTCACATTTAAATAAGTTCCACTATTTCTTGTTTTGTTTCTCTCTCTGTGCCTTCTTTTTATTAATTGAACGTCCTCATTTTTTTCTTACACAACTAATTTCTGCCCACCAAACAATGCCCATACCTTCTTCATAACAAGAAAACAACAGTTTCTTAAGTTTCTTTACGGCCGCTGTTTCCGGCGATTCGCCGGCGACGTCCTGAAAATCGCCGCTTCTTTCATTGCTGCCGGAGCTTCATTTTCCAAGCATCAAGACAGAGAACGGGTTAAGTGATACTGGTGGTATGGGTTTTCATGGTTGACCGGTTTGTCACCGGAATAGGAGTCGGCTATGCCTCATGGTTACACCGGTCTACACCACCGAGCAAACTGACCTCTAGTATCATGCCTGTCACGATGCATGGTGCTGGTATAAGATGGCTCACCAGCTTGTTAGTTGTAAACAGTCATGACCGTGGATACTGGAGGTTGACTGTAACGGACAAGGAGCTATTTTTGCTCATGCTTTCATGGATTTCCCGACCAGCTCGGAATGACTGTCCTCGTCGCCTTCTCCAGCCATCTGTGAACTTGAAGATTCACCGGATTCATCGTCCGGCCACATGCTTCAAATAGCAAAGATCAAAACAAAACTTATGAAATATTCAGAAGCAATTTATACAATATTTACAGTGTACATGTTGTATGTTTATAAGCTGTTTTATGTTGTAGTTAATTACCTGATCGTTGGGATTCAGGAACGGCGGAGATGAAGTTCGTTAAGTCGGCGCGGTCTAAGAACTCAACGACAAAGACGGTGGCGTCTGATTGAGCCTGAGGGGTGTCTATGCCCCGGAGACTTTGCCTAAGGATGCAATTCTCGTTGCAGCCCTTTCGGAGGACTCGGCAGCCATTGCAACTCATAATTTAGGTGGACAGGCATACGGAGCAGGGCAGAAGCCCTTTGTTCCTTCATACAAATTGTTTGAGGATCTTAATGCGCTTGGTAATGGAGATGGAAAGTTCATTACAACAAATCTCCCAGTTTATCAGGAACTTCAACCCAGAATATGGTCGGGGAAGGGAAATGATTATTTGTGTTCGATAATTACATTTTCCTACACGGTAAATCTCATGCAACTAGAAGGTGATGTGAATATGGTGTATCATAGTGGTGGCTCAACTGATTTATATTTTACTGGGACGTGGGGCCAAGCATGGTCTGGATTTTTATGGAAGGCGTTTCAGAATCTATGGGGTTTCGGATAGGTTGTCCCACGCCTCGGCTATCATGCTCTGCTTAAAAACATGGTTTAAATTGATAAATTTTACAGACAGCAGAATCAAGTCACATACTAAGGTAAGGGAAGTCATAATGGTGGTAAGAGGATATCATTTTTATGGTAGAAAGAATAATCTGTTTATGCGAAGTACCGCATACACGGTGAAATTCTTTTATTATTTCGTTCTTTATTATTCTGTCGGAATATCATGTCGGTGTGAATTTCACCTGACCTGGTTCCATTACTTATTATGCTGCATTTATTATTCTGTTGGAATATCCTGTCTGTGTGTTTACACCGGACCTGGTTCCGCCTTTATTATTCCGTATTTACGATTCTGTTAGAATATCCTGTCTGTGTGTTTTACACCGGACCTGGTTCCGTCTTTATTATTCTGTATTTATTATTCTGTTGAGAATAACCTGTCTGTGCGGTTGCTATCGCATGCATGGTGAATCCTTCTGTTATTCCATTCTTTACTATTCTGTGGGAATAACCTGTCTATGTGGATTACCACATGCATGGTGAATGATCATTTATATTTATTCCTTATTAAATTGTGAAAATAATCTGTCTAAGTGGATTACCGCATAGCGGTGAAAATCCATTTGCAGTTTCATATATTCTTTATTATACTGTTGGTTATTGATTTTACAGTTGTATGTTTTTGACCTAGAGTGAAAAGATGATATGTGGTTGAATATCTTTGGCTTACGTGCAAAGATGAATTGTTAATTGATAGCCTTGACCCGTAGTGCAAAGATGGACAGGTGTATGACATGATCATGACCACTGGTGATACTAACGAATATCCTTGGCCGTAGTGCAGGGATGATTCGATGATGGGAACTATTTATTTAGCTGAGTCTCAGCAATTGGTTTTATAGTTGAATATCTTTGGCACGTAGTGCAAAGGTAGACAACTGATTGATTATGATCATTGTTAGTACATTTGAATATCTTTAGCCTTGGGGTAAGGATATTGAGTAAACATTCTATTAAATCCTTTGTGGCAAGGAGGAAATGTTGATTTACATGATTATAAATATGAATTGTGAACTTAATTAAAATCTTTAGTGGTTCAGGTGAAGACAGGTGATGAAAGTTCTCTTTGTCTTTGTTACAACGAAGAATTGTTGATAAGTATTATAGGAACGAAATATTAACGATGGACTTTTAATTTGGAGGAGACAGTAGACGTTATGTTCTACTTGATTCTTCTAATGGATTGTTGATTCCGCTGCAACTATGGTTGAAATTAAAGTTTTATCATCTACCATATGTTATAAATCTCTGATTTATTATTGACGAAAGCTATTGATAATGTAGTTATCTTTAGTCATGATATTCTTTACTGGGCTTGTTGTGCTCACACTTCCTTTCTCTGTTCTCTGTTCTCTTCAGGTAATAAGAGTATAGCTGGGTCAAGCGGGTATAACAAGGGAAAGGAGTGACGGTCCAGATGATAGCATTAATAGTCCTCACTATTCTGAATAAATAGTGTAACAATAAGTGTAATGAGGATTCCTTTGAGTTTGTATACTGTCTAGATGACAATATACGTATTAAAACTCACAGCATATGTTTTATCGTATTTTACACGACAGCTGTATAATTAAGTTTGTATTTGAATTTATGTACCATGTAAGTGGCGACCCAAGATGGGTGACGTATACCTAATTTTGGGGGCGTCACACCTGGCAAATCCTCTGGAAACACATCTTCAAATTCCCTCACCACTGGTATCTCTTCTAGTTTCACACCCTTCTTCTGAGTATCGACTATGTAAGCTAAATAGCCCACACATCCTTGACTCAACAATTTATTGGCTTCGCATAGTGCTTCGACATTTCATTTGTCTAGGCGACTTGCTACCATAAAATACTACCTTTGACGGAGTCATAAGGTTTACACACTTCTTGTGACAATCAATTATCGCTCCATATTTGAACAGTCAATCCATTCCTAAAATAACATCAAACTCTCCAAGTCTAATCGGAATCAAATCTACCAACACGTTATTCTCCTTAATATTCACCCTACAGTTCTTGTATACGAATCTAACATCGATTACTTCCTTATTTGCAATTTCTATGTTCAAAGGAAAATTCAGTTCTTCTCTAGGCAATTCTAACCTCTTAGCAAATTCATCAAATATAAACGAACAAGTAGCACCCGAATCGAATAATACATAAGCATTTATATCATTGATTGGGATAATACATGACACTACATCTTTTGATTGCACAACATCTTGCACAGTCATGTTGAAGGTTCTAGCTGTGGGTTTGTTTAATGCTGCAGGTCCTGCAATGGCCCATGTACCTCCATTGTTACCTCCATTGCTTTTGGTAGTCACTCCATCCTTCTTCTTTGGGCATTCACGAGCAAAGTGATCCTTGGATCCGCACGTGAAGCACACATTCTTCTTTGGTTGAGTGCAATTTGGGGCGATGTGACCCTCCTAGCCATAATCGAAGCAAACTCGTTTCCCTATCAAGCACGCACCCTTGTGAAATTTCCCGCATGTCGCACATGCTTCAAACTTTTTGTTTTGCTGGTTACCCTGCTGGTTTCCAGCACCCATGTTTCCATTCCACTTCCTCTTCAAACTGTTGTTGTTGTTGTTGTTTCCACCGCTACCACCTCCATTCTTAATCTCATTTTCATTCTTTTTCTTTTTTTGTTCCTGATTGAACTTTGTCATCGCCGCCTCCACCTCCACCTTGGTAGTCGCCTTTCTCCATCATCTGCTAAACGTCTTCAATTGGAGCAGGAAACCCTACTATACGACCAAGGCTTCAAATTCTGTTCAAATCTTTTTTTTACCTTACGCTCATCATCTAACTTTATACGAGCATGGCGCCAAACCTCGCCAATTCGTTGAATTTTGCGGTATACTCAGATACCGTCATCATTCCCTGCTTTAATTCCAGAAACCGCACTTCTAACTGACTCTTCGAACTCTCCGGAAAATAGGCCTCGAAGAACAACTCCTTGAACCTATCCCAGGTCATCACTCCTGGCCCTTCACGAGTTTTATTGGCTTGCCACCAATAACTAGCTTCTGCTTTCAATATAAATGTTGCGAAAGCAGTCTTCTGATCATCCCCTACCCTAGCGACATCGAATACCTTTTCTATTTTCATAATCCAGGTTTGTGCTTCGATTGGATTCATGGACCCACGAAATTCAGGTGGTCCAACCGCCTTGAAATCCTTAAACGTTGTACCATGGTTTTGTGGTTGATTCTGCAACGCTCCTGTCAGTAGTGTCACTAATTGTTGAACGGGGTTACCATCAATATTGTTGTTATTGGTTCCTTCAGTGGTTCTCTATCTTGGTGGTTGACGTCTGGGAGGCATTTTCTGTTAAAATACATTCATTAGATTATTATTCAACTCTTTTAAGAAATTTCTATTTAACTTACCTCCAAAAGAAATAACCACATAACACATAACACTTTGAATAAAGTAACAACTTTTATTTATTCATAACCTTTTTGAAAACATAAAACAATAGCATCACTGCTATTTACATTACTTTCCTAAACTACAAAAATTTCAGGACAACATCATAGTCATATCCCATAGGTTGCATAACACTTGGGATTTACAATTTATTTAACATTTCATTCATCGTACAACAACTACGATGTTCTATTAAGATACTTCTTAGCCCTATCACGTTCTTCTTCCATGACCTAGAACATTGTTTTGCGATCTAATACGTATGATGGCAGTGTCTCGAACTGAATCAGATATCCCATGACCCGATCTTCAACTCGATTAATTGCGGTGTTAAATACTTTATCCATCTCTTCCATCTTCATCCTCTTTGTTTGTGCATCTATTGCTGCTAATCTGGTTCATTGAAAAGCTTCCTCGTAAGCATCTTCTGCTCTTGCCCTCTTAGCAGATTCTTTTCTCAGCTTGTTCTTCAGTTCAGCGACCACTTCGATCAGTTGTTCTTTCTCTCCTTCAGTCTGTACTAGTTTCTCCTCGACATTTGTCAGTCGTTCTTCACGATCCTGGATCTCGCCGTCTTTTTGTGTCATTGCGGTTTGTTGTTCAGCTACTATCTCCTGCAACTCCTCAACTGTATCCTGAAGTTCCACGTTACGGTCGTAGACTTCATCGTTCATACGAGCAGCCATCGAGGTTAATGGAGTCTCCTCCTCCTCGTCCTCGTCATCCTCATCCTCCTATGTCAACTCAATGGGATCCTCCTCATCCGTTTCCACGTCAACATCCTCACCTTCAACTACTGTGACCAACGGGGCTTACTCCCGTGGCAGTAGTTGTTCCCAAACTACCTGAATGTCGTGAGGCTCCTCCTCTATAGGCATTTGAGGTCCCTCCTCCCTAGCCTGACTGGATTCTCTGACATTAGTCATCCTGAAAACAAAGTTTTAAAGTTTAAATTATTAATCATTACTACTTGACACTCACGAGTACATAAACTATAAACACATAAGCACGTAAGTGTTTTATTACTTCTTCCTTAAAACTCAATAAGAGTTATCTCCACTATCTTTTCAAAGGTTACTTCCTAAGGCTTTTCCCCACCTAAGGTTCATAACCTAAAGCTTTGATACCAACTTGTGACACCCCCAAATCCTGGTACTTCATTTCCTCAAGATTTGGTGTTCACTTAATCAAAACATTCATTTCTAACTACCCAGTTATAATAAAATTGAATAATAAAAACCTGCCCATACAGGATTAAACTTAAATAAAAATCTCCCAGGTTATCTAACCTTTAATTACAATCATTCAAATGCGGAAATTAAATTATTACATCATTCAAAAGTCTATAACGATAAAATAAAATTACAAGTCTTCATCACTTGTACATTTTTTCCTTTCCTTTGCTAGTGGTAGGTTCATTGACCTTTTCGACCTTAGCTGCAATAAGTATATAATATGCAAGACTGAGCAAACAAGGCTCACTTGAAATAAGAATGAATAACTTTACAACATTACAACATTTGCCAGAAATAGGCTCAATAGAACTGAATGATAGGTTCTATTAACATTTTTAAACATACTACTGAGGGTCTAATGACCACGAATCATGTCCACAGTTATAAGTTATCTTTCAACTTTAACTTTAACAGTCATAAGATGGGTTAAATGCAAAGTTGACCACTGAACTTTTCTGATATTTGGGTATTGAGCCCCTTTCTTCCGGTCAACGCAAACTGAGCCCATTTCTATTAAAAAATTTGGACTTTGAACCCCAGTAGCACATGTGCGTTGACTCTCTGACATGGCACCGTGGTAAACCTCGTTATTACCACGGTTGACCGACGCAGCATTTATATTTAAATTTGACACGTGGCAAATGTGATAGGGCTTCTTTATAATCTTTTCCAAAAAATTGTCTCTCCCAAGGTTTGAACTCGCAACCTAAAGTGTGAAACTTGAAGTATCTAACCATTAGGCCACCATATGTTACTATTAATATTTTGGAAGGACTAATCTTTATATCACAACATTTCATTTTCCCCAAAAAAAATTAAATTACTACACGGTTACTAAAATTTTAATATAATAATAATAATAGTAATAGTAATAATAATAATAATAATAATATTAATCGTAATAATAATAATAATAATAATAATAATACTAATAATAAAAATAATAATAATAATAATAATAATAATAATAATACTAATAAAAATAATAATAATAATAATAATAATAATAAAAATAATAGTAGTAGTAGTAGTAATAATAATAATAATAATAATAATAATAATAATAATAATAATAATAATAATAATAATAACAATAATAGTACTAATAAAAATAATAATAATAATAATAATAATAATAATAACAATAATAATAATAATAATAATAACAACAATAATAATAATAATAATAATAATACTATTATTATTTTTATTTTATTTTATTTTATTTTATTTTTATTTTTATTTTTATTTTATTTTATTTTATTTTATTTTATTTTATTTTTATTTTTATTTTTATTTTTATTTTATTTTTATTTTATTTTTATTTTCATTTTCATTGTTATTATTATTATTATTATTATTATTATTATTATTATTATTATTATTATTATTATTATTATTATTATTATGCTTAAGCTATCTACAAGCATGTTAACATAATAATTGGTAGATTATAAGCAAAATAGTATCTGATTTTGGACCTCTAGTAGTCTGTCTTATGTTCACCTTGGTTTTTGTTCCAAAAATAATGCAACTCAAAAATAGGAATTAACAATAACAATACAACACTGAAAGGCGTGAGCTATCTACAAGCATGTTAACAATAACAATAATAATAAAATAAAATAAAATAGTAATAATAATAACAATAATAATAATAATAATAATAATAACAACAACAACAACAACAACAACAACAACAACAACAACAATAATAATAATAATAATAATAATAATAATAATAATAATAATAATAATAATAATAAAATAATAATAATGATAATAGTACTATTATTATTATTTTTATTGTTATTTTTATTATTATTATTTTTATTTTATTATTAGTACTATTAAAATTTGGACCTTCAAATTAATCAAGTCCAACGTATGATTTTGTAGTAGTAATTCTAATAAAATGACACAAGCTGACTGTTAGGAATAAAACCAAGCAACAGAGATGGTAAGTTTAATTAATGGTATGTAGTGAAGGAGAACAAAAAAATATATTGGGGAAATCTCATGTTTTAATATAAATATTAATCCTTGCAAGATATTAATGGTTAAATCATGTTGCTCAAGCGGTCATTTGATCAAAATTCGATACAAGAGGTTTCAAGTTCAAATCCTTGCAAAGGCAATTTTTGGAAAAAATTCAAAAGACGCCACGTCAGCAGCGAATATGTGTCAAATTATAATATTAAATACCATGTCAGACCTGCCACGTGTGCCACGTCAGTAGGTCAACGCACATGTGGCGCCTGGGGGCTCAAAGTCCAAATTTTTGAATAGAAAGTGGCTCAGTTTGCGTTGACCGGAAGAAAGAGGCTCAATACCCAAATATCAGATAAGTTCAGTGGTCGACTTTGCATTTAAACCGTCATAAGACTATAAGGACTCCACATACTTAGGGGGGTCAACCCTTCGTACAATGTATTATGCACAACCATTTCAACGCTAAGCGTAAACCTCTAATAAAAGAGTTGTTCATCTCAGTATTTAGAATACAAGTCCGCACCAAAGTAAGTTTGGTTTGGATACATTGCAGGGTAATTTAGAATTCAACGGTCATCAACTAAGGATTAGTTGAATACAAAAGAACTAACTGTATGCTATGGAATAATCATAACTGGATCGATATTTGTAAATTAATATCATGCTTTAGGAATAATCTAATAACATAAACATTGAATAATCATAACATAATTTGCTTTGAACAATATTAAGTCAAAGTTATTGATAATTTGATACCAAGCATGCATAATGAATAGTAATTTGAACGATAAAGTTGTTCAACACTAGAATATTAAAATATAGCGATTGCATTCTAAATAACAAGTTACATATTAAAGAAACTTGCTCAATACTAAATATACGATTTAGAATACTTGCATCCGTATGAACAATTAGATATTAGAGCTTTCTCAATAATAAACCATCTAGCTCTACGAAAGTTCAGAGTTAGCCACTTGTGTAATTGAAATTGAATTAAAAACAATAATGTACTCAACAAAATTAAACTTGCACAATGAAGTTTTTGAGTTAGAAAACTTGCCTTGAGCACAAGCTAAACTTTACAACTTGAATCAATACCCTATACATATGTCATCATGACATAATTAGTCATTACCAACATTTTATATCTATATAAACAAGTATATACATCATGTAGGTTTAATTATCAATTCACATAATCGAATTACGTTAATACTAGTTAACCCTTGATAACATGCTCATTCTTAGTTTAGTACTACTGAATTCATCATTTAACAGTCCTATTATTAACACATAACATTTATTTTCAAAATTTGTGTAATAAACTAAAAGCTGTCGAGACCATTACATTAACTTTCATGTTTACTACGCTTTACGATTTACAAGTGGTTGGTACTGCTGACACAGTCACTGAGCCAACGATTGGCGCTGCGGTGTGGCGTCGGCGCTACGGCGTGAAACTTATCTTCTTTGGTAGCGTTGCGGCGCAAACTTTCGAAATTCAGCGACCAAGCTCGGCAGCAAAGATGAACAAAAAGCCAAATTGGCCTACAAGCTCTAATCTAACAAACTAATTTCATGTAATATATACAGAGACTTCACGTAAACATATTTCAAAGGCTCCTAGCATGATTCTACCCATACAATAACATAAACATCAAATTTACAACACCCAATTTCATTATTTTTGATAAAACTCCATTTTTGACATTTTTTTTATGAAAATCAACACAGTGATTTTGTTTTTCAATCAAAACAGTAAATTCAAAATACCATAGTTATGATTATACATACTCTATCGAATTCAATAGTCAATTTATTAATTTAACAACTAATTAAACCTTAATTTTTACTTTAAACTAAGCCATATTCATATATATTTTCATATGAACTCACTGTGATATATTTTTCTTCACAATTTACATACATACATAAAGTAATTGATTATAATCATACATAACCTATGAAAAACAGTTTTACAACAACAATCATCATCTAAAGCTATATACACAAGAAATTCATCATCCATAATTATTTACAGAGAATTTTTTTTTGGAGAAGAAAACTAAACTTTAAAAATAAAATACAAGGATTAATATCCTACCTTTGATTAAGAAGATGATACTCTAGAGTTAGAAGAAAATGGTGGCTAGCTATGATTACAATCTTCTTTTCCCCAATTCTTTTAGACTTCTCTCAAGTTTTTCTCTGTATTCTTCTTCTTCTTCTCTTTTCTTCAACTGAGCCTTCTTCCTAACTCTAGTCTAACTAACGTAGAAAACTATAATGTATATAGCAATAATATATATATTAATTATATAATATAAATATAGATATAACTTATGTCAGTTATATAAGTTTTGAAAATCAAAAGCCATAAGGCTTGTTTGGCTAACATAATAAAAATAACCCATTAACTTATATACCTTGTTTGGTAAAGCTAGTTAAAAATAAATCAATTAATCCTTATACCTTGTTTGATAAAACACTATTAGATTAAAGACTTAATATGCATTAAGACTTGTTTGGCCAAAACTAAATTAAACTCCTTTAAATTATTTTAATAACTCATTTATAGCAAGGTTATTTGACACACTTCTACTAAATTAAATAATCAATTTAATCAATTCAAATACTAATCTATTAAATTACTTTAACACATAAATCATTCCCACATAATTATAATTTTTTATAATTATAAATTTATTTAACCAACTAACACCTTATTTTAATTACAAATTCTAATTAAAATATTATGATTCATTTAATAATTATTAGCTCTCTAACTTAATTATTAAATTAAATTAGTATATAATCTCATAACAATTAATTTTCTTAGCTCCTTAATTATTTATTCAACAAATAATTAACTAAACCACATCAACTCAAATTGTACAATTATTTATTCAACAATAAACATATCCATTAAATACTTATATAAATCAATGAATATTTAATATTATAATTTAAAATTCTGGAATGTTACAATATATATTGACAAGCTTTGTAAAAACCTCAAATGACCAACTCTTGCTTTGTATTTATAGGCAACCAACATGAGGGTAAAATTGTCCAACTCCCCACCTCCTTACTATTCACTTCTTGATCACCAAGCAAAGTACTTGGTGATCAAGTATTGCCTTTACTTGTCCACCAAGTGGTCGTCCCACTCCTTGATGGATCATCCCATGGGTTGCCCCATGGGTTTTACCCATCTCATGACCCATCGGTTCGACCCGCGGTTTAATTTTTGGATTGGGCTTGACATTAATTTAACGTTGGGCCTTAACTTGGGCTTTCTCATATAATTTATTAGGCTTGCTATTAGTTTAAGCCCAATTAGATTATACAAACCCTTAACTCATACTCCATTAATATGACTCGTATTCTACGCGTATTACTCACGTATTCTCTTTGTCTAATACTCATATAATAATCGTATTATACGTTGTACTATTATTCATATCATACTCGTATTCATACTAATATAATACTAGTATTTAATACGTATAATATCCGAAACAACTATACGCATTGCATTTCCCTTTCGAAAACCTTTTTCACAAACCCTTAGGTTTTACGTCCGCAAGCGAAAACTTCATTTGCCATAACGGAATTATTATTGGATATTCCATACTATCTTCGTATTCTATCATTACGCGTTTCTCAAAATTTCAAACCCTAGCTCCGAACAAAATCAGATGAATAGTGTTTTTACGCAAACATTCTCGGAAAACTTTCATTTTCGTCTTGATAATTCACAACCATTAATACTAGCGCAAAGCCAGAATACTAACCACATCCGTATATTCTAGGTCATAGAACGACCTTTGAACATCTTACTCACATAATAAATCAATTAAATTCATTTAATTCACATAATCAAATAAAAATTTAATTCATTCAAAAATTCGAAATTCTCAAAATTTACATTTCTTCCTCCTTATAAGGATTCTGTCCCCAGATTCTCGCTATTCTTACATAAACAAATGAGAAAACTTTTCCTTCATTTTACTTTCGAGCTCCCACGTTGCTTCTTCAACATCGTGGTTACTCCAAATTACTTTTACTGAAGGTATTACTTTATTTCTCAAGACTTGTTCCTTTCTATCAATAATCTGAATAGGAAATTCTTCATACGTTAAGTCTTTTTCTACTTGAATAGACTCATATTCTATTACGTGCTTGTAGTCCGATTTATAAGGGCCTTAACACGATAACCGTGAAACACATTGTGTATTCTTTCCATTTATGGAGGTAAGGCTACTTCATAAGCTACCTCTTCTACCCTTCTTAAAATCTCAAAATGTCCTACAAACCTTGGACTTAACTTCCCTTTCTTTCCAAAACGTATCTTCCCTTTCCAAGGCAATTGTTGACGTCGGGATTTTTGGATGTCCCTTTCCGTTACTTGTTCTTTGGTGTTCTCATTTTAGGTGAGATTTGTTTGAAAAATAAGTAAAAAGGTCCGATATGTATAATGTCGATGATGGAATTGATAAGAGTCGCTAGTTGGTTTTTAAATGGTTGTACCAACACAACCGAGAAAAGGTTTGCACATTGACCAAAGATATGACATTGCTATACCTGGAATCGGTGAAACCGAGATTCATTAGGGTCCGGGGACTTGGTTATGCGGAGGGAAGGTGTTAGGCACCCCCCGACATCCGTGTTACCACGGTGATCGCCTCTTTTCAAGAAACTATTATCTGAATGTGTGTGTGTGTGGGTCAATGTGCTTTGTTATTTGGAAGTAGTCGCGAGGCCTCGTTCGCACCTATATACATGTGGTTTGAATTTATGTAAAATTCAATTTTAAGCAAGATATGGCAAGATGATGTTTTATAAAAGAGGTTTTTCAAACCCTGATGCTTAATAGTAATTGAGACCTTTTACACTCCCATTTTATTAAGTGTTCTACTTGATTGATTTTATTTGACAGATGTGAGGCATCCGTACGAAAATAATGTACAAAATAATGCCGACTTCCTCGTGGGTATGGAAACCATCTGAGGAAATTTAGACAACGCAGAATAATTTACAAGCTGCTTACAGCTGAAAATATCCATCACGGGAACCAAATTTAGATCCAATGGGATGAATTTGTGATCACATGATTCCTAGGCGCACAGAATACTGCAATTTGTATGAAAGCAATAAGCAGATATATATATATATAAGCTATAAATATATATATACGGACATGATCACCAACCACGAAGCACCTCCATGGGGGATCAGAAATATAAATAAAGCTGTAAAAGCTATCAACCGCCACTGAGGAAACTCCAGGCGGGACGATACGTAAATAAAGCTGTAAATACGGTCAACCGCCATGAAGGAGACTCCAGGCGGGACAAAATGTAAATAAAAGTCAGATAAAGCGATCAACTCGCCACGCAAGTAAACTCGAGCAGACAAAAAGCGTAAAGAAAGTCAGTAAAAGCGATCAACCACCACGAAGTAAACTCTGTGTGGGCGAAATATATATATATATATATATATATATATATATATATATATAAGCAAAAAGCATATAGGATGTGAAATCTGTGCTCATCGAATGAGTCCCACACACGCTTATATATATAAATGTATATATATATATATATATTAAAGTCAGAACGCATTCTGGGATATAAAATCCGGGCTCATCGAGCAGTCCTACACACGCTTAATATATATAAATGTATATATATATTAAAGCGATAAACGCCTGCATCAAGTCTAGGCTCATCGAACAAAGTTCGACACACACGCTAATATATATAAATGTATATATATATATATATATATATATATATATATATATATATATATATATATATTAAAGCAAATAAACGCTCGCATCAAGTCTAGGCTCAATCGAGGCATAATTCGATAATGTTAGTCAATATATATATAATATACGTATATATATACAGTTTAATGAAACCACGGACCGAAGTCCGGGCAAAAGCAAGCAACACGACCCTCAACGCGTAGAAGGGTGTGTGCAGAGATGAAGAGAAAGACTCTAAACTATGTGAGAAGGCTTACAGCTGACTGCCAAAAAAGACTTCTATATCTTTAGAGTGGGTAAACACTGGCTTTTGTAGGTACAAAAGAGGCTATATATGAGCTCACAGTGTTTAAAAGGGAAAGTACAACGCATGGGGTGAGTCAGAGCAAATTGGGCAGGGCTTCCTCGCCGTTTTCTCTTGCAAAATGGGCAGCCTAAGCCCTCTATTTATAGATGAAGTAGCTGTAGGTGTACCAGAGGCAGCACAGGTGGGCCCGAGTTTATCGGGTCGGGTCGTCTCGTAGTACGTGCACTTGGGAACTGTAATGTCCACTCGAACTTTCAGAAATGAAATCCGGGCATCCGTTTGAGGTATACATGACCTATTTCGGACCGCCATTGTCGAGAGTTGTACGATGGCATGGGATCAGAGTTTGTACGAAGTCATTAAAGATAGGACAATGCCCTCTGGTCTTCAAGCTTCAACTCCTATCTGTTACCCTGCACAATAGTCACTCGGGATTGGTTAGTCTTGTGGGACATCGTTGTGTAGAGATGTTGAGACGACGTGGCGTTGTATTACGTTAGCTAGATGACAATGTTGCCCTCACCGGGTGTTATATCGCCAGATTAATGATAAGCGAGACGTTGCTCGAGGCTTCACCGAGATTGACCTCAGAATTGTTGAAGGTCCTCATTGTCATCTTTGAGGTGTGCCTATCCTTTCGGTGTTATCTCTGGGTTGGTACAGGGTATCTCGTTGTGAGCACTGAGATTGAAGCTGGTCCCATTTGAAACAAGTATTTCCGGGGTTATCACCAAAACTGCATTCCTTGGGGTTATCACCAAGGTTGGTGGCTATTCCCATGGTTGGGACTGAGACTGGATACCTCGGGGTTATCTCTAAGATTAATCGGTCTTCTCCAGTGTGTGTTCCAATATTGGATCTGCACGCCTCGGGTTATATCCGAGGTTGGATTGGTTACTCCCAGATTGCGATTCGGGGTTGATGCTGAACTTCCGGTAGTATCCAGTATGGATATGGGTTGTCTTTCAGGGTTCCCTCTTAAAAGACGAATCTGTCCTCTTGCAAAGTTAGTGACAGTAGTACAAAAATTTTTGAGTGTCTACAGATGCCCCTCTTTATCATACTCATGCATGGCGATGCATAGGTAGGATAGAGAATCCTAGACACTTGAAACGCAACAAGACAAACATGGTACTATGGGTAGAAACATGATACAAATGTATGATGCATGTGTACGGGGTTATAGCCCAACATGTTGGGGATAATTGCTGGCTCCCTGTTGCTTCAACTGGGGATTGGCAATGATGACCAGATTTGATGTGTAATCCGAATCTGTTAGGATGTTGATGTTGGAGTTATCACCAAATTCCTATGTCCTTGATACTGACTTGATCCTGAAGATGTACCTCTTATGTGTAAGAGATCTGTGCGGATAAAGCTTGATCTGTTTGAGGATGTGTATAACATATTCCATCATCTATCCTCTTTGATAACGTTGACCTTTCCTTGTTAGTATCGCCAAAATATGTCACGATTCTGTTGGATTTACTGCCAACATTAAATGCTGTCAAGGATGTCTGACCTTCGTTGACGTGTACTTCATCGGCATGTGAATCAATGGCTGAAAAATCCTGTGGGATATACTGTCAAGGTTGCTTGACCTTCGCTGACGTGTGAATCAACGGAGCATTGCGTTGTGACCCCCGCCGGGGATCCGCTGGGGAATATGAGTAATCGAGTATGAAATCCTCGAATAGCTCTAGAGCTCTTATAGGTTTAATCACTATCGGCTGAAATAATGTCAAGGCTGCTTGACCTTCGTTGATATATGTGTTAACGGCTTGAATCTGCGTTGTAATCCCCTGTCGGGGCTTTACGTTGTAACCCCCATCGGGGATCTCCGTTGATCTTTAGGGTAATGACCCGGAGTTGGCGGCAATGGACCTATACGAGGTATTTCCGGATGTGATTCGTAGCAAATGATATCATTGGCAGGGTATACCTCCTGTTCGGGTGACTACAAATGAGTGATGTATAGACTCAAAGTTTCATCTGAGAAGACCAGGATTATATGCTGTTTTGCTCAATCGCGTGGCATTTTTATTCTCGATTTGACCTTTCTAGTCCGCAAAAACTCCTTTGTAACTCGAACTGGACCGAGCCGGAGGGGTGAGGCCCACATAGGGGTGCTGCAGGTGCACCTGCTTCAACCGTAGATGTGCCTGCGGCCAACTGTGGATGATAAAATCTAGCATGTTGGTCTTCACAAGTCATTTTCAACTTGTTGCGCGAAGAGAAATCCGTGAGCCTCCTTCAGATCTGCTGAGTTCGGGCTATTTTCTGCAAATTCTGTCACCGTACAAGTGTTCTACACTATCCTGGTAACGTATGCATGTATTGTTTTCCAGTTTTTATCTGTTGGATTGTGAGTTATCGCATGACATGCATCTAAACACATAGTAGTGATTATGTATGCACAAATGACTTGATAAAAAATATTCAACATAGTAAATATTAGTATTAAACCATGCTGAACATAATGATGTGAAAAAATTTGACTTTTGAGACAGTCAAATTTGCACCTTTTTCTGCTATTTTTTGTCATATTTGAGGTCCAATGAGCAAAAGGTAGAAAGGAAAAGTACTCCTAGTATTGAGGTTGACCTTATGCATGATGATTTTGATTTTTAATGCATATATTATGTATATGACTTTGGGGCAGGTGTGCTACTGAATGGCCACCTAGACATGCCTATGTGCATGTGGATAGTCCTATTTTCAAAGGGGACTATGGCAAAAAAATTTCAAATGTAGGCATTGGGTAGTCATACATTTTAACTCTATTGTATGTTAAAATAAATGCATGCATGCATATAGTCATAAATGCATTTTAGAAAGCCCCAGGTAAGGAAATACCACACCCTTTCTGAGGTGATTTGGAGACTTGTTGTCTAGATATTTATTGATCCAGATCAACCGAGTAGTTCCCGCAGGACCACTTCTGGTATACGGAGGTGGGCTTCTAAAGTACCTAGTCCTCGCTCTGTGAGACAGCCTCGTAGATTGGTGGAGGCTTTGATTCGTCCAGTCCAGGCAGACGTGCCAGACATTGAGGACGTGGAGGAGAATATTCCTATTGAGGATCCCATTCCTGCTGCACCTGTTCCTCGCAGGGAGTTACCTTGTATTCATGTGGCAAACCCAGAGCTGCTGGGTGATTTGAGCTGACTTCCATCGATGTATTTGCATGCTAACGAGGTATGGCGTTAGACTTTGATCTTCCTTCTTTCCTATTGATGAGGAGCAAAGGGTTTTGATGTTGATCTACATTTCATGCAGGTTATAGGTTTTATACAGCCTCGACGGAACTGGTTCAGTATACATTCCATGTATTAGGCTCTTCATCCTAATTACCGAGCTGTAGTGCATGACTGGGGATTCGAGGCATTCTTCTCCATCCTTCCCTGCCGTTGTCCCTGGGGTTATCTCAGGGCTTTGTCTGAGCGATGGTTTCATCAGACTCAGTCACTCCACCTGCTGGATTGCGAGGTGATGATGACGCCGAAGGATTGGCGATTTATCGCAGGTATGGAGTTTGGAGGGGAGCCAGTGCCTTTCATGGTGAATATTACCCCTACTACCGTCTGATCCTTGTTAGGAGTTTCGTCGGAGGCGCTCTAAGGCGAGATTGTCCGCTTCGTGTCCTTTGGCGTAGATGCTATGAAATGCTTTTGAGTGAGCCCATGCCTGATGATGTCAGAATCAGGGATCGCGTTCTGCGGCGATTGTTCCTGATGATCATTCGAGGCTGCTTCATAGCAGAAAACTCTTCTACGGTGTCTTTTTCTTTGATCAACGCCACACGTGATGTGGACCGTATTGGAGAGTATGATTGGGGTTCCTACACCTTTGCCTATTTCCTCCGGGGCATGCGTATGCGCTCACAGGGTTTGACCGAGGCTTGGCTAGGCTTCCACCCATTTCTTCTAGTGAGTACTTCTCTTGTCATTTCCTATTTAGAGGTTAAAAGTGTTTACTGATAACTGATATTGCCATTGTGTTGGCAGTTTTGGGCCTATGAGAGGCTCCCATGCTTGCGTCATGTGAGTGTATTAGGTTTAGATACCTATCCACGAGGACGACGATGACACCATTCTATTTTGCCGGAGGTCCCTGTAGCTGAGGGCTTCACTCACTGCCGTATGCAGCTGGAGTTGCTGACAGTTGACACCATCACATGGATTCCCTATTCAGGGGAACACTTGACCATCGGCTTTGAGGATGGGTATCCTATTGGAGTCGAGTACTTGATTTCCACCAGGAGAGTTTCTCTTTTAACAGATGGCAGTTGGGAGCTCTATTTAGGAGAGCGTGCTATTAGGAGCACCACAGGGGAGATTCACATGCCGATCTTGCCTCATGTCAGGCGTCATTGGCCTGTATCACAGTCACCCATCACTGACATCCCATTGTTGGGGATTGACGGTTTTGCATTATCAGAGGGTCCTTGCACTCAGGAGACGTTCCAGCGTTGGTGGTTCCCTCGTACTATCGGAGCCCAATCCCGCGCCACACAGTTTATGGGGGATATGGTTCCAGGATCTGTGATGATGACGGATTAGATAGCTTGTGTCTGAGATCCGACTCATATGACACAGATTGATAGCTTGACCCGTCAGTTGGACCAGACACATGTTTTTATCCGGCATTTGGGCAGAGATCCGTGAGGCGCTTTCATTTGATCCTTCCAACTCGGTACGCCCCTCAGATGACCCATTCAGTTTTGTCGGCGTAGATCATCCTCTATATAGGCTTGACATCCCTGTTGATAGAGATCCAGTGACTCAGGAGGAGTTACATCAGGTGGACAGGATTGATGATGTGGACATCGACACCTTGACCTTCTTTTGATGTGTATTCTCGTTATATCTTTTGATAGGCCTCTGTTAGATATTGGGTGGCTGTTCCCCATTCTCGCTATATCTTTTGATAGGCCTCTGTTAGTAGTAGGGCGTCTGTGCCCCATTTCCTTGTATTTGTAGCTGTACAGAGATGATGTATTAGATGATGATATACTTAGGAATGTATGCACAGTTTTTCCATTCTCTATATCATATTGCCATCTATTATCTGTTATGCATGTATCATGTTATGCATATGTATGTATGTCCAGAGATATTCGGCATTGATCCCTGGATGGTCTTATGACACGGCCATACGATGTCTTCTTGACGCTTAGCCAGATAGATCATACCCCACCGTCATTGGTGGCATTGGGTATCGATCGTGGTATGATAGCATGTCACCGCTGAATGTGGTGATCAGAGATCGATTCTTCGCAGACATACCATGACATTTTTGACTTTTCAGGTTCCCGCAGGGTTTGTGGATGGGATGCTAGAGCATTGGCTATTGGATAGGCAGGTATTCCGATTTGGTACCCATGAGCTGACTCCTACTCTGGAGGAGTATGTACGATTGACGACGCTGCCTTTAGACAGACCTTGCGTGCACCTGGCTTTGGGAGACATGAGTAGATGATTCAAGACTCTCACTGGATTGCGGCTCAGAGTGGTACAAGATGAGCTGACGTCTGGCCACGTGATATCCCAGCGTTTTCTGTATGACAGATTTGGCTTGGAGGATAGCTATTCATGACATTCTGGGGATTTCACCACACCGGAGGATTACTGGCGTTTGGCCAGGGTTAATGTACTGATGCTATGCGTACTATCGTATGTCTATATGCCACGGCATATGGATGAGATAGACATAGGTGTCATCATGGCCGTGAGAGCTCTTAGGGAGGGTCGTACCATTATACCTATGATTGTAGCAGAGACCCTACGGTTAGCATCCTACTGCTGTACTTACCCGTCAGGAGTGTTCACAGGTAGTTCGGTCATGCTGTATGTGTAGTTTATGTCACACTTGAGACCGATTGGTACCTTTAGACGACATGGATATTGTTTCACCCATGATATAGCTATGTCATACTCCTTTCAGCAATCAGAGTGTATAGATGCTCTATCCTGGTCCACATTTTTGTCAGATATCAGAGATCTATTCAGCATATTGCCGTGTTCGGAGCTTAGCTCACCATACAGCTTCATTACTCATGCTCCGGGCATGGACTATCTCCCCCTAGCTGGTTTAAGGGGCGTGACTACATATCACCCACTGGCCGTGATGTCACAGTTTGACCAGTTTCAGGATTTTCATCCTTTCGAGGGGGCGATAGGTCAGCGTTCAGCTTCTCGATATCTCTCAGCAGAGGACCGATCTCGTGTGTACGCTTGCTGGGATCAACGTGAGATAGCTGCTTTTTCTGTGAGCCATCCGGGTTGTTCTATAGAGTATTCCGCATGGATGGAGACAAAGATTTTATCATTTGCAGGCGATATCTACATGCACTTCATATAGCGAGTCGGGGATTTATATAGAGCCCATGGAGGACATCGATTCCTACATCGAGGAGGAGCTCATCATTGGGGTTGCCAAATTTCCTCCGGATTCTCCCGATGCAAGATCTTGTTATGATTTAGCACTCAAAGACAAGATTTTTGAGCAAAGTCTTCATCTGATGACCTTTGAGAGAGATCAGGCTCGATCTATGATGTTGACTGCTCTTGATGGGAGAGACGCAGCTCTATTAGAGAGAGACGAGGCATTAGCTCGCAGAGATATCATGGTTGTTGAGCGGGATGAGGCTAGATTAGCCAGAGATGCAGTGATGGTTGAGCGGGATAGTGCTATATCTACCCGGGATGTAGCCGTCACAGATAGTACTGCAGTGAGGTCCCTTACCACTGGCATGATCGCAGAGATGAACGCATATATTGATGATCATATGGTCACCATGCAGATGGCTGCAGATCTGTTGGGTCGTGTGGATATTTTCATGCAGGAGACCACAGCTTCACCTCCTTCATCTGAGAAGGATGCCATGTTAGGCTTGTTAGCTCGCATATACCCTGACTTGTAGATGAGCTTGTATTTTCCTGCACAGACTAGCTTAGCAATTTTATCATGTACAGTTTACATTGTATATCTCAAACATCAATATATATATGACAGGGAAATATATTTTTGGATCACTTCCCTCTTAGATATGCTTTGCTATTTGCTTGATATTTTACCTACTGCTTGAGGGCTTGTGATCTTGATGTATTCTGAATTCCTCATGGGTGGATGGACATTGAGCTGTCTCTGGATAGTTCAGAATGGATCATCGATCTGTATGTATCCCTACCATCTTTGGTGTCTTGGGACTGGTTTCTATATGGAAATGTAAAGAGGAGTGCGGCTTTCCTCTCTGAGATTGACCACACCACAGATGGTCGCCAGTACTTCTATTTAGGAGAAGCCTAGTTAATTCCATCTCTTATGGATTGGTGTTGCTCTTCAAGGTATGACCGCAGCTTAGATGGTCGCCGAATCTCCTATTTAGGAGGAGTTCAGGTAATTCCATTCCTTTGGTCTGAAGCCAAATGAAATGTAGCGGTTTGAAGGATGATCCCAGTACCAGTTGACAATGGTTTGTGTTTTGGTAGGGGGTGAGACCGCACCATGAATGGCTGCCTACGTACTCCTCTTAAAGAGGAGATCAGGTCTGCATAGTTCGAACCTGGTGTAAGAGGTTAAACGCGGTATATGGTAGAAATGGTGTAGGAATTTGTTTTTTTGTTTTTGTAAGGAGAAGAGGGTAGAAATGTTTTTGTTGTTTTTGTTTTATTGCGACCGGGCCATATAAAATGGTTGCCTACGTACTCCTATTGAAGAGGAGATCAGGTCGACGTAGTTCGCCCCTCAGGATGAGTGGAAAAGCGTAATCCCATGTGCAGGTCAGAGTGCGGGGAGGAGAAAATTTAATCCTAGGTTGAGGATAAACTGTAGGTATGAGAAGTTTGATCCCAGGTATGGGTATCCAAACTGTAAACGCAAGAGATTCAATCCGCGGTGGGATGACTTAAGTTGTAGGAACGCAAAAGAGAGCCAGGCTGCTGACTTGAAAAGTATGTTTCCCTGAGGGGAAAAGTGTGGAAGAGTTGTATGTGGTAAAGGGTTAAAGAACCGGAATGATTGGTGATCCGATGGTCCAACACCAGGGTGTTTGCTGGTTACTTCAGACATAGTACCGTTTCACGGTGTCCGGGTTGATGAGTTGTGGAAATTCATCGCCGTCCATTTCTTGCAATCTGATAGCGCCTCCTGTCAATATTTCCTTGACAATAAACGGGCCTTCCCCGTTAGGAGCGAATTTTCCCTTAGAATGATCTTGGTTGTCGAGGATTTTCTTCAAAACCAAGTCATGTTGTTTGAACTGCCGTAGCCATACTTTTTTGTTGTAGGATCTGGCGATCCTTTGTTGATATAACTGACCATGAAAGATAGTCGCGGTTCGCCTTTCGTCTATCAGAGACAATTGGTGATACCTGTCTTGTACCCATTGGTCTTCATCCAGCTGAGCATCTATCAAAGACTCGAGGATTCCATTTCAACTTCTATGGGGAGCACTGCTTCCATCCCATAGGTTAATGCGTAGGGGGTTTCCCCAGTGGAAGTGCGCATTGAGGTTCTGTAGGCTAACAAAGGAAGAGGCAATAGATCCAACCATTCTTTGTGGTTGACAGACATCTTTTGCATAATCTTCTTGATGTTTTTGTTAGTCTCTTTAACAACACCGTTCATCTTCGGACGATAGATGACAGAGTTGAGATGTTTGATGTGGAACTTACTGCATAATTCCTCCATCATTCTGTTGTTGAGGTTCTTAGCATTTTCTAACACAATCAACTTTGGTTGTCCGTATCGACAAACGACATTGTTTCTGATGAAAGGAATGATGACTTCTTTGGTAACCCGGGGGAAGGAGGCTAATTCTACCCACTTGGTGAAGTAGTCGATCATGATGAAGATAAATCGATGACCATTACTGGCTTTAGGCTCAATGCGCCTGATAACGTCCATTCTCCACATTGAGAAGGGCCAAGGTGAACTCATATTGTGGAGTTCCCATGGAGGGGCGTGTATGGCATTCCCATGAATCTGGCACTGAAAGCATCTTCTGACGTGTTCATTGCAATCAGCTTTGAGAGATAGCCAATAATGTCCCGTCATGAGGATTTTCTTGAAAAGGAGGGAGCCACTCATGTGGGGGCCACATACTTCGCCATGGATTTCATCCATAAGCCTTTGGGCTTGATCTTTTTCTAAACATCTGAGGAGACCTAGTCCTGCGTCTCTTTTGTAGAGCGCATCTCCACTCAGGTAGAATTTCATAGCAAGTCGATGGATTCGCCTCTTCTCAGTCGGGCTCGCTTCCGTGGGTGTAGATCCATCTCGTAGATATTCCTTGATATGTTGATACCAAGGATGCTGGATGGGAGGTAGCTCATCCGATACTTCTCCAATGTAATTCCCACAGGTTGGGGCCTTGTGCAGGGAAATTGTGACGCTTGGCAAGTGTTCCTTATCTGATATGCGAATTAAGGAGGCCAAAGTTGCTAACGCATCCGTAAAGTCATTCCTATTATGAGGAACATATAGAAAGGAGATTTCTTTGAACTCCAAAGCCATCTTCAAAACATGCCGATGGTAAGGCAGCAAATGTAGTTCCTTGGTTTGATAGATTCCGGTGGATTGTCTGATCACCAACTCTGAATCTCTAAGGACAGTTAACCGTCTAATGCCCATCGAACGGGCCAGTTTTATCCCCGTGAGACAGCCTTCATACTCAGCTGTGTTGTTGGTGCTGACAAAATGCAATTTGACAGCGACGGGATATTGCTCCCCCGAATCAGATACTAGAACTGCTCCAGGTCCAGAACCTTCCAGATTAACAGCTCCATCAAAATACATCTTCCATGCTTGGCGTGTATCGTACTGATGATGTTGATGAACTGTCATTACTCCTTCATCAGGGAAATATGTTTCCAAGGGTTTGAAATCCCCTGAAGGTGCGGCAGCCAGTTGATCCGCAATTCCTTGACCTTTGATGGACTTTTGAGTCACATATACGATGTCAAATTGTTGTAGGATAAACTGCCATTTGGACAGTTGGCAATTTAACATGGGTTTATTGAACACGTATTTGAGAGGATCCACGCGGGATATAAGATGGGTTGTGTGACCATGGAGGTAATGCTATAACCTCATAGAAGCCCACGCTAAAGCACAACACGTCTTTTCAATCAGAGTGTACTTGTGTTCACTGCTGCTGAACCTTTTGCTGAGGTAATAGATAGCTCGTTCTTGGCCTCTATCGTCTTTTTGTTCCAGCATGCAGCCCATGGCATTGTCACTTACGGACAGGTACATGAACATGGGAACATCATCCCTGGGTGGTACCAACACAGGAGCTTTGACTAGCTGTTTCTTGATTATGAGGAAGGCATTTTGACACTCATCATTCCATTTCATGGAAGAGTTCTTCCTTAATAGCTTGAAGATTGGCTCACAGGTTGCTGTGAGTTGAGAGATAAACCTGCTAATGAAGTTGATTCTTCCCAAAAATCCTCGTATTTCCTTTTCTGTCTGAGGAATGGGCATTTCCATTATGGCTTGGATTTTGGCAGGATCCAACTCAATCCCTTTGTGGCTGACTAGAAATCCTAGCAATTTGCTTGATTTAACGCCAAAGGCGCATTTAGCTGGATTCAACTTCAAGTTGTACTTACGCAACCTGTTGAACAACTTTTTGAGATGGTCTATATGGTCATCCTCCTTCCGGGACTTGATAATGATGTCATCCACATAGATCTCGATCTCTTTGTGCATTAAGTCGTGGAAAAGAGCCATCATAGCTCGTTGATAGGTAGCTCCGGCATTGATGAGGCCGAATGACAATAGTCTATAGCAAAAGGTTCCCCAAGGCGTGATGAAAGCAGTTTTCTCACGATCTTCCTCAGCAACCATGATCTGATGATACCCCGCGAAGTAATCAGCAAAGGAGTACATATCGTATTGCGCAGTATTGTCAATGAGAATGTGGATAAATGGCACGAGAAAGCTATCTTTTAAGCAAGCTTTGTTCAAGTCCCGATAATCCACGCAAACTCGCACCTTCCCTTCGGGTTTAGGTACGGGAACAATGTTTGATATCCACTCAGGATATGTAGACACCATGATGATGCCAGCTTGAAATTGTTTCACAATTTATTCTTTTACTTTTAAACTCCACTCAGGATTCAATCGTCTGAGCTTCTGCTTGACTGGCTTAAATCCCTCTTTAATGGGAAGGCGATGAAGGACAATGTCAGTGGACCAACCCACCATGTCTTCATGAGACCATGCAAACACATCCTGGAATTGGGTTAATAGTGTAACCATGTCATTCCGTTGTTTTGGGGTAAGGTCTGAACCAATATGGATTAATTTAGGGCTTTCTAAGGTTCTGAGATTGAAAGAAGTGGTTTGATCAAGGTTGGGTTTAGGTTTGTCTTTGACCCATTCTTAAATTTCTGGAGGCACCTCAATGTCATCCTGTATATCCATCAAGGCTGAATTCATCTCTACATCAAAAGTACAATCCTTGTGTAGAAGAGGCACCGTATCAGCAAGTACATGTACATCTAAATTCAGAGTCCTGAAACAAAATATGCTTTCACTTAGTATATATGAAACATGTTTGATCATACACAGTGTTAGCATATACTGGCAAAATAAACTGCTAATACTATACATAAAAGTAAGCAGTTATTATATCTACAGGGCAGAAAGAGTTTTTGCCCGCTTTACCCTTGACGACCAATGAAAGGAGTGCTGTTCCAATTGTCAAGGGCAAAGTCCGGTTGGACCGCAGTGATGGAGGGATTGTCATCATCCTCCCTGTCCCGAATGATGGCCATTATGTCTGGGCAATCATCGTCTGGGGTGTATCTGTTGGTATGTTCATCATGAACGATGATGCGTATTCCTGACATCATTCGGATGACGTCTTGCTTGATTTTTCGTTCCTCTTCTTCCACTACGGGATTTGGAACAAAGACTTCTTTCTCCTTTACCGGTACCGGTTTGGGAAATAACATAGCCATTACATTGGCTGGCACCTTTACAGGAGGTTGTGCGGACTCAGAGTTGGAAGGCGAAGATAAACACGGCATGGTTGAAGCTGAAGGAATCTGCTGATGCTTATGAGGATTCCTGTGACTAGAGCTGGCAGGATAGCCTAGTCCAGCTATTCCAGTTTGCTGGGTTAATCGAATGGGGTACTTGATTGTGACACCCCCAAAACAGATATACATCACCCATTCTGAGTTGTCAAAAACAAGGTACAGAAATAACTACAACTTTATTGTTACAACATATAAACTATGAATTTAAATACAGATATTGCCATCTAGACAATATCCATATACAAATAAATCCTCATCATAATTATTGATACATTATTTTACAAAAATGGTGAGAACAACTAAACAACTCTCTAAAACCATCATTCCATACCCCGACTCGTACTCGCTACATTCTCGCCTCCTGAGAAGAAAAATGGAACAAAAAGGAAAAGGGTGAGCTCAACTAGCCCAAGAAAGAATATTATGACTAAGATAATACGAACAAATTATCGTTAGTCTTCAACAGAAAAAATCTAATAGAATACAATAGACAACAAAGTTTTAAATTAATACTACATGAATGGAAAATATTAATTCATAGAAGAGTTACGTAGAGGATGAAATCTACTAATATCTATGAATTTAACGGTCCATCATTAATATTTTATCCTGTAACATCAATCAATACATATCTCGGAATCATATATTCATCCTTGCACTTTCTGAGGCCAAGGATATTCATCGATTAGTCATGTTCATCTAAACACTGCTCATCTTTGCACTACGGGCCAAAGATATTCATCGAAATCATTCATCTTTTTACTCTCTGAAAAGCCAAAGATATTCAATAATATCATCATTTAAGACCGAGGATGATGAAAAATATTTTTAAAGAAACGAATCCAAAGAAACAAAATGACAAGGATTAAGGATTCGTACTTTGTTTTATCCATGTCCAAAAATACCTCAAAAATAATCATAGTGGTGTAAAATTCAAGAATGATCAAAACATGGATACAATCAAAGCTAGTATCCGAATAGATATTTTGGACAAAAAGAAGAAATTTCATTTTTCTATGAATAGTCACGATATTCGTGAATAAGGTCGTGATACGTGAATAAAGTGTCGTATACGTGAATAGTAACTCGACACCAAAAGTTCCAAATTTGATAAAACTTCAGATAAATATTTCAACATATAATGATATTGAAGAAATAATATCATTACGAAAAAAATAATATCCCTTACCTCGGAAAGACAAGATTTAACCGGAATCTTTGGATATAGGCTATAACTTGAACTTTCACCGTATAGCAATACTCAAAGTATACTCAAAATACTCACAAGAATACGCTCGATAATATAGAGAGAAAACTTGATTTACGTGTAATTTTCAATTCTAACCTAAGCACCTATTTATAGGAAAATGCTTAGAACACCAAAGCAGAAAATTTAATATAATAATAATATATATAACAAATTCTCTACGCACACTTTCTAGATTTTGAATTCAGCATTTACATCACATGCTAGGCTGCCCACAAACAAAAAAAAATGTTTTTCATTCTTTAAATATTTTAAACTTCCAAAAATCAATTATTTCGTAGCTTTGGAACTTCAATAATTCACAATAAATAGCCCTTTTGTCAGAAAATTCGAATCTCGTGAGTTTTTATAGGAAATTCAATTCTCTACAACTCTGCAAAAGAAAGTTTTTCCAAATTCCAAACAAAAATTGACCGAAATTCACAAACGGGTGATTTTAGAGGCTATAATCAAATTTCAGTCAATAAATGGGGTCCACCGACATGTTTAACATGTTTTAAACATTTATTGCAACAAAAATACTCTTCCTCCTCGTATACTCATATATCCCACATTCGTTGTAAAAATATTACAATTATTATATTATTAAAATATAATAATATATATATTTAAATGAATTATTTTATCAGAAAAAGATAAAATTTCAATTTTCAACAATTGTCACATTAAAAATTTTCTCCATCTATAAAATCAATATTTTCCTCATCATATGAATCAATAATTAATTATTCACAAATAATATTACAGAATCACAATATTGACAACCAAGCAGTTCCCAGGAAAGAAGGGGCTTTCCAATAAGAATTTCTCCTTACTGGCGCGCAATTAGGTGACCAAACCTTTCCTTAGACAGAACTTTCTAGACATTGCCAATAGTGTTATCTAATAATATTATTCAGATAATATGAATTATTGCTTCGATAATAAAAAATAATGTGTAATGACAATTATTGAAACAACAACAATATAAAATATCAACGCAACAATTATTGAACCAATAAAATAAAATCTTTGAATAAAGAATTATCATAACCATTATTAAGTAGTGCCTTTTTACGTAAAAAGTCAATAATTGGTGCAATACTGCAAAGCTTCTCTTGTGCAACAACGCCAGATTCATCGTGTTTTTAACCACCGGGTATTCCAACAAAGTGTAAATCCAGAACAACTCTGTGTAGTTATTTTTAAATAACTTATATTTGTCGTTTTCTTCCTCTAATCGCTTTACATTATGGGGCCCACACATGGTCATATTGCGTCTTCTGAATATTCTCCGACAATGATTTAATATTCCACGACCAAACGAATATTCCCTCGACAACAATGAATATTTTATAACCACTTGCTTATTTTGAAATATTTAAAGTATTTTACCCATAACTATCCACATTAATCACATCAACCCTTACTATTTCAAAATAATAATTAGAGGAAATTAAATTTCATTTATTAATTATTTGGGGTCTTACAACCTCCCCTCCTTATGAAATTTCGTCCTCGAAATTGACATACGTACCTGGTATTTCGAAAAGGTGAGGATACCTCACTTTCATTTTCGTTTCCAATTCCCAGGTCATTTCTTCTATAGCATGGTTCCTCCACAAAACTTTAACTTGTGGTATGACCTTCGTGCGTAGGACATGCTCCTTCCTATATAAGATCTTGACAGGTACCTCCTCATACGTTAAGTCTTCGTGGCTATCTCATCCGGTTCTAACTCAATAACGTGGTTGGTCTTTCACATATTTACGAAAGTACAGATATGTGAAACACATTATGAACACGAGACATACTTGGAGGTAACGCGAGTCTATAGGCTACATTTCTTACTTCTCGGTCAAAAATTTGAAATGGACCAATAAATCGTGGATTGAGCTTTCCTCTCTTCCCAAATCTTGTAACTCCTTCCATGGAGCAACTCGCAACAATACATGATCCCCTATACTAAATTCCACGTCCTTTCGATGAAGATCCGCATAACTCTTTTGTCGATCTTGTGCCGCTTTGTATCGTTGTCGAATCATTTGGATCTTTTCGGTCATACGTACGTAACTTTCGGGTCCCAACAATGTTGCTTCACCCACCTCATCCCAACATATTGGAGAGCGACACTTTCGTCCATATAATGCTTCAAATGGAGCAACACCTATACTTGCTTGATAACTGTTGTTGTAGGAGAATTCCACCAATGGTAAATACTTATCCCAACTGCCCTTGAAGTCTAGGACACAGAGTCTTAATAAATCTTCAAGAGTTTGAATAGTCCTCTCGATTGTCCGTCCGTTTGAGGATGGTATGCTTGAATCAATCGTAAATCCGTACCCATAGCTTTTTGCAAGCTAACCCAAAATCTTGAAGTGAATCTTGGGTCACGATCCGAAACTATAGATCTTGGCATGCCATACAACCTCACAATCTCATTTACATACATACTAGCAAGACGTTCAAGAGAATAAGTCTCCGTGATCGGCAAGAAATGTGCGAACTTGGTTAATCTATCAACAATAACCCAAATAGCATTTATGCCTTGAGAAACTGTGGGAAGACTCAATATGAAATCCATGGTAATGTGTTCCCACTTCCATTTCGGAATCTCAAGTGGTTGCAATGGTCCTTTAGGCACTTGATGCTCCGCCTTTACACGTTGACAAGTTAAACATGTTGAGATAAACTTTGTAATCTCTCTCTTCATGTTGTTCCACCAAAATGTATGTCAAGATCACGATACATTTTAGTACTTCCGGGATGGATTGCAAATGGTGTATTGTGTGCCTCCATCATGATCTTGTACTTCAAATGAGAATCGTTAGGAACACAAAGTCCGGAGTGGACTCAAGTATTCCTTCTTCATCAATTCTCGCCCTAGGAATAGCACCTTCTTGTACTTTCTTCTTCATATGCATCAACTCCTGCCTTGGGTGGCTTGAGCAACCTTAACTTTTTCTATTAAAGTTGGCTCTATGCATTATACTTGACATCATCGCACTTTTCGTTCTCGCATATGATCTTCTACTCAACGAATTAGACTACCACGTTCGCTTTTCCGGATGGTATTGAATAGTGTGGTCGTAGTCTTTCAATAGGTCGAGCCAACGTCATTGCCCACATGTTGAGTTCTTTTTGAGTGAAGAAATATTTAAGGCTTTTATGGTCTGAATATATCTCCACTTTCTCCCCATATAGATAGTGCCTCCATATCTTTAGCGCAAAAACGACTGCTGCCAACTCTAGATCATGAGTAGGATAATTCCTCTCATACTCTTTAAGTTGTTGTGAGGCATAGGCTATGACTTTCCCATGTTGTGAGAGACACATCCTAACCTTTTGCCCAAGCATCATTTGTAGATAACAAATCCATCCGAACCAGATGGTATTGTTAAAATAGGTGCTGAAATAAGTCTCCTCTTAAGCTCTTGGAAACTCTTCTCGTATTCCTCGCTCCATACGAATTTTATATCTTTCCGAGTCAGCTGAGTTAATGGAGTAGCGATTCAAGAAAACCCTTCCACGAATCTCCGATAATAACCATCTAAGCCCAAAAAGCTACGTTACTTGATCCATCAATTTTGGTTGCTCCCAACTTTGTATTGCTTCAATCTTCGTCAGTCAGCAGATACTCCATGTTTTGACACCACGTGCCCAAGGAATGCTACTTCCTCAAGCCAGAACTCGCATTTCTTCAACTTATCATATAGCTTGTTTTCACGAAGCCTTTGGAGTACCAGCTTCAAATGGTGCTCATGATCTTTACGGCTTTTGGAATATATGAGGATGTCATCAATAAAGACAATAACAAATTGATCCAAATATTCCTTGAATACTCGATTCATCATATCCATGAAAGCCGCAGGAGCATTAGTCAATCCGAAAGACATAACTAAGAATTCATAATGCCCATACCGAATTCTGAAGGCAGTCTTTGGAATATCCTCAGTTCTAATTTTTAGCTGATGATATCCAGAATGAAGATCGATTTTTGAAAAGAATTGTGCTCCTTGCAACTGGTCAAACAATTCATCAATACGAGGTAGAGGATACCTATTCTTGATAGTGACATGGTTCAATTCCCGATAGTCAATACAAAGTCGCATACTCCGTCTTTCTTCTTTACAAATAAAGCAGAGCACCCGAGGAGATGTACTGGGGCCGAATGAAACTCGATGTCCAACAACTCCTGTAGTTGGACCTTTAACTCCACGAAGTTCAATAGGAGCCATTCGATATGGGGTTTTAGAAATGGGCTTTGTACGGTGTTCAAGGTCAATAAAGAATTCAACTTCACGCTACGGGGTAGAACGGGAAGTTCTTCAGGAAATACGTCAGGAAAGTCAATAACAACAGGAATATTATTCAAATTTGATGTGTCTTTATTCAAATCCATAACATGAGTTAAGAAAGCTTGGCATCCATTTTTCAATAAACGAATAGCTTTATGATTAGATATGACAGTGATTGATTTTAATGGTTTAGTTGCTAGAATTCGAACAACAGGTTGTTTAGGAATATGAAAACTAACAACCTTACGAAAACAATCAATTTTGGCATGATGAGTAATTAACCAATCAATCCCTAAAATCACATCAAAAGCAAGTATCTTTAAAGAGATAAGGTCAACAGGTAAGGTGATGGTGCCAACTTGGATCAAACAAGACTTATAAACAGTGGATGTGATGAAAGTTTCTCCTAACTGAGTTTCCACAGATAGGTCAAAGTCTAATTTTTAGAGTCAAATTTAAACGTTGAGCACAAGTAGGAAAGATAAATGAATGGGTAGCACCTACAGTATCAAGTAAGGTATAAACTTCAAAGAATTTATAAATAGCTTACCCGTGATCACCTCGTTTGGGTTCCTCGCATTTTGACCACCACAACAAACGCTTCTTTCGAGAACCGTTGACTTTGACTTTTCTCGGGACGATCTTTTTGAGTCACCGTCCCCCATTGAACTAGGTTTCGCTTCTGAAATCTATAATCTCGGCGATATGTCCTTCCTTTCCATAATTATAGCATACCTTGAACTGTTGTGGGCGCTTTGACCGATATGTCCCTCTTTCCGCATTTATAGCATATGAATCGGTGGTCGTTCTCCTCCCTTGAACCCGATTCTTCTTTGCACTTATCGTCTTCACATGGTCGTTGTTGAATCTCCTCTTTTTAAAATCTCCTCCTGACTCGCTTCTTCTATTTTCATGGCCATGATTACCACCAGAGTGGTTACCATTTTTGTCCGTCTTTTTCTTTCTCCACTGGTTATCGTTGTTTTGTTGACTGCTATCTCCAGTATGATCCTGATTGTGGTACCTCTGTTGACCATACTTGTTATCTCGCTCTAACAATTGAGCCCTGTTAACAACATCTGAATAGAGAGAAAATTTATAAGAGATGAGATACTGACGTATGCCGGGTTTCAAACCTCTCAGAAACATCCGCTTCATACATTCCTCATTCTCCACCAAATGAGGTGCAAACCTGGATAACTCTACAAACTTCGCCTCGTACTGAGACACCGTCATGTTGTTCTGCTCCAGTCTAATAAACTCCACTTCCTTTAGATGACGAACACTTTCAGGAAAGTATTTGTCATTAAATAGTTTCTGAAACGTCTCCCAAGACATGCTGAGAGCAGCTGGATGGGTACACTTCACAGATTCCCACCAGTAGTCTGCCTCACCACGGAACATAAAGGTGGTGAATGGAACCTTCTGTTCCTCCGTGCATCCCAAGACATCAAATATCTTGGTAATTTTCTTGACCCACGTCTCCGCCATGATCGGATCTGGCTTTCCCTTAAATTCTGGTGGTCCCAACTCTTTGAACTGCTTGGCTGTGACAACCCGTGAATTGCTATCATTTCCTCCTGTATTTTGAACACGAGTCTCCCTCGTCTAATTTTGCATGAACTGCAAAAAACTTCTAAACATCCCCTTGTTCATCATCTGCTCAGTGGTGTTGTTCAAAGGACGAACATTGCCAGCCTGTTGCACGTTCTCCTCGTTGGTAAGTACAGGCATCTCCACGGTCTCATTTACTCCACTGTTAACATTCTCGGTTGCCATTCTTAAATACTGCCATAAAACAAGGGTTAATTAAGCAAATCAATATATCACATAATATCCCTATATACTGACCAACTAACAAATAAGCTTATGTAGGACACACTAGCGAAGGATTTACTCGTCTCTCCTCTCCTAGTTCTATTCGCTACATTCTCGCCTCCTGAGAAGAAAAATGGAACAAAAAGGAAAAGGGTGAGCTCAACTAGCCCAGTAAAGAATATTATGACTAAGATAATACAGAACAAATTATCGTTAGTCTTCAACAGGGAAAAATCTAATAGAATACAATAGACAACAAGTTTTAAATTAATACTCATGATGAAAATATTAATTCATAGAAGAGTTACGTGAGAGGATGAAATCTACTAATATCTATGAATTTAACGGTCCATCATCAATATTTTATCCTCAGAACATCAATCAATACATATCCGGAATCATATATTCATCCTTTTTCTACAGTGCGAAAGATATTCATCACTTGGTCATGTTCATCTAAACACTGCTCATCTTTTTTACTACGGGCCAAAGATATTCATCGAAATCATTCATCTTTGTACTACAGCCAAAGATATTCAATAATATCATCATTTAAGACCGAGGATGATGAAAAATATTTTTAAAGAAACGAATCTAGTGAAACAAAATGACAAGGATTAAGAATTAAGGATTCGTACTTTGTTTTATCCATGTCCAAAAATACCTCAAAAATAATCATAGTGGTGTAAAATTCAAGAATGATCAAAATATGGATACAATCAAAGCTAGTATCCAGGATAGATATATTGGACAAAAAGAAGAAATTTCATTTTTCGATGAATAGTCTTGAAAGATTCGTGAATAATGTCGATATCGCGTGAATAAAGTCTTATATCGTGAATAATAGAACTCGACACCAAAAGTTCCAAATTTGATAAAACTTCAGATCAATATTTCAAAGATAATGATATTGAAGAAATAATATCATTACGAAAAAAAATAATATCCCTTACCTCGGAAAGACAAACTTTAACTGGAATATTTGGATAGGCTATAACTTGAACTTTCACCGTAGTATAGCAATACTCAAAGTATACTCAAAATACTCACAAGAATAATTTCGATAATATAGAGAGAAAAACTTGCTTTACGTGTAATTTTCAATTCTAACCTAAGCACCCTATTTATAGGAAAATGCTTAGAACACCAAAGCAGAAAATTTAATATAATAATAATATATATAACAAATTCTCTACGCACACTTTCTAGATTTTGAATTCAGCATTTACATCACATGCTAGGCTTCCCACAAACAAAAAAAATGTTTTTCATTCTTTAAATATTTTAAACTTCCAAAAATCAATTATTTCGTAGCTTCGGAACTTCAATAATTCACAAGAAATAGCCCTTTTGTCAGAAAATTCGAATCTCGCGAATTTTTATAGGAAATTCAATTCTCTACAACTCTGCAGAAGAAAGTTTTTCCAAATTCCAAACAAAAATTGACCGAAATCCACAAACGGGTGATTTTAGAGGCTATAATCAAATTTCAGTCAATAAATGGGGTTCACCGACATGTTTAACATGTTTTAAACATTTATTGCAACAAAAATACTCTTCCTCCTCGTATACTCATATATCCCACATTCGTTGTAAAAATATTACCATTATTATATTATTAAAATATAATAATATATATATTTAAATGAATTATTTTATCAGAAAAAGATAAAATTTCAATTTTCAACAATTGTCACATTAAAATTTTCTCCATCTATAAAATCAATATTTTCCTCATCATATGAATCAATAATTAATTATTCACAAATAATATTACAGAATCACAATATTGACAACCAGCAGCCTCAGGTTCGAGAAGAGGGGGCTTTCCAATAAGAATTTCTCCTTCTTGGCCAAGATTAGGTGACCAAACCTCTCCTTAGATGAAACTTTCTAGACATTGCCAATAGTGTTATCTAATAATATTATTCAGATAATATGAATTATTGCTTCGATAATGAAAAATACTTGTGTAATGACAATTATTGAAACAACAAAGAATATAAAATATCAACGCAACAATTATTGAACCAATAAAATAAAATCTTCGAATAAGAATTATCAGTAACCATTATTGAGTAGTGCCTTCTTACGTAAGAGTTAATAATTGGTGCAATACTGCAAAGCTCTTCGTTGTCAACAATGCGTATTCTTGTGTTTTAACCACCGGGTATTCCAACAATTAAATGGCGAATAACTACGCCAAGTTATTTTTAAACAACTTATATTTGTCGTTTTTCTTCCTCCAATCGCTTTCAGTTATGGGGCCCACACATGGTCGCTACTGTCAAATCGACGAATATTCCCACAGCAAGCATTTAATATTCCACGACCAAACGAATATTCCCCGACAACAATGAATATTTTATAATCACTTGCTTATTTTGAAATATTTGCGTATTTTACCGATAACTATCCACATTAATCACATCAACCCTTACTATGTCAAAATAATAATTAGAGGAAATTAAATTTCATTTATTAATTATTTGGGGTCTTACATTGATACCCTGGCAATCTTTACCCAGCCCTTGTCCCGGTTTATGACCCGATGACATCATTTCTTGGGTAGCCGACATTACCTCGGCAGAAATCTTGGGTTCGGGTAATGGCATTCCAATAGCATGGTATTGGGTATTTCTTACTTCCAAGGCATGGAAGCTGACCGGTTCAACATCTGCATTTGCATTGATGAACGGCATGTCCCCGTGTTGAGGATACTCTAGTTCAGCGTTGACTGTGACCATGTTATTGTTGATAATGTATTTCAATTGTTGGTGAAGAGTGGAGGGGACTGCCCCTGCCATATGAATCCATGGTCGTCCCAAGAGCAGGTTGTTTCCCGAATCTATCTTGAGCATATGGAAAGATACGCAGAATGTGTGAGGACCAATTTCGATTGACAACTCAATTAATCCAACCAAATTTCGGCGGGCTCCATCAAAAGCTTTGATGATAGTATGGCTACTCCGAATTCGGTTGAGATTGATATTCATCTTCACCAAGGTAGCGTATGGACAGATATTTAGAGATGAACCTCCATCTATCAAGACTTCAGCTAGCATGTATCCGGAGGACAAGACCGCAATGTGTAACGGCTTGCAATAACCGGTCCCCTCGGGAGGTATATCATCATCGGTGAAGGATATCACATTGTTGTTGAAAATGTGATCAACCAGATGTTGAAATTTTTCCGTATCCACTAATGTTGGTAGATAGGCTTCTTCTAAAACCTTCAACAAGACCTTCCGGCGATTTTTGGAGGTTAGGGCCAAGTCAAAAATTGATATTTGTTGTGGAGCTTCTTTCAAGCTTAAAACCACCGTGGCTTCGTTATGACCCATAGTGCGGAGGAATTTTTCAATTTTCTACATGGGTATTTTCCCCTTTGATTTGATGGTAGGCTTCATCACCCGTTGGGGAAGATACATTGGAATTTCCTTCGACACTGTAGCAGTTGTATGTGAGGTGGATCCTTCACCTTCTCCATAATTCCATAGAACTTTGCGCAAGCTAACAATAGGATATTGTGCTCTGCACAGCAAGTTGATTGGCTCGGGAGCGGCCACTTTCAAAGGATTGTTGCTTCCCTTGAGTTGAATTATTGGCATTGTGAGTGATTTGTTAACCCCATCATTTTCAGTGGATATGACTGCTACCACACTCTTCCACTTAGTAGGGCCTGAATTCTCACTTGCACGTAACACAATATCGTCATCTGCTAAGTGCAGGACACCACTGTCAATTAGATTTTGGATAAGGTGGCGGAGTGCCCAGCATTCTTCTGTGTTGTGACCGCGAGACTGGGAGTGATATTGGCATACTCCATTAGAGTTGTACCGTCCTGAACGGGGGTTGATTGGAGGTAGAAGGGAACTAATCCTTCCTTTATTGATTAACATATGAAGAATTTCCTCCATAGGTTGGCCTAAATAGGTGAATTCCCTTTTGTTGGCAAAATCCCGATGGGCTTTGGCATTTGCTCTCTTTATCACTTTGTCTTCCAGTATTTTATTTTTTGAAAGTGACGAGGGAATATTCATGACAAGAGGTAGGAGACTGGCATGCTCCTGGCTGATTAATTGACGTGTAACTTGATGCTGATATGTCACCAGTTCCGCCAATTGCTCAATTTGCTTGCATAGAGCTTTCATCTTTCGTTCCATTGTGAACTGGAACTTGGCATAATTCCATCTGTCATCACCGTCTTTGAGGGTTTGGGAGGATTCACAGCTAAAATTGGAACTCTGTCCGTTGCTCCAATTGATCATGTTGACCTCTTCTTCTTTATGTTGAGGAAGAGGGTTGTCTTGAACGTGAGGTTGATCTGGTTTGGTGACCACGATCTCCCCGTTGTCTATCAGGTCCTAGATCTTATGTTTCAAGGCCCAACAATCCTGAGTATCATGTCCAGGTGCCCCGGCATGATAAGCACATTTTCGAGCAGCATTGAAACCCCGTCCATTAGGGCTGGCTGGTGGAAGAAGATGTGTAATTTTCTTCTATGTTGTCAGAAAAGTGAGAATGTTCTTGAGGGTATCCCCTAAGGGTGTAAACACTCAAAGGCGTTTGACATCTCCACCTTTTGGTATTAGAGGGTTTACAGACTGTGCTTTAAAGGGAGTGTAGTTTCTCCTTTGAATAGGCATGTTCTGATTGCCTTTTTGCCCATGTAGTATCAGGGAAACATCTTCCTCTTTCTTTTTATGGACCCTCCGGGGGTTGTTCCCATAATTTCCGGATTAGATGTGATCAGCAACAGCTTTGAGTGCAGCTAGGTCTTGAATTTTTCTGGACTTCAATCCCATCTCAGCCATCTCCCCATGTTTGACCATTTCAGAAAATGGTTTGCCGATCTTAACTAAAACTCTCTCATAGAACGGAGCTTCTTGTATGTCTATGAAAGTCATGACCATTTCGATTCTCATGGAAGGACTAACTTGGGCGTACCAGCATCTCCACCTTTGAGCATACTCTCTGAAAGACTCGTTAGATCTTCTTTTCGATCTTGGTAATTTGATACCGATCAGAGCCATCCGAGAGACCGAAAGTCAGTATTGAGTGAGGAAAGCATGTGTTAGCTCTTCCTAGCTATGGATCCTAGAGTTGTCTAATCTTGTGTACCACGAACGGGCTTCTCCAGTTAGACTTTTTTTGGAATAATTTCATTCTAAGCTTTTCGTCCTCTGCATAAGATCCAAGTTCTCCAATAAACACCTTTAAATGTGTGTAAGGATCTCCTAACCCGTCATATTTTTCAAAGTCAGGAGTTTTAAACTTTTCTGGATAATGAACACCAGGAAAAATTCAAAGATCAGCATATGAAACACTCCCGTGTGTTCCAATTCCTTTGATAGCACGAAGGGTCTCTTCCATTTGGAGGACTTTCTTTTTGATGTCACCAGTGTCTAGATCTTTAGTGGGATGGGCAGCATCATGAGTTTTGTTGGTCGTATCCAACTGCAGTTCAGGTATTGTAATAACCTGGGTTCCCCCTTGTGTGGAGGATTCATCATGTATGGGTATTTTTGGACCCTGATTGGACTGGTGTAGTTCTTGAGTAGAACAGCCAAATCTGTAATTTGTTTGCTTAATCCATCGAATTCTTTGCGAGAAACTGGATTAAGTTCATGCCGTCGTATGATACATACATGATTGACTATAGGCTGTTGCCTTTTGGACTTTCGACCGGGTAGTAGGTCCGATTGGTTCCCTACGAAAGACTTGCATAGTTTAGTCTTTAGGGAAAGTGTGTAAATAATATGCTATGTGATGTGTCTATTTTAGGAATTTTATCCTGCACAACGGATATCAGCTGTTTGTAGCATGTTAATTAAAATATGTATGTGTACACATTTCTTCATATTTCTCATTACATGGAGATATATATGGAATGAAATTACAAGTAATTGTGTTTACAAGTAATTGAAATGAGAGAATATGAAGAGACTTTCCTCCGTTTTGGGTTTATCAGAGGCTGACCTATCTTAGGTTACTCTCGCGGCTTTTTGGCATGAAGGTTCCCAAATCATCGCAATCTACTTGACGGGAAGTTAATCCGGTCTTTCAACTAGAGCAAATTTGGGTGGTGCCTTTCCTGAGCCTCGGAGAATTAGTCTTCTCACGAGTCCAGTAATCAAACACCGACGGGATAGCCTCCTGGTGGAGGGACCACACAACATACATTCACATACATCGCGTCTCACCGTATGAAAATGATGACATGTGCGAAGCACTAATATCACAATCAGATATGGTGCGAAGCACTAATATCACAAGCAGTTATGGTGCGAAGCACTAAGTGCAATAAAGAAATGCATTCATACACATTCATCAAATGTAAATGAAACATCCACACACAAGCAGATAACAGTTTTGAAAAGATTGTAATAGCGTCTTAAGTCCTCTTACTGGAGTCGCCACCTGTCGACGTTGGGATTTTTGGATGTCCCTTTCCATTACTTGTTCTTTGGTGTTCTCATTTTAGGTGAGATTTGTTTGAAAAAACAAGTGAAAAAGGTCCGACATGTATAATGTCGACGATGGGACTGTTAAGAGTCGCCAGTTGGTTTTTTAAATGGTTGTACCAACACAATCGAGAAAAGGTTTGCACATTGACCCAATGATGTGACATTGCTATACGGGTCGGTGAAACCAAGATTCATTAGGGTTCGGGGACTTGGTTATGCGGAGGGAAGGTGTTAGGCACCCCCCGACATCCGTGTTACCACGGTGACCGCCTCTTTTCAAGAAACTATTATCTGAATGTGTGTGTGGGTGGGTCAATGTGCTGTTATTTGAAAGTAGTGCGAGGCCTCGTTCGTACCTATATACACAGGGTTTGAATTTATGTAAAAATTCAATTTTAAGCAAGATATGGTAGTGATGTTTTATAAAAGAGGTTTTTCAAACCCTGATGCTCAATAGTAATTGAGACCTTTTACACTCCCATTTTATTAAGTGTTCGGCTTGATTGATTTTATTTGACAGATGTTAGGCATCCGTACGAAAATAATGTACAAAATAATGTCAACTTCCTCGTGGGTATGGAAACCATCTCGAGAAAATTCGCACAACGCAGAATAATTTACAAGTCGCTTCTATTCGAAAATGTCCATCACGGAACCGAATATAGATCCAATGGGATGAATCTGTGATCACATGATTCCTAAAGCATGTATCAATCGTAATTTGTATTAAAGCAATAAGGTATATATATAAAAAGTCAGAAATATATATATACTGGTCATGATCACCAACCACGAAGCACCTCCATGAGGGATCGAAATGTAAATAAAGTCAGAAAAGCTATCAACATACCACGAGGAAAATCCAAAGGGATTATACGTAAATAAAGTCAGAATACAATCAACCACCACGAAGGAGACTCAAAGTGGGATAAAATGTAAATAAAGTCAGATAAAGCGATCAACCGCCACGTAAGTAAACTCCAGCGTGACAAAACGTAAAGAAAGTCAGAAAAGCGATCAACCACCACGAAAGCAAACTCGGTGGGACGAAATATATATATATATATATATATATATATATATATATATATATATATATATATATAATTAAAGCGAAGAACGCACTTCTGATATAAAATCCAGGCTCATCGAACAGAGTCCGACACACAGTTAATATATATAAATGTATATATATATTAAAGCAGTAAACGCATCGGATATAAAATCCAGGCTCATCGAACAAAGTCCGACACACAGTTAATATATATAAGTGTATATATATATTAAAACAGTAAACGCACCGGATATAAATCCAGTCTCATCGAATAGAGTCCGACACAGAGTTAATATATATAAATGTATATATATATATATATATATTAAAGCAGTAAACGCACCAGACCGAAGTCTAGGCTCATCGAACAAAGTTCGACACACACACACACACACACACACACACACACACACACACATATATATATATATATATATATATATATTAAAGCAAATAAACACTCCAGACTGAAGTCTAGGCTCAATCGAGGCATAACTCGATAATGTTAATCAATATATATATATATATATATATATATACATATATATACAGACTGAAATGAAACCATGGACCGAAGCCCGGGCAAAAGCAAGCAACACGACTCTCAACGTGTAGAAGGGTTTGTGTAGAGATGAAGAGAAAGACTCTAAAGTGTGTGAGAAGGCTTACAACTGACTGCCAAAAAAGATTTCTATATCTTTAGAGTGGGTAAACACTGGCTTTTGTAGGTACAAAAGTAGCTATATATGAGCTCACATGTATTTAAAAGGGGAAAATACATTGCATGGGGTAAGTGCAGAGCAAATTGGGCAGGGCTTCCTCGCCGTTTTCTCTTGCAAAATGGGTAGGCCAAGCCCTTTATTTATAGACGAAGTAACCGTAGGTGTACCTACGGCTGAGCCGCAGGTGTACCAGAGGCAACCCGAGTGGGCCCGGGTTTTTCGGGTCGGGTCGTCATGTAGTACGTGCACTCCGGGCATCCGTTTGAGGTATACAGGACCTATTTCGGACCTCCGTTGTCGAGAGTTGTACAATGGCATGAGATCAGAGTTTGTACGAAGTCATTGAAGATGGGACGATGCCCTCCGATCTTCAAGCTTCACCTCCTATCCGTTACCCCGCACAATAATCACTCAGGATTGGTTAGTCTTGTGGGACATCGTTGTGTAGAGATGTTTAGACGACGTGGCATGGCATTGCGTTGGCTAGATGACGATGTTTCCCCTCACCGGTGTTATCTTCAGATTGGGCTGATAAAGCAGACGTTACGCAGGCTTCGCTGAGAATGGACTGCTACAATTGTTAAAGGTCCTCATTGTCATCTTTGAGGTGTGTCTGTCCTTCCGGTGTTATCACCGGGTTTGTACAGGGTATCTCATTGTGAGCATCGAGATTGAAGCTGGTCGCATTTAAAACAAGCATTTCTGGGGTTATCGCCGAAACTGCATTCCTTGGGGTTATCACCAAGGTTGGTGGCTATTCCCATGGTTGGGACTAAGACTGGATACCTCGGGGTTATCTCCGAGATTAATCGGTCTTCTCCTGTGTGTTCCAGATTGGATCCGGGCGCCTCGGGGTTATATCAGAGGTTGGATTGTTACTCCCAGTTGCGATTCGGGGTTGATCTTTGAACTTCCTAGAGTATCCTGATGGATATGGATTGCTTTCGTGGTTCCTCTTAAAGATGAATCATCCTCCCGCAATGTTAGTTGATGATGTCTGAGAAAATTTTGAGTGTCTACAACGATACTTTTAGAAAAACATATGAACCTACTTCAAACTCCCTCTTCTCTCGATGAGGATCTGCATACTTCCATCGTCTATCTTGAGCTGCTACTAATCGAGCTCTTATCAGCTTCACCATGTCTGCCGTTTGTTGTACCATCTCAGGTCCCAACATTCGACGTTCACCTACTTCATCCCAACAAAGTGGTGTTCTGCACTTCTTTCCATACAATGCTTTATAAGGCAGCATGCCTATACTAGCGTGAAAACTATTGTGGTAAGAGAATTCTACCAAAGGTAGATACTCGTCCCAACTCCCCTTGAAATCCATAACGCATGATCTTAACATATCTTCTAGCATTTGAATCGTTCGTTCACTTTGCCCATCCGTCTGTGGATGATACGCCGTACTCAGTCTCAAATGCGTTCCCATTTGTTCTTGCAAACTCCTCCAAAAGTTCGACCTGAATCGTGGATCACGATCGGACACAATCGAAATAGGTACTCCATGTCTAGAAATGACTTCCTTGACATAAAGCTTAGCTAACTGCTCTAGGTTATACCTAACTCCTATTGGTAGAAAATGAGACGATTTAGTTAATCGATCCACTATTACCCAAATAGCGTCGTACCCCTTTCTCGTTGTTGGAAGTCCCACCACAAAGTCCATGGTGATATGCTCTCATTTCCACCCCGAAATCTCCAGTGGTTGTATCAATCCACTCGGCCTTTGGTCTTCAGCCTTAACTTTCTGACAAGTTAAGCACTTACTAACGTATTCTGTAATCTCCCTCTTCATGTTCGGCCACCAAAAGTTCTGACGAAGGTCTTCATACATCTTAATACTACCAGGATGTATCGAGTACCTCGAACTATGGGCCTCACACATAATCTCTTCTTTCAACTCAGAATTATTTGGAACCCAAATTCTTCCTTCAAAACGAAGTAAACCTTCTTTATCAAGGTTATACTTAGTCTTCACATCATCCTTCATTATCTTTTTCACACGCTCGCATTCTTCAGTACTTATCTGTACTTCCTTAACCCGTTCCACTATCGTTGGTCGAGTCTCTATTGAGAATAACATCTCGGTTGTTTCACTTGGCAACTTAACTTCTAATTCCATCTTTGCCATCTCTGTTATTAACTCATTCTTAGTCATTAACATTGATAACTTTTCTCTACCCTTCTAACTTAACGCGTTGGCTACTACATTTGCCTTCCCCAGATGATATAAGATATCACAATCATAATCTTTTATCAACTCTAACCACCTTATCTGCCTCATATTCAAATCCTTATGTGTGAAGATATATTTCAGACTTTTATGGTCTGTGTATATCTCACACTTCTCCCCGTATAAATAATGTCTCCATATTTTTAAAGCAAACACTACCGCTGCCAATTCTAGGTCATGAGTAGGATAGACCTTCTCATAATCCTTTAACTGACGTGACGCATACGTAATGACCTTGCCATGCTGCATAAGCACGCAACCTAGTCCTCTATGCGAAGCATCACTATAAACTACAAAATTCCCCGTATCATCTGGTAAAGATAATACAGGTGCCTCACTCAACCTCCTTTTCAGTTCCTGAAAACTATGCTCATACTTTTCTGTCCATACATACTTCACCGACTTCCCTTGTCGATTCACAATCCAGAGTAGCTAATTTAGAAAAGTCCTGAATGAACCTTCTATAGTATCCCGCTAACCCCAGAAAACTCCTAACTTCGGTTGGCATTTTTGGTTGCTCTCACTCATTCACCGCTTCCACCTTCGCTGGATCTACGGATATGCCATCTTTGTCTATCACATGTCTGAGAAACTGCACTCGTTCGAGCCAAAATTCACACTTAGTGAATTTCGCATATAATTTCTCCCTCCGTAGTGTTTCCAACACTATTCTTAGATGTTCAGCATGATCTTCTGGCGTCTTAGAATAGACTAGAATATCATCAATGAACACTACGACGAACTTGTCCAAATACTGTTTGAACACTCTATTCATCATATCCATGAATGCGGCTGGCGCATTCGTCAACCCAAACGACATAACCAAAAACTCGTAATGCCCATAACGAGTTCTGAACGCCGTCTTAGGTATATCTTCCTTCCTCACTTTCAGTTGATGATACCTCGTGCGCAAATCTATCTTAGAAAAATACTTTGCCACTTTCAACTGATCAAATAGATCATCGATCCTAGGCAACGGGTATTTATTCTTAATCGTTAACTTGTTCAACTCTCGATAGTCGATACAAAGTCGTAACGATCCGTCCTTTTTCTTTACAAACAATACCGGTGCTTCCGACGGAGACATACTCGGTTGAATGTACTTTCTATCTAATACTTCCTGTAACTGAACCATTAATTCCTTCATCTCAACTGGCGACATCCTATATGGTGCCTTTGAAACTGGTGCCGTACCCGGCAACACATCAATCACAAATTCGACATCCCTATCTAGCGGAATACCGGGTAACTCCTCTGGAAACACATCCGCAAATTCTTGAACTACCGCTATCTGTTCCCATGATGTTCCCACTCTTTGGGTATCCACCACATGACAAAAATAACCCTTACACCCCTTCTTCAGCATCTTCCTAGCTTGTGTCATGGTTAGTCAACAAGAACGTCCTGATGATTTATTACCATAAAAAACCACCTCAGGTTTCTTAGAAAGCCTTAGATTTACACTCTTTCTATGACAATCTATTATCGCTCTATGGTTAATTAACCAATCCATAATGAGAATCACATCGAATTCCCTTAACCTTATCGGTAAAAGATCTACCGATAATCTATTACCCTTGATATCTACGAAACAATTCCTATGAATGTGTTTAATGAGAATTATCTCCTCGTTTGCTACCTTAACGTCTAAAGGTATTTCTAACTTTTCAAGATTTAATCTCAATTTCTTAGCAAATCCATATGCTATAAAAGAATAAGTAGCACCCGAGTCAAATAACACGTAAGCATTTATTTCATTAACCGGAATGATACCTGCTACTACATCCTTTGATGCAATTGCATCTTGGACCGTCATATTAAACATTCGGGCTGAGGGTCTACCCAATGATGGTGTTAGTCCAGTAATGGCCAAATTGCCACTACCAGAACCTTTACTACCCTCCGTCCCTTTCTTCGGGCAATTTCTTGCCATGTGGTCCACCGACCCACAAACAAAACATCCCCGACTTTTCTTAGGATTAGGACAGTTGGGAGATATATGACCCTCCTACCCACAGTTATAACAACCAGTCTTCCCCTTCAGACAGACTTCCAGATGAGTCTTACCGCATGTCTTGCATGCCTCCATCCTACGTTTAGGATCCCCTTGTTTCACCCCAGTATTCTCAGGGTTAAAATTCTTCCTCTTAGGCACATTGCCACTACCGCTGGCAACCTCTGCCTTATTTCCTCCCTCTCCCTTACTCTTATTCTTTATATCCTTGTGGTATTGGTTTAATGCCTCACTACCACCCTCCGCTATTATCGCCTTTTCCAGAATGGTCCCGTAGGAAGCACTCTAAAAAACCAATATCCTACTATAGAACTAGGGTTTTAGGCCCTTCTCAAACCTACGAGCCTTCCTCTCCTCCGTGTTCACTTGGTGTGGAGCAAACCTTACCAATTCATTGAATTTGGCCGCGTATTGGGGAACAGTCATGTCCCCCTGCTTAAGTTCTAGGAACTTAATCTCCATTCTCCCTTGCATGCTAGTAGGGAAGTAGTTCTTAAAGAGTACCGTCTGAAACGGTTCCCATGTAATAGCTTCCACTCCAGCCCCACCCCGGTGAGCCTCCCGCCAGTAGTTGGCTTCCCCCTTCATCATATAGGTCGCAAAAGAAGTCTTTTGAGCCTCAGATACGTTGTAATAACAAACTCCTTCTCTATTTCCTTGACCCATGTTTGGGCCTCTATTGGGTCCGTCGTTCCCTTAAATTTGGGTGGACCTACACTCTTAAATTCCTTAAAGGTAGTTGTTTGGGCTACCCTAGGTCCTGCGGGTGCTCTACCCCCAGCTTGGTTAAATGCAGCCATTAATAAATTAACGAACTCTTGCATTGGGTTATTAGGACCCCCCCTCGTTATCATTATGCGATTCCGCCTCTTGGTTACGTTGCCTTCTTCTTGGCGGCATTTCTGATTAAATAAATAAAGTTCCGTTATTACTTATTTGCTTATTTCTTTATTAGTCGTCAAACAACTGAACAATAACTCATAAACAACAAAGCAATTTAAAATTAAAACTTCCTTATATTAAAATGCTTCTTTATAGATCAAAACTATTTACAAGTTGCTTTCCATAGCCTAAAAGCTATTACATATTGGGATTTACAAAAAGACTACCCTTTAATTATACAAAAGAGGGTTTTACGTCACTACACAAAAGTATGTACCATACTACTCCTAATACTGCCTAACAGCCTTCTCATGCTTTTCGTTCGCCAGAATCGACATAATATCTCGACTTATAGTATGTCGAGTCTGTCCCGACTCAATAGAATAACAAGCTATCTTAAGCTTGAAATCCTCGTCTTGCACTTGTCATTTATATATGACATTCGTATATCTTCTTACGTCTTTTTCTACCGATTCTTTACGAAGTTCTACGACCTCGTTCTTATAGTCCCTAGCCTTGTCGATCATGAGCACTTTCTCATCATGCTCTATCTCATAGTCCGACTCTGCAGACTCCTTCGCCCCCACGAGATCGATGATCTCTTCCTTCCAGTCTTTGCACCATATTGTGGATTGCATTCTACTGGTCAAGCACTGAGAGGTACATTTCCCTCATAGTCTCTGTAGGTGTCGACTCTAGGGCAGGCATCACCGTAATAATCGATGTCACCTCCATGTCATCCTCCACATCTATCATCATATTCAGATATGATCTTATTCCTATGGTCTCCTCAGAATAGTCCTCCTCCGAGTAATATTCCTCGGGCTCTGACTCTTCTAGAATCACTACAGGTATGTCCACTATAGGCACAAGTATTGTCTCAACTCGGTTCACGGACTCCTCGCTGATCACATGTATATCCCTATACATCATGCTATCGACCGACATCTACAATCACACATAACAAATTGATTAGTACATAATACACAATAATATAAGCACAAATCACATTTAATCCATTTAGGGTTACTTTCCATCTTTTAAATCTTTCGGTGAGTTTTCTCAATACCTTATTAACTCATTAGACTCGAGTTACTTTCTTTGGTCTCTTCCTTTCCTAACGAGGTTATTAGCCTAAGGTTCTTCCCCCCTTAATTTTTATAACCTAATGCTTTGATACCAACCTGTGACGCCCCCAAATCCGGGTATCTTCCAACCTAACAGATGGTTCTCCACGATACTACAATCCATACGATCATTCCATTGAGATAACAACAAAATGAGTGTAATTACTATCTTTATATTACATTTGTAATAAATCCTTTCTCAGGTTCATTAACCGAATACATTCGTTGTTCTTCATAAGTATATTACATATAAATACACTAATCTATTATAGGACGATTAATTATCCATCTTAGCCTTGCCTTTATCTCTCTTAGAACTCTCAGTTCGTTCGACTTTAGCTGCAAACATATGGTTCAAGCAAAAATGAGCATGAGTAGCTCAGCAAGTCTTAACAAAGAATCATATGAATATCATATTAACAATTACATGCTTTATTTCCATATCTGAACAATTATCTACGAAGCATTATGAAACATTTGACTAGTACTTCTCATGTCATAATAACAATTCCAAAGTATATATAATAGCTTAGGAATGATGAACCGGTCAATAGACCATGAACATACTCTTTTCGTTTTCATACTTGAAAAGGATATCCGGCACTAAGGCCATCCACCTGTCTTTACTTACGAGCACTTCTACAAATCACATTTAATCCATTTAGGGTTACTTTCCATCTGTAAAATCTTTTGGTACTAAGTTTCCTCAATACCTTATTAACTCATTTGACTCGAGTTAGTTTTCTTCAGACTCTTCCATTCCTACGAGGTTATTAGCCTAAGGTTCTTCCCCCATTAAGTTTTATAACCTAATGCTTTGATACCAACCTGTGACGCCCCCAAATCCGGGTATCTTCCAACCCGACAGATGGTGCTCCACTATACTACATTTCATACAATCATTCCATTGAAATAACAACAAAATGAGTGTAATTACTATCTTTGTATTATATCTGAATAAATCCTTTCCTAGGTTCATAACCGAATACATTCGTTGTTCTTCATAAGTATATTACATACAAATATACTAGTCTATTACAGGACGATTAATTGTCCATCTTAGCCTTGCCTTTATCTCTCATAGAACTCTCAGTTCGTTCGGTTTTAGCTGCAAACATATGGTTCAATCAAGAATGAGCATAACTAGCTAAGCAAGTCTTAACAACGAAACATATGAATATCACATCAATAAGTACATGTTTTATATCAATATCAGAATAATTATCTACAAAGCATTCTGAATCATTTGACTAATACTTCTACTACAACAATTCCAGAGCATATATAATAGCTTAGGAATGATGAACCGGTCAATAGACCATGAACATGATTTTTTCGTTTTCATACTTGAAAAGGATATCCGGCGCTAAGGCCATCCACCCGTCTTTACTTGCGAGCACTTCTAGGTGATCAGCCTATTGTACTCTATGTTGATCAACACTCTTACATTAAACGTATTTATGTTTAACATTTGGCAACCTCGCGTGCCCATCAAATAATCAATGAAAATACTTTTGTTTGTTCATAGACAAACTTACCTTCTCATCCGTACCAAATACATGGCATAGGATAGCGTTAACAGTTCTATATCAATAGACTTATAAACAATTCAATCTATCCTTCAATACTTGTCTAGCCCGGATAAAACAGGCATCGACTCTTTTCTATTTACCATTCATGCATTGTATATCATGTATTACGTAAAAACATGACTAACACGAAGGTCAGACAAGAGTTAAGAATGACTTGCCTTTAAGCGTCTTCGAACTTACAATTCAACTATTCTCGGTCGTTACAAGATCTACATGATACATTCACATAGTACACTGTAATTAGTTATCACATAAACTATCTTTACGGTTCTAACCAACTTCTTTCTCTTCTATAGCTTACTTGTTTTAACTTCGTTATTAAAGTCGATTCGACTTTCTATACTTCTTTACGTTTCATTAATGTTCTTACGTCCTTAGCCGACATTCGATCATTAATGGTTAACTACCAATGTTGAACGTCATTCACGGTTCACTCATTACGTGTTTGTGTTCTTCGTTTAATTACTATTAAACCTTACTAGATCTTCTTACATTAACACCTTACAAGTGAGTTAAGGTAAGTCTTATAATGTACATTAAGTACTTTCAATATCTTAAAGTCTTCATTCAAAATGGAACAAACACTAACTTGGTCAACCTTTTTCTACTGGCGGCGCTGCGGCGCGACATCCTGTGCATTCTAGTAGCGTTGCGGCACCACTCTCCAGAGGTTTTTCCCGGACTTAGCGCTGCGGCGCGAGTCCATGTAAAAACTCTGGTATTGGCCTTGAGTCTCCAGACCTTTTATTTTCTCCTACCATAATCAAGGCCTGTAAGCATGACGAGATAACACGGGGTTTGGCTGCTGCGGCTGAAACTCGTGCACCGATTAACCAAAATAGTTTGGTTTCTTAACGAAACTCCCGGCTTCCTAATTTGTTTGTTTTACATCCGAATTGACCCATTCGAATTCCTACAAGTTAGGAATTACATCATTTACGTGTTCATATAAGAATTTCATATTTCCGAATTCGTTAACTCGGAATTCACCTTTAAGTTCATTTTTGAGCGTTCGTTTAACGTTTTCGTCCGTTCAGTACTCGTTTTCTTCGTTATAAGTCAGAATGCGACGATTCTTTCGCCAACGACTCTTAATTACTTTATCTCATGTGTTGACATTGGAAACCAACGTTTTCAAGTCATACGACAACTTTTGACCTTTAATCTGGACTTTATATGTTTTCGACGTTTAACGTCTATTTCCGTACAATTTGCCATAACCTCATTACTAATGTTCTCTAAGCCAAATCACATGGAATACTCCATGGACTTCATATCTACATCCTAATTAATCAAGATGCACATATCTTTGCTACAACGATTTCCAAAATGTTAAATTATAACTAAGTTAACTTTCAAGACTTTCTATGGTTTTTACTCACATAACCACTTACGATTTCTTATTTGGTCTTGACTTATAGATATTGAATCTATGGTAGGTCACTCTCATTCCACCCTACAAGCTATACCCCACCCATTTATGATTCTCCATGATAAAAGAAAACCAAAAGAGATGGAATTAGAATTGAAGAGTATTACCTTAAGAACTCTTAGTGTTCTTGTTGAACTTCTAATGTAAAAGCTTCAAGGTAGAAGAATGGTTTAAGTCTAGCTCTCTTTCTCTCTCAAATATGTTGGACAAACTTTGTAAAACAACCAAATGGCCAACATAAGCCTTATATTTATAGAAAACCACATAAGGGGCAAAATAGTCCAATTCCCCACCTCCTCACTTATTTACCACTTTGTCACCAAGTAAAGTACTTGGTGACCAAGTGTTAATCTTGCCTTTCACACCAAGTGGTCGGCCCACCTTGCCCATGGGTTATCCCCATGGGTTGCCCCACGGGTTTTACCCATCCCTTGACCCGCCGGTTCGACCCACGGTTTAATTCTTTGGATTGGGCTTGACATTAATTAACATTGGGCTTTAACTAATCTAATATTGGGCCTTAACTTGGGCTTGTATACTTAATTCATTGGGCTTGTTTATTAATCCAAGTCCAATTGGATTGGATAAAATCCTTAACTCATACTCTAATAATACTACTCGTATTGTACGCGTATTACTCACGTATTCTCTTTATATAATACTCATATAATAATCGTATTATACGTCATACTATTCTTTATATCATACTTGTATACATACTAGTATAATACTCATATCTCATACGTATAATATTAAAACGACTATACGCCTTACATTTCCCTTTCAGAAACCTCTTTCACAAACCCTTAGGTTTTAAGTCCGCAGGCAAAAACTTCGTTTGCCATAACGAAAATATTATTGGATATTCCATAATATCGTCATATTCTTACATTACGCGTTTCTCAAAATTTCAAACCCTAGCTCCGAACGACATCGGATGAATAGTGTTTTTTCGCAAATAATCTCAGAAAACCTTGGTTCTCGTCTTGATAATTCACAACAATTAATTATAGCACAAAGCCAGAATACTGACCACATCCACACATTCTAGGTCATAGAATGACCTTCGAACATCTTACTCACATAATAACTCAATTAAATTCATTTAATCCACATAATCAAATAAAAATTTAATTAATTCAAAATTCAAAATTCTCGGGCGTTACAAATCCAACATTTTTTCAAAAATCAAAAGTACAACCATCGGTACAAAGTTAATAAATCTCGAAAGTCTATCATAGCTAGTAGATTTAGAACATCCAGGCATCCATCAACTTTAATCTCTACTCCATTACTTCATTACTTAACCATTCTATCAATCTTCAACTTCATCAATGCTCTCTATACTATAACTATTTTTTACCCAATATAGTTCATCAAACTTACCACACTTTGGAAATCCAGGAACTTGCCATAATAATAGGAGTTTAAGAACTTGTCCTAGTCAGACCATAGGCGTCCATTCGCTAAGGGGTTCAAAACATACCATATTATTATGAGTCACGAACTTACCATATACGTTAAATGAGAAAAGAATCACCTTTTTGCCACATATGGATTGATAGCACGACACCAACATTCTAATGATTATCAATGTGATAAACTGAGTGCAAGAACAAAACCCTCGCCCATACAAAGATTTGTATAACTCAGCCATCACATGAGTCTTCAATTGAAATCCCACCTAACTTTATCTTACTCTAAACTTGCTCTTTGCTCAATACGAATTCCTCGTATCACATTATCTATAACTCCTTGTGAGTTTATCTCATACTATATCATAGTACATTATCTTTATAGCATCAAGCTATAATTATTCAAACATTACCGACCATCTTTCTTTTATAACTTAAACTAATCACGTCGTGATCTTATTCTATAATCATCTCCCTTATAATTTTTTTCTTAACTCGTGATCTTTTTTTTTTACGATCCTCTTTCTTTCCTATATCATCATTTATGATTTCATTTATGCTTTTAATCGTACAGACTTTGTATATTCATCATTATTCATTATCTTGGCTATTGGAGTTAGGGTAACTCCCATTTCTTATCTTTATATCTCTTCAAGATTCTTCTTTGAATTTTCTTATTTATATAACAATTCTTCCTTTAAGAATTTCTAACTTCATTTACATTGCTCAACATTTCATTCGAGTTCCACATTTTCATCATACGTATCAATTTTCTAAACTTGGTACACATTGAGTCTCTAACAGTTTCAATATGGTACACTGACTAGTTTCCCACAAAAAACCAACAAACTAGGTTCCGAGTTACTAGTTCGTATATACCTCCACTCTATGATGGAATCGTTTAGCCTAGATACCATACATACACTATTAAAGAGTACAATTTTACCATACTTAAATATAACTTTTTATTCTTAACTTTCTTTATCATTCTCTTCTTATAGACATTGTCTATTTATTATCACCTTACATGAGTTGGGTAATCCCACATTCATATTCCTTATAACTCTGCGAGATTCTTCTTTGCATCCTTTCACACATGTTTTAATCCATTCTTTATAAATTTCTTAAATTACTTCTTATTATACAAACTCTATTCGAGCTTATTCTTTAATTATCTTCACCTTCCTTCTTTAAGGTTATAGCCTACGGTACTCTTACCTAAGGTTTATAACCTACAGATTTGATACCAACTATAACAACCCCAAAATTCATACAATAATATTCTCCTTCTCGATCGTTAACAATACAACTTTAATTTATCTTTACATCATTATTCTATATTAAACTCACTATAAATGCAGAATATTTAAAACTTTTGTACATTTCCTTCTGTATTGCCCTAAATCGCAACCCTTACATTACATCTCTTCGATTCAAATTTATATCATGAATCGTTACAACAAAATGACTATACACAGTTTTACATCATAAATAGATATCCAAATACACCGGATATCTCAACCTACAATTCAACAACATGTTACATTCAAAATATTAAATACATTTCTCATAAAACATAAGTAATCTTTGCGAATATGGATTTCTATAATTCACTTAGCACATATCCTTACCTTGAAATCATGGCATACAAAAATGGTTATTTGCAAGGTTGAGCTCGATAACCCAGCAAATCTAACAGTTTTCATGCATCACATAGCACATAATAATATGCTCAATATTTATCTCATAAACATTGGACTAATATAACATACATGTTACAGTTCATATAACAAGTATAAAGATTGAGTTCCTTACTCAATCAACGTACTTTACTCAATCAACGTAGTCATAAGTTGACTTTAACTTGTCATACTTTCAACATATATATAACACATCATGCTCTTTGTAATAAAGATTTAAAACAGTTAATCATCAAGTTAACATAACAAATTGGAACTGAAAGACTTGCCTTGATCGTTGTTTACCAATAACAGTTTAACAGCTTACAGATATTTGCATTTCACGTGCCCTACATAATTATATAATCATTCACATTAACTATTAGTCACATAGCAACGCATAATAGTTGTAATGTAAACTTTACTCTACATCTCATAACCCTTTCTATTATCAATACACAATATTCAATTTTATTGTGTTAACTTTTGACTTATATCTCACTATATTTCATATTCGAAGTTCATTTAAGTGTTTAAGTCTTGCTAGGAATCATTATTGGTTTTATATTAAACCAACTTCATATATTATAATATTCATTTCATTTGATTTAAACACTTTTTACGTTCATTAACACTTATCACGGAGTTTTGACGTTTATTTGGCACATGCCCAATTTGTCTCTCTTGTGTGTGCTTAGTATGCGTATACAACTTATCTAATATATCATTTATTAATGTTAAGCATAATTATACTTCATAATATTTATGTTTTATAACTTAGAACAACATCTTTTATCGTCAAGAGCACTACACTTGCATTCATGCATGCCTGACGCCCTCCAATTGCCTCTGAAAACACAACAGTACTAAAGATGACCATTTTGACCCCTGTTATCGACCTAAAATTGATCAACATAAAGAATGAAAGTTGTAGGTCTATTCGTCCTCGTTCCGGATCATCTTGAATCACCTCAATCAAAGTTTGTATGAAAACGTTATGCCTATTTTACTAAAATAGGTCCAAATAGTCACACCTGACATACTTTGGGCGCAACTGCACCCAATTAAGCCTTGGGCACAGCGCAACTACGCCCTAAAGCACAGCTGCGCCTAAAATGACTTAGGGCACAAATAAGAATCAAGCGCTGAATTAGCGAAACGGACTCAAGCTACCGTTTCTTGCGAATTTTTTGAACCTTTTCTCCTTCTAATCTTCATAACTTGAGTTATACACATTCAAATTAGTCCGTTTTTGATTCTATGAATTCGTAATTCATAGAACTACAACATACTAGAATTATAACAATTTATATAATATTAACCAACCTAAATTTTGACCCAAAACACATGTTAATACTCTATTTTCATGTTTTAACATCTCTAGTGAAATCGAACACCACGAATTTGTTTCTTAACCATTTGACACCATTCCAACTACGTTGTTTTCGTAATTCAACATACTAACAATATCTAGCACCAATTTCAGATTTTATTCATGAACTAACTAACAATTTTGACTCCAAAATAAGTCGTATCATATATATAACCACAAAACTAATTTTTTTCTTTTAAAACATAATTACATGAACCTAATTACTGAAAACTCAATTATAGAACAAATTATACATATCTAAGAATATATATAATCTAATTTCTTGACAAATCCTCCACCAAAATTTATTTATAAAGAAAAACTCAAGAAATCAAAAGCTAGAGTTTTAGGGATAGGTTATTACCTTTGATTAACCATAAAGCTTAAACAATCTTCTTGTTTCTTCATTTGATCCTCACAAAGCACATTCTTCTCAATTTAACAAAGGATTTCTTCTCTTTCTCTCTCAATTTCTCTCTTATTCTTTGTTTTCTCTATTCTTAGGCTTTAAGAACAAAACATGTATATCAATATAACTGATATCACTACACCAAAAATGGCCTCTAGCGAGGGAAATTTTGTGAAGGAATTTATTCCTTCACATGAGGAGTTGTTTAGCGAAGGAACAGTGAAAGAAAAAAAATATAGTGACAATATAGTTATTAGCAAAAGAAACATCCTTCACAATTTATATTTTTTTCCTCACAAAATTGGAGCAATAGAAAGATTTTTAGAGCCAATTTACGATGAAAATTTGCGAGAAAAAAATCTATTTTGTGACGCCCCCAAAATAGGTCCATTCCATCCAACCCATTCTGAGTCGCCAAATACATGGTACAAAAATAACTACAACTTTATTATTACATTTGTCGTGCAAAATACGACAACATATATATACTGTGAGTTTAAAAACAATTATTGTCTTCTAGACAATATACATACCCAAATAAATCCTCATCACAATTATTTATACATTATTTTACAAAATGGTGAGGACTACTAAACAACTCTCTCTAGAACCTTCATTCCATACCCCCACCTAGTACTCGCTACATTCTCGCCTCCCCGAGAAGAAAAATGGAACAAAAAGGAAAAGGGTGAGCTCAACTAGCCCAAGAAAAGAATATTATGACTAAGATAATATACAACAAATTATCGTTAGTCTTCAACAGGAAAAATCTAATAGAATACAATAGACAACAAGTTTTAAATCAATATTCAATGAAATAATAATTCATTAGAAGAGTTAAGTAGAGAATGCAAACTACTATCTTCTATGTATGAATTTTAAAGTTCATCATCTATCTTTTATCCCCCTTAACATCAATCAATATATATCCGAATCAAATATTCATCCTTGCACTACAAGCCAAGGACATTCACCGATTGGTCATGTTCATCTAAACACTGCTCATCTTTGCACTACGGGCCAAAGATATTCATCGAATCATTCATCTTTGCTTACAGCCAAAAGATATTCATCGAAATCATTCATCTTTGCACTACAAGCCAAAGATATTCAATAATATCATCATTTAAGACCGAGGATGATGAAAATATTTTAAAGAAACGAATCCAAAGAAACAAAATGACAAGGATTAAGGATTAAGGATTCGTACTTTGTTTTATCCACGCCCAAAAATACCTCAAAAATAATCATAGTGGTGTAAAATTCAAGAATGATCAAAACATGGATACAATCAAAGCTAGTATCCGTAATAGATATTTTGGACGAAAGAGAAAATTTTCATTTTTCATGAATAAAGGTCGTATTCGTGAATAGTACAGAGATATCGAATAATAGTCCGTAGTATCGTGAATAGTAACTCACACCAAAAGTTCCAAATTTGATAAAACTTCGATCAATATTTGATAATGATATTGAAGAAATAATATCATTACTGAAAAAATAATATCCCTTACCTCGAAAGACAATACTTCTAGTTGAAACACTTGATATAAAGGCATGACTTGAACTTGCACCGAGATAGCAATACTCAAAGTATACTCAAAATACTCACAAGAATACGCTCGATAATATAGAGAGAAAACTTTAGTTTCGGTGTGATTTTCAATTCTAACCCCAAGCACCCTATTTATAGGAAATTGCTTAGAACACCAAAGCGTAAAATTTAATATAATAATAATATATATAATCAAAATTCTCTCACTTTTACAAATCTGGTCCAAACTTCAGCCACACATGTTAAATGACTTTCAAAATGAAAAAAAAACGTTTTTGTAATTAAAAATATTTTAAACTTCCAAAAATCAATTATTTCGGAGCTTCAGAACTTCAATAATTCATAATAAATAGCCCTTTTGCCAGAAAATTCGAATCTTGCGAGTTTTTATAGGAAATTCAATTCTATACAACTTTACAGAAGAAAGTTTTTCCAAATTCCAAATGTAAATTGGCGAAATCCACAAACCAAGCGCGATTTTATAAAGCTATAATCAAATTTCGGTTCAATAAATGGGGTCCACCAGAGCATGTTTAACATGTTTTAAACATTATTGGTAACAAAAAAATACTCCTCCTCCACATATACTCATATATCCCACATTCATCGTAAAAATATCATCGTTAATATATTATTAAAATAATATATTTAAATGAATTATTTTATCAGAAAAAGATAAAATATTAATTTTCAACAATTGTCACTATAAAAATTTTCTCCATTTATATCCACATAAAATTAATATTTTCATCATCATATGAATCAATAATTAATTATTCACAAATAATATTACGTAATCACAATATTGACAACGTGCAGCTTCAGGAAGAGGGGCTTTCCAACAAGAATTTTTCTCTATCTTGAGCGCAATTAGGTGACCAAACCTCTCCTTAGACAGAACTTTCTAGATATTGCCAATAATGTTATCTAATAATATTATTCAGATAATATGAATTATTGCTTCGATAATGAAAAATACTATGTAATGACAATTATTGAAACAACAGCAATATAAAATATCAACGCAGCAATTATTGAATCAATAAAATAAAATACTGAACAATAATTAATGTAACCATTTTTGAGTAGTGCCTTCTTACGTAAGAATCAATAATTGGTGCAATACCGTGTGCTATTGTTCAACAACGCGTATTAGTGTGTTTTAACCAATTTGGGTATTCCAACAAAGATTAATTGGTAATAACTACGCCAAGTTATTTATAAACAACTTATATTTGTCGCTTTCTTCATCCGATCGCTTTTCGTTATGGGGCCCACAAAAGATCACAAGGCCAGTGCATTTAATATTCCCCACAAGAAAAATATTCCACGACCAAACGAATATTCCTCAACAACAATGAATATTTTATAACCACTTGCTTATTCGAAATATTTGCGTATTTTATCCATAACTATCCATATTAATCAAATCAACCCTTACTATTTCAAAATAATAAATAGAGGAAAATAAATTTCATTTATTAATAATTTGGGGTCTTACAATTGCCATCATCATCCAAACCAAAATACAGGTATTGACGACTTCCTGTGTTTAATTTGTCTTCGCAAATTACAAAATTCATCTTTGCAAGTTCCAATCGTTTAGTACATTATTCTTGCAGATAACTATATTATACTTGTAGTATAGAAATAGTTGACCAAAATTTAGAAAAATTCTACCACAAAAAAGAGTTGTTACATATCTTTTCACATAATATTCGAACTTTTGATAGATGTATAATATATTTCTTGTGTAATTCTATCTAGAGGCAAACATGAAAATATCAAATGTTTTCTTTAAGATTATTGGACAATGTCGGGGTGATGGGTTACTCAACCCCATGCATATGGTTGATGGACAATGGTTTCATTGTCTAGAACTCTAAATTTTGTATGAAATTGTCAAATTATATTTTTATGTGGGTTTTAATTTTTTGTCAGTCCAATTCAAGTACCAGTTATTACCTACCAGAGTATTATATGATAGATTTTCGAGGAAAATTGCAAATTATTAGGGTAAAGAATAAAATTTGATTGTATTGGTGTAAATTGTTTAACTGGTATATCTTGTTCATATACTTGTATGTAGACTATAAGATCCAACAAGGGGTGGTCTGGATTCTGGAAGATGAGGGCAGCAGCTATAGACTGAATCTTGAAAAATAAAATGGACTCATTTGTTATCTACAGTTTTATTTCCTCTACAATTTGTCAACTATTTGAACTATTTAAATTATGCAGAATATATAGTATGATGTATGTGCCAATTATAAGCTATAATCTGACTATAACTTATTCGTACAAGTTGCATCAGACATTATATGAGCAACTTACTTTGAGTTACAATCTATAATTTGTTACCGATTAGCTGTAACAGCAGGACTCAATCTGGTCAAAGAACAAGTACTATTACGAGTGTTTAAATTTGGTTACCTTGTCTTAGTTATTTAGAATAAGAACTAGGATTACAACTTACCACATCATACCCAGACATATGACAATTTGTTTTGTTTGCTGCCTATTGCTCTTGAAACAGAGTATTCCTTTCCACAGGCCGATAAAGTTAAATAGTACCTTGCGGTATGTACTATTAGTTCTGCTACTTTGGTATCTCTTTTGTGTACATGTGTTCTTGTATATTAGTTAACAATTTGTAGATGATGGCAATGATGGTGATTTCCTTAGGAAGAACTTTTAGGCTCTATGTTGGACTACTGTGAAGGAAAGGGAAAGTAAAATGAAAAGATCTCTCTTTTTAAAAAAGAAACCTTAAAGGAATGCAAGTACCGCTGTTATGTTGGAAAGATGAATGGCCTAAAGACTCTAAACATGAGATATTGAGATGAACTTAGTGTAGCAAGGCTGAGCTCAAATTGTCTAACTACTTATCAATTATTACTATGTAATAATAGATTTATTTTTTAAGTTTGAAACAAGCTAAGCTACTGGACTTACAAAATATTGCATAAAGCTGCTCGAGTTCAAAGACTCAAATCTGATTCCTATATTCTCCAATTTACACACTCAAATCTGATGTACCTTAGTACCAGAACCACTGAAGCTAGAAATAAAGACTACTTTATTACTGCTGAGTGTTGACAGTTCAGCTGTCACATCTGATATATATTTAGACTTCTTTTGATATTATGATGGCTTGCACAAGAGAATGCTGTTATTGAAGAAACACTGTGATTTCCCTTTCTATCTGATTTAGGTCAACAAGAAATACAAGTGTTTAGAAATTGATCTTGATGGCTTGTACAAGAGAATGCTGCTACTGAAGAAAAAGAAATATGTAACTATGAAGCTGCAGTTTAAGGATGGCAAACCATTTGAGGTAAATTTTAAAATTTATGATTTTTTGGATTTGTTTTATGTGGCTTTTATGTGTTTGAAACTACATTAATGCTTAGGTTCATACAATCTTAAATGTGTTTACTAGTTGTTTTCTCCTGTAAGCAAATTGAATGTGATTCAAATCATCATCATTCAGCCACTCATGGTAATGCTTATGTATGAGCACAAAGGGTTACAAATAGTCGAAAAAACCACAATCATGTTGAATGGCATTTATTATTGGAAAATCTAATGGATTCTATGTCTGAACATAATGCAAGTACAGGAGGATATGAGGAATGTACTATTAGCTCTGGAGAAATATGTCATCACAAAATCCTTAACTAAACCCCTGAAGCCTATCCAGATGCTAAAAGTCAACCTCATATTGAAGTAAGTCCAAGAACCAATATGTGATCCTGCCATATATATGAATCAACATATTTTTTGTTTCACCATAAATGCTCCCCATCTATCTAATTGAATGAATATTTACTTGGCTGAGTTAGGTGGCACTTCGTTTGAAGAAAAGTGGTTATGTAACTGGTTGCTCTGCTGGCGATACGGTCCCTTATGTAATTTGCTGTGAGCAGGTCTCCAAAAATGACAATGGAAATTGGATGGTTGACATTGATTATTACCTCGCATAGCAGGTTTACATTTGTTTGACCCTCAATAAGTATTTGGTGGCTATTGATGATTCTTTTATTAGGTCCTCGTTCTGGCTCATAAACTTGTGGCTTAGTTTATGCAGATTCATCCTGTGGTATCACGTCTTTGTGCATCAATTCAGGGTACAAGCCCAGCACACTTGTGGCTTAATTTGTGCATCAATAAGTTATGTTATTATTATCGCTATGAGCTATAATACATGTTTAACACTTATGCTTAGATCCCGTGTTCCAGTTTTCATCGCCTGACTCTCACTGTCCCCCTCTTGCTTCTTTTATATATTTTTTATATTCCTGAACATACCCAGAGGCATAATCTCATAATCGTGTATGATTCAATTGGAACATATTTTTAATATTTAATATTTAATATCTATATTTTTTATATTGGGTTGGCGTGCCACTCAATGGCCACTTAGTCATGTCTATGTGCATGTTGATAGTTCATTTTACAAAGGAGACTCTGGGAAAAAAAAATCACTAGCCTAAGAATTTAATGAACCTACAATTTTAACTCTACTGCGGATGTATGTTAACCTAATGCATGCTTTAGGACGTGAACTAGGTATGAAACAATGATTTAACTTTAATAAACTCTAAGTTTGAAACTTACCTCACCCTTTCTAAGGTGATTTGGAAATTTTATTCAGGTTATGGATTCAGATATACTGAGCTGCTCTCGCAAAGTCTCCCCAGGGTCTCCACAGGCGTGAGGAGGAGATCTTCTGATATCCCTCGGCCTTGTCTAGCCCGGTAACCTCGTCGGTTAAATGAGTCAGTGATTTATCCTATCCAGGTTGATAGGACGGATGCTATGGATGAGGAGCTTCTTGTTGTGGACCCTGCTCTTTCTTCTTCTACTACCCCACACAGGGAGCTTCCAGCTATCAGCGTGACGATTCTAGATCTTTTGGAGGATTTAAGACGCCACCCTTCGATCTATCTCCATGCTAATAGGGTAATATAAGCTTTTATTCTAGATTTTCTTCCTTTTCCCACTTTCAGAACAATGACTTAATCTTGATTTGCAATTTGATGCAGGTTCCCGACTTTACTCAGCCCAGGGGGAACTGGTTTAGTATTAATTTCGTGTACCAAACCCTTCATCCGGAGTACCAGGTCATCGTTCACTTTTGGGGTTTCGAGGCATTCTTCTCTATTCCTCCCTGTCGCTGCCCTTGGGGTTATTTATGGGCTTTATTCGAGCGCTTGCTGTACCAGACTCAGTCTCTCTATTTGTTCAACTGTGAGGTGATGATGACACCAATGCACTGGTGGTTCATCACGGGGTTAGGGTTTACAAGGGAGTCAGTTCCTTTGATGGCTGACATTTCAATGGCTGTTGTTCGATCCCTTTTGGGAGTTCCTGCTATAGCCCTCAAGGGTCGGATTATCCGCTCTGGGCGCTTGAGTGTGGATTCCATGAGTGGGGCTTTGACTGACCCTCTTCCTTCTGATCAGAGGGTTAGAGATCGCATTTTTCGGCGATTGTTTTTGGTCATCATCAGGGGTTATTTCCTAGCGAAAAACTCCTCGACGGTCTCTTTTACTTTAGTCAGCGCCACTCGTGATGTGGATCACATCAGGGATTTTGACTAGGGATCATTCATCTTTATTTATTATGTTCGTGGGATGCGCCTACGGTCAGAAGGTGTGACGGAGGCTTGGCTAGGCTTTTACCCATTTCTACTGGTGAGTAATTTTTCTTTATCTCCCAATTTACTCTATTCGGGTAATCAATCTTCATAATTGATGACATTTAATCTTTGCATTTTTAGTTTTGGGCATATGAGAGGCTTCCTTGCCTTCGCCCAGTTACTACATTATGTCTGGAGACCTATCCATGGGGACGATGCTAGCACCACTCCACTTTAGCAGAGGTTCCCGTAGCAGAGGGTTTTACCCATTCTTAGTTATAGTTGGAGTTGTTGATTGCCGTTGTCATCACATGGGTTCCCTACACCGATGATCATTTGACAGTAGGTTTTGATGGTGGCTTCCCGATCGGGGTAGAGTATATATTATCCACTCGTTGGATCCATCTCTTGACTGATGGAGGCTAGGAGCTCTACTTGGGAGAGCGTGCTATCAAGAGCATCATAGGGGAGATTCATATTCCAATATTTCCTTCTGCTATTTATCTTAGACAGTCACCGAGATTCCCCTTGTGGGTTTAGATGGCTTTACTTTATTAGAAGGCTCTTACACTCAAAATGCCTTCCATCACTGGTGGACTCCTCGCACCATTGGAGCTTAGACCTGTGCCACTTAGTTCATGAGGGATATAGTTCCTGGGTCCATGATGATGATAGACTGGATAGCTGTGTCAGAGAACCCACTCATTTGGAGCAGATTGATAGCTTGACCCAAAGGTTGGATTGGGCGTAAATTTTCATCCAGCATTTGGGAAGAGATCCTTCAAAGGCAGATTCTTTTGATCCATCCAGTTCTGGTGCTGGCCCCTCAGGTGGCCCATATTATGATAGTTTCACCAGAGCAGATTCCCCTTTTTATCAACCTGATGTTCCATCTAGCAGAGATACAGTTACTCAAGAGGAGTTATAACAAGTTGATTGATTGGATGATGTAGACATCATAGATTTTTTTCAATAGGCTCGTTATCTCTTTTGATAGGCCTCTATTAGATATTAGGTGGATGTGCCCCATTTCTCGTTATCTCTTTTGATAGGCCGCTATTAGATATTGGGCGGTTGTGCCCCATTTCCATGTACTTTTTATTTTTATTTGTAGATAGAGATGATGCATTTAATTTTTATTAGATGATGTATTTAGGAATGTATGTTTAACATTTCCTATCTATTGTATCTTATTACCATTTATCATGATGCATACATTGTGTCATGGATATGAATTCATATAGGTGAGTTTAGCATTGACCCCTGGATGGTCGCATGATACGGTTCTACAAATGTCTTCATCTAACGTCAGTCGGATTGAGCACACACCACCCATATTGATAGCATCTTCTTTGAGATCATTGTATGATAGTTTACCTCCCATAGATCGGGTGGCAGTTGATCAGATGTTGAGATATTATATGACCATCTTGACGTTCCAAGTGCCATTGAGCTTTGTAGAGGGCATGTTATCTTGTTAGATACTTGAGAGATATGTCTTCAGGTTTGATATCAACGAGCTGACTCCTACGTTAGAGGAGTATGAGCGCATTACTTATTTGCCCTTGGATCGGCCTTTTTCTAGGATGGCTATTGGCGATATGAGACGACAGTTTATAACACTGACCGGTTTACGACACATAGTTATCATGGATGAGATCACTTCAAGGCATGAGGTGTCCTTGGATTTCTTGGTTGATCGATTTGGATCGCTAGACAGCTACGTACGACACTCGGGAGACTTCACCATCACTGCAGATGAGTGGCAGATTGCCCACGTAGATATTTTGTTGATGTGAGTCACAACTTATTTTTACATGCTGCTATATATGGACCATGTGCACATTAGCATGATCAAAGTGGTTCCTGCTCTCAGAGAGGGTTATACCATCTCACCCTTGATATTAGCGGAGACCTTGAGGTCGACCACATTTTGCCATACCCATCCTGTGGGGTTCTTCAGGGGGAGTGCCATATTATTATACGTGCGGTTTATGACACATTTGAGACCGATTGACACTTTTAGACATCACAAGTACTGTTTTACTCATGAGATATCCATGTTTTATTCTTTTCAGCCGGCTGACTGTACAGATGCATCATTCTGGTTGGCTTTTCTGACAGTGATCGAGGATCCATTTGCGATCTTGCCTTGTTTAGGACTCAGCTCTCCTTACAGCTTTATAACTCACGCGGTTGGAATGAATTATCTACCCCTGGCTGGTTTGAGAGGGGTGATCACGTATCATCCACTGGCTGTCATTGGACATTTTGATTAGTTTCAGGATATTCACCCCTTTGATGAGACCTTGGGTCAGCGACTATCAGCTTCATTTCGGTTAACAGATGACTTGACCATGATTTATGATTGTTGGACTCGTCGTGAGGGGGCTAATTTTTTGACTGGTCATCCGGGTCGTTCTTTAGAGTATTCTACATGGCTGGAGGCAGATATTGCATCGGCTATAGTTATTCACTCAAAGTTGAGTATTGATTTTTATGAAGAGGAGCCTATGGAGGACCCTGATTCTCCCATTGATGTTGAGCTATTTGTTGGTTTAACATCAGCCTTGGTTAGTGAAACCCCTAGCACTTCTACTGCTGCGGCTCCACCTTCTGTAGAGTCTTTAGAGCAGGTAATTCTTCAGATGACCTTTGAGAGGGATCATGATAGATCACTGATGTTGACATCCCTTTTTGCACGAGATATTTCTTTTGTCGAGAGGGATGATGCTCGAGAAGCTCGATATGTTGCTTTTGTTGCGTGGGATGAGGCTCGAGCTACTCAGGACGTAGCATTTGTTGAGAAGGATGATGTTCGAGCAGCTCGGGATGCTGCTTTTGTTGAGCATTATATGGCTCGAGCTACCCAGGATGCTTCCATTGCTGATAGTATTGCACTCAGATCCTACACAGATAGCATTATTGTAGATATGAGTGCATTTATGGATTATCATAGTAGCACTATGTAGGTGGTTGTGGATTTTTTAGCTCGCACAGAGACCTTAGGACATGAGCTTATAGATTCACCTCCATCTTCTAAGAGGGATGCCATGTTGGACTAGCTTTCATTTTCCTGCATAGACTAAGTCAACCATTTTTGTCATGTATAGGAAATATTGTATATATTAAACAGTATTATATGGCAAAGAAATATATTTTGATTCACTTCCCTTTTTGATATGTTTTGTCATTGCTTGATGTTTACCGCTTTTTATGCCTTGTTGTCTTAATATATCATGAACTTTTCCTTGATGGATTGACACTGAGACGTCGGAGAGTACCTCAGAAGGGTTCGTCGATCAGAAAGGCAATATTTGGGATTTTATATAAGGTTTAATGTCTTGGGACTGGTTTTTAATTGGATATTCGAGTTTATAGGGAAAAGTGTTTGGTTTTTTTAAAGGTTAGACCACATTACAAATGGCTGCCTATGTACTTTCGGGGTTGAGGGAGATCAGGTCATTTGTAGTTCAGGCTTAGCCTAAACGGTTTGATAGATGAATTTTCTGTTTTGGTGTTTTTCTTGGTTTAAGTAATCTTTTTTTTTATTTGATTTGACCGCACCGTAGATGGCTGCCTATGTACTCCCGGGGTTTAGGGAGATCAGGTCATTTTGTAGTGAAAACCTGAATTGACTTGATTTTTCTTTTTTCGAAAGATGGTTTGCAGATGACTCAGACATAGTACCTCTTCACGACGTCTGAATTGATAACTTGGGGGAATTCTTCCCCATCTATTTCTTGCAATCTGATGGCTCCTCCTGTCAATACTTCCTTAACAATGAAAGGGCCTTCCCAATTCGGGGCAAACTTTCCTTTAGATTGATCTTGATTGGCAATGACTTTCTTCAATACCAAGTCATTTTCTTTGAATGGTCGGAGCCAGAATTTCTTGTTGTATGACTAAGCAATCCTTTGCTGATATTATTACCCATGAAAGATAGTTATAGCCTTTTTCTCATCTATTAGAGATAACTGGTGGTGTTGTTCTTGCAACCACTAGTCTTCTTCTATTTGAGCATCTATTAATACCCTTAATGACTCCATTTCTACTTCTATTGGGAGTACTGGTTCCATGCCATAGACTAATGAGTAGGGGGTAGCCCTAGTAGAAGTGCGCATTGACATTCTATAGGATAGCAGAGTCAGAGGCACTAAGTCAGGCCATCCCTTGTAATTGGCAGACAATTTTTTCATAATTTTCTTGATATTCTTGTTGGCTGCTTTGACAGCACCATTCATCTTGGGACGATAGATGACGGAATTAAGATGTTTGATGTGAAACTTACTGCATAGTTCTTTCATCATATGTTTGTTTAGATTCTTGGCATTGTCTGACATAATCACCTCTGAGTTTCCATATCGACAGACGATATTATTTTGGATGAAACCAATGAGTACCTCTTTGGTGACCTTGGGAAATGAGGCAGCTTCTACCCATTTAATGAAGTAATCAATCATGGTGAAGATGAATTGATGACCATTGTTGGCTTTGGGTTCTATTGGCCCAATCACATTCATTCCCCATATTAAAAAGGGCCACAACAAACTCGTACAATGCAATACATTTGGAGGAGCGTGGATGACATTTCCATGGACTTGGCATTGATAGCATCTCCTGACGTGATCATCACAGTCGGCTTTAAAAGAAATCCAATAATGCTATGTTCTTAATATCTTCTTGACAAGTAAAGGACCACTCATGTGTGGACCACATACTCCACTATGGACTTCATCCATGAGTCTTTGAGCTTGATCTTTGTTCAGGCATCTTAAAGGGCCTATTCCAACATCCCTTTTATAAAGTGCGTCTCCGCTCAAATAGAATTTAAGGGACATTTTATGGATTTGCTTTCTTTCAGCTTGATTTGCCCCAGCGGGCGTAGATCCATCTCGAAGATATTCTCTGATGTCATGATACCATGGATGTTTGATGGGAGGCAGTTCATCTGATATTTCTCTAATGTAATTTCCATAGACTGGTGCCTTTTTGCTACAAATTTGATATCAGGAATTCCCATCATATCAGATATGTGGATCAAGGAAGCCAATGTTGCCAATGCATAAATAAAGTCATTCCTATTTTGAGGGATGTTGATGAAGGTTATTTCCTCAAACTCCATAGCCATCTTGATAACTTGTCGATGATATGGCAGTAAATGCAATTATGTGGTATGATACTCCCCGGTGGATTGTTTGATAACTAACTCAGAATCCCCAGAAGAAAACAACAGTTTGATATCCATGGATTGAGTCAGTTTCAATTCCATTATACAACCTTCACCCTCAGTTGTGTTGTTTGTGTTGACAAACTACAGCTTGATGGCCATAAGATATTGTTCTCCTATTATAGATACTAGAACTGCCCCTCCTCTGACACCTTCCATGTTTATGGCTCCATCAAAATACAATTTCCAAGATCAGACTGTATTTTCTTGATGGATTTGTTGAATTGTCATTATTCCATCATCCGGGAAATATATTTCCAAGGGTTTGAAATTCCCTGATGGTGCTTCGGCCAATTGATCCGTAATTCCTTGACCTTTGATGGACTTTTGAGTCACGTAGATGATATTGAATTATTGGAGGATCAACTACCATTTGGACAACCGGCAATTCAACATGGGTTTGTTGAATATGTACTTCAGAGGATCCATGCGGGATATGAGATAGGTTGTGTGCCCATGAAGATAATGTTGTAACCTCATGGTTGTGACACCCCCAAATCCAGGTACTCAAATTTCCCACAGATTTGGTGTTCACTCAGTAAAATAAATAACATCTAACTACCCACAATAAAGATAACAATTAAACTGAAATAGAAATCCTCCTAATTAAGGGTTACAACAGCTTAACAATACAATCCTAGGTAATCTAACCTTAATACATCAATGCGGAACATAACATAATTTAAATAAGTCTTAAACACAACATAATAAGTCTTAACATCAACATTCTCAATTAATAAACAAGTCTTCATCATTTGCTTGCTTTGCCTTTGCCCTTACTAGTGGATGACTCATCAACTCTTTCAACCTTAGCTGCAATGTTATTATGCAAGAGTGAGAAACAATTGCTCACAAGTTTAACAATAGTAATAATAATAACATGCGAATAAACATGGGATACTGGATAATAGAAAGCTCAACTTTTGAATCAAGATTAGAGCATGAATCAAAAGTACATCTCAGGGTCACAAGGCCATGAACTATGTCCTAGGTTATCAAGTATTTCTACTTTAAATCTTTAATAGTCATAAGACTATATGAACCTTACTTCTCGTACTTAGGGGAATCAACCCTTAGTACCATGTATGTGCACAACATCTTAATGCTATCGCATAATATAATCCCCCGTAACAGGGTTGTTCATCTCAAATTTAACATTAGAGTCAGCACCAAAGGAAATTTGGTTTGGATTAACTTCAAGGGTAATTTAGAGTTCATTAATCATCGACTAAGGATTAGTTGAATCAATAAGGATTCATTATCCATTCAAAGTTTTATTGTGATAATGTAATCGATATTCAAATCAAAGATTGAATCTCAACTCTATACAATTGAATGAACATTTTATAACAAAAGTAATACTTCAAAAGAGTTAGAATATTTCATTTGGAATCATGAACTTGAATGATTAAGCTTTGAACAATTTGAAACGAGAATACGAAGCTTGCTCAACAATAATAAAGTTTAAAAACTTGCTCAATGGAAGTTTAGAGTCATGGAACTTGTGTAATTATAATCATGATAGAATAAGGAAAACTAGCATAATCGTAATCAAGATAGGGTAAGGAAACTTGCTCAACATAAGAGTAGGGTTCAAAAACTTGCCTCGTGCATAGTCTAAATGATTACTACTCATGTTCACCACAAGTCTTACACACGTACCATATGTATTCACAACATTCATTAGTTACATTGATATTAACCTTATAGGTTTAGTTCCCTCTTTTAGTACAACTTATTAACTTAGTTTAAGTTCTGCTCATTACCATCAATCACATATACAAGACTGAAGTCTCAAATCTTAAGTTTAAACAACATTGCATTATGCAATTTTGTCATATATATGTTAATAATATGGTATAACATCTTATTACATGTCCAATACATTATCTTGTTCATTAGACTTGATGTCAAATTGCTGAAGGATCAACTGACATTTGGACAATCGACAATTTAACATGGGTTTGCTGAACACGTACTTTAGAGGATCCATGCGGGATATGAGATGGGTTATGTGACCATGGAGATAATGTTGTAATCTCATGGAAGCCCATGCTAATTCACAGCAAGTCTTCTCAATTAGAGTATACTTGTGCTCACTAATGCTGAATCTTTTGCTGAGGTAATAGATAGCTCTTTCTTGGCCTCTATCATCTTTATGTTCTAGCATGTAGTCCATGGCAGTGTCATTGATTGGCAGGTACATAAATAGGGGAACACCATCCCTGATAGGAACCTAGACATGAGCTTTGACTAGTTGCTCTTTGATGGAAAGGAAGGCTTTTTGACACTCTTCATTCTATTTCTTGGAGGAGTTCTTCCTTAACAACTTAAAGATTGGTTCACAAGTTGCTATGAGTTGGGAGATGAACCGGCTGATAAAGTTGATTCTTCCTAGAAATCCCCGTATTTCCCTCTCTGTCTGGGGTATGGGAATTTCAGTGATGGCTTGAATTTTGGCAGGATCTAGCTCAATGCCTTTGTGGCAAACTAGGAATCCCAACAACTTTCTTGACTTGACGCCCAAGGCGCCCTTGACCGAATTTAGCTTCAAGTTGTACTTGCGCAACTGGTTGAAGAGCTTTTTGAGATGGTCTATGTGGTCTTCTTCCCTTCGAGACTTGACAATGATGTCATCCATATACACTTCTATTTCTTTATGCATTAGATCATGAAAAAGAGCCATCATGGCTCGCTGATAGGTAGCTCTGGCATTGATGAGGCCGAATGACAACTGTCTGTAGTAAAAGGTTCCCTAAGGACTGATGAATGCTGTCTTCTCACGATCCTCTTTAGTAACCATGATTTGGTGATACCCATCAAAGAAGTCCACGAAGGAGTACATGCCATACTTAGCCATATTGTCAATGGTACGGGAAAGTTATCTTTGAGAGAAGCTTTGTTCAGATCCCTGTAATCCACGCATACTCGCACCTTCCCTTCGGGTTTAGGTACGGGGACTATGTTGGATAGCCACTCAGGGTATGTTGATACCATGATAATGCCGTCTTGAAATTGTTTCATAATTTCTTCCTTGACTTTCAAACTCCACTCAGGTTTTAATCACCTGAGTGTTTGTTTGATTGGCTTTAATCCCTCTTCAATGGTTAGGCAATGAATGACGATGTCAGTTGACAAACTGACCATGTCTTCATGAGACCATGCAAACACATCTTGGAATTGGGTCAATAGAGTAACCACGTCATTCATTTGGCTAGGGGTAAGGTACGTGCTAATCTAGATCTGTTTGGGGGTTTTCTAAGTTTCTGAGGTTAAAAGAGATGGTTTGATCAAGATTTGTCTTGGGTTTGTCTTCGACCCATTCTTTGATCTCCATAGGCACCTTATAGTCCTCTTGTTCAATCTCCATCAAGTCAGAGTCCAACTTTACATCAAAGTTGCAGTCCTAGTGAAAAATAATGAGTAGGTTTTTAACCTATGATTTGTATTCATTTAGCTTGTTATCTTGTTAGTTTTTGATTTCTTTCATGTTACTTTTGATGGGTTTTATGCTTATTGTAGGATATTCAGGATGCATATCAATTTGCTAGCATTGGAAGTATTTTCGAGCAACTTTGGACATTCTGGCTCCCTAACGTGGGGCGCGCTATGATGCTTAGTAAAGCAGCGCGGGGTGCGCTAGTGCATGACTCTTTTTTCTCGATAGTAGCGCTTGCCGCATTTGTGGCGCAGAAGTACATCATGGCGTAGGAAATGGCGGTATTTTAACCCGATCTGGGCAGAAAGTGAATTATTGCTGGAAGATGGGCATTGTTGGGAGCTATTAATTCTTTATGCAATATGGTCATAATAGGATCGTGTTATGGTTGTTATTTCATGTTTGTGGGAGTCTTTGACTAATGACTTGTTGGTGTTGAAAAGGATTTAGGTTTCTATTTGACTTTTTATGTGATGAGTTAGAGTCGGATTTGGATTGGTGGTATGCGGCTGAGGTGAGGCCATTTATGCTACTTGTGGGGAAAAAGGGAAAAAAAGAATTCAGACACACTTCGAGAACGAGATTGAAAGGCAAGAGCTTGGAGGAACGAAGAAGAATAATAAGTTCACGAAGATTTTAGATTTGAAGGGCGAGATCTTGGAGGAACGAAGAAGAAGAATAAGTTCACGAAGATTTCAGATTTGAAGGGCGAGAAGGGTGGTGTATTACTATTCTCCTTTAATTTCAAATTGTGTAATTGGGATGATGTTTTATTTTATTTATTCAATTTTTAATTCATTAGTTATGAACTAAATTACTTATTAGGCTTATAATGGATCTTTAAGTGGAACAATGATTATGTAATCTTTGTTTTCAGTTTAATAAGCTATTATTCAGTTTATGTATATTAATTTGAGCTTGAATTTATGAATTTCCTGATCAACAATTGTATGTGGACTTGTATGAATTCGAGAGATGAAATACGAATCTAGACGTAATTAATATAGCATGTGTTATTAAATTTTTTGAATGAGCAGAATCTTAATGTATGTTAGGGTAGAGATATGCTTGACATCTTATGTAATCATATAAAGAACTTGAACTTAAACCTTCTTTAATTTTAATTCACATAGAGATATAGTGAGTTAGTTGATTAAGGTGTTTAACGTAATTCTATCTTAATTATGGATTTGGGTTAATACGGTATTAGTACATCGAGATGTGGCTAGTGCTACTTACATGTTCTTGATTAATAATCTGGGATAGTGAATTAAACTGGAATAAGGAATAATAATCAGAGTGATGCTTAGAGTGAAGTTGTAAGCCTAATTCTCAAACATTTGTTTGAAAATTCAGTTTTTTGGGTTTGTTGATTTTTCTTTGGTTTTAATATCTTTACTATTTTTACTATAAACTGGAATTTGATTGACTTAATAAAATTAGGATTAATAGGAAATTGGTAATTGTGACATTAATATCTTGCTAAGTCTCTGAGGGAACGATACTATACTTACTATTATATTACTTGTTGACCACATATACTTGCGTGCTAAGCATAATTAGATTTTACCCAACATGTTTTTGGCGCCGTTGCCGGGGATTTTAGTATAGATTTAATTATTTTGCAATATCAGTTTAATTAGTCCAGTTTTACTTAAACACTTTTTGTTTTTGTTCTATTCATCTTATTCAGGTTGTTGAAGGTTTATGCAAACTCGATCCAAAAATCCAGACTTGCTTCCTTTTGAGGATGACATTGAGAGAAGGTTTCAGAGGTTAAGTAAGTGGATCAAGGAAACAAGGGACGACTTCGAAAATTCTGACAAAGAAGAAGCAATGGTTGCCGAAGACTAGAAAGCGTTGAGGGATTTTGCTACACCCAAGGTGACTAAGCTACAGTCGAGTATCACCAGGCCTGTTATAGCTGCGGATACTTTCGAGATTAAGCCTCAGACTATTCAGATGATCCAAAACTCGGTTAAGTTAGGGGGACTAACAAATGACGATCCTAATGAGCATTTGATCAGTTTTCTAGAAATATGCAACAATTTCAAGTACAATGGGGTGTCAGATGAAGCAGTGAGAATTCGCTTGTTCCCATTAAGTATGCGAGACAAGGCGAAGAGTTGGTTACATTCTTTACCAGCGGGTTCGATAACGACATGGGATGACCTGGCTCAGAAATTTTTAGCAAAATTCTTCCCGCCAACGAAAACTACAAAGATGAGGAACGAGATTACCATGTTTGATCAACAACATGGGGAGTCGTTGTATGAGGTATGGGAGAGATACAAAGAATTGCTTAGAAAATGCCCACATCACGGATGGCCTAAGTGGTTGCAGATGAATACATTTTACAACGGACTATATGGGAATCTTTGGACCAGTATTGATGCAGCGTCGGGGGGATCATTTATGGCAAATAACTATAGGATGAATATCAGTTAATAGAGACCGTGGCTACTAACAACTATCAGTGGCCCACGACAAGAATGATGCAACCTACAGTCGCTAGAGTGTTAGAGGTAGATGGAGTGACGACAATAACACCGCAAATTTTAGCACTCTCCAAGAAGTTTGACGTTTGGTCAGGAGGACAGACACAACAAGTTGCAATTATTTATGAGTTGTACGCGGGTGAACATCTGACGGATCAATGTGCAATCAACCCAGAGTCAGTACAATTTATGAGTAGTAACAACAGAATTTCTCAGAATACATATCAGAATGCATATAATCAGGGGAATAGGAATCATCTGAATTTTTCGTGGAATAATAATCAGAATCAGCAAGCTCCACGACCATCGTATCCCCCTGGATTTCAGAATCAACAACAACCAGTTCAATGTCAAGAGAGGAAATCAGATTTAGAGGAGTTGCTATCAAAGTATATCACGAGAAACGAGGTAGCTATAAAAAATCAAGTAATGGCAATGAAATCGCAAGAGATAGCCATCAAGAATCTAGAAAATCAGATGGGACAAATTGCATTAGCGTTAAACAATAGACCACAAGGGACTTTACCAAGTGACACCGAAAGAAACCCGAAGGGAAATCATGAATAGTGTCAGGCAATCACCTTGAGAAGTGGAAAACAATTGGATGTGAAAGGTGCAGAAAACTCAGCTATATCGGATGACAAGATTGATGAAAACAAAGTGGTTGAAGAAAAATAGGGTGAGGATAAGCAAATTGAGAAAACAAAGTTAGATGACAAGCCAGTTGTGTATCTTCCATCGCCGTTTCAGTAATGAGTTCAAAAGCAGAATATAGACAAGCAGTTTGCGATATTTTTGGAAGTTTTTAATAAACTTCAGATTAATATCCCGTTCGCAAAAGCCCTAGAGCAGATGCCAAGTTATGCGAAATTCATGAAAGGGATTTTATCCAGGAAAAAGAAATTAGAAGATTTCGAGACAGTGGCGTTAACAGAGGAGTGTAGTGCGGTATTACAGCAAAAGTTGCCACCAAAGTTGAAAGATCTGGGGAGCTTCACCATTCAGTGCACGATTGGGAATACATCGTTTAATAAATGTTTATGTGATTTGGGAGCAAGTGTGAACCTTATGTCGTTATAAGTTTATACATAATTGGGTTTACCAGCTCCAAAGCCTACGAACATCTCTTTACAGTTGGCGGATAGGTCGGTCACGTACCCGAGAGGCATTATGGAGGACATATAGGTCAAGGTAGACACGTTTATATTCCCCGCGGATTTCATTATTTTAGATTTTGAGGAAGATAAGAATATTCCAATCATCTTCGGGAGACCGTTTTTGGCTACGGGTAGGACACTCATCGACGTTCAAAAAGGTGAACTAACGATGAGGGTCCAAGATCAAGAAGTAAAATTCAACGTTTTCAAGGTCATGAAATTTCCTACAGATGAAGAAGATTGTTTCCGGATGGATATCATTGATCAGATAATCAGCGAAGACATGGGAAAGAGTTTGGTTAAGGATCCATTGGAAACAACTTTATTGGGAGATGAAGAATCAAATGTGTAAACACTCAAATTTTTCTGTACACCTGTCACTAACATTGCAGGAGGACAGATTCGTCTTTCAAGAGGGAACCCTGGAAGACAGTCCATTCCGGATACTACCGAAAGTTCGGCATCAACCCCGAAACACACATCGGGAGTAACCATTCTAACCTCGGAGATAGCCCTGAGGCGTGCAGATCCAATACCTGAACACACACCGAAGAAGACCGATTAATCTCGGAGATAACCCCGAGGTATCCACTCTCAATCCCAACCATGGGAATAGCCCCCAACCTTGGTGATAACCCCAGAAATGCTTGTTTCAAATGCAACCAGCTTCAATCTCGGCGCTAACAATGAGATACTCAGTACCAACCCAGAGATAACACCGGGAGGACAGGTACCTCAAAGATTACACTGAGGACCTTCAATATTTGCAGCAGTCCAATCTCATCGAAGCCCTGAGCAACGCCTCGCTGATCATTTCAAACCGTGATAACAACACCGAGGGTCAACATCATCATCTCGCCAACGCGATGCCACATCACGTCGTCTCAACATTTCATACACACCTCTCTACACAAAGATGTCTCACAAGAATTAAGGAGAACCAATCCCGAGTGACTATTGTGCGGGGTGATGGATAGAATTTGAAGCTTGAAGACTAGAGGGCATCGTCTCATCTTCAATGACTTTATACAAACTCTAATCCCATTCCATTGTACAACTCTCGACAATGGCGGTCCGAAACAGGTATAGTATACCTAAATCAGATGCCCGGATTGCAATTCTGAAAGTTTGAGCGGACATTACAGTGCCCAAGTGCACGTACTACAAGACGATCCGACCCGAGAAACCCGGGGTAACCCAAGTAGCCTCTGGTACACCTGCGGCCCAGCCGCAGGTACACCTGTGGCTCCACCCTCTATAAATAGAGGGCTTGGGGTGGCCATTTTGCAAGAGAAAACGGCGAGGAAGCCCTGCCCAATTTGCTCTGTACTCACCCCATACTGAGTGCTTTCTCATTTTAAACACATTGAGCTCATATATAGCTACTTTTGTACCTACAAAAGCTAGTGTTTATCCACTTTAAAGATATAGAAGTCTTCTTTGGCAGCCCACTGTAAGCTTTCTCACACACTTTAAAGCCTTTCTCTTCATCTTTGCACACACCCTTCTTCACGTTGAGAGTCGTGTTGCGTGCGTTTGCTCGGACTTCGGTCTGTGGTGTTATTTCAGTTTGTATATACATATATTATATATATATATATATATTTATATATATGGACTAACATTATCGAGTCATGCCTCAATTGAGCCTAGACTTCCGTCTGGAGCGTTTATTTGCTTATATATATATATATCAATAGACTGAACAAGTTCACTATCTTCATTAGGTAAACCTAAATTATATCTGTTTGCTGGTAATTTAATTAAAGGTTATTCAATTTTTGAATCAGGTTTCTTAATAATATTTTCTTCAAATTCTTCTTCAATTCTATCTAGTTGTTTTCCTACAGTTGCTAGATATTGATTACTAAAGTTTAATTTCTCAATTATTTTTTTATCATCATTAGTTCCATCAGGGATTTTAAAAGGACTAGCAATAACTGAGGTATTTTTAACTGGAAGTAGTAATTATCATCCAAAATATGAAGAAATTCCCGTCTTCCTTATATTGTGTAGTAAATATAAAATCCCTTGGATTCTTAAGTGGCAATATGTCATTTTGTCTCCTCAGGAGGTCTCTGTATTCCAGTCTCCGTCAATCCATTGATGATCGTGACTCAAGATCGACGCTTATTCTCCTATTGTTCATATCTCTCGCCGTTTTTACATCAAATGGTGGGATAAATTCTGTGTCGATAGAATAGTTGGCCAGGTTCAAAAGAATTTTCGGCTACTCCTTTATTGACTCCTCCAGTTACTACGGCCCATGCCGGTGAATCTTCCAGTAAAACCTCCATTAAAACAACTGAGAAATCAAAAGAAAAATCAGTTGTTCCTCCGGACCCTATTGATGTTACTAATGTTTCTAGTTATTCTAACTCTCAGTTGAGGCTTCTTGCAGACGCCATTCATATAAAACTTAACCAGTTACATGAAGAGTCAGACAAAGCTTCTCTTTAGTCCAGAGAAGAAAATTCCAGTCAAAATCTTGAAGACGAAGATGATTGTGATCCCTATGGCACTGTCAACCTTCAAGACGCTCAGGATCCCTTATCCTGATCCCCTTAGTAATCAATTAAAGTGGATGTGATGATGTTAGCCATCATCACGCCTCAAAGACTCGCCTGACAAATTTCGGCTAGCCAAAGACTGCTCCTAAGCAACCTAGTCATCAAAGATCTTCGCTTTTCCACCGAAAGCGATAATATATATATATATATATATATATATATATATATATATATATATATATATATATATTAACTGTGTGTTGAACTCTGTTCGATGAGCCTGGATTTTACATCTGGTGTGTTTACTCGCTTTCATATATATATATATATATATATATATATATATATTGTCCTACCTAGAGTTTACTTCGTGGTGTTGATCACTTTTATAGCTCTCTTTACGTTTCGTCCTGCCTGGAGTTCACTTCGTGGTAGTTGATTGCTTTGTACAGCTTTATTTACGTTTCGTCCCGCTCGGAGTTTCCTCCATGGCGGTTGATAGCTTTTACAACTTTATTTACATTTCTGATCCCCCATGGAGGTGCTTCGTGGTTGGTGATCATGTCTGTATATATATATATATATATATATATATATATTTACAACTTTTATATATATATATATACCTACTTACTGCTTTCATACAAATTGCGGTATCATGTGCGCCTAGGAATCATGTGATCACGCATTCAACCTATTGGATCTAGATTCGGTTCTGTGATGGACATTTTCAAATTAGTTACGCCTAGTAAATTATTATGCGGTGTCTGAATGTCCTCATATGGTTTTAATACCCACGAGGAAGTCGTCATTATTTTGTACATTATTTTCTTACAGATGCTTCGCATCTCGAAAATAAAATCAATCAAGCCGGATACTTAATAAAATGGAAGTATCAAAAGGTCTCAATTACTATTGAGCATCAGGGTTTGAAAAACCTTTTTACAAAACATCACTTCCATATCTTTCTAAAAACTAAATTTTACATAAATTCAAACCTTGTGTATATAGGTGCGAGCGAGGCCTCGCACTACGTCCAAATAACAACACATTAACCCACACACACACATTCAGATAATAGTTTCTTGAAAAAGAGGCGGTCACCATGGTAACACGGATGTCGGGGGGTGCCTAACACCTTCCCTCCGCATAACCAAGTCCCTGGACCCTAATGAATCTCTATTTCATCGACCTGCTTAATGTTGTCACATCATCATCGGGTCAATGTGCAAACCTTTTCTCATTGTGTTGGTACAACCATTTAAAAACCAATCAAGACTCTTAATAAAGACATTGTCGACATTATATATGTCGGACCTTTTACACTTGTTTTTTCAACCAAATCTCACCTAAAATGAGAACACCAAAGAACAAGTAACGGAAAGGGACAATTAAAAATCCCGACGTCGACCAAATGATCAAAAATTTGTGGACTATTTGCAGATACTACACTCTTTGCCATGAGTGAGCAGATTTAGAGCACCATTTGAACTATTGCACACGGATGAAAAATCCACAGCAAGGATGAAACCGTCATTGGAGGAGGCACCAACTCTTGAACTTAAGTCACTCCCTAAACACCTCAGGTATGCATACTTAGGCAATTCTAATTCTTTACCTGTTATTATTTCTATTGCACTTAACGAATTGCTGGAAGAAAAGTTACTGAGAGTGCTTAGGGACCACAAATTGGCTATAAGATGGACAATCGCGGATATCAAAGGAATCATCCGATCCTTTTTCATGCATAAAATTCTGATGGAAGATAATGCAAGACCGACAGTGGAGCAACGGAGATGGTTTAACCTAATTATGAAGGAAGTGGTTAAGAAAGAAATCCTGAAATGGCTGGATGCGGGTATCATTTACCCGATTTCAGACAGTAAATGGGTTAGTCTAGTGCAATGTGTGCCAAAAAGAGGAGGAATGATCGTGGTTCAGAACGATGACAATGAGCTAATTCTGACAATGACGGTGACTGGTTGTAGGGTTTGCATTGATTATAGGAAGTTGAATAAGGCGACCCACAAAGATCACTTTCCTTTTCCCTTTATCGATCAAATGTTGGACATATTAGTGGGATATGAGTACTATTGCTTGTTGGATGGATATTCGGGTTATAATCAGATCGTAATTGCTCATGAAGATCAAGAGAATACTACGTTCACGTGCCCATACGACACATTCGCATTCAAGAGAATGTCGTTCTGCTTGGATAATGCACCCGCTACCTTCCAGCGATGTATAATGGCTGGGAAAAGTGCCACTTCATGGTTGAAGAAGGCATAATTTTGGGGCATAAAGTTTCGGCTCATGGATTAGAGGTTGACTAAGCGAAGTTGGAAACAATTGAAAAGCTTCCGCCACCGAGTTCAGTTAAGGGAATTTGAAGTTTTCTAGGGCATGCTGGGTTTTACAGACGATTTATAAAAGACTTCTCTAAAATTGCAAAACCTTTGTGCAACCTTTTAGAGAAGGATTCAATTTTCAAGTTTGATGAGGAATGTAAATTAGAATTCGAGTTATTGAAGAAGAAATTGACCACAGCTCCCGTCATCGTCGCGCCGGATTGGACCATGCCCTTTGAGTTAATGTGTGATGCAAGCGACTATGAGGTTGGGGCTGTTTTGGGTCAACGCCAAGAGAACATATTCCATGCCATATATTATGCAAGTAAGACACTCACAGAGAGTCAAAAGAACTACAAAACTACGGAAAAGGAATTGCTTGCAATAGTATATGCATTCGATAAATTTTGGGCATACTTGATTAGTACAAAGGTAGTAGTTTATATAGATCACTCGGCCATTCGATACTTAATTTCAAAAAAAGATGCTAAGCCACGCTTTATCAGATGGATTCTCCTTTTACAATAGTTTGATTTAGAAATAAAGGATAGAAAGGGAACGGAGAACCAAGTCGCCAATCATTTATCTAGGCTGGAAAATTAGAATAAAAAGGAAGATGATAAGTATGTAATTAACGAGTCATTCCCGGATGAGCAACTGTTTGGGATAAATACAGAATTTCCATGGTACGCGGACTTCGTGAATTATCTAGTGAGCAACATTCTTCCACCTGATCTTACTGATGAGTGGGATTTATACCTACGAATCTGTTCCTTTTTGTCTTAAGTTATTGCCTATTTTCAGTCTTTTAGTTAGCTTTTATTTATATTTTCAATTCTATTATGTCTAAGTTCTATTATGCAGTGCTTTGCAGGTCGTTTCTAGCTTTCATGTCATTTTCACTATGTTGAAATATAGTCACTAAGACTACTCTTAGAGCTCGCACCCCAAATACACATACCATGCTAGCCTACTGCACTTCTCGGCTTAGTAACCTCGGACTTCAAGGTCTTTTCTTTACCTACATATGGCGTCCTCACGCCAATGCTCAAATACCTTGCTCGTGTTCTAGCGCCATTTATGATATGCAATAGTCTTTCACTTTCTTGTCAATCACCAAGCCCCTATACACTATCGTGCGCTAGCAATACGACCTCCTGGCTCTTTTTAAAGCCACGCATGCCAGCAGCCACTTGCTAAGGAAATGCTCACACAGAAGCGCGACCTCTCCTGTCCGCACGATGTGGGACTTTAAATTACCTAAAGAGAGAGAAAAAGAACAACACTTAAGACAACCGCTTGCGATAGAAAGACAAAGAGAGTTTTAGCTTAGAAAATAGTATAGCGCGTCTTAAATTTCTAGAAGAGAAAGAAGTTGTGCTTCAAGGAGGAAAAGTTATTGCATCCGACTACAGCTCAGCTTTTGCACAGTGAAGAGAAGATTTGGAGACAGAACATTTCCAAATAGGAGTTTTCTTATTCCAAATCTCTCATTTATTTGTGTATTACTGATTATGGTGAATGTATTAAATACGTGTGTTAGTACCATAGTTATGAACTAACTCCATTTTTAGGATTGCAATGTAACCTTTTGTTTAGCTTGATCAACTTTCTCTCCTATTTTATATAATGAATAATTTTGGAATGGGTTATTGTATTTAGTACTTAATGACTGATTGCTTGAGAGAGTTTCTGGTAGCGATAATAATGGATAGTGATAAATGGATGTTATTATCTAGCTTTTAAATACAACACATGTTATGATCATGCCAACGGAATGTGTGCATAAACTTCTAATAGGATAGACATATCTCTATTTGCCTTGTACGATCTTTAGACTTAGCTTAATGACCTTGTCCTAGCTATTTTCACCAATAGATATATTGTGATTTATCTGGCTAGGGATGTGCATTTGACCTTCGACAAAAGCTTATGCATATTTACTGTTCTCGGTTAACCATTCCTTGATTCGTTGGTAATTTGGAGAGTTAGGAGATTAGGCGATGCATTAGGGGAATTTTAATCCTATCTTGACTTCCTAGCACAACCACTTCTCTTATTCTTATAGTTTTAAACATATAGCTTAACCAACCATCTTATTTCACTTATTTAGATAAGATAAGTCACGACATTAACTTAGTATTTGTTATCTCTTAAGACTTTGTCCTCGTGGGATCGACACTCTACTTTCATATATTACTTGTGGACCGCATATGCTTGCACGTGATTTGGCAATAGCTAAATCGGCCAACAAGTTTTTGGCGCCGTTGCCGGGGACTTTGTATTAATTGTCACTCAATATTAACACTAAGTCAATACAATCTTAGTTTAAACTGATTCTTCTGTTTAACTCTCTTTTCAGGTAGTCTTCACTGTTTATGCCACCTCGTAAGGGTCTGAACATAATACCTCTCGATCCCGAGGTTGATAAGAATTTAAGGACATACAAACGGCTGAGGAGAGAGGAATCTAAGGAAATCCTTGCTCCTACCATTATGGCTGAGGAACTTCAGAAATCTTTAAGGGATTATGCTATGCCTCTTATCGACGATCTCCAGGCGAACATTCTCAGGCCCGCCATCCAAGCTAATAACTTTGAGATCAAGTTGGGTACCATTCAAATGTGCACCAATATTCAGTTTGGGGGACTACCGAATGATGATCCCAATGATCACTTAATCAATTTTGTTGAGATCTATGACACATTTAAATGCAACGTAGTGTTTGACGATGCCATTAGACTCTGGTTGTTTCCATTCACTTTGAGGGATAAAGCCAAGAGCTGGCTACATTCATTACCGTCAGGTTCCATCACCACATGGACTGACTTGGCACAAAAGTTTGTGGCGAAGTTCTTTCTGCCCGCCAAAATAGCCAGGCTCAGGCATGATATCACTTTGTTTGTCCAGTTCGAATCAGAATCCTTGTACGACTCGTGGGATCAATTCAAGGATCTGCTGAGAAAATGCCCTCACCATAGATTGCCAGAATGGCTTCCTATCCAGACCTTTTATAATGGGCTATCCGGATTAACTCGTTCGAGTATTGATGCCGCGTCTGGAGGGGCCTTCATGACTAAACATCACACAGCAGGGTACGAACTAGTGGAAACAATGGCGGCCAATAACTATCAATGGCCGAATAATAGGCAAACCCCCAAAACAGCAGCGGGGGTATATGAGGTTGACTCATTCACATCATTAGCGGCTTAGGTTGCAGCGCTAACAAAACAGCTAGACACCATGGGACCATCAGCAGTGCAGAATGTGCAAAGTGTTGTAGTCCAGTGTGAGTTCTGTCAAGGGAGCCATCCTACTGATCAGTGTGCAATAAGCCCTGAGTTAGTTCAATTTGTTTCCAACTTCGGGCTACAACAAAATTTGAATCTTCCTACTCATTACCACCCGAGTTTGACAAATCATCCCAACTTCTCTTGGGGCAACAACAACAACAACAACAACCCCAATCAAGCACAACCTTCATCCACCAGGCCGAATTTTTCTAACCCTCCGGGTTTCCAATCTCAGAACTAGTACAATCCACAACCGTAGAGCTCTCAAAATCAGTTTCACCATCCACCACCTCGACAGGAGAGAAAACCTAGTTTAGAAGATCTCTTATCGCGGTATATTACCCAGAACGAAACAAGGAGTAACAATCAAGAAGCTTCCATTCGGAATCTTGAAGTTCAGATGGGACAATTGGCCACTACTTTAAACAGTCGTTCATTAGGCACATTGCCTAGTGACACTGATGTCAACCCGAAATGGGAAGGCAAAGAACAATGCAAAGCAGTGACACTCAGAAGCGGGAAAATCACTAATGAGCAAGGTGGAGAGAGTTCTCCAGTGGAAGAAGTTAGTGATAATGAATCTGAAGTGGAGAAGAATAATGAGAAATCTGGGGGTGAGCCAAGTACTCAAGTTATCCCTACAACACCAACCCCTCCAATGAGTACATTCAATCCTCATCTCCCTCAGCTGCCTTTGCCCCAGCGTTTGCAGAAACAAAAGCTGGACAAGCAGTTTTCCAAATTCTTGGAGGTATTCAAGAGGCTTCACATAAACATCCCATTTGCGGAGGCATTGGAGGGAATGCCAAGTTATGTCAAGTTTATGAAGGACATATTATCTAAGAAGCGAAAAATGGGGATTATGAAACAATGGCTCTGACAGAGGAGTGCAGTGCCATTCTACAAAACAAGCTTCCGCTAAAGCTTAAAGATCCAGGAAGCTTCACAATTCCTTGCACTATCGGGGACCAATTCATAAGTAAATCTTTATGTGATCTAGGGGCTAGCATCAACCTAATGCCTCTGTCCATTTATAAGAAGCTAGGGGCTAAATGAAGCCAAATCTATAAGTGTCACCTTACAGTTGGCTGATAGATCTCTCACATACCCAAAGGGGATAGTAGATGATGTGCTTGTCCAGGTTGACAAGTTCATCTTCCTAGCTAATTTTATTGTCCTATATTTTGAGAAGGACATGGAGGTCCCTATTATATTGGGCAGACCATTCTTTGCGACGGGGAGGACCCTAATTGATGTACAGAAAGGGGAGTTGACTTTGAGGGTTCAGGATCAAGAAGTGACGATCAATGTCTTTAGATCGATGAAATATCCTAACACTCCTAAGGACTGCTTCCAGATTAATGCAATTGATAATTTAGTTAAGGAAGTGTTCTCTAAAACCTGCATTACAGACCCTTTGGAAGCCACATTGACAGGGGCCAACACTACTGAAGAGCCTATTAATGTTGAATTTGCCAAGTGGCTATATTCTCCCCAAAGATCCAAATAATTCCAAAGACAGTTTGAGTCTCTAAATGATGATGAGGCATCAACTTCCAAGGCTCAGCCGTCGATCATGGAACCTCCTGTCTTGGAATTAAAGCCCTTGCCAAATCACCTGAGGTATGCTTACTTAGGGAACTCATCCACTTTACCTGTGATAATTTCTTCTTCTCTCACTAAGTGTCAAGAAGAAAAGTTTATACTTGTGCTCAAGAAATACAAAACGGCCCTGCGGTGGTCAATTGCCGACATCAAAGGGATTAGTCCGACTCTATGCATGCATAAAATTTTACTGGAGGAAGGGTCTAAACCATCTATTGAACATCAGTGGCGATTGAATCTAATCATGAAAGAGGTGGTGCGTAAGGAGATTATAAAATTGCTGGATGTTGGCATCATCTACCCCAGATCTGATAGTCCTTGGGTCAGTCCTATCCAATACATGCCAAAGAAGGGCAGAATAACTGTAGTGCCCAACAAAAATAACGAGTTGATTCCCACCAGAACGGTGACTGGGTGGAGGGTGTGCATGGATTACAGGAAATTGAATAAATCTACCTGTAAGGATCACTTCCCTCTTCCATTTATTGATCAGATGCTTGATAGGTTTGCAATCGGGGCAGTGTTAGTCCAGAGAAGGGAGAAGGTCTTCCACACCATATACTATGCCAGCAAAACGTTAACGGATGCTCATTTGAATTATACTACCACTGAAAATGAGTTACTCGCAGTTTTATATGCATTTGATAAATTTCGTTCCTACCTCATCGGGACGAAGGTAATCGTCTACACTGATCACTCGGCAATCAAATATTTAATTGAGAAGAAAGATGCTAAGTCAAGATTGATTAGGTGGGTTCTGCTTCTCCAAGAGTTCGATCTAGAAATCCGAGACAAAAAGGGGACATAAAATCAGGTAGCGGATCACTTATCAAGGTTGGAGAACACCTCGCATTCGGGAGATGCTGAAAATGCCATTAATGATTTCTTCCCGGACGAACAACTTTTCGCCGTCCAAAGCAAAGCACCGTGGTATGCGGACTTTGCTAATTATGTCACTTGCCAAGTACTTCCTCTAAACCTGAGCTATCAACAAAGGAAGAAATTCCTAAAAGATGCCAAGCAATATCTCTGGGATGAGCCCTTCTTGTTCAAGCAATGTTCCGACCAAATTCTGCGAAGATGTTTACCAGATGAGGAAATTGAAAATGTGTTATATCACTGCCATTCTTCAAATTATGGAGGTCATTTTGGAGGTCAACGAACTGCAACTAAAGTGCTTTAGTCTGGATTTTATTGGCTACCTGAGTCAAAGATGCACACACATATGTGTTACACTGCGACAGATGCTAAAGGGTGGGCACCATATCAAGACGACATGAATTAGCATTGTAGACATCCTGGAGGTGGAATTATTTGATGTATAGGGTATCGACTTCATGGGTCCATTCCCATCCTCTTTCAATAACCTCTATATCCTTGTGGTTGTGGATTATGTCTCCAAGTGGGTGGAAGCAGTTGCCTTGCCGACTAATGACGCGAAAGTCGTGCTTCAGTTCCTAAAGAAAAACATTTTCACTTATTTTGGCACGCCTCGGGCTATTATAAGCGATAAAGGGTCGCATTTTTGTAACAAATTCTTTGAAGCCCTTCTAGTTAAGTATGGAGTGACCCATAAGATAGCCACTGCATATCATCCACAGACTAGTGGCCAAGCCAAAATTTCCAATCGTGAAGTAAAACGAATCTTGGAGAAAATAGTTAACCCCAATCGCAAGAATTAGTCTAAGAAGCTCGATGATGCCTTGTGGGCTTATCGTACAACTTACAAAATGCCTATCGGAATGTCTCCGTATAGGCTTGTCTATGGCAAGGCATGCCATCTTCTAGTGGAGTTGGAACACAATGTGTATTGGGCTATCAAGAAGCTTAACTTTGACTTAGAAGGAGCTGGTGAGAAATGTCTCGTGCAACTCAATGAATCGGACGAGTTTCATCTGCAAGCGTATGAAAATGCTAAGTTGTACAAGGAGTAGACCAAGAGGTGGCACGATAAGAAAATCCTGGAGAAACACTTCAAACCGGGCCAGAAAGTTCTTCTATTCAACTCCCGTCGGAAGTTATTTCCAGGGAAATTAAAGTCCAGATGGTCGGGGCCATTCACAGTTGCCAAGGTGTATCTGTATGGGGAAATAAAGGTTGAAGACCCCAATTTTTACAAAACCTTCAAGGTTAATGGACAGCGGTTGAAGCATTACTGGGGCGGTGAGGTTGACCGGTAGAACATCTCCGTCACATTGGGAGACACGGTGTAAAATGGGATTATAGTCAAGCTTCTAAATCAAGCGCTAGATGGGAGGCATCCCCATCTCAATATCAAACAAATTTCTTCTGCTATTAATAATCTTTAGTTACTATATGCAGTTTTAGAATAGCCTTAGTCTGTACAGTTCATGTATATTACTATGTGTTTCAGGGCTTTCAGTAGTTAAAACATGTGAATACTTTATGTTTCTGTTGTGTTTATATCTGATATGAGATTTTAGCTTGTGCAAGACTTCTCACTATCAGAATTTTGGCCTCGGTGCCGCGACGCCAAAGTTCAAACTAGCATTCGCGTCGCAACGCCATTCTCGGTGCCCCAACCCTGAGTTTCACGCGGCAGCACCGAAAAAGGGAGAAGCTACTGTAAACTCGCACCCTAGCACTAGATTCTCATGCCCCAGCACCATTTTTGGCACCCCAGTGCCATTTTTGGTGCCTCAATGCCATTTTTGGCGCCCCAGCGCCAGAGTGAGTAGCCTTCACGCCCCGGTGGAGTGGGTAGCTACTGTAAACTCGTACCGCAGTGCCATCAGCGTGTTTTTGGTGTTTAAATGAGGCGTTTCACTTAAATTGTAGAGTCTCTCTCCTCTCATATCAGTTTCTCCTCACCAAGCGACGTCGTCTCCTCTCCCCTAGAGCTGTTAGGCAACCCAACCGTCGGCCATTTGTTACCATTTGGGCGCCCAACTGACGTGTGTTTTCTATTCAGACAGTTGCGTTCTCTCTCCTCTGTGTCGTAGTTGTGGTCTATTTAAGTAGAGTCGGTCAAGATCTGTGGTATTGTTCCTTCTGTGATAAATTTCTCTTATTATCCTTGTGATTTTTGTTATAATGGCTTCTAAGCGTCCAAGGACAAGTATTGGCCCTCCTCTTCCGTCCTCTTCCTGATCCCGTGCTCAGACTTGGGATGCACTGAAATTTCCAATGGAAGAGGCCTATTAGAGGTATACTCAAAATTTCTTGTCTCGTAGTTTGGTGCCTGAGCGAGGGCTTAGGCCTGATGATAAATTGGATGGTCAGATTAATGCTATAATCTCCAAAATGAAATGGGTGCATTTCACCAAACAGCCGGAATCCGCCGTGGTCGCAGTGGTGAAGGAATTCTATGCTAATACCATTCCCGATGGTCCGCTGGCTCCACCAGTCAGGGGCAAATTAATCACATTCGATATCAAGGCAAGGCTATCAATGCAGTTTATGGGACTCCCAATTTTGACCGCCATAATTATCCAGAAAATGGGATTCGGGGTTACCACACTGACAAGATTGTTAACAAACTTTGTAAGCCTAGGACAGTATGGAAGATGAAAGAGTACACTACTGAAAGAACGTCGTTCCCCCAGCAGGCCCTTAGCCATTATGGTATGGCGTGGCATGCTTTTATCTGTGCAAATATCCAGCCTACGCGTCATGTGAGTGATGTAACTCAAGAAAGGGCGATTCTGCTCTATGCCATTATTACCGGTATAAACGTTGATGTAGGAGTATTGATCAATGAGTCCATCAAGAAGGCTATTAAGAGCAAAGTTATGTCTGGCCTTCCGCACCTGTCTCTTATTACCCGTCTCTACAAAAGGGTGGGTGTTCAGTGGGAGAAGGAATATGTCACCCTGCCTCTAATGTCGGTCATTGATCATCATCTCATTAGCCTCTATGCAGTCTGGGAGGGAGCACCATCGCATCCCCGAGGAGAAGGATTTTTGCCAGCGCCTCAACCACCGCCAGCCAGTGAACCGCTGTCATCCACTGAGGTGGGTACCTCCTCGCACGTGCCCGAGCACCCTTATTTTGAGAACGTTCATTCTGGGACCCTCGCGGAAATTTTGAACAGCCTGAGTTTCCTGCACTGCAAGATTGACCATGTCGCTGGATGGCAGAATCAATTCCACCATTTCCATGCTGAGTTCGCTAACATGCTCTCAAACATTCATGCTACTCAGGGAGGTGATGATGTTGATTTCATGTCCTTCCAATTTCCAGCGCCTCCAATTTACGCTCCTTATCCGCCACAATTTCCGCCTACTCAGGGGGCCCACGCTGATGAGCCAGTTAACGTGGAGGATGATGGTGATGATGATGATCTTGAGGTGGTCGGTGGTGATGATGTTTAGGATGATGGTGGTGCAGATGATGTTGAGATGTTTGGTGATAAAGGTGCTGTTGGTGATGAAGGTGCTGATGGTGATGAAGCTGGCCATTGAGGACACTAGCCAGATTACAAGTTTGGGGAGGGGGGAGACTTCCTTTTATTTATTTAATATATGAATTGTGTTAGTTTTAATGTTTGAACTGCTATGTTTAGTTTATGATTTGGGTGTGAGGATTGGAGTGAATCATTTGGGCTTAAAAGCCCCAGACTTATTGTTTAACTATGTTTTATCTAAGGTTTAGTTTTATTATGGTTAAGTTTTTGGTTTTTGGTGAATTGCTTATTTTGGATGCATGCTTTACATAGTAGTATTTAAATTTGTATATGAATGCATGTTTTTGGTTATATGTCTTATGCTTATATTTATTATCATTTTGGGATTGCATATTTGGGTATATTTTGGCTATGTCGGTTTTCATTTTGTGGATAGCCTTAGTTTTTGGGTTTACACTGATCATTGGTATAGTTATTCCCATTTGTTATGGCTTTGCCCTATTTTTACCCTACTTTGGGCAAGGGTACTTTATAGTTATAGTTTTTGCCTATTACTTTTTGATTAACTCTAACCCCCAGTCTGTAACTGTCTATATGCTTGGTTAGGGTAGTTTAGCGTTAAGTTTTGTTTGTGGCCTTTGACGAGCGCCAAGTAATTATATCATTTTCTTAGACTAGTGGCAAAGTGATAAGTGGGTTTTACACCTACTTATTGGATATTAATTCACACGAACTAGGTCCATCTCAAGTATATTTTAGCGTGTTTTAGTTGCATTTCATGTTATTTTGCATTGCATTTACTTAAAACTCCTTCGGTGTAAAAGTGCAGGATATGACATGATTTGGTGATGTAAATGGCTTGAGGCTGTTGGATGCATGGCACGAGCATCAATTGGAGCAGGAGGCTAAGCATGGATGCACAAAAGAATGAACAGTAGAACAGATCAGTCAGCAGCAAAACTAGAATTCAAAGTCGCATAAGCTGCACGACAAAATAAGCTTGGGGACGCGCACCCGCACGAGCACCTGGCTGGACAGACATTGCACACTGCAAGTTGAGCGCCCGCGCGAGGATTGTAAAGGGGGGGCACGCGGCCGCGCGCGATGCTTGATTACTGTTGAGCTTTTTATTTTAATTTCAAATTTTAAAGGTTGTAATTAATTAAAAACAATTTCTGACTAGTGTCAGAAGTATCATTATTCAGTTTTATGTATTTTTCAATTTGTAACTAGGGTTTACACTCTGAGAGAGATTCCAACGTAGAACGAAGCCTAAACTTCAACTTTTCTAATTCTTCTTGGGATTTTCTATCATTGTGGATAATTATTAGTATTTTGCTGGATTTATATGAGGATTTGAACGTTACTAGTGGATTATAATCAGCAATTGGGTTTGATCGTTTCTATCCTTCATCTTTCAATTGTTTGCTTATTATCCATGTTTAGCTTTGATCCCATAATGTCTTTTGGTTCAGTCATGAACTAAACTCCATTATGGGATTCTAACGAATTTTAATATGTAGTTTAGTTGCATGCTTAAATGCTAGATTGTTTTACATATCATATGGGATTTCTATCATGATTGTTTTGCATGTATGAATGCTTGATCACCATTTGTTTTCAGTACTTGTATGGAATTGACAATGAACATGAAAGTATGGATTGTAATCATGATAGCATACGTATATGGGGCTGTTTTGTATGGCTTGTGTATTTCGTGAACCAGATAGACATATATTGTTTCACCGTATGAGTTAGAATAAGGGCTTGTGCTTAAATTCAATATGGTTGCAATTTCACATAGACATATAGTGATTTTGGTTATGTTGACGATTGCATGGAGTCTATCTCTTGTGGATGCTGTGTAAGTAGGTCATAGTACATTAAAAATGGCTATGACTCTATTAGTGCTCTTGGCTACTTTCCTATGATATGTGAACAAGTATTGCATGATAGTGGTGATTAGATGAAGTATTAAATGAAGTTAGGATCCCATTACTTTCAGATTTGATTTATTACATTTTTATTCTTGTTTTAGCTGTTATTTGCTATTAGAGTAATTAACCAATTATATTCATTAGTTTGAGCATATAAATATAGTGATTTAATTGATGTATAGTGATTTAAATTAGACAACTTTCTCTGTGGGATCGATACTTTACTTACTCTGTATTACTTGTTGACACATGTATGCCTGCATGAGTTAGAGCTCTTTTGTTAGAACTGAAAAAGATGCAACAAGTTTTTGGCACCGTTGCAGGGAAAGGCGTTTAAATTTTTATTATTATCATTAGTTTTAAGCTATATTGTATGACTTAGACAAATCTAATCTTATCACATTTCCATTTTTTGTTTTTATTTTTGTTACAGGAACTTGTATAAATTTTTATGCGCACGCGGTCATCCAACCTTGACTTAACACCTACTCAGGACAACATAAACGGGAGAGGTTGGAAAGCGAATGTTCACAGAAATTTACAAGCACAGTTAGAAAGCACTACATCTAATATGGCAGCCGAGGCACAAGGAGAAGAGCAAAGAGAGGAGCATAGGGCTCAGAGAGAATATTCCATGCCCAATATTAATGGATTACGATTCCAAAGATAGTCGGATCAAATGATAGCAGCTAATACATTCGAGATAAAATATATGCAGTATTTAGATGGTACAAAATTCGGTACAGTTTGGGGGTGCCGCTACAGATGATCCGAATGAACACCTATTGAGTTTCATTGAGATATGTCACACATTCAGATATAACGAGGTGACGGAAGATGCTATCAGACTTAGGCTATTTCCATTCTCATTAAGGGATAAAACGAGAAGTTGGCTTCATTCTTTGCCAGTAGGATCAATCACTACATGGGAGGACTTAGCACAGAAGTTCTTAGCCAAGTTCTTCCCAATGACTAAGACTGCAAAGATGAGGACATCTATCTCTCAGTTTGAGCAACAACAGGGCTAGTCCTTATATGAAGCATGGGAGAGATATAAAGAGATGCTGAGAAAGTGTCCACATCACGGTATGCCAGATTGGATGGTGATCAATACATTCTATAATGGATTGGGATGGCAGTCTAGACCGATTGTAGATGCAGCTGCAGGAGGGGCATTATGGGCAAAAAGCTATGAGGAAGCCTATAACCTTATCGAGGCAATGTCATCAAACGATTTTCAAAATCCTACATCTCGGATGCCACAACCCAAAGTTGCAGGTGTGTTGGAAGTAGATGCTATTACTCAGTTATCGGCACAGATGGCAGCGATGGTGAAGAAAATAGACACATTAACGGAAGGTAAAACGAAGACGGTTGCCTTCATATGTGAGATTTATGCGGGGTCACACTCGACAGATCAATGTGTTATCAGCTCGGAGTCGGTACAGTATGTGGGCAATTACAGGAAAGATCAAGGACAGTTTCAGAACACATACTACCCCAACAACCGAAATCATCCAAATTTTAGTTGGTCAAATAACCAAGGGAATCAGCAGAATCAGTTTCAGATGAATCAATAGTTTCAGCCACAGTTTACTCCTAGACCACCTTTTCCGCCAGGATTTTCTCAACAACAACAACATCACACTCCAGCTGCACCTCAGAAAGAAAAGAAACCAGAAATAGAGGAGATGATGATGAAATACATGGCGAACACAGAGGTTATGATCAAAAGCCAAGCAGTGGCTATTAAGAATCTAGAAACTTAGATGGGGAAAATCGCGAACATGCTTAACAACAGTCCCCAAGGATCATTTCTAAGTAATACAGAGACAAATCCTAGAAGAGACGGGAAAGAACAGTGTCAAGTTATCACATTAAGATCTGGGAAGAATACTGCAGACATTGCAAGTCGCGCGCCTGCACCCAATTGTACTGAGGAGGCCTCGCTACCGCGGCGAGGCAGTAGTAGTGATTGGCCGAGAACGATAACTGGAAAATTCCGAGGTCCAAAGAGAAGAAAAGATAAAGCGTGGTCGGGTGAGAAACACATGAGTTCAAGACCACCAATTCACCCTCGAGTTCCGTATCCGCAAAGATTAAATAAGCAGATGGAAGATAAGCAATTCAACAAGTTTCTGGAGGTATTTAAAAAGATGCAAATCAATATACCTTTCGTCGAGGCATTGGAACAAATGCCAAGCTATGCAAAGTTCATGAAGGGTATACTGTCAAGGAAGAGGAGATTAGACAAGTTTGAGACAGTGGCCTTGACAGAAGAGTGCGCATCTTGATTGGTTTCAAAGAAAAGTTACCTCCGGTCAAGGATCCGGGCGCTTCACAATTTCGTGCACAATCGGGAAGATGAATTTTGAAAAATATTTGTGTGATCTTGGGGCAAGCATCAATCTGATGCCCTTATCATTGTTCAATCAGTTGGGATTACAGCCTCCAAGACCGACAAACATTTCGTTGCAGTTAGCTGACAGATCCATCACGTATCCACGGGGAATTGTTGAAGATGTATTTCTGGCTGACTTCATCATTTTGGATTACGAGGAAGATAAAATATACCACTCATACTAGGGAGACCATTCTTAGCCACAAGAAAGACTTTGATAGATGTGCAGAAGGGGGAACTCACTATGCGTGTTCATGATCAAGAGGTCACTTTTAATGTCTTTAAAGCCATGAAGTTTCCAGCAGATGAAGAGGAATGTTTCCTAGTTGATTTTGTGGATCAGGTCGTGAATGATGAAGTACAAAAGTCTAGTGGATGATGAACCTTTGAGGAGTGTAATTGCTGAAAATTCAGATTTGGAGGACGAGGAACGCGACGAACTTGTGCAATATCTGGATACCACTCCACAAGTCAGAAAATTTAGAACACCTGTCGAGCCATTGACAAAGGCTGGAGAATCCTCAATAAAATTAAAACCATCTCTTGAGTCATCTCCAGAGCTTGAATTAAAACCACTTCCAGAACACCTCAGGTACGCATTTTTAAGTAAAGATTCAAAGCTACCTGTGATTATTTCTTCTGCATTAACATCTTTTCAGGAAAAAAAATTGCTACGAATGCTTAGAGAGTTCAAATCAGCTATTGGATGGACCATAGCAGATATCAAAGGGATCAGCCCTTCATTTTGTATGCATAAGATCTTGCTGGAAGATGCGAGTAAGCTGTTTGTGGAACATCAAAGAAGACTTAATCCGATAATGAAAGAGGTGGTCAAGAAAGAGGTACTGAAATGGCTGGATGCGGGCATAATTTTTCCGATCTCGATGACAAATTTCATGGGTGAGCCCAAAGTCAAAAAATCAAGAAGGGCGTGATGACAATTCGTGACTAATGAGAAGAATGAGTTGATTCCAACAAGAACAATAACGGGGTGGAGAGTCTGCATAGACTACCGCAGGCTTAACAAAGCTACAAGGAAAGATCATTTTCCTCTCCCATTCATTGATCAGATGTTGGACAGGTTAGCGGGTCATGAGTATTATTGCCTTCTGGATGGGTATTCAGGCTACAATCAGATTATGATAGCACCAGAAGACCAGGAAAAGACTACATTCAAATGTCTATACGACACTTTTGCTTTTAGAAGGATGTCTTTCGGATTGTGCAATGCTCCAGCCACCTTTCAGAGATGCATGATGGCTATATTTTCAGACATGGTGGAGCAGAATGTGGAGGTATTTATGGATGACTTCTCAGTCTTCGGGGACTCGTTTGATTTATGCCTTGAGAATTTAGTTATGGTTTTGAGGAGATGTGTTGAGACGAACTTAGTGATTAACTTGGAGAAGTGCCATTTCATGGTACAAGAAGGAATCATACTGGGACATAAGGTATCGAAGCAGGGTCTTGAGGTGGATAGAGCGAATATGGATACGATTGAGAACTTGCTATCACCTACTTCAGTAAAAGGTGTTCGCAATTTTCTGGGACATGCTGGTTTCTACCGCAGATTTATCAAGGACTTCTCCAAAATAACTAAACCATTATGCAGTCTATTGGAGAAGGATGCACATTTTGATTTTGATGAGGCTTGTGTGTCTGCATTTTAGCATTTAAAGAGGAAATTAACTTTAGCACCAGTGATTACTGCACCAGATTGGGATTTGCCATTTGAGCTTATGTGTAATGCCAGTGATTGCGCCGTAGGGGTTGTTTTAGGGCAGAGGAAAGGGAAAATTTTTCATGTGATTTATTATGCCAGCAAGACCCTTACAGATGCACAGTTGAACTACACCACCACAGAGAAGGAGTTATTGGCGGTGGTGTATGCTTTTGACAAATTCCGAGCATATTTGATTGGCATGAAGGTGATTGTGTATACGGATCACGCGAAAATTCAACATTTAGTGGCAAAGAAGGATGCTAAGCCCCGGTTGATCAGATGGATTTTACTACTGTAGGAATTTGATTTGGAAATGAAGGGCAAAAAGGGGACTGAAAACCAAGTGGCAGACCACTTATCTCGACTAGAGAATCCGAAAAGGGAAGGAAAGGATAAAGTTATGATTAACGAATCCTTTCTAGATGAGCAGTTTTTTGTGGTGAAAGGGGAAGTGCCATGGTTCGCAGACTACGCGAATTATCTGGTGAGTAAGATGGTACCTTCTGACTTGGTGGGTTATCAAAAGAAGAAATTTCTGCATGATGTCAAATGGTATATATGGGATGAGCCTTATTTGTTTAAACAGTGTTATGATCAAGTGATAAGAAGGTGTATTATGTATAGCGAGACCGAGGGGATTCTGCAGGATTGTCACTCTACTGTGTATGGAGGTCACTATGGTGGTGAAAGAACAACGACTAGAGTACTACAAGCAGGATTCTACTGGCCGACAATTTTCAAGGATGCCTAAAGTTTCGTTTAGCGGTGTGATAGATGCCAGAGAGTGGGAAACATCTCAAAAAGAAATGAAATGCCATTGAATACTATCCTCGAAGTAGAAATTTTTTATGTATGGGGGATTGATTTTATGGGACCCTTTATATCTTCTTGCGGAAATCTCTACATCTTGCTCGCAGTGGATTATGTCTCGAAATGGGTAGAAGTGGCATCTTTTTCGACAAATGATGCTAAGGCGTCCTCGAATTTTTACACAGAAGTATCTTCACGAGGTTTGGGACTCCAAGGGCTATCATCAAAGGACAAAGGCGCTCATTTCGCAATGAGATGCTTTCTGACTTTGTTGGCCAAATATGGGGTGAACCATCGCATTGCTACAGCATATCACCCACAAACGAATGGCCAAGCTGAAGTGTCGAATCGAGAAGTTAAGAGAATCCTGGAAAAAAGTTGTGAATCCCACCAGGAAGGACTGGTCATTAAAGTTGGATGATGCAGTATGGGCTTATAGGACGATATATAAGACGCCGTTGGGTATGTCACCTTTTCAGCTCGTGTATGGAAAAGCCTGCCACCTTCCTATGGAGCTAGAGCATAAGGCATATTGGGCAATTTGAAAGCTCAATTTTGATTTTAAAGATGTCGGGGAGAAATGCCTACAGTAACGACCATGAATTTTAAACTCCTTATTAATTAAATATGTGATTTAATTTTAACGAGTTAGTTTTGTGAGTTTATTTAAACCTTACGTGGTTATGAGAATTTATGAAATAATTAAAGGGAGACACTAATAGTTATTTAAATTAGTGGACTAACCCTAAGAGTTAGATATCAAGGATTATTAATAATTAAATATTCAGTTGAATACAGTAGCAAGAGTTGAGCATATTGATTAATTGCAATTATGGGAAATTAATTAATAATGTGCGAATTGATAATTATTATGAATAAATAATTATTAATGAGTATGAGATTAATAATTTATATAATATGATTTATATAATATGCACAATGGTATTTGGCGGTAATAGAAAATGTACATGAATTATATGTATGTGCACTACTTGATATCTTGTAATTGGGAAATACATTGTATGCCCTTTTAAATCATAACAACCTATGTTATGTGAAATGAATTGTGTATACATAATTTATAACCAAAGTATATATATCATGCATATTTAGTATAAGCCAAATGTTGCATTTCATTTTGCAAATGCTGAGCTCTATCTTCCTTGTCCCAAATTAAGAGTCACCAAGTACATGAATAGTAGCATAAAAGCTAACTTACGTATTTTTCAAATGCTAGCAATACTAGCCTAGCTTCATCTCAAATTCATCAAACATAGGGCAATTAATGGATGGGGAGTGGGATTCATGAGTGGAATCACCCACTCTCACCAACTCTCTCTTAACCCTTGTGCATTCTTGAAATTCAATGGATTGATTTGGGAGGTAATCTCTTTGTCTAGATAATCAATCTTCTATAAATGAGACATCATACTTCTTTGTTGCAATTGCTGATAATTAGTTTGCTAGAGTGAGTATAGAGCAACGAGATTGAGTCACAAAGGTATAATTTCCATTCCCATGCTTCATTTTTGATAAATTATTTAATGGGTTGATTCTTTGAATTAAGCATGAATTGATTGTTAGTTGATTTGGGTTATGTTGCTTAGTGTTATACAAGCTTATAAGTGTGTTGGGTTACGTTAGAAGCATTGTTCATAAGGATTTTTCATGATGGGTTGTTGAACTACAAATGTAGTCTCCGCTATTTGGTCTCTCGATGCGATACTCTGGCATAATCTAACGCCTTATTTAGTATTAGGTGCAAAGCAGAGTCGCACTGTAACCCATATTCGCTTTTGTCTCGGTATGGCTTGAATCTCGCTACTTAATTGTATTAGGGTGCGGTAGGCAATTCTTAGTCCCGCACTGCACTGGATGTTCTGTTATGTTTCTGATTCATGCTAACTTGTTAGTACATAGTAGAGCAAGCTTGTAAAATGTTTTAACATGCACACGTAGGCACATGCATGTAGTATGAACAAGTATAGCCATGATTGACACTATACTTGTTGTCTTGAAATGAGATTTGGGATTTCAAAGGTGAACTTTGCCACAAACACATTATGTGAGCATTTTGACTTTATGAACATGATGATATGGTTTATATTGACATGAAATGTAAGACAAAAGTGATTGAACACACTAGCATACATGATTTCAAGATTTGACTATTTCAAAGATATGAACTTAAGGTTTTTCAAAGAGAACTTGACCAAGACTTTGTCTTATAAGATCTGACCATTTGAGCATGCATATCTGGCTTGAATATATGTTATAAATGCATGAGAGTTACATGTTAAGATGTCTTGTATATGCTAAGTTGACTTAGTGTTAAATTCAAAGAAAATTAGAATGAGGAAGCTCATGTCATCAAGTAATAAGCATATTATGTTATGACCATTCAAGCATGTGTATTAGGATTCATTATGCCGATAGACATATTGTCATGAACATCATTTGGTTAATGTATGGTTTTCACTTATGCACGCATAGTCATAAAGAAAGGGAAATTTCAAGAATATGAACTATGTGAGTAAAGTATATGTGTGTTGTCTATGTACGAGCATGACTACTGAGTATTGTAGGTCCGAGATTGTAAAGCATGATGATTACATAACCTTTTTATGTTTTAATGACATATAAGTTGTAAGTTAAACTTGTGGTAATGAACTCAAGTAGAATCATGTGGTATATGTCAAACTCTAGCATGTATGTCTGTTAAAATATATGAATAGGTGTTTAATTAGCATGTTAGAGTTAGATCAAGTCGAGAGAGTGAAGCTCAAACTGAGTTCGGCGGGGGGCAACAAGAAATGGGTCCTGTCCCTAGTCCTAGACCAGCGCAATTGCTACCATCTCCGTAGTTTTGCCAGATTCATTTACGGTTATGATGTTTAAGGCATGCTTACATGTTTTCTTTATCTTGTATTATGTGACCAATGTGCCATATAATGTGTTGAGAAGCATGATATGTGATGGCTTGATTCTTTAAGTGTGGACTCATCTTAGTTTATACGTACTAATTGCTTGTATTATGTGACCAATGTGCCATATAATGTGTTCAAAAGCATGCTATGTGATGGCTTGATTCTTTAAGTGTGGACTCATCTTAGTTTACACGTACTAATTGAAAGACCGACTTGTTAATGTTAGGTCATTTCAACGCAAGTAGTTAAAGCTAGTATTATATTGTAGCTGAGCAAACAGGCAAGTATCCTAAACCCTTGCATTACTTCAAGTAACACATATCGTAAGTAAGTTTCTTAATTCTTACTCTTTTATTTGAGCAACTATCTAAACCTTATGCACTACCTTTATATGGTGCAAATAGGTATATGTTTATGCAAGTTCTTTGAACCCTACTTTTATTGAGCAAGTTCCTTGAACCATACTTTTGTTAAGCAAGTTTCCCTGAACTTACCCTAAATTATATTGAGCAGGCTATTGTTGAATTGAAAGTTATTCGTTTAAGCTTGAACTTTATTTCCAAGCATGTTTTTAAGTGGGTTAATTACCTTACAATTATTCCACATCGACATCATTGACATTCGCACTCAATGCACTTGAATTCGTACAGTCTTGGACTTGTAGTTCATTTAAAGTTCTATAATTCTTGAACTGTGTTAGATAGAGTCTGAACCTTTGTTCGGTCAGACAAATATATGAAATTTTATAAAAGCTATCCCAACCAATTGATGGTAAGGATTCTTAGACTGAATGAACACCCCTCTTATGATATGGGAGTACCCCAGGTATCTAATATTAGATACAAAGAACAGATTTAAATGTTATGCATATACATGGTGTACGCGAGGCTGATCCCTTCAAGTACTTATTCAGTAGCCAGTAACCAAAGGGTCAATTAATTATTGATTCTATTGGAGTGTTATAGTTCAAAGTCTACTTGACTAGCAGTTATTCTAAAAGCAAATCATTGTCTTTGCTTCTAATATTCATATTGTCGAATCCTTCATATATTCACATTGTTGAATTCCTTGTCAGATATTTTCCTTTCATCATGATATATCCTTATTGTTGTATTTAAACTTATTGAGCAAACTTGTTGCTCATCCTTGCTATATCATGAATATATTGCAGCTAAGTCCGAGACCTCAGGGAAGGACAAGGGTAAAGGGAAGATGTAGACTAGTGGCAAGAAGCAGATTTTACCTTGTGCTTAGTTTAAATTACTGTTATGTAATATGAACCCTAATATTTACTTTAGGGTATGTTTGTAAGGATATTTTAAGGTTATCGAATCTTGGGACTAGTAACACCTTTTGAATGAACGACGTACGTTTATTATTTTCCGCATTTTAGTTGCCGTATGTTGTTTAGAGGTGGATGTTTGTACTTTATTATGATGACCGAACCGGGGTCAGAGGACCCGAATTTGGTATTGTCATGGGTTGGTATCAAAGCCTAGGTTATAAACGTTAGGAATGTGAAACCTAGGTTATAACCTTAGTAGCAAACTCAAGTAGAGTATGTAAGTGATGGGATGAAGAAATCCATCGAGTTTTATTGTGATATTGAAGTTGTTTATTTAAATCAAAATGATTGATAGACGTCTTAAACTTCTTAATGCTAGCATGAATAGCATATCACATAAAGCCTAATTGTTTCTTCTTTTCCTCAAATCATGCCACCTGAGAGACTTCAGCGGAATTAGAGGGAGGAAGGATTCGTGAACAATGGGGGAGGGGAAAATGTTGATCCAATGCAGAACTTTGTTAACCTATTAACTGAGGCAATGCAAAATGCACTCCTCCTGCTTGAGAAGAGGCGTGTGACAACAACACTGGGCTAGCTTTAAGGACTTTAAATTGGTAGGACCACCGGAGTTCCGAGGAACCTTGGACCTAATTGAAGCTCAGACATGGATAGAAGAAATAGAGAAGGTGTTTGAGGTCTCACGAGTGGCCGAAGCACAGAAGACGAGTTTTGCCACTTTCATGATGAAGGGCGAAGCTAACTATTGGTGGAAAGCCAATAAGGGCCGAGCAGACGAGGGAGTTATTCCTTGGGACAGATTTAAGGAGCTATTCCTTGAGAATTACTTCTCGGAGAATACGCAATAGGATATGGAGGTTAAGTTTCTATAACTGAAACAAGGTAGTATGACTGTCGCAGAATACGCGACGAGATTTAACGAGTTAGCCCGATTCGCTTCACATCAGGTTGACACGGAGGCCAAGAAGGCAAGGAGGTTCGAATTAGGACTGAAACCATGGGTGCGTATATGTTGGATGTGTTGAAGATCAAGAATTACTCGATCTTTTGAAAGGGCTATCATTGCTTAAGGAGGCAATGAGGCCATCGCTTCGATTCAAACAAGAAAAAAGGCGGACAACAGATGGGATGAAAGGGGAAGCGCGGAGGCAAAGAACCCCAACAAACATAAATGAACGGAGAGTCAATCCTCTGGAGGTAATAAGTCTGGAGGGGAGGCGAAGAAAAGTTTGAAGTGAAACAACTATGGGAGGAATCACTCGGGGGAGTGCATGAAGGGAAATAGTGTTTGTTATCGTTGTGGACAACCGGGGCACATGGCTCCTCAGTGTCCAAATAAGCAGAAGGGAGGATGTTTCTCGTGTGGAGCCACAGACCATCAAATCAAGGACTTCCCAAAGAAAAAGGGCGATGCATCTAGCGGCAACCGCAACAACAACAACAACAATGGACTGAACATTGATGGGTCAGTCAGTGAAGCCAACAGACCAATGACACGAACGTTCAATATGACTGTACATGATGCGGTGGAATCTAAGGACGTGGTGTCAGGTATCATTCCGATCAATGATATAGATGCATACGTGTTATTATATTCGGGTGCTACTTACTCTTTTGTTTCTGAAGAATTTGCTAAACAGTTAGACTTACCCCGTGAGAGATTAAAACAACCTATGAATGTAGAAGTAGCGAACAAGGAAATTATTCCCGTAGAATACATTCATAGGAATTGTTATGCCGACTTACGAGGATTTAAACTCATAGTGGAGTTGATACCGATTCGTTTGGCGGAGTTCGATGTAATCCTTGGATTGGATTGGTTATCGGTTTACGGAGAAATTATAGATTGTAAGAAGAATTGTGTACACCTTAAGACTCCGAATAAGTCGAATGTGGTATTTTATAGAAGTAAATTATCGAGACAATCTCATTGTCTGACGATGGTGCAAGCACAGAGATTACTTAGGAAGGGTTGTATAGGTTATTTGGCTCACATAATTGATACTCGACGAGTCGAGGGTGAACTGAGTTAGATACCTATTGTAAGGGATTTCGTTGATGTCTTCCCAGACGAGATTCTGGGATTGCCACCGGATAGAGAGATTGAGTTTGTCATTGATTTGGCACCAGGGACATCACCGGTATACAAAGCGCCGTATCGTATGGCACCGATAGAGATGAAAGAACTGATGGCTCAATTACAAGAGTTGTTAGATAAGGGATACATTTGACCATGCGTATCACCGTGGGGAGCACCAGTCTTATTTGTAAAGAAGAAAGATGGGTCGCTAAGACTTTTTATCGACTACCGAGAGTTGAACAAGGTCACCATTAAGAATAAGTACCCGTTGCCCAGGATAGACGATTTGTTTAATAAGTTAAAGGGGGCAAAGTACTTTTCAAAGATTGACTTGAGAACCGGTTATCACCAACTGAAAGTGAGGCCGTAAGACATTCCAAAGACGACATTCATAACTCGGTATGGACACTTTGAGTCTCTAGTAATGTCATTTGGATTGACGAATGCGCCAGCAACATTTATGGATTTGATGAACAGAGTATTCAAACAGTATTTGGATAAGTTTGTTGTGGTATTCATAAATGACATACTTGTGTATTTAGAGACGAAGGAAGAACACGCCGAGCATCTTCGAATAGTGTTGGAGACATTAAGGAAAGAGAAGTTGTACGCAAAATTCTCCAAGTTTGAGTTTTGGTTGCAGAGAGTGCAGTTTTTAGGGCACGTTATCGATAAAAATGGTGTTTCAGTGGATCCAACAAAGGTAGAAGCGATTATCAATTGGGAGCAGCCAAAGACACCGACAGAAATCCGGAGTTTCTTAGGATTGGCAGGATACTATCGAAGATTTATTCGGGATTTTTCAAAATTAGCATCGCCGTTGACCAATCTTATTAAAAAGACAGTTAAGTTCATTTGGACAGAGAAGTGCGAGGAAAGTTTGTGACGGCCCTGAATCCGAGGTCCCGAATCACCGCGGATCCGGTTCGATCATTCTATCACTATAACTATTTGCGAAAGATATAAACATAAATTGTTTATACATTAAACTTACACACTTTTCCCCAAGGTCGAGTAACCTTAACTTATACACAATACATAACTTATTTAACACATAACATTATTATTATACAACTACTACAAATCTAATCGTACACATTAACTTAAGTTGGAACCGTCTTTGACCTTTCCTTGTATCCAACATATTCGTTTTAATCTGCAATGTTTATCATGATATAGCAAGGGTGAGCATAAGGATTGCCCAACAAGTTTAAATTCAATAATATAACGATATATCATGATTGAAAGAATATGAATAATACGCTGGCTATAATTCAACAATATAATTGTGAACTAGCAGAAACAAACTTTTTACTGAACAAGTATATAACATGAACAAATATATCTGGACCAACCGGTAATGATGGTGATCAGCCTTTCATACCTGACTTATACATGCAATATATATAGAGTACAATTCATGGCAACCAACAATGATTAACCATAAGCTTATCCGAATGACACAACTCTTAGTAGAGTTAAGTAAAAACAAACTTGCCTGAACCGTTGATTGCCGCTACGCAATTTATAACGCTTTATCCGAAGACCTAATATTAGTAATATAGATCTCCAATATTAGAATAATATCATCACAATAAAATACTAGTATATATAAACATAGAGTAACCTAAACACATAACACATAATCCTGTTAGTCTAAACCACACATAAAACTTAGCATCACGTCAGACTATTTAAGTCCGAGTTGAATTCGACAAAATTCTAACATCTCGACGGTCTAGTTGGACTTTTATCGAGTCTAAGTTCAATTAAACTATGCCTAATACTTAACCGTTATTTAAGATAATTATTTTATCAGTCAAAATAATTTTCGTAAGCTCGTACTAATTTTTAAATAATTATTACTATTTATCATAATTTTTTGATCATTAATAACGATATTTAAAAATATAAATACCACATAATTCTTTTATCATTAATATTTATTTATTATCAAATATTAATGAAATACATGTCATAATATTATAATATATTTATAATATCTCAAAGTATTTTTAATACTTTAAAATCACCTTTATATGATTTTTAAACAATTAAATTCATTATTCGATAATTGCTTTTAATATTAAAATATTAATATTTTCATGACAAAATATCAAAAGTTATATTTTATAACTTAAAATATTTTTCTAACCCTTAAATCATTTTTATATGATTTATAAAACATTAAATCTATTTTTCTATAATTCATTTAATATATTTATTAAATAAAATAATTACCATTAATATTGATTAATTAATTAAATTCATCCCAAAATATTAAAAGTCACTTAAAATAACTTAAAATATTTTCTTTTACCATAATATTATTTTTTCATGATTTTTCATGTATTAAAATCATTTTTAAATAATTTATTTAATATTATAATTAAATAAATAAAATACCATTTATATTCCAAAATATTAAATAATTATGAAATATACTCTAAATAATTAAAAACTATTTTTTAGACTTTAAAATATTTTTTCATAATTTATTATGTATTTTTAATAATTAAAATCTATTTTTATCTATTTTGAAATAATTTCTGGAATTTCAGAAATTAGAAAATAAATAAACCGTCGCTAAATGGCTATAGCAACACTTTCTGTCGCTATAGGTGTTCTTGGCCTCAAGAATACTGACAATGCAGTGTTTAAGGGTGCACGTTTGACCACTCCTAAAATCCAATCTGATCATGTTCTGGGTTATCTAAAACTATGATATTGTAGTAGTAATGTCACAATACAATATTCAACTAACACTTTGGTTAAACAACATCACAACAAGGAGATCAAAGCCTCCAAAGTTTCGAGTACCTACTTTGATGCTCGATTATATATATGTTCTGGTCTTGGTTCATGTGGTTTGATGATTCAAACATGTAGTACTAGTGTCAAGGTACATTACTAAAGAAGAAACTCGGTTTATAATCAACAGAATCAACATGAAACACACGGTCAAAGTATCTGCCAGACTTGTGTTCTTGAGAAATCTGGGTTTCCCAGATTTCTTCATAAGACAGCCAGTCAACCCAGGTTTGACCTGGTATAACTTTGATTATGTTACTCATTTGGGTGATCTAAAAGCTTATATGTGTAGTCGATATGACAGAAAACAACATCAAATCAACAACGTGGCCCAACAATTAAACCACAGCAAAATCAGAGACCTTAAAAAGCTTGTCAGACGTACCCGAAAAAATCAGGGTTTTCCAGAAATAGTTTTCCATGGTCGGTCAATCATCTTTGACCACCTATATCTTGAAATCTAGACATGTTATGGATGTGATTCCACTTCCAGTCTACTCTCCTTATAACAGAGAACAAGTTTAGAACTTAAAATACAACATATCATTAACAGACAGAGATTTAGAAGCCCTGACATGTGACTGTCAGACAACATTTTTTAAATTTTTTTAGATTTTTGAAAATGCTTATTTCGTGCATCTAAGTGTTATGGATACATGATCCAACAACCCAGATCACTCAAAGACACCTACTAACACATTTCTAACCAACCATTTTAACATATAACATCAAATCATAAGATTTTAAAAAATTAGGGTTCTTACATTCATATGCTTAAATCTTGAATCTGATTCTTTCTTGTTGTTCATGGAATGTTAAAGGATTGTATTAGCTTAACATTTGACTCTATTTCACTCCAACTGTCGAAATTTTAGAGAGAGAAAAGTCTTAGACAAGTTAGCAAGAAAAGTGAGTGGTTTTCTCTCTCTAAATCTTTATATAACATGTTGTTATGTAATGGGTGATCACAATGACTGATTGCTGGAGGTTATCTTGCCACAAAGTCAATTGAGTTGGTTACCTACTCCCATTTTGCCAAGATTTGCAATTTATGTACAATAATGCAATAAGGGTAAATGGGTCATTTGGCATTTAATTTTAAGGGCATTTTGTTAATTAGCCAAACCCTTAGGGTTTAGGGTTTGAGTTTGGGTTTAGGGTTTGAACTCTTTAGGGTTTAGGGTTTGGCAATTTGATTTCTGAAATTTTTAATTTAGGTTTTAAAAATCAAAAATTAATATTTCTAAATTATAATTAGGATTTACTAATTATATTAAAATTTCTTAATCATAAATTAAATATTGCTAATTAGGATTAATAATTCCTAATTAAAATTGCTAATTAAGCAATTAGGATCAAAATGGTCATTAGGGTTTTTAACACAAATTTAGGGTTTTAATTAGAAAAATAATATTTCTAATTTCGAAATTAGATTTCCTAAATAGATTAGGGTTTTTTAATTACTATTAACTTGAAAATTAGGATTAAGGTTCCTAATTAACATTAAAAATATTAAATTAACAATTAAGTTTTCCCTAATTGTAAATTAGGGTTTTCTAATTTGAAATTAGGGTTTGCTAAACAATTAAGCTTTTCCCTAATTAATACTATAATTAATAGCACATGAGCAATATAATTCTCCGTTGAGTTCCCAGATTAGGGTTTCATACATCAAATTAGGGTTTCGAATTCCCGGAACTGAAATTAGGGTTTCTAGAACCGGTTCCTAGGGTTTCTTATTAAACGGTAGGGTTTTCTAACCGAACGTTGACGTCTTAATATATACTTAGGGTTTATTACATATATCGTTTATCTGGTCAACCCTTGACCCTTAACCACATACTGTACACATATACAACCATATACACATAACATTTTCACGTATTCCCTTAATCCTGAATAATTCACCTAAATTCTTCACAGAATTTTGAAATCCTCAAAATTCTACCTTAAAAATACCAAACGCATACACTTATTTTTTGTCTAGGTTCTAATATCGAACCTTAAATAAATTAATAAATTTTTTTAAAAATATTCAAAATTCTCGGGTTGTCACAAAGTTTCCTAGAATTGAATAAGAGACTTAGTCAAGCACCTATGTTAGCCTTACCAGACAACACAGGAAGGTTTATAGTATATTGTGATGCGTCACACAAGGGTCTTGGCTGTGTACTGATGCAACACGGCAGGGTCATTGCGTACGCTTCACGTCAGTTAAAAGATAATGAGAAGAGATATCCGACTCATGACTTGGAGTTAGCAGTAGTAGTTTTCGCCTTGAAGATCTGGAGGCATTATGAAGAGAGAGGTTGTGGAATATGAACAGAGAGGTTGCGGAATGCGTAAGTAGATGTCTAACTTGTCAGAGGGTCAAGGCAGAACAACAACGACCAAGCGGGTTATTACAACCATTAGAGATTCCAGAATTGAAATGGGAACACATCACAATGGACTTTGTGGTAGGACTTCTGGCAACGCAGAAAGGGCACGACGCCATATGGGTGATTGTAGATCGTCTTACTAAGTCAGCTCACTTTTTGCCGATTAAGATTAAGTATAGTTTGGACCAGTTAGGCAAATTTTATGTCAAGGAAATTATCTCGAGACATGGGGTGCCGGTATCTATTGTATTAGATAGAGATCCGCGATTCACGTCAAACTTCTGGAAGAGTCTTCAGGAAAGAATGGGGACACAATTATGAATGAGTACCACATATCATCCGCAGACCGATGGGCAAAGCGAAAGAATAATTCAAACACTTGAAGACATGCTCCGAGCTTGTGTGATGGACTTCAAGGTAGTTGGGAGGATCACCTTCCATTAGTAGAGTTCGCGTATAACAATAGTTATCACGCCAGTATTTGAATGCCACCGTACGAAGCACTGTATGGGAGGAAATGTAGAACAGCCTTATGCTGGGACGTAGTTGGAGAGCATTGACTGTTCGGGCCAGAATTGGTACAACAGATGGTAGAAATCATCAAGGTGATAAGAGCACGGCTAGTAGCAGCTCAAGATCGCCAGAAGAAGTATGCGGATTTACATCGCAAGAAAAGAGATTTTGAAGTAGGAAGCTATGCTTTTCTGAAAGTATCTCCCTGGAAAGGGAAGATTCGTTTTGGGAAGAAGGGCAAGTTGAGCCCTGGGTTCATAGGACCGTTCGAGATTTTGAGGAGAGTCGGTGAAGTGGCGTACGAGGTAGCGTTACCTCCTGAACTTGAGCACATTCACAACGTGTTTCATGTATCAGTATTGCGGCCGTATAAACCGGACTACAAACACGTTATCTCCTATGAGCCAATCCAAGTCGAGAAAGACTTATCGTACGAGGAAGTTCCTGTCCAGATACTAGATAAGAAGGAACAGAAGTTAAGGAATAAGATTATTCATTCCGTTAAGATTCTCTGGAGGAATCACGCCGTAGAAGAAGCTACGTGAGAGTTAGAAGAGAAAATGAGAGTGAATTATCCATTTTTATTTGAGTAACCTTATTTTTTTACAATTTCGAGGACGGAATTTTTATAAGGGGGGAGGGATGTAACGACCATGAATTTTAAACTCCTTATTAATTAAATATGTGATTTAATTTTAACGAGTTAGTTTTGTGAGTTTATTTAAACCTTATGTGGTTATGAGAATTTATGAAATAATTAAAGGGAGTCACTAATAGTTATTTAAATTAGTGGACTAACCCTAAGAGTTTGATATCAAGGATTATTAATAATTAAATATTCAATTGAATATAGTAGCAAGAGTTGAGCATATTGATTAATTGCAATTATGGGAAATTAATTAATAATGTGCTAATTGATAATTATTATGAATAAATAATTATTAATGAGTATGAGATTAATAATTTATATAATATGATTTTATTTACCTGATTAATTGTGCAAGTAATGCACAATGGTATTTGGTGATAATAGAAAATGTAAATGAATAGTATGTATGTGCACTACTTGATATTTTGTAATTGGGAAATACATTGTATGCCCTTTTAAATCATTATAACCTATGTTATGTGAAATGAATTGTGCATACATAATTTATAACCAAAGTATATATATCATGCATATTTAGTATAAACCAAATGTTGCATTTCATTTTGCAAATGCTGAGCTCTATCTTCCTTGTCCCAAATTAAGAGTCACCAAGTACATGAATAGTAGCATAAAAGCTAACTTACGTATTTTTCAAATGCTAGAAATCCTAGCCTAGCTTCATCTCAAATTCATCAAACATAGGGCAATTAATGGATGGGGAGTGGGATTCATGAGAGGAATCACCCACTCTCACCAACTCTCTCTTAACCCTTGTGCATTCTTGAAATTCAATGGATTGATTTGGGAGGTAATCTCTTTGTCTAGATAATCAATCTTCTATAAATGGGACATCATACTTCTTTGTTGCAATTGCTGAGAATTAGTTTGCTAGAGTGAGTATAGAGCAGCTAGATTGAGTCACAAAGGTATAATCTCCATTCCCATGCTTCATTTTTGATAAATTGTTTAATAGGTTGATTCTTTGAATTAAGCATGAATTGATTGGTAGTTGATTTGGGTTATGTTGCTTAGTGTTATACAAGCTTATAAGTGTGTTGGGTTATGTTAGAAGCATTGTTTGTAAGGATTTTTCATGATGGGTTGCTGAACTACAAACAAAGTCTCATTTCTTTCGTCTCGATCAGTGCACTACAAGATCTGCGCCCTATTTGTACTAGGATGCTGTGCAGCAATTGCTTGCAGAACTCCAAATTCATTTTGTCTCGTGCATGGCAATTGCTACTTAATCTAAGATTAGGGTGCGGTAGCAATTCTTTTTCGATCTCGCACTGCACTGAGATGTTACATTATGTTTCTGATTCATGCTAACTTGTTAGTACATGGTAGAGAAAGCTTTTAAACTGTTTTAACATGCATACATAGACACATGCATGTAGTATGAACAAGTATAGCCATGATTGACACTATACTTGTGGTCTTGAAATGAGATTTGGGATTTCAAAGGTTAACTTTTTCCACGAACACATTATGTGAGCATTTTGACTTTATGAACATGATGATATGGTTTATATTGACATGAAATGTAAGACAAAAGTGATTGAACACACTAGCATACATGATTGCAAGATTTGACTATTTCAAAAATATGAACTTAAGGCTTTTCAAAGAGAATTTGACCAAGACTTTGTCTTATAAGATTTGACCATTTGAGCATGCGTATCTAGCTTGAATATATGTTATAAATGCATGAGAGTTACATGTTAAGATGCCTTGTATATGCTAAGTTGACTTAGTGTTAAATTCAAAGAAAATTAGAATGAGGAAGCTCATGTCATCAAGTAATAAGCATAGTATGTTATGACCATTCAAGCATGTGTATTAGGATTCATTATGCCTATAGACATATTGTCATGAACATCATTTGGTTAATGTATGGTTTTCACTTATGCACGCATAGTCATAAAGAAAGGGAAATTTCAAGAATATGAACTATGTGAGTAAAGTATATGTGTGTTGTCTGTGTACGAGTATGACTACTGAGTATTGTAGGTCCGAGATTGTAAAGCATGATGATTACATAAACTTTTTATGTTTTAATGACATATAAGTTGTAAGTTAAACTTGTGGTAATGAACTCAAGTAGAATCATGTGCTATATGTGAAACTCTAGCATGTGTGTATGTTAAAATATATGAATAGGTGTTTAATTAGCATGTTAAAGTTAGATTGAAGTCGAGAATCAGGCTCAAACTGGTGCGGCGGGGGCAAAGACAAATGCACTGGCCCCTAGGCTCTGAACCAGCAGCAATGCTGCGTCGTCCTGCAGATTTGCATGATTTTGTTTCTGGTTCTAAAGTTTAAGGCATGCTTACATGTTTTCTTTATCTTGTATTATGTGACCAATGTGCCATATAATTTGTTGAGAAGCATGCTATGTGATGGCTTGATTCTTTAAGTGTGGACTCATCTTAGTTTACACGTACTAATTGAAAGACCGACTTGTTAATGTTAGGTCATTTCAACGCGAGTAGTTAAAGCTAGTATTATATTGTAGCTGAGCAAACAGGCAAGTATCCCAAACCCTTGCATTACTTCAAGTAACGCATATCGTAATCAAGTTTCCTAATTCTTACTCTTTTATTCGAGCAAGTATCTATACCTTACGCACTACCTTTATTTGGTGCAAATAGGTATATGTTTATGCAAGTTCTTTGAACCCTACTTTTATTGAGCAAGTTCCTTGAACCATACTTTTGTTAAGCAAGTTTCCCTGAACTTACCCTAAATTATATTGAGCAGGCTATTATTGAATTGAAAGTTATTCATTTAATCTTGAACTTTATTTCCAAGCATGTTTTTAAGTGGGTTAATTACCTTACAATTATTCCACATTGACATTATTGACATTCGCACTCAGTGCACTTGAATTCGTACAGTCTTGGACTTGTACTTCATTTAAAGTTCTATAATTCTTGAATCGTTGACAGAGTCCGAACCTTTGTTCTACGCATAAATATATGAAATTTAATAAAAGCTATCCCAACCAATTGATGGTAAGGATTCTTAGACTGAATGAACACCCCTCTTATGATAAGGGAGTACCCCAGGTATCTAATATACGATACATCTTTATTTCATCTTTATTGCATTCTTAATAGATGGTTATGTTGAGCATAAGTGAGTGTGTAATAGAGTCTTCATTGGACAGTGTTTTAGTATTGTATAGAATCTACTTGTTCATTTATGCTTATTTCGAAGTTCACACATTGATACGGGTAAATTGTGTGATGTAGGTATCTTCAAGTGAATTCTCATTGATAGGCAGTTGGGAGTAAACTCAAGAAGGCAGAAGCGGTGGTCTCATGTCAGCACAATGATTATTCTGACAAGATCGCACGCCACAAGGCCACACATCTCGCATCAAGAATGCCACTCAGACGCCCTACACCTAAAAACCATTGCAAAGTCAAAGGCTTGCACGCACGCGACATCAGGCGTGGAAAAAATTTTAAAGTTTTAAAAAAACCGAGTCGTGGTTTATTTGGTCTCTCACTCGACATAATAGAAGTGTATTCTTCTGTTCTCCCATAATCATAAGACTCCTCAGCTCTCATCAAAATTCATACCCACGAATCTTTCTCCTAACATAAATCTAGGGTTTATGTTTGGGTTGTGCAACAATAAGTTTGGGGGTACGCTCATCAAGCAATTCATCTGTATTCTCTCTATCATCTGCACATGGGTCCAAAAAGAGCACGCTCAATCTCCATCTCTTCCTCATCAGCATCTTCCTCCAATAACCAAGAAGAGGATGTCGTGGACCATAGGAAATGTATTAGTTTGGAGGCCCAGCAAGAATATTATCGGATTGTGGCCAAATCTTTTATGAAGGAACGGGGACTTCAACCTGGGAAACAAGAAGACCAACTATGGTATATGATACGAGAAAGAGGCTGGATTGGCTTGACTGCAACTCCTATGCCTATTCCTATGGGGATTGTTCGCGAGTTCTACGCGGATGCTAAGGAAATGGCAGGAGGGAAAATGCTGGTTCGAGGAGTGCAGGTAGATTTTTGACCTCCAGCGATCAGAGCAGTTTTCAGCATACATGACGCACCACCCATCGGGTCTGCTAATTGGGTAGTAGGTGCACATTTAGAAACGGATCTGGCAGTAGTGATTGTCGAATTGTGTATTTCGAGCACCAAATGGAATTATAAGGCAGGAACAACTGAGCCAAAATCTTTTCAAGCATCCGCCTTGAATCTGTTTATGCCAAAGCGTGGAATCTGTTTATCTGTGCAAAGATAGTTCCATCAGCTCACCAGCATGAAATAACCACTGAGCGTGCTATTATTTTGTGGGGCATCATCAAAGGCAAGTACATTGATGTAGGACATTTAATTCATCAAAACATGCGGCGTTATATGCGGGGAGCACTACTGGGAGTATTCTACATGCACCTATGGCAGCCATGCTCTGTACCCAACAAGGAGTCCAATGGAATAATGAGCAGCTGTAGAACCTGAGCCACGACATCACTCATGCTAATATTTCCAAGTTCAAGGATTGGATGGGTGGTGAACCGCATCCGCGAGGATTAGGTTTTATCATTCAGTCTACTTTTCCAGAGCCATCACAACAGCCCCCTCAGATAGATGAGGCAAGCCCGTCCACGCAAGCACCTGCTGCCCATAGTGATCACTAGCTCCGAAGGTTTGAGCAAAAAGTCGATGTTATGTACGATAATTTTGGAACATTTGCAACGGGACTCATGAGGGCCTTGGCCGAGGCTTTTGTGCAGCAAGGAACGATGCTAAAGTGGCCTCAGTTCGAAACATCAGTGCCATATCCACCACCAGATTCAACACCCGAGGAGGGTGGTACCACTAATCATTAGGGGAGTTTTCTTTACCCTTTACCTTCACTCTATGGGGCATTGAATATTATAAGTTTGGGGGTATTGGGGTAGTAGTATAGTTGCATGTAGTATTGGCATGATTAGTTTAAATGTTGCATGTTCATGTTAGTTTATTTGTTTATGTGTTAGAATTTTTTTCTTTTAGTTTTCATGTCTCACAGTTCTTGCTGTATGGAAATTTTTGTCTAGCCGATGATGATAGTGAATTTTGAAAGATTTTTGAGTATGTTGGATAACATGAACCTAGCTATAATGTTTTATATGATGAAATTCATGTTGCTGTTTAAATGCTTTCGGTTTGCACGAATGTGTTCACAATCACTTGTTGGTATAAGAAGTATGTGTTTCATAGCTCGATAGAAAATGTAGTGTCAAAAAGAGAAATATGTGGAACATGGATGTAAATTTGTAAAACATTGATATTCAAACTTTGAGAAAACATGGGTATGCTATGTATAAAAAAAACAAATAGCAATAACGTGGCTAGTCTTATTTCGGGGCCCTGGCTACTTGAGTAAGTACGCCCGAGGGGATTGTCTCTACACCTAGCGCCCTAAGGTCTTTCATGGTTTAGGAGTCGTTAGTTGAAAGCTCGCTAAGGGGTAGCAATGTTGCCTAATAGAATAAGACATTGTACAATCATGTGAAAGAAAAAGAAAAGAAAAATAACAATAAACACCGCGGAAAAGAGCAAAAATCGCCCTCGTGAGTAAAAATAAAGAAGTTAAGCCCATTATTAAACCTTAGTTTATTTTGATATGGTAGAATAGTCTTCGTTGCATATGTATACATGAGTCTTGATTTAAACTATAATTTTCTATTTTGAGCAATTTAGCATGTGTATTCTCTGCTTAAATCAAGTTTTGGGTGAACACAACACACAACACACAACATATCTATAGCATGTATGAATTCTCTGCGTGTATGATATTATGCCTATGGTTCGGTTTGAATTTGTATTCTTGAATCTGGATAATTCGCTGAGGCATTTTGGACTTAAATTCTATTAAAGTAGGAACAATGTGAGACAAGTTTGCATATTAATTTAGTTGCATAGTAATGCTTTTGCATTTTCATTGTTATAAGCATGCATTGCTTGAGGGCAAGCAATAGTTCAAGTTTGGGGGTATTTATTAAGTGGGTTTTATACCTACTTATTTGATATTAATTCATGTGAACTAGGTCCATCTCAAGTATATTTTACTGTGTTTTAGTTGTATTTCATGTTATTTTGCATTGCATTTACTTAAAACTCCTTTGGTGTAAAAGTACAGGATATGGCATGATTTGGTGATGTAAATGGCTTGAGGCTGTTGGATGCATGGCATGAGGATCAATTGGAGCAGGAGGCTAAGCATGGATGGACAAAAGAATGAACAATGAGAACAGATCGATCAAGGCAAAGAAAGTTTCAAATTCACAATTCACCAACCGGACATGTACTCAGACATCGCAAGTTACGCCTGCCGCCGAGGATTGCAAAGGAGGAGGCGCGCCAAGACGCGATACTTGATTACTACCGAAATGCTTTATTTTAATTTCGTATTTTAAGGGTCGTAATTAATTAAAAATGATTTCTAACTAGTGTCAGAGGTATCATTATTCAATTTTTACTTATTTTTCAATTTGTAATTAGGGTTTACACTCTGAGAGAGATTCCAACGTAGAACGAAGCCTAAACTTCAACTTTTCTAATTCTTCTTGGGATTTTCTATCATTGTGGATAATTATTAGTATTTTGCTGGATTTATATGAGGATTTGAACGTTACTAGTGGATTATAATCAGCAATTGGGTTTGATCGTTTCTATCCTTCATCTTTCTATTGTTTGCTTCTTATCCATGTTTAGCTTTGATCCCATAATGGCTTTTGGTTCAGTCATGAACTAAACTCCATTATGGGATTCTAACGAATTTTAATATGTAGTTTAGTTGCATGCTTAAATGCTAGATTGTTTTACATATCATATGGGATTTCTATCATGATTGTTTTGCATGTATGAATGCTTGATCACCATTCGCTTTCAAAGATTTGTATGGAATTGACAATGAACATGAAAGTATGGATTGTAATCATGATAAGATACGATATATGGGGTCATGCTTTTGTATGGCTTGTGTATTTCGTGAACTGTGATATACATATACTGTTTCACCGTATGAGTTAGAATAAGGGCTTGTGCTTAAATTCAATATGGTTGCAATTTCACATAGACATATAGTGATTTTGGTTATGTTGATGATGACATGGAGTCTATCTCTTGTGGATGCTGTGTAAGTAGGTCATAGTACATTAAAAATGGCTATGACTCTATTAGTTCTCTTGGCTACTTTCCTATGTTATGTGAACAAGTATTGCATGATAGTGGTGATTAGATGAAATATTAAATGAAGTTAGGATCCCATTACTTTCAGATTTGATTTATTACATTTTTATTCTTGTTTTAGCCGTTATTTGCTATTAGAGTAATTAACCAATTATATTCATTAGTTTGAGCATATAAATATAGTGATTTTATTGATGTATAGTGATTTAAATTAGACAACTTTCTCTGTGGGATCGATACTTTACTTACTCTGTATTACTTGTTGACACATGTATGATTGCATGAGTTAGAGCTCTTTTGTTAGAACTGAAAAAGAGGCAACACAAATCTATGTGAATTTGGGGTGTGTGTTTTAGATAAATCGAGACTGTCTTGGATCCTTCCATTTAGCGAGCACTGACCAATTATCTCTCTAGTTTCTTTTGTCCAGTTTCGGGTTGTATGTTTACTGTGTTGAAAATATTGGGCGTTGTTACATACTCTGTTGATTTCAAGAATAAAAGTATTAGAAGCTTTGGCACTTTCAGCACTTTAGTTCTTTGTAAAAAAAAAGAAAAGAAAAAAGAAACAAAAAAGCTATTATAGTAACAGTCCTACGGTGGGTTGAGATGGAGCGTGGAAACGCACTAGCCCAAAAATGCAGGCTAGTAAAATCTATTTTGGACTTATGTTGTTTATGTGGCCTTTGTGCTTAAGTTATTAGATTCTTAAGGGTGTTCTACACCTAGTGCCCTAAAGTCTTCTGGCTTGGGAATCATTGATCGAAAGCTTGCTAATGGATGCTCTGTTTAGCCTAAAAATAATTAAGTACTATCTTAGTCAGAATTTACTTCATTATTCTAGAACTTTTGAGCCATTCGTGTTTTTGCATCTTGACTTAATGCATGTGAATTATGTGAGTTGCATGGTAAGCTTATTGGTTATCACGATCGACTGTATAATCGTAATTTGGGTTATGGCTAGTTTAGATGTGTGGTCTGTGCACACAGAATGGATCTATTACAGTCTCATGTTTGTTTTAGACTTTAAGCCCTCGTTCGTATGTGTTTTTGCCCTATTCTTAGAGGATGTTTATGATTGTGCTTAGAGGCCGTATTATTAGTTGTTAGTATTATCCTTCATTCGTCTTGCAATAATGGAAATGGATGTCTGATAATTTGCTTGAGGACAAGCAAAAGCTTAAGTTTGGGGGTATTTGATGAGTGGAATTTATACCTACGAATCAGTTCCTTTGTGGCTTAAGTTATTGCCTATTTTCAATCTCTTAGTTATAATTTATTTATATTTTCATTGCTATTATGTCTAAGTTCTATTATGCAGTGCTTTGCAGGTCGTTTCTAGCATTCATATCATTTTCACTATGTTGGCGCCGCAGTGCCAAGACTACTCTTAAAGCTCACAAGACCAAATACTCAATTTTTAGCTTCACGCTTCCAAAGACCACTCAATAATGGACTTCTACACGCTTTTTATCACGTATGGCGACCCCGAGCCAAAGTTCGCACCTCAAAGACTCACGACTTCGTGCCCAGTACGCTAATGCTAATTGGACTTCAAATACGCTTTTTATCTCACGATGGCCCCCATCGCCAAAGTTCACGCCTAGCACTCGACTTCATAAGCCCATAGCCGTAAGCCCTATAGACTGTCAGTAATAAATACGACCTCTTATATTTTTAAAGCCATTTGGCGCCGCAACGCCACTTGCTAAGCAAAGGTTCGCGCCGCAGCGCGACCTCCGGTGTCCAGACAGTAAAGGGGATTTAAATGACCTAAAGAAAGAGAAAAAGAAAAACACTTAAGACAGCCGCCTGTGATAGAAAGACAGAAAGAGTTTTAACTCAGAAAATAGTACAGAGCGTCTTAAATTTCTAGAAGAGAAAGAAGTTGTGCTTCAAGAGGAAAAGTTATTTCATCCGACCACAACTTAGCTTTTACACAGTGAAGAGAAGATTTGGAGACAGAACATTTCCAAAAAGGAGTTTTCTTATTCCAAATCTCCCATTTATTTGTGTATTACTGATTATGGTGAATGTATTAAATATGTGTGTTAATACCATAGTTATGAACTAACTCCATTTTTAGGAGACATGTCTCTATTTTCCTTGTGCGACCTTGAGACTTAGCTTAATGACCTTGGCCTATCTATTTTCACTAATAGATATATTGTGATTTATCTGGCTAGGGATGTGCATTTGACCTTCGATAGAAGCTTATGCGTTATTACTGTTCTCGGTTGACCATTCCTTGATTCCTTGGTAATTTGGAGAGTTAGGAGATTAGACGATGCATTAGGGGAATTATAATCCTATCTTGACTTCCTAGCACAACCACTTCTCTTATTCTTATAGTTTTAAACATATAGCTTAACCAACCATCTTATTTCACTTGTTTAGATATGATAAGTAACGACTTTAACTTAGTATTTGTTTTCTCTTAAGACTTTGTCCTCGTGGGTTCGACACTCTACTTTCATATATTACTTGTGGACCGTGTATGCTTGTGCGCGATTTGGTAATAGCTAAATCGGCCAACACTTAAACGACAACAGAAAAAGAAGTTTCTTCATGACGTCAAGTGGTATATGTGGTATGAACCTTACTTATTCAAATAGTGCACCGACAAGATGATCATAAGATGTGTGCCTTACAGTGAAGTGAGAAACATACTGCATGAATGCCACTCATCGGCATATGGGGGACACTATAGTAATGAGAGAACAACGGCAACAGTGCTTCGAGCCAGGTTATATTGGCCTACACTATTTAAAGACGCCCACCAATTTGTTAAAACTTGTGATAGATGTCAACGGGTGGGCAACATATCGAAAAGGAATGAGATGCCACTCCAAATGATCTTGGAAGTTAAATTTTTTGACGTTTGGGGCATCGATTTTATGGGGCCATTTCCATCATCGTTCAGTAATCAATATATATTGCTTGCGGTGGACTACGTATCCAAATGGGTTGAAGTCGTAGCACTCCCGACTAACGATGCCAAAGTGGTTCTCAAATTCTTACAGAAGAACATTTTTACGAGGTTTGACACGCCAATAGCCATAATAAGTGATGAAGGTAGTCACTTCTGCAACAAATCGTTTACTGCTTTATTGGCAAATTATGGGGTTAACCATACGGTAGCTACAACATATCATCCCCAAACTAGTGGGCAAGCCGAGGTTTCAAACATAGAAGTGAAAAGAATCTTGGAAAAGGTGGTAAACCCGAGTCAAAAAAATTGGTTGCTCAGGTTGGACGATGCACTATGGGCCTACCGAACTGCGTATAAAACATCGATTGGCATGTCACCATATCAACTACTATACAGGAAAGCTTGTCACTTACCGGTCGAGTTACAACACAAGGCCTACTGGGCTATTCAGAAACTGAACTTTAATCAGCAAAGAATGGGTGAAAAGAGTGTAACATTCCAAATTTTAAATTATAATATTAAATATTTATTGAATTATATAAGTATTTAATGGATATATTTATTATTGAATAAATAATTGTTCAATTTGATTTGATTTGATTTAGTTAATTATTTGTTAAGTAAATAATTAAGGAGTTAAGAAAATTAATTGTTATGAGATTATATACTAATTTAATTTAATAATTAAGTTAGAGAGCTTATAATGATTAAATGAATTATAATATTTTAATTGGAATTTGTAATTAAAATAAGGTGTTAGTTAGTTAAATAAAATTATAATTATAAAGAAATTATAATTATGTGGTAGTGATTTATGTGTTAAAGTAATTTAATAGATTAGTATTTGAATTGATTAAATTGATTATTTAATTAAATAGAAGTGTGACAAAGAACCTTGCTATAAAGGAGTTATTAAAATAAATTAAAGGAGTTTAATTTAGTTTTGGCCAAACAAGCCTTAATGCATATTAAGTCTTTAATCTAATAGTATTTTATCAAACAAGGTATAAGGATTAATCCATTTGTTTAATTAGGTTTACCAAACAAGGTGTAAGGTTTAAAGGGTTATTTTTTTTGTTAGCCTAGCCAAACAAGCCTTATGGCTTTTGAATTTTAAAACTTAGATAACTGATATCAGTTATCTCTATATTAATATTATATAATTAATATATATTATTACTATATACGTTATATTTTACTACGTAAGATAGAGTTAGGAGAAGAAAAACTCGAAGAAGAAAAAAAGAAGAGAAGAAGAAAAATTGAGAGAAAATTGAGAGAATCCTAGAAGGTTTTGATAAAGGAATTTGAGGAAAGAGGTATTGTTGATCAAAGGAAGGAAAAATCTTCATCATCTAGCATACAAGGTATCATCCAAACCTTTTTCTTTAAAAATTTTGTTGTCTTCTTCTTCTTCCAAAAAGTTCTCTATAAAATATTTGTAAAAGATGAATTGTTGATGTATATAGCTTTATATGATAATTGTTTGTTAAAAGGTTGTTTTCATAAGTTATATATATGAGTATAGATAAATTATTTCATGTGTGTATGTATTTTGTGAAAGAAAATATATTACAATGAGTTCATATGAATATATATATATATATATATATATATATATATATATATATATATATATATATATATATATGGCTTTAGTTTAAAAAGTAAAATTAAGGATTTATTGGTTGTTTAAATTATAATTTGACTATTGAATTTGTAAGAGGATGAATAAACATAAACATGATATGTTGAATTGAATCTGTTTTGATTGAAAAACAAAGTTACAAAGATGATTTTATTAAAAATGTCAAAAAAAATGGAGTTTTATCAAAAATAGTGAAATTGGGTGTTGTAAATTTGATGTTTATGTTATTTTATGGGTAAAAACATGTTAAGAGTCTTTCAATATGTTTATATGAAGTCTCTGTATGTATTACATGTAATTAGTTTGTTAGATTGGAGCTTGTAGGCCAATTTGGCTTTTTGTTCATCATGTTATTGTCGAGGTGGTCACCAAAAGTGGAGTTTGGCGCAATATGCACAATGATATTATTTTCATCAGAGCAGCATAGCTGCACGCCAATCATAGCTGTGAGTCTCATCATCAGAAGCACTAATAACTCTCAGTCATAACATGTGCCCAACCCACAAAGTAAATCGTAAAATGTAAGCCAGCAGCATGAAGTTAAAGTAATGGTCTCGACAATTTTATTTAATTATACAAAGTCTAAAAATAAATGTTATGTGTTAATAATAGAATTTGTTAAATTATGATTTCATGAGTACTAAACTAAGAATGAGCATGTTATCAAGGGATAACTAGTATTAGTATTAACGTAATTCGATTATGTGATTTGAAAATCAAACCTACATGATGTATATACTTGTTTATATATATAAAAAAATGTTGGTAGGGACTAATTATGTCATGATGACATATATATAGGGTATTGAGATTCAAGTTGTAAGGTTTAGCTTGTGCTCAAGGCAAGTTCTCTAACCCTAAAACTTCGTTGTGCAAGTTTAATTTCGTTAAGTACGTTATTGCTTTTAAATTCAATTACAATTTCGCAAGTTGCTACCTCTACACTTTCGTAGAGCTAGATTGTTTATTATTGAGAAAGTTCTTGTATCTATTGTTCATGAGGATGCAAGTATTCTAAATCTTATATTTTAATATTGAGCAAGTTTCTTTAATATGTAACTTGTTATTTAGCATGCGAGTCGCTATATTTTAATATTCTAGTGTTGAACAACTTTATCGTTCAAATTACTATTCACTATGCATGCTTAGCATCCAATTTTCAATAACCTTGACTTAATATTGTTCAAGCAAATTATGTTATGATTATTCAATGTTTATGCTATTAGATTATTCCTAAAGCATGATGTTAATTTACAAATATCGATTCAGTTATGATTATTCCATAGCATACAGTTAGTTCTTTTGTATTCAACTAATCCTTAGTTGATGATCGTTGAATTCTAAATTACCTTGTAATGTATCCAAACCAAACCTACTTTGGTGCGGACTTGTATTCTAAATACTGAGATGAACAACTCTTTTATTAGAGGTTTACGCTTAGCGTTGAAATGGTTGTGCACAATACATTTATCGAAGGGTTGATCCCCTAAAATGCACGTGGAGTCCTTATAGTCTTATGACTGTTAAAGTTAAAGTTGAAAGATTACTTATAACTGTGGACATGATTCGTGGTCATTAGACCCTCAATATTATGTTTTAGAATGTTAATAGGACATATCATTCAGTTCTATTGAGCTTATTCTAGCAATTGTTGTAATGTTGTAAAGTTATTCATTCTTCTTCAAGTGAGCTTTGTTTGCTCACTCTTGCATATTTATACACTTATTGCAGCTAAGGTTGAGAAGGTCAATGAACCTACCACTAGCAAAGGAAAGGGAAAAATGTACAAGTGATGAAGACTTGTAATTTTATTTTATCGTTATGATAATAGACTTTTAAATATGATGTGATGTAATGAACTTTAAATTCCACATTTGAATGATTGTAATTGAAAGTTAGATAACCTGGGAGATTTTTATTAAATGTAATCCTGTATGGGCAGGTTTTGATTATTCAATTTTATTATGATTGGGTAGTTAGTAATGAATGTTTTGATTAAGTGAACACCAAATCTTGAGGAAATGAAGTACCGGGATTTGGGGGTGTCACAAGTTGGTATCAAAGCCTTAGGTTATGAACCTTTAGGTGGGGAAAAGCCTTAGGAAGTAACCTTTGAAAAGATAGTGGTGATTAACTCTTATCGAGTTTTAAGGAAGAAGTAATAAAACACTTATGTGCTTATGTGTTTATAACTTATGTGCTCGTGAGTGTCGAGTAGTAATGATTAATAATTAAAACTTAAAATTTTGTTGTCAGGATGACTAATGTCGGAGAATCCAGTCAGGCTAGGGAGGAGGGACCTCAGATGCCTATAGAGGAGGAGCCTCGTGACATTCAGGTTGTTTGGGAACAATTACTGCCACGGGAGTCGGCCCCGTTGGTCACAGTAGTTGAAGATGAGGATGACGACGTGGAGACGGATGAGGAGGATCCCGTTGAGTTGCCACAGGAGGATGAGGATGACGAGGATGAGGATGATGAGGATGAGGAGGAAGAGACTCCATTAACCTCGATGGCTGCTCGTATATACGATGAAGTTTATGACCGTAACGTGGAACTTCAGGATACAATTGAGGAGTTGCAGGAGATAGTAACTGAACAACAGACCCCAATGACACAAAAAGACGGTGAGATCCAGGATCGTGAAGAACGACTGACAAATGTCGAGGAGAAACTAGTACAGACTGAAGGAGAAAAAGAACAACTGATCGAAGTGGTCACTGAACTGAAGAACAAGCTGAGAGAAGAAGCTACTAAGAGGGCAAGAGCTGAAGGTGCCTACGAGGAAGCTTTTCAACGAACCAGAATAGCAGTGAGAGACGCGCAGTCAAAGAGGATGAAGATGGAAGAGATGGATAAAGTATTTAACACCACGATTAATCGAGCTCAAGATCGGGTCATGGGATATCCTATTCAGTTCGAGATGCTGCCATCATACGTATTAGATCGCAGAACAATGTTCCGGGTCATGGAGGAAGAACGTAGTAAGGCTAAGCAGTATCTTAGTAGAACATCGTAGTTGTTGTTCGATGAATAAAATGTTAAATAAATTGTAAATCCCAAGTGTTATGCAACCTATGGGATATGACGATGATGTTGTCCTGAAACTTTTGTAGTTCAGAGAAGTAAAGTAAATAGCAGTGATGCTATTGTTTTATGTTTTCAAAGAAAATATGAATAAATAAAAGGTTTTACTTTATTCAAAGTGTTATGTGTTATGTGGTTATTTCTTTTTGGAGGCAAGTTAAGTAGAAATTACTTAAAAGAATTGAATAATAATCTAATGAATGTATTTTTAATGAAAAATGCCTCCCAGCGTCAACCACCACGACGAGAGAACCACTTGAAGGAACCAATAATAACAAATGTTGATGGTAACCCTGTTCAACAACTAGTGACGCTATTGATAGGAGCGTTGCAGAATCAACCACAGAACCAAGGAACAACGTTTAAGGATTTTAAGGCGATTGGACCACACGATTTCGTGGGTCCATGAATCCAACGAAACACGGACACGGATTATGGAGATAGAAAAGGTGTTCGATGTCGCTAGGGTAAGGGAAGATCAGAAGACTGCTTTCGTAACATTCATGTTGAAAGCGAAACTAGTTATTGGTGGCGAGCCAATAAAACTCGTGAAGGGCCGGGGTGATGACTGGGATAGGTTTAAGGAAATATTCTTGAGACCTATTTCCGGAGAGTTCAAGAGTCGACTAGAAGTGCAATTTTGGAACTAAAGCAAGGAACGATGATATATCTCGAGTATGCCGCTAAATTCAACGAATTGGCAAGGTTTACGCCATATCAAGTCATTCTGCGGACGAACGCAAGGCAAAGAGGTTTGAACAGGACCTGAAGCCTGGTTGTACAGATGGGGTTTCCTATTTTAGTTAAAGACTTTCGCGGCGTGATGATGGAGAAAGCAATACTAATCAAGGTGGTGGAGGCGAGGCAGTGACAAAGTTCAATCGGGAACAGAAGAAGAAAAAGAATGAGGTGGAAATTAAGAATGGAAATGGTAGTAGTGGAAACAACAACAACAACAACTTGAAGAGGAAGTGGAATGGGAACATGGGTGCTGGAAACCAGTAGGGTAACCAGCAAAACAAAAAGTTTGAAGCATGTGCGACATGCGGGAAATTTCACAAGGGTGCGTGCTTGATGGGGAAACGAGTATGCTTCAATTGTGGCCAGGAGGGTCACATCGCCCCAAATTGCACTCAACCTAAGAAGAACGTGTGCTTCACGTGCGGATCCAAGGATCACTTTGCTCGTGAATGCCCTAAGAAGAAGGATGGAGTGATAACCAGAAGCAATGGAGGTAACAGTGGAGGTACTTGGGCCATTGCAGGACCTGCAACATCAAACAAACCCACAGCTAGAACCTTCAACATGACTGTGCAAGATGTTGTGCAATCAAAAGATGTCGTGTCAGGTATTATCCCAATCAATGATATAAATGCTTATGTATTATTTGATTCGGGTGCTACTTGTTCGTTTATATCTGATGAATTTGCTAAGAGGTTAGGAGTGCCTAGTGAAGAACTAAATTTTCCTTTGAACATAGAAATTGCGAATAAAGAAGTAATCCCTGTTAGATTCGTATACAAGAACTGTAGGGTGAACATTAAGGAAAATATCTTTATGGTAGATTTGATTCCGATTAGACTTGGAGAGTTTGATGTTATTTTGGGAATGGATTGGTTGTTCAAGTATGGAGCGGTAATTGATTGCCAAAAGAAGTGTAAAACTTTATGACTCAAATCAAAGGTAGTATTCTATGGTAGCAAGTCGCCTAGACAAATGAAATGTCTGACGATTATGCAGGCCAAGAAATTGTTGAGTCAAGGCTGTGTGGGCTATTTAGCTTACATAGTCGATACTCAAAAGAAGAATGTAAAACTGGAAGAAATACCAGTGGTGAGGGAATTCGAGGATGTGTTTCCAGAGGATTTGTCAGGACTTCCGCCTGACAGGGAAATTGAGTTCGTGATCGACTTAGCGCCAGAAACATCACCAATATCGAAGGCCCCATGAGAATGGCTCCGGTAGAGATGATGAAGGAACCGATGGTGCAATTACAAGAGTTGCTAGACAAAAGTATATTCAACCAAGCGTATCATCGTGGGGAGCGCCGGGGTTTATTATTCGTGAAAAAGAAGGATGGGTTGATCGTCTTTGCATTGATTATAGAGAATTGAACAAAGTCACTATTAAAAATAAATACCGTTGCCAAGAATAGATGACTTGTTTGATCAGTTGAAGGGTGCTAAATACTTCTCAAAAATAGATTTGAGAAGTGGGTATCACCAATTGAAAGTGAGGAAGGAGGATATACCTAGAACGGCATTCAGAACTCGGTATGGACATTACGAGTTTCTGGTGATGTCTTTTGGTTTGACTAATGCCCCTTTGCATTCATGGATTTGATGAACAGGGTGTTTAAACCATTCTTAGACAAGTTTGTAGTGGTATTTATCGATGACATTCTGGTGTATTCCAAAACTCAAGAAGAACACGTGGAACACTTACGTTCGACATTGGAAACACTAAGAAAGGAAAAATTGTACACAAAATTCTCTAAGTGCGAATTTTGGCTAGATCGTGTACAATTTCTTGGGCACGTGATTGACAAGGATGGGATTTTAGTGGATCCATCAAAAGTGGAAGCTTTAATCAATTGGGAACAACCAAGAACACCGTCAGAAGTGAGGAGTTTCTTGGGACTGGCGAGTTATTATAGAAGATTCATTCAAGATTTTTCTAAGATAGCCACTCCGCTAACAAATTTGACAAGGAAGGTTGTAAAATTTGTTTGGATGGAAAAGTGTGAAGAAAGTTTTCAAAATTTGAAGAAAAAGTTCAGTATGGCACCTGTGTTGGCATTACCGGATAATCTGAGAAACTTTGTGGTGTATAGTGATGCCTCACACAAAGGGTTGGGTTGTGTTCTTATGCGAGAATGACAAAGTTATTGCATATGCATCAAGACAATCAAGGATTATGAGAAAGGATATCCGACTCATGATTTGGAATTAGGCTGCAGATTGTATTTGCTCAAAGATATGGAGACACTATCTCTATGGAGAAAATGTGAAATCTACATGCATCATAAGAGTCCAAAATATATTTTCACTCGAAAAGACCTGAATATGCGTCGAAAGAAGATGGATGGAATTGATAAAAGATTACGATTGTGAGATCTTTTATCATCTAGGAAACCCAGCGAATGTGGTTGCGATGCTTTAAGCGGAAAAGGTCGGAAAAAGTAATGCAGATAACAACTCGGGAGGAGCTCATTTCAATGATGACAAAACTAGAGTTGGAAATCAAATTTCCAAAAGAATTCGATGAACAACTATTCCAGATAAAATTTGGTCCAACTCTAGTGGACAAAGTGAAGAATGCTCAACTACAAGATGAAGAGTGTGGGAAAATAAAAGATAATCTGGTTGATGGTAGTGATGTAAAATACAAGATCGATACTGAAGGATTGCTACGATTCGAGGGAAGAATTTGGGTTCCAGCACTACCAGAACTTAAAGATGAAATTTTGACCGAAGCACACAACACAAGATATTCGATTCATCCAGGAAGTACAAAGATGTATCAAGATTTGTGGCGACATTTTTGGTGGCCAAATATGAAAACAGATGTTGCCGAATGTGTGGCCAAATGCTTGACCTGTCAAAGAGTCAAGGTTGAACATCAAAGACCAAGCGGATTACTTCAACCGTTGGGAATACCAGAATGGAAGTGGGAACACATCACAATGGATTTTGTGGTGGGTCTTCCAACTACTCAGAGAGGATACGATGCGATATGGGTAATAGTGGACAAATTGACAAAATTTGCACACTTTTTGCCAATAAAGATTAGATTTGATCTTAATCAACTAGCAAAGCTGTACGTTAAAGAAGTTGTGTCAAGATATGGAGTTCCAGTGTCAATTATGTCGGATAGAGATCCAAGGTTCACATCAAACTTCTGGAAGAGACTACAAGAATGTATGGGAACACAATTGCGAATGAGTACATCATAGCATCCGTAAACCGACGGGCAAAGCTAACGAACAATCCAAACATTGGAAGATATGCTGAGAAGATGCGTCATGGATTTCAAAGGAAACTGGGAAGAACATTTACCATTGGTGGAATTACTTTACAACAACAAGCTACCACGCAACAAAGCATCGGCATGCCACTTTAGGCATTATACTGGCGAGAAAGTGCGAGAACTCCACTATCTTTGGGATGAAGTCGGTGAATGCAAATTTATTAGGACCAGAACTGGTACAACAAATTGTTGAGATTGTCAAACTCATCAGAACAAGATTGGTAGCAGCCCAAGATAGACAGAAAAAGTATGCTGATCAACACAGACAAGATCGTGCATTCGACGTAGAAACTTTCGTATTTCTAAAAGTTTCTCCTTGGAAGGGAAAAATTCATTTCGGTAAAAAAGGAAAGCTAAGCCCGAGGTTTATTGGACCCTTTGAAGTGCTGCGAAGAGTGGGAGAAGTGGCTTACGAGGTAGCTCTACCTCCAGAGTTGGAAAATATTCACAATGTTTTTCACATTTCGGTGTTATGACCGTATAAACCCGATTACAAACACACGTGATCGAAAGTACGAAACCATTACAGTTTGATAAAGACTTGTCTTATGAAGAGATTCCTATCCGGATAGTTGACAAGAAAGAACAGGTGCTCGGAATAAAATTTATACCTTCATGAAGGTGATATGGAGGAACCACAATGTCAAGAAGCTACGTGGGAACTCGAGGATAAAATGATGAAAGATTACCACAGAGTTATTTGTTTAATCTATGTCTTCGATTACGGGGACAAAATCTTTGTAAGTAGGGAAGAATGTAACGAATGATTTGTTTGAGTTGTGATTACGAGGACGAAATCCTTGTAAGGAGAGGAATGATGTAACATTCTAGAATTTTAAATTATAATATTAAATATTTATTGAATTATATAAGTATTTAATGGATATTTTTATTGTTGAATAAATAATTGTTCAATTTGATTTGATTTGATCTAGTTAATTATTTGTTAAGTAAATAATTAAGGAGTTAAGAAAATTAATTGTTATGAGATTATATACTAATTTAATTTAATAATTAAGTTAGAGAGCTTATAATGATTAAATGAATTATAATATTTTAATTGGAATTTGTAATTAAAATAAGGTGTTAGTTGGTTAAATAAAATTATAATTATAAAGGAAATTATAATTATGTGGTATATGATTTATGTGTTAAAGTAATTTAATATATTAGTATTTGAATTGATTAAATTGATTATTTAATTAAATAGAAGTGTGACAAAGAACCTTGTTATAAAGGAGTTATTAAAATAAATTAATGGAGTTTAATTTAGTTTTGGCCAAACAAGCCTTAATGCATGTTAAGTCTTTAATCTAATTGTATTTTATCAAACAAGGTATAAGGATTCATCCATTTATTTTAATTAGTTTTACCAAACAAGGTGTAAGGTTTAAAGGGTTATTTTATTAGCTTAGCCAAACAAGCCTTATGGCTTTTGAATTTTAAAACTTAGAGTACTGATATCAGTTATCTCTATATTAATATTATATAATTAATATATATTATTACTATATACGTTATATTTTACTAAGTAAGATAGAGTTAAGAGAAGAAAAACTTAGAAGAAGAAAAATTGAGAGAAAATTGAGAGAATCCTTGAAGGTTTTGATAAAGGAATTTGAGGAAAGAGGTATTGTTGATCAAAGGAAGGAAAATCTTCATCATCTAGCATACAAGGTATCATCCAAACCTTTTCCTTAAAAATTTTGTTGTCTTCTTCTTCTTCCAAAAAGTTCTCTCTGTAAAATATTTGTAAAAGATGAATTGTTGATGTATATAGCTTTATATGATAATTGTTTTGTTAAAAGGTTGTTTTCATAAGTTTATATATGAGTATAGATAAATTATTTCATGTGTGTATGTATTTTGTGAAAGAAAATATATTACAGTGAGTTCATATGAATATATATATATATATATATATATATATATATATATATATATATATATATATATATATGAATACGGCTTAGTTTAAAAGTAAAATTAAGGATTTATTGGTTGTTTAAATTATAATTTGACTATTGAATTTGTAAGAGGATGAATAAACATAAACATGATATGTTGAATTGACTATTTTGATTGAAAAAAAAAAGTTACAGATGATGATTTTCATTAAAAATGTCAAAAATGGAGTTTTTATCAAAAAACAATGAAATTGGGTGTTGTAAATTTGATGTTTATGTTATTTTATGTGTAAAAACATGTTAAGAGTCTTTAAATTATGTTTATATGAAGTCTATATATGTATTACATGTTAATTAGTTTGTTAGATTAGAGCTTGTAGGCCAATTTGGCTTTTTGTTCATGATGTTGTTGAAATTTGGTCGCCAAAGTCTGGAGTTTAGCATGTTGTGAAATGAATGATAATGATATTATTCTTTGTCGCCATATGCACGCCATGCCATAATCGCTTAGCTTGTTAATGTGTCATATAGTCAGCAACTGATAGCGTAACCAAACCCACCAATGTGTAAATGTGTAAAGTGCATGCATGAAGAGTTAGCGAATAATCGACAATTTTATTTAATTATACAAAGTCCGAAAATAAATGTTATGTGTTAATAATAAAATCATTTAAATTATGATTTCAATAGTACTAAACTAAGAATGAGCATGTTATCAAGGGATTAACTAGTATTAGTATTTAACGTAATTCGATTATGTGATTTAATAATTAAACTTACATGATGTATATACTTGTTTATATATATAAAATGTTGGTAGGGACTAATTATGTCATGATGACATATATATAGGGTATTGAGATTCAAATTGTAAGGTTTAGCTTGTGCTCAAGGCAAGTTCTCTAACCCTACAAACTTCGTTGTGCAAGTTTAATTTCGTTAAGTACGTTATTGCTTTTAAATTCAATTACAATTTCGCAAGTTGCGACTTCTACACTTTTGTAGAGCTAGATTGTTTATTATTGAGAAATTTCGTGTATCTATTATTCATGAGGATGCAACTATTCTAAAGCTTATATTTTAATATGGAGCAAGTTTCTTTAATATGTAACTTGTTAATTAGCATGCGAGTTGCAATATTTTTAATATTCTAGTGTTGAACAACTTTATCGTTCAAATTACTATTCACTATACATGCTTAGCATCCAATTTTCAATAACCTTGACTTAATATTGTTCAAGCAAATTATGTTATGATTATTCAATGTTTATCTTATTAGATTATTCTAAAGCATGATATTAATTTACAAATATCGATTAAGTTATGATTATTCCATAGCATACAGTTAGTTCTTTTGTATTCAACTAATCCTTAGTTGATGATCGTTGAATTCTAAATTACCTTGTAATGTATCCAAACCAAACCTACTTTGGTGCGGACTTGTATTCTAAATACTGAGATGAACAACTCTTTTATTAGAGGTTTACGCTTAGCGTTGAAATGGTTGTGCACAATACATTGTATGAAGGGTTGATCCCCTAAAGTGCAGTGGAGTCCTTATAGTCTTATATTTGTTAAAGTTAAAGTTGAAAGATTACTTATAATCATGGACATGATTCGTGGTCATTAGACCCTCGGTAGTATGTTTCAGAATGTTAATAGGACATATCATTCAGATTCTATGTGAGCCTATTTATACACTTATTAAGGAAATTGAGAAGATTGTAATGTTGTAAAGTTATTCATTCTTTTATTTCAAGTGAGCTTTGTTTGCTCACTCTTGCATATTTATATTCAACTTATTATGATTGGGTACTAAGGTTGATTAAGGTCAATGAACCTACCACTAGCAAAGGAAAGAAAAAAAATGTACAAGTGATGAAGACTTGTAATTTTATTTTATCATTATGATAATAGACTTTTAAATATGATGTGATGTAATAAATTTTAAATTCTATTCATTTTGAATGATTGTAATTAAAAGTTAGATAACTTTTAGATATTTTTTATTAAATGTAATCATGTATAAGAGGGAAACACAAAGTTCTTATTATTCAATTTTATTATGATTGGGTAGTTAGTAATGAATGTTTTGATTAAGTGAACACCAAATCTTGAAGAATGAAATGAAGTACAAAGTTTGTTAGTTAGGGGCCATAATCGATTCAAGTCATCCATTGACAAGAAGAATTTGGTGCTAGAACGTGGATTGAAGCCGGATGCTAATTTGGATGGTGATATGGCTTTGCAAATTGTAGAGCGTAATTGGTTTCAGTTAGTAGAACAACCACTTCCAGCGGCGATCAATATAGTGAAAGAGTTTTACGCAAACGCAATGGAACATATTAATCACATAGTCATGGTTCGGGGTAAACCAATGGCGTTTTACGCCGAGGCTATCAACGCGTATTTTGGGTTAGAGGGACCGCATATGGATTGATATAAAGATGGTTTGCCCGATCTAGATGATTTGATTATCAGACTATGCTAACCTGGAACTCAATGGGTAATTCAAGCTGGAACGGATGAAAAGATAAGTTTTCCCCAATCAACACTTAGTCGATATGGTAAAGCTTGGTATGCATTTATGTTTACTTGTTTAATGCCCAAACGCCACCAAAACGATGTCACTAAGGCACATGCTCGGCTATTATATGGGATTGTTCATCACCATTTCCGTGTGAATAACTCCGTTGCATTCTACAATGTCGATGTGGGGGAGTGTAGTCAAGAGTCCATTGACCGGTTGATACGAGGGAGTACTACGGGAGGTTTGCTATATGGTTTCTTAATCACAAATTTATGCCGTAAAGCTGGAGTGCAGTGGCAACCTTCCGAGCCTGTCCAACAACCGATGGCTATTATCGATCATGCAACAATTGAGAGGTACAAGGCATGGGATGGGGAGAGATCACATCCACATGGAGAAGGCTATATTATGATCTGACATCCCTCACCACTAGTTGGAGCAGAACCAATGCAAGAGCAACCACCTCGAGTCTCAAGGAATCAATTTTTGTGGTTGGCCCAACGTCAAGATTTAATGCATCAGTACAATGTCAATGCATTCAACACGCTTGCTGAGACGTTTTCTAGCAGCAATCCTAATGCACATTCGGTGGTCATGCCTATTCCTCCTATCCTTCCAGCATATCCTCCTTCGGACGACGACGAGCAGTGACTCGTTTTTAGGGAAGTCCTCATATTTTTATTTGAATTATTTTGACGTAATGAGGGCATTACTTGATATAAGTTTAGGGGATTATGTTTTCTGCCTGGTTAATTAGTGAAATTTTAAAGAATCATGTTAGTTAGTGTTAGTTAGCTTGTTTAGTCGTTATAATTGTTCGTATTCATGACATATAAAAAAAATTGCATGTAGTTTGCATGAATCCAGTTATTAGATTATATATGTTGATTCTTGGCCAATGATGAGATTGAAATTATGTAGACAAGTACATTACTAAGTATGAGAACCTTGACGTAATTTCTATTATGAATTGGATCTTGTTCTGATTTGAAACTGGTATAATACAGGTAGCACGTTAATAACATATGTGTTGATGGATTAGTTCAAATTGATACATAAATAGTTTCAAAAGGATAATGCTAGTATAAATGAGAAAATGGCAAGGATAGGCAGCGAAGGCAAAAAATTAGGCAAGAACATAAGTTTGGGGGGGGGGGGGGAATATGGGGTATATGATCTTTAAAAAAAACCAAAAAAATACACACACAAAAAAACACCATGGCTAGTTTTTGTTCCGGGGCCTTTGTTACTTGAGCAAGTACGCCTATAGGGGTGTCTTAACACCTAGCGCCCTAAGGTTTTTTATGGTCTGGGAGTCGTTAGTTGAAAGCTTGCTAAGGGATAGCACTGTTAGCCTAATGGAATGAGACATTGCACAGTTATGGAGCAAAAAAATTAAATAAAATAATATATATATATATATATATAAAGTATAAGTACCCCATGTGAACCCTTGATAGTTGTAATTGTTTAGTTTTAGTTGGAACTCGTCTGCTTTTGAACTTTTTAAGTTTGTGATGTATGATTTCTTATAAGAAATTGGTTATGTATTGAATTTGAGTCTGTATCGGTTAGCATGGGTGTTGAACACACACACACACACACACACACACACTATACTAGTGATAACAGTTTAAGATATGAAGATCGATAAGGAATTATGGATTGATTTTGATATGAAGTTTTGACATGTTTATTTAATTTTTCTGAGGCCATATGATTAGACTTTTTATTGTCTTCTTACTGGATTCGTAGTATGTAGTTGTTAATTGCATTACATGTTGCTTGAGGACAAGCAAGGTTCAAGTTTGGGGGAATTTGATGAGTAGGTTTTTAACCTATGATTTGTATTCAATTCATTTAGCTTGTTATCTTGTTAGTTTTTGATTTCTTTCATGTTACTTTTGATGGGTTTTGTGCTTATTATAGGATATTCAGGATGCGTATCAATTTGCTAGCATTGGAAGGATTTTCGAGCAACTTTTGACATTCTAGCTCCCTAGCGTGGGGCGCACTGTGATGCTTAGTAAAGTGGCGCAAGCGCAGCTTAGTGTGTGACTTTTTTCTGGACGATGAGCGGTAAGATCTTTTTCGAGAGTAGTCGCGTGGCGCAGCCGCTACCGTGATGTGTGACCTCGATCTGGCGTAAAGTGAATTATTACTGGAAGATGGGCATTGTTGGGAGATATTAATTCTTTATGTAATATGGTCATAATAGGATCATGTTATGGTTGTTATTTCATGTTTGTGGGAGTCTTTGACTAATGACTTGTTGGTGTTGAAAAGGATTTAGATTTCTATTTGACTTTTTATGTGATGAGTTAGAGTCGGATTAGGATTGGTGGTATGCAGCTGAGGTGAGGCCATTTATGCTATTTGTGGGGAAAAAGGAAAAAAAAGAATTCAGACACACTTCGAGAACGAGATTGAAAGGCAAGAGCTTGGAGGAACGAAGAAGAATAATAAGTTCACGAAGATTTTAGATTTGAAGGGCGAGAAGGGTGGTGTATTACTATTCTCCTTTAATTTCAAATTGTGTAATTGGGATGATGTTTTCTTTTATTTATTCAGTTTGTAATTCATTAGTTATGAACTAAATTACTTATTAGGCTTATAATGGATCTTTAAGTGGAACGATGATTATGTAATCTTGGTTTTCAGTTTAATAAGCTATTATTCAGTTTATCTATATTAATTTGAGCTTGAATTTATGAATTGTCTGATCAACAATTCTATGTGGACTTGTATGAATTCGAGAGATGAAGTACGAATTTAGATGTAATTAATATAACATGTGTTCTTGAATTTTGTATATGGGCAGAATCTTCATATATGTTAGGGTAGAGATATGCTTGACATCGCATATAATCATATAAAGAACTTGAACTTAAACCTTCTTTAATTGTAATTCACATAGAGATATAGTGAGTTAGTTGATTAAGGTGTTTAACGTAATTCTATCTTAATTATGGATTTGGGTTAATACGGTATTAGTACATCGAGAGGTGGCTAGTGCTACTTACGTTTTCTTGATTAACAAACTGGGATAGTGAATTAAACTGGAATAAGGAATAATAATCAGAGTGATGCTTAGAGTGAAGTTGTAAGCCTAATTCTCCAACATTTGTTTGAAAATTCAGTTTTTAGGGTTTATTGATTTTTCTTTGGTTTTAATATCTTTACTATTTTTACTATAAACTGGAATTTGATTGGTTTAATAAAATTAGGATTAATAGGAAATTGGTAATTGTGATATTAACATCTTGCTAAATCTCTGAGGGAACGATACTCTACTTACTATTATATTACTTGTTGAAAACGTATACTTGCGTGTTGTGCGTAATTAGATTTTACCCTACAAAAAATAGGCACTCCATCAACAAGTTTAGGAAAATCTAACTTTAGAGTCCTGAAACAAAATGCTTTCACTTAATATATGAAACTGTTTGATCATACAAAGTGTTAGCATGGCATGACAAAAACAACTGCTAATACTATGCAACAAAAGTAAGTAGTTATTGCTATCTACAGGGCAGAGGGATTTTCTTCCCTTTTTACCCTTTTCGGCAAATGCAAGGAGTGCTGCTCCAATTGTCGAGGGCCAAGTCCTGGTGGACAGCTGTGATGAAGGGGCTATTATGTTCCTCCTTCTCTTGAATGATGACCATGACATCTAAGAAGTCATCATATAAGATATCCTTGTTCATACCCTCGATATGCGTCTAGAAGTACATCTTCAATAACCGTCTATTTATGTCTTGTTTACGCCTTTGATTCCTTTCCACCATGTCTGGGTCTGAAATTAGGACTTCTTTCCATTTAACCGGTATCGGCTTAGGAAACAGCATACCTGCCACAGAAACAGGAATTTTCCTTAGAGGCCGTACAAAATCTGCACTTGTAGGTTTAGGCAATAACATTGTAGATAAAGGAACCGCGAATTCTTCTGCGGGTTCCTATGACTGAACCCAGAGGAGTAGCCTAGTCCGACCTTCCCTGTTTGGCTGGGAATTTGATTCCTTGATGATTCTTTCCTAACCCTTGTCCTGGTTGGAAACCCAAGGATATCATCTCTTGACTAACCAACATTACCTCGGCAGAAACTCTGGGTTTTAGAACTGGAGCCCCAATGGGTTGATAGTGAGTGTTGTTCACCTCAAGGGCTTGGAAGCTGACAGGCTCAACTTCTTCAGTGAAACTGATGAGAGGTATATCACTTTGACAGTGGCCAGATTACTGTTGATGATATACTTGAGTTGTTGATGAAGAGTGGATGGGACGGCTCCCTCCATGTGGATCCAAGTTCGTCCTAACAATAAATTATATCGCGTAGTGATTTTAAGCACTTGGAATGACATGTAGAATGTATATGGACCGATTTCCATTGGTAAGTCAATCTCTCCGACAACATTTCGCCGAGATCCATCAAACGCTTTGATGATTGTGTGGCTGCTCCGGATCCGATTGAGATTGATCTTCATTCTTTCTAATATGGCATAGGGGAAGATTTTTAGGGATGATCCTCCATCTATTAGCACTCCTCAGACCACATATCCGAAAGACATCACTGCTATGTGCAGTGGCTTACAATGACCCGTCCCTTCTGGAGGTATGTCATCATCGCTGAAGGATATCACATTGCTGTTGAAGATGTGATCTACCAGATGATGAAATTTTTCTACATCCACTGTCTTTGGCAAGTGGGCTTCTTCCAATATCTTCAGTAAGACCTTTCGGTGATATTCTGAAGAGAAAACCAAGTCCAAAATAGATATCTGTTGAGGTGCTTCTTTAAAGCTTTGCACCACATTGGCTTCATTATGTCCCATCTGGCGGAGGAATTCTTCGATTTTCTCCTTGGGCACTTTCCCCGTAGATCTGATGACTGGCTTCATCACTCGTGGAGGGAGATATAGTGGATTTTCCTTTGATACCGCAACAGTTTTGTTTGATGTTGATCCTTCAACCTCTCCATAGTTCCATGGGACATTCTTAAGGCTGATGATAAGATTATGTGGCTTAAACGACAATATGAGTGGTTGTTCCCATAACATCCAGATTGGATATGCTCAGCTACGACTTTTAAAGTGGCGAGGTCTTGAATCTTCCCAGACTTTAATCCCATTTCTGTCATTTCTCCGTGCTTAATCATTTCTGAGAATGGTTTTCCTATTCCAGCTAGGACCCTCTCATAAAATGGAGCTTCTTGAATATCTTTGAAGGTCATCACCATCTCAGTCTCTATCATGGATGGGATTACTTGAGCAGCCAAACGCCTCCATTTTTGGGCATACTCTCTGAATGACTCATTGACTTGCTTCTTGACTTTGGTAATTTGATACCTATCTGGAGCCATCTGAGTTTGAAAGATGTATTGACCGAGGAAAGCATGAGCTAACTCCTCCCAACTGTGAATTTTGGAGTTATCCAATCTGGTGTACCATGCTCTGGCTTCTCCAGTCAGACTTTTCTAAAATAGCTGCATTCTCGGCTTTTCATTCTCGGCGTAGGATCCGAGTTCTCCAATGAACACTTTTAAGTACGTGTAAGGATCTCCCAACCCATCATATTTCTCATAGTCAGGAGCCTTAAATTTCTCCGGATATTGAACCCCGGGGAAGATGAAAAGATCTGAATATGAAACACTTCTGTGAGTTCCAATCGACCGAATGGTCTCTTCCATTTATAGAACCTTCTTCTGAATATCATCGGTGTCTTGATCTTCTTTAAGATAGATGATTTCAAGGGTTTTGTTGGACTTTTCATTGTGAGGCTCAGGTATTAGGACTTCTCTGTCTGGACCCTGGATTCCTCCCTGTTTAGAGGACTCTATTTGGATGAGTATTTGTGGACCCTGAGTTGATTTGTTTAGTTCTTTCAGGAGAACATCTAACTCAATTATTTGATTGCTTAATCCTTCGAACTCCTCGCGAGAGACATGAGTAGGATTAGGCTGAGCACTTGTAGCCATGTCTGACTGTGGTCTTAGTGCGTTTTTGGACTTTGAACGGGTAATGAGACCAATCGTTTCCCTACAAAAAGACTATGTAGTTTAGTCTGGGAAAATGAGGAAATGTTACATGCTATGTAAGGTGTCCATTTTTTAGGAGTATTTTAAGGTTTTTCCTGCAAAATAGATGTCAGTCGTTTTGATGACAGGATAACATGACAGGTCTTGATATGAAAAAAGGAATGCATGTTCATATACTCCTTTATATTTTCCATTACATTGAGATTGACATGGAAATTAAATTACAAGTAATTGAAATGGGAATGTATGAAGAAACATTCCTCCGCATTTGGTTTATCAGAGGCTAACCTATCTTAGGCTACTCTCGTAGCTTTTCGGCATGAAGGTCCCCAGATCATCACAATTTACTTGATGGGAAGTTAATCCGATCTTTCAACTAGAGCAAATCTTGGTGGTGCCTTTCCCGAGCCTCGTGGAATTAGTATTCCAATGAGTCCAGTAATGAAACACCAACGGGTTAGCCTCCTGGTGGAGGAATCACACAATATACATTCACATACATCACGTCTCACCGTATGGAAATGATGACATGTGTGAAGCACTAATATCACAGGCATATATGGTGCGAAGCACTAAAGTGCAGTAAATAAAGCATTAGTATACATCCATTCAATGTAAATACAGTATTCACACATAAGCAGATAAATGTTTTTGAAAAGCTTGAATAGCAGCTTAAGCCCTCTTACTGGAGTCCCCAGCAAAGTCGCCACCTGTCGACGTCGGGATTTTTATTTATCCCTTTCTGTTCTTGTCTTTTGATGTTCTCATTTTAGGTGAGATTTGTTTGAAAAGGTCCGACATGTATATGTTGACGATTTGACTGTAAGAGTCGCCAGTTGGTATTTTTAAATGGTTGCACCAACTCAACCGAGAAAAGGTTTGCACAAAGACCCGTGTATTTGACACTGTTTAACTGGTCTGAGAAACCGAAATTCGTTAGGGTCTAGGGGCTTGATCAAGAGGAGGGAAGGTGTTAGGCACCCATCGACTTCCGTGATAACACGGTTACCACCACTTTTCATTAACTTTTATCTGCGTATGTGTGTGTGTATGTAGGTCTTATGTGCAGTTGTTTGGAAGTAGTTCTATGTCTCGTTTGCACCTATATACAAAGGGTTTGACTTTTGTATAAAATTTTAATTTTAACAAGATATAAAAGTAATGTTTTGTAAAATAGGTTTTTCAAACCCTTGTGCTCAATAGTAATTGATAGGGCTGTTCATTTGGATCGGTTTTTTCAGTTTTCTGGTTTTCCAAACCGGACTGAACCGGTCGGTTCGGTATAAAAAAGAACCGGTCTGTTCGCAGATATAAAAAAAACCAATATATATCTGGTTTTTCTGATCGATTCCAATTATTTATTTCGTAAGTCCAATATGTATAGGACCGAAATCCTATTGTACCGGTTTAATTCATTTTTAAAAAAATATTTCACTTATCTTTGTAAAATTGGATTATAGTCTCCTCTATTTATAAAATAGAACTATAGAACTAACACAAGAAAATACATAATAGAATACTTGGGACTTGAATGAAATTTGAATTGGTGGTCTCCCCTATTTATAGAATAGAAGTAAGACATGAGAACACAAATTAGACAATGTGGGATATTGGTAAGACAAGAGAATAACATATAGCCAAGTCCCCCATTGGTTAACTTATAAAAGTCTAAGGAAGTTTTCCTTATAAAAAGACTTCAAAGTGAAATCTTAATAGTCAAGACCCACATTGGTTCACTTTTAAAAGTAAGGAAGTTTTCTTTATAAAAAACACCTTGATAGCCAAGTCCCACTTTTGTTAGAAAATGAAACCTTAGTAGTTAATGCTTGTCCAATATTGGAAAGTCTAAGGAAGTTTTTCTTTATAAAAAGACTATCAACTATTAATAGTTGGTGGTTTACAAGTTTTATATTGATTAAATTGGTAAAAGTAAAAGAAATTAGATAAACTTAAATACATTAATAGTTGGTGGTTTAGAAGTTCTATATTGATTAAATTGGTAAAAGTAAAAGAAATTAGATAAACTTAATTATTTATTAATAAGTTGGGAATAAGTTGGGAAAGATTTGTTCCTAAGTTAGAATAAAAGTCTTAATTAATTGGATAGAATATGGTTGTTTGCAAGTCCTACATTGATTGGTTAATTTATAAAAAGTCTAAAGAAGTTTTCCTATAAAAAAAACTATAAGTGAGACCTTAATAGTCAAGTCCCACATTGGTTATTTTATAAAAGTCTAAGGAAGTTTTCCTTATAAAAATACAACCAAGTGAGTTCTTAATAACTAAGTCCCACATGGGTTTCTTTATAAAAGTCTAAGCAAGTTTTTCTTTTAAAAAGACATATACGTCTTTTATTTTTTATTGGGCCGAATGTTGGCTCAAAGAAGGTTGGGCCTTGTACAAGTTGCTTGACCTTGGGCTGAATTTTGGCTTAAAAGTAAGTCTTGGGAAGCTCTTCTTGGGCCGGTTTTGGATTAAATTTGGGTTGAGTTTTGATTTAAAATTGGGGCCGGTTTTAGCAATGTAAAAACCACTACCGAACCGGCTAATCGGTCCGGTATTCCGGTTTTGGTTTTGATACCGTATTTTGGGTACTATCGGTATTCGGTCTGGTTCGGACCGGTTCGGTCCAGTTTTTTACCGATGAACACCCCTAGTAATTGAGGCCTTTAATACTTTCATTTTATTATGTGTTCGGCTTGATTGCTTTTATTTTTGAGATGCGAAGCATCTTCGAGAAAATAAGATACATAGCAGTGCCACACTCCTTGTGGGAATGAGAGCCATCTAAGGATATTCAGACATCGTCGATAATTTATAAGCTGGTTGCACCTGCAAAATGTCCATCACGGGAATCGAATCTAATTTAAGAAGCTAAATCTGTGATCACATGATTCCTAGGCTCACATGAGAAAGCAATATACAAAAGCTAAAAGAAGAACTAGATTTGAGTAAATATAAACCATTCTAGCTTCAACGGTTCCAGTTTAGTCACTATGAACCGATTAAAGTTAGAAATAGCCAGATTGAGGCAAATCTAGCCCGCGAGCTGAAAACTAAATATCTACATTATGAAAGCAATAAAATAGATATTTATATAAAAGCGTATATATATATATATATATATATATATATATATATATATATATATATATATATATATATATATATATATATATCATTTATCAATCGCCACGTAAGTAAACTCCAGGCAGGACTTTGAAATGTAAATATATATATATATAAGTAGTAAAAGGTCACGAAGTGATCTCCAGGGCGGACATGAATGTAAATATATATATAAGCAATAAAAAGTCATGGATCGACGATCCGGGCATACCCACATAACGCGACTCTCAACGTTAGTAGATAGAAGTATATAGAAGTAATAAAAAGCTTAAAACCTGAAAAATCTTAGAGTGGGCTGCCAAGAAGACTTCAGATAGCTTTTTGACGATGGCTTCCTCGGCCCACCGGTTAAACTTCAAAGATGTAACAAAACACGAGCTTACAAGTGTTTAGAAAGAAGAATCATTCAGTTTATTGCACTCTAGCAGTGTTTATAGGCTGAAATGGACAGAGTTTTCTCTCCTTATTTTTTTCAAATGAGCTTCCAAGAGCTCATATTTAAAGACCAGATAGCCACGGGTCTACCTGCGGCTGCCCGGGGTGCCCTGTGCCATGTGGGTCCCATCATCTTGAAGTATGTGCACTTTGGCTACGCACTGTTCGCTCGAACCTTCATAACTTTCCATACGGGCTTCCGATAAAGGAGTGTTGTACCTTTTTGGAAAGGTTTTGTCGAGAGCTACATAATGACATGGAATTAGAGGTTGTACAAAGCCAGGAAGATGAGTCTATGACCAGATCTCTAAGTCTTCAAAGTCTATCCGTTGTGTTGTCTTGTGTAGTTGTCACTCGGGATTTGAGTTATGGCTCTTATGGGATACCTTGGTACGCGGTGTTGATTGAAATATGTTGAGACGACGTGAATGTAGCATTGAGGTGGCAAAATGATGATTTTTCCCCCACCGGGGTTATCTCCGAAACTTTTATACGCGAGATGTAGTAGGGTGTTCAATCTGTAAAATCGGTCCGAACTGCATCGGTCTGAATCAATCGAATCGAATGCAAAATCGCCAAATTTTGATACCGAAATCGGCACCAAATTGAATGGGTATATAATCTAATCCGTACATATCGGTTCTTGGTTCAATTTTTACCTAAAAATTAATATAATTATTATTTTTATTACTATTTTATTATTTTTATTATTATTTTATTTTTATTATTAATTTATTATTATTATTATTAATATTAATATTATTTTTATTATTATAATCATTATTTTATTATTATTAGTAATAAATTATTAATAATAATAAAATAATTAGAAAAATCGATCTATACCCTTAATTAAAAAACTCAACAATAAAAAAGCAGCAGATAAAACCGTACCAAATAATGGGTATATACCAGTTTTTTGTACCGAACCGAATTGGTTCTTTTTGTACCAGTCCGGAGAACTTGAAAAACCAAAAAATTCAAACTATTTGAACAACCCTAGATGTAGCAGTCGTTGCTCAGGGTTATCTATGAGATTGAAATTGTGGATCTTTGAATGTACTTTCAGGGTTATCTCTAGGGTGGCTTGACCTCCTGTGGTTATCTCTGAGGGTTAGAACTGAGTGTCCCGAGGTTGAATCTGACTTTTTCGGGGTTATCTCCGGAACTTGGGCATGAAATTGTATGAACTCATTACGTACGGGTAGAATCTGATATGATTGGATAAATGTTATATTGAAAACCTATTTTGGTGAATAGAAGGAATAGAGTGTAGTAGGCTATAATTTTGAGGACAAAATTCTTAGAAGAAGGGTTGAATGTGACAACCCGAGAATTTATAAGATTAATAAAATCTTAAATGATTAAATAAAGGTAAAATAATAAAACCTAGATTGGGAAATAGGGTATTGATTAAAAATTTTATGAAGGATTTATATGGATTATAAACTGAAAGTGATTATTTGATAGCGAGGTATATGGTTTTGGAGATTGAGGTTATGTGTATGTGCAGTATGTGGTTAAGGGTTAAGTGTTGAGCAGATAAGTCATAACATCGGTAAACCCTAATGTTATATTAAGAACTCTAATGTTCAGTTAGAAACCCCTAATGATCGATTTGAAACCCTAATTCTAGTTTTAGAAACCTTAAACCCTAAGTGGCAATTTCTAAACCCTAATTTGGAAACTCAAATGATAAGTATAAAACCCTAAGGGTTAAGAGTTATGTGAAATGTCCAAATTACCCTTTGAATTATTGTGGAAATGACCAAAATACCTTTAGTATGTGTGAAATTACCAAAATGCTCTTTTACTTAACTTTTAAGTAAAAGATAGAACTAAATATTGTGACACATCAATCCAAGATCTTCTATGTGTTTAATTGAACACCACTCAGCCATCTTGGCCACCTAGCATCAATTTCAACCATGGAATCAAAGATTAAAAAGTTAAAGTAAGAAAATATCTTCACTTTATTTTCTAACTTAGCCAAGACTTTCTCTCTCTCTAACCCACGAAATTTGTGGGTAAAAATCAGTGATAAGTAAATCCAAGAACACTTCTTAGCTATCCAAGATCAGATTAAAGGGCAGCAATCAAATATTGGAACAAGAAAGGTATAAACCCTAAATCATGCTAGATCTTTAAGATTTTAGTTGATTATGTGTTTTGATGTTTAAATATGTGTTATGTGATGTTATTTAGTGATCTATGATGATATATCATGGATCCATAACATCTAAGTACATGAAAATAAGGATTTTAGAAATAGTCTAGAACCCTAAAAATATGGCCTGACAGTCAAATGTTAGAGGCCATAGATCTTAATATGTTAGATGTTAGAATGGCTAAGTGTATCATTGTTGTAGTATGCCATGAGGAGAGTACACTGGAAGTGAAATCAAGTCCATAGCATGTCTAGATTCCAAGTTATTAATGGTCAAACATGGTTGACCAGGCACATAAACTGGAATCTGGAAAACCCTAATTTCGCAGAAACTGTCTGACAAGGTTTTTAGGTGCTTAGATCTTGCATCTGTTATGCTTTTATCTTGTCTAAGTGTATAATTGATATACTCTGACATATGGACTATAGAACCATGACACTAGAACACCTAGATCATCAGCATGATCAAAGTTATTGATGGTCAAACTGGGTTAACCAAGCACATAAACTGATTTCTGGAATTTCCAGAAAATTCCCAAAACAGTTTCTGACATCATCTTGACTGGCCTAGATCTTGCTTATGTGATGTTGTTAAGCTACCTAAGTGTATTACTTTTGTACCTTGACATATATACTACACAAGTGTGACACTTTTAACACTTTAACAAAGCCCAAAATCCAAGTTATTAAGGCTCCAAAATGGACCCTCATCATTGTCTGAGTTTCTGGGTAACCCATAAACTCAAGAACAGATCTTACATCACTTTTGATAGCTTATATCTTCATGATATGTTGTAGTTTGACCCTGAAATTTGTTTGTGCTTGTAGTATTACATCAATACTACATCACTAATACACTGTCATACCCAGAAACATCGTGAACAAAGAATTAGAAGTGGTCAAAGTAGGCATATGGACACTGACCATGAGTGTTCTTCAAAGCTCAAGAACACATATAGCGACAGTTTTTGTCGCGATAGGCCTTTAGCGACAGTCTAATGGAAAATTTAATTATTTAAATAAAATAATTAGAAAAAAATAGAAAATAATTATGAAAAATTCATAATTAAGTTTTAAAAATTATTTTAAGTTATAAAATTTAACTTTTAATAATTTGAGATATATTTTATTAATATTTTAATTTATTTAAATATTAATGATATTAAATTTATTTAATAATAATATTAAATAAATTACTTAAAAATGATTTTAATATTTTAAATATCATTTAAAATGATATTAAAGTTTTAGAAAATATTTTAAGTTATATTGAATAACTTTTAATATTTTGGTATGGATATCATTAATAATTTAATATTAATGATAATAAATTTATTTAATAAGTATATCAAATAAATTATGTAAAAATGGTTTTAATGTTTTAAAAATGTTTTAAGTTATAGTATATAATTTTTAATATTTTGACAAGAAATACATAATATTTTAATATTCATGGCAATTATTTAAGAATGATTTTAAATGTTTTAAAAATTATTTAAAGGTGAAATTAATGTATTAAAAATTAATATTTTAATGTACCAACACAACCGAGAAAAGGTTTGCACATTGACCCAGTGATGTGACACTGCTATACGGGTCGGTGAAACCGAGATTCATTAGGATCCAGGGACTTGGTTATGCGGGGGGAAGGTGTTAGGCACCCCCCGACATCCGTGTTACCATGTTAACCGCCTCTTTTCAAGAAACTATTATCCGAATATGTGTGTGTGTGTGTGTCAATGTGCTATTATTTGAAAGTAGTGCGAGGCCTCGTTCGAACCTATATACATATTGTTTGAATTTATGTAAAAATTCAGTTTTTATCAAGATGTAGCAATGATTTTTTATAAAAAAAAAGTTTTTCAAACCCTGATGCTCAATAGTAATTGAGACCTTTTACACTCCAATTTTATTAAGTGTTCGGCTTGATTGATTTTATTTAACAAATGTGAGGCATCCGTACGAAAATAATGTACAAAATAATGCCGACTTCCTCATGGGTATGCAAACCATCTGAGGAGATTCAGACAACACATAATAATTTACAAGCTGCTTACAGCTGAAAATGTCCATCACGGGAACCGAATCTAGATCCAATGGGATGAATCTGTGATCACATGATTCCTAGGCGCACAAGATATCACAATTTGTATGAAAGCGATGGCGGTATATATATAAAAGTTATAAAAATATATATATATATATATATATATATACGAGACATGATCACCAACCACGAAAGCACCTCCATGGGGGATCGAAAATGTAAATAAAGTCATTAAAAGCTATCAACCGCAACGGAGAAAAACTCCAGTGGACAAGACGTAAATAAAGTCAGAATATCTGGTTAACCGCCACGTAAGTAAACTCCAGTGAGAATGAAACGTAAATAAAAATATAAAGCGATCAACCACCATAAAGTAAACTCTGTGGGACGAAATTTATATATATATATATATATATATATATATATATATATATATATATATATAAGTGATAAACGCATATAGGATGTAAAATCTGTGCTCATCGAATGAGTTCGACAACAGATTCATATATATAAATATATATGTATATAAAAGCGAGTAAGCAACGCAGGATGTAAAATCCAGGCTCATCGAATGCAGTCCCACCACGGTTCATATATATATATATATATATATATATATATATATATATATATATATATATATATATATATATATATTAAAGCAATAAATGCTATAGACCAAAGTCTAGGCTCATCGAATAAAGTTTGAACACGGTTCATATATATTAATGTATATATATGTAGAAAAGTGAATAAACGCATGAATGCATCAAGTCTAGGCTCAATCGAGGCATAACTCAATAATGTTAGTCAATATATATATATATATATATATATATATATATATATATATATATATATATATATATATATATATATATATATACAAGTTTGAAACAAAACCACGGACCAAAGTCCGGGCAAATCTGTGTGACCACGACACTCAACGTGAAGAAGGGTGTGTGCAGAGAGATGAAGAGAAAGACTCTAAAGTGTGTGAGAAAACTTACAGGTTGACTCGCCAAAGAAAACTTCTATATCTTTAGAGTGGGTAAACACTAACTTTGGTAGGTACAAAAGGGCTATATATGAGCTCACAGATGTTTAAAATGAGAAAGTACACTGCATGGGGTGAGTGCAGAGCAAATTGGGCAGGGCTTCCTCGCCGTTTTCTCTTGCAAAATGGCCACCCCAAGCCCTCTATTTATAGAGGGGGGTGCCGCAGGTACCTGCGACACCTAGTAGCAGGTGTACCTGCGGCTGCCCGGGGTGCCCCGGGCAGTGTGGGTCCCACAGCTGTCGTAATGCGTCTGTATTTGCTCTTTCGATGCGCTCCATAACTTTCAATCCGGGAGTCTGATGGAAGCGTTCCATACCATTCCGAAAAGCTCTTTTCGAGAGCAACACAATGATATATGATTTGACCTTTTTTATTCCAGGAAGATGTGTCCATGACCGAAATGGCATTCCCGCATTTCTGTTAGGCAGTCCGTTGAGCCATTTTGCGTAGTTTGCGCTCGGAAGTTAAGATATGGTTCTTGTGGGACTTATATTGAAGCATTTTATGTTGACATGAGTGTATTTGATTTAAAGTGAAGTTGAGTTGGCAAAATGACCATTTTACCCCTCCCGGGGTTATCTCTGGTTTTCGCGCAGTTGTAGCAGTCTTTTCTCAGGGTTATCTCTGAGGTTGGCTTGCTGTTGAATTTGACTATCCTCAGGGTCATCTCTGAGGTTGGCTTGACCTCCTGGGGCTATCTCCAGTCTTTGATCTTGATCCCCCGGGGCTATCTTCGGGGTTGAAACTGACTTTACCTGGGTTATCTCCGAGGTTTGGAACCTGATTTCCCGGGGTTATCTTCGAGGTTGAGAATTGGATCTCTTGTGGCTATCTTCGGCGTTGGAATTGATGTTGTGATCCGCCAGGGTTATCTCTGGAGTGTGAAGAAGTCGTTTTTGTCCTCCTACATAGTTAGTAACAGGAAAGCAAAATTTCGAGTGTCTACAGATGCCCCTCTTTATCATGTTCATGCAATGCAATGGAATGGACATGATAAAGATTAATAGACACTTGAAATATGAAAAGGTATTTTCAATGATGCAAATCGCAATGTAGTGAATGTTTATGATGAATATGAAAATGTTTTCGCAAATCGTAGTTCGTAAATCGCACATCGCATTTTGCACATCGCACATCGCACATCGCACATCGCTTTTTGCATTTGGACAAATCGCACTTCACAACTCGCACATCACATTTCACATATCGCATTTCGCATATCGCATCGCAAATCGCATATCGCAAATCGCATATCGCATATCGCAAAATCACAAATCGTAATGTAATGAATATTATGATGAATATTAAAATGTATTCGCAAATCGCTTTACCTTTTATCGATCATTGCTGCTGCAGATGCTGGTGTTGACTCCAATGGTTTGGAATTTAATCGCTGACTTATTTGATGAAGATAAGTTGGAATGTTTTCCACATCTCTGATGGGGATGACGTTCTAAAATCACCAGACCCTCCCGATGTATTCGCTGGTAGTTGCAACGGTGACTATCCTGCTGATCGCCAAACTTTTCCGGTTCCCACTCGAACGGTAGTATACGAAGCTTTCATTGCTGAAATGTGTTGATGTCACGCTGTATTGATGGCAATGGTTTAGAATACCAGATCTTCCAATACCTTCGTTGAAGTAATATTCCACGGATAAATTCACTAGACTTCGCCTGATGTTACGTTAGATTGATGACAACCACCAGATGTCTCATCCTTTTTGAGGTGATTTGGAGTTTCCTTTCGCTGCTGGGTGCTTGTGCCCCATTTCCTTAGGCGCTTGATTTTCCATCCGGGTTAACTGATGACTTGAATTCCGCTGACATCCCTGGGGGTTGTAACTCGTTCTTTCGCTTCCCAGATTGGAACTTCGGTGTAGAGGCCTCAACTCGTGAGGACTTAAAGCATGTTGATGGTGTAGATTTCATTCGGTAGACCTTTCATCATTGGCCTTCTTTCTTAAGAATTTTCCCCTTCGTTTGATGAGAGGCTTTATTTCGCCTTAAACTTCTTCCCTTTCTGGGAATCAGAGAATGCCCAGTCATTCAACAAGTTGTTGCCGGGGATTCATATGAGGAACTCTCTTTGTTGATCAAATCGCGAGTGAATAATATCTGAATCGCCATTGAGATGATGATAGACCATCTTGATGGCTATTGGTACCGTACATTTTCCACTTTAGGATGGTTGATAAATGCCCCAGTGTTGAGTTGTCACTTTGCTTAGAGATTGACCCAATCTTGTTGTAAGGGACCCACTATCCAGTTGTCGTCAATTTTGAAATTGCCCCGACCTTGCTTGTTATGCAGGATAGTTGCTTTGACGATGAGTGATAAGACGCCGAGATCGCAAGAGGCTTTTACATCCGTATCATCATCCGTGATCGTAGTGGATGTGGGCTTTGATGTTGTGACTCTTTACGGTAAAGATGTCTCTTTGTTAGAGAGATGATGCTCTAACTCATAGGGATATCATTGTTCTTTGGCGGGATGACGTTATATCTACCCGAGATATCGCATGTAGTTCTTAGGTGGATCTGCTGGCTCGTGTAGAAACCCTTGGGGCGGGAGATCACAACGTTACCTCCTTCTTACGAGAGGGAATCCATGTTGGACTTGATAGCCTATATACAATTGATTTGTAGATGAGCTTGTATTTCCACATTGCATGACTAGCTTAGCCATTTTATCATGTACAAATACACATTGTATATATCAAAACATTACATTATATATGGCGAGAAATATATGTTGGTTCACTTCCCTTTTAGTTGTGCCTTGCTACTTGCTTGATATTTTCTTCTTTCTCCAGGACTTTGTGATCTGGATGTATTCTGAACTCCTCCTTGATGGATGGACAGTGAGATGTCTCAGGATTTTCAGAATGGATCATCGATCTGTGTGTATTCCCTACCATCTTTGGTGTCTTGGGACTTGTTTCTATATGTGGTTATGGATATGAGTATGTTTGTTTTTGTTTTTCTGTGGTGAGACCGGACAATATAACATGGTTGCCTACGTACTCCCGTGTATTGGGGAGATCAGGTTGACGTAGTTCGCCCTTCAAGGCGAGTTGAAAAATGTGATCCCATGAGCGGTCGATCATGGGAAGAAAAAATTGATCCTAGGTTGAGGATAAACTGAAAGTGTGAAAAGTTTGATCCCATGTATGGGCAGCCAAACTGCAAACGTAAAAGGTTCAATTCGCGGTGAGATGACCTAAGTGGTATGATCGTAGTGAAGCTAGGCTGCTGGCTTGAAAGGATGTTTCCCTGAGGGGCAAAGTGTGGAAGAGTTGTATATGGTAAAGGGTTAAAGAACCGGAATGACTGGTAATCTGATGATCCAAAACCAGGATGTTCGCTTGATGGTAACCTCAGACATAGTACCGTTTCACGGTGTTCGATTTGATAAGCTGTGGAAATTCATCGTCGTCCATTTCCTGTAATCTGAAAACGCCTCCTGTCAATACTTCCTTGACAACAAACGGGCCTTCCCAGTTCGGGGAGAATTTTCCTTTAGACTGAGCCTAGTTATCAATGATCTTTTTCAAAACCAAGTCGTGTTGTTTAAACTGCCGTAGTCGGACTTTTCTATTGTAGGATCTTCTTTACATGTAGAGGGACGCTCATTTGTGGGCCACATACTCCCCCATGGATTTTATCCATGAGCCTCTGAGCTTGGTCCTCGTCTAGACATCTGAGGAGACCTCATTTTGCATCTCTTTTCGTATAGTGCATCTCCGTTCAGGTGTAATTTTATAGCAAGTTGATGGATCCGCCTTTTCTCAGTCAGGCTCGCCTCAGCGGGTGTAGATCCATCTCGTAAGTACTTCTTGATGTGTTGATACCAAGGATGTTAGGTGGGAGGTAGGTCAACCAATACTTTTCAATGGAATTCCCATAGGCTGGAGCTTTTTGTTACGCAAATGTGAGGGTTGGCATGTCTTCCTTGTCATGTATGTTGATCAAGGAGGCCAAGGTTGCTAGCGCATTCTCAAAATCATTCTTATTTTGAGGAATGTGGAGGATGGATTTTTCTTCGAACTCCGAAGCCATTTGTAGAACCTGTCGATGTTAAAGCAGCAACTGTTTAACCTGTTGAAGAGCTTTTTTTTCTTTTTCTTTTTTCTTCTTTTTTTTCTTTTTCTTTTTTTTACTTTCTTTTTTTTTTATGCATTAGATCATGGAAAAGAGCCATATGGCTCACTGATAGGTAGCTCCGGCATTGATAAGGTTGAAGGACAATCGTCTATTAGCAAAAGATTCCCTAAGGAGTGATGAAAACAATTTTCTAACGATCTTCCTCAGCAACCATGATTTGATGGTACCTCGCAAAGGAATCAACAAAGGAGTACATGTCGTATTGTCAATGAGTATGTGGATGAATGGGACCGAAAAGCTATCTTTGAGACAAGCTTTGTTCAGATCACTGTAATCCACGCAAAATCGCACCTCTCCTCCGGGTTTCGGCACGGGTACTATGTTGGATAGCCATTCAGGGTATGTTGACACCATGATGATGCCGACTTGAAATTGTTTCACAATTCTTCTTTAACCTTTAACCTCCCCTCAGGTTTTAATCACCTAAGCTTCTGCCTGACTGGCTTGAATTCCCCTCTGATGGGAATGCGATGAATGATAATGTCAGTGGATAAACAGGCCATGTCTTCGTGAGACCATGCAAACACTTCTTGGAATAGGGTTAATAGAGTAACCATGTTATTCCTTTGGTTTGGAGTGAGGTCCGTACCAATCTGGACTTGTTTGGGGTTTTCTAAGGTTCCGAGGTTTAAAAGAGGTGGTTTGATCAAGATTTGGCTTGGGTTTGTCTTTGACCCATTCTTTGATCTCCTGAGGTATCTCATAGTCATCTTGTATTTCCATCAAGTCTGAGTCCAACTTTTCATCAAAGTTACAGTCCTTGTGGAGAATAGGCACCTCATCAGCAAGTACAGACACATCTAAATTCAGAGTCCTGAAACAAAATATGCTTTCACTTAGTATATAATACTGTTCAATCACACAAAGTGTTAGCCTATAATGACAAAAGTAACTGCTAATACTGTACAGAAAAAGTAAGCAATTATTACTATCTACAAGGTAGAGAGAGTTTCTTCCCTTTTTACCCTCGTCGGCAAATGCAAGGAGTGCTGCTTCAATTGTCGAGGGCAAAGTTTTGGTGGACTGCAGTGATGGAGGGGCTATCATCAACCTCCTTCTCTCGAAGTGTTTGTTTGGGTTTTTTTTTGGTTTGACCGCACCATTGATGGCTGCCTACGTACTCCTATTAAAGAGGAGATCAGGTCTTTCGTAGTTTAGGCCTTGGTTTGAAAAGGTTCAAAGGGGTAAGTGGTGAGAAGAGTGTAGAGATATTTTTTTTCTTTTTTATTTATTTACATGCATGGAAAATAAAAGGCATACTACGAAGAAAGTGATACTGTTCCAACATTTTCTGGAACTCGCAACTTTATCCCCTAGATCTACATCTTCTCGGCTAGTTGAGGCTTGATAGTCCAGTTGTCAGTGGTTATGTTGCCTTCAGGGCTCGTGATAGAGGTTACCCTTGATTACGAATGTATTAAGCCAGTGGCCATAACTTGATCGCTTCTAATTCAAGACATTCCTCGGGGCTTTGAAATGGGCGCATTGCAAAAGGATGAACTCTGGATTCTTTAATAAGTTGGATTCCCCGACATTTTCACCACCTTTTTCTTCATCTATTCCTTTGCCTTCTTCATGGGTTTCACAGGATTCAACCATGAAATATCCTCGAATCTGTTGTTGCATTTCTTGCAAAGAACTTTCCTTTTGGCTTTTTCTTCCTTGAAAGGATTAGTATTTCTCCGCATCATCCAAGGTGATAAAATCGAGAACGTGGTTGATATGTTGGAACCATAGGACGCTTGATGTTGGCGGGGAATCTCCTTTGGGGATGCCTTTGTCTCCTCTGTCATTTCTTGCATTAGGATCGATCCACTTTGTGTTACGCGCGAATTGTCGCTCATAGCCTTCACCTCATTTGAACCGCTCTGTCTCGAATGGACATCTTAAGCTTTTTATTTCCTTTTTTGCCTTTTTTTTTGGTCATGGGAAATTCTATCTCCATCTTTCCATTTTCAATGAGATCCTGGATTTTATGTCGCAAAGACCAAAGATTCTTCAATATTATGTCCAAGTGAGTTAGAATGGTAGAGACATATCTTGATGGAATCATAACTCTTTATCTTGGGATTTATAGGAGGCAGCAACTTAGTAATCCTTCCTTCGTTTATCAAAAAATGTAGCATTTCTTCATTGGATTTGCTCAGATGGGTGAATTTTCGGACTCTTTTAGAGGTTGTTTGATCTTTTATCTTTGAGAATTCGTATTCCCTCGATCGATTCTTCCGCTGGCGAGATTTTCTAGCAATTTTATCATCCCCATTTTCTTGCATTTTCAGCCTGCTTAAATCTTCTTCATTTAGCTGGCTCATCGTGGAGTCCTTTTTCTCTTAGCTTTCTGATAGTTGAGTGAAAAATTGCCTTGTTTCTGATGTTGCACTATCATTGCTCGACTTAGCCAAAGAGGTTTACTTGATTCTGGATCGCATCCAATATTTGCATTACTGGCATACCCTCTTCCGAGTTTTCCCACTCTAGGATATTTGTTATGTGCTTTTGGGGGTATTCCTCCATCCTTCGTATGTACTTACGAATTGGATACGTTTCAGCGCTTCCTGACCCAATCATGATTACTTCTTCCGTATCATGTCGCATAGCGGAAGGTTGGTGTTGATATTTTGTTGGTCGTTGTTCACCCACAAATCTTACTTTCGATCAGATTTTCAATCTTATGTTTTAAGGACCAACAATCCTGTGTATCGTGTCCTGGAGACCCTAAGTGGTAAGCACATCTCTGACTTGGATTGTATATTTTGCTCCCTGGTTCTAGAGGTAGAGCTAGTTCGATAATTTTCTTATGATCCATTAATATCGCCAATATATGTTCAAGGGAATCGCCTAGTGGAGTGAATACCCGATTTTCCGTTCTTTCAAATTTTCTTTTCCTGTCTGGGTATTGGTTGAATGCAGCCTGTTGTTGAGATGGCATATTGTCTTGCATTTTCCAAATGGGGGGACTGTAGTTTGGCCTCCTAGCTTGCTCCTGTACAACAAGGGATACATCTTCATTGCCTTTATCGGGTACCCCCTTAGGATCACTCGCATACTTTCCAGTCTATATATGTTTGGCGACTACTTCCAAGGTAGTGAAGTCTTTAATCTTGCCTGCCTTTAGGCCCATCTTTGCCATTTCGCCGTGTTTGATCATTTTTGCAAATGGCTTTCCTATGCCTGCTAGGATCCACTCATAGTAAGGAGCCTCTTGGATATCAATAAATGTCATTACCAACTCAGTTTCTGTCATTGATGGAATGACTTGCGCTGCTAGATGTCTCCATCTTTGGGCATATTCTTGGAAAGATTCCATACTTTGTTTTCTCACTTTAGTCAATTGATATCGATCTGGTGCCATTTATGACTGAAAACTGTACTGATTTAGAAAGGCGTGGGTTAATTCTCCCCAGTTGTGGATTTTGGCATTGTCAAGTCGGGCATACCAGGCTTTAGCTTCTCCAGTGAGACTCTTTTGAAAAAGTTGCATTCTGAGGCTTTCATTTTCATCATAAGACCCCAGTTCGCCAATGTACACTTTTAGGTGCGTATAGGGATTGCCTGCCCCATTGTACTTTTCAAACTCTGGGACTTTGAATTTGGTAGGATATTGAGCCCCTGGGAATATACAAAGATCTGAATAGGTGATACTCCCATAATTTCCATTCCCTTTAATTGACCGGATGATATCCTCCATTTGTTGGACTTTCTTTCTTATATCCCCAGTTTCTCGATCATCCCTGAGATTTGTGATTTCTTTATTGGAATGAGGTTTAGGTATCTGGGTTTCCATCTTTTTACCAATGCCCTGACTGCCCCCTTGTGTGAAGGACTCTGGTTGAGTAGGCATTGTATGGCCCTGCATATTTTTACTTTGTTCTTTTAGAAAGACAACCAATTCTGCTATCTGATTCCTTAATCCTTCAAACTCCTCTTGGGAAACAGGAGTAGGATCAGGCTGGGCACTTGTGGCCATGTTTGACGGTGGGCTCAGTGCCTTCTTGGACTTTAACCGGGTAACGGGACTGATTGTTTCCCTGAGAAAGACTTGCATAGTTTAGTCTTTACGGAATGTGTATAATAACATGCTATGTGATGTGTCCATTTTAGGATTTTTATCCTGCAAAACGGATGTCAGCTGTTTGTAGCATGCTAAAAATATGTATGTGTACACATTTCTTCATATTTCTCATTACATGGAAATAGATATGGAATGAATTTACAAGTAATTGTGTTTACAAGTAATTTGAAATGAGAGAGCATGAAGAGACTTTCCTCCGTTTTGGGTTTATCAGAGGCTGACCTATCTTAGGTTACTCCTGCGGCTTTTTGGCATTAAGGTTCCCAAATCATCGCAATCTACTTGACGGGAAGTTAATCCGGTCTTTCAACTGGAGCGAATTTGGGTGGTGCCTTTCCTGAGCCTCGGAGAATTAGTCTTCTCACGAGTCCAGTAATCAAACACCGACGGGATAGCCTCCCGGTGGAGGGACCACACAACATACATTCACATATATCGCATCTCACCGATTGTAAATGATGACATGTGTGAAGCACTAATATCACAAACAAATATGGTGCGAAGCACTAATATAACAAGCAGTTATGGTGCGGAGCACTAATATCACAAACATTTATGGTGCGAAGCACTAAGTGCAATAAGGAAATGCATTCATACACATTCATCAAATGTAAATGCAACATCCACACACAAGCAGATAACAATTTTGAAAAGATTGAAATAGCGGCTTAAGTCCTCTTACTGGAGTCCCCAGCAGAGCCGCCACCTGTCGACGTCGGGATTTTTGGATGTCCCTTTCCGTTACTTGTTCTTTGGTGTTCTCAGTTTAGGTTAGATTGGTTTGAAAAAACAAGTGAAAAAGGTCCGACATGTATAATGTCGACGATGGACTGTTAAGAATCGCCAGTTGGTTTTTTAAATGGTTGTACCAACACAATCGAGAAAAGGTTTTCACATTGACCCAGTGATGTGACACTGCTATACGGGTCGGTGAAATCGAGATTTATTAGGATCCGGGGACTTGGTTATGCGGGGGGAAGCTGTTAGGCACCCCCCGACATACCACGGTAACCGCCTCTTTTCAAGAAACTATTATCTGAATGTGTGTGTGTGTGGGTCAATGTGCTATTATTTGGAAGTAGTGCGAGGCCTCGTTCGAACCTATATACACATGGTTTGAATTTATGTAAAAAATCAGTTTTTAGCAGGATATAGCAATGATGTTTTATATAAAAAAAAGTTTTTCAAATCCTGATGCTCAATACTAATTGAGACCTTTTACACTCCTATTTTATTAAGTGTTCGACTTGATTGATTTTATTTAACAGATGCGAGGCATCCGTACGAAAATAATGTACAAAATAATGCCAACTTCCTCATGGGTATGGAAACCATCTGAGGAGATTCAGACGACACAGAATAATTTACAAGCTGCTTACAGCTAAAAATGTCCATCACGGGAACCGAATCTAGATCCAATGGGATTAATCTGTGATCACATGATTCCTAGGCGCACAAGATATCGCAATTTGTATGAAAGCGATGGCGGTATATATATAAAAGTCAGAAATATATATATACGAGACATGATCACCAACCACGAAGCACCTCCATTGGGGATCGAAATATAAATAAAGTCATACAGTTATCAACCGCCACTTGAGGAAACTCCAAAGTGGACAAGACGTAAATAAAGTTGTAAATACGGGTTAATCGCCACGAAGGAAACTCCAAAGGACGAAAATGTAAATAAAGTTGTAAGCGATCAAGCGCCACAAGTAAACTCGAGGCGTGATTTAAACGTAAATAAAGTCAGAAGCGATCAACCACCACAAGTAAACTCTGGTGGGGACGAAAATATATATATATATATATATATATATATATATATATATATATATATAAGAGCGATAAACGCATGCCGGATGTAAAATTCGAGGCTCATCGAATGAGTTTAACAATGTTCATATATATAAATATATATGTATATAAAAGCAGAGTAAACGCACCGGATGTAAAATCCAGGCTCATCGAACAGAGTCCGAACACAGTTCATATATATAAATATATATATATATATATAAGCGAGTAAACGCCTGCATCAAAGTCTAGGCTCATCGAACAAAGTTCGACACACGATTAATATATATAAATGTATATATATATATATATATATATATATATATATATATATATTAAAGCGATGAAACGCTCGAATATCAAGTCTAGGCTCATCGAACAAAGTTAGACACACGATTAATATATATAAATGTGTATATATATATATATATATATATATTGAAGCAATAAACGCTCCAGACCGATGTCTAGGCTCATCGAACAAAGTTCGACACATAGTTCATATATATTAAGGTATATATGTATAGAAAAGCGAATAAACGCACCAGACCGAAGTCTAGGCTCAATCGAAGCATAACTCGATAATGTTAGTCAATATATATAAATATATATATATATATACAAGCTGAAACAAAACCATGGACCAAAGTACGGGCAAATGCGCGCAACACAACTCTCAACGTGAAAAAGGGTGTGTGTAGAGATGAAGAGAAAAACTCTAAAGTGTGTGAGAAGGCTTATAGTTGACTGCCAAAGAAAACATCTATATCTTTAGAGTGGGTAAAAACTGACTTTGGTAGGTACAAAAGGGCTATATATGAGCTCATAGGTGTTTAAAATGAAAAAGTACACTGCATGGGGTGAGTGCAGAGCAAATTGGGCAGGGCTTCCTCGTCGTTTTCTCTTGCAAAATGGCCACCCCAAGCCCTCTATTTATAGAGGGGAGCATGCAGTTTACTGCGACACCTAATAGCAGTGTAGTGTACTGCCGTGGTGCCCCAGTGCCCGTGTAGAATCCGTCATGTCGAAGTACGTACGCATTCTTCGCTCGGTTGCTCATAACTTTCAATCCGGGAGTCCAATGGAAGCGTGCCATACCATTCCGAAAAGCTCTTTCCAAGAGCTACACAATGATATATGATTTGACCTTTTTTTATTCCAGGAAGATGGGTCCATGACCAAAATGGCATTCCCGGGTTTTTGTCAGGCAGTACGTTGAGCCGTTTTGCGTAGTTTGCGCTCGGAAGTTAAGATATGGTTCTTTAGATTCCATCTCTTCTTTTGATTAAAATTACCATCTCCTGTGCCACTTCCACTAGCCTTGTTATTTCCTTCACTTTCAGTCTTCTTCTTCTTCTGATCCTGATTGTACTTGGTCACCGCATCGCTTCCACCTTCAGAGAGGATGGCCTTTTCTAGTACTCCAGCAAAAGTGTTTAGCTGAAACATTGATACATTACTATAAACCCAAGGCTTCAGTCCTTGTTGAAACCGTCTTGCTTTTCTCTCATCCGTGTGTACTTGATACGGGGCGAACCTAGCTAACTCGTTGAATCTAGCCGCATAATCTGGTACGGTCATATTTCCATGTTTCAACTCCAAAAACTGAACCTCCATTTGTTTCTTCGAGCTGGTCGGGAAATACATCTCGAAAAACATCTCTTTGAATCTCTCCCAAGTAATCACGCCTTCACCTCCACGGACCTTGTTTGCTTGCCACCAGTAACTGGCTTCAGACTTCAGCATAAACGTTGCGAAAGCGGTCTTTTGATCTTCTCTAACTATAGCAACATCGAAAACCTTTTCCATTTCCATAACCCACGTTTGAGCCTCAATCGGGTTCATGGAACCTTTAAACTCTGGCGGTCCCACCGGCTTGAAATCTTTGAACGTTGTATTTGGTGGAGCTTGAGGTTGATTATTCATTGCTCCAGCTAGCAAGTTCACTAACTGTTGAACGGGATTAGCATTGGCGTCATTGTTGTTATTAGTAGATCCTTCTTGAGCTGGTTGACGTTGTTGTCTTCTTCTTGGCAGCATATTTCTGTTAAAATATATGCTTATTAGATCTTTGTTTATTTCTCTAAATAGTTGAGGCATTACTCAACAATTTAACATAATTATTTAACACATTATCTCAAACAACTTGATATATTTAATTAAATCAAAAGTTTTAACATCAAACGATAGCATCACTGCTATTTACATCAACTATCCTGAGATAAAGAATCCACAGGATTTAAATATTAAAATATTCCTTTGTTCATAACTACATCGGAATTTACATCTAAATACCAAATAAGTTTTTAACATAATTAAACATATTCTATCACTGCTGGTTAAGGCGCTGAATAGCCTTGCTACGCTCCTCTTCCATGATGCGAGACATCGTTCTACGATCCAAAGATATGCGATGGTAGCCCTTGAATCGGATTTGGTACCTCAAAACTTCGATCATGGGCCTCATCCATTGCCTTATTAAGTGTAGAGTACGTCTCCCCAAGCTTAGCCTTCTTTGCACAACCATCCTCTTCTGCAAGGTCAGCACGACGTGATTCTCTTACCCAGCCCTCCTCTGTTATGATCAGCCTTTCAGAGCTTTCCTTCAGTTCTTTCTTCAACTTCTATCTCCTCGGGCCTTATCCTCGGCTTGGCCGCTCTCGTGGACCAAATCCCATTCTATATTTCCCAGTCATGTGTGAAGAGTCTCAATTTCCCTCTCCTTCTGCTCGAGAGTAATCTGTTGAATAATCGCACATTAGTCGATCTGGACATTGTCTCGTAACTCTCTCGTTACTTTCAGATAACGCTACCAGTACATCTCAAAGATCAATGGAGTGCGGTGGAAACTCCTTTTCTTCCTCTTCATCTTCCTCCTCAGGATCAGTCTCAGGTTCATTCTCCTGACCAACAACGGTGATCAATGGAGATGAATCTCTCTATACCAACTGATCCCTAACGACATAAATGTCTCGGGGCTCCTCCTCTGTCGGTACTGTAGGTACCCGGGGTTCCTCCTCCCCAGCTCGACTAGTTCCTCCAACATCCGACATCCTGACAACATAATTTCAAGTTTTAGTTACTAAGTCGTACTAGTGAGCACATAATTTAACACATAAGCACATAAAGTCTTTTATTATCTTTAATGAATTAAAAAAAATCATTTCTTAGAACTCGATAAGAGTTTTCCACCACTATGTTCTTCCTATAAGGCTACTACCTAAGGTTGTTCCCCCACCTAAGGTTCATACCCTACGACTTTGATACCAACCTGTGACACCCCCAAATCCGGGTACTTAAATTCCACGGGATTCGGTGTTCACTGTACAAATATCATCTATCTATCTACCCATAATAAAATGCAAACCATGCAATGGATAGAAATAAATCCTCCCCTTATGGGGTTACAACATCAGAATAATAAATACAATCCCAGGTCAAACTAACCTTAAACATCTGTGCGGAAACATAAACAAATAATAAGTCTTAAACAACATCAAGTCTTGATAATAACATTCTAAAATTTAAATAACAAGTCTTTATAACTTATTAACTTTGCCCTTGCCTTTGCTAGTAGAAGGCTCATCGTACCTTTCGTTCTTAACTGCAATATTATTATTACACAAGAGTGAACATGAATGCCCACAAGTATAAAAATGAAATAACAATATATAATAACATGCGAGTGAATTAAAGACTTCTGAAATAAAAGCTCAACTTTTGAATCAAGATTGAATAACAAGAGTTCAAAAGATTTCTAACGGTCATAAGACCTTGAACTATGTCCTAGGTTATCAAGGGTTATACTTGAAACCTTTAACAATCATAAGACTATGGACTCTTCTACTCGTACTTAGGGGGATCAGCCCTTAGTACCATACTGTTCATAATATCTTAACGCTAACGCATAAGAAATCCCTATACAGGGTTGTTCATCTCAGTTTGACATCAGAGTCCGCACCAAAGGAAGTTTGGTTTGGATAATTAAATAAGGGTTCTGAAATTTAGAACGTTCATCAACTATGGACTAGTCGAATCAATTAATGGTTCGCTAGTCTAATAAGGTTCAACAATAAATGATAATTAAATTGAATAAAAATCTTAAGATGTATACAATAGAACAAGTATTGTATAACAGAATCATACTTTGAAATGATAGATAATCTTTACTATAACAAACTGAACTTGATTTATAAACTTGAATAATCAAAACAAGTAGGGTTAGGAAAGTTTCCTCGTGCGTAGGCTAAACGATAACTACTTCCGTTCACCACAAATCCTACACACATGCTATATGTATTCACGACATTCATTAGTTACATTTTCACTTAATTATTTAATATAAACTCCACTTTATTTAACAAATCATTACCCTTCTAATTTAATTACTTCATTAAATTAGAATATTTTCATTCTCTTACTATTATTACACTCGAATAAATTATTTCATAATAATTTCCATCGAATATTTATTTTATTCCTTAATTATATCAATTAAAATATTTACTTTATTTTATAAATATTTTAATAATAATTTTCATCGAATATTTATTTTATGCCATAAATATCTCAATTAAAATATTTAATTTATTTTATAAATATTTTAATAATAATTTTCATCAAATATTTATTTTATTCCATAATATCTCAATTAAAATATTTAATTTATTTTATAAATATTTTAATAATAATTTTCATCAAATATTTATTTTATTCCATAACATCTCAATTAAAATATTTAATTTATTTATAAATATTTTAATAATAATTTTCTCGAATATTTATTTTCTTCCATAAATATCTCAATTAAAATATTTAATTTATTTTATAAATATTTTAATAATAATTTTCATCAAATATTTATTTTATTCCATAACATCTCAATTAAAATATTTAATTTATTTTATAAATATTTTAATAATAATTTTCTCGAATATTTATTTTCTTCCATAAATATCTCAATTAAAATATTTAATTTATTTTATAAATATTTTAATAATAATTTTCATCAAATATTTATTTTATTTCATAATATCTCAATTAAAATATTTAATTTACTTTATAAATATTTTAATAATAATTTTCATCGAATATTTTTTTTTTTATTTTATTGTTGTGCCATTAGTAAGCGAGGTAATTTAGTTTGGTAACGCTAGCATGGGTAAATTATCGTTCTTATAACGACCCCAAATTCATACAATTTAATTCTCAATTTTGGTCGTTAATAATACATCTACCTTACGATTTTACATCATTATTCGATGCTAAACATTATAAAATACGTAATAATTTAAACTTTTATGTCTTCTTACTTTAATTCCACTGAATCAAACCTTTATCATCTACATGTCTTTGAATCAATCTTATTTTATGATTCACTTTATCACCGATATTATATAAAATTTTACATTTCAATCGATAACCTTTACATATCGAGATAACTCTAACTTTAGCTTTACAACTCAACATAAAATTATACATCATAAAACATTTAGTACATCTCATGAATCTTAATCACGGTATAAAGAAATAACAACTTTTGTTAAAATATTAATCTCCGTGTATTATTTTTTGACCCACGTCATTCAAGTAGCACATAGTGTTACCTTGAATCCTTGACACGCAAAATGGTTATTTGCAAGGTTGAGTTCGATAGCCCAGCAAAATCTAACAGTTTTCATGCATCACAAAGCACATAATAACATGCTCAATATATAAGAATAATCATAAAACAAACATAGCATCCATGTTGTAGTTCAAATAACAACTATAAAGATTGAGTTCCTTACTCAATCATCATTCATAGCTCAATCATCATAGTCATAGATTGACTTTCACATTTCATACTTTTGATATATACAATACATCATACACTAAAATTTTAAAGCGCTTTCATCATCAAGTTCACATAGCAAAAAGGAACCGAAGACTTGCCTTTACCAAATTTTTACCAACACGCTAATACTTCGCGTCCTTACACAACCTACACTGTATGTGAGATTGATAATAAATAAAATCAATACTCAATCTCATGGTCAAATTTATTCTAAGACCATACTTTATCTTATTATCCTTTATAATGTCTTTATAGACATCTAACTATTTTATATGCAACTCGGTTTTATTTTTCAATTTCATCACCACACATACAAGACTATCACACTTGTAGTTTAATGTGCGTATATCACACCATTTTATTATACCACTTTGGTTTCAAAAATACATATTCAACACATTGTTTACATGTTTTATTTTCCTTCATAAATCAAAAATTACCCTTTTCGATTTCTTTCCATTATTATTCTTGTATTATCATCTTTTCATACTTAGATATCCAATATTAACCATTAGTTAGACATTTTGTATACCAAAATTTAGAAAACACTATTACTCTTAGGCATTTTATTGAGCACGTTATGTGCACACATTAACTTATCTCAACTCTTGATCTTAAATGGTTAATTATGCATAGAATATGATAACACATATCTATACTCATTACATATGTCAAAACATATTTTTAATCATCAAAATATATCATCACCCAAAATGTTAATTCAAACAGAATTATAAAACTCATCTTCACAATTTCTTTAACAAAATGTTGTTTTCATTTTTAACGTAACTCGTTCGTTACATGTCCATTTTTGTCCCTTCTTATATAGAATTAACCCTTACTCAGTGTACTACAACCTCATCTAGGCCTTAAAGTTAGACCCTTATCCATCTAAACCAGATTCTGTAATTCATCAACTAGTCTAGAAATTTTCATTTTCTGGACATCCTTTCTAAATGATTTATTTCGGACATGATCCGGTCCATAAAATGGCTCAATCTCAACAGTCTATCTAGTAAACTTCCATATCTACAACTTTACAGTTTTAAGTTTCTTCAGATTCAAAACACACGAATTTATATGAAATTTGCAAAGTCAGAAACCGTAATAGTTTTGATTTTCTTGACAGATTATTTTCCCTTTGGACCAGCCTTACTAAAACAGACATTGCAAGAATTATACAAAGAGTTTTCATGCGATTTCACTTTCAGAATATAGCTTACTTCCATATCTTTGATTTGATACAAGGCTCACTTTCTAACTCATTATACCTAAAGAGGTATGAATTTCACAAGATATGTCCACAATTACTAAGAAACCTACGAATTTTGTTTTTCAAATTTTCTTTCCATTTCATTTTCTTTCTTGAACCCTCTTGTTTGAGTCTTGATAATCCAAGATTAAACCAATACAAACAGATTAAGCATGATCTACTACTCTAGAACATAAATCAACCCAAAAAAATTAAGGATTAAATAAGAGTTTAGAAGTTACCTTCTTCTAGCTTTTTCTTCTTCTTCTTCTTCTAGCTCATCTCAATTCCTCTATTTCTCTCTATCTCTCTCAATTTCTCAATACAACTTCTACATAACAATTATCTACATTGTGAAGAACATAAAAATATAATTAAAACAAGGAATTTAGATTATAACTTTATAAGTATGAAATTAAGAGAGAGATGAAGATGATGGTGATGGGGCTTGTTTTGTCATCTCAAAGCTTTCCCTTCTTCTTTTTCTTCCTCTTCTTCATCTCCTACAACTCTCTCTAACTCTATTCTTCTTTATTTGGTTTGTTTTCTAAAACTAACATACTAACTTGTAGTATTTTAATAATAATTTTCATCAAATATTTATTTTATTCCATAATATCTCAATTAAAATATTTAATTTATTTTATAAATATTTTAATAATAATTTTCATCAAATATTTATTTTATTCCATAACATCTCAATTAAAATATTTAATTTATTTTATAAATATTTTAATAATAATTTTCTCGAATATTTATTTTCTTCCATAAATATCTCAATTAAAATATTTAATTTATTTTATAAATATTTTAATAATAATTTTCATCAAATATTTATTTTATTTCATAATATCTCAATTAAAATATTTAATTTACTTTATAAATATTTTAATAATAATTTTCATCGAATATTTTTTATTTTTATTTTATTGTTGATCAAGGGGTAGGTAATTTAGTTTAGTAACGCCTGTCGAGGTGGAGTTCTTTATGTGACCCCAAAATTCAAAATTCATACAATTTAATTCTCAACTTTGGTCGTTAATAACACATCTACCTTCTGATTTTACATCATTATTCGATGCTAAACATTATAAAATACAGAATAATTTAAACTTTTATGTCTTCTTACTTTAATTTCCTGAATCAAACCTTTATCATCTACATGTCTTTGAATCAAATTATTTTATGATTCACTTTATCACTGTTATTATATAAAATTTTACATTTCAATCCGATAACCTTTACATATCAGATAACTCTAACTTTAGCTTTACAACTCAACATAAAATTATACATCATAAAACATTTAGTACATCTCATGAATCTTAATCACGGTATAAAGAAATAACAACTTTTGTTAAAATATTAATCTCCGTGTATTATTTTTGACCCACGTCATTCAAGTAGCACATAGTGTTACCTTCAATCCTTGACCTGCAAAAATGGTTATTTGCAAGGTTGAGCTCGACAGCCCAGCAAAATCTAACAGTTTTCATGCATCATAAAGCACATAATAACATGCTCAACATATAAGAATAATCATAAAACAAACATAGCATCCATGTTGTAGTTCACATAACAACTATAAAGATTGAGTTCCTTACTCAATCATCATCCATAGCTCAATCATCATAGTCATAGATTGACTTTCACATTTCATACTTTTGATATATACAATACATCATACACTAAAATTTTAAAGCAGTTCATCATCAAGTTCACATAGCAAAAAGGAACTGAAAGACTTGCCTTTACCGGCGTTTTACCAACACGCTAATACTTCGCGTCCATGCACAACCTACACTGTATTTGAGATTGATAATAAATAAAATCAATACTCAATCTCATGGTCAAATTTATTCTAAGACCATACTATATCTTATTATCCTTTATAATGTCTTTATAGACATCTAACTATTTTATATGCAACTCGATTTTATTTTTCATTTTCATCACCACATATACGAGACTATCACTCTTGTAGTTTAATGTGCGTATATCACACCATTTTATTATACCACTTTGGTTTCAAAAATACATATTCAACACATTGTTTACATGTTTAATTTTCCTTCATAAATCAAAAATTACCCTTTTCGATTTCTTTCCATTATTATTCTTGTATTATCATCTTTTCATACTTAGATATCCAATATTAGCCATTAGTTAGACATTTTGTATACCAAAATTTAGAACCTAATTAAAAATTTAAACCCTAATTTGGGAATAAAGATGTTAGTATAAGGTTTTACGTTATTAAATAAAACTTAATTAGGGAAAACCTTTTACTGAAACCTTTTACGGATTGGAACCCTAATTTACGGATTAGAAACCTAATTTACGGATTAGAAACCCTAATTTATGGATTAGAAACCCTAATTTATAATTAGGGAAAACCTAAGTGTTAATTTAATAATTGTAATGTTAATTAGGAAACCCTAATCCTAATTTTCAAGTTAAGTAATTAGGAAACCTAATTTCTAATTTAGAAAAATTATTTTTATTTAAAAACCCTAATGACCAATTTTGACCCTAATTGCTTAATTAGCAATTTTAATTAGGAAATAATAATCCTAATTAGCAATATTTAAATTTTGATTAAGGAATTTTAATATAATTAGAAAATTCTAATTATAATTTAGAAATATTAATTTCTATTTTTTTAAAACCTAAATTAGAAATTTTAGAAAATTAAATTACTAAAACCTAAGGGTTTGAAACCTAAACCCTAATCGAACCCTAAACCCTAAGGGTTTGGTCAAATGTCAAAAATGCCATTAAAATTAAATGTTAAATGTCCATTTTGCCCTTTGTTACATAGTTGGACTTAACTTGCAAAGGTTGTCCTAGTGGAGTTGGTGAGCCACCTAGCCTAGCATGTGACTGATATTTCTATCAATCAACCATCCTTGTCAGCCATTACATTGCATCTGACATGTATATAGATTAAAGAAAGAAAAAAGTCTCTTTTGACTTTTCATTTTCTACTGAAACCATCCTCTCTCTTCATCTTGAAATCTAGAGTGAGATATAGAGAAAAAAAAAAGCTATGTTAGCCAGCTTATCAAGCCAAAACGACAACGAAAAAGTCGAATCAAAAATCAAACTCTAAAGAGGTATAAACCCTAATTTTCAAAATCCTTAGATCTGTTGTTAGATGTTGTAATTGATTGTTTGGATATGTGTTAGAGGTGTCATTTTATGATCTGGGTTGCCAAAACCTAGATCCATATCATTTTGATACTCGAATTTAAAGATTTCTCAAATTTGGAAAAAGGTTGAAAAAGTCGTATGAAAATAGAAAAAATCGGATCTTATAGATTCTTTTATTAGCGATTTTGTGTTTTAAGCTTTTGTACTTGTAGTATGTTATGGTCTTTGATGCGAACCTATAAACTTGGCGGATCATGAGTAGATTGAGAGATATGAAGCGATCAAAAATGCGTTGACCAATCACAGTATGAGCTTACAGGCGACCCGAACCTAGCGAATTATAAGAAACCACAAAGCGGTTACGAAACCTAATTTGGTTAAAAATTGAAACCTAATTCAAAAATTTAAACCTAATTTGGGAATACAGATGTTAGTATAAGGTTTTACGTTATTAAATAAAAAACTTAATTAGGGAAAACCTAAAGATTTTTTGAAACCCTAATTTACGGATTAGAAACCTAATTTACGGATTAGAAACCTAATTTTTGGATTAGAAACCTAATTTATAATTAGGGAAAACCTAAAAGTTAATTTAATAATTGTAATGTTAATTAGAAACCCTAATCCTAATTTTCAAGTTAAGTAATTAGAAACCCTAATCTAATTAGAAACCTAATTTCTAATTTAGAAAAATTATTTTTATTTAAAAACCTAATTTTTGGGTTATAAACCTAATGACCAATTTTGACCCTAATTGCTTAATTAGCAATTTTAATTAGGAAATAATAATCCTAATTAGCAATATTTAAATTTTGATTAAGGAATTTTAATATAATTAGAAAATTCTAATTATAATTTAGAAATATTAATTTCTATTTTTTTTTTAAAACCTAAATTAGAAATTTTAGAAAATCAAATTACTAAAACCTAAGGGTTTCAAACCTAAACCTAATCAAACCCTAAACCCTAAGGGGTTGGTCAAATATCAAAAATGCCATTAAAATTAAATGTTAAATGTCCATTTTGCCCTTTGTTACATAATTGGACTTAACTTGCAAAGGTTGTCCTAGTGGAGTTGGTGAGCCACCTTAGCCTAGCATGTGACTGATATTTCTAGCAATCAACCATCCTTGCCAGCCATTACATTGCATACAACATGTATAAGAGATTAAAGAAAGAAAAAAAATCTCTTTTGACTTTTCATTTTCTACAAACCCATCCTCTCTCTTCATCTTGAAATCTAGAGTGAGATATAGAGAAAAATAAAAGCTATGTTAGCCTTTATCAAGCCAAAACGACAACAAAAAAATCGAATCAAAAATCAAACTCTAAAGAGGTATAAACCCTAATTTTCAAAATCCTTAGATCATTTGTTAGATGTTGTAATTGATTGTTTGGATATGTGTTAGAGGTGTCATTTTATGATGCAGGTTGCCAAAACCTAGATCCATATCATTTTGATACTCGAATTTAAAAAGATTTCTCAAATTTGGAAAAAGGTTGAAAAGTCGTATGAAAATAGAAATCGGATCTTATAGATTCTTTTTTACATTAGCGATTTTGTGTTTTAAGCTTTTGTACTTGTAGTATGTTGTATGGTCTTTGATGAACCTATAAACTTGGCGGATCATGAGCAGATTGAGAGATATGAAGCGAAGCTGAATGCGTTGACCAATCACAGTATGAGCTTACGGGCGACCCGAACCTAGCGAATTATAAGAAACCACAAAAAAGCGGTTACGAAACCCTAATTTGGTTTAAGAATTGAAACCCTAATTCGGAAATTTAAACCCTAAATTGGGAATACATATGTTAGTATAATGTTTTACGTTATTAAATAAAACTTAATTAGGGAAAACCCTAAAGATTTTCTGAAAACCCTAATTTTTGAATTAGAAACCCTAATTTATGGATTAGAAACCCTAATTTATAATTAGGAAAAACCTAAGTGTTAATTTAATAATTGTAATGTTAATTAGGAAACCCTAATCCTAATTTTCAAGTTAAGTAATTAGGAAACCTAATTTCTAATTTAGAAAAATTATTTTTATTTAAAAACCTAATTTTTGGGTTATAAACCCTAATGACCAATTTTGACCCTAATTGCTTAATTAGCAATTTTAATTAGGAAATAATAATCCTAATTAGCAATATTTAAATTTTGATTAAGGAATTTTAATATAATTAGAAAATTCTAATTATAATTTAGAAATATTAATTTCTATTTTTTTAAAACCTAAATTAGAAATTTCAGAAAATCAAATTAGTAAAACCTAAGGGTTTCAAACCCTAAACCCTAAGGGTTTGGTCAAATGTCAAAAATGCCATTAAAATTAAATGTTAAATGTCCATTTTGCCCTTTGTTACATAATTGGACTTAACTTGCAAAGGTTGTCCTAGTGGAGTTGGTGAGCCACCCCCTAGCAGCATGTGGTGATATTTCTATCAATCAACCATCCTTGTCGGCCATTACATTGCATACATACATGTATATATATTAAAGAAAAAAAAAGTCTCTTTTGACTTTTCATTTTCTACTAAACCCATCCTCTCTCTTCATCTTGAAATCTAGAGTGAGATATAGAGAAAAATAAAAAAAATAAATATTAGCCAAACATCAAGCGAGCAATGAACAAAAAAAGTCGAATCAAAAATCAAACTCTAAAGAGGTATAAACCCTAATTTTCAAAATCCTTAGATCATTGTTGTTAGATGTTGTAATTGATTGTTTGGATATGTGTTAGAGGTGTGTCATTTTATGATCTGGGTTGCCAAAACCTAGATCCATATCATTTTGATACTCGATTTAAAGATTTCTCAAATTTGGAAAAAGGTTGAAAAGTCGTATGAAAAATGAAAAAAATCGGATCTTATAGATTCTTTTACATTAGCGATTTTTTGTTTTAAGCTTTTGTACTTGTAGTATGTTGTATGGTCTTTGATCCAAACCTATAAACTTGGCCAGATCATGAGTAGATTGAGAGATATGAGCAGTCAAACTGCGTTGACCAATAACGAGTATGAGCTTACAGGCGACCCGAACCTAGCAATTATAAGAAACCACAAAGCGGGTTACGAAACCTAATTTGGTTAGAAATTGAAACCCTAATTCAAAAATTTAAACCCTAATTTGGGAATACAGATGTTAGTATAAGGTTTTACGTTATTAAATAAAACTTAATTAGGGAAAACCCTAAAGATTTTAAAAACCTAATTTTTTGAAAACCTAATTTACGGATTAAAACCTAATTTATGGATTAGAAACCCTAATTTATAATTAGGGAAAACCTAAGTGTTAATTTAATAATTGTAATGTTAATTAGGAAACCCTAATCCTAATTTTCAAGTTAAGTAATTAGGAAACCTAATTTCTAATTTAGAAAAATTATTTTTATTTAAAAACCTAATTTTTTGTTATAAACCCTAATGATGACCAATTTTGACCCTAATTGCTTAATTAGCAATTTTAATTAGGAAATAATAATCCTAATTAGCAATATTTAAATTTTGATTAAGGAATTTTAATATAATTAGAAAATTCTAATTATAATTTAGAAATATTAATTTCTATTTTTTTAAAACCTAAATTAGAAATTTCAGAAAATCAAATTAGTAAAACCTAAGGGTTTCAAACCCTAAACCCTAAGGGTTTGGTCAAATGTCAAAAATGCCATTAAAATTAAATGTTAAATGTCCATTTTGCCCTTTGTTACATAATTGGACTTAACTTAACAAAGTTGTCCTAGTGGAGTTGGTGAGCCACCTAGCCTAGCATGTGTGTGATATTTCTATCAATCAACCATCCTTGCCGGCCCATTACATTGCATCTGACATGTATATAGATTAAAGAAAGAAAAAAAGTCTCTTTTGACTTTTCATTTCTACAAACCCATCCTCTCTCTCTCATCTTGAAATCTAGAGTGAGATATAGAGAAAAAAAAAGCTATGTTAGCCAGCTTATCAAGCCAAAAACAACAACCAAAAAAAATCGAAATCAAAAATCAAACTCTAAAGAGGTATAAACCCTAATTTTTCAAATCCTTAGATCACATTTGTTAGATGTTTGTAATTGATTGTTTGGATATGTGTTAGAGGTGTCATTTTATGATCTGGGTTGCCAAAACCTAGATCCATATCATTTTGATACTCGAATTTAAAGATTTCTCAAATTTGGAAAAAGGTTGAAAAGTCGTATGAAAATAGAAAGTCAGATCTTATAGATTCTTTTACATTAGCGCGATTTTTTGTGTTTTAGCTTTTGTACTTGTAGTATGTTGTATGGTCTTTGATGCGAACCTATAAACTTGGCGGATCATGAGCAGATTGAGAGATATGAAGCGATCAATTGCGTTGACCAATCACATATGAGCTTACGAGGCGACCCGAACCTAGCGAATTATAAGAAACCACAAAAAGCGGTTACGAAACCCTAATTTTGGTTAAGGAATTGAAACCCTAATTGAAAATTTAAACCCTAATTTGGGAATACAGATGTTAGTATAAGGTTTTACGTTATTAAATAAAACTTAATTAGGGAAAACCCAAAAGATTTTTTGGAAACCCTAATTTTTGGATTAGAAACCCTAATTTATGGATTAGAAACCCTAATTTATAATTAGGGAAAACCTAAAATGTTAATTTAATAATTGTAATGTTAATTAGAAAACCTAATCCTAATTTTCAAGTTAAGTAATTAGGAAACCTAATCTAATTAGGAAACCTAATTTCTAATTTAGAAAAATTATTTTTATTTAAAAACCTAATTTTTTTTGGGTTATAAACCTAATGACCAATTTTGACCCTAATTGCTTAATTAGCAATTTTAATTAGGAAATAATAATCCTAATTAGCAATATTTAAAATTTGATTAAGGAATTTTAATATAATTAGAAAATTCTAATTATAATTTAGAAATATTAATTTCTATTTTTTTTAAAACCTAAATTAGAAATTTTAGAAAATCAAATTACTAAAACCTAAGGGTTTGAAACCTAAAACCTAATCGAACCCTAAACCCTAAGGGTTTGGTCAAATATCAAAAATGCAATTAAAATTAAATGTTAAATGTCCATTTTGCCCTTTGTTACATAATTGGACTTAACTTGCAAAGGTTGTCCTAGTGGAGTTGGTGAGCCACCTAGCCTAGCATGTGTGATATTTCTATCAATCAACCATCCTTGTCGGCCGTTACATTACATTGCATACAACATGTATATAGATTAAAGAAAGAAAAGAAAAGTCTCTTTTGACTTTTCATTTTCTACAAACCATCCTCTCTCTTCATCTTGAAATCTAGAGTGAGATATAGAGAAAAAAAAGCTATGTTAGCAGCTTATCAAGCCAAGCGACAACAACAACAAAAAGTCGAATCAAAAATCAAACTCTAAAGAGGTATAAACCCTAATTTTCAAAATCCTTAGATCATTTGTTAGATGTTGTAATTGATTGTTTGGATATGTGTTAGAGGTGTCATTTTATGATGCAGGTTTGCCAAAACCTAGATCCATATCATTTTGATACTCGATTTTAAAAGATTTCTCAAATTTGGAAAAAGGTTGAAAAGTCGTATGAAAGCAAAAATCGGATCTTATAGATTCTTTTACATTAGCGATTTTTTGTGTTTTAAGCTTTTGTACTTGTAGTATGTTGTATGGTCTTTGATCTGAACCTATAAACTTGCCAGATTATGAGCAGATTGAGAGATATGAAGCGATCAATGCTGCGTTGACCAATCACGAGTATGAGCTTCTGGGACGACCCAGAACCCTAGCGAATTATAAGAAACCACAAAAGCAGGTTACGAAACCCTAATTTGATTTAGGAATTGAAACCCCTAATTCAAAAATTTAAACCCTAATTTGGGAATAAAGATGTTAGTATATAGGTTTTACGTTATTAAATAAAACTTAATTAGGAAAACCTAAAGAAAACCTAAAGAAACCTTTTACGGATTGGAAACCTAATTTACGGATTAGAAACCTAATTTATGGATTAGAAACCTAATTTATAATTAGGGAAAACCTAAAAATGTTAATTTAATAATTGTAATGTTAATTAGAAACCCTAATCCTAATTTTCAAGTTAAGTAATTAGGAAACCTAATTTCTAATTTAAAAAAATTATTTTTATTTAAAAACCCTAATTTTTGGGTTATAAACACTAATGACCAATTTTGACCCTAATTGCTTAATTAGCAATTTTAATTAGGAAATAATAATCCTAATTAGCAATATTTAAATTTTGATTAAGGAATTTTAATATAATTAGAAAATTCTAATTATAATTTAGAAATATTAATTTCTATTTTTTTTTTTAAACCTAAATTAGAAATTTTAGAAAATCAAATTACTAAAACCTAAGGGTTTCAAACCTAAACCTAATCGAACCCTAAACCCCCTAAGGTTTGGTCAAATATCAAAAATGCCATTAAAATTAAATGTTAAATGTCCATTTTGCCCTTTGTTACATAATTGGACTTAACTTAACTTGCAAAGGTTGTCCTAGTGGAGTTGGTGAGCCACCTAGCCTAGCAGCATGTGGTGATATTTCTATCAATCAACCATCCTTGTCGGCCATTACATTGCATTGCAACATGTATATAGATTAAAGAAAGAGAAAAGTCTTTTGACTTTTCATTTTCTACAAACCCATCCTCTCCCTTCATCTTCGAAATCTAGAGTGAGATATAGAGAAAAATAAAGCTATGTTAGCCGCTTATCAAGCCAACAACAGCAACCAAAAGTCAGAATCAAAAATCAAACTCTAAAGAGGTATAACCCTAATTTTCAAAATCCTTAGATCTGTTGTTAGATGTTGTAATTGATTGTTTGGATATGTGTTAGAGGGTGTCATTTTATGATCTGGGTTGCCAAAACCTAGATCCATATCATTTTGATACTCGAATTTAAAGATTTCTCAAATTTGGAAAAAGGTTGAAAAGTCGTATGAAAAACGAAAATCAGATCTTATAGATTCTTCTTTGTTAACTGATTTTGTGTTTTAAGCTTTTGTACTTGTAGTATGATGTATGGTCTTTGATGCGAACCTATAAACTTGGCGGATCATGAGCAAATGAGAGATATGATGAGCGATCAATGCGTTGACCAATCACATCACAGTATGAGCTTACGGCGACCCGAACCTAGCGAATTATAAAAAAAAACCTAAAAGCGGTTTACGAAACCTAATTTGGTTAGAATTGAAAAACCCTAATTCAAAAATTTAAACCCTAATTTGGGAATACAGATGTTAGTATAAGGTTTTACGTTATTAAATAAAACTTAATTAGGGAAAACCTAAAAAGATTTTAAAACCTAAATTTTACGGATTGGAAACCTAATTTACGGATTAGAAACCTAATTTTGGATTAGAAACCTAATTTATAATTAGGGAAAACCTAAAATGTTAATTTAATAATTGTAATGTTAATTAGAAACCCTAATCCTAATTTTCAAGTTAAGTAATTAGAAAACCTAATCTAATTAGGAAACCTAATTTCTAATTTAGAAAAATTATTTTATTTAAAAACCTAATTTTTGGGTTATAAACCTAATGACCAATTTTGACCCTAATTGCTTAATTAGCAATTTTAATTAGGAAATAATAATCCTAATTAGCAATATTTAAATTTTGATTAAGGAATTTTAATATAATTAGAAAATTCTAATTATAATTTAGAAATATTAATTTCTATTTTTTTTTTAAACCTAAATTAGAAATTTTAGAAAATCAAATTACTAAAACCTAAGGGTTTCAAACCTAAAACCTAATCCAAACCCTAAACCCTAAGGGTTTGGTCAAATATCAAAAATGCCCATTAAAATTAAATGTTAAATGTCCATTTTGCCCTTTGTTACATAATTGGACTTAACTTGCAAAGGTTGTCCTAGTGGAGTTGGTGAGCCACCTAGCTAGCATGTGGTGATATTTCTATCAATCAACCATCCTTGTCGGCCATTTACATTGCATACATACATGTATATATATATTAAAGAAAGAAAAAAAAGTCTTTTGACTTTTCATTTTCTACAAACCCATCCTCTCTCTTCATCTTGAAATCTAGAGTGAGATATAGAGAAAAATAAAGCTATGTTAGCCAAACTTTATCAAGCCAAAAACGACAACAAAAAAAAGTCAGAATCAAAAATCAAACTCTAAAGAGGTATAAACCCTAATTTTCGAAATCCTTAGATCTGTTGTTAGATGTTGTAATTGATTGTTTGGATATGTGTTAGAGGGTGTCATTTTATGATCTGGGTTGCCAAAACCCAGATCCATATCATTTTGATACTCGAATTTAAAGATTTCTCAAATTTGGAAAAAGGTTGAAAAGTCGTATGACAAACGAAAGTCAGATCTTATAGATTCTTCTTTGTTAACTGATTTTGTGTTTTAAGCTTTTGTACTTATAGTATGTTGTATGGTCTTTGATCTGAACCTATAAACTTGGCCAGATCATGAGTAGATTGAGAGATATGAGCAGTCAAACTGCGTTGACCAATCACAGTATGATGAGCTTACCGCGACCCGAGACCTAGCGAATTATAAGAAACCACAAAAAGCAGGTTACGAAAACCCTAATTTGGTTAGGAATTCGAAACCCTAATTCAAAAATTTTAAACCCTAATTTGGGAATACAGATGTTAGTATAAGGTTTTACGTTATTAAATAAAACTTAATTAGGGAAAACCTAAAAATTTTACGAAAACCACAATTTACGGATTGGAAACCTAATTTATGGATTAGAAACCCTAATTTATGGATTAGAAACCCTAATTTATAATTAGGGAAAACCTAAGTGTTAATTTAATAATTGTAATGTTAATTAGGAAACCCTAATCCTAATTTTCAAGTTAAGTAATTAGGAAACCTAATCTAATTAGGAAACCTAATTTCTAATTTAGAAAAAAAAATTTTTAATTTAAAAACCTAATTTTTGGGTTATAAACCCTAATGACCAATTTTGACCCTAATTGCTTAATTAGCAATTTTAATTAGGAAATAATAATCCTAATTAGCAATATTTAAAAATTTTGATTAAGGAATTTTAATATAATTAGAAAATTCTAATTATAATTTAAAAATATTAATTTCTATTTTTTAAAACCTAAATTAGAAATTTTAGAAAATCAAATTACTAAAACCTAAGGGTTTCAAACCTAAACCTAATCGAACCCTAAACCCTAAGGGTTTGGTCAAATATCAAAAATGCCATTAAAATTAAATGTTAAATGTCCATTTTGCCCTTTGTTACATAATTGGACTTAACTTGCAAAGTTTGTCCTAGTGGAGTTGGTGAGCCACCTAGCTAGCATGTGGTGATATTTCTATCAATCAACCATCCTTGTCGGCCATTTACATTGCATACAACATGTATATAGATTAAAGAAAGAAAAAAAAAGTCTTTTGACTTTTCATTTTCTACAAACCCATCCTCTCTCTTCATCTTGAAATCTAGAGTGAGATATAGAAAAAAAAAAAGCTATGTTAGCAGCTTATCAAGCGAAAAAACGACAACAAAAGTCGAAATCAAATCAAAATCAAACTCTAAAGAGGTATAAACCTAATTTTCAAAATCCTTAGATCATTGTTAGATGTTGTAATTGATTGTTTGGATATGTGTTAGAGGTGTCATTTTATGATCTGGGTTGCCAAAACCTAGATCCATATCATTTTGATACTCGAATTTAAAGATTTCTCAAATTTGGAAAAAGGTTGAAAAGTCGTATGATGAAAGCAGAAAAAGTCGGATCTTATAGATTCTTTTACATTAGCGATTTTTTGTTTTTTTAGCTTTACTTACTAGTATGTTGTATGGTCTTTGATCTGAACCTATAAACTTGCCAGATTATGAGCAGATTGAGAGATATGAGCAGTCAAACTGCGTTGACCAATCACGAGTATGAGCTTCTGGGCGACCCAGAACCCTAGCGAATTATAAGAAACCACAAAGCGGGTTACGAAACCTAATTTGGTTAAAGAATTGAAACCCTAATTCAAAAATTTAAACCTAATTTGGGAATAAAGATGTTAGTATAAGGTTTTACGTTATTAAATAAAACTTAATTAGGGAAAACCTAAAGATTTTAAAAAACCCTAATTTACGGATTGGAAACCTAATTTACGGATTAGAAACCTAATTTTTGGATTAGAAACCTAATTTATAATTAGGAAAAAACTAAGTGTTAATTTAATAATTGAAATGTTAATTAGGAAACCTAATCCTAATTTTCAAGTTAAGTAATTAGAAACCCTAATCTAATTAGGAAACCTAATTTCTAATTTAGAAAAATTATTTTTATTTAAAAACCTAATTTTTGGGTTATAAACCTAATGACCAATTTTGACCCTAATTGCTTAATTAGAAATTTTAATTAGGAAATAATAATCCTAATTAGCAATATTTAAATTTTGATTAAGAATTTTAATATAATTAGAAAATTCTAATTATAATTTAAAAATATTAATTTCTATTTTTTTTTAAACCTAAATTAGAAATTTTAGAAAATCAAATTACTAAAACCTAAGGGTTTCAAACCTAAACCTAATCAAACCCTAAACCCTAAGGGTTTGGTCAAATATCAAAAATGCCATTAAAATTAAATGTTAAATGTCCATTTTGCCCTTTGTTACATAGTTGGACTTAACTTGCAAAAAGGTTGTCCTAGTGGAGTTGGTGAGCCACCTAGCCTAGCATGTGGTGTGATATTTCTATCAATCAACCATCCTTGTCGGCCATTACATTGCATACATACATGTATATAGATTAAATTAAAGAAAAGAAAAAAGTCTTTTGACTTTTCATTTTCTACAAACCCATCCTCTCTCTTCATCTTGAAATCTAGAGTGAGATATAGAGAAAAATAAAGCTATATTAGCCAGCTTATCAAGCCAAAAACGACAACAAAAATCGAATCAAAAATCAAACTCTAAAGAGGTATAAACCCTAATTTTCAAAATCCTTAGATCATTTGTTAGATGTTGTAATTGATTGTTTGGATATGTGTTAGAGGTGTCATTTTTATGATCTGGGGGTTGCCAAAACCTAGATCCATATCATTTTGATACTCGTATTTAAAGATTTCTCAAATTTGGAAAAAGGTTGAAAAGTCGTATGAAAACAGAAAGTCAGATCTTATAGATTCTTTTATGTTAACTGATTTTGTGTTTTAAGCTTTTGTACTTGTAGTATGATGTATGGTCTTTGATGCGAACCTATAAACTTGGCGGATCATGAGCAAATTGAGAGATATGAAGCGATCAATTGCGTTGACCAATCACAGTATGAGCTTACGGCGACCCGAACCTAGCGAATTATAAGAAACCCTAAAAAGCAGGTTACGAAACCTAAATTTGGTTAAAAATTGAAACCCTAATTCAAAAATTTAAACCCTAATTTGGGAATAAAGATGTTAGTATAAGGTTTTACGTTATTAAATAAAACTTAATTAGGGAAAACCCTAAAATTTTTTAAAACCCTAATTTACGGATTGGAAACCTAATTTACGGATTAGAAACCTAATTTTGGATTAGAAACCTAATTTATAATTAGGAAAAACCTAAAAATGTTAATTTAATAATTGAAATGTTAATTAGGAAACCCTAATCCTAATTTTCAAGTTAAGTAATTAGAAACCCTAATCTAATTAGGAAACCTAATTTCTAATTTAGAAAAATTATTTTTATTTAAAAACCTAATTTTTGGGTTATAAACCTAATGACCAATTTTGACCCTAATTGCTTAATTAGCAAATTTTAATTAGGAAATAATAATCCTAATTAGCAATATTTAAATTTTGATTAAGGAATTTTAATATAATTAGAAAATTCTAATTATAATTTAAAATATTAATTTCTATTTTTTTTTTTTTAAAATTAGAAATTTTAGAAAATCAAATTACTAAAACCTAAGGGTTTCAAACCTAAACCTAATCGAACCCTAAACCCTAAGGGTTTGGTCAAATATCAAAAATGCCATTAAAATTAAATGTTAAATGTCCATTTTGCCCTTTGTTACATAGTTTGGACTTAACTTGCAAAGGTTGTCCTAGTGGAGTTGGTGAGCCACCTAGCTAGCTAGCATGTGGTGATATTTCTATCAATCAACCATCCTTGTCGGCCATTACATTACATTGCATGACATGTATATAGATTAAAGAAAGAAAAAAGTCTCTTTTGACTTTTCATTTTCTACAAACCCATCCTCTCTCTTCATCTTGAAATCTAGAGTGAGATATAGAGAAAAAAAAAAAGCTATGTTAGCGCTTATCAAGCCAAAAACGACAACAAAAATCGAAATCAAAAATCAAACTCTAAAGAGGTATAAACCCTAATTTTCAAAATCCTTAGATCGGTTGTTAGATGTTGTAATTGATTGTTTGGATATATGTGTTAGAGGTGTCATTTTATGATCTGGGTTGCCAAAACCTAGATCCATATCATTTTGATACTCGTATTTAAAGATTTCTCAAATTTGGAAAAAGGTTGAAAAGTCGTATGAAAACAGAAAGTCAGATCTTATAGATTCTTTTTTGTTAACTGATTTTGTGTTTTAAGCTTTTGTACTTGTAGTATGATGTATGGTCTTTGATACGAACCTATAAACTTGGCGGATCATGAGCAAATTGAGAGATATGAAGCGGTCAATGCTGTTGTTGACCAATCACAGTATGAGCTTACAGGCGACCCGAACTACCTAGCGAATTATAAGAAACCACTAAAAGCGTTACGAAACCTAATTTTTGGTTTAGAAATTGAAACCCTAATTCAAAAATTTAAACCCTAATTTGGGAATAAAGATGTTAGTATAAGGTTTTACGTTATTAAATAAAACTTAATTAGGAAAACCCAAAAATTTTTTAAAACCCTAATTTACGGATTGGAAACCTAATTTACGGATTAGAAACCTAATTTTTGGATTAGAAACCTAATTTATAATTAGGGAAAACCTAAAATGTTAATTTAATAATTGAAATGTTAATTAGGAAACCTAATCCTAATTTTTCAAGTTAAGTAATTAGAAACCTAATCTAATTAGGAAACCTAATTTCTAATTTAGAAAAATTATTTTTATTTAAAAACCCTAATTTTTTTTGGGTTATAAACCTAATGACCAATTTTGACCCTAATTGCTTAATTAGCAATTTTAATTAGGAAATAATAATCCTAATTAGCAATATTTAAATTTTTTGATTAAGGAATTTTAATATAATTAGAAAATTCTAATTATAATTTAAAAATATTAATTTCTATTTTTTAAAACCTAAATTAGAAATTTTAGAAAATCAAATTACTAAAACCTAAGGGTTTCAAACCTAAACCTAATCGAACCCTAAACCCTAAGGGTTTGGTCAAATATCAAAAATGCCATTAAAATTAAATGTTAAATGTCCATTTTGCCCTTTGTTACATAGTTGGACTTAACTTAACAAAGGTTGTCCTAGTGGAGTTGGTGAGCCACCTAGCTGTAGCATGTGGTGATATTTCTATCAATCAACCATCCTTGTCAGCCATTACATTGCATACAACATGTATATAGATTAAAGAAAGAAAAAAGTCTCTTTTGACTTTTCATTTTCTACAAACCCATCCTCTCTCTTCATCTTGAAATCTAGAGTGAGATATAGAGAAAAATAAAGCTATGTTAGCAGCTTATATCAAGCCAAAAACAACAAAAAAAAAATCAAAAAATCAAACTCTAAAGAGGTATAAACCTAATTTTCAAAATCCTTAGATCGGTTTGTTAGATGTTGTAATTGATTGTTTGGATATGTGTTAGAGGTGTCATTTTTTATGATCTGGGTTGCCAAAACCTAGATCCATATCATTTTGATACTTTCGTATTTAAAGATTTCTCAAATTTGGAAAAAGGTTGAAAAGTCGTATGAAAATAGAAAAATCGATCTTATAGATTCTTTTACATTAGCGATTTTTGTGTTTTAAGCTTTTGTACTTGTAGTATGATGTATGGTCTTTGATCTTTGATGCGACCTATAAACTTGGCGGATCGTGAGCAAATTGAGAGATATGAAGCGATCAATGCGTTGACCAATCACAGTATGAGCTTACGGGCGACCCGAACCTAGCGAATTATAAGAAACCACAAAGCAGGTTACGAAAACCTAATTTGGTTAAAAATTGAAACCCTAATTCAAAAAAAATTAAACCCTAATTTGGGAATAAAGATGTTAGTATAAGGTTTTACGTTATTAAATAAAACTTAATTAGGGAAAACCTAAAATTTTTAAAAAACCTTTTACGGATTGGAAACCTAATTTACGGATTAGAAACCTAATTTTGGATTAGAAACCTAATTTATAATTAGGGAAAACCTAAAATGTTAATTTAATAATTGAAATGTTAATTAGGAAACCTAATCCTAATTTTCAAGTTAAGTAATTAGAAACCCCTAATCTAATTAGGAAACCTAATTTCTAATTTAGAAAAATTATTTTTATTTAAAAACCTAATTTTTTTGGTTATAAACCTAATGACCAATTTTGACCCTAATTGCTTAATTAGCAAATTTTAATTAGGAAATAATAATCCTAATTAGCAATATTTAAATTTTGATTAAGAAATTTTAATATAATTAGAAAATTCTAATTATAATTTAAAAATATTAATTTCTATTTTTTTTAAAACCTAAATTAGAAATTTTAGAAAATCAAATTACTAAAACCTAAGGGTTTCAAACCTAAACCTAATCAAACCCTAAACCCTAAGGGTTTGGTCAAATATCAAAAATGCCATTAAAATTAAATGTTAAATGTCCATTTTGCCCTTTGTTACATAGTTGGACTTAACTTGCAAAGGTTGTCCTAGTGGAGTTGGTGAGCCACCTAGCCTAGCATGTGGTGATATTTTTCTATCAATCAACCATCCTTGTCGGCCCATTACATTGCATACACATGTATATAGATTAAAGAAAGAAAAAAAGTCTCTTTTGACTTTTCATTTTCTTTCTCTACCCATCCTCTCTCTCATCTTGAAATCTAGAGTGAGATATAGAGAAAAAAAAAGCTATATTATGCAATATCAAGCCAAAACGACAACAAAAAAAGTCGAAATCAAAAATCAAACTCTAAAGAGGTATAAACCCTAATTTTCAAAATCCTTAGATCAGTTGTTAGATGTTGTAATTGATTGTTTGGATATGTGTTAGAGGTGTCATTTTATGATCTGGGTTGCCAAAACCTAGATCCATATCATTTTGATACTCGTATTTAAAGATTTCTCAAATTTGGAAAAAGGTTGAAAAGTCGTATGAAAACAGAAATCGATCTTATAGATTCTTTTACATTAGCGATTTTGTGTTTTTAAGCTTTTGTACTTGTAGTATGATGTATGGTCTTTGATGCGAACCTATAAACTTGGCGGATCATGAGCAAATTGAGAGATATGAGCGATCAATGCGTTGACCAATCACAGTATGAGAGCTACAGGCGACCCGAACTCTAGCGAATTATAAAAACCACAAAGCAGGTTACGAAACCTAAATTTGGTTTAAAAATTGAAACCCTAATTCAAAAATTTAAACCTAATTTGGGAATAAAGATGTTAGTATAAGGTTTTACGTTATTAAATAAAACTTAATTAGGGAAAACCTAAAAGATTTTAAAACCTAATTTTTACGGATTGGAAACCTAATTTACGGATTAGAAACCTAATTTTGGATTAGAAACCTAATTTATAATTAGGGAAAACCTAAAAATGTTAATTTAATAATTGAAATGTTAATTAGGAAACCCAATCCTAATTTTCAAGTTAAGTAATTAGAAACCCTAATCTAATTAGGAAACCTAATTTCTAATTTAGAAAAATTATTTTTATTTAAAAACCTAATTTTTGGGTTATAAACCTAATGACCAATTTTGACCCTAATTGCTTAATTAGAAATTTTAATTAATTGAAATAATAATCCTAATTAGCAATATTTAAATTTTTTATTAAGGAATTTTAATATAATTAGAAAATTCTAATTATAATTTAAAAATATTAATTTCTATTTTTTTTTTTAACCTAAATTAGAAATTTTAGAAAATCAAATTACTAAAACCTAAGGGTTTGAACCTAAACCCTAATCGAACCCTAAACCCTAAGGGTTTGGTCAAATATCAAAAATGCCATTAAAATTAAATGTTAAATGTCCATTTTGCCCTTTGTTACATATAGTTGGACTTAACTTGCAAAGGTTGTCCTAGTGGAGTTGGTGAGCCACCTAGCCTAGCATGTGGTGATATTTCTATCAATCAACCATCCTTGTCGGCCGTTACATTACATTTATTGACATGTATATATATATTAAAGAAAGAAAAGTCTCTTTTGACTTTTCATTTTCTACAAACCCATCCTCTCTCTTCATCTTGAAATCTAGAGTGAGGTATAGAGAAAAATAAAAAGCTATATTAGCAGCTTATCAAGCCAAAAACGACAACAAAAATCGAGAATCAAAAATCAAACTCTAAAGAGGTATAAACCCTAATTTTTCAAAATCCTTAGATCGGTTGTTAGATGTTGTAATTGATTGTTGTTTGGATATGTGTTAGAGGTGTCATTTTATGATCTGGGTTGCCAAAACCTAGATCCATATCATTTTGATACTCGTATTTAAAGATTTCTCAAATTTGGAAAAAGGTTGAAAAGTCGTATGAAAGCAAAGAAATCGGATCTTATAGATTCTTTTACATTAGCGATTTTTTGTTTTAAGCTTTTGTACTTGTAGTATGATGTATGGTCTTTGATGCGAACCTATAAACTTGGCGGATCATGAGCAAATTGAGAGATATGAAGCGATCAATGCGTTGACCACCAATCACAGTATGAGCTTACAGGCGACCCGAACTCTGGCGAATTATAAGAAACCACAAAAAGGTTTACGAAACCTAATTTTGGTTTAAAAATTGAAACCCTAATTCAAAAATTTAAACCCTAATTTGGGAATAAAGATGTTAGTATAAGGTTTTACGTTATTAAATAAAACTTAATTAGGGAAAACCTAAAGATTTTTAAAACCTAATTTACGGATTGGAAACCTAATTTACGGATTAGAAACCTAATTTTGGATTAGAAACCTAATTTATAATTAGGGAAAACCTAAAATGTTAATTTAATAATTGAAATGTTAATTAGGAAACCTAATCCTAATTTTCAAGTTAAGTAATTAGGAAACCTAATCTAATTAGGAAACCTAATTTCTAATTTAGAAAAATTATTTTTTTTATTTAAAAACCCTAATTTTTGGGTTATAAACCCTAATGACCAATTTTGACCCTAATTGCTTAATTAGAAATTTTAATTAGGAAATAATAATCCTAATTAGCAATATTTAAATTTTGATTAAGGAATTTTAATATAATTAGAAAATTCTAATTATAATTTAAAAATATTAATTTCTATTTTTTTAAAACCTAAATTAGAAATTTTAGAAAATCAAATTACTAAAACCTAAAGGTTTCAAACCCTAAACCCTAATCCAAACCCTAAACCCTAAGGGTTTGGTCAAATATCAAAAATACCATTAAAATTAAATGTTAAATGTCCATTTTGCCCTTTGTTACATAGTTGGACTTAACTTGCAAAGGTTGTCCTAGTGGAGTTGGTGAGCCACCTAGCCTAGCATGTGGCTGATATTTCTATCAATCAACCATCCTTGTCCTTGTCGTTACATTTACATTGCATACATGTATATATATAGATTAAAGAAAGAAAAAAGTCTCTTTTGACTTTTCATTTTCTACTGAAACCCATCCTCTCTCTTCTCTTGAAATCTAGAGTGAGTATAGAAAAAAAAAAAAAGCTATATTAGCCAGCTTATCAAGCCAAAAAAACAACAAAAAAATCGAATCAAAAATCAAACTCTAAAGAGGTATAAACCTAATTTTTCAAAATCCTTAGATCGGTTGTTAGATGTTGTAATTGATTGTTTGGATATGTGTTAGAGGTGTCATTTTATGATCAGGGTTGCCAAAACCTAGATCCATATCATTTTGATACTACTCGTATTTAAAGATTTCTCAAATTTGGAAAAAGGTTGAAAAGTCGTATGAAAGCAGAAAAGTCGATCTCTTATAGATTCTTTTACATTAGCGATTTTGTGTTTTAAGCTTTTGTACTTGTAGTATGTATGTATGGTCTTTGATGCGAACCTATAAACTTGGCGGATCATGAGCAAATTGAGAGATATGAAGCGATCAATGCGTTGTTGACCAATCACAGTATGAGCTTACGAGGCGACCCGAACCTACTAATTATTATAAGAAACCCTACAAAGCGGGTTACGAAACCTAATTTTGGTTAGGAATTGAAACCCTAATTCAAAAATTTAAACCTAATTTGGGAATAAAGATGTTAGTATAAGGTTTTACGTTATTAAATAAAACTTAATTAGGGAAAACCTAAAGATTTTTAAAACCTAATTTTACGGATTGGAAACCTAATTTACGGATTAGAAACCTAATTTATGGATTAGAAACCTAATTTATAATTAGGGAAAACCTAAAATGTTAATTTAATAATTGAAATGTTAATTAATTAGAAACCCAAATCCTAATTTTCAAGTTAAGTAATTAGGAACCCTAATCTAATTAGGAAACCTAATTTCTAATTTAGAAAAATTATTTTTATTTAAAAACCTAATTTTTTTTGGTTATAAACCCTAATGACCAATTTTGACCCTAATTGCTTAATTAGAAATTTTAATTAGGAAATAATAATCCTAATTAGCAATATTTAAATTTTGATTAAGGAATTTTAATATAATTAGAAAATTCTAATTATAATTTAAAATATTAATTTCTATTTTTTTTTAAAACCTAAATTAGAAATTTTAGAAAATCAAATTACTAAAACCTAAAGGTTTTGAACCTAAACCTAATCCTAACCCTAAACCCTAAGGGTTTGGTCAAATATCAAAAATGCCATTAAAATTAAAATGTTAAATGTCCATTTTGCCCTTTGTTACATAGTTGGACTTAACTTGCAAAGGTTGTCCTAGTGGAGTTGGTGAGCCACCTAGCTAGCATGTGGTGATATTTCTATCAATCAACCATCCTTTGTCGACCCATTACATTGCATACACATGTATATAGATTAAAGAAAGAGAAAAGTCTCTTTTGACTTTTCATTTTCTACAAACCCATCCTCTCTCTTCATCTTGAAATCTAGAGTGAGGTATAGAGAAAAAAAAAGCTATGTTAGCCAGCTTATCAAGCCAAAACAACAACAAAAATCGAGATCAAAAAATCAAACTCTAAAGAGAGTATAAACCCTAATTTTCAAAATCCTTAGATCAGTTGTTAGATGTTGTAATTGATTGTTTGGATATGTGTTAGAGGGTGTCATTTTATGATCTGGGTTGCCAAAACCTAGATCCATATCATTTTGATACTCGTATTTAAAGATTTCTCAAATTTGGAAAAAGGTTGAAAAGTCGTATGAAAGCGAAAAAAGTCGAGATCTTATAGATTCTTTTACATTAGCGATTTTGTGTTTTAAGCTTTTGTACTTGTAGTATGATGTATGGTCTTTGATCTGAACTTTGATATAACCTATAAACTTGGCGGATCATGAGCAAATTGAGAGATATGAAGCGATCAATGCGTTGACCAATCACAGTATGAGCTTACGGCGACCCGAACTCTAGCGAATTATAAGAAACCACAAAAGCAGGTTACGAAACCCTAATTTTGGTTAGGAAATGAAAAACCTAATTCAAAAATTTAAACCCTAATTTGGGAATAAAGATGTTAGTATAAGGTTTTACGTTATTAAATAAAACTTAATTAGGGAAAACCTAAAGATTTTTGAAACCCCAATTTACGGATTGGAAACCTAATTTACGGATTAGAAACCTAATTTTTGGATTAGAAACCTAATTTATAATTAGGGAAAACCTAAAAATGTTAATTTAATAATTGAAATGTTAATTAGGAAACCCTAATCCTAATTTTCAAGTTAAGTAATTAGAAACCCTAATCTAATTAGGAAACCTAATTTCTAATTTAGAAAAATTATTTTTATTTAAAAACCCTAATTTTTTGGGTTATAAACCTAATGACCAATTTTGACCCTAATTGCTTAATTAGAAATTTTAATTAGGAAATAATAATCCTAATTAGCAATATTTAAATTTTGATTAAGGAATTTTAATATAATTAGAAAATTCTAATTATAATTTAAAAATATTAATTTCTATTTTTTTTTTAACCTAAATTAGAAATTTTAAAATCAAATTACTAAAAAACTAAGGGTTTCAAACCTAAACCTAATCGAACCCTAAACCCTAAGGGTTTGGTCAAATATCAAAAATGCCATTAAAATTAAATGTTAAATGTCCATTTTGCCCTTTGTTACATAGTTGGACTTAACTTGCAAAGGTTGTCTAGTGGAGTTGGTGAGCCACCTAGCCTAGCATGTGGTGATATTATTTCTATCAATCAACCATCCTTGTAATCCCGTTACATTACATTGCATGTATATATATATATATTAAAGAAAGAAAAAAAAAGTCTTTTGACTTTTCATTTTCTACAAACCCATCCTCTCTCTCTTCATCTTAAATCTAGAGTGAGGTATAGAGAAAAAAAAAGCTATGTTAGCCGCTTATCAAGCGAAAACAACAACAAAAAACAGAATCAAAAATCAAACTCTAAAGAGGTATAAACCCTAATTTTCAAAATCCTTAGATCAGTTGTTAGATGTTGTAATTGATTGTTTGGATATGTGTTAGAGGTAGTCATTTTATGATCTGGGTTGCCAAAACCTAGATCCATATCATTTTGATACTCGTCGTATTTAAAGATTTCTCAAATTTGGAAAAAGGTTGAAAAGTCGTATGAAAGCGAAAAATCGGATCTTATAGATTCTTTTACATTAGCGATTTTTGTGTTTTAAGCTTTTGTACTTGTAGTATGATGTATGGTCTTTGATGCGAACCTATAAACTTGGCGGATCATCATGAGCAAATTGAGAGATATGAGCGATCGATCAAGCTGCGTTGACCAATCACAGTATGAGCTTACAGGGCGACCCGAACCTAGCGAATTATAAGAAACCACAAGCAGGTTACGAAACCTAATTTGGTTAGAAATTGAAACCCTAATTCAAAAATTTAAACCCTAATTTGGGAATAAAGATGTTAGTATAAGGTTTTCGTTTATTAAATAAAACTTAATTAGGGAAAACCTAAAAAGATTTTACTGAAACCTAATTTACGGATTGGAAACCTAATTTACGGATTAGAAACCTAATTTTTGGATTAGAAACCTAATTTTATAATTAGGGAAAACCTAAAAGTGTTAATTTAATAATTGAAATGTTAATTAGGAAACCCTAATCCTAATTTTCAAGTTAAAGTAATTAGGAAACCCTAATCTAATTAGGAAACCTAATTTCTAATTTAGAAAAATTATTTTTATTTAAAAACCTAATTTTTGGGTTATAAACCCTGACCAATTTTGACCTAATTGCTTAATTAGAAATTTTAATTAGGAAATAATAATCCTAATTAGCAATATTTAAATTTTGATTAAGGAATTTTAATATAATTAGAAAATTCTAATTATAATTTAAAATATTAATTTCTATTTTTTAAAACCTAAATTAGAAATTTTAGAAAATCAAATTACTAAAACCTAAGGTTTTCAAACCTAAAACCTAATCCAAACCCTAAACCCTAAGGGTTTGGTCAAATATCAAAAATGCCATTAAAATTAAATGTTAAATGTCCATTTTGCCCTTTGTTACATAGTTGGACTTAACTTGCAAAGGTTGTCCTAGTGGAGTTAGTGAGCCACCTAGCCTAGCATGTGGTGATATTTTCTCAATCAACCATCCTTATCCTTTACGTTTACATTGCATACAACATGTATATATATTAAAGAAAGAAAAAAAGTTTTGACTTTTCATTTTCTACAAACCCATCCTCTCTCTCATCTTGAAATCTAGAGTGAGGTATAGAGAAAAATAAAGCTATGTTAGCGCTTATCAAGCGAAACGACAACAACCAAAAGTCGAAATCAAAATCAAACTCTAAAGAGGTATAAACCCTAATTTTCAAAATCCTTAGATCGGTTGTTAGATGTTGTAATTGATTGTTTGGATATGTGTTAGAGGTGTCATTTTTTGATCAGGTTGCCAAAACCTAGATCCATATCATTTTGATACTCGTATTTAAAGATTTCTCAAATTTGGAAAAAGGTTGAAAAGTCGTATGAAAGCAAAGAAAGTCGGATCTTATAGATTCTTTTACATTAGCGCGATTTTTGTGTTTTAAGCTTTTGTACTTGTAGTATGATGTATGGTCTTTGATCTGAACGAACCTATAAACTTGGCGGATCATGAGCAAATTGAGAGATATGAAGCGATCAATGCTGCGTTGACCAATCACAGTATGAGCTTACTTACGACCCGAACCTAGCGAATTATAAGAAACCCTAAAGCGCAGTTACGAAACCTAATTTGGTTAGAAATTGAAACCCTAATTCAAAAATTTAAACCTAATTTGGGAATAAAGATGTTAGTATAAGGTTTTACGTTATTAAATAAAACTTAATTAGGGAAAACCTAAAAGATTTTTTGAAAACCCTAATTTACGGATTGAAAACCTAATTTACGGATTAGAAACCTAATTTTTGGATTAGAAACCTAATTTATAATTAGGGAAAACCTAAAAATGTTAATTTAATAATTGAAATGTTAATTAGAAAACCTAATCCTAATTTTCAAGTTAAGTAATTAGGAAACCCTAATCTAATTAGGAAACCTAATTTCTAATTTAGAAAAATTATTTTTATTTAAAAACCCTAATTTTTGGGTTTATAAACCTAATGACCAATTTTGACCCTAATTGCTTAATTAGAAATTTTAATTAGGAAATAATAATCCTAATTAGCAATATTTAAATTTTGATTAAGGAATTTTAATATAATTAGAAAATTCTAATTATAATTTAAAATATTAATTTCTATTTTTTTATTTTTTAACCTAAATTAGAAATTTTAGAAAATCAAATTACTAAAACCTAAGGGTTTTCAAACCTAAACCTAATCGAACCTAAACCCTAAGGGTTTGGTCAAATATCAAAAATGCCATTAAAATTAAATGTTAAATGTCCATTTTGCCCTTTGTTACATAGTTGGACTTAACTTGCAAAGTTTGTCCTAGTGGAGTTGGTGAGCCACCTAGCCTAGCATGTGTGTGATATTTCTATCAATCAACCATCCTTGTCGGCCGTTACATTGCATCTGACATGTATATAGATTAAAGAAAGAAAAAGTCTCTTTTGACTTTTCATTTTCTACTGAAACCATCCTCTCTCTTCATCTTGAAATCTAGAGTGAGGTATAGAGAAAAAAAAAGCTATGTTAGCAGCTTATCAAGCCAAAAAAAACAACGAAAATCGAGAATCAAAAATCAAACTCTAAAGAGGTATAAACCTAATTTTCAAAATCCTTAGATCGGTTGTTAGATGTTGTAATTGATTGTTTGGATTGTTGTATTAGAGGTGTCATTTTATGATCTGGGTTGCCAAAACCTAGATCCATATCATTTTGATACTCGTATTTAAAGATTTCTCAAATTTGGAAAAAGGTTGAAAAGTCGTATATGAAAGCAAGAAAAGTCGGATCTTATAGATTCTTTTACATTAGCGATTTTTGTTTTTTAGCTTTTTGTACTTGTAGTATGATGTATGGTCTTTGATGCGAAACCTAAACTTGGCGGATCATGAGCAAATTGAGAGATATGAAGCGATCAATGCGTTGACCAATCACAGTATGAGCTTACGGGCGACCCGAACCTAGCGAATTATAAGAAACCACAAAAGCAGGTTACGAAACCTAATTTTGGTTTAAAATTTGAAACCCTAATTCAAAAATTTAAACCCTAATTTGGGAATAAAGATGTTAGTATAAGGTTTTACGTTATTAAATAAAACTTAATTAGGGAAAACCTAAAAAGATTTTTGAAACCTAATTTACGGATTGGAAACCTAATTTACGGATTAGAAACCTAATTTTTGGATTAGAAACCTAATTTATAATTAGGGAAAACCTAAAGTGTAATTTAATTAATAATTGAAATGTTAATTAGGAAACCCTAATCCTAATTTTCAAGTTAAGTAATTAGGAAACCCTAATCTAATTAGGAAACCTAATTTCTAATTTAGAAAAATTATTTTTATTTAAAAACCCTAATTTTTTGGGTTATAAACCTAATGACCAATTTTGACCCTAATTGCTTAATTAGAAATTTTAATTAGGAAATAATAATCCTAATTAGCAATATTTAAATTTTGATTAAGGAATTTTTATATAATTAGAAAATTCTAATTATAATTTAAAAATATTAATTTCTATTTTTTTTTTAAAACCTAAATTAGAAATTTTAGAAAATCAAATTACTAAAACCTAAGGGTTTCAAACCTAAACCCTAATCGAACCCTAAACCCTAAGGGTTTGGTCAAATATCAAAAATGCCATTAAAATTAAATGTTAAATGTCCATTTTGCCCTTTGTTACATAGTTGGACTTAACTTGCAAAGGTTGTCCTAGTGGAGTTAGTGAGCCACCTAGCATGTGTGATATTTCTATCAATCAACCATCCTTCCTTCGGCCCGTTACATTTACATACATGACATGTATATAGATTAAAGAAAGAAAAAAAAAAGTCTTTTGACTTTTCATTTTCTACAAACCCATCCTCTCTCTTCATCTTGAAATCTAGAGTGAGGTATAGAAAAAATAAAAGCTATGTTAGCCAAGCTTATCAAGCCAAAAAACAACAACAAAAGTCGAATCAAAATCAAACTCTAAAAAGAGGTATAAACCCTAATTTTCAAAATCCTTAGATCGGTTGTTAGATGTTGTAATTGATTGTTTGGATATGTGTTAGAGGTGTCATTTTATGATCTGGGTTGCCAAAACCTAGATCCATATCATTTTGATACTAAATATTTAAAGATTTCTCAAATTTGGAAAAAGGTTGAAAAGTCGTATGAAAAGCAGAAAAATCGGATCTTATAGATTCTTTTACATTAGCGATTTTGTGTTTTAAGCTTTTGTACTTGTAGTATGATGTATGGTCTTTGATCTGATGCGAACCTATAAACTTGGCGGATCATGAGCAAATTGAGAGATATGAAGCGATCAATGCGTTGACCAATCACAGTATGAGCTTACAGGCGACCCGAACTCTGGCGAATTATAAAAACCACAAAGCAGGTTACGAAACCCTAATTTGGTTAGGAATTGAAACCCTAATTCAAAAATTTTAAACCCTAATTTGGGAATAAAGATGTTAGTATAAGGTTTTACGTTATTAAATAAAACTTAATTAGGGAAAACCTAAAGATTTTAAAAAACCTAATTTACGGATTGGAAACCTAATTTACGGATTAGAAACCTAATTTTTGGATTAGAAACCTAATTTATAATTAGGGAAAACCTAAAAGTGTTAATTTAATAATTGAAATGTTAATTAGAAAACCCTAATCCTAATTTTCAAGTTAAGTAATTAGAAACCCTAATCTAATTAGGAAACCTAATTTCTAATTTAGAAAAATTATTTTTATTTAAAAACCTAATTTTTGGGTTATAAACCCTAATGACCAATTTTGACCCTAATTGCTTAATTAGAAATTTTAATTAGGAAATAATAATCCTAATTAGCAATATTTAAATTTTGATTAAGGAATTTTAATATAATTAGAAAATTCTAATTATAATTTAAAAATATTAATTTCTATTTTTTTTAAACCTAAATTAGAAATTTTAGAAAATCAAATTACTAAAACCTAAGGTTTTTGAACCTAAACCCTAATCGAACCCTAAACCCTAAGGGTTTGGTCAAATATCAAAAATGCCATTAAAATTAAATGTTAAATGTCCATTTTGCCCTTTGTTACATAGTTGGACTTAACTTGCAAAGGTTGTCCTAGTGGAGTTGGTGAGCCACCTAGCTTAGCATGTGGCTGATATTTCTATCAATCAACCATCCTTGTCAGCCATTACATTGCATTGCATACATGTATATAGATTAAAGAAAGAAAAAAAGTCTCTTTTGACTTTTCATTTTCTACAAACCATCCTCTCTCTCTCTCTTGAAATCTAGAGTGAGGTATAGAAAAAAAAAAAAAGCTATTAGCCAAACTTATCAAGCCAAGCAACAACAAAAAAAGTCGAATCAAAAATCAAACTCTAAAGAGGTATAAACCTAATTTTCAAAATCCTTAGATCGGTTGTTAGATGTTGTAATTGATTGTTTGGATATGTGTTAGAGGTGTCATTTTATGATCTGGGGTTGCCAAAACCTAGATCCATATCATTTTGATACTCGTATTTAAAGATTTCTCAAATTTGGAAAAAGGTTGAAAAGTCGTATGAAAGCGAAAAAGTCGGATCTTATAGATTCTTTTACATTAGCGATTTTTGTGTTTTAAGCTTTTGTACTTGTAGTATGATGTATGGTCTTTGATCGAACCTATAAACTTGGCGGATCATGAGCAAATTGAGAGATATGAAGCGATCAATGCGTTGACCAATCACAGTATGAGCTTTACAGGCGACCCGAACTCTAGCGAATTATAAAAAACCACAAAGCAGGTTACGAAACCCTAATTTGGTTTAAAATTGAAACCTAATTCAAAAATTTAAACCTAATTTGGGAATAAAGATGTTAGTATAAGGTTTTTACGTTATTAAATAAAACTTAATTAGGGAAAAAACCAAAATTTTTTGAAACCCTAATTTACGGATTGGAAACCTAATTTACGGATTAGAAACCTAATTTTTGGATTAGAAACCTAATTTATAATTAGGAAAAACCTAAAATGTTAATTTAATAATTGAAATGTTAATTTAGGAAACCCTAATCCTAATTTTCAAGTTAAGTAATTAGAAACCCTAATCTAATTAGGAAACCTAATTTCTAATTTAGAAAAATTATTTTTTTATTTAAAAACCTAATTTTTGGGTTATAAACCTAATGACCAATTTTGACCCTAATTGCTTAATTAGAAATTTTTTTATTAGGAAATAATAATCCTAATTAGCAATATTTAAATTTTGATTAAGGAATTTTAATATAATTAGAAAATTCTAATTATAATTTCAAAATATTAATTTCTATTTTTTTAAAACCTAAATTAGAAATTTTAGAAAATCAAATTACTAAAACCTAAGGGTTTGAAACCTAAACCTAATCGAACCCTAAACCCTAAGGGTTTGGTCAAATATCAAAAATACCATTAAAATTAAATGTTAAATGTCCATTTTGCCCTTTGTTACATAGTTGGACTTAACTTGCAAAGGTTGTCCTAGTGGAGTTGGTGAGCCACCTAGCCTAGCATGTGGCTGATATTTCTATCAATCAACCATCCTTGTCAGCCATTACATTGCATACAACATGTATAAAGATTAAAGAAAGAAAAAAAAAAAGTTTTGACTTTTCATTTTCTATTTCCCATCCTCTCTCTCATCTTCTTGAATAGAGTGAGGTATAGAGAAAAAAAAAAGCTATTAGCCATTTATCAAGCGAAAAACGACAACAAAAAAAGTCGAAATCAAAAATCAAACTCTAAAGTCTAAAGAGGTATAAACCTAATTTTCAAAATCCTTAGATCAGTTGTTAGATGTTGTAATTGATTGTTTGGATATGTGTTAGAGGGTGTCATTTTATGATCTGGGTTGCCAAAACCTAGATCCATATCATTTTGATACTCGTATTTAAAGATTTCTCAAATTTGGAAAAAGGTTGAAAAATCGTATGAAAACAGAAAGTCAGATCTTATAGATTCTTTTACATTAGCGATTTTTGTGTTTTAAGCTTTTGTACTTGTAGTATGATGTATGGTCTTTGATGCGAACCTATAAACTTGGCGGATCATGAGCAAATTGAGAGATATGAATATGAAGTCAATGCGTTGACCAATCACAGTATGAGCTTACGGGCGACCCGAACTGGCGAATTATAAAAAACCACAAAGCAGTTTACGAAACCTAATTTGATTAAAATTGAAACCCTAATTCAAAAATTTAAACCCTAATTTGGGAATAAAGATGTTAGTATAAGGTTTTTCGTTATTAAATAAAACTTAATTAGGGAAAACCTAAAAGATTTTAAAAACCCTAAATTTACGGATTGGAAACCTAATTTACGGATTAGAAACCTAATTTTTGGATTAGAAACCTAATTTATAATTAGGGAAAACCTAAGTGTTAATTTAATAATTGAAATGTTAATTAGGAAACCTAATCCTAATTTTCAAGTTAAGTAATTAGAAACCCTAATCTAATTAGGAAACCTAATTTCTAATTTAGAAAAATTATTTTTATTTAAAAACCTAATTTTTTGGGTTATAAACCTAATGACCAATTTTGACCCTAATTGCTTAATTAGAAATTTTAATTAGGAAATAATAATCCTAATTAGCAATATTTAAATTTTGATTAAGGAATTTTAATATAATTAGAAAATTCTAATTATAATTTAAAATATTAATTTCTATTTTTTAAAACCTAAATTAGAAATTTTAGAAAATCAAATTACTAAAACCTAAGGGTTTTGAACCTAAACCTAATCGAACCCTAAACCCTAAGGGTTTGGTCAAATATCAAAAATGCCATTAAAATTAAATGTTAAATGTCCATTTTGCCCTTTGTTACATAGTTGGACTTAACTTGCAAAGTTTGTCCTAGTGGAGTTGGTGAGCCACCTAGCCTAGCATGTGTGTGATATTTCTATCAATCAACCATCCTTGTCGGCCCGTACATTGCATACATACATGTATATATATTAAAGAAAGAAAAGTCTCTCTTGACTTTTCATTTTCTACTAACCCATCCTCTCTCTTCATCTTGAAATCTAGAGTGAGGTATAGAGAAAAAAAAAAAGCTTAGCCAAACATCAAGCCAAAACGACAACAACCAAAAAAAAATCAAAAATCAAACTCTAAAGAGGTATAAACCCTAATTTTCAAAATCCTTAGATCAGTTGTTAGATGTTGTAATTGATTGTTTGGATATGTGTTAGAGGGTGTCATTTTATGATCTGGGGTTGCCAAAACCTAGATCCATATCATTTTGATACTCGTATTTTAAAGATTTCTCAAATTTGGAAAAAGGTTGAAAAGTCGTATGAAAGCAAAAGTCGGATCTTATAGATTCTTTTACATTAGCGATTTTTTTGTTTTTTAAGCTTTTGTACTTGTAGTATGATGTATGGTCTTTGATGCGAACCTATAAACTTGGCGGATCATGAGCAAATTGAGAGATATGAAGCGATCAATTGCGTTGACCAATCACAGTATGAGCTTACAGGCGACCCGAGAACCGAACTAGCGAATTATAAAAACCACAAAGCAGGTTACGAAACCTAATTTGGTTAGGAATTGAAACCCTAATTCAAAAATTTAAACCTAATTTGGGAATAAAGATGTTAGTATAAGGTTTTACGTTATTAAATAAAACTTAATTAGGGAAAACCTAAAAAGATTTTAAAAACCCTAATTTTACGGATTGGAAACCTAATTTACGGATTAGAAACCTAATTTTTGGATTAGAAACCTAATTTATAATTAGGGAAAACCTAAATGTTAATTTAATAATTGAAATGTTAATTAATTGAAACCCTAATCCTAATTTTCAAGTTAAGTAATTAGGAAACCTAATCTAATTAGGAAACCTAATTTCTAATTTAGAAAAATTATTTTTATTTAAAAACCTAATTTTTGGGTTATAAACCTAATGACCAATTTTGACCCTAATTGCTTAATTAGAAATTTTAATTAGGAAATAATAATCCTAATTAGCAATATTTAAATTTTGATTAAGGAATTTTAATATAATTAGAAAATTCTAATTATAATTTAAAAATATTAATTTCTATTTTTTTAAAACCTAAATTAGAAATTTTAGAAAATCAAATTACTAAAACCTAAGGGTTTTCAACCTAAACCCTAATCGAAACCTAAACCCTAAGGGTTTGGTCAAATATCAAAAATGCCATTAAAATTAAATGTTAAATGTCCATTTTGCCCTTTGTTACATAGTTGGACTTAACTTGCAAAGGTTGTCCTAGTGGAGTTGGTGAGCCACCTAGCCTAGCATGTGACTGATATTTCTATCAATCAACCATCCTTGTCAGCCATTACATTGCATACAACATGTATATAGATTAAAGAAAGAAAAGTCTCTTTTGACTTTTCATTTTCTACTGAACCATCCTCTCTCTTCATCTTGAAATCTAGAGTGAGGTATAGAGAAAAAAAAAAGCTATGTTAGCCATTATCGAGCCGAGCAACAACGAAAAGTAGAATCAAAATCAAAATCTCTAAAAAAGGTATAAACCTAATTTTCAAAATCCTTAGATCGGTTGTTAGATGTTGTAATTGATTGTTTGGATATGTGTTAGAGGGTGTCATTTTATGATCTGGGTTGCCAAAACCTAGATCCATATCATTTTGATACTCGTATTTAAAGATTTCTCAAATTTGGAAAAAGGTTGAAAAGTCGTATGAAAACAGAAAAAATCGATCTCTTATAGATTCTTTTACATTAGCGATTTTGTGTTTTAAGCTTTTGTACTTGTAGTATGATGTATGGTCTTTGATGCGAACCTATAAACTTGGCGGATCATGAGCAAATTGAGATATGAAGCGATCAATTGCGTTGACCAATCACAGTATGAGCTTACGGCGACCGACCGAACCTAGCGAATTATAAGAAACCACAAAGCAGGTTACGAAACCTAATTTGGGTTAAAAAATTGAAACCCTAATTCAAAAATTTAAACCTAATTTGGGAATAAAGATGTTAGTATAAGGTTTTACGTTATTAAATAAAACTTAATTAGGGAAAACCTAAAAGATTTTTACAAAACCTAATTTACGGATTGGAAACCTAATTTACGGATTAGAAACCTAATTTTTGGATTAGAAACCTAATTTTATAATTAGGGAAAACCTAAATGTTAATTTAATAATTGAAATGTTAATTAGAAAACCTAATCCTAATTTTCAAGTTAAGTAATTAGAAACCCTAATCTAATTAGGAAACCTAATTTCTAATTTAGAAAAATTATTTTTATTTAAAAACCTAAATTTTTGGGTTATAAACCTAATGACCAATTTTGACCCTAATTGCTTAATTAGAAATTTTAATTAGGAAATAATAATCCTAATTAGCAATATTTAAATTTTGATTAAGGAATTTTAATATAATTAGAAAATTCTAATTATAATTTAAAAATATTAATTTCTATTTTTTAAAACCTAAATTAGAAATTTTAGAAAATCAAATTACTAAAACCTAAAGGTTTTCAACCTAAACCTAATCGAACCCTAAACCCTAAAGGTTTGGTCAAATATCAAAAATGCCATTAAAATTAAATGTTAAATGTCCATTTTGCCCTTTGTTACATAGTTGGACTTAACTTGCAAAGTTGTCCTAGTGGAGTTAGTGAGCCACCTAGCCTAGCATGTGGTGATATTATTTCTATCAATCAACCATCCTTGTCGGCCGTTACATTGCATCTGACATGTATATAGATTAAAAAGAAGAAAAGTCTCTTTTGACTTTTCATTTTCTACAAACCCATCCTCTCTCTTCATCTTGAAATCTAGAGTGAGGTATAGAGAAAAAAAAAAGCTATATTTAGCAGCTTATCAAGCCAAAAAAACAATGACAACAAAAAAAATCAGAATCAAAAATCAAACTCTAAAGAGGTATAAACCTAATTTTCAAAATCCTTAGATCGGTTTGTTAGATGTTGTAATTGATTGTTTGGATATGTGTTAGAGGGTGTCATTTTATGATGCAGGTTGCCAAAACCTAGATCCATATCATTTTGATACTTTCGTATTTAAAGATTTCTCAAATTTGGAAAAAGGTTGAAAAGTCGTATGAAAAGCGAAAAAAATCGGATCTTATAGATTCTTTTACATTAGCGATTTTGTGTTTTAAGCTTTTGTACTTGTAGTATGATGTATGGTCTTTGATGCGAACCTATAAACTTGGCGGATCATGAGCAAATTGAGAGATATGAAGCGATCAATGCTGCGTTGACCAATCACAGTATGAGCTTACAGGCGACCCGAACCTAGCGAATTATAAAAAAACCAAAAGCGAGTTACGAAACCTAATTTGATTTAAAAAATTGAAACCCTAATTCAAAAATTTAAACCCTAATTTGGGAATAAAGATGTTAGTATAAGGTTTTACGTTATTAAATAAAACTTAATTAGGAAAACCTAAAAAGATTTTACTGGAAACCCTAATTTACGGATTGGAAACCTAATTTACGGATTAGAAACCTAATTTTTGGATTAGAAACCTAATTTATAATTAGGGAAAACCTAAAATGTTAATTTAATAATTGAAATGTTAATTAGGAAACCCAATCCTAATTTTCAAGTTAAGTAATTAGAAACCCTAATCTAATTAGGAAACCTAATTTCTAATTTAGAAAAATTATTTTTTTATTTAAAAACCCTAATTTTTGGGTTATAAACCTAATGACCAATTTTGACCCTAATTGCTTAATTAGAAATTTTAATTAGGAAATAATAATCCTAATTAGCAATATTTAAATTTTGATTAAGGAATTTTAATATAATTAGAAAATTCTAATTATAATTTAAAAATATTAATTTCTATTTTTTTTTAAAACCTAAATTAGAAATTTTAGAAAATCAAATTACTAAAACCTAAGGGTTTCAAACCTAAACCTAATCGAACCCTAAACCCTAAGGGTTTGGTCAAATATCAAAAAAATGCCATTAAAATTAAATGTTAAATGTCCATTTTGCCCTTTGTTACATAGTTGGACTTAACTTGCAAAGTTGTCCTAGTGGAGTTGGTGAGCCACCTAGCCTAGCATGTGGTGATATTTCTATCAATCAACCATCCTTGTCGGCCCGTTACATTGCATACAACATGTATATAGATTAAAGAAAGAAAAAGTCTCTTTTGACTTTTCATTTTCTAAAACCCATCCTCTCTCTTCATCTTGAAATCTAGAGTGAGGTATAGAGAAAAATAAAGCTATGTTAGCCATTTATCAAGCCAAAACGACAACAAAAAAAGTCGAGAATCAAAAATCAAACTCTAAAGAGGTATAAACCTAATTTTCAAAATCCTTAGATCGGTTGTTAGATGTTGTAATTGATTGTTTGGATATGTGTTAGAGGTGTCATTTTATGATGATCAGGTTGCCAAAACCTAGATCCATATCATTTTGATACTCGTATTTAAAGATTTCTCAAATTTGGAAAAAGGTTGAAAAGTCGTATGAAAGCGAAAAAAGTCGGATCTTATAGATTCTTTTACATTAGCGATTTTGTGTTTTTTAAGCTTTTGTACTTGTAGTATGATGTATGGTCTTTGATGCGAACCTATAAACTTGGCGGATCATGAGCAAATTGAGAGATATGAAGCGATCAATGCGTTGACCAATCACAGTATGAGCTTACAGGCGACCCGAACTCTAGCGAATTATAAGAAACCACAAAGCAGGTTACGAAACCTAATTTGGTTAGGAATTGAAACCCTAATTCAAAAATTTAAACCCTAATTTAGGAATACAGATGTTAGTATAAGGTTTTACGTTATTAAATAAAACTTAATTAGGGAAAACCTAAAAGATTTTACGGAAACCCTAATTTACGGATTGGAAACCTAATTTACGGATTAGAAACCTAATTTTTGGATTAGAAACCTAATTTATAATTAGGGAAAACCTAAAATGTTAATTTAATAATTGAAATGTTAATTAGGAAACCCTAATCCTAATTTTTCAAGTTAAGTAATTAGAAACCCTAATCTAATTAGGAAACCTAATTTCTAATTTAGAAAAATTATTTTTATTTAAAAACCTAATTTTTGGGTTATAAACCTAATGACCAATTTTGACCCTAATTGCTTAATTAGAAATTTTAATTAGGAAATAATAATCCTAATTAGCAATATTTAAATTTTGATTAAGGAATTTTAATATAATTAGAAAATTCTAATTATAATTTAAAAATATTAATTTCTATTTTTTTAAAACCTAAATTAGAAATTTTAGAAAATCAAATTACTAAAACCTAAAGGTTTCAAACCCTAAACCCTAATCCAAACCCTAAACCCTAAGGGTTTGGTCAAATATCAAAAATACCATTAAAATTAAATGTTAAATGTCCATTTTGCCCTTTGTTACATAGTTGGACTTAACTTGCAAAGGTTGTCCTAGTGGAGTTGGTGAGCCACCTAGCCTAGCATGTGGCTGATATTTCTATCAATCAACCATCCTTGTCAGCCATTACATTGCATACAACATGTATATAGATTAAAGAAAGAGAAAAGTCTCTTTTGACTTTTCATTTTCTACAAACTCATCCTCTCTCTTCATCTTCGAAATCTAGAGTGAGGTATAGAGAAAAATAAAGCTATATTGTTAGCAAGCTTATCAAGCCAAAACAACAACAAAAAAATCGAGAATCAAAAATCAAACTCTAAAGAGGTATAAACCCTAATTTTCAAAATCCTTAGATCGGTTGTTAGATGTTGTAATTGATTGTTTGGATATGTGTTAGAGGTGTCATTTTATGATCTGGGTTGCCATGATCCATAAAACCTAGATCCATATCATTTTGATACTCGTATTTTAAAAAGATTTCTCAAATTTGGAAAAAGGTTGAAAAGTCGTATGAAAGCAGAAAAGTCGGATCTTATAGATTCTTTTACATTAGCGATTTTTTGTGTTTTAAGCTTTTGTACTTGAAAAATATTTTAATTTATAAAATATAACTTTTGATATTTAAATCATGAAAATATTAATATTTTAATATTAATAGCAATTATCGGATAATGAATTTAATTGTTTAAAAATCATATTTTTAAGGTACTAAAAATACTTTGATATATTATAAGTATATTATAATATTATGACATGTATTTCATTAATATTTGATAATAAATAAATATTAATGATAAAAGAATTATGCGGTATTTAATTCATGATAAATAATAGTAATTATTTAAAAATTATTATGAGACTTGGAAACATATTTCGACTGTTAATAAATTATCGTAGATATTGGTGAAGTGTTTAGATAGAGTTTAATTGAACTTAAACTCAATAAAAGTCCGACTAGACCGTCAAGATGTCAGATTTTTATCGGGTTCAACTCAGACTGCAATAGTTTGACTTGATACCGAGTCTTATGTGAGTTATAGACTGATAGGATTATGTATTATGTGTTTAGGTTATTCAATGTATATATATATATATATATATATATATATATATATATATAATAGTATAATATTGTGATGATATTATTCTAATATTGGAGATCTATATTACTAATATTAGGTCTTCGGATAAAGCGGTATAAATTGCGTAGCAGTAATCAACGGTTCAGGCAAGTTTATTTTTACTTAACTCTACTAAGAGTTGTTTCATTTGGATAAGCTTATGGTTAATCATTGCTGGTTGCCATGAATTGTACTCTGTACATATTACATGTATAAGTCAGGTATGAAAGGCTGATCACCTTCATTACCAGTTGGTTCAGATATATTTGTTCAGGTTCAATACTTGTTCAGTCAAAATTTTGTTCCTGCTAGTTCACAATTATATTGTTGAATTATAGCCAACTTATTATTCAGACTCTTTCAATCATGATATATCGTATATTATTGAATTTAAACTTGTTGGGCAATCTTAGGCTCACCCTTGCTATATCATGATAAACATTGTAGATTAAGATGAACACATCAGATACAAGGAAAGGTTAAAGACAGTTCCAGCTTTAGTATACACGTGTAGTAGATTTGTAATTGTGTTGTATCTTATGTTTTATAAGTCAAGTAAGTTATGAAATGTGTATTAAGTTAAGGTTACTCAACCTTGGGGAATACTGAGTATATGTAATGTATAACTAATTTATGTTTATACCTTCCGCAAATAGTAATAGTGATAGAATGATCTAACCGAATCTGCGGTGATTCGGGACCTCGGATTCGGGCCCTCACAGTTGGTATCAAAGCTGTAGGTTATGAACTTTAGGTAGGAATACCTGAGACTAATAACCGCAGTGATTAGGATAAGATCTAACTTACATAGAGTTAGTTAGTCGGTAAGATTCAAAGACGAATCTCGGCGGGTTATAAAAGATACAGAGTTCCCTAACTCTGATAATAAAGTTGAACAGTAGTGATGAATAGATAGTGTGACGCCCCCAAAAGAGGTATACATCACCTATTCTGAGTCGTCAAATACATGGTACATAATACAAATACAACTTAATTATACAACCGTATGTAGGTAAAAATAAAATGCAATAAAACATAAGCTATGAGTTTTTATACAAATATTGTCGTCTAGACAATATACAAACTCAAATTCAATATTATTACATTTATTTTCCACTATTTCACTGAATAATGAGGACTACTAATGCTATCATCTGGTCCGTCACTTCGTTCCCCGACTAGTCCCTACTACGTTCTCATTTCTTGAAGAGAATAATAAAAGTAAAAGGGTGAGCTCAACTAACCCAGTAGGAAATATTATAACTAAGATAATGCAGAATATATTATCGTTAGCCTTCAATAGTGTTAAACTGATACAATATAACAACCATCAAGTTTAAATGCAGCGGAACAAGCAATCCATTAAAAGAGTCAAGTCGAGAATAAAATCTACTATCTTTTATCGCTGGGACTCAGCTTAATAAATAATCCACATCATCGAATCACCCCTGCACTACGGCCAAGGATATTCCTTAGTATCACGACCACAATTATCCATGCTCTACGAGCCAAGAATATTTGTGTATTCAATAATGGTCATGATCATGCCAACAACTGTCCATCAATGCACTACGGGCCAATGAGGACTTTTATCACATCATTTGTAATATTACGGTCATGATTACACCGAATAATCCCTGATCATAATCATACCAAGTCCATCTATGCACTTTAGGCCACAGATGACTTTCAACAAAATATAAACATGAGGATGATGACAATGATATAAGAATTCAATAAAACAAGTTCAAGAATTATTTTATCCAGGAACTAATAACGTCAAAATTGTCAACATGATACTGCTTTGTAGAGTAAAATTCAAGAATGCTCAGAAGAATATTTCAATGAAAAGATACTAGATGAAGCGCAAATATCAAGGATATTCCACTAATTTCATGGAGTATAGAAATCAAAACTTTAACCAACTGAGTATAATAAAGAATGGAATAACAAAAGAAATCACCAGATTTCGTCTCAATTATTGATTTAATAAAATAACATATTATGCAGATGATACTGTGACAATAATCAAATCAATAATATGAGAGATATGATGCAGCAATTACTGTAGCAATAATTGAGTATAACTGAGTGACTTCTCAAATAAGAATCAATACAGTGTGCTACTATGCAACCACGCGTATTGCTGTACTTTTACTACCGGGTAGTTCAACAGTTAACGGTAAAACTTCCGCCGTTATTTTCATAAAGTATTTTTGTCGTTTTCTCAATCCGACAATAATTACATTATGGGGTCCACCAATGATTGTCTTGGTTATACGAATATTCCTGTTAAAACGAATATTCCCCGACCAATCGAATATTATATAACAACTTGCGTACTTTGCAAAATTTGTAAATATTATCCACAACTATAACATTATATCAAATCCACACCATAATATTCAAAAATATAATTCGAGAAAATTTAATCTTTATTCAAAAAGTTGGGGTCTTACAACCTCCCCTTCTTATGAAATTTCGTCCTCGAAATTAGGGTGCGTACCTGGTATGTCGAAGAGGCGAGGATACCTTGATTTCATTTCGGATTCTAACTCCCAAGTCATTTCCTCAACATCGTGGTTTCTCCACAAAACTTTGACTTGAGGTATAACCTTGGAGCGTAGAATATGTTCCTTCTTATCCAAGATTTTAACAGGAACCTCTTCATACGTTAAATCTTCCTCTATCTCGTCTGGTTCTAATTCAATAATGTGGTTCGGGTCTTTCATATATTTACGTAACATAGATATGTGAAAAACATTATGAACATGAGACATACTTAAGCGTACGCAAGTCTATAGGCCCACGCCCTCCTACTCGATTAGGGATTAAAAATGGGCCAATGAATCGAGGGTTGAGCTTTCCTCTCTTTCCAAATCTCGTAACTCCCTTCCATGGAGCAACACGTAACAACACATTATCTCCAATATCGAATTCCACGTCCTTTCGATGAAGATCAGCATAACTCTTTTGTCGATCTTGTGAGGTTTTTATACGTTGTCGGATCGTTTGAATCTTTTTCGTAGTCATACGTATTAACTCCCGTCCCAACAACATTGCTTCACCCACCTCATCCCAGCATACTGGAGAATGACACTTTCTTCCATATAACGCCTCAAATGGAGCCATGCCAATACTTGCTTGATAACTGTTTTTGTAGGAGAACTCCACCAATGGTAAGAACTTGTCCGAACTTCCCTTGAAGTCAAGGACACAGAGTCTTAATAGATCTTCAAGAGTTTGAATGGTCCTCTCTGACTGCCCGTCCGTCTGAGGATGATATGCCGAGCTAAATCGTAAATCCGTGCCCATAGCTTTTTGCAAACTAACCCAAAATATTGAAGTGAATCTTGGGTCTCGATCAGAAACTATGGATACTGGCATACCATGCAGTCTTACAATCTCGTTTATGTACATACGAGCAAGACGTTCAAGTGTATAAGTTTCTCGTATAGGTAAGAAATTAGCAGACTTGGTCAATCTATCAACAATGACCTAAATTTCATTTATGCCTTGAGAAACCTTGGGAAGACCAGTAACAAAATCCATAGTAATATCTTCCCACTTCCATTCTGGAATTTCAAGTGGTTGCAATGGACCTCTTGGTACTTGATGCTCTGCCTTGACTCGTTGACAAGTTAAACACCTTGAGATAAACTCTGCTATCTCTCTCTTCATATTGCTCCACCAAAATGTATGTCGATGATCACGATACATTTTGGTACTCCCAGGATGGATTGTAAACGGTGTGTTGTGCGTCTCCATTATGATTTTATAATTTAAGTCAGAATTGTTAGGAACACAAAGTCTGGAGTTGACTCGAAGTATTCCTTCTTCATCGATTTGTGCTTCCGGAATAGCACCATCTTGCACTTTCTTCCTCATACGCATCAGCTCCAGGTCTGTAGCTTGAGAAACTTTAAATTTATCGATTAAAGTCGGTTCTACTCATATATTCGCCATCATCACATGGGTCCCTGGAGTCTTTAACTCTATCTCCATCCTTTGTAAGTCATACAAAATGGGCATTTGCGTTGACAATATTGAACTTGTACCCACATATGATCTTCAACTCAATGCGTCAACTACCACATTCGCTTTTCCAGGATGGTATTGGATGGTATAATCATAATCTTTCAATAGTTCAAGCCAACGTCATTGTCGCATGTTGAGTTCCTTTTGGGTGAAGAAATATTTGAGGCTTTTATGATCCGTGTAGATCTCCACCTTCTCTCCATATAGGTAATGCCTCCAAATCTTAAGTGCAAAAACGACAGCTGCCAACTCTGGATCATGAGTAGGGTAATTCCTCTCATATTCTTTGAGTTGTCGTGAGGTATAGGCTATGACTTTCCCATGTTGCATGAGAACACATCCTAACCCTTTGCCTGAAGCATCACTGTAGATGACAAATCCATCCGAGCCAGATGGTATTGTCAGAACAGGTGCTGAAATGAGTCTCCTCTTGAGTTCTTGAAAACTCTTCTCACATTCCTCACTCCAACCAGACTTTGTATCTTTTCGAGTCAGCTGAGTTAATAGAGTAACGATTCGAGAAAATCCTTCCACGAATCTCCAATAATAACCAGCTAATCCGAGAAAGCTACGTACTTCGGTCACTAATTTAGGTTTCTCCCAGCTTTGAATAGCTTCAATCTTTGCTGGGTCAACAGATATTCCATGACTTGATATCACGTGCCCAAGGAATGCAACTTCCTCAAGCTAGAACTCGTATTTCTTCAACTTGGAATATAGCTTGTTTTCATGAAGCTTTTGGAGTATCAGCCTCAAGTGTTGCTCATGATCTTCACGGCTTTTGGAATATATAAGGATGTCATCAATAAAGACGACCACAAAATGATCCAAATATTCCTTGAATACTCGGTTCATCATATCCATGAAGGCAGCAGGAGCATTAGTCAATCCAAAAGACATGACTAAGAATTCATAATGCCTGTACCGAGTTCTGAAGGAAGTCTTAGGAATATCCTCAGTTTTAACCTTCAGTTGATGATATCCAGAAGCGAAGATCGATCTTTGAAAAAGTTGTGCTCCTTGTATGGCGATCAAACAAAGTCATCAATACGTGGCAATGGGTACCTATTTTTGATGGTGACATGATTCAACTCCCCGATAATCAATACAAAGTCGCATACTCCCATCTTTCTTCTTCACGAATAGAAACAGAGTACCCCAAGGAGACATACTAGACGAATGAAACCAATGTCTAACAATTCCTGTAATTGGGTCTTTAACTCCACGAAGTTCAATAGGAGCTATTCGATATGGGGCTTTGGAAATGGGTTTTGTCTGCGGGTTCAAGGTCGATACAAAATTCAACTTCACGCTCTGAGGTAGTAGCGGGATGTTCTTCGAGGAATACGTCGGAAATTTATTAACAATAGAAATATCATTCAAATCGGCGTATTTTGTTTAAATCAAGACACATGAGCTAAGAAAGCTTGACATCCGCTTTTCAATAAACGAATAGCTTTATGGCTTGAGATGACCGTGATTGATTTTAATGGTTTGGTCACTTGAATTCGCATAATAGGTTTATTAGGAATATGAAAGCTAACAACCTTACGAAAATAATCAATTTTAGCATGATGAGTAGTTAACCGATCAATCCCTAGAATCACATCGAATGCAAGTATTTTTAAGGAGATAAGATCGATAGGTAACGTGCGGTTATCGATTTGAATCAAACAAGACTTATAAACAGTGGATGTAATGAAGGTTTCTCCTAATGGAGTTTTAACAGATAAGTCAAAGTCTAATTTCTCCGGAGTCAAATTTAATCGTTGAGCGCAAGTAGGAGAAATAAAAGAATGGATAGAACCGGTATCAAATAAGATATAGACTTCACTAGAATTTATGATAAGCTTACCCGTGATAACCTCGTTCGGGTTCCTTGCTTTCTGGGAGGTCACAACAAACGCTCTCCCTTGCACTATAGGCTTTGACTTTTCTGGGACGACCTTTGGTGCCTCCATCCTAGCTGAATTTGTCTTCGGTGAACGACAAACTAGAGCTAAGTGACCTTCTCTTCCACAATTATAATATGCTTTGGACGGCATCGCGTAGTTTGGACTGATGTGTCCCTCCCGTCAGCATTTGAAGCATATGATAGGTGGTCGTTCTCCTTCCTTAACAACGGGTGCTGGTGCTGACATCCTTCCATCATTGTTGAATCTCCTTTTCTTGAAATGTCCATTTTTATTGTCTTGACTATGATTACCACCGAAGTGGTTACCATTTCTGGCATGTTGATTCCCTCCACGTTTGTTGTCACTGCTTCTATGACTGTTACCACTGGTATTTTCATGCTGCCGGATGCTTTCCCTTGGTTGCGTTAACTTGTTACCGTGCTCCAATAACTGAGCCCTATTTACAACATCTGAGTACAAACACAGTTTATGAGAAATAAGATATTGTCGTATCTCCGGTTTCAAACCTCTTAAAAAAATCTGGGTCATTCGCTCCTCATTATCAAACAAATGGGATGCAAACCGGGATAACTCTGCAAATTTAGCCTCGTATTGCGACACGGTCATATTGTTTTGTTCCAACTTGATAAACTCCACCTCCTTCATGTGACGAATACTTTTGGGAAAGTACTTGTTGTTAAACAGCTCTTGGAACTTCTCCCAAGACATCTTGAGTGCGTCAGGCTGGGTACGTTTTACAGATTCCCACCAGTAATCTGCCTCTTCACGCAACATAAAGGTGGCGAAGGGAACCTTTTGTTCCTCGGAGCATCCCAAGACATCAAATATCTTGGTTATCTGCTTTATCCATGCTTCCGCCTTAAGTGGTTTTGGCTCTCCAATAAACTCCGGTGGTCCCAGCTCCTTGAACTGTTTGGCGGTGACCGTCCGAGAGTTGCCAGTGTTTCCACCTGCATTTTGGACAGGAGCCGCTCTCGCCTGATGTTGCATGAATTGCATGAAGCCTCGGAACATTCCATCGTTCATCATTTGGTCAGTGTTGTTGTTTACATGAGGATTGTCGCCTTCCTGATGCACATTGTCCTGGTTATTGATCTGTGGAGACTCAACGGTCTCTTATACTCCATTGATGTTCTCAACATTCTCGGATGCCATTTTCAAATACTTCCACAAAACAAGGGTTAATTGACATAAAACATATTATCCCTACACTCTTACTGACCAATTAAATACCAAATAAACTTAGGTAGGTCATAGTAGCGAAGGAATTCCCCATCTCTCCCCTCCTAGTTCTAGTCTCACATCTTAGCCAGGGATCATATCCCTAAGCTTTGATACCTACTGTGACGCCCCCAAAATAGGTATACATCACCTATTCTGAGTCGTCAAATACATGGTACAAAATACAAATACAACTTAATTATACAACTGTCGTGTAAAATACGACAAAACATAAGGCGTGAGTTTTAATACAAATATTGTCGTCTAGACAATATACAAACTCAAATTCAATATTATTACGAGTTATTTTCCACTATTTCCTTTGAATAGTGAGGACTACTAATGCTATCATCCGGTCCGTCACTCCGCTCCCAAACTAGTCCACTCGCTACGTTCTCATTTCCTGAAGAGAACAACAAAAGTAAAAGGGTGAGCTCAACTAGCCCAGTAGGAAATATTATGACTAAGATAATGCATAATATATTATCGTTAGCCTTCAACAGTGTTAAACTGTTACAATATAACAACCATCAAGTTTAATTGCAGCGGAACAAGCAATCCATTAAAAGAGTCAAGTAAAGAATAAAATCTACTATCTTTTATGATTTAAAAAGTTTTTCATCACTTTTATCGTTGGGACTCGACAATAAATAATCCACATCATCGAATCACCCACACTTTCTGACCAAGGATATTCTTTAGTATCACGACCACAATTATCCAAGCACTACGGGCCAAGAATATTTGTGTATTCAATAATGGTCATGATCATGCCAACAACTGTCCATCAATGCACTACGGGCCAATGAGGACTTTTACCACATCATTTGTAACATTACGGTCATGATTACACCGAATAATCCCTAGTCATAATCATACCAAGTCCATCTATGCACTATAGGCCACAGATAACTTTCAACAAAATATAAACATGAGGATGATGACAATGATATAAGAATTCAATAAAAACAAGTTCAAGAATTATTTTATCCAGGAACTAATAACGTCCAAATTGTCAACATGATACTGCTTTGTAGAGTAAAATTCAAGAATGCTCAGAAGAATATTTCAATGAAAAGATACTAGATGAAGCGCAAATATCAAGGATATTCCATTAATTTCATGGAGTATAGAAGTCAAAACTTTAACCAACTGAGTATAATAAAGAATGGAATAACAAAAGAAATCACCAGGCATGCGATAGACCCTTGCAGAGAGTTATTCCAACGAATAATAAATAAAGGAACCCGGTCCGGCGTAAAATGCATGAGACAAGATATTCCATCGTAGAATAATAAAGACGGAATCGAGTCCCAGCGTAAAACGCCTGATGCGAGGATATTCAACGAGAATAATAAAAGACGGAACCAGGTCGGTAAAAATGCATGAACAGGATGTTCCAACGAAATGATAAATAATAGAACCAGTCCGGCGTAAACGCATTTAGACAGGATGTTCCAGTGAGAATAATAAAGAATGGAATAACAAAAGAATTTCACCAAGTATAGGGTAGCCCGCGTATACCAGTTATTCCAACAGAATAATAAAGAATGGAATAACAGAAATTCTCTTCATGGATAAGAAAGAAATAATACTCCCTACCTTAGAAAAACTGGATACTAGAATAGTGAGGTAGCAGACTTCTCTTCTTCTTTCTATAATTTCTCTCTATAATAATCGCTCTAAAGCTTTTGTGAATTGGTGAGAAATGAAGGAAGAATGAGCTTCTATTTATAGAAAAATATAGTTTCGATAATTGCACGTTTTGGGGCTCAAAAAATTACAGTACCATACCTCCAACTTTTCCTTTATTTTTAATTTAGTCATGAAAGTATTATCAAACTTTCACCACCTCCGCTAATAGTAAATAATGTGATTCAATAGTAAATTATGTGAATCAATAGTTCTGAACATGTGAAAATACTGAATTACGGTTATAGTACCTCCATCTATACCTTCATTTTTAACTTAGTCATGCAAGTATTATCAATCTTGCACCAACTCCCCTAATAGTAACAAGAATGTGAAACAATAGTATACACATGTGAACAAATAGTTATAATCATGTGAAATAATAGCAATCAATTGCTCATTTATCCGGTGAAATACCCGATTGGTCAATATAACCTCCAAACATCAATTATTATCGAAATAATTATCGATTTTCACTAGCACAAATAATTCCAACACAATGAAATCATTTTTATCAAAAATATAAATTTTGAAATTTTGAAGTTTGACTTTTCCCGAAAAAGTCAACTATTGACTTTTTGACCAAATAGTGAATTCCGGAAAATTTTGTGTTTATAGACTATTTTTACTAATTTCATCGTTCCGGACTCAAATATCACGTCCGCGTCTCCAAATTCAACTCTGAACACAACTTCAATTTTAATAACATTCATCATTAATATTATAACTCACAATATTTATCAACCATGTCGCTTCCGGAAAGAGGGGCTTTCGATATGGATTTCTCCTATTAGGCGGCGCATGATTAGGTGACCAAACCTCTCCTTGACAGAACTTCTAGACATTGTAAATATTGCAATTTAATAATATGAATAACTTTGTCGTCTCAATTATTGATTTAATAAAATAACATATTATGCAGATGATATTGTGATAATAATCGAATCAATAATATGAGAGATATGATGTAGCAATTACTGTAGCAATAATTGAGTATAACTGAGTGACTTCTCACGTAAGCATCAATAATCAATACCGTGTGCTACTATGCAACCACGCGTATTACTGTACTTTTACTACCGGGTAGTTCAACAGTTAACGGTAAAACTTTCGTCGTTATTTTCATAAAGTATTTTTGTCGTTTTCTCAATGCGACAATAATTCAGTTGTGGGGGTCCACCAATGATTGTGTCGTTGTACGAATATTCCCTGTTAAAACGAATATTCCCCGACCAATCGAATATTATATAACAACTTGCGTACTTTGCAAAATTTGTAAATATTACCCACAACTATAACATTATATCAAATCCACACCATAATATTCAAAAATATATTTCGAGAAAATTTAATCTTTATTCAAAAAGTTGGGGTCTTACAGATAAAGTCTAAAAGACTAAAAGTTCAGAGATAGAAGGTCGTAAAACAAAACGATCAAGATATAGAAATGAATCGTAATATATATGATGAGATCACCCCGTGATCTGATAAGGTTATAGTGTGGAGAAGGTTCAAGCGATTGATTGAAAAGTTTACAGCAAGATTGCTGGGTGTCAGTTGTACAATGAATTGGTACAGATTCAGGAAAGGATTATGAATACAGATTAAATGAAATTCGTATTGGGAAGGGAGTTAGTGTTAGGTGGGGATTCAATTGAGGATTCATGTCGGCAGCTGAGTTGTATGATTCCTTGTGTGGGCGGGGAATTGTACTTAGTGTAATAACTACTTATTTCTGACAATGATAATCATTGAAATGTTTGTGTCGCGCTATTTGCTATATGCATGTTAAGAGGGTGATTCCTTTCTAATGTGTAGAACAGATAGATAGGTTATAGGTAGAGAATATAAGGTTAAGTACGAGTTCTTAAAAATCATACTTATGTGACATTATTGATTCATAGTTATATGAAATGTTTATGAACCTCTCAGCGAATGGACGCCAAATGTCTGACTAGGACAAGTTCTTAAACACATATGATTGTGGCAAATAAATAAACTCATAAGTGTGGTTTGACGAACTGGGTATAGTTGTGTGTAAATGAAGTATTGAGGATAATAGGAACAGATAGATTGTTAAGCAAATGATTATTAGTGGAGACATAAGTTTTACAACAATCCTAGCTATGCTAGAATTCGAAATTTTGACATCAAGCTAAATACGCACTATGTGCTTTTGAAAAGAATATATATATATATATATATATATATATATGTAGACTCGTAATCATTTTTAAAACGGTTTAAAGTATAGTCTATGCTACTTATTTCAGCTAGACGCAAATGATTTGAAATATCAAAATATCTTTTATTTATCACTCATGTACCATGTAACCTGGTGCAGAGATGATACAAGTTGATAGAGTTGTAAATACAGGAATACTTAGTGTGAATTTGATCTAAAGTCGTTGTTCCACTATTGTATGATGTGTTATGACAAAGCCACTCTATAACGACATCCTCAAACGGACTGTTAATACAGTACGACATCATGACGTTATTCTCAAAAATATTTTTCAAAATTTTAATTTGCCAACGGGGTTTGGCTACACCTAAATAATTCGATTGAATGGAATTATTGATTTGAGTCTACGATATTCAATTCAGCTAGACTAATGTTATGAAAACTCTAACTGTTCATTGAAAGAAATTTCCCGACCCAAATTGTTTTGGTGCGGAATCCTATGATAAGACTGAGGTGGACTATATTGTTTGGATAAATAATCCAATCAAGTAGCGTAAATATTCGCTAGACATGATTAATACGTTATGCATGACGTAAGAGTACGATAAGCTAATCACCTAAAGTACTAACAACGCTAGTTTACCTTCTTTGTGATTGTAAACATACCAAGTAATGTATTGTTTTGCGGTATGAATACCGTTAAAACTATGTGTTCATGGTCTATATGACCCCTCAGCACAATTTGAAAACTTTTACTCTTGTGAGTGGTGTATTGGGTAGCATGTGATGATATGTGTGAATGGTGTAAGCAGTATGGTGTATGGTGTAAGGTGTAAGGTATATTTCAGGGACAAAATTTTTAGAAGAAGGGGTGAATGTGACAACCCGAGAATTTTGAATATTTTTAAAATTTTTATTAATTTATTTAAGGTTCAAAATTAGAACCTAGACAAAAAATTAGTGTATGCGTTTGATATTTTTGAGATGGAATTTTGAGGATTTCAAAATTCTGTGAAGGATTTAGGTGAATTATTCATGATTAAGGAAATACGTGAATATGTTCTGTGTATATGTGTACAGTATGTGGTTAAGGGTCAAGGGTTGACCAGATAAACGATATCTCATAACAAACCCTAAGTATATATTAAGAACGTCAACGTTCGGTTAGAAAACCCTAGCGAATTATAAGAAACCCTAAAAACCGGTTCTGAAACCCTAATTTCGGTTCCAGGAATCACTACACCAAAAATGGCCTCTAGTGAAGGACAAATCCTTCACTAGAGGCCTTATATTACTCACAAGTGATTTATTGCGAAGAAATATTTCCTTCACACGAGTGCTCGCATTAGACCTCCTCGCAATTGGGTATCTTTCGCTAAGTAGTAACTAAATGTTTTTTGTGAAGGATATATTGTGAATAACTTTTTCCTTCACAAATTGTGTTTAGTAATGGAATATTTTTATTTAGTGAATGATTGGTTTCCTTCACAAATAATATTTTAAGAAGGACTATTTAAAATTAGTGAATAACTTTATTCCCTCACAAATAATATATTATGAAGAACAAATTTATTTAACGAGAGCAAATTTTCCTTCACTAATTATAAATTGAGAATGTATCTTCAAATTAGCGAGGGAAATAATCCTTCATTGATGACTAACTAATTAACTAAAAAAGATTTTAGTGAGGGAAATAATCCTTCATTAATGTTCATTTCTTCATTATAATATCTCATTAAAATATAAATAACAAAAATGAGCACAAAAATTTTATACATACTAAATGAGAAACTAATTATTATATCATTTCAAAAGTAAATAATGTATACAAAGCTAGTATAACCAACATACACACTAAAATTACAAGACTTGTTACCAAAAGCAAGTGCCATATCACCTACAATATGTATCCACAGATATTACACAATAAAAAAAACTCTCGCTATAAAGCGTAGTAATTGTTAGCTCCTCATTATCTTCATCTTCAAGTAAGTCAATTATCATCCATTTCTGTCTCAAAGCATCTACTCGTGGCCTTTGCATCCTGTAACTTTGATCCAAGCTTTTGAAGATTTTTCTCAGTCTCTTCTAACAGTTGTTTAAGACGATCTGATTTTGCATCTTACAACAAGAAGAAACACTGCTAAAGCTAACTAAAAATAGCACTTTGCCAAGTGAAATCTGATAATTTTGGAGAAGCAAACAACACCTGAACCATTAACTCCCTTACATACTTGTTAAATCCCTTCCAGCGTTCTCTCCTCGTTTTCAATACATCTTCCACTCTTTCCCTAAATTTCAAGTTTAGCAAGCATTCTTAGAAACTAGGTTTAAAAAGTATTATAAAAATAGAGAGATGTATTTTATGATCAAACTCGATTAGTTGAAGGTGAGAGCATATAGTGTAAGGAAATCTAATTAATAATACAGCACATACTTGTGAACTTCTATCTCACTGAAGAACTCCTTCTGCCTCTCACTGAATCTCTTTTGTCTCTTTTCCTTCATTTTCTGCTCAAATTTTTCAAGTTGTTTTGATCTCCTACCTATCCTATGTTTCTTGATTGATTTCAAACGATCCATATCACTGCCACAATTAAAAGGTTACAAGATAAAAGAAATCAAAGGTGAAAGAAAAAATGTAACAAAGTCAGATAGTTAAATTAGACGTAAATCAAAAAGATATGCTTCTATGAACTGTTAAAGAATCCCAAGGAGAGGGAGTTGAAGCTTCTTTAATTCAATTATACTTCTAGTTTTTGCAGAGATATCTTCGGAAGATCTAACATTATCATGTACAATCGTTTTCATAAAGAGTGGATCACATGCCACGCAAAAGACATCAGCTTAAATTTTACAAGCAACATTTGCTGAGTGCATTTGGTGAAACATCAGCTCTCACCAACTGTAATTCATCCCCCATTCTATCTTCAATCAAACATATTCAATTAAAGGGAAAAAAATAACTTTTCCAAATTATAGCACTTATAGTGTTATCGAATGACCCTTTATAGCATACAATCATCATAGTGATAGCACAAAAGTAAGCACAAGACATTAATTTTGTAAGAAACCTTTAGCTTGTCGACTGCACGTAGTAATTCTTTGCTTTGTATTTTCTTTGTTTGAGAGCCCAAGTTTGCTCACTAAGGAGTTTCCTTTTCTGTTGATCCATAATCCACTTCTCGATGTAGTGTACTTTGGTGATGGTGGCAAATCGGTTGATACAAAAATATCCTCCTCTCCTTTCCCTACTCATTGTAAAAGGCAAAAGAACTGAAAATATGTACCAGAAAATTTAATTGTTGATGAGCAAAAGGCAAAAGAACTGAAAATATGTACCAGAAAATTTAATTGTTGATGAGCAAAAGGCAACTGAAAATATGTGTACTTCTTGGACATCTCAACAATATAGTAATTATAATAATTAATCAATAACCATGCACAAAATTCTTAGCAAAGTTAGAGATTTCATCTAGTATAATATAGGTTAATAGCAGACAAAAGAAGATTTCAGAGCCACATAAGAAAGGAAGCCCAGTTTCGTTAAAGGCTTCCAGATTGGCAGATAAGGAAAACAAAACATAAGAGGATATATTCAGTACATATACTGCAATTATTACTACTTGGAGTGCTAGAAGATGACATGAAGAGAAAAGAACATACAATAGAACAATATTATTCCAAGCCTCTCCATTTTCAGGATCTAGTTGAACAGCACGCGTAAATCCAACCAATGTTTTTTCAACATCCCGAGCCTGTATATTATTCAAGCATAAAATTTAAAGAACTGTACTAAAACGAAAATAAGAAAATGGGAAATAGAAAGAAAATCATGAACATAATGAATGTCATATTGCTTGCGAAGAAAGCTGTTGGAAATATCAAAGCATCTTTTGCTACACTATAGGCATCAAAGGATTGTCAAAAGCATGTTGAGGATCTATCTATAGCCTTTCTTTTCCTTTTTCTTTGAATAGATAAAAATGTGCTGAAGATATTTTACTGCCTGAAGATATTTTTCAGAATCAACAGGGTCATTCTCTTCATGTCTTTGAAACCCGGTTTCCATATGCTTCCGAATCCAAAACGCGCTTTCAATAGGAAAGAATCAAAGAGATATCAACTGAAATTCTTCAACACAAGATAAATCACATTTTAACCAAAATCACATTGTAAAGGTCTATACCCCAAGAATCTCACCGGGGAAGTTTTGTTTATGTGCAACAAAGGCTTAAAATCATCTCATGACTCTGAATAAGAACCGAGGTTGGAAATTGTGGTGCTAAAGAAGTAGTTAGCAAAGGGGGAAAGTGTAGGAGCTTGCTTCATGAAGCATCATAGTCATTGCAAAAAAAAGAATAACATTAACCTAATGTCCGACAACTAAAACCATTATGATTTTATTATGCAAGTGAATGTTAGTCCTACTGCCACAACTGAAAAGAAGAAACAAGTAAATATAATACAATAATTTTCCACAAACTAAGTTAATATGATTGAAGAAATGTACTACTCTATGTTACCATAGCTACATGATATGGAAAAGATGAAGAGTTTGATGCACAAAAGAATTAACTAAATTTTTAATTTGTAAACAACATGTATTTGTTCTTGTAAAGTTTAGAAGTGAGGGATAAGGGTTAAAGTTCAAAATTGCTTTCAAATTTGGGTAAAGTTCAAAATTACACTTAGGAACTCTGTCGTTTTTACTCTATTTTGTCTATTACCATAGAAGCCCAGGTAGTAGTAGTTTGTATTCTCATCTCAAAGGTGTATTAGGAGGCTCCATCAGCTAGAAAATTAAGGAATATAATACTCTCTTTTTCTTTTCTTTTTTATGATTGGTGGATGATCCCATTATACGCACTCTCCTAAAACATTCCATGTCCTACCAAACAGAAACACTAATATACTAATTTCAACAGTGTTAATGATCCTTAGACATGAATGCTACGGGTTATCTATTATTAGTATATATTCCATCAAATTAATTATGTTACAGCTAAAGCAGCATTAATCCACTAGTCAATATATGCCCTGCAATTAAGTAGGAAGTAATGCAGATTGTGATAGAGGAGTTGTTCGTTCCAGCTACAATTACTATTTATTCTTTTCCAAATTAATCGATCGATCAGCCAAATTACAACATTCTCTTAACAGCAGCTATCAAAGTTATAAATAATCAAGAAGAGAGATCGTGCCATTTCCAGCCACTGGCATTCAACAATACTCTATTTAGTTTCATGCATGGCAAGTCAATTATGTGCAAGAAACTAATGAAAACAATGGAGTAGTAAGATAAACAAAAGCAAAGAGGCAGGCAGGCAAATATGAAAGCAAAAATACAGGAGGCTAACCATCGCAAAATTGCTTCACCTCCTTTTTACATATGATTTTGGGACTTGGCAAATATACAAGAAAAAATATTAATACAGGAGGCTAACCATCGCATAATTCTTTTAGTTTGAAAAACACACATAACTAAAAAACTATTTGGGGGGGGGGGAAGAAAAATTAAAAAAACATAACCTCCCCAAGAACCACGTGGAAGGAAAATAACTATACTTAACTAAGGAATTGCAGAAACAATAAGAGCAAACTATTTATTCACAAGTCTGAGCATAGTGTAATTATCTATTGGTCAACATAACCGCTAAAAATAAATGGTAAGACCTTAAGGAACACATTATAGCGAATTTTCTGAAAAAAAAAAAAAAATGAGCAACTCAACATCAGAATGGCAATAAGGACCTGTTTGACCAACTCTCCAATACTTTTTTAAAACTGTTGTATTCTAAGGTTTAAATGTTCTCACATGACATCAACAAGTAGGAGAACAAAACATACAAGCACTTTTCTTCCAAATTTCCAATTTGACTTCAACTAATTCAAGTCCATGAGTCCACCAATTACTAAAATTGCGCAAACATATTTAAAATTATGGTCACCAAGGCTTGGTGCATTATCTTTTTTTTCAGGCACAGACACAGATTCATCATTACATCCATTACCGATCCAAATGACCACCTCTCTCCCTCATCTGATCCGGATCGCACACCATTCTTGCCTCCCACCATGTTCATGGTGTCACCTTCTTTAGAAACAAAGGAAACCATCCTCAAGAATTTCCCTAAAACTATGGCTTTGTTGTTTTCTCCTATTCATGTCTTCCCCAAAAATCAAGTACAAAAAAAGACCCACCAAAAGCAGCAACTGTAACAACCTGTAAGTATCTTAACATGTTCCTCCGGCTGATAATCAACAAAGTCCATTCCTCCTAGTTACGAATCTCATCTTCATTTAGATAAAAGAATAGACTAAGAGAACATGACAAATCTACATCCATATCTTAGCATTTTACTATGTTATCAGGTAAAAATGCTCAGTTCTAAAAATTGAATAGCCAATTTTAACCCCTCTAAACACTTCAAGAAGGTGCTTGCTAGGTGAGAATAAATCTTTTTGGATAGGTATATGTTAATATGCTACTACTTTCTATAACCCTATAAGTCTACCTTCTTTCAGATTTCTTCAATTTTATGTTGTGTATCATTTCGAGAATGTTAGTAAGAGCATAATCCACCAAATAAGGAAAATAACTGGTTAATTTGATGTGAATCCCTACTGAAATTTAAGGTTTATTAAGAATTTAAGATTGTTTAAAGCTTGTACCAAGCAAGTTGTTCATGTGGAGTGTGAAAAGAGGGATTAACACTATTTACCGACAATGAACCATCTACAGTTTCCTAGTTAATAGTATATACTGGGAAAATATGCTAGCTGAAGAACTAATGCACAAGTAGGAAATGAAGATATAGGGTTTTCGCAGTTCAACTCAATAGAGAAACATCCAAACAAAAGAAAATTTGTTTAATTTAAGCATTGTAGCAAACAGATGGCAGAAAGTAACCAAATACCTGAGATTGGAAAGGAACAAACTCCCACAAAATTAAGAAGCCATCGGTCACCCTACCAGTTAAACCCCAACTTCATATGCCGCATCCGGCGACGGAGTACCGACAACCGGTAATAATCTATGATGCCTCTCCAAAAGTTATGACACCACGGAAAACAAATTCATAAACTTAGTCCTACGCCTAATAGGCTCTTCTTCTTCCTCCTCCTTCACCTCCACCTCTGCTGCCTTCACAACCTGCGAAGATATCTCGCCGGAAGTGAGAGTGGCTCCCATAGAAAAAACAAATTCGCCGGAGGGATGGTATGGATGAAGGCTTTAAAAAGTGAATTTTGGCTAAGGAAGAGATGAGAAACCTAAATAGCTCTCTGTTTCACACAATTAAATTAGGGACTCTGTTCCAAAAAACAAATTACTTAAAATTATTTAATTTCCAAATTACTTAATCTCCAAAAGACTTTTTTGGATTAATATTATATACTTCAAATAAAATTTAAAGTCTTTTGGATTATTTATTTTTATTTTATTTAACTTTAACTTTATTTAATTATGATCATAAAAATAAACTTTTATGGATAAATTTTAAAGTTTAACATAGTGTAAAGTTATTTACTTTATAGTTTATTAAAATAAATAGTTGATATTGTAAGTTACTTAAAAAGTGTTATTAAAATTAAATTTACTATTGTAAAAAATTTAAGGTATTTATATTCACCACAATTAATTCAAAAAAAAATATTTAGAACAAGATAGCGACTAATTTTATCCCTCGCAAAAAACTTCTAAATAATGATATATAGTGAGTAATAATTCCTTCACTAAATAGATTTTTTCCTCGCAAATCTTTATCATAAATTGGCTCCAAAAATCTTTCTATCGCCCCAATTTTGCGAGGAAAAAAATATAAATTGTGAAGGATGTTTCTTTCGCTAATAACTATATTGTCACTATACTCTTTTCCTTCACTGTTCCTTCGCTAAAAAACTCCTCATGTGAAGGAATAAATTCCTTCACAAAATTTCCTTCGCTAGAGGCCATTTTTTGTGTAGTGAATCCGAAACCTTAATTCGGAAATTTAAACCATAATTTGGGAATACAGATGTTAGTATAAGGTTTTACGTTATTAAATAAAACTTAATTAGGGAAAACCCTAAAGATTTTCTGGAAACCCTAATTTATGGATTAGAAACCCTAATTTATAATTAGGGAAAACCTAAGTGTTAATTTAATAATTGTAATGTTAATTAGGAAACCCTAATCCTAATTTTCAAGTTAAGTAATTAGGAAACCTAATTTCTAATTTAGAAAAATTATTTTTATTTAAAAACCCTAATTTTTGGGTTATAAACCCTAATGACCAATTTTGACCCTAATTGCTTAATTAGCAATTTTAATTAGGAAATAATAATCCTAATTAGCAATATTTAAATTTTGATTAAGGAATTTTAATATAATTAGAAAATTCTAATTATAATTTAGAAATATTAATTTTTATTTTTTTAAAAACCTAAATTAGAAATTTTAGAAAATCAAATTGCTAAAATCTAAGGGTTTAAAACCCTAAACCCTAAATGTTTCAAAACTTAAACCCTAATCCAAACCCTAAACCCTAAGGGTTTGGTCAAATGTCAAAATGCCATTAAAATTAAATGCTAAATGTCCATTTTGCCCTTTGTTGCATAATTGGATTTAACTTGCAAAGGTTGTCCTAGTGCAGTTGGTGAGCCACTCTAGCCTAGCATGTGACTGATATTTCCAGCAATCAACCATCCTTGCCAGCCATTACATTGCATACAACATGTATATAGATTAAAGAAAAAGAAAAGTCACTTAACTTTTCATTTTCTACAAACCCATCCTCTCTCTTCATTTTCGAAATCTAGAGTGTGATAGAGAGAAAAATAAAGCTATGTTAGCCTCTTATCAAGCCAAGAACAGCAACCAAAAGTTAGAATCAAAAATCAAACTCTAAAGAGGTATAAACCCTAATTTTCGAAATCTTTAGATCTGTTGTTAGATGTTGTAATTGATTCTTTGGATATGTGTTAGAGGGTGTCATTTTATGATCTGGGTTGCCAAAACCTAGATCCATATCATTTTGATACTCGAATTTAAAGATTTCTCAAATTTGGAAAAAGGTTGAAAAGTCGTATGACAACCGAAAGTCAGATCTTATAGATTCTTCTTTGTTAACTGATTTTGTGTTTTAAGCTTTTGTACTTGTAGTATGTTGTATGGTCTTTGATCTGAACCTATAAACTTGGCCAGATCATGAGTAGATTGAGAGATATGAGCAGTCATTTGCATTGACCGATCACGAGGATGAGCTTCTGGGCAACCCAGAACCCATCTTGATGTCTGACAGTCACTTTGCAGGTCATGGATCTGGCTAATGTTATTATATTTGGCAATGTTGTTGTAATATTTGCCTAGACTGACATTAGGACTCTTAATTAATGCCTTTAGAACTCCAGATCATAACCGGAATCAGATTAAATCACGGTCAAAGTAGGTTGACCGAACTGCCTGAAGAAGAAATCTGGGCAACCCAAAATCTTCAAAGGCGTTTTCTGACAGGTAGTTTGACCGTGCTAAATCTGACATTGGTGATGTTGTTGAACTGCGATGTTGACATGTACATGTACCTTGACATCCCTACTTCATGATTCAAACTTTATAGCGTACAAATCAAGCCCAGATCGCAAGTTACAAGGATCACAAAGTAGGTACTAAGGTTGTTTTTCATTTCTGGGTAACCCAAAAATGAAGAACAGGCCTGACATGATTTTATGAGGCCGATATCTTTCTATTGTGATGTAGGATTGCCATGCAACTTGATTCTAGTTGAAGTGTTACACTTATACTACAATCTTAATACAATCTACCAGCCTAGAAGCAACGTGATCCTAGATTTATTGATGGTCAACGTAGTAACCTCGCAACTGACTATGAGTTTTTCGAAAAGCTCAAGAACATCCCAAGAACACATTTAGCGACGGATTCGTCGCCAGAAGCCTCTATAGCGACAGTTTATTTAGAAAATGATTTATTTTATTTAATAAATCGAATTAAATGATTTTTAATTATTAAAAATTACTAAATAAATTCTGAAAAATTATTTTAAACTCTGAAAAATAGTTTTTAATTATTTTGAGTATATTTCATAAATATTTAATATTTTTGGAATATAAATGGTATTTAATTTATTTAATTATAATATTAAATAAATTGTTTAAAAATGATTTTAATACATGAAAAATCATGAAAAATAATATTATGGTATAAGAAAATATTTTAAGTTATTTTCAATGACTTTTGATATTTGTGATGAATTTAATTAATTAATTAATATTAATGATAATTAGTTTATTTAATAGATGTATTTAATAAATTATGGAAAAATAGAATTAATGCTTTATAAATCATATAAAAATGATTTAAGTGTTATAAAAAATTTTAAAACTTTTGATATTTTGTCATGAAAATATTAATATTTTAATATTAATAGCAATTATCGGATAATGAATTTAATTGTTTAAAAATCATATAAATATGATTTTAAGGTATTAAAATACTTTGATATATTATAAGTATATTATAATATTATGACATGTATTTCATTAATATTTGATAATAAATAAATATTAATGATAAAAGAATTATGTGGTATTTAATTCATTTAAATAAGATATTTAATGATTGAAAATTCACGATAAATAGTAGTAATTATTTAAAAATTATTATGAGACTTGGAAAAATATTTTGACTGTTAATAAATTATCGTAGAAATTGGTGAAGTGTTTAGACAGAGTATTGAACTTAAACTCAATAAAAGTCCGACTAGACCGTCGGGATGTCAGATTTGTGTCGGGTTCAACTCAGACTGCAATAGTTTGACTTGATACCGAGTCTTATGTGAGTTATAGACTAATAGGATTATGTGTTATGTGTTTATGTTATTCTATGTATATATACATATATAATAGTATTATATTGTGATGATATTATTCTAATATTGGAGATATATATTACTAATATTAGGTCTTCGAATAAAGCGGTATAAATTACGTAGCAGTAATCAACGGTTCATGCAAGTTTGTTTTTGCTTAACTCTACTAAGAGTTATTTCATTTGGATAAGCTTATGGTTAATCATTGTTGGTTGCCATGAATTGTACTCTGTACATATTGCATGTATAAGTCAGGTATGAAAGGCTGATCACCTTAATTACCAGTTGATTCAGATATTTGTTCATGTTCATTACTTGTTCAGTCAAAATTTTGTTCCTGCTAGTTCACAATTATATTGTTGAATTATAGCCATCTTATTATTCAGACTCTTTCAATCATGATATATCGTATATTATTGAATTTAAACTTGCTGGGCAATCTTAGGCTCACCCTTGCTATATCATTATAAATATTGGAGATTAAGACGAAAGCGTCGGATACAAGGAAAGGTTAAAGACAGTTCCAGCTTTAGTATACACGTGCAGTAGATTTGTAATTGTGTTGTATCTTATGTTTTATAAGTCAAGTAAGTTATGAAATGTGTATTAAGTTAAGGTTACTCGACCTTGGGGAATAGTGAGTATATGTAATGTATAAACAATTTATGTTTATATCTTCCGCAAATAGTAATAGTGATAGAATGATCGAACCGGATCCGTGGTGATTCGGGACCTCGGATTCGGGGCCCTCACAATATCTCTTACCTCAAAAGAAGACTGGATACTGAAATAGTGAGGTAGCAGACTTCTCTTCTACTTTCTCTCTAAAGCTTCTCTCTCTATAGCTTCTCTCTCTATAATTGCTCTTGTGAGTCTTAGTGAATTAGTGAGAATGAAAGAAGAGTGAGCTTCTATTTATAGGAAAATATTATTTTGATAATTGCATGTTTTGGGGCTCAAAATATTACAGTATAATACCTTCATCTTTTCCTTCATTTTTAATTTAGTCATGCAAGTATTATCAAACTTGCACCACCTCGCCTAATAGTGCATCTTGTGAATCAATAGTACAATCATGTGAATCAATAGTACAATCATGTGAAAAATAATAATTACAGTATAGTACCTTCATCTATACCTCCATTTTATTTTAGTCACACAAGTATTATCAATCTTGAACCACCTCCCCGAATAGTACATGCATGTGAATCAATAGTACACACATGTGAATAAATAGTTATAAGCATGTGAATTAATAGCAATTAATTGCTCATTTATCTGATTAATTACCCGATTGGTCAATATAACCTCCAGACATCCATTATTATCGAAATAGATGTCAATTTCCACTAACACTAATAATCCCAACACAATGGAAATATCGATTTCATCTTTAATCATCACGAACTTATTCATCATTAATATTATAACTCATAATATTTAACAACCCGATCATTCCCAGGAAAGAGGGGGCTTTCCGATAAGGATTTTCTCTATTGGCACGCAATTAGGTTACCAAACCTCTCCTCGACAGAATTTTCTAGACATTGTCAATATTGCAAATAATAATGTGAATAACTTTGTCGTCTCAATTATTGATTTAATAATAATAAATATTATGCAGATGATAATGTGATAATAATTGAATCAATAATATGAGAGATAATATACAGCAATTACTGTAGCAATAATTGAGTATAACCGAGTGACTTCTCACGTAAGCATCAATAATCAATACCGTGTGCTACTATGCAACCATGCATTATTCTTGTACTTTTTACTACCGGATAGTTCAACGGTTTTAACGGTAACACTTTCGTAGTTATTTTTATAAAAAGATAATTACGTCATTTTCTAACTACGACAATACTTCCGTTGGGAATTGACCAATGATTGTGCTTGGTCGTACTAATATTCCTGTTAAAACGAATATTCTCTGACCAATCGAATATTATATAACCACTTGCTTACTTTGCAAAATTTGTAAATAATACCCACAACTATAACATTTTATCAAATCCACACCATAATATTCAAAAATATATTTCAAGAAAAATAAATCTTTATTTATAAAAGTTGGGATCTTACAACCTCTCCTTATGAAATTTCGTCCTCGAAATTAGGGTGCATACCTGGTATGTCGAAGAGGTGAGGATACCTTGATTTCATTTCAGATTCTAACTCCCAGGTCATTTCCTCCACATCGTGGTTTGTCCACATAACTTTGACTTAAGGTATAACCTTGGAGCGTAGAATATGATCCTTCTTATCCAAGATTTTAACAGGTACCTCTTCATACGTTAAATCTTTCGCTATCATGTCTGGTTCTAATTCAATAATGTGGTTCAGGTCTTTCACATATTTACGTAACATAGATATGTGAAAAATGTTATGAACACGAGACATACTTGGCGGTAAGGCGAGTCTATAGGCCACATTTCCTACTCGATCAAGGATTAAAAATGGGCCAATGAATCAAGGATTGAGCTTTCCTCTCTTTCCAAATCTCGTAACTCCTTTCCATGGAGCAACACGTAACAACACATGATCTCCAATATTGAATTCCACGTCCTTTCGATAAAGATCATCATAACTCTTTTGTCGATCTTGTGAGGTTTTTATACGTTGTCGGATCGTTTGAATCTTTTTCGTACTCATACGTACCAACTCAGGTCCCAACAACGTTGCTTCACCCACCTCATCCCAGCATACTGGAGAACGACACTTTCTTCCATACAACGCCTCAAATGGAGACATACCAATACTTGCTTGATAACTATTATTATAGGAAAACTCCACCAATGGTAAGAACTTGTCCCAACTTCCTTTGATGTCAAGGACACAGAGTCTTAATAATTCTTCAAGAGTTTGAATAGTCCTCTCTGACTACCCGTCTGTTTGAGGATGATATGCTGAACTAAATCATAAATTCGTGCCCATGGATTTTTGCAAATTAACCCAAAATTGTGAAGTAAATCTTGGGTTTCGATCAAAAACTATGGATACCGGCATACCATGCAATCTTACAATTTCGTTTATGTACATACGATCAAGACGTTCAAGTGTATGAGTTTTTTGTATTGGTAAGAAATGAGCAGACTTGGTCAATCTATCAACAATGACCCAAATCGCATTTATGCCTTAAGAAACCTTGGGAAGACCAGTAACAAAATCCATGGAAATGTGCTCCCACTTCCATTTTGGAATTTTAAGTGGTTGCAATGGACCTTTTGGCACTTGATGCTCCGCCTTGACTCGTTGACAAGTTAGACACCTTGAGATAAACCCCGCTATCTCTCTCTTCATATTGCTCTACTAAAATGTATGTCGAAGATCACGATACATTTTGGTACTCCCAAGATGGATTGTAAACGGTGTGTTGTGCGTCTCCATTATGATTTTATACTTTAAGTCAGAATCGTTAGGAACACAAAGTCTGGAGTTGACTCGAAGTATTCCTTCTTCATCGATTTTTGCTTCCGGAATAGCACCATCTTGCACTTTCTTCCTTATACGCATCAGCTCCAGGTCTGTAGCTTGAGCAACTTTAAATTTATCGATTAAAGTCAGTTCTACTCATATATTCGCCATCATCACATGGGTCCCTGGAGTCTTTAACTCTATCTCCATCCTTTGTAAGTCATACAAAATGGGCATTTGTGTTGACAATATTGCACTTGTACCCGCATATGATCTTCAACTCAATGCGTCAGCTACTACGTTCGCTTTTCCAAGATGGTATTGAATGGTATGATCGTAATCTTTCAATAGCTCAAGCCATCGTCGTTGCCGAATGTTGAGTTCCTTTTGAGTGAAGAAATATTTGAGGCTTTTATGATCCGTATAGATCTCCACCTTCTCTCCATACAGGTAATTCCTCCAAATCTTAAGCGCAAAAATGATAGCTGCCAACTCTAGATCATGAGTAGGATAATTTCTCTCATATTCTTTGAGTTGTCGTGAGGCATAGGCTATGACTTTTCCATGTTGCATGAGATAACATCCTAAACCTTTGCCTGAAGCATCATTGTATAAGACAAATCCCTCCGAACTAGCTGGTATTGTCAGAACAGGTGCTGAAATGAGCCTCCTCTTGAGTTCTTGAAAACTCTTCTCACATTCCTCGCTCCAATCGAATTTTGTATGTTTTTGAGTCAGCTGAGTTAATGGAGTAGCGATTCGAGAAAATTCTTCCACGAACCTTCGATAATAACCAGCTAAGCCCAAAAAACAACGTACTTAGGTTGCTCCTAGCTTTGAATTGCTTCAATCTTTGCTGGGATAACAGATATTCCATGATTTGATATCACGTGCCCAAGGAATGCTACTTCCTCAAGCCAGAACTCGCATTTCTTCAACTTGGCATATAACTTGTTTTCACGAATCATTTGGAGTATCAGCCTCAAGTGTTGCTCATGATCTTTATGGATTTTGGAGTAAATGTGGATGTCATCAATAAATACGACCACAAAGTGATCCAAATATTCCTTGAATACCCAGTTCATCATATCCATGAAGGCAGCAGAAGCATTAGTAAATCCAAAAGACATGACTAGGAATTTGTAATGCCCGTACCGAGTTCTGGAAGCAGTCTTTGGAATGTCATCAGTTTTAATCTTTAATTAATGATATCCAAAACGAAGATTGATCTTTGAAAAGAATTTGGCGCCTTGCAACTGGTCAAACAGATCATCAATACGAGGTAACGGGTACCTATTTTTGATGGTGACATGATTCAACTCCTGATAATCAATACAAAGTCGCATACTTCCATATTTTTTCTTCATGAATAGAACAGGAGCACCCCAAGGAGATGTACTAGGACGAATGAAACCGATGTCTAACAATTCCTGTAGTTGGGTTTTTAACTCCTGAAATTCAATAGGAGCCATTCGATATGGGGCTTTAGAAATGGGTTTTGTATCGTGTTTAAGGTCGATACAAAATTCAATTTCACGCTCTGGGGGTAGGCCAAGAATTTCTTCGGAGAATACGTCGTGAAATTTATTAACAATAGAAATATCATTCAAATCTGACGTATTTTTATTTAAATCCGTGACATGGGCTAAGAAGGCTTGATATCCTCTTTTCAATAAACGAATAGTTTTATGGCTTGATATGACAGTGATTGACTTTAGTTGTTTGGTTATTTGAATTCGCATAATAGGTTGGTTAGGAATATGAAAGCTAATAACCTTACGAAAATGATCGATTTTAGCAGGACGAGTAGTTAACAAATCAATCCCTAAAATCACATCAAATGCAAGTATTTTCAAAGAGATAAGATCGATAGGTAACATGTGGTTACCGATTTGAATCAAACAAGACTTATAAACAGTGGATGTAATGAAGGTTTTTCCCAACGGAGTTTCAACAGATAAATCAAAGTCTAATTTCTCCAGAGTTAAATTAATGCGTTGAGCGCAAGTAGGAGAAATAAAAGAATAGGAAGAACCGGTATCAAATAAAGTATAGACTACGCTAGAGTTTATGAATAGATTACTCGTGATCACCTCGTTTGGATTCCTCGCTTTTTGGGAGGTTACAACAAACGCTCTCCCTTGAACTACCGGTTTTGTCTTGTCTGGGACGGCCTTTGATGCCTCCATCCCAGCTGGACTTGAATTTGGTACACGACAAAATCGTGCTAGGTGACCTTCTCTTCCATAATTGTAATATGCTTTGAATCGTCAAGCGTCAGCTTTGACCGATGTGTCCTCCCTCCTCATTTGTAACATACTGACGGTGGTCGTTTCCCTTCCTTAACACCAGTCTCTTGGTCTTTGGCGTCCTTCCATCATTATTGAATCTCCTCTTCTTGAAATTCCCACTTTTATTGTCTTGGCCATGATTACCACTGAAGTGGTTACCATTTCTGGCATGATGACTTCCACCACGTTTGTTGTCACCGCTTCGATGACTGCTACCACTGGTATTATAATTTTGCCGGCTACTCTCTCTTGGTTGGGTTGACTCATTATCGCGCTCCAATAATTGAGCCCTATTTATAAAATCTGAATACAAACGCAGTTTGTGAGAAATTAAGTATTGACGTATCTCAGGTTTCAAACCTCTTAGAAACATCCGTGTCATTCTATCCTCATTATCAAGCAAGTGGGACGCAAACCGGGACAACTCGGAAAACTTAGCTTCGTACTACGACACGATCATATTGTTTTGCTCCAGCTTGATGAACTCTACCTCTTTAAAGTGATGAATACTTTCAGGAAAGTACTTGTCGTTGAACAGTTCTTGGAATTTCTCCCAAGACATCTTTAGTGCGGCAGGTTGAGTACGCTTTACTGATTCCCACCAGTAATCTGCCTCTCCTCGCAACATAAAGGTGGCAAAGGGAACCTTTTGCTCCTCGGAGTATCCCAAGACATCAAATATCTTGGTGATCTGCTTTATCCACGTCTCCGCCTTAAGTGGTTTTGGCTCTCCAATAAACTCTGGTGGTCCCAGCTTCTTGAACTGTTTAGCGGTGATCGTCCGAGAGTTGCCAGTGCTTCCACCTGCATTTTGAACATGAGTCGTTCTCGCCTGATGTTGTATGAATTGCATAAAGCCTCTAAACATCCCATCGTTCATTATTTGGTCAGCGTTGTTGTTTTCCTGAGGATTATTGCCATCCTGATGCACATTATCCTGGGTATTGATCGTTGGTGAATCAATGGTCTCATGTGCTTCATTTCTTATCTCAACATTTTCGGATGCCATTTTCAAAAACTGCCAAAAAACAAGGGTTAATTGACATGTCACATATTATCCCTATACTCTGACCGACCAAATAAATACTAAATAAACTTAAGTAGGTCATACTAGCGAAGGAATTTCCCGTATCTCCCCTCCTAGTTCTAGTCTCACATCTCAGCCAGGGATCATATGTAAGGTTTTGTGAAAATCAAAGTAGCAATCAAATTGCAAAAATAGCGGAAGCATAATAAAATTAGATTTTAAAATTTTTCACAAACTAATTACCCGAATCATCCTTTATGCATATTATTAATTAAAATGAAGAACAAGAAATTATGGAATCATACCCTTGTATATACGAGCTTCCACAGGTACGAGTTCACCTCCTACTTCTCCGCGATCTCCTTGAATCTCCGGGTAGATTCCTTCTTTTGATCAATGTAAGCCACCCAAGCGTATGGCCTCTAGAGGTGATCCACCAAGGAAAAAGAATTTTCAAGAAGAAGGGTGAATTGGCTCAAATCCTAGTTTTTCCTATCTCTATAGAAAAAGGGGGCGTACTCTCCAACAATTGGAATTACGTATATTTAGATATCTGATATAAGACTCCTCTTATAAAGATATCAAGTAACCCTATTTTAATTAAAATAAGGTATTATTTATTTAACTAAACTCTTTTAATTAAATGGGCTCCCTAATCTTATTAGGGATAATTAATTAAACTCCTTTAACTAATTTTTCCTCCTAATCCTATTAGGAATAAATGAGAGTACTTATATTAAATTAATTCCTAAACTCTTTTTGAAATTAAAATAATAATAATTGTAATAATATTAATAAGACTCCTCTTATTAATTTATATTTAATATTTCTAAAATATTAAATAATAAATATTAAGTTATTTAATTTATTCTATCACCATAGATTAAATTAAATATACTTAACATATTATTACGATTATGCCATTAACTTCTTAAATAATTATTCTTCCTTTTATGGTGTGACCCTTTAGGTTCTCCATATTAAACCGGTTGTGAATAAATCAATTAGAACAATTCTAATCTTATTTAAATAAATAAATTAAACGATTAATTTATTTAAATAAATAATATTTATTCTATAATTGGGATAAGCCTTCCGAGTGATCAACGACTTTCCAGATAATATAGATTTCAACATTAATCATAAAACAACCTTTGAGTTAATAGTTACCGTACAATTCATTCCTTCCACCATACAATGTCCCAATTAAATATAAGACATGGAATTCTTGTCAAGTCTTATTTTATTTAATTATATGTATTTTCGATTCCTAAATGCATGAACTCTAATGAATGCAAATTAGAAACTACTTTCTAATTTCATTCCACCTTGGCCAAGGATTCACGGGTTGTCATTTATCGAATCACATAGGACATTTCTTTTCTTTTACTAGAAGTGGTAGATTCTTTATTGATCATTCACTATCTTTATATATAACTTATTACACCCAAGCATACCCTTTGATATACTCTAAGAGTATTAAGGAATAAGTCAAAGTGTAATTCATTATATATAAGATACTATGATGATCTCAAGTCTAAGGATCATTTGTACTACTATCACTACAGGAATTCCTATTGACAGGCAAGTAAAACTCCATTAGGTATTCCTTAGCGAATCACGTTCAGTGAACTTATTCTCTAATAAGCACCTACATACTTGCTTTAGTGTCTCCACACAAATGATCATGAGATCAATCATCCTCATTCAATGAGCAAGCAACGTACGTACCAATCTATCCGGATTCACTAATCCCCTTTTTAGTAATCCATTGATTGGGAACATTTTAGTTTTAAGCTATCTAAGAATTTAGATCTAATAAGCATGATCTCATTATGATTCTAAAAGCATTGCTTAAAACTATGGGTTTATCACATATTATTAAAACAGCACCATGTAGATAATAAATGCCTTTAATAAATAATTGTTTTATTAATAAACAAATAAGATTGATTACAAAGTATATGCTTTATCATCATACATGATTGGCTTGTATGCATACTACTTTCAATCTCCCACTTGCACTAAAGCCAATCGTCGTGGTATCTCATACTCATCTTCTCTAAGTGACGATCAAACTGTTGTTGTGTTAACGCTTTAGTAAATGGATCTGTAATATTGTTTTGAGAGTCCACATGCTCCAGGGTGACGTCTCCTCTTTCAATGATCTCTCTGATCAAATGAAATCGCCACAACACGTGTTTGGATTTCGGATGAGACACAGGTTCCTTAGCTGCTGCAATGACTCTAGTGTTGTCATTTGAATAAAGGTCTTGGTCTGTAATGCTAAGAACCGCACCAAGTTCTAATGAACTTCTTCATCCAAATAGCTTCCTTTGCGACTTCACTTGCGGCTATGTACTCGCCTCATCATTTGAATCAACAAATCGTTTATTTGCTTTGGAACTCTTCCAACTCACTGCGCCACCATTCAAGGTAAACACATACCCCGAAACGGATTTACTGTCATCTTGGTCCGTTTGAAAACTTGAGTCTGTGAAGCCCTCTTATTTTAATTCAGACCCACCGTAAACAAGAAATACATCCTTAGTTCTTCTTAAGTACTTTAGGATATTTTTCACTGCCTTCCAGTGTTCTTCTCCTGGATTCGACTGATATCTGCTTGTTACACTAAGTGCATGAGCGACATCTGGTCTAGTACATATCATACCATACATGATAGATCCTATTGCTGAAGCATAAGGAATCTTACTCATACGGTCTCTCTTCTCAGGTGTCTTTGGTGCCTGTTTCTAGGAGAGATGTATTCCATGGCTCATCGGTATGAGACCTCTTTTGGAATCTTCCATGCTAAACCTCTTTAGCATCGAGTCAATGTACGTTCCTTGGGACACGCCAAGCATCCTTTTAGATCTATCTCTATAGATCTTTATCCCCAAAATATAGGATGCTTCTCCCAAGTCCTTCATGGAGAAGTGTTTAGATAACCAAATTTTAATTGATTGTAGCATAGGAATATCATTCCCTATCAGTAATATATCATCAACATATAATACGAGGAATGAAACAGCGCTTCCACTAACCTTCTTGTACACATATGGTTCATCCTCATTTTTGATAAAATCAAACTCTTTGATTGTCTCATCAAAACGGATGTTCCACCTACGAGAAGCTTGCTTCAATCCTTAAATGGATCGTTGTAGCTTACAGACTTGATTTATTCCAACCTTTGAAACAAATCCCTCTGGCTGTGTCATATACACATCCTCCTAAAGTTTCCTATTGAGGAAGGCCGTTTTCACGTCCATCTGCCAGATTTCGTAGTCATGGTAAGCTGCAATCGCAAGCAAAATCCGAATGGACTTGAGCATTGCTACTGCTGAGAAGGTTTCGTCATAGTCAACTCCTTGTCTTTGTTTGAAACCTTTTGCGACCAATCAGGCCTTATAGGTCTCTACCTTGTCGCCCCGCTCCCATCTTTCTTTTAAAGACCCATTTACACCCAATAGGCTTAATGCCTTCAGGTGGTGAAACCAAAGTCCATACTTGGTTTTCATACATGGAGTCCATCTCGGATTTCATGGCTTCTTGCCACTTCTCTTAGTCTTTATTACTCATAGCCTGTTTGTAAGTCAATGCATCATCATCATCTATGATGCGTACCTCATTGTCATCCTCTATGACAAGTCCATACCTATCAGGTATCTTTGGTACTTGTTGCGAGAATGCATAGTATGATTTGATGTTTAATGTATATGCTCATGATTATTTGTAAGGTCCTTAAATGAATAATGTACAAGGACTTAGTGATAGATCAAAATTGTTAGGTTGATCTAAGCTCTCAACGTGTACCATTCTGTTAAAGAATGTATAGATAGAAAGATCAAAACTGTTAGGTTGATCTTGAGATGTAATAGATTAGTCTTGAAGAAATCATAGTGCATCAATCTGATCAACATTACAGAAGTCAAGGTAGAAAACGTAGAGCCTGAAGATCGTAGTGTGCCTTCCTTGAAGGGAACTCTTCGGACATCGTAGAGTCGTCCCAACGTTTGCCGAACCAACTCCACGATCGTAGTGTGCTAAAGGAAACATGAAGTTTACAAGTCAACGATCGTAATGTACTCTCGAAAACGTAGAGTCGACAACAAGAGCAAGAAAAGATCGTAGTGTGCAATGATGTCAAGACGCTACGATCTGAATCGTAGAGCACCACGATCCAAATCGTAGAGCATCATCTGTCTCATGTCAGAAAACGTCAAGCCTCATGATTTGTGATTTCAACATGCGAGGAATGGATTCGAGAAGCTGCAGTGCTCATCAGTCCCAGAATATATGAAATATCCTTAGTATATAACAAAGAAGCGTATTGGAGAAGCTAAGGATAGTACCATGGGTAAGTATGACAAAACACCTTTTCAGGTGGTAGGTGAGAAAGCAGTCTGCAGTGTCAGTGGGCCAGAATGTTGAATTCAGAAGATATGTAGAAATGTCTCCATCATAGTACAAAAAGTTCAGACGCATTTAATGCCACAACGGATGGATCCAACGGATAGTTTTCAACATCACATATATACAGATCAGACAGATGAGAGAGAACTAAGCAAGCAATCAAATATTCAACGTGAAGAATTCTCTAAGGCTCAACTCTACGATCTGAGATATTGCAAAGCTTGCTCAGCTACTCAGTTCTTAACGAACCAGTGCTTATACAGCAACTGAGTAGCAATCATCAAGAACTCAACAACTATCAACCAACTGAAGAAGAATACCAAGTCTGCAGGACTTGAAGAGTTCGTAGTGAACTGTAAGAAAGCCAAGTCTGCTGGACTTGAAGAGTTCAAGAGTGAACTAGAGAAGTTCCTAGACTGCTGGTCTAGAAGGAATCTGTGTGATTCAGAAGATTGTAAAAGACATCCTTAGTGGATATCTTACTCGTTGAGTAGAAGAGTGGACTAGGAGCCTTGAGTGCTCTGAACCACTTAAAAACAACTGTGTCGTTTACATTCATGCTATAACTGCTATATCTGCTATAACTGCCTTACTCGATCATAACTCCAATGCTTGGTAAAGAAGATTAAAATAAATACTAATTCTGCAAAGTTTTAATCATTATCTAAGAACAAGTTAAAACGAAAAGATTTTAAAATATCTATTCAACCCCCCCTTCTAGATAACTTGTGCCTACTAGGAACTAACAATTGGTATCAGAGCAGATTCTATTTTACAGCTTACACGCTTTAGTAGATCCAAATGGCACTCGTACCAAGCGAATCCAGGACCGGGGGAGGCAGCAAGCCACCAATGTGCAACAAGGATAAATTTGCTAACTGGAAAGTCAGGATGCAAGCTTACATGGACTCAATAGATGAAGATCTATTTGAGACTGTTCTTAATGGGCCCTATATACCAATAAAGCTTGCACCAACCATTGACGATCCAAACAGAGTACAAATCAAAGTGAAAGAAGAATGGACAGACACAGAGAAGAGAGCTGTCCAACTTGATAAAAAGGCAAAGAACATCCTGTTCCAATCCTTAGAGGACGATCTGTTTGAAAATGTTGTAAACAGCAAAACAGCTAAGGAAGTTTGGGAAGCACTGCTGATCATGCACGAAGGAACTGAAGAAGTTAGAGAGAACAAGCAGTCTCTCCTGACACAGCAATATGAAATGTTCGCCCATGTGCAAGGAGAAAACGTGACTGCAACTTCTGAAAGGTTCAACGTTTTGCTCAACTCTCTACGAGCATATGGGAAGATCAATCCTAACAAGGATCTGAACATAAAGTTCACGAGAGCCCTACCAAGAAGATGGGATGCAAAGACCACAACAATAAGAGAATCAAAGAATCTTAATGAGATGACAGTTCAACAACTGTATGGAAATCTCTTGACCTACAAGTTGGAGTTGACCCAATGTGCTGAAACATTATTAGAAGGAAGAAGAAAGGAAAAGGGTGTTGCTCTCAAGGCAAATGAAGGTGCATCAAAAGTCATCACTGAGATTGACTCTGACGATGATGAAGACGATGATGAAGACTTTGTTATGCTAGTAAAGAGACTAAGAAGGTTCATGCGACAAGGCAAAACCATCAAACCAAAGAAAGTCAGCAACTACGTCAGCCATGAGCAAATGAATGATTTATGCTACAACTGCAAGAAACCTGGTCACTTCATTTCCAACTGCAATAAACCCATCAAAGAAGAACTGAAGAAGAAATCTCATGCAAAGAAAGAATACAAAGGAACCAAGAGACCTCAGAAAAGAGACAAAGGCCTGGTTTCCGGAAGGTCATGGAGTGATTCAGATAATGACTCAAATGCTGACTCCGGAGATGAAGAAGAACCACAAATGGCCAATCTGTGTCTAGTGGCCAAACATGTAAAGAGCAACCAAAACCTCAACATACATGATGTAAGTCTCGATGAGGTATTTGATTTTAATTCTCCTAATGTAGATATAAGTGATTTAAGAACTGCTTTGCATGGCATAACCACTGATCTGCATCAATACATGAAGTGGTTCAGAGTTTTGTCCAAGGATCATTCACTTCTTCAAGAGGAGATGAAGAAAGTTCAAGAAGAGCTTGAAACAGCCCTTCTAGGTACTAATCTTCTCTCCAAGCTTGAAGTTGAGAATGAAACTTTAAAACAGATAAACACACATCACGCACAAAGAGAGTCTAAGCTAACCTCTAAAATTGAGGATCTAGAGAAGACTATCTCTGTATGGAACAAATCCTCATCATCCATGGACTGCCTGCTCTCTAGTCAGAGAAACATATTCGACAGAAAAGGCTTAGGCTTTGGGAAATCCATCTTAGAGCTAAGTGGAAAAGACAATGGAAACTAGCACTAGTAATGCCTCAAGTTTTGGTAAAGGCATTGCTTTTGTGAAATCCTCACAGTTGGAAGAACTAGTTCAACCTTGTTCTACTGATTCTAGTTATACTCAGAGAAGTAAAGGGTCTCATGCTGGCCTGGGATTCATAAAGGAGAAGAGTAACCCAACCTCTACTTACCCACCTCGAAGAATCGTAGAGTCAAGTAAGACCAACTCTACGAATCAACTGGGGAAGTATAGTAGAGGCAAGGAACACTCATCACCATCTATGAAACCTAAGGACACGAGGAAGAAAGAGAATCAGTCTAACAAAAGAGTAACTAAGGAACCACACAAGTCCAAGTGGAGGATAACTCATCATACACACACTGGCATACACTATAATAGATGCTTCATATGCAATAAATATGGTCATAGAGCTACCAAATGTTATTACAATTCCATGCATGTGAGACCCAAGATAAGACAAATTTGGGTCCCCAAAGGCACTAACAAAGAAGGACCCATGTAAATATGGGTACCAAAATGAAGGCTCAAATGTTTTGATAGGAAAAGAGCTCCACGACCTCAACATGGTATCTGGACAGTGGATGCTCGAGGCATATGACAGGGAACAAAGCTCTACTATCCAACTATGTAGAAAAGGAGGGTCCCTCAGTCATCTTTGGAGATAACGGCTCGGGCAAGACAAGAGGATATGGCTCTGCTGGCAATGGTGCAGTATCTTTCAGCAAAGTAGTTTATGTTGAAGGACTCCAACACAACCTTCTAAGTATCAGCCAACTCTGCGACAAGGGTCACCAAGTAACATTTCTCAACAACCAATGTCAAGTCAGAGATTTGAGACATCTGCCATAAAGCTGACCGGAACAAGAGAAGGAAATGTCTACACAGTAGATCTTGGTCAACTAAGCTCTGATGAAACAATATGTTTTCTGGCAAAAGCATCCGAGGAAATGAGCTGGCTATGGCATAGAAGGTTGTCTCACTTAAACTTCAAAAGCATGTCTAAACTGGCATCAAAAGATCTCGTAGCTGGCCTACCCAAGTTCAACTTTGTGAAGGAAAGGCCATGCAACGCCTGCCAGCTTGAAAAGCAAACCAGAAGCTCATTCAAGAGCAAGACTGTCAACTCCATTGACAAGCCCCTACAGTTGCTCCACATGGATCTCTCTGGGCCAATCCTAATAACCAGTCTTGGAGGAAAAAGATACTCTCTGGTTGTAGTCGACGACTACACCAGATTCACATGGGTATTCTTCCTAACTTCAAAGGATGAAACGAGCTCCGAATTAATCAAGATGTTCAAACTGGTGATGAACGAGAAAGGAGAGAAAATCAAGGCAATAAGGAGTGATCATGGAAGAGAATTAGATTTCTCAAAAATAGACAAGTTCTGCTCAGATAATGGCATCAGTCACAACTTCTTAGCTCCACGAACTCCTCAACAAAATGGAGTTGCTGAAAGAAAGAACAGAACCCTGATAGAGGCTGGAAGGACTCTACTAGCGCGGCTAACTGTCTCCGCTGAATATACAAGCGTAAGTCATCAATCTTGAATGCTACACACGCAGTATCATTAATTCACTCTACGATCAAGAAGAAACCCTACGAACTGTGGAAAGGAAGGAAGTCGAGTGTCAGCTATTTCCATGTCTTTGGCTGTGCATGCTATATTCTCAACAATGGAAAGCGATGATCGACAAATTTCCAAATTTCAATTGCATTTAAGGATCTTTCTTGGATATGCCACAGATAACAAAGCTTACAGGGTGTTCAACAAGAAAACACTGAATGTCAAAGTCTCAATACATATCATCTTTGATGAAACTGACTTAGACAAAGCAGTGCCTCAAGACACTATGACCAATAGTGCAGACACTACGAATGAAATCATCGAGCTCAACACTACGATCGTAGTGCCAGATAGTGAAGTCATAGAGCATGGTAATGAAATCGTAGAGAGGTCCATCAAAGACAGCGAGCCTCCACTCCAAGAAGAAGAGATAGACCTTGAAGACCTAAGACAGGAAGGCATCATGACAGATGTCCCAACCGGGAACAGATGGGCAAGAGACCACACTCAGGATCTAATCATTGGAGATCCAAGTGCAAGAGTCAAAACAAGAGCTGTTACTCAGAATGAATGCTTTTATCTAAGCTTCCTGTCACAGATAGAGCCAAAGAAGATAGAGGATGCTATGGAAGACTCCAGTTGGATAGAAGCCATGCAGGAAGAACTCAACCAATTTGAACGAAGCAAAGTTTGGAGATTGGTACCCAGACCAAAGAGTCATCTTGTCATAGGAACCAAGTGGGTCTTCAGGAACAAAATGGATGAAGATAGGGTCATTACTAGAAACAAGGCAAGATTAGTGGCAAAGGGCTACTCTCAAGAAGAAGGAATTGACTATGATGAGATATTTGCACCTGTTTCCAGACTAGAAGCTATCAGAATCTTTCTTGCCTTTGCTGCCCACATGAAGTTCAAAGTCTTCTAGATGGATGTCAAGAGTGCATTTCTAAATGGAGAGCTTCAAGAAGAAGTCTACGTAGAACAACCTCCAGGTTTTATAAATCCATCTCTTTCCAATTATGTCTATAGATTAGATAAAGCCTTATATGGTCTTAAACAAGCACCTAGAGCATGGTATGAAACACTGACTAACTTCTTAATAGAAAATGGGTTCACTAGAGGTAGAGTAGATACCACATTATTTCTTAGAAAGCATAAAGACAAAGTCTTACTAGTTCAAATATATGTTGATGATATCATATTTGGTTCTACTGACGAAAAGTTATGTAAGAGATTCTCTAAGCTAATGCAGAGCAAGTTAGAAATGAGCATGATGGGTGAGCTGAATTTCTTCCTTGGACTGCAAGTGAAGCAGACTGATGAAGGAATATTCATCAACCAAGCCAAATACATCAAAGACTTACTAAAGAAGTATGGCATGGAATCAGCCTCTCCCATGAAAACACCAATTGCTCCTGCAACTAAGCTTGACAAGGATGAGAAAGGTAAAAGTATTGATATCACTCAATACAGGGGTATGATAGGGTCTCTTTTATACCTAACTGCTAGTAGACCAGATATAATGTTTGCAACATGCATATGTTCTAGATTTCAGGCTAACCCTAAAGAGTCACATTTATCTCATCAGAAAGAGGATCTTCGTATCTCAAGGTACACCCTACACAGAACATGGTATCCCAAGGAATCCTCATTTGAACTAATAGGATACACAGATACTGATTTTGTAGGATGCAAAATAGATAGAAAAAGTACCAGTGACACCTGTCAACTTCTTGGAAACAAACTTGTGTCCTGGTTTAGCAAAAAGCAAAACTCAATGTCTACTTCAACTGCAGAAAATTAATATATATGTCTTTGGCATTTCTTTGTACTCGAGATCCTATGGATGAGAAATCATTTAGTGACTATGGGTTCAATTTCAAATCTATTCCCATACACTGTGATAACACAAGTGCCATAGCAATAACTCATAATCCTGTCACGCATTCTAGGACCAAGCATATAGAAATAAGATATCACTTCATTAGGGATCATATGCAAAATGGAACTATATCTTTATAATATATCCCTGCGGAAAATCAACTTGCTGATGTTTTTACAAAACCACTAGATGAATCCAGATTTAGCAAGTTAATAAGTGAGCTAGGCATGCTAAATCTTCAACCATGAAATTTATGCTCTAGATTGTGCTAACCATGGCGGATATATAAAGGTCAGACTCAAAATCGTAGACATGATCAAGGAAAGTTCACTATCGTAAAATTTGAATAGACAACTACCTCAACGATCGTAGCAAAGACTCAACTATCATAGTGCGAGACTCGACAATGACCAAAAAGCCCTTTCAACAAGCAAAGTGAATCACAGATGACAAGCTTCATAACAAAGCAATCTCTATAAGAGGTGCCTCGTGGACAAACCTAACCCTTGAATCACACCAAGAGGTTGGCCCTTCCTGAGTTACCTTAAAAAGAATGCTTAGTCAAAAACTCATCACAAGGATCCAGACAGACTCGACGATCGTGGGACAGACTCTACGAATGCTGATCAGACTCAACAACTATCGGACAAACTCGACGATCGCAGGACAAACTCAACGACTGCTGGACAGACTCGATGATCGTAGGACAGACTCAACGACTGCCGGACAGACTCGATGATCGCAGGACAGACTCAACGAACAAAAGACTACCTCTACGATCGTAGTCATCCTAAGGACACCTCAGCTCTGAAGACACAAAGGGCAAACCAGTACATTCCTATAAAGTCAAAATCGTAGAGCCAAGCAAAAGGCGACACCTGTCCCACTAAGTGAAATAGAGAGAGGGAAGTTGCAAGTACAAATTTGGAACCGTGTTTTTGAAATCTGAAGTTCAAAAGATTAACCCTCACTCTCTCTCTCTCTTAAAGCAAAACCCTAAATCGGAAGAAAGCTCAGTTGTATTTCACTTCTCAACTACAGAATCAATGGCTGCTTCAAATGTGATTTCAGGCTACAAACTCTGTTTCGACGAATTCAAGACTGCTCCACCAAAATTTCATAAGACGCTGGCCTTACTGAAGAAGGCGGGTCTCGAAGAGGCGTTGAGAACCGATACACTCATCTATCCCAAGTTAGTGAAGGAGTTCTACAAGAATGGAGTGTACGAACACAACACCATCACTACTCGAGTAAAGGGAGTAGAAATGATACTCAGGGAAGAAGACTTCAACCTGGCCCTAGGTTTCAAGAATGTGGGGCACCCATTTTTAGACAACACAGGCTTCCAAGAGGGATTGAAGAAAATGCATCACAAAAAGAACCCCTCTATGAAAGGCTACAAAAAGAAGGAGTTCCCTAAGAGGTACGAATTTTTGGCTGACATTATTGGGAAATGCATCTGCTGCAAAAGCTCAGGTCATGACTTGGTAAATGAGACTCAGCTTAAGCTCATGACGGCCATGGTTCATGGTACACAACTCAACTATGGGGCTGTATTGCTCGAGTGGATCGGCAAGTGGATCATCAACTTAAAGAAATCAAAGAGCACCCCGAAGATGCTGTATGGGAGATTCATAAGCATCATTCTGCAATCTGCACTGGGTGACAAAATAGGGGATGATGAAGGAGAAGCCATCAACCCAAATCGAAGAATGACCCAGCAGTTGTTTAAGAACTGGGAAAAGAACCCTGCTGAGTATGTAAGAATGATGACTGAGTCCAATGGAAGAACTGGGGATCTGAAGAATGTAGGCATTCCAGGAAATATGTCTGTTGTACGGGAAGTTCAAGAAGAAGGAGAAGCAGACAAGGAAGAACCCTCTGCTCTTGCCAGAAAAAGCAAGGGCAAGAGAAAGCTAAGGGCAAGATAAATTGAAGAGCCTCAAGGATCTACAACTGACATTCCTGTAGAGTCCTCTAACATGGAGACTCTAAGGAGGCTAAGGAAGATGCAACAGCAAGAAGAAGCTGAAGAGGATCAAGCCACCATATCACAGATCCTAAAGAAGAACAAAACTGGTCATAAGTCTAAAAGACCAACAGTTTCTTTGATCGTAGAGTCTCTACTGTTCTCTGAGACCAGGCCAAGTGTGGCAGAAATGGAAGAAACTGCTTCAAGAAGAATGGCTGTTCAACATGGCAAAGCAAAGACTCAAGAGAATCCAGAAATGGTGGCTAAACCCAAAGAAATCAAAGAGAAAGTTTGGTCAAGAAGTATATTCTTGAGAATGAAAAAGTGCTGAAAAAGGAAGCCAAGAGTATGGCTTCAAAAGTAGAACAACCCCAAGCAAACGAAGACGACAATGCTCCAGCTGAGGGGGAGATCCCTGAAATTCTCATGATTGAGTATACACCAGCTGAGGGGGAGAAGTCTACAGCTCAAGAAGATGTTCCAGCTGAAAGGGACTTTCTGAACTTAGAAGAAGATATACCAGCTGAGGGGGAGTTTCTAAACCTCCAAGAAGATGTTCATGCTAAGAGGGAGCCTCATGATATCTCAATGGCTGAATAAAAGGTCCTTGCTCAAGATGAAATTGAGCCAATACCAAACCTTCCAGAGACCATTGTGATAATAGAATCTTCAGAAGAAAAAGATGATGATGATGATGAGCTTGAAATCACTGGTGTAGGGAAAGATGGATTTAGGAGTTATATGTACACTCAACTATTTTCCTACCTACCCATGATGGCATACCATCAAGCTCAAATCTTGAACTCATGGGATCACATGTTCTGGAGCTTCAAGGAATATCCAGCAATCTCAGTTCTAGCCCAAGAATTTCCAGGGAAAGTCATCTTCGCCAAGAAGCTGCTTACCAATCACTCCTCATCAAAAGACAAACCTGAGGTACTGTCTATCCCTATCAGTTTTAGAGTTAATCACATGCCATCATCTTCATTTAGCTACTTTTATGAATTTCCTCAATGGCTGGAAGTGATTCTCAATCCAGTAAATCAGTTTCCAATAGCAGAATCCCAAAATTCTGTAACTGAAGAACCAGAAGAAATCAACCTTACCCTGCTCCCTCAAATCACCAACTCTACGACTCCAGACTCAAGCCACATCGTAGAGTCCAACATTAAAATCGTAGAGTCACCTATCCCAGACATCCAAACCCAAGCCCCTCCAGCTAATATACCATCCTCCTCATCACATGACTTCTTCAGTCTTGATCTCGCTCTGTACAATTTGCAAGATCAATCCCAACCAAGAACCCCTCCAATGGACAATCCTCAAGCAAATAATACCTTCCCAAGCCTGCCCACCAAGGATGACATGAAAGAAACTTCTGAGCAGATGATCAAGTCTATCGAACCAAGTTTGGAATCTCACTCTGATCCCCTTAACATCCGGCTGAATCAAATGATAACAGCTGCAAACAATTTCCCTGACACTATGAATACTGAGCTTACAAAGAGGCTAAGGGAAATTATCAATGAGATCCACTTCCAGATAGCTGCCAAACAAAGAGAGGCTGTGCTTGAAATGGAAAAACACCAAGATCTTCAACATCAAATTATGCTGGAGAATATTCTCAACTTGAAAGCTTCTGTCTATGACTTCCAGAAATCTTATGCCAATTAGGAGAAGCATAATGATATGATTCTGACAGTCCTCCAAAATAAAGAAGTTAGAGCTGAAAAACAGATCAAGGAAAATAGAGAGGACATTGCTCAAACCCAAAGCCAACTGAATGAACTTGTTCAAGGAGTTAATCGGCTGTCTGCAGATATTTGAACCCTTGATGCTGACATAAAGGGGGAGAATAATAAAGGGAGAGGAGATCAAGGAGGTCAGGGAGGCCATGGAACTCAAGAAAGGGGAAGAAGTCAATTTCATGCTCAGACATCACGAAGCCCTCCTGCAAGACATCATCAGACTCAACGATCCGGTCGTGAGAGCAATTATATGACTATTCCTCACGAGTCGTCAAAAGCCAACTCCCAGCTCACAAGACGTGACTACAGTACGCATAAGAATGCCAACTGGAGATCCTGTATTCATGCGCAGACACGAGGAGAATCCAATTTTAAGCCCAAGCGAGCTGGAGGAGTTAGCAAGAAATGAAGAAGCTCAAAGGAAAAGAAGGGCTGAGGAGTATGTCAATCCACCTCCACAAAAGAGGCCAAAAAAACAGAGATAAGGTTAAACTTTAAATTCTTATTGATGTAATGCTGAATTGTAATATCTTCTGATCATCAATAAATTCATGCTTATTCTCTAGAAATTTCAGCTACTCACCGAAATACTAAGTCATGTTTAAATTTCTTGCAAATGCATCTAGTCACTAATAATCATGACAACAAATCTCCTTGGTTATGTCAACATCAAATAGGGAGATATTGTTGGGAGAATGCATAGTATGATTTGATGTTTAATGTACATGCTCATGATTATTTGTAAGGTCCTTAAATGAATATATGTACAATGACTTAGTGATAGATCAAAATTGTTAGGTTGATCTAAGCTCTTAACGTGTACCATTCTGTTAAAGAATGTATAGATAGAAAGATCAAAACTGTTAGGTTGATCTTGAGATGTAATAGATTAGTCTTGAAGAAATCATAGTGCATCAATCTGATCAACATTGCAGAAGTCAAGGCAGAAAACGTATAGCCTGAAGATCGTAGTGTGCCTGCCTTGAAGGGAACTCTTCGGACATCGTAGAGTCGTCCCAACGTTTTTCGAGCCAACTCCACGATCGTAGTGTGCTAAAGGAAACATGAAGTTTACAAGTCAACGATCGTAATGTACTCTCGGAAACGTAGAGTTAACAAAACGAGCAAGAGAAGATCGTAGTGCGCTCTCGGGAACGTAGAGTCGACAACAAGAGAAAGAAAAGATCGTAGTGTGCAATGATGTCAAGACGCTACGATCTGAATCGTAGAGCACCACGATCCAAATCGTAGAGCATCATCTGTTTAATGTCAAAAAATGTCAAGCCTCGTGATTTGGGATTTCAACATGCGAGGAATGGATCCGAGAAGATACAGTGCTCTTCAGTCCCAGAATATATGAAATATCCTTAGTATATAACAAAGAAGCATATTGGAGAAGCAAAGGATAGTACCATGGGTAAGTGGGACAAAACACCTTTTCAGGTGGTAGGTGAGAAAGCAGTCTGCAGTGTCAGTGGGCCAGAATGCTGAATTTAGAAGATGTGCAGAAATGTCTCCATCACAGTACAGAAAGTTCAGACGCATTTAATGCCACAACGGATGGATCCAACGGATAGTTTTCAACATCACATATATACAGATCAGATAGATGAGAGAGAACTAAGCAAGCAATCAAACATTCAACGTGAAGAATTATCTAAGGCTCAACTCTACGATCTGAGATATTGCAAAGCTTGCTCAGCTACTCAGTTCTTAACGAACCAGTGCTTATACAGCAACTGAGTAGCAATCATCAAGAACTCAATAACTATCAACCAACTGAAGAAGAATACCAAGTCTCTTTGGACTTGAAGAGTTCAGAGAAGTGAATAAAGAAAGCCAAGTCTCATCGGACTTGAAGAGTTCAAGAGTGAACTAGAGAAGTCTCTAGACTGCTGGTCTAGAAGGAATCTGTGTGATTCAGAAGATTGAAAAAGACATCCTTAGTGGATATCCTACTCGTTGAGTAGAAGAGTGGACTAGGAACCTTGAGTGCTCTAAACCACTTAAAAACAACTGTGTCGTTTACATTCATGCTATAACTGCTATAACTGCCTTACTCGATCATAACTCCATTGCTTGGTAAAGAAGATTAAAACAAATACTAATTCCTCAAAGTTTTAATCATTATCTAAGAACAAGTTAAAATGAAAAGATTTTCAAATATCTATTCAACCCCCCCCCCCCTTCTAGATAAGTTGTGCCTACTAGGAATTAACAGTACTCTTCTAGATTTACAAATAGGGTGTTGTACAGAAGGAATCTCTACTTGGACAGGTTCATCCATTTGATCTGTAGTGGTTTATGGTTCTTGAATTTCTTCAAGATCTATTTTCCTCCCATGACCCCTTCAAGGATAAACTCCTTTTCCAAGAAGGCAGCATATTTGGCAACAAACACCTTTTGTTCAGTAGGATTATAGAAATAATATCCTAAACTTTCTTTAGGATATCCCACAAAAGTACACTTATCAGATCTAGTCCCAAGCTTATCATTTTGAAACCTTTTCACATAAGCTGGACATCCCCAAATCTTAACATGCTTAAGACTAGGCTTCCTCCCTGTCCACATCTCATATGGAGTCTTAGGGACGGATTTCGAGAGAACCTTATTTAGTAGATATGTAGCCACTTCTAAGGCATATCCCCATAATGACACCGGAAGATCGGTAAAACTCATCATGGAATGAACCATGTCCAACAGTATTCGATTTCTCCTTTCGGACCTGACATTCAATTTGTGGCGTCCCTGGTGGAGTCCATTGTGAGATTATACCATTTTCTTTGAGACAATTGAGAAACTCACTGCTTAAGTTTTCACCACCTTGATCTGATCGAAGAATCTTAATACTTTTTCCCGTTTGTTTCTCTACTTCATTTATGAACTCTTTGAACTTTTCAAATGATTCAGATTTGTATTTCATTAAATACACATATTCAAATCTTGAGTGATCATCAGTGAATGTAATAAAATAAAAATACCCTCCTCGTGCATTCGTTGTCATAGGTCCACATACATCCGTGTGTACCAACGCTAACAACTCTGGAACTCTTTCTCCTTTTCAACTAAAAGGAGATTTAGTCATTTTTCCCATGAGACAAGATTCACAAGTTGGATATGATTCATAATCCGATAGCTCTAGGAGCCCATCTTTATACAACTTGGATAATCTTGTTTCATTAATATGACCAAGTCTACAGTGCCACATATAGGTATAATTAACATTATCTCTTTTTTTTTCTTAGTTTATTCAATTTGAAGTATATTTTCATGCAAGTCAAGAATGTAAAGTCCATTTTGTAAATTACCAACACCATATAAAACATTATTCTTATAAATAGAACAATTATTGTTCTTTATTATAACATCAAAACCATCCATATCCAATACAGATATTGAAATAATGTTTCTAATAAGTGAATGAACAAAATAACAATTATTTAAACTAATGGATTTGCCCGTAGGTAGTGCTAAACAATAAGTCCCTACAGCTAATGCAGCAACCTTTGCTCCATTTCCCACTCGTAGGAAGACCTCATCCTTTCTCAGCTTTCTACTTCTGACCAGTCTCTGCATATTATTACATATGTGAGAACCACATCCGGTATCCAATACCCAAGTAGAAGATTGACTTTTAGAAAAATTAATTTCAATCATAAACAAACCTTGATTAAGATTCGAAGCTTCTCCAAGCTTCTTCTATTTTTGTTCCGCAAGATAATCCTTGCAGTTCCTCTTCCAGTGACCCGGCTTGTTGCAGTGGAAGCAAATTCCTTTGCTAGTTGGATTATGTTTCTTTTAATCCTTCACTTTCGCATTTCCCTTAGCCTTATTGAATTTCTTCTTTTCAGAAGATACCTTGGGCCTCTTCCTTTTCTTGGAAGAATCATCCACCAGTAAAACATGGTTCTTCTTGGATGGGAAGTGACCTTCAGCAATTTTCAACATGTTAAGTAACTTAGGCAAGCTGACGTCCAACTTATTCATATAAAAATTCACAACAAATTGTGAGAAGGTGTCCGGGAGTGACTGCAAGACTAAATCTTGACTCAACTCCCCATCCATGACGAACCCAAGCTATCCAAGACGTTTAATCAGATTGATCATCTTTAAGATATGAGTCTCAACGGTAATGCCCTCGGTCATCCGAGATCGGAAGAGCTCCTTAGATATTTCATATCTAGCAGTCCTACTTTGCTCACCATACAACTCTCAAATGTGCAGCAGCATAGTAGGAGCATTCATGTTTTCATGCTGACGTTGAAGCTCGTTACAGATGGATGCGAGCATGATGCATTGAGCCACTGATGCATCATCTTGTCACTGTTTAAAAGTAGCAATCTCTTCCTCAAAGTCATTTACGCAACTTTTTGCGTGTCGGCAGCGAATTTAGGACATAAGAAATCTTTTCAAGAAAGTGAGAACAATTCTCAGATTCCTTAACCAAATCCAAGTAAATTGGGTCCGGTCGGGTTGTTAAGCATCAAGTATGCTACGCAGATGAAATTAGTGAATGTGACATTTTCAAAATTACGCATGTAAAAGACAATATTTTAGCAAACATTCATTTAATTAATTACCAAAATAAATTAGGTCTTATTTTATATTGTTATCTCCCACTATTTTGTTCAAACTATATTACCCTCATGAATATAGTTCGGCAATATCTAATTAAAGATTTGTTAGTGAGAATAAGGATCCCATTTCAAATGTATATAGCCTTTTGTGTACACAACAAACTACATATAAATAAATAGGTAGACAACTCTTGTCAATTATATCATCATATAACTTCTTATATTTTGCCTCTTAAATCATAATGGTCAAGTGTGTGCACATCCGAACTAAAATGATTTAAGTTAAGTCATACCCAACATTTCCATATAAGTGAAGAGAAAACTACAGCCCTTGTGTGTGCACAACAAAGCGGTAATGTTCAACTCCTTATAAACATCAAATGTAATAAAAACAACATCTCAAATATTTAATACTTGCCTTGTGTGTGCACAACAAACTCATATTAAATATTCAGTGCTCTATTGTTTTTATCATGCTAGAAGGCGACGTTCGATATTCCAAATATCTTTGAACGTTACAACTTAATATAATTTCATTGAGGGGTTTGTTATTATTACTCTTATCTTATTTAGCGCGCATGCAAATATATATATAAAATACGCGTCATATTATTAAACATGCGAAGCATGTTTGCATAATATATAATATACATAATATCAGCATGCACATATAGAATAATATATTCTACCCGAATTGATTATGGACTTTTATTCTAGTTTGGTTTACTAGAGCCACCAAGTGAACCAAAAGGTCAAACCCTAGGGTGCAAGAATAAACATTTAAATATAACTATTACATTTAAACTCGGGCTCCATTACAAACGGGTCTTCGAGCGCTCCTTTCTCCTTGATCTCCGGTTCTTCAACAAAAATTCTAACTAATCCTATTTCAGTAAACTATTTAATTGAAATAGAAACCTTGATCAGCAGTCAAAGGGAAGTACATAGGAGAGAGATAGAATTTACATCAAGAAGAAAACCAGAAAAGAAGAGGTACGCAGACCTCATTTAATAAAACTCATTCATTCAAACATCCAACTAAAATAAATCCAATCACATTGATCAATAGTCCATAATCAATCTCGTTTATTATCATACATATCATCATATGTATCAATAAATATAATCATTCCATATATATATAAGTATCATTTAATTGGCAATTTTAACTTGCATGAAATCCAATTTCAAGATTAAAATAAACAACTTATTTTAATTATAAAATTATTAAAATTATATTATATATATATATAATATCCGTGCGCGTGAATACAAACCGTTCACCCTTGGGTGATAGTGAACTGTAATCACGGTTTTTAAGAACAATAGAAATTATCACGGTTATTATAAATATATATATAAAATCTACTCCCTTTTCATGTTCCAGGATCATGTTTAGAACTATATATAATATTTAACTTATCATAGATATAATACTAGTAAACATCCGATCCACTTGCACGGATGCATTAATAAATGAGAACTAACATGATTCGCCTGTAATATATATATATATATATATATATATATATATATATATATATATATATATATATATACCGAATTAAACATACATACATTAGAAGCTTCGGTTAACGAGAACCAACAGAGCCACGGATGCATTAAAAAAGAAAACATTTTTCGAAAACTTTTCTTCGGCAATTTTTTTTCTTCATAAAATGATAATTTTATACAATAAATTATTCAAAATATATACCCATACATATACGGAATCAAAATAATTAATAATTCGCATAAAGTTTGGCTCATGATACCACTGTAAGATTTTGTAAAAATCAAAGTAGCAATCAAATTGCAAAAATAGTGAAAGCATAATAAAATCAGATTTTAAAATTTTTCACAAACCAATTACCCGGATCATCCTTTATGCATATTATTAATTAAAACGAAGAACAAGAAATTATGGAATCATACCCTTGTAGATACGAAGCTTTCCACAGTGCACGAAGTTCACCTCCTACTTCTCATGATCTCCTTGAATCTCCGGTAGATTCCTTCCTTTGATCAATGTAAGCCACCTAAGTGTATGGCCTCTAGAGGTGATCCACCAAGGAAGAATAATTTTCAAGAAGAAGGGTGAATTGGCTCAAACCCTAGTTTTTCCTATCTCTATAGAAAAAGGGGACGTACTCTCCAACAATTAGAATTATGTATATTTAGATATCTGATATAAGACTCCTCTTATAAAGATATCAGGTAACCCTATTTTAATTAAAATAAGGTATTATTTATTTAATTAAACTCTTTTAATTAAATGGGCTCTCTAATCTTATTAGGAATAATTAATTAAACTCCTTTAACTAATTTTTCTTCCTAATCCTATTAGGAATAAATGAGAGTACTTATATTAAATTAATTCCTAAACTCTTTTAGAAATTAAAATAATAATAATTGTAATAATATTAATAAGACTCCTCTTATTAATTTATATTTAATATTTTTAAAATATTAAATAATAAATATTATACTATTTAATTTATTCTATCACCATAGATTAAATTAAATATACTTAACTATATTATTATTACGATTATGCCATTAACTTCTTATATATTTTTTTTCCTTTTATGGTGTGACCCTTTAGGTTTTCCATATTAAACCGGTTGTGAATAAATCAATTAGAACAATTCTAATCTTATTTAAATAAATAAATTAAACGATTAATTTATTTAAATAAATAATATTCATTCTATAATAGGGATAAACCTTCCTAGCGATCAACGACTTTCCAGATAATATAGATTTCAACATTAATCATAAAAGAACCTTAGAGTTAATAGTTACCGCACAATTCAATCCTTCCACCATACAATGTCCCAATTAAATATAAGACATGAAATTACTGTCAAGTCTTATTTTGTTTAATTATATGTATTTCGATTCCTAAATGCACAACTCCTAATGAATGCACATTAGAAACTACTTTCTAATTTCATTCCACCTTGGCCAAGGATTCACGGGTTGTCATTTATCGAATCACATAGGACATTTCTTTTCTTTTACTAGAAGTGGTAGATTCTTTATTGATCATTCACTATCTTCATATATAACTTATTATACCCAAGCATACCCTTTGATATACTCTAAGAGTATTAAGGAATAAGTCAAAGTGTAATTCATTATATATAAGATACTATGATGATCTCAAGTCTAAGGATCATTTGTACTACTATCACTACAGGAATTCATATTGACAAGCAAGTAAAACTCCATTAGGTATTCCTTAGCGAGTCACGTTCAGTGAACTTATTCTCTAATAAGCACCTATATACTTGCTTTAGTGTCTTCACACAAACGATCATGAGATCAATCATCCTCATCCAATGAGTAAGCAACGTACGTACCAATCTATCCGGATTCACTAATCCCCTTTTTAGTAATCCATTGATTGGGAACATTTTTGTTTTAAGCTATCTAAGAATTTAGATCTCATTAGCATGATCTCATCATGATTCTAAAAGCATTGCTTAAAACTATGGGTTTATCACATATTATTAAAACAGCACCATGTAGATAATAAATGTCTTTAATAAATAATTATTTTATTAATAAACAAATAAGATTGATTACAACGTATATGCTTTATCATCATACATGATTAGCTTGTATGCATACTACTTTCATCATATCCCTAAGCTTTGATACCAACTGTGATGCCCTCAAAATAGGTATACATCACCCATCTTGAGTCACCAAATACATGGTACATAATTTAAATACAAACTGCTTTTATACAGTACGACAAAACGTAGCTGAGAGTTTTAACACGGATAATGTCTCATAGAGAGTATCCAAACTCAAATAAAGTCCTCATTATGATTATTATCACACTATTTCACTGAATAGTGAGGACTACTAATGCAAACATCTGGACCGTCACTCCGTTCTCCAACTAGTCCCAGGTATATTCTCATTTCCTGAAGGGAACAATGAAACAAATGGTGAGCTCAACTAGCCCAGTAAAAAATATTATGACTAAGATAATGCAGAATAAATTATCGTTAGCCTTCAACAGTGTTAAACTGATAAAATATAATAAACATCAAGTTTAACTGCAGCGGAACAAGCAATCCATTAGAAGAGTCAAGTAGAGCATGATATCTACTATCTTCTATGATTTAGAAATTTTATCATCAATTTTATCGCTGAGACTCAGCTAAAAAAATAAACCACATCATCGAATCATCCCTGCACTATGGGCCAAGGATATTCATGTAATCATCAATGGTCATAATTATACCAAATAATCCCTAGTCATAATCATACCAACAACTGTCCATCAATGCACTACAGGCCAATGAGGATTTTTACCACATCATTTGTAACATTATAGTCATGATTATACCGAATAATCCCTGGTCATAATCATACCAATCAATAGTACATCTATGATGCCCCCAAATCCGGGTTACCTGACCCCCGAGTTTGGTGCTCACGATCCAACATATAAATAACATCTAACTACCCATTCATTTATGAATATAAACATACATCTCATTAACTTATATTGTTAATACATTACCCCAAGTTCTCTAACCTTAACATTACAAACATACCCTTAGATATACAAAAGGGTTTACAAATACAACATAATAATAATGTTATCCATAGCTATTACTGACGCCCCCAAAATAGGTATACATCACCCATCTTGAGTCGCCAAATACATGGTACAAAATTCAAATACAACTTAATTATACAACAGTCGTGTAAAATATGACAAAACATAATCTTAGAGTTTTAATAAGAATATTGTCATCTAGACAATATCCACACTCAATGGAGTCCTCATTACATTTATTGTCACACTATTTAACAGAATAGTGAGGACTACTAATGCTATCATCTGGACCGTCACTCCGTTCCCCGACTAGTCCCAGTTACGTTCTTATTTTTTGAAGAGAACAATGAAAGAAAGGGTGAGCTCAACTAGCCCAGTAAGAAATATTATGACTAAAATAATGCAGAATAAATTATCATTAGCCTTCAATAGTGTTAAACTGATAAAATATAATAAATATCAAGTTTAACTGCAGCGGAACAAGAAATCCATTAGAAGAGTCACGTAGAGAATAAAATATGCTATCTTCTACGAATTAAAAGGTTTTTTCATCACTTTTATCGCCGAGACTCAGCTTAATAAATAAACCACATCATCCCTGCACTACAGCCAAGTATATTCATTAGTATCACGACCACAAATTATCCATGCACTACAAGCCAAGGATATTCGTGTATTCATCAATGGTCATGCTCATGCCAACAACTGTCCATCAATGCACTATAGCCAATGAGGACTTTTACCACAATATTTGTAACATTACTATTCATGATTATACTTGAATAATCCTCGGTCATAATCATACCAAGTCCATCTATGCTTTTCTGACACGCCACGATGACTTTCAATATAATATAAACATGAGGATGATGACAATGATATAAGAATTCAATAAAACAAGTTCAAGAATTAATTTATCTAGGAACCAATAATGTCCAAATTATCAACATGATACTTCTTTGTGGAGTAAAATTCAATAATGCTCAGAAGAATATTTCCATGAAAAGATACTAGATGAAGTGCAAATATCAAAGATATTTTCTAATTTCATGGAGTATAAAAGCCAAAAGTTTAACCAACTGAGTATAATAACGAATGGAATAACAATAGAATTCACCAAGCATACGATAGACTGCACAGACAGGTTATTCCAACAGAATAATAAATAATGGAACCAGGTCATACGTAAAGCACAGATAGGTTATTCCAACAGAATGATAAAGAATGGAATAATAGAAGAATTTCAGAAAGTATAGGGTAGTCCGCGTATACAGGTTATTCCAACAGAATAATAAAGAATGGAATAATAAAAGTTCTCTTCATGAATACAAAAGAAATAATACCCCTTACCTTAGAAAATCTGGATACTGGAATAGTGAGGTAGCAAACTTCTCTTCTTCTTTCTCTCTATAATTTCTCTCTATAATAATTGCTCTAAAGCTTTTGTGAATTGGTGAGAAATGAAGGAAGAATGAGCTTCTATTTATAGGAAAATATAGTTTCGATAATTGCACGTTTTGGGGCTCGAAATATTACAGTATAATACCTTCTTTTTTTTACATTTTTAATTTAGTCCTACAAGTATTATCAAACTTGCACCACCTCCCCTAATAGTAAATAATGTGAATTAATAGTTCATTCATGTGACTCAATAGTATAATCATGTGAAAAAACTAATTACAGTATAGTACATTCAACTATATCTCTATTTTTAATTTAGTCATGCAAGTATTATCAATCTTACACCACCGCCCCTAATAGTACATGAATGTGAATCAATAGTACACACATGTGAACAAATAATTATAAGCATGTGAAATAATAGCAATTAATTGCTCATTTATCCGATTAATTACCCGATTGGTCAATATAACCCCCAGGCATTAATTATTATCGAAATAAATGCCGATTTCCACTAACACTAATAATCCCAACACAATGGAACTATCAATTTCATCTTTAATCAACACAACTTATTCATCATTAATATTATAACTCACAATATTTAACAACAGGTCGTTCCTAGGAAAGAGGGGCTTTCCGATATGGATTTCTCCTTATTGGCGCGCAATTAGGTGACCAAACCTCTCCTTGATAGAACTTCTAGACATTGTCAATATTGCAAATAATAATATGAATAACTTTGTCGTCTCAATTATTGATTTAATAATAATAAATATTATGCAGATGATATTGTGACAATAATTGAATCAATAATATGAGAGATATGGTGCAGCAATTACTGTAGCAATAATTAAGTATAACTTAGTGACTTCTCACGTTAGCATCAATAATAAATACCGTGTGCTACTATGCAACCACGCCAGATTCATCGCTTTTTTTACTACCGGTAGTTCAACACTTTTAATTGTAACACTTTTCGTAGTTATTTTTATAAAAGATAATTACATCATTTTCTAACTACGATAATACTTACATTGTAGGGTCTACTAATGATTGTGCCGTCGTACGAATATTCCCTGTTAAAACGAATATTCCCCGACCAATCGAATATTATATAACCACTTGCTTACTTTGCAAAATTTATAAATATTACCCACAACTATAACATTATATCAAATCCATACCATAATATTCAAAAATATATTTCGAGAAAATTATTCTTTATTCATAAAAGTTGGGGTCTTACAACCTCCCCTTCTTATGAAATTTCTTCCGCGAAATTAGGGTGCATACCTGGTATGTCGAAGAGGTGAGGATACCTTAGCTTCATTTCAGATTCTAACTCCCAGGTCATTTCCTCAACATCGTGGTTTCTCCACAAAACTTTGACTTGAGGTATAACCTTAGAGCGTAGAATATGATCCTTCTTATCCAAAATTTTAACAGGTACCTCTTCATACGTTAAATCTTCCGCTATCTCGTCCGGTTCTAATTCAATAATGTGGTTCGGGTCTTTCACATATTTACGTCACATAGATATGTGAAAAACGTTATGAACACGAGACATACTTGGCGGTAAGGCGAGTCTATAGGCCACATTTCCTACTTGATCGAGGATTAAAAATGGGCCAATGAATCGAGGATTGAGCTTTCCTCTCTTTCCAAATCTCGTAACTCCTTTCCATGGAGCAACACGTAACAACACATAATCTGCAATATTGAATTCCACGTCCTTTCGATGAAGATCAGCATAACTCTTTTGTCGATCTTGTGAGGTTTTTATACGTTGTCGGATCGTTTGAATCTTTTTCGTAGTTATACGTACCAACTCTGGTCCCAACAACATTGCTTCTTCCACCTCATCCCAGCATACTGGAGAACGACACTTTCTTCCGTACAACGCCTCAAATGGAGCCATGCCAATACTTGCTTGATAACTGTTGTTGTAGGAAAACTCCACCAATGGTAAGAACTTGTTCCAACTTCCTTTGAAGTCAAGGACACAGATGTTGGGTAATTTCTAGTTACGCACAACACGCAAGTATACGTGGTCAACAAGTAATAAAGAGTAAGTAAAGTATCGTTCCCACGAAGAATTAATTAATAAAGTTCACCAAGCATTAGCTCATAACCATTTCAGTCTTATTTAAACGATTGCTTTGAGTTTTTGTATTTAAACTATGAAATTAAATAGTACTAACTACCCCTAGAATGAGACCAGATAATAAAGACATGAGATTATAATTTCCCCTATTGCATCATTTAAATCAACACACTTCTAGTTAAACAAAATTAATTATAACGGATTGTTAGTCGAGAACACAAAAGTGAAATATAGCCATCTCTCGATGTACTATACTCATATCACATATAATCCACAATTGATAGAATACACATGAACACCCACATTATCTAAACCACTATATGTCTATGTAATTTAAAAATAATTAGGGTTTGAACCCAAGTCCTCAATTGACTACGAGTGGTGCTTCGGTATATGTTTATCCTAAGCACAAATCATATATTCCATCACCATGTAGAACATACAAACACAAGCTATCAAGATCAAATCTAAACCCATACTTCGTCTTTCAAGTTTATTTGGGTTATCACAGTAATTGATGACCAATCAACTAAGCAAATAAGCGTGAATCTTAATAGACAATCTCATAACAATTAATAAGACTAACAATGATGTATGTCAAAATAAACTAGGCAATGGATTCCATTGCAATCCCAAAATAGAGTTTAACTCATAGTTGAATTAGAATCCATGATCCACAATTGAATATACATTGAAAGATACAATAGAAGTAAAGAGAGTTAGGGATCAAGAATAGAAAATCTGAGTTTCTTCTCTTGTTTCACTTCTGAACCTTCAAGGATCTTCAATTGCTTCAATCCCCAAATCTTAGTTATTCTAGGGTTCTAATCTAATCTAAAAAGAAAGAGAAGAAAAGAAATAATGATAGTTGTTTTAGCCCCCAAGGGGTGGAATCTCTTTATATGATGAAAATATGTCTAATATATAAGCCCTAATTGAATCCCTCTCTTCGTTACGCTTCAATTGCACTGTTTAATGAAAAGTCATCTTTGGTCAACACCCGAAGTCGCGCGGCCGTGCAAGAATTGCCTAAGTTGGGCGCGGCCGCGTAAAAGTTGAAAATCGCGCTTTTTGCTATTGTAAGTCGCGCGGCCACGCGCAAGTTCGCGCGCCCGCGCGCGGGTGATTTTCTACTGCAGTGTGCTCTGGTAAAATGGCCATAACGTTTGATCCGGGAAGAGTTACGGGGCCTGCTACCTATCAAATCGAAGATATCGACGAGCTCTACAACTATTATTCTTTGAGCACTGAGAAATAATTCACGGATGAAGGCTGAAATTGAGTTGGAAGGGACTGCTATGAAAATGGCTAACCAAAACAGCGAAGTTTGACGTCCGTTGGTACAACGATCATAACTCTTGCATCCGAACTCTGATTAGAGCGATTCAAGATGTTCCGGAAAGCTACGAAGACGCTCTACATTGTAGTCCAAGTTCCAAGCTAAGAACATGAAGTAACATGAAAGCCCAAATGATGTCCGGATTGCCTTTTCTTTGCATTTTCTTTGCTTTTCCTTACCAATAATCGCTCACACCGCTCCCAAACGTATAACCTACAAAATGAACACAGAATGCATGAAAAGTAACTAAGACACATGAATATAAGCAACTAATTCAAGTAAAAGATACCGGATAAGTGTATAAAAAATTAACTTATCAACAGTCTTAATAAATCTTCAAGAGTTTGAATAGTCCTCTCCGACTGCCCGTCCGTCTGAGGATGATATGCCGAGCTAAATCTTAAATCCGTGCCCATAGCTTTTTGCAAGCAAACCCAAAATCTTGAAGTGAATCTTGGGTCTCGATCAGAAACTATGGATACCGGCATACCATGCAGTCTTACAATCTCGTTTATGTATATACGAGCAAGACGTTCAAGTGTATAAGTTTCTCGTATAGGTAGAAAATGAGTAGACTTGGTCAATCTATTAACAATGACCCAAATTGCATATATGCCTTGAGAAACCTTGGGAAGACCAGTAACGAAATCTATGGTAATGTTCTCCAACTTCTTCTGGAATTTCAAGTGGTTGCAATGGACCTTTTGGTACTTGATGCTCTGTCTTGACTCGTTGACAAGTTAAACACCTTGAGATAAACTCCGCTATCTCTCTCTTAATATTGCTCCACCAAAATGTATGTTGAAGATCACGATACATTTTGGTACTCCCAGGATGGATTGCAAACAGTGTGTTGTGCGCCTCCATCATGATTTTATACTTTAAATTAGGGTTGTTAAGAACACAAAGTCTGGAGTTGACTCAAGTATTCCTTCTTCATCGATTCTTGCTTCCTAAGATAAAGATCGTTGCCTCTTTTTTTTACTAACAAAAGAGCTCTAACTCATGCAAGCATACATGTGTCAACAAGTAATACAGTGCAAGTAAAGTATCGATCCCACAGAGAAAGTTGTTTAACTTAAACTACTATTCATTAATTAAATCACTATATTTATATGCTCACACTATTGATTAAACATGGTTTGTTCTTGAACTACAAATAACAACTAAAACAATAATAATGATAGAATAAATGATATTGGAACTAATGGGATTCTAACTTCATTTAATACTTCATTCAATCGCCACTATCATGCATAACTTGCTCACATATCATAGGAAAGTAGCCAAGAGCACTAAAAGAGTATTAGCCATTTTTTAATGCACTAAGATCTACTTACACATCATCCACAGATGATAGACTCTATGTAATCATCAATATAATCAACATCACTATATGTCTATGTGAAATTGTAATTATATTGATTTTAAGTTCGAGCCCTTATTCTAACTTATACTATGTGAAACAAAGATATGTCTATCCGTTCACGAAATACATAAGCCATATAACACAGCCCTATATACGTATACTATCATGATTACAGTCCATATTTGCATGTTCATTGTCAATTCCACACAAATACTGAAACGAATGGTGATCAAGCATTCATACATGCAAAACAATCATGATAGACATCCCATATGATATGAAAAACAATCTAACATTTAAACATGCAATCAAACTACATATTAAAATCCGTTAGAATCCCATAATGGAGTTTAGTTCATGACTGAACCAAAAGCCATTATGGGATCAAATCTAAACATGATCAATAAACGATAATTGAAAGATGAAAGATGAAACTACCAAACCCAATTGCGGAATACGAATCAAAATTCAAATCCTCATACGATTCCAGCAAAATTAATAATAATAATCCCACTCTGGTAGAAAATCCCAAGAAGGAACAGAAAGATAGAGTTGTAGCCTCCTTCTACGTTGGACTTTCTCCCCGAGAGTAAAACCCTAATTACGATGTAAAGATACGTGAAAAACTAATAAAATGTCAAGTGATACCCCTGACACCAGTCATGAATTATTTTAAATCAATTACAACCTTTAAAATTTGGAAATAAAATAAAACTAAATCAAGAACTTTTCAGTTCCTCATACGGCATGCCAAGGCCTCCTCCAAATGATATTCTCGTGGCCGCGAGACTTGTAGTAGGTTTGTATGTTTGGCCGTTCTCGCGTGCGGGCGCGCGATCCCTAGGCTTGTCTTTCTCGCGGTCGCGCAACTTGCAGTAGGTTGTCCTGGTTTGGCTGGGATCTTGCGCGGGTGCGCTTCCAACTAACTTTTGTTGTGCCAGCCATGCAGCATGCGATTCGTCTTGATTACGCTTCCTTAGCTTGGCTCTGCAATGTTGCTGCTGCTACTGACATGTCCTATGTATATCCATGCTTGTCTATCCATGCTCCACTCAATCCCATGCGCATCCTATCTTTTGCCTCGCATTACGCTTTCACTAGCCTCGTGCCCGATATCACCACCAAATTAGGCCAATTCCTTCACTTATTCACCAAAAGTAGTTTTAAGTATGCGAAATGAAATTTAACATAAAATTCAGCTAAAATAGACTAAAATGTACTTGAGATGGGCATAGTTCGCGTGAATTGGTACTCCATAATTAGGTGTAAATCCTACTTATCAAATACCCCCAAACTTGAACCATTGCTTGCCCTCAAACAAGGCATACTAATGGACAATAAAAATGCAACTATATTATTATGGAACTAATTCTCATATTGTCCCAACCATCATAAAAATTCAGTCTAATTTGCCTTAGCGAAGTTTTTCTAGATTCGAGAATTCACATTCAAAGCACACTGCATGCATAATGTCATATAGTCATATAATTCAAACATGTTGTACAGATGCTGTGTGTGTGTGTGTTGTGTTCGCCAAATACTTGATTTCGGTGTAGAGTGCACAAGCTATCTTGCTTAAACCAAAAAAATTATAGCTTAAATCAAGACTTATGTATATATATGCGACTCGGACTATTTCAACATCTTAAACTAAACTAAGGTTCAACAATGGGCTTAACTACTTTATTCTACTCATGAGGGTGAATTTCGCACTTTCTCGCGGTGTTTATTGCTATTTTTCTTTTCTTTCTTTTTCTTCATGACTGTGCAATGTCTTACTCCATTAGGCAAACTGCTACCCCTTAGCGAGCTTTCGACCAACGACTCCCAGACCATGAAAGACCTTAGGGCGCTAGGTGTAGAGACAATCCCCTCAAGCGTATTTCTACTCAAGTAGCAGTATTCCAAAATAAGACTTAGCCATGTTATTTCTACTTTTCTTTCTTTTTCTTTTTTTTATACACAGATACCCATGTTTTTCCAAAGTTTAAAAATCAATGTTTTATACCGTCCAAAAGTCGCTTTTCAAATATTTCTCTTTTTAAGACTACGTTTTTCTATCGCGCAAGGCACAACGTACTTCTTATACCTACAAGTGCTTGTGAACACATATGTGCAAACCGAAAGCATTTGAATAGCATTATGAATTTCATTGTATACAACATTACATCTCAGCTCATGTTATCCAAAATATTCAGAAATCATTTAAAAACTTCACTTTTATCATTGCCTAGACAAAAAAAATTTTTAAATGGTAAGAACTGTGAGGTATGCAATTATAAACATGCAACTATATGCTAAAATATAATCTAAACATGCACATAAAAATTAAACTAATTATACAAAAATATATGCAAAACTAAATTAAACTAATCATGCAAAACTAAAAATACTAACTACTACCCAATACCCCCAAACTTAAAGTATTCAATGTCCCAATTAAATGAAGGTAAAGGTTACGAAAACTCCCCTAATTATCGGTGGTGCCACCCTCCTCGGGTGGTGAATCCGGTGGTGGATATGGTGCTGCAGTTCCAAACTGAGGCCATTCTTGTGTTGTTCCTTGTTGCGCAAATGCTTCGGCTAAAGCCCTTGTGAGTCTCATCGCAAATGTGCCCAAATTGTCATACATGGCATCGACCTTGCGCTCCAACCTTCAGAGCTGGTGATCACCATTGGTGGCACGTGCGTGCGTAGACGGACCCGCCTCGTCTGTTTGCGGGGGTTGTTGTGGTGGCTCTAGAAAAATAGGCTGATGGATGAATCCTAGTCCGCGTAGGTGCGGTACACCACCTGCCCAGTCTTTGAACTTTTCGATCGTGGTATGAGTAATGTCCTGGCTTGGGTATTGCATCTGCTCATTGCCCAGTTGCATCCCTAATTAGCACAAAGCATGGCTACCAAGGATGCATGTGGAATGCTCTCAATCGTTACTCCCCGTAAATAGTACATCATATTCTCGTGAATGAGATTACCAATGTCGATGTACTTTCCGGTGATTATGCCCCACAGAAGACGTGCCCTCTCCGCTGATATTTCGTGCTGATGGGCGGTAGGCATGAGCTTGGCACATATGAACAAGTTCCATGCTTTTGCATAGAAATTTAAGGTCAGAATTCGGAATAATCATACCGTGTTGTGCCAACTTTATACGTCCCATTTCGCATTTTAACACACATAACTCTACAATGATCGACTCCATGTCGGTCTCCAAATGAGCGCCTACCCAATTAAGCAATTTCATCAAGGTGCATCCGTAATTTTGAAAATTAATCGGATGGCACGGGGATTGTAATCTATCTCGATACCATGAACCAGAGATGTCCCGCTCATAGTGACCTTTGCATTGGCATAGAATTCACGGACTATGCTCATAGGAACAGGTATTGGAGTAGCCGTCAGTCCACCCCAGCCTCTCTCTCGAATCATGGCGCACAACTGGCCATCCTGCCCCTCCGGCTTGAATCTTCGCTCCTTGACGAATGTCTTCGCCACAATGCGGTAGTATTCTTGTTAAGCTTCCAAATTAAGGAATTTGGTGTGATCCACAATGTCAGCCTCTTGACTGCCCAAAGAGGAAGAAGAAGATGACATAATAGATCTTGCTCGCTTAGGCCCCATTTGTGATTTGATAGAGGTTGCACAAATTATATGACGGAGAATGAAGAAAAGCTTGAAGAATTTCTACCCTCAATACTCGTTTCTTCAATCCAACTTGGAACCCTAGCTTTATAATGCACTTTGGAGAAGTTGAGGAGATATGGACTTTGGATGAGGAGAGAGTCGTGGCTAATTGATGGAGAGATGTACGACACAACTTGTAACTGATGAAGAGATAGCGACGTGAGTTATGGAGAGTGAGAGAATTTCGCTTCTGTTACTATTCCAAATAAGAGTCCAAATGGTCCACAACTCTATTTTTAAACTATTCAAAGACCGCCTTAACCTGATTAATTTGCAAGCCGCCGCTGCGTTTTTACTAAGTGGTAGCCATGGTATGCAGACTCATGAGAATGCTTTTGTGGTTTTCTTTTTTTGACGCGCGGGCGCATGAGTTTTTGTTGCATGGGTCGCGTGGGCGCGAGACTTGCAGAATGACTTGTTGTCTACTTTGGCATGACGCGCGGGCGCGCGATTTTTGTGCTAACTATGCCACGCGGTCGCGCGATGTTGATATCTGCAATACTAAACTTCAGTTCCTGCTTGCCAATGGTGCCGTCCAATGATGGTTCCTGCATAGATATTAATGTATCGTGTTAAGGCATGATGTAGTGGTCTCATAACACTAACATTTTGCAAATATTCGCACAGCAATTCTTGTTACACTCTTAAGCATGAACATCAAGTATCCAATTAAAAAGGAGTTCGATATAACTACTGAAATAACTCAAAATGAAATACTGAAAACAAATCAATGGAGAGAATAATAATAATGGGTTGCCTCCCATCCAGCGCTAAGTTATAGTCAATTAGCTTGACTGTTTCTGAGCTTCATGTTACCGATGGAATTTCGGTGCTTTCCTTCGTGTCCTCTGCACCCTAAAATTTCATGATCTCATCTTTTGTCAATGGCTCTTCCTTCAAATTTGAATTTTCACCCGTTGCACATATCAATGTTCCATAATCCCTCTATTTCTGTACTTCATCCTGTAGGCACCAATCCACCACGTCAACTAGGAAGCACTCTTCTTCATCCGTTGGTAAACTGATTGCTTTAAAGACATTAAAAGTGATCTCTTAATCCTGGACGCGCATAATGAGTTCACCTTTCTGCACATCTATTAACGTTCTGCATGTGGCTAAGAATGGTCTCCCCAGTATTATTGGTATGCTTTTGTCGTCCTCGTAGTCCAGAATGATGAAGTCAGCTGGAAAAATAAACTTGTCTACCTTAACCAACACATCTTCAACAAGTCCCCGTGGATATGTGATGGATCTCGTCTGCTAATCGCAATGCAAGGTGTTTGTCGGCTTTGGATCCGCATCCCAACCCCAATCGTTAAATATCGACAAGGGCATCAAATTTATGCTTGCCCCAAGATCACATAAACACTTACTGAAGTTCATCTTTCCAATTGTGCATGGAATTGTGAAACTGCCAGGATCTTTCAGCTTTGGAGGTAATTTCTGCTGAAGCACTGCACTGCATTCTTCTGTCAAGGCTATGGTCTCAAACTCATCTAATCTCCTATTCCTTGACAATATACCCTTCATAAATTTTGCGTAGCTTAGCATTTGTTCCAATACCTCGGCGAATGGTATGTTGATCTACAGCTTTTTGAATACCTCCAAGAATTTGCTGAACTGTTTATCTTCCCTTTTCTTCTTTAATCTCTACTGATACGGAACTTGAATGTGCATTGGTGGTACTGGACTCTTAACCATCTCCTCTGAACCTTCTTTGTCTTTCTCTTCCTGCTGATCCTCAGATTTCTCCAAATTTTCACCGCCATCGGTGGTTGGTTCATACGCCTCATGTCATACGCCTTCCTCGATGCATTCTCGCAAGGTCAGCGACTTGCGATGAATCGATGATCTTTCCCAAATCTCAATGTGATTGCTTGACACTGTTCCTTCCCTTTTCTTCTTGGATTTGTCTCCGTATTACTTGGCAATGAACCCTGGGGCCTGTTAGTAAGCATGTTCGCCATCTGCCCCATCTGAGTTTCCAGATTCTTTATAGCCACTGCTTGGCTCTTGATCATAACTTCTGTGTTTGCCATGTATTTCATCATCATCTCCTCCACTTCTGATTTCTTTTCGTGCTGAGGTGCAGCTGGAGTGTGATGTTCCTGTTGTTGTTAAGAAAATCCTGGTGGAAAGGGTGGTCTAGGATTAAACTGCGGCTGCGCCTGAAATTGATTATTTGGTTGAAACTGAGTCTGCTGATTCCCTTGATTATTTGTCCAACTAAAGTTTGGATGATTTCTGTTGTTGGGGTGGTATGTGTTCTGAAATTAACCTTGGTCTTTTCTATAGTTGCTCATATACTGCACTAATTCTGAGCTGATAACACATTGATCCGTTGAGTGTGACCCCGCACAAATCTCACATACGAAGGCAACCGTCTTTACTTTTCCTTCTGCCAAAATATCTATCTTCTTTTTCACGGCTGCCATCTGTGCTGACAACTGAGTAATAGCATCAACCTCCAATACACCTGCAACTTTGGTTTGTGGCATTCGGGATGTAGGATTCTGAAAATCATTCGATGACGTTGTCTCAATAAGATCATAGGCTTCCTCATAGTTCTTTGCCTATAATGCCCCTCCTGCAGCTGCATCTACAATCGGTCTCGACTGCCATCCCAATCCATTGTAAAATGTGTTGATTACCATCTAATCTGGCATACCGTGATGTGGGCACTTTCTCAGCATTTCTTTGTATCTCTCCCATGCTTCATATAATGACTCGCCCTATTGTTGCTCAAATTGAGAGATAGTTGTCCTCATCTTGGCAGTCTTAGCCATTGGGAAGAACTTAGATAAGAATTTATGTGCTAAATCCTCCCATGTAGTTATAGATCTTACTGGCAGAGAATGAAGCTAACTTTTTGCTTTATCCCTCAATGAAAATGGGAACAACCTTAGTCTAATAGCATCCTCCGTCACACCGTTGTATCTGAATGTATCACAAATTTCGATGAAACTCAATAGATGTTCATTCGGATCATCTGTAGCAGCACCCCCAAACTCAACTGTGTTCTGCACCATTTGAATAGTGCCAGTTTTTATCTCGAATGTTTTTGCTGCTATCGCTGGTTTGACTATGCTAGACTGTAGTCCATTAATATTGGGCATGGAATACTCCTTCAGAGCCCTATGCTCCTCTCTTTGCTCTTCTCCTTGTGCCTCGGCTGCCATGTTAGCTGTCGTGTTTTCCAACTGCTCTTGTAAATTTCGACGAACACCCGCTTTCCAACCTCTCCCGTTTATATTATCCTCGAAAAGGTGTTAACTTCGGAGTTGGTTGACCGTAAAGCATATAAAAATTTATCCAAATTCTCAAACAAAACAAAAAGCCTGAAATGAGATAAGACTAGAATTGTCTAAGTCATACAATATAGCTTAAAACTAATGATAATAATACTAAATTAAACGCCTTTCCCTAAGAATCAGCGCATTAAAAACTTGTTGCCTCTTTTTTACGACTAACAAAAGAGCTCTAACTCATGCAAGCATACATACATGCGTCAACAAGTAATACTGAGCAAGTAAAGTATCGATCCCACGAGAAAGTTGTTGTTTTACTTAAACTACTATTCATTAATTAAATCACTATATTTATATGCTCACACTATTGATTAAACTTGGTTTGTTCTTAAACTACAAATAACAACTAAAACAATAATAACGATAGAATAAATGATATTGGAACTAATGGGATTCTAACTATCATGCATGACTTGCTCACATATCATAGGCAAGTATCCAAGAGCACTAAAAGAGTATTAGCCATTTTTTAATGCACTAAGACCTACTTACACAGCATCCACAGATAATAGACTCTATGTAATCATCAATATAACCAACATCACTATATGTCTATGTGAAATTGCAATTATATTGATTTTAAGTTCAAGCCCTTATTCTAACTTATACGGTGAAACAGTATATGTCTATCTGGTTCACGAAATACATAAGCCATATAACACAGATCTATATATGTATACTATCATGATTACAGTCCATATTTGAATGTTCATTGTCAATTACACACAAATACTGAAACGAATGGTGATCAAGCATTCATACATGCAAATCAATCATGATAGACATCCCATATGATATGCAAAACAATCCAGCATTTAAACATGCAATCAAACTACATATTAAAATTCGTTAGAATCCCATAATGGAGTTTAGTTCATGACTGAACAAAAACCCATTATGGGATCAAATCTAAACATGATCAATAAACGATAATTGAAAGATGAAAGATGAAACTATCAAACCCAATTGTGGAATACGAATCAAAATTCAAATCCTCATACGATTCTAGCAAAACTAATAATAATAATCCCACTCTGGTAGAAAATCCCAAGAAGGAATAGAAAGATAGAGTTGTAGCCTCCTTCTACGTTGGACTTTCTCCCCGAGAGTAAAACCCTAATTACGATGTAAAGATACGTGAAAAACTAATAAAATGTCAAGTGATACCCTTGAAACCAGTCAGGAATCGTTTTAAATCAATTACAACCTTTAAAATTTTGAAATAAAATAAAACAAATCAAGAATTAGACCAGGGCCTACCGTCATCGCAAGGCCTCCTCAGCGTGATATTCTCGCACCATGCGAGACTTGCGATGAGGTTCAGATGTTTGTCGTTCTTGCGTGCGGGTGCGTACCCCATAGGCTTGTATTTCTGTGGTAGCAGAACTTGCGATGAGGTTGTCCCGGTTTATTGGGATCTCATGCAGTAGCCTTCAAGCTATCTTTGCCACATGCGACATGCGCTTCGTCTTGATTCTACTCCTTAACTTGGCTCTGAAATGTTGCTTCTGCTACTGACATGTCCTATGTATATCCATGCTTATCCATCCATGCTCCACTCAATCCCATGCGCATCCTATCTTTTGCCTTGCCTTACACTTTCATTAGCCTCGTGCCCGATATCACCACCAAATTAGGCCAATTCCTGCACTTATTCTCCAAAAGGAGTTTTAAGTATGCGAAGTGCAATTTAACATAAAATGTAGTTAAAATAGACTAAAATGTACTTGAGATGGGCATAGTTCGCGTGAATTGGTACTCCATAAGTAGGTGTAAATCCTACTTATCAAGCACCTTCTTGCACTTTCTTCCTCATACGCAACAGCTCCAGGTCTATAGCTTGAGCAACTTTAACTTTATCAATTAAACTCGATTTTACTTGTATATTCGCCATCATCACATGGGTCCCTAGAGTCTTTAACTCTATCTCCATCCCTTGTAAGTCATATAAAATGGGCCTTTGCGTTGACAATAATGCACTCGTACCCGCATATGATCTTCTACTCAATGCATCAGCTACTACATTCGCTTTTCCAGGATGGTATTGAATAGTATGATCATAATATTTCAACAGTTCGAGCCAACGTCGTTGCCATATGTTGAGTTCCTTTTGAGTGAAGAAATATTTGAGGCTTTTATGATCCGTATAGATCTCCACTTTCTCCCCATACAGGTAATGCCTCCAAATTTTAAGTGCAAAGACAACTGTTGCCAACTCTAGATCATGAGTAGGATAATTCCTCTCATATACTTTGAGTTGTCGAGAGGCATATACTATGACTTTCCCATGTTGCATGAGAACACATCCTAACCCTTTGCCTGAAGCATCAATGTAGATGACAAATTCCTCCGAGCCAGATGATATTGTCGGAACAGGTGTGAAAATGAGTTTCCTCTTGAGTTCTTGAAAACTCTTCTCACATTCCATGCTCCAACCGAATTTTGTATCTTTCTGAGTTAGCTGAGTTAATGGAGCAGCAATTCGAGAAAACCCTTCTACGAATCTCCGATAATAACCATTATCTTGAGAAAGCTACGTACTTTGGTCACTGATTTAGGTTGCTCCCAGCTTTGAATAGCTTCAATCTTTGCCGGGTCAACAGATATTCTATGATTTGATACTACATGCCCAAGGAATGCTACTTCCTCAAGCCAGAAATCACATTTCTTCAACTTGGCATAAAGCTTGTTTTCACGAAGCTTTTGGAGTATCAACCTCAAGTGTTGCTCATGATCTTCACGACTTTTGGAATATATGAGGATGCCATCAATAAAGAGAACCACAAAATGATCCAAATATTCCTTGAATACTCGGTTCATCATATCCATGAAGGCAGTAGGAGCATTAGTCAATCCAAAAGACATGACTAAGAATTCATAATGCCCGTACCGAGTTCTGAAGGCAGTCTTTGGAATATCCTCAGTTTTAAACTTCAGTTGATGATATCTAGAACGAAGATCGATCTTTGAAAAGAATTGTACTCCTTGCAACTAGTCAAACAAGTCATCAATGCGAGGTAACGGATACCTATTCTTGATGGTGACATGATTCAACTCCTGATAATCAATACAAAGTCGCATACTTCCATCTTTCTTCTTCATAAATAGAACAGGATCACCCCAAGGAGACGTACTAGGATGAATGAAACCAATGTCTAATAATTGCTGCAATTGGGTCTTTAACTCCTGAAGTTCAATAGGAGCCATTCGATATGGGGCTTTGGAAATGGGTTTTGTACCGGGTTCAAGGTTGATACAAAATTCAACTTTACGCTCTGGGGGTAGGCCAGGAAGTTCTTCAGGGAATACGTTAGGAAATTTATTAACAATAGAAATATCCTTCAAATCTGATGTATTTTTGTTTCAATCCGTGCCATGAGCTAAGAAAGCTTGACATCCGTTTTTCAATAAACGAATAGCTTTATGGCTTGAGATGACAATGATTGATTTTAATAGTTTGGTTGCTTAAATTCGCATAATAGGTTGATTAGGAATATGAAAGCTAACAACCTTACGAAAATAATCAATTTTAGCATGATGAGTAGTTAACCAATCAATCCCTAGAATCACGTCAAATGCAAGTATTTTTAAGGAGATAAGATCGACAGGTAACGTGCGGTTACCAATTTGAATCAAACAAGACTTATACACAGTAGATGTAATGAAGGTTTCTCCCAACGGAGTTTCAACAGATAAGTCAAAGTCTAACTTCTCCAGAGTCAAATTTAAACGTTTAGCGCACGTAGGAGAAATAAAAGAATGGGTAGAACCGGTATCAAATAAGGTATATACTTCGCTAGAGTTTATGATAAGCTTACCCGTGATGACCTCGTTCGAGTTCCTTACTTTCTGGGAGGTCACGACAAACGCCTCCTTGAACTACGGTTTTGACTTTTCGGGACTACCTTTGGTGCCTCCATCCCACACTGACTTTGTCTTTGGTGCACGACAAAATCGGGCTAGGTGACCTTCTCTTCCATAATTATAACACGCTTTGGACTGCATCGCACAGTTTAGACTGATGTGTCCCTCCCCTCCGCATTTGAAGTATATGGTAGGTGGTCGTTCTCCTTCCTTAACAACGGGTGCTGGTGTTGACGTCTTTCCATCATTGTTGAATCTTGGCGATGATTACCACCGAAGTGGTTACCATTTCTGGCATGTTGATTCCCTACACGTTTGTTGTCACCGCTTCGATGATTGCTACCACTAGTATTTTCATTCTGCCGGCTGCTTTCTCTTGGTTGCGTTGACTCGTTATCGCGCTCCAATAACTGAGCCCTATTTACAACATCTGAATAGAAACACAGTTTATGAGAAATAAGATATTTACGTATCTTCGGTTTCAATCCTCTTAAAAACATCCGCGTCATTCTTTCCTCATTATCAACCAAGTGGGACGCAAACTGGGATAACTCCGTAAATTTAACCTCGTATTGTGATACGGTCATTTTTGTTTTGCTCCAACTTGATAAACTCCACCTCTTTCATGTGACGAATACTTTCGGAAAAGTACTTGTCGTTGAATAGTTCTTGGAACTTCTCCCAAGACATCTTTAGTACGGCAGGTTGAGTACGCTTTACCGATTCCCACCAGTAATTTGCCTCTCCTCGCAACATAAAGGTGGCAAAGGGAACCTTTTGCTACTCGGAGCATTCCAAGACATCAAAAATCTTGGTGAACTGCTTTATCCACGCTTCCACCTTAAGTGGTTTTGGCTCCCCAATAAACTCCGGTGGTCCCAGCTCCTTGAACTGTTTAGCGGTGACCGTCCGAGAGTTTCCAGTGTTTCCACCTACATTTTGGACAGGAGCCGCTCTCGCCTGATGTTGCATGTATTGTATAAAGCCTCTGAACATTCCATCGTTCATCATTTGGTCAGTGCTGTTGTTTGCATGAGGATTGTCTCCTTCCTGATGCACATTATCCTGATTATTGATCTGTGGAGACTCAATGATCTCCTGTGCTCCATTGCTATTCCTAACATTCTCGGATGTCATTTTCAAATACTGCCACAAAACAATGGTTAATTGACATGCAACATATTATCCATATACTTTGACTGACCAATTAAATATCAAATAAACTTAGGGAGGTCATACTAGCGAAGGAATTCCTCGTCTCTCCCCTCCTAGTTCTAGTCTCACATCTTAGCCAGGGATCATATCCCTAAGCTTTGATACCAACTGTGAAGCCCCCAAAATAGGTATACATCACCCATCTTGAGTCGCCAAATACATGGTACAAAATTCAAATACAACTTAATTATACAACCGTCGTGTAAAATACGACAAAACATAATCTAAGAGTTTTAATAAGAATATTGTCATCTAGACAATATCCACACTCAATGGAGTCCTCATTACATTTATTGTCACACTATTTAACAGAATAGTGAGGACTACTAATGCTATCATCTGGACCGTCACTCCGTTCCCCGACTAGTCCCAGCTACGTTCTCATTTCCTGAAGAGAACAATGGAAGAAAGGGTGAGCTCAACTAGCCTAGTAAGAAATATTATGACTGAGATAATGCAGAATAAATTACCATTAGCCTTCAACAGTGTTAAACTGATAAAATATAATAAACATCAAGTTTAACTGCAGCGGAACAAGAAATCCATTATAAGAGTCACGTAGAGAATAAAATCTACTATCTACTACGATTTAAATGGTTTTTTCATCACTTTTATCGCTGAGACTCAGCTTAATAAATAAACCACATCATCCCTGCACTACGACCAAGGATATTCATTAGTATCACGACCACAAATTATCTATGCACTACGGGCCAAAGATATTCATGTATTCATCAATGGTCATGATCATGCCAACAATTGTCCATCAATGCACTACGGCCAATGAGAACTTTTACCACATCATTTGTAACATTACGGTCATGATTATACCAAATAATCCCTGGTCATAATCATACCAAGTCCATCTATGCACTACAGGCCACAGATGACTTTCAACATAATATAAACATGAGGATGATGACAATGATATAAGAATTCAATAAAACAAGTTCTAGAATTAATTTATCCAGGAACCAATAATGTCCAAATTGTCAACATGATACTTCTTTGTGGAGTAAAATTCAAGAATGCTCAGAAGAATATTTCCATGAAAAGATACTGGATGAAGCGCAAATATCAAAGATATTCCACTAATTTCATGGAGTATAAAAGTCAAAACTTTAACCAACTGAGTATAATAATGAATGGAATAACAAAAGAATTCACCAAGCATGCGATAGACCGCACAGACAAGTTATTCTAACAGAATAATAAATAATGGAACCAGGTCATGCGTAAAAGCATGCATGTGTTATTCCAATGTAATGATAAAGAATGGAATAATAGAAGAATTTCAAAGAAGTATAGGGTAGTCCGTATACTGAGTTATTCCAATGAGAATAATAAAGAATGGAATAATGTAAGTTCTCTTCATGAATACAAAAGAAATAATACCCTTACCTTAGAAAAACCTGGATCTTTGGAATAGTGAGGTAGCGAGACTTCTCTTCTTCTTTCTCTCTATAATTTCTCTCTATAATAATTGCTCTAAAGCTTTTGTGAATTGGTGAGAAATGAAGGAAGAATGAGCTTCTATTTATAGGAAAATATAGTTTCGATAATTGCACGTTTTGGGGCTCGAAATATTACAGTATAATACCTTCTTTTTTTTACATTTTTAATTTAGTCCTACAAGTATTATCAAACTTGCACCACCTCCCCTAATAGTAAATAATGTGAATTAATAGTTCATTCATGTGACTCAATAGTATAATCATGTGAAAAAACTAATTACAGTATAGTACCTTCAACTATACCTCCATTTTTAATTTAGTCATACAAGTATTATCAATTTTGCACCACCTCCCCTAATAGTACATGAATGTGAATCAATAGTACACACATGTGAACAAATAGTTATAAGCATGTGAAATAATATCAATTAATTTCTCATTTATCTGATTAATTACCCGATTGGTCAATATAACCCCCAGACATCAATTATTATCGAAATAAATGTCGATTTCCACTAACACTAATAATTTCAACACAATGGAACTATCAATTTCATCTTTAATCAACACAACTTATTCATTATTAATATTATAACTCACAATATTTTAAAAAAAAGGTCGTTCCCAGGAAAGAGGGGGCTTTCCGATAAGGATTTCTCCTTATTGGCGCGCAATTAAGTGACCAAACTTCTCCTTGATAGAACTTCTAGACATTATCAATATTGCAAATAATAACATGAATAACTTTGTCGTCTCAATTATTAATTTAATAATAATAAATATTATGCAGATGATACTGTGACAATAATTGAATCAATAATATGAGATATTATTATGCAAAAATTCGTGTAGTAATAATTGAGTATAACCGAGTGACTTCTCACGTAAGCATCAATAATCAATCTTGTGTGCTACTATGCAATCACTCGTATTATTGTACTTTTACTACCGGGTAGTTCAACAGTTTTAACGGTAACACTTTCGCCATTATTTTTATAAAAGATAATTACATGGTTTTCTAACTACGACAATACTTCCGTTAGGGGTCCACTAATGATTGTGTCGTCGCATTTAATATTCCCCCTGTTAAACGAATATTCCCCGACCAATCGAATATTATATAAGCACTCTCTTACTTTGCAAAATTTATAAATATTATCCACAACTATAACATTATATCAAATCCACACCATAATATTCAAAAATATATTTCAAGAAAATTATTCTTTATTCATAAAAGTTGAGGTCTTACAATTACATTATAACACCTTTGCCTTTGTTCTTCACAGCACCTCCAGTCATTTCGTCCCTAGCTGAAATATTTTATTTAGCAAGGGTGAGCAACAAATTTGCCCTGCAAGTTAAGATATACAATGAATATATAAGAATCAGAACAACAGACTATCTATTTTGATAGAATGACACCAAAGTTCGAGGAACTTTGAAATAACTGAACATTTCAATCTTCTCTAACTAGTCTTCTCGCATCCTATGCAACACAATAATGAAATAATACAATGCTTTCAAATTTCCTACAGCATTCTATTGAATAATAATTTAGAAATACTCTCTAGAGTTTATGATGAATGATCTTACAAGATCTTGAAATTCTCTTCTCGAGTAACTATCAAAGATTTACTCTGATATACCCAAATAACAAGTTGGAAATATTTTCCAGAGTTTATGTTGAGTGATCACAAAGGATCTAGAACTTCTCTTCTCGAGTAACTATCAAAGATTTGACTTTGATATACCCAAGTGTATCAGATAACCATAAAGATTAAATCATACCCCTCTACAAGTATATAAAGTGATCAGCTTCATTATACCCTATATTATGCATAATATTCAAACGCGCGCAAAGGCCGAATGTACAACCAAAAATGTTCCCTTTATATAAAAGGTTGTTCTTCTCAGTTTTTGAATCAGAATTTGATTTACCAACAAAATATAATGATTTCAATATCTAATCGCTTCTCTTCTCTTCTCTTCTTAAACCTATCAAGTTTTCTTTTTCGATCTAGCCGAAACAATTGGCATCGATCTATCAATAATAATTGAATTATCTTCTCTTATCTTCTCGAACCTATCAAGTTCTAATAAATGTTTGTCTAGACAGAAAAATTAGCTAAGACATTTCTCAACACGATTCAACAATAGACAGTGATTATCTGTACTATTTGCAATCACTAATAACTTCTACGGATGTGAATATCCAATAACAGTTATTCTCCAAATACATTCACAGAATCACTAATTCATTTTGACTTAATAAACATGCACTAAATGCGAATAATCAACAATAAATTCTCAGACGTGGTCAAATCAAAATTAATTAACCACCATAATAATTGAAAGTATTTAACTCAAGGTTAAGTTAAGGAAACTTGCCTGATTCGTTGACTACTGCTACACAATTTAAGTTAACTTCTTTTGTAAGACCTATCATTAATAAGATTGGTCTTTCAATCAGCATATCATACTTTGTATCATAATACAACTACTTTATCAATCAATTATCTAACACTTAATCACATAATTAAATATTAGATAACACCTTACAACATTAGTATTATTATCATCCTTTTGATAATTCTTTAATCACTATATCATATACATTATGATTTAACACTTACTTTTTCATTTCATAAGTTATTCTTTAACATCTAATAAATCAAATACTAATCCAACAACCTGGATTTTAAATCCAGAAACTAAAGTGCCAATCCAGCAGACTGGATTCCAAATCCAGCATCTAGATGACCAATTAAGCAAACCAAACTACAATTCAACAAACTGGATTCCAAATCCAGCAACTAGATTGCAATCCAGCAAGCTGGATTCAACATATTTTCAATTCAGTAAACTGCTTTCCAATCCAGCAAGCTAGATTCATCAGATTTTTCAATCCAGCAAGCTAGATTCAATATCCTTTTTACGAAAAAACCAAATCAACTTATTATTTTTCTATCTTTTGTCCAAACATATATACATATATTTCATACACAAATTATTTTTCCATAATTTTCCAACTTCCTTTAGTATTTTCCAAAAATCATTTTTAGTTAATTCCTTAAGAAATTAGATACCTCGTGCTTAAATCCAAAAATTCTCATCTTTTGACACAATCTTATACGTGTTAACGTGAGCCTCCAGTTTAAATTTCGTGGCCATCGGAGTTATAGCCGTTTTCGTCAAAAAATTACCAAAATTGAAATGGTCATAACTTGGTCATTTTAAGTCAGAATGAGCTCATTTTTGGACATGAGGTACTTAATACCATATATATTCCTGTACCAAAAATGCCGGAATTTATTTCACAAATTAAGGGGCCGAAACAGCCCTATTAAAAGTTGGGCAGTAACGATTTTGGCATTTTCATTTTTTCGTGCTTTGTTAAAAATATTCCATACGGAAATCTACAACTCTTTTTTCAGTGATTCCACTTAGAGATCTTAGAAAACTTATCATATTATCATCTCAAAAGTTTCAAGAATTTTTAAATATCCAAAAAATGACTAAACTACCACTACCCTTTGACTGTCCAAAACAGTCAATTTTTCCTTAAAAACACAAAACTATTTTTGCTAAATTAGTCAGTACGGACCGTGTACTCAACATTTTTTAGTGCTACCACTTGGGTTTACTAGTTAACTTATATATCTAGCACCTCTTTTTGACGGATCGTAAAAAGAATGTGTAGATCACAAACTGTAAAAATCCAAAGTATATAGAAATATTTGGGTTTATAAACTAGAAAAATCACTTTTCTTTACTTTTGATTTCCAAACAAATTAACACCCAATATGGGTATATCTAAACATGAAACACTCATAAACATGTATATTCATAGTTTTTGAGTTTAGAAACATAGATTCAAAGTTTGATTTACAATAATCAAAAATTACATAAACAAAAGGGGTTTATACCATTAATTTGTGGCTACCCTTCCTTATTCTTCCAAAGTAGGAGATGATTTTGAGTAGAAAGAAAATCCAAGTCTCTTCTCCTTGTTCCCTACTCTAGCCGTCCCTCACCTCACCTCTCTCTTCTCTAATCTCTCTCTTAGTTCTTTTTGTTAAAACATAAGAGATGAAAGAAAGAAATATTTACTATCCTTCTTTTTTTTTCCTCCACAAGAAATTCACCCATGTGGCCTTCTTTTCTTCAATAACTATCCGGCCATGTGGCCTCATTTTGATCCCACTAATTCTCTCTCTTTCCTTAATAATCATTTCATTAGTATGTGGGTGTTTAGTAAGCAAAATAGCTTCTACAAGAATTTGACACCTAGCCTAATTTGTGAAATATCTTTTGCCACATGTGTGGCTTAAAATATATGATGTGTTTTCCACCATTTCCTCTCCTTTTCTTCCTACAAAATTCGTCCAAGTGGCCACAACGGCGCCAAAAACTTGTTGGGTACAATCTAATTACGCACAACACGCAAGTATACGTGGTCAACAAGTAATAAAGTGAATGTAGAGTATCGTTCCAACGAGGAATTGTTTAATAAAAATCACCAAGTACTAACCCGTAACCAACTCAATCTTATTTAAACGAATGAATTTCAATTTATAAGTAAACTAATTCTAATTACCACTAGTTAAATTAAGATTACAGAGATTTAAGATCACAACTTCACTTATTGCTTCATTTAAGTTAACACACTTCTCATCAATTATTCTCTATCATGAATTTTTAATCAAGAACACTAAAGTAGATAAAACCATCTCTCGATGCATAATACCCATACTCAGTTAAATCCACAGACGATAGAATTAACCAAGACACCCTAATTAACTAATTTACTATATCTTTATGCGAATTACAATAAAAAAATATTTAAACCACAAGTTCTCTATAAGATTACATATGGCATAAATGCATATCTCTATCCTAAACACGAATCATGAATTCCATCTAAGCAGAAATCACAAACACATGCTATCATGATAAGATCTAAATCAATACTTCATCTCTCGAGTTCATATAGATTATCACGGTAATTGTTAGCTAGACAATTAATCAACTAAGTCCAAATCACAATAGACAATCCTCACAATAGAACATAATAATTGATAACAAAGCATATTAAGATAAACTACACAATAAGATCCATTGTAATCTCAAACAAAGAATTAGTTCATGATTATTAAATTAAAACTAAGAATCCACAATTGAATAATCATTAAAAGACAAAGATAGAAGAAGATGAGAAGATAGAATCTATTGTCGGTAGATTTGATGCTCCCTCCTTGCTCCTTCTTTGAATATTCAATGGTCTCCAAGTTGCTTCAATCTCCAAATCTAACAAGAACTAGGGTTTTGATCTAATCTACTCTAATATAATCTAATGGAATCCTCTTTCTAATCTAATCTCTCTAATCCTTGTGATTCTCATCCTTTTATAAGTCTCTTCATATGTCTTTAAGTCCTCTTGGAAATCCTCTTGGAAGTCCTTGAGTCAATCGGATCGAAACAATCCTTCTCGAACTCATATTTGACCAAAATTCGTATTTTCTGGGCATACCCCTGCCCCGGCGGGGGTCTAGACTTGTAAAGGGGCCGCCCCGGTGGGCTAGGGGCCTGTTTTGTAACTTGTATGCCAACCCCGATGGGGGTTTTGTGAAGGAACATTTTCTGCTCTGACGTCCTTTGGGAAAATGGCCATAACTTCTTCGTCTGAACTCCGATTTTGATGATTCAAGATGTTCCGGAAAGAAGAGACGTAGATCTACAACTTTCATACTTTGCATTATACGAAATAAGGACTGGAGCAATGTGGAAAGTGGCTCTGAAGTGGCTTCTATGTAAATGGCCACCCAAAACAGTGACGTTCGATGTCCGTTGGTACAAAAACTTGTTGGGTACAATCTAATTACACACAACACGCAAGTATACGTGGTCAACAAGTAATAAAGTGAAAGTAGAGTATCGTTCTCATAAGGAATTGTTTAATAAAAATCACCAAGTACTAACCCGTAACCAACTCAATCTTATTTAAACGAATGAATTTCAATTTATAAGTAAACTAATTCTAATTACCACTAGTTAAATTAAGATTACAGAGATTTAAGATTATAACTTCACTTATTGCTTCATTTAAGTTAACAAACTTCTCATCAATTATTCTCTATCATAAATTGTTAATCAAGAACACTAAAGTAGATAAAACCATCTCTCGATGCATAATACCCATACTCACTTAAATCCACAGATGATAGAATTAAGTAAGACACCCTAATTAACTAATTCACTATATCTCTATGAGAATTTCATTTAAAAAGCATTTAAACCACAAGTTCTCTATAAGATTACATATGGCTTAAAGGCATATCTCTATCCTAAACACAAATCATGAATTCCATCTAAGCAGAAATCACAAACACATGTTATCATGATAAGATCTAAATCAATACTTCATCTCTCGAGTTCATATAGATTATCACGGTAATTGTTAGCTAGGTAATTAAGCAATTAAGTCCAAATCACAATAGACAATCCTCATAATAGACCATAATAATTGATAACAAAGCGTATTAAGATAAACTACACAATAAGATCCATTATAATCTCAAACAAAGAATTAGTTCATGATTATTGAATTAAAACTAAGAATCCACAATTGAATAATCATTAACAGACAAAGATAGAAGAAGATGAGAAGCTAGAATCTATTGTCTGTAGATTTGATGCTCCCTCCTTGCTCTTACTTTAAATCTTCAATGGTCTCCAAGTTGCTTCAATCTCCAAATCTAACAAGAACTAGGGTTTTGATCTAATCTACTCTAATCTAATCTCCCCTAATCCTTGTGATTCTCCTCCTTTTATAAGTCTCTTCATATGTCTTTAAGTCCTCTTGGAAGTCCTTGAGTCAATCTGATCGAAACAATCCTTCCCAGACTAAAATTTGGACAAAATTCGTATTTTCTGGGCTACCCTCGCCCCGGAGGGGGTTTATAAACTAAAATAGCCCACCCCGGCGGGCTAGGGGCCTGTTTTAGAGCTGGTACGCCCATCCCGACGGGGGTTTTGTGATGGAACCTTTTCTGCTCTGACGTCCTTTGGGAAATCGGCCATAACTTTTGATACGGGAAGAGTTACGAGGCTTGCCACCTATCAAATCAAAGATATCGACAAGCTCTACAACTTTGATTCTTTGAGAATTGAGAAATAACGGACGGATGAAGGTCGAAATTAGGCTGGAAGTGACTGCTATGCAAATGGCCACCCAAAACAGTGACGTTCGACGTCCGTTGGTACAAAGATCATAACTCTTGCATCCGAATTCCGATTAGAATGATTCAAGATGTTCCGAAAAGCTAAGAAGAAGCTCTACAATGTAATCCAAGTTCCAAGCCAAGAACATGAAATAAACATGAAAGCCCAAACAATGTCCGAATTGCTTTTCTTTGCGATTTCATACCAATTCTTTGCAATTTCAACTCCCAAGCATATAATCTACAAAACGAACACAAAATGCATGAAAAGTAACTATGAAACATGAGATTAAGCAAATAATTCAAGTAATAGAGACTTGGGATAAGTAGGTATAAAACCTACTTATCAAATACCCCAAACTTAAACCTTTGTTTGTCCTCAAGCAAAACACAAAAAATAATGCAATGCAATGCAATGCAACTAATCTACATGCCTAAGAATCCAGCAGTAATGACAGAAACATGCCTATTCAACCGGCCTTAGAGAAATCAAATAAACACGATAATACATCATATCAAAACAAATCAATAACTTCTCAATCAATCATCAAATCTTAGACTGTTATCACTAATATAGTGCGTGTGTGCTCCACAACAATATTAACTGATATAAAATCAAATTTTAACACATAACAAGTCTCTTCGAAGGCATCATACAATGTAAACTCAAGAAATCCAAAAACATGCCAGATCCAACTAAAATCAAACAATTACCAATATCGAGGGTCAACATGGGATACTTATGCTTTATTTTTCATCTACGGGGGCTTTTTGCTCTTATTTCCCGTTTTATTTATTCTATTTTTTTCTTTTCTTTTTTTTTTCTTTTCTTTTTTTGGATAGTGAGTGCGTTTTACGCTGCATCTCACGCCTTTGTTTATGAGGAGTGCATTTCACGCTTCTTCTCGACCCACCACATGACTCAATTTATTCAACTCGATATCTTTTTTTTTCTTTTTTTTGAAGCTTATATACCCCACTTTTTCCCCCAAACTTAGGTTCTTGCCTAATTCTTCGCCTTCACTACCCATCCTTGTCATTCTCTTATTTAAACTAGCATTATCCTTTAGAGGTCCTTTATGTATCAATTTGAACTCAATCATTCAACAAGTTGTTTTTACTGTGCTATCCTTATTATACCAGTTTCAAACAGAAAAAGACTCAATTCATAACAAGAAATCACATCAAAGCTCTAATGGTCAGTACTATACTTATCTACCCAATTCCAATCTCATCATTGGCCAAAATAAACTTAAACTATCAAACAGCTAGACTCATGCAAGATGAACATAGTAAGTAACCAATATTTTTGATTTTTGATTTTTTTCTTAAAGAAAGTGAATGAAAAAACTAAATGTAACTATATGAACTACAATGTAAATAACTAACTATATGCAATACGACACTAAAATGCCCCCAAACTTAAACTAGACATTGTCCTCAATGGCTGAAATAGAAAAAAGTAAAGCAGAGGACTTCCCTGAAAATATAGCAATCCTCCTCATTGTCCGCTAAGTTTGGAGAATAGATTAGGCGCATTGAACAAATTGGGCACCACACTTGAATTTGACTTAAATAACCTTTTCATAATCTTTTGCCTATCCATTGAACCTCCAATACCTACATTGAAGAGAGACAACATGGATTATAATAGCACTTGGATTGGTAAGAGAACTTAATAAGAAAATTAATTCCTATCTACTAAATAAACTAGTAAAGCAAATAAATAGAAAAATTCCTGGGTTGCCTCCCAGTTAGCGCTTGGATTATAGTCTTTCAGCCTGACTTTGTCTGGTCAACGTTATCCAATTCCTCTTCGATAATTGAGGAACCCTCCATCCATCGGAAATAATATAGCTTTTAGTAGGTTCCCAATTGTGATAGCCATTGCTTTAAAGTCACCTAGCATGCTCTGATTTGGTATGATCTCAATCAAGAACGTCCCACAGCTAGGTGTTTTCTCCATTGTGTATGTGATCACTTTAGGGCATGGAAGCTTGTCACACACAATGGGCTCTTCGTCTATCTTCTCTGTCTCATCCCACCATGGATTCAAAATTGTACTCGCTTTTTTGTCATCAAGAGCTTCGCCGACGACATGACTACTAAGTGGGCATGCTTTTGCAAATATGACAGACTCTTTGATCTTTGGTGGACCCATTTAGATCTTCGTCGACCTCTATTTCATTATCCCCAATTGTCTCCACACTTTCGATATCTTGTGGCTCATCCAGTCGCATATTTGGTTCGGGTTCTCCGTCAATTTCGTCATCCATGTCATAAAGCCAAGTATTTAGAGGAAGGTTTCTTATGGCTTTGGTCATTTGCTCTATTTGATCCATAAGATTTTGAATTAACCTCGCTTGATTACTCATCTTCTCCTCATTTGCTGCTACGAACTTGGAAAACAATTCCTCCAACCTTGAATTATCTATCTCTTGTAACACTGGAGGTAGACATGATAATTCTGGTGTGTATGATGGATTTAGAGCGTAATGTTGGTCATCATAATTATAGCTCCATGAAAAATCCGGGTGATACCCCCAATCTTGGTGATAGTTAGGATCAACATAGTTATTGAGGTAATCACCACTATATTGTACCGGTTCAAAACTGACGGTGCATTGATGACTTTAATGGTTGCCAGCACAATAGTCACACGTAACTGCCATCCTTCACCTCCGTTGGGCTGCGATAACCTCCAACGTCTTCGAATTTGCCTCAATTTGTATTGACCTTACGGAAATTACATTAAGTCCATCAATCTCTGTTTTCCTTGGTCGAGTAATGTTTGTGTATGACCATTGATACGCAAAGTTATCCATGGTACCTGAAAAGAGAGAAATATAGGAAGAGAATTAAAAATAAAAATAAAAATATTAAAATTAAGACTAATTTGATTGAAATTAATATTGGTAAATAATTATTAAATTAATTCCCCGGTAACGACGCCAAAAATATGTTGGGTACAATCTAATTACGCACAACACGCAAGTATACGTGTTCAACAAGTAATAAAGTGAAAGTAGAGTATCGCTCCCACGAGGAATTGTTTAATAAAAATCACCAAGTACTAACCCGTAACCAACTCAATCTTATTTAAACGAATGAATTTCAATTTATAAGCAAACTAATTCTAATTACCACTAGTTAAATTAAGATTACAGAGATTTAAGATCACAACTTCACTTATTGCTTCATTTAAGTTAACAAACTTCTCATCAATTATTCTCTATCGTGAATTATTAATCAAGAACACTAAAGCAGATAAAACCATCTCTCGATGCATAATACCCATACTCACTTAAATCTACAGATGATAGAATTAAGTAAGACACCCTAATTAACTAATTCACTATATCTCTATGAGAATTACAATTAAAAAGGATTTAAACCATGAGTTCTCTACAAAATTACATATGGCGTAAAGGCATATCTCTATCCTAAACACGAATCATAAATTCCATCTAAGCAGAAATCACAAACACATGTTATCATGATAAGATCTAAATCAATACTTCATCTCTTGAGTTTGTGAGGTCCCCGAATCCAGATACTTGAAACCCGAACTCGATACTTCACGATACCATTTCTATGAGCGGAATAATACTAATAATAATAATAATAATATAAAACTTAACTTAAGTTTACATATACATCGTAGTCATTCTCCCAAGTCACGTAACCTTTAAACATTCATTACATGTCATAATATATATATATATATATATATATATATATATAGTCTTCATAATCTAATAAAACTATTACAAATCACGCCACAATTCTTATTTGGTTAGCTTTCCTTTTCCTTTGTCTCTACCGAATTTCTCGGTCCTTCACACTTAGTTGAAAACATTTAAATTAAGCAAGGATGAGCATTTGAGTGCCCAAAGAAGTATTATATATATTTATCTTTGAAAGAATTTAAATGTTTTCTTTGTAATATCTTCTACAACTAGTTAGTAGTTGTGAAGTAATCTGCACCAATAATAATTCATAACAACCCTCTTTCAAACTTTTGAAACTACGATTGATTTGTATATGGGGTTTCATGACATACCATGAACATTGTTTTTCATTTTCAAAAGGTTTAAACAGAATTCATCTCATGAACCGTCATGACTTACGGCACGGAGGTGATGATCGTACTGTTGTACCTGTGTTGATCAATACTACATTTACATGAACGATGTTATCGTTATCATTCATCACTTGGTAGCGTAAAATTTTCCTTCTGGATGTTCATATCTGTCGGGTTTTCATAACAAAGGTCTTATATAATTCAACATATATGTATATCAAAAGGGTATCAACATGCGATGAAAAATAATGATTGTCCAAGTGGGGACACTTGTATAATCATTTATAAAAATTAACGAAAACAGTAATATATTTATCCGAATTATCATATACTAGCATGTTGATAATCAATGGGCATATATAATATAGGCTTAACAATCTGCATACAATAATAATAATAATTAAACTTCTCTTACATCCATTGCATAAAGAAAATGCAAAGTTAGGATACTTGCGATCTAAGTACCGCTTACTATTCTCAACTTAGTTTTATCTTTTATGAAATCACCTATCATTAATCGGATCATTTCTACCGATTAGTATATCATAACGTAACACATATAACACCGCTTTATTGCGATTGACACATTCCTAATCACATTGCCACACAATCTTTAACAACCATTGAATCACAAATAAACATTTATCTAGCCAATTATCTAAGTCCGGATCAATTTAAAACATATCGGTCTGCGAAGCGACTTTTTTCGTAATAATCGAGTCTAAGACTCTATTACGTATCACAATATCCGATTAGATAACTTAAATATTAGTCACACTATTTTTCATGGCCTTATAATAATTATTAAATAATTATTATCATTTATCATAATTTTGAAATATCGAATCATTATTAAATGATTTAAGTATTACATAATTCTATTATCATTAACATTTAATCAATATTAAATTATTAATGAAACCATTGCCAAAAATATTAAAGTATGTATAATAACTCAAAGTATTAATTATTACCCTTAAATGATTTTTAAAACATTTAAAATCATTTTTAAATAATTACCATTAATATTTAAATATTAATGAACTATTTATCCAAATATTAAAAGTCAATAATTATAACTTAAAATATTTTTAAATCATTAATATCTTTTTTTAAATGATTTTAAATAAATAAAACCATTTTAAACTATTTATTTAATATAATTATTAAATAAATTTAATATCATTAATCATTAAATAAATATCATTAATATTAAATTATTAATGAAATTATTCTTTAAATATTAAAAGTTATATTTTATAACTTAAAATATCTCTAAACACTTTATTTTTATTTAAAATGATTATTATAATAATAAAATCATTTTAAACTAAATTATTTAATATAAGTGTTAAATAACTTTATTATCATTAATCATAATTAATTAATGAAATTTATCTTTAAATATTAAAAGTTATATTTTATAACTTAAAATATTTTTAAATACCTTTTATTGTTTAAAATGATTTTTAATATAATAAAATCATTTTAATTCATTTAATAAATAACTTAATTATCATTAATATTAATTTATTAATGAAAATTATCACATAATATTAAAAGTTATTAAAATAACTTAAAATATTTTTTCTTATATCATATATAATTTTAAATGGATTTTCCTGGATTAAAATCAATTTTAAATAATTTATTTAATATTATAATTAAATAAATTAATTACTTTTAATATTCCAAAATATTAAATATTTATGAAATATATTTAAAATAATTAAAAACTAATTTTCAGAATTTAAAATAATTTATTTTGTATTTTTAATAATTAAAAACTATTTTTTTCTATTTTTTTATAATTTCCGGAAATAAATAATAAAAACCGTCGCTGAAGGCCCCTATAGCGACAGAACCGTCGCTATAGGTGTTCTTGAGCCTTCAAGAACATTCATAGCAGTTTGCCAGGTACCGAGTTTGACCAAGATTTCCGGTCAGATCCTGATGTTAATGGGCATGTTATTAGTCAGATATTGTAGTACCAATGCACGACTACAAGTTCCAACAACAAACAAGTTCTTACAACATATAATCAACGAGATCTGTGCCTTCAAACATGCTGTCAGGTCTGTTCTTCATTTTCTGGGTTACCCAGAAATGAAGAACAGATCATGAGTGATACTTTGAGCCTTCACTACATGCTAATCGTCCAATGTTTTAAGGATCTAACGATTCCAGGTTATACCCAACATGTAACTAAATAGATCTATCACAAAATAGTACTAAAACAACAACAAACAAAGCAGATCATGCTCGGTCAAAGTTGTCAGAAAACTGCTCTTAAAGATTTTCTGGAAAATTACCAGAAACATAAATCAATGTCGAGTGGCCTAGTTTGACCACTTTTCACGATTGATCTGTTGATGTTTGTGAACATATCTGAGATCCCGATTTGTAGTATACTATACAAGCTACACGTATGATACAAAAACATTAACAAAACACATAAAACCCGATAGATATAGATAATGCAAATATTGTCGACGCCACCAAAAGCTTTACGGGTTTACCAGATTATCCTCGATCGTGGTCGGTCAACCGACTTTGACCACGATTATCTTACAACTTATGCATGATCTGGTTCGACTACAAGTTCTAGAACACAGATCTCACATCATACAACAAAATCAAATACTTAAACAACAAAAACACATAACAACCACAGATCTACGACCTTCCGACATTCGATGTCGGGACACAAAAATGAAAGTTTTCCAGTTTTTAAAAACATCAAATCCGAGCCTCTAGATGTTATGGATCTAACATCTAGCAACCCGAGATCATCTCTAGACAACATAAACAATATATTTTAACACTTAAACACAACATCTAACAAAAATTTTGGATGAGAAATTCAAGGTAGGGTTTATACCTTAAATGAGCAATTTAGATTTTGTGTTCTTTGTTTTTGTTGTTGGATTTAAATAATGTTCTTAGGGACTGAAATGCTTAGATAATTTCGTTGGTTTGAGAGAAAATGAGAGTTGGTTATGTATTGTATAAAATTGGCTAACAAAATCATTTCTCTCTCTCTCTCAATCCTTTAAATTGACAAATTGGATGCATGTATCTTTGAACTAGAGAGGTTTGCTGGCAAAATAGGCATGTGGAGTGGTTAGTGTTTGGTGAACAACCTCACCAATTTGTCAAAACCTATAACTAGCTTCTTAAATGCTAAAAAGGGCAAAATGGTCATTTCCTTAAATTTCTAGAAAAGTGCCTTAGGGTTTAGGGTTTAGACATTTTAGTGTTTAGGGTTTGAGCAAATTTGGGTTTTATAAGTAAACAAAAATTTAGGATTTCCAATTTAGGGTTTGCACATTAAATAAATAACATTAAATAAATAAAATTAAATAACTTTTAGTTTCTAAAATTTTGAAAAATAAATATTGTTAATTAATTAAGTTTGTAATTACATGAACATTAGGGTTTATTACCCTTAATCATAATGAACTTTGCTAATAAAGCAATCAGGGTTTAAAATATCGATAATTACGGTTTCTAGAAATACAATTAGGGTTTCTAGAAATTAAATTAGGGTTCTAGGTTTTAGGGTTTTAATTTACTAATTAAGTTTATTTTAATTAGCAATTAAAGTCTATCACACGTGTTATTAATCAACGTAACACAATTCTTGACAAATCAAACCTCCTATTTAAGTTTTGATTAGGGTTTCTAATATTGGAAATTAGGATTTTCTAAATATTAGGGTTTCGAAATTTTAATTAGGGTTTACCTAATTAATACATTAAATACACGACATAATTAATATTACATACTTATAAAACAATCTCATACTCTAATTTGGATCTCAAATTAGGGTTTAACATTATTATTAGGGTTTGGGTCAAAATACACCGTAATTGACCAACCATTAACAATACTACATACCGCATATATATTCATAAAGACGAAAAATCAAAATATATGTAATATTATATTATTATTCTCATACCTTGACAATAATCCAAAATTAGGGTTTGATTCCATATCTCGATTATTCTTTCATATTTAACCTTAATAATTAAGGTAAAATAATTAACTTAATAATCAGTACAAAAATTCATATAATAAAATAATTATTATATTTATTTAAAAAAATCACTTCATATATTATTTAAATAATATATGATTATATATTCATGAAAAATAATTAATAAAAACATTTCTATCTTAAAATTAATTATTATAAAAATATACTTTATAATAATCAATAATTCAAAAATAAATTTACTTATAAATATTCACGTAATAATTATATTTTTATTTACCACATAAATACATATACACATAATCTTGTACAAATCCTCATCCTTCAAAAAAAAATTTATACGCAAAATTTAAGATTTATTTATATAGAAAATATCGGGTTGTCACAGAGTTCATATAGATTATCATGGTAATTGTTAGCTAGGCAATTAAGCAATTAAGTCCAAATCACAATAGACAATCCTCATAATAGAACATAATAATTGATAATGAAGCATATTAAGATAAACTACACAATAAGATCCATTGTAATCTCAAACAAAAAATTAGTTCATGATTATTGAATTAAAACTAAGAATCCACAATTGAATAATCATTAACAGACAAAGATAAAAGAAGATGAGAAGATGGAATCTATTGTCTGTAGATTTGATGCTCCCTCCTTGCTCTTACTTTAAATCTTCAATGGTCTCCAAGTTGCTTGAAACTCCAAATCTAACAAGAACTAGGGTTTTGATCTAATTTACTCTAATCTAATCTAATGAAATCCTCTTTCTAATATAATCTCCCCTAATCTTTGTGATTCTCCTCCTTTTATAAGTCTCTTTACATGTCTTGGAAGTCCTCTTGGAAGTCGTCTTGGAAGTCCTTGAGTCAATCGGATCGAAACAATCCTTTCTGGACTCAAATTTGGACAAAATTCGTATTTTTTGGGCTACCCCCGGCCCGGTGGGGGTTTATACACTAAAAGAGCCCGCCCTGGCGGGCTAGAGGCCTGTTTTGGAGCTGGTACGCCCACCCCGACTGGGGTTTTGTGAAGGAACCTTTTCTACTCTGACGTCATTTGGGAAATCAGCCATAACTTTTGATCTGGGAAGAGTTACGAGGCCTGCAACCTATCAAATCGAAGATATCGACAAGCTCTACAACTTTCATTCTTTGAGAATTGAGAAATAACGGACAGATGAAGGTTGAAATTATGATGGAAGTGACTACTATGCAAATGGCCACCCAAAACAGTGACGTTCGACGTTCGTTGGTACAAAGATCATAACTCTTGCATCCGAACTCTGATTGTAATGATTAAAGATGTTACAAAAAGCTAAGAAGAAGCTCTACAATGTAATCCAAGTTCCAAGCCAAGAACATGAAAGCCCAAACGATTTTCGGATTTCTTTTCTTTGCGATTTCATACCAATTCTTTACGATTTCAACTCCCAAGCATATAATCTATAAAACGAACACAAAATGCATGAAAAGTAACTAAGAAACATGAGATTAAGCAAATAATTCAAGTAATAGATACCGGATAAGTAGGTATAACCATTTCTTCTCCAGGTCTTGTTTTCCTTTAATGTAATATCTAGTATACATAATGTCCAAAGTGCCCTTTCTTCAATTGGGCTCCAAGTTTGTGCTCCATTTCTTTTAATTCTTTTTGGCTTCTAAATTAATTTCTTGGCCCGTGAAAAATAGATTAGGTCCAATACTTTTAATATTCCATTCCCTAATTATTTAATTAGGGTTTTTATTTCCTTAATTATAACTAAATTCCTTACTTACATGCCTTTAATTTTTTAACCCAATTAGACTTGCTATAATTAGGTTATAAAATTAATTAACCGAGATGTATAAACTAAATATCTTAAAATTAGTATATATTTTATATACTAATATTCTACCATATCATAACCCTTAAGTTATTCAATTTTTTCATTCCTAATATATAATTAGGTTGCATTAGCTTCTCTTATTTATTTTATAATAAACAAATAAAACAAACACATATTGTGACATCCCAAATTTTAGAATTTATAAATGAGAATTTTATAAATATAAGTATTATTTATGAGATATGTTGGGTGTGAGTATGTGTATGTCATATATTATAGAATATGTGAATTGATGTGAAGAGAATATTATATATTAATTTTAATATATATAAATATTTAATTGAATTATTTATTGAGTTAAATAAATAAATTTTGTTTTGATTATAGAGTAATGTAATTAAGTGTAGTAGATTAATTAAATGAATATTTAGTATTTAATTTAATTAATATAATAATTTTATGTTATAGTTCTAATTTAATTGAGATAATTAAATTAGATGAGTTATGTGATGATTGTTACGAAATTATAATTAATAAGTAAATATAATTATGTGACAATTTGATGAGATTGATTGATGTTAAACAATTGATTAATTAAAATAATGAGTATTTGCCAAACATGGTCTTAGGCTTTTCAAGTTCAAGTTGGTGTAACCTATATATTAACTAGTAATTAGTATATATAATAATTACTAGGAGTTACATATATTATATATAACTGGTATTGTATATTATATGTATATACTACAAGTTAGTACGTTAGTTTTAGAAAACAAACCAAAGAAAGAAGAAGAGAGTTAGAGAGTTGTAGGAGAAGAAGAAGAGAAGAAAAAAAGAAGAAGAATGGAAAGCTTTGAGATGACAAAACAAGCCCCATCATCATTATCTCCATCTCTCTCTTAAATTCATACTAATAAGGTTATAATCTAAATTCCTTGTTTTAATTATATTTTTATGTTCTTCATAATGTAGTTCTCTGATAATTGTTATATAGAAGTTGTATTGAGAAATTGAGAGAGATAGAGAGAAATAGAGGAATTGAGATGAGCTAAAAGAAGAAAAAAAACTAGAAGAAGGTAACTTCTAAACTCTTATTTAATCTTTGATTTTTTTTGGTAGATTTATATTCTAGGGTAGTAGATCATGCTTAATCTTGTTTGTATAGGTTTAATCTTGGATTATCAAGAATCAAACAAGAGGATTCAAGAAATAAAATGAAATGGAAAGAAAATTTGAAGAACAAAATTCGTAAGTTTAGTAATTGTGGACAAATCTTGTGAAATTCATACCTCTTTGGGTATAATGAGTTAGAAAGTGAGCCTTATATTAAATCGAAGATATGGAAGTAAGCTATATTCTGAAAGTGGAATCACATGAAAACTCTTTGTAGATTTCTTGTAATGTCTGTTTTAGTAAAAAATTTGATACGAAGGAAAATAATAATCTTGAAAAAAATCAAAAGCATTACGGTTTCGACTTTGAACAATTCATATAAATTCGTGTGTTTTTTTGAATTTGAAGACACTTTAAAGCGTAAAGTTGTAGATATGGAAGTTTACTAGCCAGACTCTCGAGATCGAGCCATTTTATGGACCGGATCATGTCCGAAATAAATTGTTTAGTAAGGATGTCCAGAAAATGAAATTTTCTAGTCTAGTTGATGAATTACAGAATCTGGTTTAGATGGATAAGGGTCTGACTTTAAGGCCTAGATGAGGTTGTAGTACACTAAGTAATGGTTAATTCTATATAAGAAGGAACAAAAACGGACATGTAACGAAGGAATTATGTTAAAAACAAAAACAACGTTTTGTTAAAGAAATTGTGAAGATGGGTTTTATAATTCTGTTTGAATTAAGATTTTGGGTGATGGTATATTTTGATGATTAAAAATATGTTTTGACATATGTAATGAGTATAGATATGTGTTATCATATTCTATGCATAATTAACCATTTAAGATCAAGAGTTGAGATAAGTTAATGTGTGCACATAACGTGCTCGATAAAATGCCTAAGAGTAATAGTGTTTCTAAACTTTGGTATACAAAGTGTCTATCTAATGACTAATATTGGATGTTATGTGCATCTGAGTATGAAAAGATGATAATACAATAATAATAATGGAAAGAAATTGAAAAGGCCGATTTTTGATTTTTGAAGGAAAATTAAACTTGTAAACAATGTGTTGAATATGCATTTTTGAAACCAAAGTGGTATAATAAAATGGTGTGATATACGCACATTAAACTAAAAGTGCGATAGTCTAACATGTGTGGTGATGAAAATGAAAATAAAATCGAGTTGCATATAAAATAGTTAGATGTCTATAAAGACATTATAAAGGATAATAAGATAAAGTAAGGTCTTAGAATAAATTTGACCATGAGATTGAGTATTGATTTTATTTATTATCAATCTCATATACGATTATAGGTTGTGCAAGGGCCGCAGTAGTATTAGCGTGTTGGTAAAAGCGCCGGTAAAACCAAGTCTTTCAGTTCCTTTTTGCTATGTGAACTTGATGATGATCTGCTTTAAAATTTTAGTGTATGATGTATTATATATGTCAAAAGTATGAAATGTGAAAGTCAATCTATGACTATGATGATTGACCTATGAATGTTGATTGAGTAAGGAACTCAATCTTTATAGTTGTTATGTGAACTACAACATGTATGCTATGTTTGTTTATGATTATTCTTGTATGTTGAGCATGTTATTATGCGCTACGTGATGCATGAAAACTGTTAGATTTTACTGAGCTGTCGAGCTCATTCTTGCAAATAACCATTTTTGCAGATTCAAGAATTGAAGGTAACGCTATGTGCTACTTGATTGTTATGGATCAAAATTGATATATGAAGATTTAATATCTTAGCTAAGTTGTTATTCTTGTAAACCATGTCTAATGTTTTGGTAAATGTATTAATGTTGTATTGTTATATCATTTTATGATGTAAACTCTTGTAGTATTAAAATGATTCTGAGATATTTAGATGTAAAGGTTGAAAGTTTTGGGAACGAGAATAGTTTGTAATAGAAAATTTTAATTATTCCGCAAATTTCAATGGTTGTATTATCATTTAATGATGTAAAATTAGAGGTTGAATGTATTATTAACGACTGAAATCGAGAATTAAATTGTATAAATTTTGGGGTCGTTACACATATTATTCATATGCAATTACTCATATATAACAATACACAAAACCATAAGTCTTTCATAAAAATTTTTAAATCCATACCTTATTTCGAGTCTATGTCTTATTATTCAACCTTTAATTAATCAATTTAGATTTTATAAATCGTATAAATTCTCGGGTTATCACAACATCTATGCACGTAAGCCATATATGACTTTTATCACAATATAAACATGAGGATGATGACAATGATATAAGAATTCAATGAAAAGAAAGCAAAGGATAAATTTTTAATGATTTATAACTTAATTTATCCAGAATTCAATATTGTCCAAATTGTCAATATGATACTGCTTTGTGGAGTAAAATTCAAGAATAATATTGTATCAAAAATGATTTGGACAGCAAAGAAATCAATTTTTATCATGAATAATTCCCCGGGTGAATAGTACCCTGATGATTGGGTAATATACCCATGAATTTGATATATTTGGACTTAAATTATTGCATTCTCAAGTTATTTAGTAGCATTTTTATTGTGTTTATGTCTTGTTTTGCAGATTTGGGAGCTGTAGGGGTAATTCTGGGATTTCGAGCTTACAATGGCAAAATGGTAAATAACATGAAGACTAGCGCCGGGGCGCTCTAGCTAGTGTAATTTATAAATGGCTATTGGGCCTCTACTTGATGTTGGCCAAATTCAAAGTGTGTTTGATGGTTTGACTGGATTGACTTTTTGTTTGACTTCGTATGTGGAGCTTATTTGAAGCCTAATTGGATTAGGATTGTGAGAAGCTATAAAAAGAAATTAAGTGCTGAAATTAGGGGGATTATCTAATCATTCAATCAATTCATTCATTCATTGGAGACTACACAAGGATTACTTGGAGATTAATGATTGGCTACAGAGTTTTTTTCTTCTTCTTCTCCTTATTTTCAATTTGTAATTCTTTAAGGATGATTTGCAAACAATTATTGGTTTTTATTTCCGTTATGAACTAATTCTTTAATTAAGATTTCAATTGAACCTTTTATGGCTATAAATTAGTTATTCAGTTATTCCAATTATTTATATAGAAGTGAATTGTTTATCATGCCTTGCATCTATTACTTAATTATTTGGCCAATAATTACCTTGTTATTCTAGAAGGAATTGGAAGAGGAATTCTAGGGTTAGAACTGGGTTTGATAACGTGTGACTTATTTATTTGTACAGTGAATAATTAGGTTTGTGAATTAAATGGAAATATCTTTTCACCGCATGTAACACATAAGGAATTGGGATTAAAGGAGTTTAATTCACTTATTTTGCATAGGAATATAGCAAGATTAATCTGGATTAAATAGAAGTCAGTTGATCACTTGGAAAAGGACTTTTAGCATTGGAGAATTCACATTAACAATTCAATGAGACATAATAGTTGGGATAATTGGATAATTGATTTATAGTTCATAATTGGGGATATTGAAGTCTTAATCCTTATCTATCGGAAGTCATTCACTCAAATCTTAGTTTATTTATTTGCTTATTTTAGAATAATATCTTTAATTGTTTAATTTAGTTTTAATATTTTAGAAAATCATAATTTATCATTGTTTGAATAAAATTGGATTGATATAGTGCTAGTAGTTGGAATTTATTAATTAGAATTCTCTGTGGGAACGATACTCTATTTTATCACTTTATTACTTGTTGACCGTGTATACTTGCACGTATTCTTTGATTGCGAAATCGATCAACAAGTTTTTGGCGCCGTTGCCGGGGAATTTTTTTATTAATATTAATTTCATATTAGTTATAATCAATTCGGTCTTAATTTGAGCGTTACTTATTTTTCTTCTTGGATTAGCAGGAATTCTTGTGCGTGTATGCACACTAGATCGAAAGCTAAAAAGGAACTTTTTTCGTATACAGACGACATCGAGAGGAAGTTCCGGAAAGTGCGTTTGAATAGTGAGGTTATACATTTGGAAGAAGAAGCGGCAAACCAGAAATACTAAATGAACATAGCGAGAAGCGAACAAAAATCACTTAGGGATTATGCCATGCAAATGTCACGGATTCTGATCGAGTATTAAGAGGCTAAGCAATCAATGCGAAAAATTTCGAGATAAAACCGGGAACAATTCAGATGCTACAGAATACATGTCAGTTTGGGGGTAATTCGATAGATGATCCTAATGAGCATATCTTGATTTTCTTAGAAGTTTGTGATACCTTCAAATTTAACAATGTATCGGAAGATGCTACAAGGTTGAGGATGTTCCCATTTACTTTAAAAGATAAAGCACGAATCTGGTTACACTCTTTGCCTCCTGGATCAATCACCACTTGGGATGACTTAGCTCAAATTTTTTTAGCTAAGTTCTTCCCACCAGCGAAGTCGGCAAAACTACGGAACGATATTCATACTTTCGCACAATTTGATTCAGAGTCGTTATATGAGGCGTGGGAAAGGTTCAAGGATATGCTCCGTAAGTGCCCTCATCATGGAATTCCGTAGTGGATGCTATTAGGGAAATTTTGTGATGGTTTGCACGCAGCGTCCAGGTCTAGTATTGATGCAAAGACGGGAGGAGCGATCATGTCCAAGAATTTTGATGAGGCGTATCAATTGTTAGAGACAATGGCCACCAACAACTATCAGTGGCCCATGACGAGGTCTAATCATCCGAAAGCATTGAGAAAGTATGAAGTGGACACGATGACAGCATTAACAGCACAAGTGACCGCAATAGCTAAGCATATGGAAATATGGCGTCCACAAGCCACACAGCAGGTAGCGATGGTTTGTGAGTTGTGTGCTGGGGGTCATGCTATGGATCAATGTGCCATAAATTCTGAATCAACACAGTTCGTAGGAAACTATAATCGCTCAACTCAACCGTATTCGACTCAAAATGCTTATAATCCAGGTTGGAAAAATCATCCGGGGTTTTCATGGAGTAACAATCAAGCTGCAGCTCAACCACCTAGACAACAAAACACCTCCGGATTTCAAAATCAGACTCAACAACCAAAGAGGAAATCAAGTTTGGAAGAAGCCTTGGAAAAATTCATTAGAGCTTCTGACAAAAAGAACGAGGAACAAGATAAGAAATTGAATCAAGTAGAGCTTACTTTGCAAAGCCATGGGGCATCGTTAAAGAATCTGGAAAATCAATTGGGGCAAATAGCACATGCATTAAATAATCGTCCACTAGGAATGCTCCCAAGTGATACAGAAATAAATCCGGGCTGAAACGAGCATTGCAAGGCTGTAACTTTACGCAGTGGGAAGGATTTGCAAGAAACAGTTAAGGATAAGGAAAAGGGGGACAACACAAACGGTAAAAATAGAAGAAGTTGTGAAAACAAGGAAAGATAAAGAGGAAATCGTGAGAGCGAATGCACCGGAACCAACTATAACAATGCCGCCCATACCGTATCCGCAGAGATTTTAGAAATCCAAGTTAGATAAGCAGTTTTCAAGATTTTTGGATATTTTCAAGAAATTGCATATCAACATCCCATTTGCCGAAGCTTTAGAACAAATGCCGAGCTACGCTAAGTTCATGAAGGATGTGTTGTCAAAGAAAAGGAAACTGGGTGATTTTGAAATAGTAGTGCTAACCGAAGAATGCAACGCAATTATTCAGAACAAGTTGCCTCCGAAGTTGAAAGATCCAGGTAGTTTTACTATTCCGTGCGACATTGGTAATCAGTTTTCGGGGAGAGCACTGTGTGATTTGGGGGCCAGTATTAATTTGATGCCATTATCAGTCTACAGTCAGTTCGGGCTCAAGGCACCAAAATCGACAAATATCAGTTTATTGTTGGCGGACCGATCAGTTACATATCCACGAGGTATCGTTGAAGACGTATTAGTAAGGGTGGATAAATTCATCTTCCCAGCAAACTTAGTTATCTTGGATTGTGAAGCAGATAAGGAACTTCCCATCATTCTTGGGCGACCATTCTTAGCAACGGGGAGAACGTTGATCGACGTGCAGAAAGGAGAATTGACGATGCGAGTTGAAGATCAACAGGTCACTTTTAATGTGTTTAAATCAATGTCTTATCCGAAGGAAAAAAGGTGAGTGTTTGCGGGTGGATTTAATGGATGAGTTAGTTAATCACAAGATTTATGGTAATTACTCAGAGGATCCGATAGAATCCATGTTGCTCGAAATAGACGACTATAGTATTGATGAGGACATTGAGCAAATCAAATGGCTAGACACATCATCATTCTACCGGAAAAATAATCAACCATTCGACACCCTTGATAGGCCCGAAACGAAAGGTAAAAAGTGCAAACCCTCGATAGAAGAGCCACCAGTGTTGGAATTAAAGTCACTCCCCTCTCATCTTAAGTATGCTTATCTGGGGAAAGATTCGACTCTACCAGTTATTGTTTCGACAGAGTTAACTGACACCCAAAAGGAAAAATTGCTACGGGTTCTGCGCGAGTTCAAAACATCGATTGGGTGGACTATAGCGGATATTCGAGGTATTAGCCCATCTTTCTGTATGCATAAGATTTTAATGGAAGAGGGGTCAAAACCAACCATTGAGATGCAAAGAAGGTTAAATCCCATTATGAAAGATGTGGTGAAAAAGGAAATTATAAAATGGTTAGATGCTTTAGGTATTATTTACCCAATCTCGCATACCAGGGTAAGTCCTGTACAATGCGCATCAAGAAAGGGGTATGACAGTGGTGAAGAATGAAGCTAATGAGCTCATCCCGACTAGAACTGTTATAGGCTGGAGAGTATGTATGGATTACCGCAAGTTGAATAAAGCCACACGCAAGGATCACTTTCCCTTACCGTTCATTGATCAGATGTTGGACAGGTTAGCGGGACATCAATTCTACTGTCTACTGGATGGATATTCCAGGTATAATCAAATTTCTTTAGCTCCGGAAGATCAAGAAAAGACAACGTTCACATGTCCATACTGATGCGTTTGCATTCGACGTATATCTTTTGGCTTATGTAATGCTTGCCGGCAACCTTTCAACGATGTATGATGGCAATATTCTCCGATATGGTTGAGAATGTAATTTAGAGGTATTCATGGATGACTTCTCCGTGTTCGGTGATAGTTTCGACTTGTGTTTGAAAAATCGATCTTGGTGTTAAAAAGATGTGTGGAGACTAACTTTGGTGCTTAATCGGGAAAATGTCATTTTATGGTGCAAGAAGGGATTATTCTGGGACATAAGGTTTCCGCATCGAGGATTAGAGGTGGATAGAGCGAAGATTAAGACAATTGAGAAACCGCATCCACCATCATCCGTAGAAAAGGCATTCTGACTTCTTGGGACATTGATAAGTAGGTTTTATACCCACTTATCCGGTATCACATTTTGAATTAGTTGCTTATTTTCATGTTCTTATTTACTTTTCATACATTTTATGTTATTTTGTAGGCTATGACATGACATTGGCATGAAGAAGCAAGGAAAGCAATTTGGACATCTTTTGGACTAAAATACGCAAACAAATGCAAGAAGGGAATATTGAAGGACTTTTAACACCAAGTTGGATGTATGTTCTTGGCTTGGAACTTGGATTTTATGGTAACTCTACTTCTTAGCTTCCGGAACATCTTGAATCATCTCAATCTGAGACTCGGATGTGAGAGTTATGGCCTTTTATCAACGAAGATCAAAGCTAAGAGTTGTCATGTTTGCCATTTACATAAATTGTCTACTTCAAGCCCGATTTCCGCCTTGATCCAATCCTAATTTGTCCATCCTCAAAGAATGAAAGTTGTAGATCTCGTCGTTATCTTCGATTTGATAGGTGGAATACCTCATAACTCCAAGCGGATCAAAAGTTATATCTGTTTTTACCAAAGGACATCGCAGACAGAAAATAGACTAGCGCGGACCTCACTTGAAGCCAATGACCAATGACAAATACTTCTACATCGATATTCTAAGCCAACAAATCGCACAAATGGTGGCCGATCACGCCACAAATGTCACCGACTATGCTAGGAGGCGGAAAGGAGTCAAAATGGGTTATTTGATGTCCAAATTGAGTTAGAATAGGATTCTTAGTAGCCTAACTTGCTAGAATGTCCATTAGAACTCTAAATACTTGAGTTTAACTTGGATTGGGAGGCTAATTCTAAGATTTTATTAAATCCCTCTTGGGATATATTTCAATAATCTAATTCTTTACTTTCTTTCTTAGATTAGGAACCTAGATTAGATTAGAATTGAAGATTGAAGCTATTGATTATCATTGGAGAATCAAATTGGAAGCAAGAGAATGCAGATTTGTTTATGTCAATTCTAATTTCTTTTCTTATTTATTTGTATCTTTTTAATGCTTAATCAATTGTGGATGATGGATTCTAGTTTATTTATGAATTAAACTCTATTTTGAGATTACTATGGATCTTATTGTGTAGTTTACTTTGATATGCTTCTTTGTTAGTCTTATTAGCTATATTTGGATTGTCTATTATGATTTGGACTTAATTTCTTAATTGCCTAGCTAACAATTACTGTGATAATCTATATGAACTCGAGAGATGAAGTATAGATTTTGATATGATCATGATAGCATATGTTTGTGATTTCTGCATAGATGGAATTCATGATTTGTGTTTAGGATAGAGATATGCCTTTACGCCATATGTAGTCTAATAAGAACTTGAACTTCAACCCTTTTTAATTGTAATTCACATAGAGATATAGTAGGTTAGTTAATTAGGGTGTTCAAATTGATTCTATCATCTGTGGATTTGATTTGATATGAGTATGGTGCATTGAAATATGGCCACATTTTACTTTCGTGTTCTTGATTAACAATCCAATATAAATAATTTGGCTTAACAGGAAGTGTGTTGATTTAAATGTAACAATAAGTGAAATTGTAATCTCAAGTCTTCAATATCTTGTTTCATTCTAGGGATAGTTAGTAATAGTTTATTTAATTATTTTAAATTAAATTATTAAATCATTTGTTTAAATAAGATTGAGTTGATTACGAGTTATTACTTGGTGATTTTTATTAAATAATTCTCTGTGGGAACGATACTCAACTTATCACTTTATTACTTGTTGACCACGTATACTTGCGTGTTGTGCGTAATTAGATTTTATCCAACAAGTTTTTGGTGCCGTTGCCGGGGAATTAGTTTAATAATTTTTGCCAATATTAGCTTAAAGCAACTTAGTCTTAATTTGAACATTTTTTTTTGTCTTTTTATTTAATTCTCTTCCTATTTTTCTCTCTTTTTAGGTACCATGGATGACTTTGCATATCAATGGCCATACACGAACATGACTGAACCAAGGGAAACAGGGATTGATGGACTTAATACATTTTCCGCAGAGTCAGTACAAATTAAGGCAAATTCGAAGACCTTGGAGGTTATCGCAGCCCAACGGAGGCGAAGGATGACAGTTACGTGTGACTATTGTGCTGGAAACCATCAAAGTCATCAATGCACCATCAATTTCATACAGGTTTCTACAGACGCTTCATTAAAGATTTTTCAAAGATTTCGAAACCCCTATGTTCCCTCTTGGAGAAAGATGTACCGTTTAAGATGGATCAGTCATGTATCGAGGCATTTGAGGTATTAAAGAAGAAATTGGTCTCTGCTCCAATCATTGTAGCGCCCGATTGGTCTTTACTGTTCGAATTGATGTGCGACGCCAATGATTACGCAGTGGGAGCAGTATTGGGACAACGTCATGACAAGATTTTCACACTATCTACTACTCTAGTAAGAGGCGTTGACGGATGCCCAATTTGAACTACACAACCACCGAAAAGAGTTGCGGTGGTGTTTACTTTTCGATAAATTCGAGAGCTTATCTTATTGGCACCAAGGTAATTGTCTACACTGATCATTCTGCCATTAAATATCTGATTGAGAAGAAAGATGCAAAACCGCGGTTAATACGGTGGGTATTGTTGTTACAAGAATTTGATCTGGAGATCTGCGACAGAAAAGGTACAGAAAATCAAGTGGCGGATCATCTGTCTCGGTTAGAAAATGCAGAGGTACAGAAAGAAGACAACTTATTGATTAATGAAAAATTTTCGGATGAAAAAGCTGCTCCGAGTAACCACAGTATTGCCTTGGTATGCTGACTATGTAAACTATATGGTTGCCAAAGTGTTACCTCCGGATTTGACCTCACAACAACGAAAGAAGTTTCTCCACGATGTGAAGCAATACTATTGGGATGAACCATTTTTGTTTAAAGCCTGTGCAGATCAAATGATAAGACGTTGTGTACCTCATGAAGAAATGGATAGTATATTAGGCCATTACCACTCCTCAAATTATGGAGGTCATTATTCCGGTGTTAGAACAGCAGCAAAAGTACTACAATCGGGATTTTTCTGGCCTTCTTTATTCAAATATGCTTATCTCTTTGTGCTGAAATGCGATCGATGCCAACGCGTAGGTAATATCTCCAAGCGCAATGAAATGCCACTCAACACAATTCTGGAGGTTGAACTATTCGACGTGTGGGGAATCGATTTTATGGGACCGTTCCATCTTCCTTTAATAATCGATACATCTTGCTAATGATGGAATTTATGTTTCCAAATGGGTAGAAGCCGCGGCGTTACCCACGAATGATGTCAACGTTGTTCTCCGATTTTTAAAGAAAAACATTTTCACACGATTTGGGACACTGAGAGAGATCATAAGTGATGAGGGGACTCACTTCTGTAATAAGCAGTTCACAAAATTACTTGTAAAGTATGGGGTTCATCAAAAATTGCAAATGCGTACCATCCACAAACCAATGGCCAAGCGGAGGTGTCGAATAGGGAGGTTAAGAAGATTCTTGAAAAGGTGGTAAATCCGTCACGAAAAGATTGGGCATTGCGTCTTAACGATGCTCTATGGGCCTATCGAACAGAGTACAAAAATCCGATCAGCATGTCACCGTACAAAATGGTATTTGGAAAGGCGTGTCACCTCCCAGTCGTGCTAGAACACAGTTGCACACTGGGCCATTCGGAAACTAAACTTTGATCTAGAAGCAGCTGGTGAGAAAAGGTTACTGCAGTTGAACGAGATGGACAAATTCCGGTTCAATGCCTACGAAAATGTTAAGCTCTACAAGGAGAAAGTCAAAGCCTGGCACGATAAAAAAATTCTTAATAGAACATTTGAACCGGGTCAACAAGTTCTACTGTTCAACTCACGCTTGCGTCTATTTCCGGGAAAATTGAAATCTCGGTGGTCCGGGCCATTCTTAGTTATATCTGTCGCTCCACACGGAAACATTGAGGTCGAAGAACCGAACTCAAAGCGTACATTCAAGGTCAACGGTCAACGTCTAAAACATTATTGGAGTGGACCCATCGAACGTCAAGCTATGGTCCAATGATTCTCCTCAACCAAAGGATAAGCGAAAGCAACACCGCAAAGTCGGGCTGACGACTATAACCCAAGCGCTATAGGGAGGCAACCCCAGGAGTTTTCGTTTTTATTTCATTTTTATTCTTATATTTATATCGTATTTTATTTTTAATTTTTATTCTAGTTTATTTTATTTGACTTCATGCACTTTTATTGGTTGACAGATGAGCAGAATCTGCAAGAAAGGACCAGCGCCCCGGCGCTCCAAAACCCAAGGAACCCAGCGCCCCGGCGCTAGAGGGTCGGATCAGTTTCTGGAGTCCAGCGCCCCGGCGCTTGGCTGCTACTCAAAACCAGCGCCCGGCGTTAGGGGCATCAACAGTTTTGGATGACATGGCCTACCAAGCACTAGAATACATGCATCTCTCAAATCCCCGGCTGTTGAAGCCGAGCATTACTATTGCATTGATTGTTGAACACGCCCACTCGGTTCCTAAATTTTTACTTTTCCCTTAAATGCTCTTCACATATTTTCTCCTCTCATATGACAAATGAACTAAATTGTTTTTTTTTACAAAGTCTAAAACCCGTGGCACCTTTTCATCGCTTGTCTATTTGGTTCAGCAATTAGTTTCACCTCCAAGGTATATACTGCTTTAATTTCAAAGAATCACCACATCAAATCTGTATACGGGTAAGTGAAGTAATATTGCTCTTGAGGCATGTTCCCATGACTAAGATTTCTTCGTCTCGTTCTTCTTTGGGCTATATTCTCTTGCATGTCTGTGAAACACTTTCAATTAGTAGGCATATATATTTCGCTTTCATATGGGTATTCGAAGAAAGTTATACACCGACCACAACGTGTTTGAGAGTATGCTTGAGTCAAGTATCTTAGTGCATATCACACAGTGCCCTCTTCACACACGGAATTTCTTCGACATATGGGCCTTAAACTATCATGAGTCTATTATAGCGCACATATGTCACTATTGAGAGGGGCTAAACGACATTGTGGCGCGAGTATGATTATATTGCGTGACATACCCATCTTTTGGGCACATCTTGTGTTCTTTTACAAATTGTAGAATTTGATTAATATTTGTGTCTAAGCGGTACAATTTTGCTTGTCATGCGATGAGGGTCTGACACCACCCCCAACCACGTACTCAATGTGCAAATATATAGATTAGTTTGGGGGTAGTGTCATGGATACGTGTATCCCAACAGAAATTTTGTCGACTGCAACTAATTGTGAATTTGTACTATTGCAGAAATTTCTCAATGGCTTCCAAACGACAACGTGGAGATGGGTCGGGTTCAGCCTCATCTCCTCCAAGATTTGATAGCAGACGGTTTGTCTCCGCCGAGGCACAGGAGCGCTACAATAACATGGCTACCCGCTCTCTCGTCCCCGAACGTGGTCTACGTCCCGATCAAACCAAGGATGGAGAAATAGCAGTGATGATTGCTGAACGAAACTAGTTCTCCCTCATCGAACAGCCCGACCCAGCAGTGATTGTAGTTGTAAAAGAGTTCTACGCCAACTTGCCCGAGCATGATCATTATGGGGTATTTGTCAGAGGAAAAACAGTGGAAATCGGCGAGGAGGATATAAATGGGTGTTATCAACTACCATTAGAGGGCCTTAATGATGAATATGCTAGACTCGTGAGTGATGGGCCGGACTACGAAAAGATTATTCGGGAGCTGTGTCAACCGGGCACCACATGGACCGTGCATGAGTGTGGCAGCATGACTTTCCCATTGTCACACCTCAGTCTATATGGAAAGGCATGGTATGCCTTCATTTGTGCCAAATTGATGCCCTGCACACATGTGAGCCACGTAACCAGAGAAAGGGTTGTGGTATTATACTCAATCATACAAGGCCTAAAGATTGATGTCGGCCATCTTATTCAGCAATCTATCCTCCGAGCATCTCGCAGAGGGACCACGGGAGGGTTACCACATCCGTCACTGATCTGCATTTTATGTGCTAAGTTTGGGGTAAAATGGAAATCGGATGAGATGATTCAAACGCCTATGCCCGTGTTGGACCACAAGTTGATCCTCCGTTATAAAGTGTGGACAGGTGGGGCAAATCAACCTAGGGGATTGGGTTTCATAATTCCTCAAGTTACATCTGCACAAGCCCCACCACCTCAGGCTCCACCTACTTATGGCCCATCTACAGCAGCTCATCGAGGTGTGGTCCCCGAAGCTGTCCAGCGGGAGATAGACGGCTAGTTTTACAATATGAAGTCCCGGAATGTGCGCTTATCGGAACGTCAAGACGTGATTTTCAAGTTTTTAGTTGACCAATTTGCTGCATAGAATGCACTGACCGTCCAATCCCATCCGGGCGTTCGACTTAGCCACTTCCCAACTGCTCCAGTTCTGCCAGTCTTTCCCCCTTCCGATCAAGAGATGAGCGAGGATGAGGATGCTCCACCAGAGGAATAAGCTCATCAGGGAAGTCCTCTGTGCTATTTTGCCTTATTTATCGCATGAGGACATTGCTCTAGATTAGTTTGGGGGTAGTTAATTTTTATTTCTAAATTGTAGTTTGTTATTAGTTTGTGGATTTGGTTTGTGATTTTTATTTTATTGTTGCATTTAGGATTGCATATTAATTCCAGTTTTTGATAGTACGTATATTTGGGGCCAATGATGAAAGTAGAATTGCATGAACAAGTCTAGTAAGGATTGTTGAGTCAGTGATATGATTTTCTTGACATAAATTGAATCTTTATCTGTTTGACACTGATATTATAGGAAGGCATTTTGAAAAACGACCATGTTGGTTATGATAGTTTAAATGGTTAGATAATAGAGTTCTAAAGGATGATTGCTAGTGAAATGAAAGGATAATTTGAATAGCTAGAGAAGACTAAATTTATGCATAAACTCGAGTTTGGGGGAAAAATATTTGGAATATATAAGCTAAAAAAAAAAAAGGTATACAGGTGACTAGTCTTGTTTTGGGGCCTTTGTTACTTGAGCAGCAAATGCTGCATGAGGGATTGTCTTTACACCTAGCGCCCTAAGGTCTTTCATGGTGCAGTAGTCGTTGGTTGAAAGCTTCGCTAAAGGTAACAACTTTATTAGCCTCATGGGATGAGACATTGCACGATCATTTATGTATATTTTAAAAATAAAAAAAAAAGAAAATTTTTTTTGCAAATAAAGTGGGAAAAGTGCAAAGAGCCCCCGTTATAAAAAAAAAGAAAAAGAAAAGCATAAGTATTCCATTTTGACTCTTGAATTCGGGTAATTGTTTGATTTCAGTTGAAACAAGTATATTTGATGAGTTCTCAAGTTTACACTGTATGATGCTTACTAAGAAATTTATTATCTTTCATATTTTTGCCTTTCATAGGTTAGCATGGTTGTTGAACACACACTCACAATATCGGTAATATGATTCGATTGGTTGATTGTTGGGATATTATTGATCTTGCTTTTGCATGATGAATTAGCATGTTTTTGTGATTTTTAGAGGCATATGGATATCGTGAGCTTTTGAATTGTTGGAATTAAGAACATATAAATAGTTTGCATTTGCACGATGTTTAGTTTTGTCTTTGTGATTTTATGTTTTGTTTCATGAGGACACTGCAACGATTTAAGTTTGAGGGTATTTGATGATTGGGTAATATACCCATGAATTGGATATATTTGGACTTAAATTATTGCATTCTCAAGTTATTTAGTAACATTTTATTGTGTTTATGTCTTGTTTTGCGATTTGGGAGCTTGTAGGGGTAATTCAGGATTTCGAGCTTCTGATGGAAAAATGGTAAATAACATGAAGACTAGCACCGGGCGCTCTAGCTAGAGTAATTTGCGATCTTGGGGTATTTGGGCCTCACTGATGTTGACCGGTCAAAGGCGTGTTTGATGGTTTGACTGGATTGACTTTTTGTTTGACTTCTTATGTGGAGCTTATTTGAAGCCTAATTGGATTAGGATTGTGGGAAGCTATAAAAAGAAATTAAGTGCTGAAATTAAGGGGATTATCTAATCATTCTATTAATTCATTCATTCATTGGAGACTACACAAGGATTACTTGGAGATTAAGGATTGGCTACAAAGTTTTCTTCTTCTTCTCCTTATTTTCAATTTGTAATTCTTTAAGGATGATTTGCAAACAATTATTGGTTTTTATTTCCGTTATGAACTAATTCTTTAATTAAGATTTCAATTGAACCTTTTATGGCTATAAATTAGTTATTCAGTTATTCCAATTATTTATGTTGAAGTGAATTGTTTATCATGCCTTGCATCTATTTCTTAATTATTTGGCCAATAATTACCTTGTTATTCTAGAAGGAATTGGAAGAGGAATTCTAGGGTTAGAACTGGGTTTGATAACGTGTGACTTATTTATTTGCACAGTGAATAATTAGGTTTGTGAATTGAATGAAAATATCTTTTCACCGCATGTAACACATAAGGAATTGGGATTAAAGGAGTTTAATTCACTTATTTTGCATAAGAATATAGCAAGATTTATCTGGATTAAATAAAATTCAATTGATCACTTGGAAAAGGACTTTTGGCATTGGAGAATTCCTGTTAACAATTCAGTAGACATAATAGTTGGGATAATTGGATAATTGATTTATAGTTCATAATTGGGGATATTGAAGTCTTAATCCTTATCTATCTAAGTCATTCACTCAAATCTTAGTTTATTTATTTGCTTATTTTAGAATAATATCTTTAATTGTTTAATTTAGTTTTAATATTTCGGAAAATCATAATTTATCATTGTTTGAATAAAATATGATTGATATAGTGCTAGTAGTTGGAATTTATTAATTAGAATTCTCGTGTGAGCGATACTCTATTTTATCACTTTATTACTTGTTGAGTGTATACTTGCACGTATTCTTTGATTCATGAAATCGATCAACATACCCCATGAATAGTACTTGAGAATAGTACCCGTGAATAGTATTTTATGAATAGTACCTGTGAATAGTACTTTGTGAATAGTACCACCGTGAATAGTACTTTGTGAATAGTACTTAGTAAAATGAATACTACTCATGGGCAAGACTCCTGCATGAAAAGCTTAAAATTGAACAAGAATGTGTAGAAAATATCCTTGTGAAACGATACTAGATGAAGCGCAAATTTCAAGGATATTCTACTAATTTCACGGAGTATAGAAGCAATATTTTAACAAAATGAGGGTATAATCAGGAATGAAGGTATATTTCAGGAATACGTTATAAAACTTTTTTCCTTTCATTTGAAATGTTTAAGTAATATAAAAAAATAATAAAAATGAAAATTTTATGATGCATAAAAATGCTTCCCAGACGTAGAATAAGCGCACGGAAGAGTTGGTTAATGATGAGAGAGAGGACCCAGAGACACTATACAAAGGCTAGTAGATTTGTTAGGAGAAGCTCTTAGGGAAGAAATGAACCAAAGACCACCCATTCCCCAAGCAACTCCCAGTCACAAACTTTAAGGACTTTAGGAGTGTAGGACCTCCGAAATTCATGGGTACTACTAATCCTATTGTGGCACAAACATGGATTAAAGAGATGGAGAAGGCTTTCACCATCACTCATGTGGGTGAAGACCAGAAGATGGCTTTTGCAACCTACATGCTTTGAGAGGCAAAGCGAAACTCTTGGTGGGAGGCAAATAAGTAGAGAGCGGAGAGAAGGATAGTAACTTGGGAGAGATTTAAGCCCTTGTTCTTGAGAATTACTTCCCGAAGAGCATGGAGAATAGGATGGAGGTAAAGTTCTTAGAACTTAAGTAGGGAGATATGATGGTGGCATAATCTGCGACTAAGTTCAATGAACTAGCTCGCTTTCTGAGAACACCAAATAGTAGATGAAGAGAGGAAAGCTAGGCGTTTTGAACAAGGAATGAAGCCTTGGTTGTTTAACAAGGTGTCGAGTTCTTGAATCGATTCTTTTGCAATATTGTTGGAAAAGGCTATTATTATTCGCGAGAGGAGGTAATGAAGCTTTAAGTTTGTACTACAAAGAGAAAAAGAATAAGAGCATGGCGAGAGATAGCCGTGGAGGGAGTAGGCTGCGGATGTAGTAATTTAGGAAAGAGAAAGTGGGAGAACAACAACAACAATAACAAGAATTTTAACAATCAAGTGGGGAAGTTTCGTGGAGAGTTCAAGAAGAAGGTGGAGGGATGTTCGAAGTGTGGAAGGTATCACCAAGGTGAATGTTGGAAAGGGTGCAGTGTTTGTTATAACTGTTATAACTGTGGCCAAGAGGGACATATTATCTTTGAATCGCCCAAAGAAGAGAAGATCGAAGGTTATTTAAGCTTGTTGCTCGGTGGACCACGATTAAAGGTCATGCCCAAGGAAAGGGAGCGACGGAGGGAGCAGCCAATATGGTGGAAGCGACAAACTGATGATTGGCAGACCAACGCCATCTAACTGTCCAACTGCCAGAACGTTTAATATGACCGTCCAGGACGCAGTAGCTATGAAGGACGTGGTGTCAGGTATCATCCCGATCAATGATATAAATGCTTATGTATTATTTGATTCGGGTGCCACTTGTTCTTTTATATCTAAGGAATTTGCTAGTCGACTTAATTTACCCCGAGAACGATTGGGAGAGTTTGGCGTAATATTGGGAATGGATTGGTTGTATAACCATGCGATGATAATTGATTGTCGAATAAAAGTGTAAACCTTCATACTACGAATAAGTCTAAGGTGGTATTTTATGGTAGCTCATCGCTATAATTATGTTGCCTTACGATGATGCAGGCAAAGAGATTAATAAGAAAATGATGTATAGGTTACTTAGCGTACATTGTTAATACTCGAAAAGAGGGAGTAGAAATTCAGGATATACCCGTAGTAAGGGAATTTCAAGATGTATTTCAGAAGAAAGGGGGTATGACAGTGGTGAAGAATGAAGCTAATGAGCTCATCCCGACTAGAATCAAGTATAAATTTGGAGAGTATGTATGGATTACCGTAAGTTGAATAAAGCCACACGCAGGATCACTTTCCTTACTGCTTCATTGATCAGATGTTGGACAGGTTAGCGGGACATCAATTCTACTGTCTACTGGATGGATATTCCAGGTATAATCAAATTTCTTTAGCTCCGGAAGATCAAGAAAAGACAACGTTCACATGTCCATACGGTACGTTTGCATTCCGGCGTATATCTTTTGGCTTATGTAATGCGCCGGCAACCTTTCAACGATGTATGATGGCAATATTCTCCGATATGGTCGAACAGAATTTAGAGGTATTCATGGATGACTTCTCCGTGTTCGGTGATAGTTTCGACTTGTGTTTGAAAAATCTGATCTTGGTGTTAAAAAGATGTGTGGAGACTAACCTGGTGCTTAACTGGGAAAAATGTCATTTTATGGTGCAAGAAGGGATTATTCTGGGACATAAGGTTTCCGCATCCGGATTAGAGGTGGATAGAGCGAAGATTAAGACAATTAAGAAACTGCATCCACCATCATCTGTAAAAGGCATTCGGAGCTTCTTGGGACATTGATAAGTAGGTTTTATACCCACTTATCCGGTATCTGTTACTTGAATTAGTTGCTTATTTTCATGTTCTTATTTACTTTTCATACATTTTATGTTATTTTGTAGGCTATGACATGACATTGGCATGAAGAAGCAAGGGAAAGCAATTTGGACATCTTTTGGACTAAAATACGCAAGCAAATGCAAGAAGGGAATATTGAAGGACTTTTAACACCAAGTTGGATGTATGTTCTTGGCTTGGAACTTGGATTTTATGGTAACTCTACTTCTTAGCTTCCCGGAACATCTTGAATCATCTCAATCGGAGCTCAGATGTGAGAGTTATGGCCTTTTTATCAACGAAGATCAAAGCTAAGAGTTGTCATGTTTGCCATTTACATAGCGTCTACTTCAAGCCCGATTTCCGCCTTGATCCAATCCTAATTTGTCCATCCTCAAAGAATGAAAGTTGTAGATCTCGTCGTTATCTTGATTTGATAGGTGGAATACCTCTCATAACTCAAGCGGATCAAAAGTTATGTCTGCTTTTACCAAAGGACATCGCAAGCAGAAAATAGACTAGCGCGGACCTCGCCGAACCCGGTATGACAGTATACTACATCAATATTCTAAGCCAACAAAGCGCACAAATGGTCTTGATGCATACCATGTGCTAGTTACCGACTATGCTAGGAGGCGGGAAAGGAGTCAAAATGGGTTATTTGATGTCCAAATTGAGTTAGAATAGGATTCTTAGTAGCCTAACTTGCTAGAATGTCCATTAGAACTCTAAATACTTGAGTTTAACTTGGATTGGGAGGCTAATTCTAAGATTTTATTAAATCCCTCTTGGGATATATTTCAATAATCTAATTCTTTACTTTCTTTCTTAGATTAGGAACCCTAGATTAGATTAGAATTGAAGATTGAAGCTATTGATTATCATTGGAGAATCAAATTGGAAGCAAGAGAATGCAGATTTGTTTATGTCAATTCTAATTTCTTTTCTTATTTATTTGTATCTTTTTAATGCTTAATCAATTGTGGATGATGGATTCTAGTTTATTTATGAATTAAACTCTATTTTGAGATTACTATGGATCTTATTGTGTAGTTTACTTTGATATGCTTCTTTGTTAGTCTTATTAGCTATATTTGGATTGTCTATTATGATTTGGACTTAATTTCTTAATTGCCTAGCTAACAATTACCGTGATAATCTATATGAACTCGAGAGATGAAGTATAGATTTTGATATGATCATGATAACATATGTTTGTGATTTACTGCATAGATGGAATTCATGATTTGTGTTTAGGATAGAGATATGCCTTTCGCCATATGTAGTCTAATAAGAACTTGAACTTCAACCCTTTTTAATTGTAATTCACATAGAGATATAGTAGGTTAGTTAATTAGGGTGTTCAAATTGATTCTATCATCTGTGGATTTGATTTGATATGAGTATGGTGCATTGAAATATGGCCACATTTTACTTTCGTGTTCTTGATTAACAATCCAATATAAATAATTTGGCTTAACAGGAAGTGTGTTGATTTAAATGTAACAATAAGTGAAATTGTAATCTCAAGTCTTCAATATCTTGTTTCATTCTAGGGATAGTTAGTAATAGTTTATTTAATTATTTTAAATTAAATTATTAAATCATTTGTTTAAATAAGATTGAGTTGATTACGAGTTATTACTTGGTGATTTTTATTAAATAATTCTCGTGGGAACGATACTCAACTTATCACTTTATTACTTGTTGACCACGTATACTTGCGTGTTGTGCGTAATTAGATTTTATCCAACAAGTTTTTGGTGCCGATTCTTAGGAAATTAGTTTAATAATTTTTGCCAATATTAGCTTAAAGCAACTTAGTCTTAATTTGAACATTTTTTTTGTCTTTTATTTAATTCTCTTCCTATTTTTCTCTCTTTTTAGGTACCATGGATGACTTTGCATATCAATGGCCATACACGAACATGGTGAACCAAGGGAAACGAGGATTGATGGACTTAATACATTTTCCGCAGAGTCGAGACAAATTAAGGCAAATTCAAGACCTTGAGGTTATCGCAATTTCAACGAGAGCGGCGAAGGATGACGATTACGTGTGACTATTGTCTTGAAACCATCAAAGTCATCAATGCACCATCAATTTCATACAGGTTTCTACAGACGCTTCATTAAAGATTTTTCAAAGATTTCGAAACCCCTATGTTCCCTCTTGGAGAAAGATGTACCGTTTAAGATGGATCAGTCATGTATCGAGGCATTTGAGGTATTAAAGAAGAAATTGGTCTCTGCTCCAATCATTGTAGCGCCCGATTGGTCTTTACTGTTCGAATTGATGTGCGACGCCAATGATTACGCAGTGGGAGCAGTATTGGGACAACGTCATGACAAGATTTTTCACACTATCTACTACTCTAGTAAGACGTTGACGGATGCCCAGCTGAACTACACAACCACCGAAAAAGAGTTGCAGTGGTGTTTACTTTCGATAAATTCAGAGCTTATCTTATTGGCACCAAGGTAATTGTCTACACTGATCATTCTGCCATTAAATATCTGATTGAGAAGAAAGATGCAAAACCGCGGTTAATACGGTGGGTATTGTTGTTACAAGAATTTGATCTGGAGATCTGCGACAGAAAAGGTACAGAAAATCAAGTGGCGGATCATCTGTCTCGGTTAGAAAATGCAGAGGTACAGAAAGAAGACAACTTATTGATTAATGAAAAATTTTCGGATGAAAAACTGTTCCAGGTAACCACAGTATTGCCTTGGTATGCTGACTATGTAAACTATATGGTTGCCAAAGTGTTACCTCCGGATTTGACCTCACAACAACGAAAGAAGTTTCTCCACGATGTGAAGCAATACTATTGGGATGAACCATTTTTGTTTAAAGCCTGTGCAGATCAAATGATAAGACGTTGTGTACCTCATGAAGAAATGGATAGTATATTAGGCCATTACCACTCCTCAAATTATGGAGGTCATTATTCCGGTGTTAGAACAGCAGCAAAAGTACTACAATCGGGATTTTTCTGGCCTTCTTTATTCAAATATGCTTATCTCTTTGTGCTGAAATGCGATCGATGCCAACGCGTAGGTAATATCTCCAAGCGCAATGAAATGCCACTCAACACAATTCTGGAGGTTGAACTATTCGACGTGTGGGGAATCGATTTTATGGGACCGTTTCCATCTTCCTTTAATAATCAGTACATCTTGCTAGCGGTCGATTATGTTTCCAAATGGGTAGAAGCCGCAGCGTTACCCACGAATGATGTCAACGTTGTTCTCCGATTTTTAAAGAAAAACATTTTCACACGATTTGGGACACTGAGAGAGATAATAAGTGATGAGGGGACTCACTTCTGTAATAAGCAGTTCACAAAATTACCTGTAAAGTATGGGGTTCATCAAAAAATTGCAGCTGCGTACCATCCACAAACCAATGGCCAAGCGGAGGTGTCGAATAGGGAGGTTAAGAAGATTCTTGAAAAGGTGGTAAATCCGTCACGAAAAGATTGGGCATTGCGTCTTAATGATGCTCTATGGGCCTATCGAACAGCGTACAAAAATCCGATCAGCATGTCACCGTACAAAATGGTATTTGGAAAGGCGTGTCACCTCCCAGTCGTGCTAGAACACAAAGGCACACTTTGGGCCATTCTGAAACTAAACTTTGATCTAGAAGCATCTGGTGAGAAAAGGTTACTGCAGTTGAACGAGATGGACAAATTCCGGTTCAATGCCTACGAAAATGTTAAGCTCTACAAGGAGAAAGTCAAAGCCTGGCACGATAAAAAAATTCTTAATAGAACATTTGAACCGGGTCAACAAGTTCTACTGTTCAACTCACGCTTGCGTCTATTTCCGGGAAAATTGAAATCTCGGTGGTCCGGGCCATTCTTAGTTATATCTGTCGCTCCACACGGAAACATTGAGGTCGAAGAACCGAACTCAAAGCGTACATTCAAGGTCAACGGTCAACGTCTAAAACATTATTGGAGTGGACCCATCGAACGTCAAGCTATGGTCCAGTACCTCTCCGAACCAGTGGATAACTGAGCAACACCGCAAAGTCGGGCTGACGACTATAACCCAAGCGCTATAGGGAGGCAACCCCAGGAGTTTTCGTTTTTATTTCATTTTTATTCTTATATTTCTATCGTATTTTATTTTTAATTTTTATTCTAGTTTATTTTATTTGACTTCATGCACTTTTATTGGTTGACAGATGAGCAGAATCTGCAAGAAAGGACCAGTGCCCCGGCGCTCCAAAACCCAAGGAACCCAGCGCCCCGGCGCTAGAGGTTCGGATCGGTTCTGAGTCCAGCCCCGTGCCATTGGTCACATTTCAAACCAGTAGCCGGCTAGGGGCGATGAACAGTTTGGATGACAAATACCCAAGACTAGAATACATGCACATCTCAGCGCCCGGCCACTGAAAGCTACATAATCAGATTGATTGTTGAACACGCCCACTCGGTTCCTAAATTTTTACTTTTCCCTTAAATGCTCTTCACATATTTTCTCCTCTCATATGACAAATGAACTAAATTGTTTTTTTTTACAAAGTCTAAAACCTGTGGCACCTTTTCATCGCTTGTCTATTTGGTTCAGCAATTAGTTTCACCTCCAAGGTATATACTGCTTTAATTTCAAAGAATCACCACATCAAATCTGTATACGGGTAAGTGAAGTAATATTGCTCTTGAGGCATGTTCCCATGACTAAGATTTCTTCGTCTCATTCTTCTTTGGGCTATATTCTCTTGCATGTCTGTGAAACACTTTCAATTAGTAGGCATATATACTGCTCATATGGGTATTCGAAGAAAGTTATACACCGACCACAACGTGTTTGAGAGTATGCTTGAGTCAAGTATCTTAGTGCATATCACATGATGCCTCTTCACACACTTTGGAATTTCTTCACATATGGGCCTTAAACTATCATGAGTCTATTATAAGCGCATATATGTCACTATTGAGAGGGGCTAAACGACATTGTGGCGCGAGTATGATTATATTATGTGACATACCCATCTTTTGGGCACATCTTGTGTTCTTTTTACAAATTGTAGAATTTGATTAATATTTGTGTCTAAGCGGTACAATTTTGCTTGTCATGCGATGAGGTCCGACACCACCCCCAACCACGTACTCAATGTGCAAATATATAGATTAGTTTGGGGGTAGTGTCATGGATACGCATATCCCAACGAAATTTTGTCGATCGCAACTAATTGTGAATTTGTACTATTGCAGAAATTTCTCAATGGCTTCCAAACGACAACGTGGAGATGGGTCGGGTTCAGCCTCATCTCCTCCAAGATTTGATAGCAGACGGTTTGTCTCCGCCGAGGCACAGGAACGCTACAATAACATGGCTACCCGCTCTCTCGTCCCCGAACGTGGTCTACGTCCCGATCAAACCAAGGATGGAGAAATAGCAGTGATGATTGCTGAACAAAACTAGTTCTCCCTCATCGAACAGCCCGACCCAGCAGTGATTGCAGTTGTAAAAGAGTTCTACGCCAACTTGCCCGAGCATGATCATTATGGGGTATTTGTCAGAGGAAAACCAGTGGAAATCGGCGAGGAGGATATAAATGGGTGTTATCAACTACCATTAGAGGGCCTTAATGATGAATATGCTAGACTCGTGAGTGATGGGCCGGACTACGAAAAGATTATTCGGGAGCTGTGTCAACCGGGCACCACATGGACCGTGCATGAGTGTGGCAGCATGACTTTCCCATTGTCACACCTCAGTCTATATGGAAAGGCATGGTATGCCTTCATTTGTGCCAAATTGATGCCCTGCACACATGTGAGCCACGTAACCAGAGAAAGGGTTGTGGTATTATACTCAATCATACAAGGCCTAAAGATTGATGTCGGCCATCTTATTCAGCAATCTATCCTCCGAGCATCTCGCAGAGGGACCACGGGAGGGTTACCACATCATCAAATCCACCGATCCGCATTTTATGTGCTAAGTTTGGGGTAAAATGGAAATCGGATGAGATGATTCAAACGCCTATGCCTGTGTTGGACCACAAGTTGATCCTCCGTTATAAAGTGTGGACAGTGGGGGCAAATCACCCTAGGGATTGGGTTTCATAATTCCCAAAGTTACATCTCACACAAGCCCCACCACCTCGAGCTCCACCTACTTATGGCCCATCTACAAAGACTCATCGAGGTGTGGTCCCCGGTCGCCCAAATGAGATAGACGGTTTGGTTTTACAATATGGAGTCCCTGAATGTGCGCTTATCTGAACGTCCAAGACGTGATTTTCAAGTTTTTAGTTGACCAATTTGTCGTGCATAGAATGCACCGACCAGTCAATCCCATCCCAAGCGCTCGACTTAGCCACTTCCCAACCGCTCCGCTTCGCCATTCTTTCCCCTTCCGATCAAGAGATGAGCGAGGATGAGGATACTCCACCAGAGGAATAAGCTCATCAGGGAAGTCCTCTGTGCTATTTTGCCTTATTTATCGCATGAGGACATTGCTCTAGATTAGTTTGGGGGTAGTTAATTTTTATTTCTAAATTGTAGTTTGTTATTAGTTTGTGGATTTGGTTTGTGATTTTTATTTTATTGTTGCATTTAGGATTGCATATTAATTCCAGCTTTTGATAAGACGATATTTGGGGCCAATGATGAAAGTAGAATTGCATGAACAAGTCTAGTAAGGATTGTTGAGTCAGTGATATGATTTTCTTGACATAAATTGAATCTTTATCTGTTTGACACTGATATTATAGGAAGGCATTTTGAAAAACGACCATGTTGGTTATGATAGTTTAAATGGTTAGATAATAGAGTTCTAAAGGATGATTGCTAGTGAAATGAAAGGATAATTTGAATAGCTAGAGAAGACTAAATTTATGCATAAACTCGAGTTTGGGGGAAAAATATTTGGAATATATAAGCTAAAAAAAAAAGGTATACTGTGGTGACTAGTCTTGTTTTGGGGCCTTTGTTACTTGAGCAAGTACGCCTTTAGGATTGTCTTTACACCTAGCGCCTCTAAGGTCTTTCATGGTCTGGTAGTCGTTGGTTGAAAGCTCGCTAAGGGGTAACACTGTTAGCCTCATGGGATGAGACATTGCACAGTCATTTATGTATATTTTAAAAATTAAAAAAAAAGAAAATTTTTTTTGCAAATAAAGTGGGAAAAATGCAAAGAGCCCCCGTTATAAAAAAAAAAAAAAAAGAAAAGCATAAGTATTCCATTTTGACTCTTGAATTCGGGTAATTGTTTGATTTCAGTTGAAACAAGTATATTTGATGAGTTCTCAAGTTTACACTGTATGATGCTTACTAAGAAATTTATTATCTTTCATATTTTTGCCTTTCATGGGTTAGCATGGTTGTTGAACACACACTCACAATATCAGTAATAACAGATTCAGATTGGTTGATTGTTGGGATATTATTGATCTGCTTTTGCATGATGAATTAGCATGTTTTTGTGATTTTTCTGAGGCATATGGATATACGTGAGCTTTTGAATTGTTGGAATTAAGAACATATAAATAGTTTGCATTTGCACGATGTTTAGTTTTGTACTGTGATTTTATGTTTTGTTGCATGAGGACACGCAACGATTTAAGTTTGAGGGTATTTGATGATTGGGTAATATACCCATGAATTGGATATATTTGGACTTAAATTATTGCATTCTCAAGTTATTTAGTAACATTTTTATTGTGTTTATGTCTTGTTTTGCAGATTTGGGAGCTGTAGGGGTAATTCTGGGATTTCGAGCTTACAATGGAAAAATGGTAAATAACATGAAGACTAGCACCGGGGCGCTCTAGCTAGTGTAATTTGCAGTGCCGGGGCGCTGGGCCTCGGCTGATGTTGACCGGTCAAAGGCGCGTGTTTGATGGTTTGACTGGATTGACTTTTTGTTTGACTTCTTATGTGGAGCTTATTTGAAGCCTAATTGGATTAGGATTGTGGGAAGTTATAAAAAGAAATTAAGTGCTGAAATTAAGGGGATTATCTAATCATTCAATTAATTCATTCATTCATTGGAGACTACACAAGGATTACTTGGAGATTAAGGATTGGCTACAGAGTTTTCTTCTTCTTCTTCTCCTTATTTTCAATTTGTAATTCTTTAAGGATGATTTGCAAACAATTATTGGTTTTTATTTCCGTTATGAACTAATTCTTTAATTAAGATTTCAATTGAACCTTTTATGGCTATAAATTAGTTATTCAGTTATTCCAATTATTTATGTTGAAGTAAATTGTTTATCATGCCTTGCATCTATTTCTTAATTATTTGGCCAATAATTACCTTGTTATTCTAGAAGGAATTGGAAGAGGAATTCTAGGGTTAGAACTGGGTTTGATAACGTGTGACTTATTTATTTGCACAGTGAATAATTAGGTTTGTGAATTGAATGAAAATATCTTTTCACCGCATGTAACACATAAGGAATTGGGATTAAAGGAGTTTAATTCACTTATTTTGCATAAGAATATAGCAAGATTTATCTGGATTAAATAAAAGTCAATTGATCACTTGGAAAAGGACTTTTGGCATTGGAGAATTCCTGTTAACAATTCAGTAGACATAATAGTTGGGATAATTGGATAATTGATTTATAGTTCATAATTGGGGATATTGAAGTCTTAATCCTTATCTATCGGAAGTCATTCACTCAAATCTTAGTTTATTTATTTGCTTATTTTAGAATAATATCTTTAATTGTTTAATTTAGTTTTAATATTTCAGAAAATCATAATTTATCATTGTTTGAATAAAATATGATTGATATAGTGCTAGTAGTTGGAATTTATTAATTAGAATTCTCTGTGTGAACGATACTCTATTTTATCACTTTATTACTTGTTGACCGTGTATACTTGCACGTATTCTTTGATTGCGAAATCGATCAACATACCCCATGAATAGTACTTCGAGAATAGTACCCCGTGAATAGTATTTTATGAATAGTACCCGTGAATAGTACTTTGTGAATAGTACCCTGTGAATAGTACTTTGTGAATAGTACCGTAAAAATGAATACTACTCATGGACAGTACTCCTGCATGAAAAGCTTAAAATTGAACAAGAATGTGTAGAAAATATCCTTGTGAAACGATACTAGATGAAGCGCAAATTTCAAGGATATTCTACTAATTTCACGGAGTATAGAAGCAATATTTTAACAAAATGAGGGTATAATCAGGAATGAAGGTATATTTCAGGAATACGTTATAAAACTTTTTTCCTTTCATTTGAAATGTTTAAGTAATATAAAAAAATAATAAAAATGAAAATTTTATGATGCATAAAAATGCTTCCCAGACGTAGAATAACTGCACCAGAAGAGTTGGTTAATGATGAGAGAGGACCGGTAGACACTATACAAAGGCTAGTAGATTTGTTAGAGAAGCTCTTAGGGAAGAAATGAACCAAGACCACCCATTCCCCAAGCAACTCCCGTCACAAACTTTAAGGACTTTAGGAGTGTAGGACCTCCAGAATTCATGGGTACTACTAATCCTATTGTGGCACAAACATGGATTAAAGAGATGGAGAAGGCTTTCACCATCACTCATGTGGGTGAAGACCAGAAGATGGCTTTTGCAACCTACATGCTGAGAGGCAAAGCGAACTACTGGTGGGAGGCAAATAAGTAGAGAGCAGGAGAAGGGATAGTAACTTGGGAGAGATTTAAGCCCTTGTTCTTCGAGAATTACTTCCCGAAGAGCATGGAGAATAGGATGGAGGTAAAGTTCTTAGAACTTAAGTAGGGAGATATGATGGTGGCATAATACGCGACTAAGTTCAATGAACTAGCTCGCTTTGCAGAACACCAAATAGTAGATGAAGAGAGGAAAGCTAGGCGTTTTGAACAAGGAATGAAGCCTTGGTTGTTTAACAAGGTGTCAGTTCTTCAGATCGATTCTTTTGCAATATTGTTGGAAAAGGCTATTATTATGAGAGAGGAGGTAATGAAGCTTTAAGTTTGTACTACAAAGAGAAAAAGAATAAGAGCACATGCAGAGATAGCCGTGGAGGGAGTAGCTGCGGATGTAGTAATTTAGGAAAGAGAAAGTGGGAGAACAACAACAACAATAACAAGAATTTTAACAATCAAGTGGGGAAGTTTCGTGGAGAGTTCAAGAAGAAGGTGGAGGGATGTTCGAAGTGTGGAAGGTATCACCAAGGTGAATGTTGGAAAGGGTGCAGTGTTTGTTATAACTGTTATAACTGTGGCCAAGAGGGACATATTATCTTTGAATCGCCCAAAGCCAAGAAGATCGAAGGTTGTTTCAACAGGGGCTCTCGGTGGACCACCCGATTAAAGGTTGCCCAAGGAAAGGGAGCGGACGAGAGGAGCAAATGTAATATGGTGGAAGCGACAAACCGATGATTGCGTATAACGCCATCTAACCGTCCAACTGCCAGAACGTTTAATATGACCGTCCAGGACGCAGTAGCTATGAAGGACGTGGTGTCAGGTATCATCCCGATCAATGATATAAATGCTTATGTATTATTTGATTCGGGTGCCACTTGTTCTTTTATATCTAAGGAATTTGCTAGTCGACTTAATTTACCCCGAGAACGATTGGGAGAGTTTGACGTAATATTGGGAATGGATTGGTTGTATAACCATGCGATGATAATTGATTGTCAGAATAAAAGTGTAAACCTTCATACTCTGAATAAGTCTAAGGTGGTATTTTATGGTAGCTCATCGCTTAAGCAATTATGTTGCCTTACGATGATGCAGGCAAAGAGATTAATAAGAAAATGATGTATAGGTTACTTAGCGTACATTGTTAATACTCGAAAAGAGGGAGTAGAAATTCAGGATATACCCGTAGTAAGGGAATTTCAAGATGTATTTCCGAAGAAAGGGGGTATGACAGTGGTGAAGAATGAAGCTAATGAGCTCATCCCGACTAGAACTGTTATAGGCTGGAGAGTATGTATGGATTACCGCAAGTTGAATAAAGCCACACGCAAGGATCACTTTCCCTTACCGTTCATTGATCGGATGTTGGACAAAGTTAAGCGGACATCAATTCTAATCGCTCATCGGATGGATATTCCGTATAATCAAATTTCTTTAGCTCCTAAGATCAAGAAAAGACAATGTTCACATGTCCATACTCTGTGACGCTTGCATTCCTATAGATATCTTTTGGCTTATGTAATGCTGCCGCAACCTTTCAACGATGTATGATGGCAATATTCTCCGATATGGTCGAATGTAATTTAGAGGTATTCATGGATGACTTCTCCGTGTTCTGATAGTTTCGACTTGTGTTTGAAAAATCTCGATCTTGGTGTTAAAAAGATGTGTGGAGACTAACTGGGTGCTTAACTCGGGAAAAATGTCATTTTATGGTGCAAGAAGGGATTATTCTGGGACATAAGGTTTCCGCATCCGGATTAGAGGTGGATAGAGCGAAGATTAAGACAATTGAGAAACTGCATCCACCATCATCTGTAAAAGGCATTCGGAGCTTCTTGGGACATTGATAAGTAGGTTTTATACCCACTTATCCTAAGATCTCATTATTTGAATTAGTTGCTTATTTTCATGTTCTTATTTACTTTTCATACATTTTATGTTATTTTGTAGGCTATGACATGACATTGGCATGAAGAAGCAAGGGAAAGCAATTTGGACATCTTTTGGACTAAAATACGCAAGCAAATGCAAGAAGGGAATATTGAAGGACTTTTAACACCAAGTTGGATGTATGTTCTTGGCTTGGAACTTGGATTTTATGGTAACTCTACTTCTTAGCTTCCCGGAACATCTTGAATCATCTCAATCGGAGCTCAGATGTGAGAGTTATGGCCTTTTTATCAACGAAGATCAAAGCTAAGAGTTGTCATGTTTGCCATTTACATAGCGTCTACTTCAAGCCCGATTTCCGCCTTGATCCAATCCTAATTTGTCCATCCTCAAAGAATGAAAGTTGTAGATCTCGTCGTTATCTTCGATTTGATAGGTGGAATACCTCATAACTCCAAGCGGATCAAAAGTTATGTCTGTTTTACCAAAGGACATCGCAGCAGAAAATAGACTAGCGCGGACCTCGCCAGGCCAGCGCTGACAGCGCTACTACATCAGTATTCTAAGCCAACAAACTGCACAAATGGTGCTGACTGCGCCACAGCAGCGCTGACTATGCTAGGAGGCGGGAAAGGAGTCAAAATGGGTTATTTGATGTCCAAATTGAGTTAGAATAGGATTCTTAGTAGCCTAACTTGCTAGAATGTCCATTAGAACTCTAAATACTTGAGTTTAACTTGGATTGGGAGGCTAATTCTAAGATTTTATTAAATCCCTCTTGGGATATATTTCAATAATCTAATTCTTTACTTTCTTTCTTAGATTAGGAACCCTAGATTAGATTAGAATTGAAGATTGAAGCTATTGATTATCATTGGAGAATCAAATTGGAAGCAAGAGAATGCAGATTTGTTTATCTAATTCTAATTTCTTTTCTTATTTATTTGTATCTTTTTAATGCTTAATCAATTGTGGATGATGGATTCTAGTTTATTTATGAATTAAACTCTATTTTGAGATTACTATGGATCTTATTGTGTAGTTTACTTTGATATGCTTCTTTGTTAGTCTTATTAGCTATATTTGGATTGTCTATTATGATTTGGACTTAATTTCTTAATTGCCTAGCTAACAATTACCGTGATAATCTATATGAACTCGAGAGATGAAGTATAGATTTTGATATGATCATGATAGCATATGTTTGTGATTTCTGCATAGATGGAATTCATGATTTGTGTTTAGGATAGAGATATGCCTTTACGCCATATGTAGTCTAATAAGAACTTGAACTTCAACCCTTTTTAATTGTAATTCACATAGAGATATAGTAGGTTAGTTAATTAGGGTGTTCAAATTGATTCTATCATCTGTGGATTTGATTTGATATGAGTATGGTGCATTGAAATATGGCCATATTTTACTTTCGTGTTCTTGATTAACAATCCAATATAAATAATTTGGCTTAACAGGAAGTGTGTTGATTTAAATGTAACAATAAGTGAAATTGTAATCTCAAGTCTTCAATATCTTGTTTCATTCTAGGGATAGTTAGTAATAGTTTATTTAATTATTTTAAATTAAATTATTAAATCATTTGTTTAAATAAGATTGAGTTGATTACGAGTTATTACTTGGTGATTTTTATTAAATAATTCTCTGTGGGAACGATACTCAACTTATCACTTTATTACTTGTTGACCACGTATACTTGCGTGTTGTGCGTAATTAGATTTTATCCAACAAGTTTTTGGTGCCGTTGGGGAATTAGTTTAATATTTTTTGCCAATATTAGCTTAAAGCAACTTAGTCTTAATTTGAACATTTTTTTTGTCTTTTTATTTAATTCTCTTCCTATTTTTCTCTCTTTTTAGGTACCATGGATGACTTTGCATATCAATGGCCATACACGAACATGACTGAACCAAGGAAAACAGGGATTGATGGACTTAATACATTTTCCGCAGAGTCAGTACAAATTGAGGCAAATTCGAAGACCTTGGAGGTTATCGCAGCCCAACGGAGGCGGCGAAGGATGACAGTTACGTGTGACTATTGTGCTGGAAACCATCAAAGTCATCAATGCACCATCAATTTCATACAGGTTTCTACAGACGCTTCATTAAAGATTTTTCAAAGATTTCGAAACCCCTATGTTCCCTCTTGGAGAAAGATGTACCGTTTAAGATGGATCACTCATGTATCGAGGCATTTGAGGTATTAAAGAAGAAATTGGTCTCTGCTTCCAATCATCAGAATACCTTGGATTGGTCTTTACTGCTCAATTGATGTGCGACGCCAATGATTACGCAGCTGGGAAGCGATATTGGGACAACGCCATGACAAGATTTTTCACACTATCTACTACTCTAAGAAGACGTTGACGGATGCCCAAATTTGAACTACACAACCACCGAAAAAGAGTTGCAGTGGTGTTTACTTTCGATAAATTCGTAGCTTATCTTATTGGCACCAAGGTAATTATCTACACCGATCATTCTCGCCATTAAATATCCGATTGAGAAGAAAGATGCAAAACCGCTGTTAATCTGGGGGTATTGTTGTTACAAGAATTTGATCCGGAGATCTGCACGAGAAAAAGGTACTGAAAATCAAGTGGCGGATCATCCGTCTCGGCTAGAAAATGCAGAGGTACGAGAAGAAGACAACTTATTGATTAATGAAAAATTTTCTTTGATGAAAAAGCTGCTCTCCAGTAACCACAATGATTGCCTTGGTATGTTGACTATATAAAACTATATGGTTGCCAAAGTGTTACCTCCGGATTTGACCTCACAACAACGAAAGAAGTTTCTCCACGATGTGAAGCAATACTATTGGGATGAACCATTTTTGTTTAAAGCCTGTGCAGATCAAATGATAAGACGTTGTGTACCTCATGAAGAAATGGATAGTATATTAGGCCATTACCACTCCTCAAATTATGGAGGTCATTATTCCGGTGTTAGAACAGCAGCAAAAGTACTAAAATCGGGATTTTTCTGGCCTTCTTTATTCAAAGATGCTTATCTCTTTGTGCTGAAATGCGATCGATGCCAACGCGTAGGTAATATCTCCAAGCGCAATGAAATGCCACTCAACACAATTCTGGAGGTTGAACTATTCGACGTGTGGGGAATCAATTTTATGGGACCGTTTCCATCTTCCTTTAATAATCAGTACATCTTGCTAGCGGTCGATTATGTTTTCAAATGGGTAGAAGCCGCAGCGTTACCCACGAATGATGTCAACGTTGTTCTCCGATTTTTCAAGAAAAACATTTTCACACGATTTGGGACACTGAGAGAGATAATAAGTGATGAGGGGACTCACTTCTGTAATAAGCAGTTCACAAAATTACTTGTAAAGTATGGGGTTCATCAAAAAATTGCAGCTGCGTACCATCCACAAACCAATGGCCAAGCGGAGGTGTCGAATAGGGAGGTTAAGAAGATTCTTGAAAAGGTGGTAAATCCGTCACGAAAAGATTGGGCATTGCGTCTTAACGATGCTCTATGGGCCTATCGAACAGCGTACAAAAATCCGATCAGCATGTCACCGTACAAAATGGTATTTGGAAAGGCGTGTCACCTCCCAGTCGTGCTAGAACACAGTGCACACTGGGCCATTCGGAAACTAAACTTTGATCTAGAAGCAGCTGGTGAGAAAAGGTTACTGCAGTTGAACGAGATGGACAAATTCCGGTTCAATGCCTACGAAAATGTTAAGCTCTACAAGGAGAAAGTCAAAGCCTGGCACGATAAAAAAATTCTTAATAGAACATTTGAACCGGGTCAACAAGTTCTACTGTTCAACTCACGCTTGCGTCTATTTCCGGGAAAATTGAAATCTCGGTGGTCCGGGCCATTCTTAGTTATATCTGTCGCTCCACACGGAAACATTGAGGTCGAGGAACCGAACTCAAAGCGTACATTCAAGGTCAACGGTCAACGTCTAAAACATTATTGGAGTGGACCCATCGAACGTCAAGCTATGGTCCAAGAGACTCTCCGAACCAAAGGATAACCGAGCAACACTGCAAAAGTCGGTGACGACTATAACCCAAGCGTTATAGGAGGCAACCCTGTGGAGTTTTCGTTTTATTTCATTTTTATTCTCATATTTCTATCGTATTTTATTTTAATTTTATTCTAGTTTATTTTATTTGACTTCATGCACTTTTATTGGTTGATGATGAGCAGAATCTGCAAGAAAGGACCACGCCCTTGCCATCTCAAAACCCAGGAACCCAGCGCCCGGCCGCTAGAGGTTCTGGATCGATTCTGAGTCCAGCGCCCGGCCATTGGGTCACATTTCAAAACCAGCGCCCGGCCAGCTAGGGGCATTCAACAGTTTCGGATGACAATACCAAGACTAGAATACATGCACATCTCAAATATTTCCGTGGCTAAATGAAAGCTATTACAAGCGCATTGATTGTTGAACACGCCCACTTTGGTTCCTAAATTTTTACTTTTCCTTAAATGCTCTTCACATATTTTCTCCTCTCATATGACAAATGAACTAAATTGTTTTTTTTTACAAAGTCTAAAACCCGTGGCACCTTTTCATCGCTTGTCTATTTGGTTCAGCAATTAGTTTCACCTCCAAGGTATATACTGTTTTAATTTCAAAGAATCACCACATCAAATCTGTATACGGGTAAGTGAAGTAATATTGCTCTTGAGGCATGTTCCCATGACTAAGATTTCTTCGTCTCGTTCTTCTTTGGGCTATATTCTCTTGCATGTCTGTGAAACACTTTCAATTGGTAGGCATATATACTGCTCATATGGGTATTCGAAGAAAGTTATACACCGACCACAACGTGTTTGAGAGTATGCTTGAGTCAAGTATCTTAGTGCATATCACACAGTGCCCTCTTCACACACGGAATTTCTTCGACATATGGGCCTTAAACTATCATGAGTCTATTATAGCGCACATATGTCACTATTGAGAGGGGCTAAACGACATTGTGGCGCGAGTATGATTATATTGCGTGACATACCCATCTTTTGGGCACATCTTGTGTTCTTTTACAAATTGTAGAATTTGATTAATATTTGTGTCTAAGCGGTACAATTTTGCTTGTCATGCGATGAGGGTCTGACACCACCCCCAACCACGTACTCAATGTGCAAATATATAGATTAGTTTGGGGGTAGTGTCATGGATACGCATATCCCAACAGTAAATTTTGTCGATCGCAACTAATTGTGAATTTGTACTATTGCAGAAATTTCCCAATGGCTTCCAAACGACAACGTGGAGATGGGTCGGGTTCAGCCTCATCTCCTCCAAGATTTGATAGTAGACGGTTTGTCTCCGCCGAGGCACAGGAGCGCTACAATAACATGGCTACCCGCTCTCTCGTCCCCGAACGTGGTCTATGTCCCGATCAAACCAAGGATGGAGAAATAGCAGTGATGATTGCTGAACGAAACTAGTTCTCCCTCATCGAATGTAATTTTCAACCCAAAGAAGTGATTGCGGTTGTAAAAGAGTTCTACGCCAACTTGCCCGAGCATGATCATTATGGGGTATTTGTCAGAGGAAAAACAGTGGAAATCGGCGAGGAGGATATAAATGGGTGTTATCAACTACCATTAGAGGGCCTTAATGATGAATATGCTAGACTCGTGAGTGATGAGCCGGACTACGAAAAGATTATTCGGGAGCTGTGTCAACCGGGCACCACATGGACCGTGCATGAGTGTGGCAGCATGACTTTCCCATTGTCACACCTCAGTCTATATGGAAAGGCATGGTATGCCTTCATTTGTGCCAAATTGATGCCCTGCACACATGTGAGCCACGTAACCAGAGAAAGGGTTGTGGTATTATACTCAATCATACAAGGCTTAAAGATTGATGTCGGCCATCTTATTCAGCAATCTATCCTCCGAGCATCTCGCAGAGGGACCACGGGAGGGTTACCACATCCGTCACTGATCTGCATTTTATGTGCTAAGTTTGGGGTAAAATGGAAATCGGATGAGATGATTCAAACGCCTATGCCCGTGTTGGACCACAAGTTGATCCTCCGTTATAAAGTGTGGACAGGTGGGGCAAATCACCCTAGGGGATTGGGTTTCATAATTCCCCAAGTTACATCTGCACAAGCCCCACCACCTCAGGCTCCACCTACTTATGGCCCATCTACAAAGAAATTTCATCGAGGTGTGGTCCCAAGTCGCCCAATGGAGATAGGCAACCGGTTTTACAATATGGAGTCCCTGAATGTGCGCTTATCTAACGTCAAGACGTGATTTTCAAGTTTTAGTTGACCAATTTGTCGCATAGAATGCATCGACTGGTCCAATCCCATCCGGGCGCTCGACTTAGCCACTTCCCAACCTGCTCCCAGGCTTCGCCATCTTTCCCTTCCGATCAAGAGATGAAAGCGAGGATGAGGATGCTCCACCAGAGGAATAAGCTCATCGTGAAGTCCTCCGTGCTATTTTGCCTTATTTATCGCATGAGGACATTGCTTAGATTAGTTTGGGGTAGTTAATTTTATTTCTAAATTGTAGTTTGTTATTAGTTTGTGGATTTGGTTTGTGATTTTTATTTTATTGTTGCATTTAGGATTGCATATTAATTCCAGCTTTTGATAAATACGTATATTTGGGGCCAAATGATGAAAGTAGAATTGCATGAACAAGTCTAGTAAGGATTGTTGAGTCGTTGATATGATTTTCTTGACATAAATTGAATCTTTATCTGTTTGACACTGATATTATAGGAAGGCATTTTGAAAAACGACCATGTTGGTTATGATAGTTTAAATGGTTAGATAATAGAGTTCTAAAGGATGATTGCTAGTGAAATGAAAGGATAATTTGAATAGCTAGAGAAGACTAAATTTATGCATAAACTCGAGTTTGGGGGAAAAATATTTGGAATATATAAGCTAAAAAAAAAGGTATACAGGGTGACTAGTCTTGTTTTGGGGCCTTTGTTACTTGAGCAAGTACGCCCGAGGGGATTGTCTTTACACCTAGCGCCCTAAGGTCTTTCATGGTCTGGTAGTCGTTGGTTGAAAGCTCGCTAAGGGGTAACACTGTTAGCCTCATGGGATGAGACATTGCACAGTCATTTATGTATATTTTAAAAATAAAAAAAAAAGAAAATTTTTTTTGCAAATAAAGTGGGAAAAGTGCAAAGAGCCCCCGTTATAAAAAAAAAGAAAAAGAAAAGCATAAGTATTCCATTTTGACTCTTGAATTCGGGTAATTGTTTGATTTCAGTTGAAACAAGTATATTTGATGAGTTCTCAAGTTTACACTGTATGATGCTTACTAAGAAATTTATTATCTTTCATATTTTTGCCTTTCATGGGTTAGCATGGTTGTTGAACACACACTCACAATATCAGTAATAACAGATTCAGATTGGTTGATTGTTGGGATATTATTGATCTGCTTTTGCATGATGAATTAGCATGTTTTTGTGATTTTTCTGAGGCATATGGATATACGTGAGCTTTTGAATTGTTGGAATTAAGAACATATAAATAGTTTGCATTTGCACGATGTTTAGTTTTGTCTTTGTGATTTTATGTTTTGTTGCATGAGGACACGCAACGATTTAAGTTTGAGGGTATTTGATGATTGGGTAATATACCCATGAATTGGATATATTTGGACTTAAATTATTGCATTCTCAAGTTATTTAGTAACATTTTTATTGTGTTTATGTCTTGTTTTGCAGATTTGGGAGCTGTAGGGGTAATTCTGGGATTTCGAGCTTACAATGGAAAAATGGTAAATAACATGAAGACTAGCACTGGGGCGCTCTAGCTAGTGTAATTTGCAAAGGTCTTGGTACTGGGCCCTCGGTGATGTTGATGGGTCAAAGCGCGGTGTTTGATGGTTTGACTGGATTGACTTTTTGTTTGACTTCTTATGTGGAGCTTATTTGAAGCCTAATTGGATTAGGATTGTGGGAAGCTATAAAAAGAAATTAAGTGCTGAAATTAAGGGGATTATCTAATCATTCAATTAATTCATTCATTCATTGGAGACTACACAAGGATTACTTGGAGATTAAGGATTGGCTACAGAGTTTTCTTCTTCTTCTTCTCCTTATTTTCAATTTGTAATTCTTTAAGGATGATTTGCAAACAATTATTGGTTTTTATTTCCGTTATGAACTAATTCTTTAATTAAGATTTCAATTGAACCTTTTATGGCTATAAATTAGTTATTCATTATTCCAATTATTTATGTTGAAGTGAATTGTTTATCATGCCTTGCATCTATTTCTTAATTATTTGGCCAATAATTACCTTGTTATTCTAGAAGGAATTGGAAGAGGAATTCTAGGGTTAGAACTGGGTTTGATAACGTGTGACTTATTTATTTGCACAGTGAATAATTAGGTTTGTGAATTGAATGAAAATATCTTTTCACCGCATGTAACACATAAGGAATTGGGATTAAAGGAGTTTAATTCACTTATTTTGCATAAGAATATAGCAAGATTTATCTGGATTAAATAAAAGTCAATTGATCACTTGGAAAGGACTTTTGGCATTGGAGAATTCCTGTTAACAATTCAGTAGACATAATAGTTGGGATAATTGGATAATTGATTTATAGTTCATAATTGGGGATATTGAAGTCTTAATCCTTATCTATCGGAAGTCATTCACTCAAATCTTAGTTTATTTATTTGCTTATTTTAGAATAATATCTTTAATTATTTAATTTAGTTTTAATATTTCAGAAAATCATAATTTATCATTGTTTGAATAAAATATGATTGATATAGTGCTAGTAGTTGGAATTTATTAATTAGAATTCTCCGTGTGAACGATACTCTATTTTATCACTTTATTACTTGTTGACCGTGTATACTTGCACGTATTCTTTGATTGCGAAATCGATCAACATACCCCATGAATAGTACTTGAGAATAGTACCCCGTGAATAGTATTTTATGAATAGTACCGTGAATAGTACTTTGTGAATAGTACCACATGAATAGTACTTTGTGAATAGTACCGTAAAATGAATACTACTCATGGACAAGACTCCTCGCATGAAAAGCTTAAAATTGAACAAGAATGTGTAGAAAATATCCTTGTGAAACGATACTAGATGAAGCGCAAATTTCAAGGATATTCTACTAATTTCACGGAGTATAGAAGCAATATTTTAACAAAATGAGGGTATAATCAGGAATGAAGGTATATTTCAGGAATACGTTATAAAACTTTTTTCCTTTCATTTGAAATGTTTAAGTAATATAAAAAAATAATAAAAATGAAAATTTTATGATGCATAAAAATGCTTCCCAGACGTAGAATAACTGCACCAGAAGAGTTGGTTAATGATGAGAGAGGACCGGTAGACACTATACAAAGGCTAGTAGATTTGTTAGGAGAAGCTCTTAGGGGAAGAAATGAACCAGTACCACCCATTCCCCAAGCAACTCCCGTCACAAACTTTAAGGACTTTAGGAGTGTAGGACCTCCAGAATTCATGGGTACTACTAATCCTATTGTGGCACAAACATGGATTAAAGAGATGGAGAAGGCTTTCACCATCACTCATGTGGGTGAAGACCAGAAGATGGCTTTTGCAACCTACATGCTGAGAGGCAAAGCGAACTACTGGTGGGAGGCAAATAAGTAGAGAACAGGAGAAGGGATAGTAACTTGGGAGAGATTTAAGCCCTTGTTCTTCGAGAATTACTTCCCGAAGAGCATGGAGAATAGGATGGAGGTAAAGTTCTTAGAACTTAAGTAGGGAGATATGATGGTGGCATAATACGCGACTAAGTTCAATGAACTAGCTCGCTTTGCAGAACACCAAATAGTAGATGAAGAGAGGAAAGCTAGGCGTTTTGAACAAGGAATGAAGCCTTGGTTGTTTAACAAGGTGTCAGTTCTTCAGATCGATTCTTTTGCAATATTGTTGGAAAAGGCTATTATTGCAGAGGGAGGTAATGAAGCTTTAAGTTTGTACTACAAAGAGAAAAAGAATAAGAGCACATGCAGAGATAGCCGTGGAGGGAGTAGCTGCGGATGTAGTAATTTAGGAAAGAGAAAGTGGGAGAACAACAACAACAATAACAAGAATTTTAACAATCAAGTGGGGAAGTTTCGTGGAGAGTTCAAGAAGAAGGTGGAGGGATGTTCGAAGTGTGGAAGGTATCACCAAGGTGAATGTTGGAAAGGGTGCAGTGTTTGTTATAACTGTTATAACTGTGGCCAAGAGGGACATATTATGCTGAACTACCCAAAGCCGAAGAAGATCGAAGGTTATTTCGCTTGTGGCTCGGTGGACCACCTGATTAAAGGTTGCCCAAGGAAAGGGAGCGACGGAGGGAGCAGCCAATATGGTGGAAGCGACAAACTGATGATTGGCAGACCAACGCCATCTAACTGTCCAACTGCCAGAACGTTTAATATGACCGTCCAGGACGCAGTAGCTATGAAGGACGTGGTGTCAGGTATCATCCCGATCAATGATATAAATGCTTATGTATTATTTGATTCGGGTGCCACTTGTTCTTTTATATCTAAGGAATTTGCTAGTCGACTTAATTTACCCCGAGAACGATTTGGAGAGTTTGACGTAATATTGGGAATGGATTGGTTGTATAACCATGCGATGATAATTGATTGTCAGAATAAAAGTGTAAACCTTCATACTCTGAATAAGTCTAAGGTGGTATTTTATGGTAGCTCATCGCTAGCAATTATGTTGCCTTTACGATGATGCAGCAAAAAGAGATTAATAAGAAAATGATGTATAGGTTACTTAGCGTACATTGTTAATACTCGAAAAGAGGGAGTAGAAATTCAGGATATACCCGTAGTAAGGGAATTTCAAGATGTATTTCCGAACGATCTGCCTGATCTTCCGCCAGACAGAGAAATCAAAGTCGTAATAAATTTAACATCGGGAACTGCACCGATTTTGAAAGCCCCATATCGTATGGCGCCAGTAGAAATGAAGGAATTGATGATATAATTGCAAGAGTTGCTGGATAAGGGTTACATACGACCGAGTGTGTCTCCTTGGGGAGCACCAGTGTTATTTGTAAAGAAGAAAGATGGATCGATGAGGCTTTGTATCGATTATCGAGAATTAAACAGAGTAACGATTAAGAATAGATATTCGTTACCAAGAATATATGACCTTTTCGATCAACTGAAGGGAGCCAAGTGTTTCTTAAAGATAGATTTACAAACGCGTTATCACCAATTGAAGGTACGAGAGGAGGACGTATCAAAGACGACGTTTCAAACTCGTTACGGAAATTTCAAATTTTTGGTAATGTCATTCGGATTGATGAATGCTCCGGCAGCATTTATTGACTTGATGAACTGAGTCTTTAAGCCATTTTTAGATAAATTCGTGGTAGTTTTCATTGATGATATATTGATCTACTCAAAGGTGGAGGAAGAACACGCTGAACATCTGAAGATGGTTTTGGAGGCACTAAGAAAAGAGAAGTTGTATGAGAGATTTTCTAAGTGTGAATTTTGGATGGAGAAAGTTCAATTCTTAGGACACGTGGCGAATAAGGATGGAATTTCCGTAGACCCCGCGAAAGTAGAAGCAGTGAGTAATTGGGAGCAATCGAAGACGCCAATTGAAGTAAGAACTTTCTTAGGGTTAGTTGGGTACTATCGAAGATTTATCCAAAAAATTTCTAAGATAGCAACCCCGTTGACCAATTTAATGAGGAAGACGGTGAAGTTCGTGTGGTCGGACAAGTGTGAATAGAGTTTCCAAGAGCTGAAAAAGAGATTGAGCGAGGCACCTGTATTATCATTACCAGATGATACGGGAGGATTTGTGGTGTATAGTGATACGTCGCATAGAGGATTAGGTTGTGTGCTAATGCAACATGGCAAAGTCATTGCATATGCGTCACGACAATTGAAGGATTATGAAAAACGATACCCTACTCATGACTTAGAGTTAGCGGCAGTAGTTTTTGTGTTGAAGATTTGGAGACACTATTTGTATGGAGAAAAATGTGAGATATACATGGACCATAAGAGCCTGAAATATATATTCACACAGAAGGAGTTGAACATGCGTCAAAGAAGGTGGTTAGAATTACTCAAGGATTATGGCTGCGATATTCTTTATCATCCGGGGAAAGCAAACGTAGTGGCTGACACGCTAAATAGGAAAAGAAGGGAGAAGATATTTCAATTGACAACTCAAGATGAGTTAATAAGGGATATAGAGAAATCAGATATAGAAGTAAAGGGACTGGAGAGGTCTGAAGGGAAATTATTTGCAGTAGAAGCTCGTCCAACCTTGTTGGATAGAGTAAGAGAATCACAAGAGAAGGATGAAGAGTACGAGAGAATCAGGAAGAGGATCGCGGAAAATGAGGAAGAAAAGTTCAAGATGGATAGAGATGGTATTTTGAGATTCGAAGGGAGAGTGTGGGTGCCAATGATAACTGAGTTGAGGGAAGAAATTTTACACGAGGCACACAATACGATGTATTCTGTTCATCCAGGAGGCACGAAGATGTACCGGGATTTGAGGCAACATTTTTGGTGTCCCAATCTGAAACGAGAAATCGCGAAGTGCGTTAGTAGATGTCTTACGTGTCATCGGGTCAAAGCAGAGCACCAGAGGCTGAGTGGTCTACTTCAACCATTGGAAATACCAGAGTTGAAATGGGAGCACATTATGATGGACTTCATGGTGGGACTTCCAGTCACATAGAAGGGTTTTGATGCCATTTGGGTTATCGTAGATCGACTAATGAAGAGGACTCATTTTCTACCGATCAAGATCTGATATAGTTTAAATCAATTAGCGAATCTGTATGTAAAGGAAATTGTTTCACAACATGGAGTGCTGGTATCGATTGTCTCAAACCGAGATCCGCGCTTCATGTCAAAATTCTGGAAAAGCTTGCAAGAAAGGATGGGAACGCAATTGAGATTAAGTACCACTTATCATCCACAAACAGACAGACAAAGTGAGCGAATGATACAAACATTGGAGGACATGCTTAGAACTTGTGTGATGGACTTCAAAGGGAGTTGGGACGATCACCTACCCCTAGTAGAATTTGTATACAATAATAGTTATCATGCGAGTATAGTCATGCCACCGTACGAAGCTCTTTACGGGAGAAAGTGTAGAACGCCAATATGTTGGGATGAAGTAGGAGAACGAAAGATGTTAGGGCCGGAATTAGTTCAACAAATCGCAGATACAGTGACATTGATAAGAGCTAGATTAGTAACTGCACAAGATCACCATAAGAATTTTGCAGACTTGCATCGCCAAGACCGCGACTTTGAAGTTGGAAGTCACATTTTCTTAAATGTGTCTCCCTGGAAAGGAAAAATACGATTTGGCAAGAAAGGAAATTTTAGTCCGTGGTTCATAGGACTATTCGAGATACTGAAGCGAGTGGGCGGAGTGGCATACAAAGTTACATTACCACCCGAGTTGGAGCACATCCATAATGTGTTTCACATCTCTGTGTTGCGTTCGTACAAGCCTGACTACGAACACGTGATTTCTTATGAGCCTATTCAAGTGGAGAAAAATTTAGCTTATGAAGAAATTCATGTCCAGATATTAGATAGGAAAGAACAGACCTTAAGAAATAAGAGTATATCTTCTGTGAAAGTGCTTTGGCGAAACCACGACGTCAAAGAGGCCAAATGGGAGTTAGAAGATAAGATGCGAAGGGATTATCCCCATTTATTCGTGTAACCTTGTACAATTCTGAGGACAAAATTTTTATAAGGGGGGAGAGGATGTAAGAACTGAGAATTTCATGAATAAATAATTATTTTAATATAATAAGAAAATGAATATTTATTTGAATATAAATATTGATGTGTTGTAAGATGAGTAGTTCAATTAATCTGAATTGAATTTATATGAGAATGGAGAATTTTGAAATGCCTTGAGTGGCATGAGAATGGAAAATTGAATGGTTTAATAAATTTAAGAAAGGTATAATTAATTTATATTAATTGTTATTATGAATAATAGAATATTAAGGAATAAGTAAATTACATAGCTATGTTTGAGTATATAGTATGCGTATACTATTAATTAAATAAAGAGATTGATTACTGCAATAACTAAGGATGAGAAATTCTCAGAGTGGCGCAGCTGCGCCACTCTTGTACTGTAAACTAGTGCAGCTATGCCGGTAGCAAGACTTGGAAAATAAAATTCCAAGTGAGCATGAGTTATAAAGATGAGTTGTTAGTATTAATAGAGAATGATAAGAATAATGGATCAAATTACCATTATTATTATGTGAACATTGTTATTAAATATTATTTCATGCCATTATGTGTAATGTGGGTAGTAGTATCATATAATTATTTACTGCACAAGATAAAATGAGGTGTGAAATTAAATTATGGTTAATGATATATGAAAACTATATGGTGAAGGTAATTAAATTATAAATAAGTTTTGTTACCTCATTATGTGTGATGAGACCATTAAATGTGTACTCTAAAATATGGGAGTAAATAAATATACTATTAATATTTATTTCAATATTGAGGTGTAAGTAAATAATAAAAGGAGATATTAAATTATTAGTGATCAATTAAATTAAGTCCACACATATTATAAATATTAAATTATGTGGACTAATGTACATGGATTATATGATATGGGTATATATTTAATCCCTAATGTTTCTAATATAGTAACAATTGTACATTAAAATTTCATTATTGGGAATTAAAGGAACCAAACTAAGCTTATTGTTGGGATTTAAACCATGTCCCAAAATTAGTGACCATACTCAGTACATGAACAGTAGCCTAACTATACATTGCGTAAAAATTTGTTGGCAGTTGGGAGCTAAGATTAGCAGTGATGATGGCTACACAATGGGCAGTTGGCCAACCCTTGCATATCTGTTGGTTATTTTCATTTTCCATTGATTCAAACCATAGAACAAAGTTAATGACTGGTTATAAATTTCTCTATATAAAGCACCCTTCCTTCTCATTTTTCTGTTGCGTGAAAATTGTCTGCTAAGTGTAAACTGAGAGTGTGAGTTGCTGAGCAATTGAAGAAGTATAATCAGTGTGTGGGGAGTTCAATTCAAGCTTAAGGAGGTATAAATTCTCTTTGTGTTCTTGAATTGGGTTTTGTTAAATTCTTGAAATCTCTTGAATCTCTATGTCAATTAGCATGAATTAACATACTATCAAGTGTTTATGAAGGATGTTTACATGAATAGAACCTATAATGGTGGAATTGAGCATGATTAAACTAAAGGAATTTGAAGTAGGATGATACTATGCAAAACAGAGTATCTCACTATTGTTCAGCATTCCTAATTTATACTAGGGTGCGACACAATTAATTGCCTTTAACCCAAAATGAGAATTTGATTTTTGTTTTCAATCTGGTCAATTCTAACATACTAATATGACTTGAACATGCCTAAAAATAAGTATAACATGTAGTACAAAGCCTCCTTATGAGTTATGAACTGATCAACATGAATTAGTGGGAGATTTATAACAAGAACTTTAAGTTTTGAAAACCAACTTTGTTGAAACTCATGCTCTACAAGTGCTGAGCTTAGTAGTACACACACATGACTGATTTCGAACCTAAATGAGCATGATATATGATTTATAGTTCATTTATTCATGACCGACTTGTTACGTTTTGTGTTAAGAGAACTTTTTCAAAGAAAAGCTTGTCATATCAAAGAAAATATGCATGAATACTACATGATGTATGTTCTGATCTTGTGAATATGTTAACATGACTTAACTGCACATGAAAAGAGCTTTAAAGTTGTCTTGTATGTGTTAAATTACATTGATCAAGTTTAAAATGATTTCAAAGGCAAACTTGGATATTTTTCAAACCAAAGTGCATGAAGTATGAGTAGTTAGACTCTAAAGAATTAAGATGTCATGTTCATGTTTATTATCTCTAAATATGATTCGTATGTGTTAGATATAATGAAACTTAAACCAAGTGATAAGTAGGTTTTATACCTACTTATTCAATATCAATTCACGAGAATTATGCTCATCTCAAGTGGATTTTAGTTTGTTTTAATTGCATTTTGTGTTTATTTTGCATTACTTGATTAGAACTCCTCTGGTATGGAAATGCAGGAAATGGCATGATTTGGCGTTGGCACTGTGGTATGGATCTAACAAAGGCGTGGCAAATGGAACGTGTGTTGATAAGGAACTGAGTGTTGATGAAGGACAAATGGCAAGCCACATACAATATAACAGTATGCAATGTATGAATAAGCCGCTAACATGCTACCGCTAAAAAGTAGCGATTCTCTCACGCTACCGCCGACAAGCAAATCGAGGCGTAAAATACATCATCGTCCGTCCACAGAATTGAATCACAAGACCATACTGGAGTAGCGCATCAAATACCATCTTTTATGGTGATCACGCGTACCTATACGCCGCTATCTAGAAATCATTATTTGACTTTTGTTTTTGAATTTGAAATTTGAATGTGGTCTTATTAAAAACTATCCTGGTTGGTACCAGACGACAATTAAGTACGTTTTTATCAGTTTTTCATTAAGGAGTTAGGGTTCCAAGCATAGAACGAATCCTAGAGAGGATTTGAGCATAAACTCAAGATTTTCTACATCTTCTCTTGAATTCAATTATTATATAAGTATTCATTTTATTTTGCTGGAAATTATTGGAGATTTGGATATCATTCTGAAACGAATTCTACAATTGGGTTTGATCAATTCTATTTTCTCTCTCTCTTGTGATATTTATCTCAATGTGTTACCATAATCCTATAATGGTTTTAGTTTAGAAATGAACTAAACTCCATTATGGGATTCTAACGGATTTTGATATGTTATCTATAATTAATTGACTGATTGCTTGATCGCTTGTTTATCTTTGGGATTTCTGTCATAATTGATTGAATTGCATGAATGTTTGATCACCATTCATCTTATATGCTTATATGTAATTGAAAAAATGACATGTGAGTATGGTTGTAATCATGATCGCATGCGTTTATGAGGATGAAATGTTTAGCTTTGTATTTCGTGGACCATATAGAAATATATTGTTTCACCGTGTGTAGTAATATAAGAGCTTGTGCTTCAATTCAATATTGCTGCAATTTCACATAGGAATATAGTGACTTTGGCATTATTGTCGATTATTTGATTTCTATCGCAATGCGGATGTTATGTAAACATGTCATAATTCATTGAAAAATGATTATGTCTATATTTGTGCTCTTGGCTAACTTTCCATGATAAATGAATGATTGTGCATGATGGAAATGTTTAGATGAAATATGAAATGAAGTTAGAATCCCATTCTTTCCAAATATGATTTCATTAAATTAGTCTTACATTATATTCAGTAATTGAATATAGGTTAAGCATAATTGTGAATTATTCGTTTAAGCATATAAAAATAGATATACAATTGGTGTATGAAAGTTTAATTTTAAAACATTTCTCCGTGGATCGATAATGTTCTTACTCTGTACTACTTGTTGACCCATGTATGCTTGCATGAGTTAGAGTCCTTTTGTTAAGACTAAAAAAGGAGGCAAGACGTTTTTGGCGCCGTTGCCGGGGAAAGACGTTTAATTTTATTATTATTATCATCAATTTTAAGCTAAATTGTATGACTTAGACAATTCTAATCTTGTCTTATTTCTATTTTTGTTTCTTGTTTCAGGCACTCGTATATAGTATATGCGCACTCAATCCTCCAATCCTGAGTTAACACCTTTACAGGACAACATCGATGGTAGGGGTTGGAAATCAAGAGCACGTAGAAATATACAAGCAGAGTTAGAGACCACAACATCTAATATGGCAGCCGCAGAACAAAGAGAAGAGCAAAGGGAGGAGCAAAGCACTTTAAGAGATTATTCTATGCCAAATATTATTGGATTGCAGTCAAGTATAGTCAGACCAACGATAGCAGCCAACACCTTCGAGATTAAGTCGGGCACTACTCAAATGGTGTAGAATTCAGTACAGTTTGGGGGTGCTACTACAGACGATCCAAATGAACACCTATTGAGCTTCATTGAAATATGTGATACTTTCAGATACAATGGGGTGACAGAGGATGAAATCAGACTTAGACTATTTCCATTCTCATTGCGGGATAAAGCTAGAAGTTGGCTTCACTCTTTACTTGCGGGATCTATCACCACATAGGAGGACCTAGCACATAAATTCTTAGCCAAATTCTTTCCAATGGCTAAGACTACGAAGATGTGGACATCAATTTCCCAGTTTGAGCAGCAACAGGGTGAATCATTATATGAAGCCTGGGAGAGATATAAGGAAATGTTAAGGAAGTGTCCACACCATGGCATACCGGATTGGATGGTTATCAACACGTTTAATAATGAATTTGGATGGCAGTCAAGACCGATTATAGATGCAGCTGCAAGGGGAGCTCTATGGGTGAAGAGCTATGAAGATGCATATAATCTCATAGAGACGATGGCAGCTAATGATTTCCAAAATCCGTCAGCCAGACTGCCACATCCTAAAGTTGCAGGTTTGTTAGAAGTGGATGCTATCACTCAATTGTCAGTACAGATGGCATCCATGGTAAAGAAGATTGATTCATTGACAGACACCAAGGCGAAGACAGTTGCATTTGTGTGTGAGTTATGTGTAAGGTCACATGCAACGGACTAATGTGCTATCAGTTTGGAGTCTGTGCAATATGTGAGCAACTATGGGAAGGATCATGGTCAATTTCAGAACACATATAGTGCCAACAACCGCAACAACCTAAATTTTAGTTTGTCAAATAATCGAGGAAATCAACAAAGTCAGTTTCAACCACATAACCAATCTCAGTCACAGTCAGCTTAGCAACAATTTACACCAAGACCACCGTACCCACCTGGATTTTCTCAACAACATCATACACCACCAACACCTCTGCAAGAAAAGAAGTCTGAGATGGAGGAAATGATGATGAAGTACATGGAAAATACGGAAGTGATGATTAAAAGCCATGCAGTGGCTATTAAAAATCTGGAAACTCAAATGGGTCAGATGGCGGGCATGCTTAATAACAGACCACATGGTTCATTGCCAAGTACCACAGAGGCAAATCCAAGAAGGGAAGGGAAGGAACAATGTCAAGCGATTACACTTAGATCTGGAAAATAGATTGCAGAGAATCAGCATGGCGCACCCGCGCCACTTTTACAAAGAGAAGACGCGCGGTCGCGCGATCAAGAATTCCTGTCTGTAGAGAAAATTGGTAAGGAGGATTCTGGACAGCAGCAAGAAGAGAAGAATAAAGAAGGATCATTTGAGAAACCCGTGAATAAAATACCAATAGTTCACCCTCTTGTTCCTTATCCACAGAGATTGAATAAGCAGAGGGAAGACATGCAGATTAACATACCTTTCACTGAGGCATTGGAACAGATGCCTAGGTATGCAAAATTTATCAAGGGTATCTTGTCAAGGACGAAGAGATTAGAAGAATTTGAAACAGTGGCCTTGACAGAGGAATGCAGTGCAGTGCTTCAATGCAAATTACCTCCAAAGCTAAAGGATCCGGGCAGTTTCACAATACCATGTATAATTTGAAAGACGAGCTTCATTAAATGTTTGTGTGATCTTGGAGCTAGTATCAATTTGATGCCCTTGTCAGTATTTAATCAGTTGGGATTGTCGGCTCCAAGGCAGAAAAATATTTCGTTACAGTTAGCTGACAGGTCAATCACTTATCCACTGGGAATTGTTGAAGATGTTTTGATAAAAGTGGATAAATTCATCTTTCCAGTTGATTTCATCATTCTAGATTATGAGGAAGATAAGAGTATACCAATCATACTTGGAAGACCATTCCTAGCAATAGGAAGAACCTCGATAGACGTTTCAAAAGGGGAACTCACAATGCGTGTTCATGATCAAGAAGTTACTTTCAACATTTTCAAGGCAATGAAATTTCATACAGACGAAGATGAATGCTTCAAGGTTGATTTGGTGGACAAAGTGCTAAATGATGAAGTAGAGAGTTTTGTGGATTATGAACCATTGAGAAGTGCTATTGCTGGAAATTCAAAATTAGATGACGAGGAATTTGATGAACTTGTACATTTCCTTGATACAACTCCACAATTCAGAAAATTCAAGATTCCTGTTGAGCCACATTAAAGAAAGCTGGAGAGTGATCAGTAAAATTGAAACCATCTCTTGAAACACCTCCAGAACTTGAATTGAAACCACTTCCCGATCATTTGAGGTATGCATTTTTAAATGAAAATTCAAAATTACCCGTGATTATTTCTTTTTCACTAACATCTTTTCAGAAAGAAAAATTGCTAAGAGTCCTTAGAGAGTTCAAGTCGGCTATTGTGTGGACTATAGCAGATATAAAGGGATCATCCCATCTTTTTGTATGCATAAGATCCTGCTGGAGGATGAGAGCAAGCCTTCAGTGGAACATCAGAGAAGACTTAATCCGATCATGAAGGAAGTGGTAAAGAAGGAAGTGTTGAAATGGCTTGATCCAGGCATTATATATCCAATTTTAGATAGTTCATGGGTGAGCCCGGTACAATGTGTACCGAAGAAAGGTGGTATGACCATGATTTCCAATGAGAACAATGAGTTGATTCCGACAAGAACTGGGATGGGGTGGAGAGTCTACATGGATTACCGCATGCTTAACAAAGCTACAAGGAAATATCACTTTCCACTATCGTTTATCGATCAAATGTTGGATAGACTAGCGGGGCATGAGTTCTATTGTCTTCTGGACGGGTATTCTGGCTACAATCAGATTGTTATAGCTCCAGAGGACCAAGAAAAGACAACCTTTACATGTCCATATGGCACTTTTGCTTTCAGGAGGATGTCTTTTGGTCTTTGTAATGTCGCATCAACTTTTCAGAGGTGTATGATGGCTATATTTTCAGATATGGTGGAGCAAAATGTAGAGGTATTCGTGGATGATTTTTCAGTATTTGGGGATTCATTTGATCTATGTCTGGAAAATTTGGTCATGGTTTTGAGAAGATGTGTTGAGACAAACTTAGTATTGAATTGGGAAAAATGCCATTTCATGGTACAAGAAGGAATAATCCTAGGACATAAGGTATCGAAGAAGGGACTTGTGATAACTAGAGATTTCGAATAATCAAAATTTAATGAATAATTTTTATTATTATTTAATATTAATATTGATTATCAATTTTGTGACAAGTATCTGTGATGCGAGTCTCGAGAAGGTCAATTTGTGTATTGACTAATAAATTTAGAGTAGAGTTGTGCTTAACCGCTTTAGAAACCCTAACCCTAATTTCTGGAAAGAGATTCGATTGAAAATATAATTAATATAATTATATTAATGAGTATGTGTTTGTACCGAAGAAATTTATTGATCAATGATTAATCGGATGAGGTTTAAAATTTATAAACCCCAAAAAGAGATTAGAAAACCCTAATCTCAGATTTAGGAAACCTAACGTACAGTTAGAAACCCTAATTGAAAGCCGAGAAACCCTAATTTCATATTCAGGAATTCTAAACCCTAATTAGGAAACCCTAATCCTAATTAGCAAGCATAATGTGATTATTAAACCCTAATATGATTAAGAAAACCTAATTTAATTAGGAAACCCTAATTTTAGTTTCAAATTTTTAATTTTCTAAATTAAAACCCTAATTTAGAAAATCCTAGAAAGTTAGTGATTTAAAACCTAAAGGTTAGAACCTTAGGGTTAAACCCTAAGGGTTAAACTCTAAGGATGTGACAAATTCCATGTATGTCATTAAAAATATGTGGAGAATGACCAAAATGCCCTTTTAGTATATTTTTAATGGCTAACTTGCAAATCTAGCAATTGTTGGAGTTGGTAACCAACTTTGTTGACTTGGGGACCAAAATATCGAGCCAATTCAGCCAGCACATCAGATCCAGCAACATTATATCACAATATATATAGATTCAAGAGAGAGAAAGTCTACAAAAGTTGCTCATTTGCTAACTTGCTCTCACCAACTCTTTGACGAACGAGATTTTTGTAATTTAATTTTAATATTTATTGAAGTAAATAAATATTTTCAAAGATTTAATTATTAGATTAAATAATTAATTGATGCAATTATGATAGATTAATTTAATTATATGTGTTATATTAATTAAATTAATGTGGAGAATAATTATTATTCAAGTATGTAATTATGTGAGCTTATTGAATTAAAAGAAATATTTAATAAGCCTAATGTTATTTTAATTAATTTAATAATTTGATATAAGTAATTAATGAGAAAATTAATTATATGACAATGTGAATTTATGAGAAATTATTATATTTTATTTATATTAAATTAAATAATATATGTGAGTTATTGTATAATTGGGTGTGACACGATTTAAGCTATAGTATAAGAGATTTATTGAATTAAATGATTTTGAATCAATTAAGGCTTGCCAAACAAGGCCCTAGTAGAGGTTGGAAGCAGTTAACCATTATTGGGTTAACTGACAACTTAGTGCGTCAGTTCCTTTCATTATATACGTATTCTTATTATTTCTTTATTTCTAAGTCTAAGAACAAAACAATCACAGAGAGAAATTGAGAAGTCTGAAGGAAATTGTGAGTGTGTAATCAAACAAATATTTGTGAAAGGTTTATCATTGATCATCTCTTCTAATCTACACTTTGGGTAATCTCTTCAAACCCAATTTCTATTTTACGTTGTTTAAGTTTCCTAAATATGGCTTTCAAAGTTTTGTAAAGTCTTTGTAATTGGAAAAGGGTATGATTATGGGTTTGTATATGTGTTAAATGTCACCATATCATATTTGATTATATATATATTAGGTAAACCATATCATCAGTATCATAAAACATGTCGTATATGTTGCTCAAAACTTACAGAGTATGGGTTATGGCCATATGGCCTTATACGTGATTTTAATATGTCAAACATAAATGTTTTTGTAAAATTTCCACTCTTGTTTGATTATGCATGTTGATACGAAGAGACCAAACCTTAAATGAACGGATTCGGTGTTATAACGAATCCGTAGTATTAATTTTCATGATTTATGTTCAAAACCTTCAAGAACATCAAGAACAGTGAAAATTATATATTTTAATTCTGTTATTATGTGTTTTAATGGGTTAAAATCATTATATATATGTTGGGTAGTTATTATGTATGAATTATATCATGTGGGTATGTCTAAATTCGTGTAGAAAATAAGAAATTGGTAGAAATTGGCATGTTCTCATGATTTTTCATGAACTATAAATTCTCAGAATCGGTATGCCACGCCGCAAAGACCTACCGCTTGCCTAATTCCCACGTCGCAGTACCATCAAGATCAGATCAAGCGCCACCGCTACCAGTAAGCGCCAGTCTCAAGCCACAAATACCACTAGCCGCAACGCGAAGACTTAGTACAACAGTGGCGCCGCAACGCCACTCTCCAGAATGTTCAGAAATGACTTATTTTTAAATGTTCAAGTCTAGCAATGTAATAGCAACTTAATTTAATAAACATAGAAATATGTTAGAAGTATAATGAGATGTTAAAATAGTTACTTAACATGTAAATAACATAATTGCATGTTGATTGAATTATTGAATACATGATTAGCTTGTTATTTGTGAAGTGTAAATTATGTGACAATGAATGTGATAAATTGACTAACTATAGTCATAACCAAAGTTAGACAAAAAGAATGAAGTTGCTATGATTAGTTATGTTATAATTGACTGGTATTGTGAACGTAAATGATATGTAGGATTTGTATCAAGGAACGAGTTTAATTAACGTGTAATCTACGCACGAGGCAAGTTCCCTAACCCTACTTGTTATCATTATTCAAGTTATAAATCAAGTTCATTAGTTATGTTAAAGATTTACTATCTTTTCAAAGTATGAATCTGTTACACAATAAGTGTTCTATTGTATACCTATTGAGATTGTTATTCATTATAAATATCATTTATTGTTGAACCTTGTTAGACTAGCGAATCTTTATTGATTCAACTAGTCCTTAGTTGATGAACGTTCTAAATCCAGAACCCTTATTGAATTATCCAAACCAAACTTCCTTTGGTGCGGACTCGAATGTCAAATTGAGATGAACAACCCTGTATAGGGATTTCTTATGTGTTAGCGTTAAGATATTGTGCATAGTATGGTACTAACGGCTGATCCCCCTAAGTACGAGTAGAAGAGTCCATAGTCTTATTACTGTTAAAAGTTTCAAGTATAACCCTTGATAACCTAGGACATAGTTCAAGGTCTTAGGACCCTCAGAAATCTTTTGAATTCTTGTTATTCATTCTTGATTCAAAAGTTGAGCTTTTATTTCAGAAGTCTTTGATTCACTCGCATGTTATTATATATTGTTATTTCATTTTTATACTTGTGGGCAATCATGCTCACTCTTGCGTAATAATAACATTGTAGTTAAGAACGAAAGAACCGACAAACCTTCTACTAGTAAAGGCAAGGGCAAAGTTAAAAATGATGAAGACTTGTATTTATGAGATGTTGAATTTATGTGTTAAGACTCGATGTTGTTAAGACTTATTAATTGTTTATGTTTCCGTACAGATGTTTAAGGTTAGTATGACCTGGGATTGTATTTATTATTCAGATGTTGTAACCCCATAAGGGGAGGATTTTATTTCTATCTATTGCATGGTCTGCATTTATTATGGGTGGATAGATAAATGATATTTATACAGTGAACACTAAATCCCGTGGAATCGAAGTACCCGGATTTGGGGGTGTCACAAACTATCTCTCTTTTCCAAACCTACGATTTTGATAAGTAATTAAGTCATATAATCAGTTTCTAGAACACCAAAAATAGATAAGGAGATCATAGATCAAGATTGGAATAAGAGAGGTATAAACCCTAAAACCTAATTTGATCTTGTATGCTTAGATAAAATTTATGTTTTTGTGTTTAGAATCTTGCTAATGGATGTTTTATGAAGATCTATGATGATCTATCATGAATCCATAGCATCAAAGTGCCTTAAAATGATGATTTTTCAAAACTGTTCTTGAGCTCGAAAAGTGGTCTGACAATCTAATGTCAGTGACCACAAATCGTTGCTCGTTTGTGTTTTTTGTTGTTTTAGGTTATGGATCAGTAGTCTGGTATGTTGTCTTTGACTTGCAAAAGAAATCAGAGTCATTTAATGTCTAGATCAGGAGTTATTCTTGGTCAAAACCCGTTGACCGGGCTTGACCAGTCCATTTCTGGGCAACCCAAGATTGCATGAACACCGTCTGACAACGTTTTGTTGGCTTGATATTTGACAATTTTTTTGTGTTTTGATAATGTTAAGGTAACCATATTGTAGACTGTAATGTTGACTATATATTCTTTCCTTTAGAGCTCTTAAACCATCAACTGATCGAACATAGTGAGTGGTCAAACCCGACCCCACGGTCACGGATTGATTTTTTCTAGAAAACCCAGAAGTAGTTAGAACACCCGTTCTGACATAGTTTGACCGGATTACATCTGGAGATTTGGATGTTGTTTAACTGAGATGTTCTCATGTAAATGTACCTTGACACTAGTACTATAGATTTGCACCATAACATAATGGATTTGATGAACAGAACCTAGAATTTATCGAGCATCAAGATGGGTACTCGAAACTGCCTGGGTTTCTAGGTAACCCAGAAAACCCAGGAACACGTTGTCAGTGACTTTGGAGACTCAGATCTCCTTGTTGAGAAGTGTTATGACCAAGATATTAGTTGATAATTGTAGAGTTACATTTCCACTACAAGATCATGGTCAGAAATTGTCCAGAAACAATTTTGGTTGAGAAATACATCTGGTCAAAGTTTACCCTTAGATCGCCGGGTTGCCGTTGTTCTTGAGGCTCAAGAACACCAACAACGACAACTTTATTAATCGTTAAAGGGCTAAATGACGATTCAAATAGTTTTTAATTTCTAATATTCTGGAAACTGCTTAAAAATAGAAATAAATTTCTAAAAAATAACAAAAATGGTTTTAAAAATTATTTTAAATTCTGAAAAATAACTTTTAATTATTTGGGACATTTTCATTAATATTTATAATTATTTGGATATTAATGATATTTAATTTATTTAATTAGTATATTAAATAAATTACAAAAAAAATGATTTTAATTATATAAAAAACATTTTAAATAAGAATAATTTATTTAAATATTTTTTGAGTTATAAAATGTGACTTTTAATATTTTTGGAGAATTTTCATTAATAAATTAATATTAATGATATTAGATTTATTAAATTAAATAAATAAGTTAAAAATTATTTTATTGATTTAAAAATTATTTTAAATAAGAATAAAGTGTTAGAACATATTTTGAATTATAAAATATATATTTCAATATTTTTGGAGAATTCTCATTAATAAATTAATATTAATGATATTAGATTTATTTAACTATTATATTAAATAAATGAATTAAAATGATTTTATTGATTTAAAAATTGGAAAAATAATTTAAAAGTATTTTAAGTTATAATTAATGACTTTTAATATTTGGATAATAGTTTCATTAATATTTAAATATTAATGGTGATGATTTAAAAATGATTTTAATTAATTTAAAAATCATTTAAGTAGAATATTGATGATTTAAAAATATTTTAAGTTATTAAAATAACTTTAATATTTTGACAAGTATGTTATTAATATTTTTATATGTTTAATATTAATGACAATAAGATTATTTGATAATTAAATTATTTTAAAATGATTTAAGTGTTTGAAAAATTATTATAAACAATAATAATTATTTATAAATTATTAAAAGCTTCCAAAAAATATTATAAATAATATTTGACTTATCTGAAATAATATTGAAGCTTAGAGACCAAGTTTAATTGATAATTAATGTGTTAATTGTCGCATAGGGTGACCAGAACACCGAGATGAGACTAAAGTCCAACCAGACCAAATTAGTTAGACTTGTTAAGTGTTTATATAGGTTATAAACACTAATATGGCTATGTGGTAATGTGCCTAGGAGAAGTTTGACTATGAATTACAGTGTTACATGTTATGAAATATTGTGCTAATTATGAGACCGATATTATTGGTTATAGGTCTTTCAAATGCAGATAAGTTTATTGTGTAGCTGTAATCAACGCGGAAGGTAAGTTTCCTAACTCAACCTTGAGTTAATATTGTTCAATTATTATAGTGGTTAATTATTGCTGATTATACCACGTCTAAAAATGTATTGTTGATTATGCGCTATTAGTACATGTTTAATAATTCAAATTGAATTACTGATTCGGAGAGTATACAATTGTAGAATAAATGTTGTTGGATATTCATATTCGTAGAAGATAGAATTGACAGTACAGATAATTCTTGTTTATTGTCAAATTATGTTGAGAAATGTCTTAGCTAATTATTCTGGCTAGACGAACATTTGTTAGAACTTGATAAATTCCAGAAGAGAATTCAATTGTTATTGATAGATCGATGCCAATTATTTCGGCTAGATCGATAAGTAAATAGAAATTGAAATCATTGAATTTTGTTGTTAAATAAAATCTTGATTCTGAGACTGAGAAGAACAACCTTTTATATAAAGGGAACATTTTTTAAGTTGTATAATCGACCATTGCGCGCGACCTAAGTATTATGCATAATATAGGGTACAAGGAGTTGGACGACTAAGTACTTACAGAGGGGTATGATTTAATCTTTATGGTTATCTGATACACCTGCGTATATGTCAAAGTAAAACTTTAATATATACCCGAGAAGAGAAGTTCAAGATCTAATGGATCACTCAACATAAATCTGGAAAACATTCTACTTTGCTATTTCGTAGAATTAATTCTTGATTACAATAGAATATCGTAGAAACTTTGAAAGCGTTGTACTCTTTCATTATCAAATTATTGTGTTGAATAGATTGTGGGAAGACTTGTTAATTATTAAAGCTTTGTTCAGCTATTTCAAAGTTCCCCAAACTTTGGTTTCATTATATCCAAATAGATAGTCTGTTCTTATTGATTCATATACATTTATTGTATGTCTTTACTTGCGCGGCAAATTTGTTGCTCACCCTTCCTCACCCTTGCTAAATAAAATATTTTAGCTAGGAACGAAGAGGCCAGCGGGTCAAAGAAGAACAAAGGCAAAAGCAAAATGCTGGATTAGTTTTTATAAACATTATGAATATGTTGTATTTTGAAAACCCTTTTTGTATATCTAAAGGGTATGTCTGTAATGTTAAGGTTAGAGAACCTGGGGACTTATGTATTAACAACATATGTTAATGACTTATGTATTCCTATTTATATATGAACGGGTAGTTAAATGGTATTATATTGTGGATCGTGAACACTAAACTTGGGGGTCAGGTAACCTAAATTTGGGGGTGTCACAGGACTTGAGGTGGACAAAGCTAAATTAGAAACCATTGAGAATTTGCCACCACTAACTTCAGTAAAAGGTATTCGAAGTTTTCTAGGACATGCAGACTTTTACCATAGGTTCATTAAAGACTTCTCCAAGATAACTAAACCACTTGCTGTTTATTGGAGAAGGATGAACAGTTCAAGTTTGACGAGGATTACGTGTCTGCATTTAAACATTTGAAGAGGAGGTTAACTTCAGCACCAGTAATTACAACACTGGATTGGGACATACCATTCGAATTGATGTGTGATAACAGTGATTATGCCGTGGGGGCTGTTTTGGGTCAGCAGAAGGAAAAGATTTTTCATGTGATATACTATGCGAGCAAGACCCTTACTGATGCACAGTTGAACTACACCACTACATAGAAAGAATTATTGGCAGTTGTGTATGTTTTTGACAAGTTTAGATCATATCTAATTAGTACAAGGGTGATAGTGTACACGGATCAGGCGGTAATTCGGCATTTAGTTACAAAGAAGGATGCAAAGCCTCGGTTGATCAGATGGATACTACTATTGCAAGAATTTGATTTAGAGATCAAGGACAGAAAGGGAACTGAGAACCAAGTGACAGACCACTTATCTCGACTGGAGAGTCTGGGAAGGGAGGCAGATAACAATGTGATGATTAATGAATCCTTTCCAGATGAGCAGTTATTTGTGGTGAAAGGGGAAGTGCCATGGTTTGCATATTATGTGAACTACTTGGTGAGTAAGATGTTACCTTCTGACTTGGTTGGTTATCAAAAGAAGAAATTCTTGCATGATGTGAAGTGGTTTATATGGGATGAATCATATTTGTTCAAGCAATGTTCTGAGCAGATGATAAGGAGATGTATCCCATATAGTGAGACTGAGGGGATTTTGAAGGATTGTCATGCTTCTTTATATGGTGGTTACTATGGTGGAGAGCGAACAGCGGCTAGAGTATTACAAGAAGGATTTTATTAGCCGACAGTTTTCAAGGATGCTTACAGTTTCATAGAAAGATGTGATAGATGTCAAAGAGTCAGGAACATTTCGAAAAGGAATGAAATGCCATTGAATACTATCCTCGAGGTGGAAATTTTTTATGTTTGGTGGATAAACTTCATGGGTCCTTTCATTTCTTCATGTTGTACATCTTGTTAGCAGTTGATTATGTGTCAAAGTGGGTGGAGGTGGCAGCTCTTCCAACGAATGATGATAAAGTGGTCCTAAGATTTTTACAGAAGAGTATTTTCACAAGATTTGGGACTCCAAGAGCTATCATTAGTGATGAGGGCAGTCATTTTTGTAATAGGCAGTTCACAGCTCTGTTGGCTAAGTATGGGGTCAATCATCACATTGCTACTGCTTATCATCCTCAAACCAATGGCCAAGCTGAATTTTTCAATCGCGAGGTCAAAAGAATTTTGGAAAAAATTGTGAATCCGTTAAGAAAGGATTGGTCCTTGAAACTTGATGACGCTGTTTGGGCATATAGGACTGCGCATAAAACACCATTGGGCATGTCACCTTTTTAGCTGGTTTATGGCAAAGCATGTCACCTTCCTATGGAGCTTGAGCATAAGGCATATTAGGTAATTCGGAAGCTAAATTTTGATTTGAAGGCGGCATGAGAGAAACACCTAATCCAACTCAATAAGTTGGATGAATTCAGACTACAGGCATATGAAAACTCGAAGCTATACAAGGAAAAGGTGAAGAAATGACATGATCACAAGATCATAGAGAGAATATTTGAGCCGGGACAAAGAGTTTTGCTGTTCAATTCTAGACTTAAACTTTTCCTGGGAAGCTCAAATCAAGGTGGTCAAGGCCATTCACAGTGAAGACAATTTTCCCACATGGTGCAGTAGAAGTGTTCGATAAGTTCCTGGACAAGCTGTTTAAAGTGAATGGACATCGGTTGAAGCATTATTTTGGTGGCGAGGTTGACAGACAAAAAATAACCTCAATTCTTTCTTCAACATGAGAAGTCAGAGATAGTTAAGCTAACTGACTATAACATAGCGCTTGATGGGAGGCAACCTATTAGTTCTATCCTTAACTCTTGTTTAATTCTGTTAGAGTATATTTAGTTTCATGTTCCTGTTAGTAGTCATAGTATACTTTGTGTTAAATTACTATTATGAAAGCTTACTGAGCGTATGATGAGACATAGGAGTAACAGAGAAAGTATTTTGTTAGGATAGTCATGTATGAATATTTATCAATTCATGTTTTGATTTTGGAGGCATGATATCTAACAAGGATAGTTGCTGATTGAACAAGTATATTGGAATGGATTTATTGCTGCTTTAATGTATTTAAGATGAAAGATGGCAGTGTAGAATTTAAGGTCGCAAGGTCACGCCAAGAAAGCATTGATAAACCGCTACCACACACGGTAAGTAGAGTCGCGCACTTGCGCCATTTCCTATTCGAAAACCACGCGGTAAGCCGACACATCGGACTTGGAAAAATTTTTAAATTTAAAAACGTGTCTTGCCCCATATCTGCCATTATTTCAAATCACAGAGAGAGCGTATTTTATTCTTCTCCAAGACACACACAACTCTTCCTTTCCAAAACCGTTCAAAATTGAAGGCATAACGTCTCATCTCCACTGCTTGATTATCGCATCGGTTCTCCTACCCACGTTCAACATATATATTGATAAAAGTAGGGTTTCAGTGGGTTTGTGTAACATAAGTTTGGGGGTTCTCTGTGTAGCGATTACATCACTCACAAGTGTATCAAACAAGTTTTCTTCTTCTTCAACAAATTTCAATGGGTCCTAAGCGTGCACGTTCTGTCGCTCCATCATCATCCTCTTCTTCCAGTAGTCAAGACGATGATATTGTGGATCATACGAAATTTCTTAGTCTGGAGGCACAAATGGAGTACTATAGAATAGTGTCAAAAACCTTTGTGAAGGAACGAGGTTTCAAGCCTGGGAAGCAGGATGGGAAATTGTGGAATATGATTCGAGAAAGAGGATAGGGAGGATTTTGTGTAACCCCTATGCATGCTCCTATGGGTATTGTTCGACAATTTTATGCTAATGCTGAAGATACTATGAGTGGTTTGTCAATGGTGCGATGATTTCAAGTTAATTACCGCCCTCAATCAATCAGGGCAGCTTTCAGAATACTCGACAATCCACCGACTGGGAATGATAATTGGGTCGAGTCTGCCCGTTTTGAGATAGATTTGGATGAAGTTATCATTGATTTGTACATTTTAGGAACGCAATGGACTTGTAGGGCAGGAACGACTCAGCCTCGCACTTTCCCAGCCTCAGCCCTGAATCGTTATGCGAAGGCTTGGAATTTGTTTATATGTGCGAAGCTTGTACCTTCAACGCATCATCATGAAATCATAACTGAGAGGGCTATCATTTTGTGGGGAATAATAATAGGAAAATACATTGATGTGGACCATCTCATTAATCAGATCATGTTATGTTACATGAGGGGGAGCACTACGAGGAGTATCCCACATGCGTCTATTATTGCGAGTCTGTGTGCGCAGCAAGGAGTCCAGTGGGATGATGAACAGATGCAAATGCCTAGCCAAGATATCACTCATGTGACAATTGCCAAATTCTAGGATTGGGCAGGAGGTGCACCACACCCGAGGGTAAAGGGTTTCATCCTTCAACCCTCATCCTCGGCGCCTCCAACACAGTCTATGCAGGAAACTAAAGCAGGAACGTCAACACAAGCCACTCCAGCCACTGATGTCCATGATGATCGTCATCTCCGAAGGTTGGAGTGGAAGGTCGATGCTATGTATGATAACTTTGTAGCGTTTTCTACGGGGTTGATAAGGCTACTAGCGGAGGCGTTTGCACAGCAGGGTACTACACTCGAGTGGCCATAATTTTGGACAGTCATGCCATTTCCACCACCGGATTCACCACCCGAAGAGGGTGGTGCAGCTGATCAGTAACCCTATACCTTCATTCATTGGGACACTGAATACTTGAAGTTTGGGGGTATTAGGTAGTAGGTAGTTGCATGTAGTGTTTGCATTTTAGTTAAATTTTAATTTTGCGTGTTGCATTTTCTGTTTTGTCATGATGATATGTGTTAGTATGTTAGTTGCATTATATGTTTAGTTGCATGTCTCACATTTCTAGCTATGTGGAATTTATGTCTAGCCAATGATGAATTTGAATGTTGAAGGATTGTTGAGTTTAATGAATAACATAAGCTTAGATATAACATTTTCATGATGTAATCCATAGTGTTGTTTAGATGCTTTCGGTTTGCACTGACGTGTTCACAAATACTTGTAGGCATAAGGGTTATGTGTTTTATTGTTGGATAGGAAATATGGTTTTAAAAATAGAATTGTGTAGAAAATGGACTTAAACTATAAAAATATTGATAATCAAGCTTCGGGAAAACATGGATATGCTTAGTATTATTATATTTGAAAAAATAAAAATAAAAATTTAAAGCTACTATGGTTAGTCTTGTTTTGGGGCCTTTGTTACTTGAGCAAGTACGCCCGAGGGGATTGTCTTTACACCTAGCGCCCTAAGATCTTTTATGGTTTGGGAGTCGTTGGTTGAAAGCTCGCTAAGGGGTAATATTGTAGCCTAATGGAATGAGGCATTGCACAACCATGTGATAAAAAAACAATAAACACCAGGGGAAAAAGAAAAAATCGCCCTCGTGAGTAAAAATAAAGCAGTTTAAACCCATTGTTGAACCTTAGTTTGTATTGATATGTTAGAGTAGTCTTTGTTGCATTAGTATACATGAATCTTGATTTAGACTGTAATTTTCTATTTTGAGCAGTGTAGCATATGTATTCTGTGCTTTAATCATGTTTTAGTGAACACAACACACAGACATCATCTTTATAGCATGTATGGGTTATTTGAGTGTATGATATTATGTCTATAGCTTAGTTTGAAGTTTTATTCTTGATTCTGGATAATTCGCTAAGGCATATTTGATTGGATTCTATTTTGGCTGGAAAAATGTAGGACTAATTTGCATCGTAATCTAGTTGCATAGCATGTAGTTGCATTTTCAGTGTTTAATGTTGTATGCATTGCTTGAGGGCAAGCAATAGTTCAAGTTTGGGGGTATTTGATAAGTAGGTTTTATACCTACTTATTCAATATCAATTCACGAGAATTATGCGCATCTCAAGTGGATTTTAGTTTGTTTTTAATTGCATTTGTGTTTATTTTGCATTACCTGATTAGAACTCCTTTGGTATGGAAATGCAGGAAATGGCATGATTTGGCGTTGGCACTATGGTATGGATCTAATAAAGGCATGGCAAATGGAAGGTGTGTTGATAAGGAACGGTGTGTTGATGAAGGATAAACTGCAAGCCACATGCAAGATAACAGTATGCAGCAGAATGAAGCAGCGCGGCCGTGCTGCTTAACAAAATAGTTCTTGCACGCCCTCGCGACAAGCAGACAGAGATGGAAAATACATATCGTGCGCCCGCGTAGCTGAATCGCGTGCCCGCGCTGGAGTAGCGCGCCCACGCCCATCTTGTATGGTGATCACGCGCGGCCGCGCGCGTTGTCTGAAGCTGTTATTTGACTTTTGTTTTTGAATTTGAAATTTGAATGTGGTCTTATTAAAAACTATCCTGGTTGGTACCAGACGACAATTAAGTACGTTTTTATCAGTTTTTCATTAAGGAATTAGGGTTCCAAGCATAGAACGAATCCTAGAGAGGATTTGAGCATAAACTCAAGATTTTCTACATCTTCTCTTGAATTCAGTTATTATGTAAGTATTCATTTTATTTTGTTAGAAATTATTGGAGATTTGGATATAATTCTGAAATGAATTCTACAACTGGGTTTGATCAATTCTATTTTCTCTCTCTCTTGTGATATTTATCCCAATGTGTTACCATAATCCCATAATGGTTTTAGGTTTAGAAATGAACTAAACTAAACTCCATTATGGGATTCTAACGGATTTTGATATGTAATCTATAATTAATTGCCTAATTGCTTGATCGCTCGTTTATCATTGGGATTTCTGTCATGATTGATTGAATTCCATGAATAGTAAATAAATATACTATTAATATTTATTTCAATATTGAGGTGTAAGTAAATAATAAAAGGAGATATTAAATTATTAGTGATCAATTAAATTAAGTCCACACATATTATAAATATTAAATTATGTGGACTAATGTACATGGATTATATGATATGGGTATATATTTAATCCCTAATGTTTCTAATATAGTAACAATTGTACATTAAAATTTCATTATTGGGAATTAAAGGAACCAAACTAAGCTTATTGTTGGGATTTAAACCATGTCCCAAAATTAGTGACCATACTCAGTACATGAACAGTAGCCTAACTATACATTGCGTAAAAATTTGTTGGCAGTTGGGAGCTAAGATTAGCAGTGATGATGGCTACACAATGGGCAGTTGGCCAACCCTTGCATATCTGTTGGTTATTTTCATTTTCCATTGATTCAAACCATAGAACAAAGTTAATGACTGGTTATAAATTTCTCTATATAAAGCACCCTTCCTTCTCATTTTTACATTGCGTGAAAATTATCTCGCTAAGTGTAAAAGCCGAGAGTGTGAGTTCTTTGAGCAATTGAAGAAGTATAATCGATTGTGTGAGGAGTTCAATTCAAGCTTAAGGAGGTATAAATTCTCTTTGTGTTCTTGAATTGGGTTTTGTTAAATTCTTGAAATCTCTTGAATCTCTATGCCAATTAGCATGAATTAACATACTATCAAGTGTTTATGAAGGATGTTTACATGTATAGAACCTATAATGGTGGAATTGAGCATGATTAAACTAAAGGAATTCGAAGTAGGACGATACTATGCAAAACAGAGTATCTCACTGTTGTTCAGCTGCGCCCAATTTATACTAGGGTGCAGCACAGCTGCGCCGGACCCAAAATGAGAATTTGATTTTTGTTTTCAATCTGGTCAATTCTAACATACTAATATGACTTGAACATGCCTAAAAATAAGTATAACATGTAGTACAAAGCCTCGTTATGAGTTATGAACTGATCAACATGAATTAGTGGGAGATTTATAACAAGAACTTTAAGTTTTGAAAACCAACTTTGTTGAAACTCATGCTCTACAAGTGCTGAGCTTAGTAGTACACACACATGACTGATTTCGAACCTAAATGAGCATGATATATGATTTATAGTTCCTTTGTTAATGACCGACTTGTTAGGTTTTGTGTTAAGAGAACTTTTTCAAAGAAAAGCTTGTCATATCAAAGAAAATATGCATGAATACTACATGATGTATGTTCTGATCTTGTGAATATGTTAACATGACTTAACTGCACATGAAAAGAGCTTTAAAGTTGTCTTGTATATGTTAAATTACATTGATCAAGTTTAAAATGATTTCAAAGGCAAACTTGGATATTTTTCGAACCAAAGTGCATGAAGTATGAGTAATTAGACTCTAAAGAATTAAGATGTCATATTCATGTTTATTATCTCTAAATGTGATTCGTATGTGTTAGATATAATGAAACTTAAACCAAGTGATAAGTAGGTTTTATACCTACTTATTCAATATCAATTCACGAGAATTATGCTCATCTCAAGTGGATTTTAGTTTGTTTTAATTGCATTTTGTGTTTATTTTGCATTACTTGATTAGAACTCCTTTGGTATGGAAATGCAAGAAATGGCATGATTTGGCGTTGGCACTGTGGTATGGATCTAACAAAGGCGTGGCAAATGGAACGTGTGTTGATAAGGAACTGAGTGTTGATGAAGGACAAACGGCAAGCCACATATAATATAACAATGATGTCAGACGAAGACGAAGTAAGCAGCATGTGTACCGCTTAAAAAGCGATTCTCGGCGCTTGCATGTCGACAAGCAAATCGAGGCAGAAAATACACATCTCACGTCCGCGTAGCTGAATTGCGCACCATATTGGAGTAGCGCACCAGTATACCATCTTTATGGTGATCACGTGCGTGATGCGGCATGCTGCTATCCGGAGTCATTATTTGACTTTTGTTTTGAATTTGAAATTTGAATGTGGTCTTATTAAAAACTATCTGGTTGGTACCGAACTGACATTTACAATTAAATGCGTTTTATCTCGGTTTTCATTAAGGAATTAGGGTTCCAAGCATAGAACGAATCCTAGAGAGGATTTGAGCATAAACTTAAGATTTTCTACATCTTCTCTTGAATTCAATTATTATATAAGTATTCATTTTATTTTGCTGGAAATTATTGGAGATTTGGATATCATTCTGAAACGAATTCTACAATTGGGTTTGATCAATTCTATTTTCTCTCTCTCTTGTGATATTTATCTCAATGTGTTACCATAATCCCATAATGGTTTTAGGTTTAGAAATGAACTAAACTCCATTATGGGATTCTAACGGATTTTGATATGTTATCTATAATTAATTGCCTGATTGCTTGATCGCTTGTTTATCATTGGGATTTCTGTCATAATTGATTGAATTGCATGAATGTTTGATCACCATTCATCTTATATGCTTATATGGAATTGAAAAAATGACATGTGAGTATGGTTGTAATCATGATAGCATACGTTTATGAGGCTGAAATGTTTAGCTTCGTATTTCGTGGACCAGATAGAAATATACTGTTTCACCATGTGTAGTAATATAAGAGCTTGTGCTTCAATTCAATATTGCTGCAATTTCACATAGGAATATAGTGACTCTGGCATTATTGTCGATTATATGATTTCTATCGCAATGTGAATGTTATGTAAACATGTCATAATTCATTGAAAAATGATTATGTCTACATTTATGCTTTTGGCTAACTTTCCATGATAAATGAATGATTGTGCATGATGGCAATGTTTAGATGAAATATGAAATGAAGTTAGAATCCCATTCTTTCTAAATTTGATTTCATTAAATTAGTCTTGTGTTATATTCAGTAATTGAATATAGGTTAAGCATAATTATGAATTATTCGTTTAAGCATATAAAAAGAGTGATACAATTGGTGTATGAAAGTTTAATTTTAAAACCTTTCCTCGTGGATCGATAATGTTCTTACTCTGTACTACTTGTTGACCCATGTATGCTTGCATGAGTTAGAGTCCTTTTGTTAAGACTAAAAAAAGAGGCAACACCAAGCATGAGTTTAAGTATGTTCTAAAGAAATAATCAATGCTAGCTATGAATAAATGATATGAACATGTATGAGCAGGTGTATAACAGATTATATAGTATCTTTATGTGAACATAAGGCTAATTAGTACGCATGGTGATTACATGACCCTATTTAGCCTTGATTTTGTGAAAATCCTAAACTAAAGTCCCTAACATATAAGGTTAATCTTGAAGTGGTCATACAAGTATGAAAAGACCTCTAGCATGTATGCATGTTAAGTGTAAGTGTCTAGGTATGATAAAGATTGGACTGAAATCAGGAGAGCAGAAGTTCAACTCTGGTCAGGCTAGAGGACATAGCGATTCTTGTGAGTCCCTAAGCTGGCTGTATGCTAAATCAAGTATATCCTATAGTCAATTTCAGATTTTGTTTGTGGTTTAAAGTTCGTGGCATACTTATATATATGGTTACTTTAACTTGTATTAATATAACCAGTATACTATCCAATGTGTTAAGAAGGATGTTAGGTGATAGAGTTGAATGTTTGATGAGGGATTATAAACTTTCAAATGTTAAGTCCAAAAGATATTTACGAGATGAAAAACAAAGATAAGAAACTCTAATGTTTGACTTCATGATGTCTTGTAAACTAATTTGTGCTATAAGTACGCAAAAGTATGTGATGAAGTATGTGTAGAGTATATGACTAAGTTGGACGTTTATGTGTGCATTTAAACCTACATATTATGTATGAGCATATGTAACTAATGAATATCCTATACGCGTAACTATATTATGTTAGGATTCGAAAGAGTGTTTATAAGCTATATATTGGTAAACTACGCTTGAGGCAAGTATCCAAACTCTATTTTATATTGAGCAAGTTTCCTAACTTACATAACTTTGCATTTTGTGCAAGTTCTCGAATTTCATTTGATTCGTATGTTGACTACAAGTACTCGAACCCTACTTTTTATTGAGCATTACTTGAACTTGTGCTATTATTGATCGTACAAGTAGAACTTTGAAAGTATAATATTTCGTAATCTAGAAATGAAATTGTATACAAACCTTAATTTCGAACGATAATTGTTCATGTATATACTATGAAAGAAAACTGTCTGAGCCATTGCTTCGGCTAGACTATTGATATTTGATCGAAAGCTATCCAAACCAAATTAACTTGGTGCGAACTAATACATAGGGTACTTTAGGATGATCACCCATTGTACTCATTTTGTAGAACTGTTAGTTTATTACTGTTAATTCTAGGAGAAGTTCATAGTTGTTGCCTCTTTTTTAGTTATAAAAAAGAGCTCGAACTCATGCAAGCATACATGTGTCAACAAGTAATACAGAGCAAGTAAAGTATCGATCCCACAGAGAAAGTTATTTAATTTAAATTACTATGCATCAATTAAATCACTATATTTATATGCTCAAACTAATGAATATGATTGGTTTGTTACTCTGGTCGCGAATAACAATTAAAACAAGAATAAATATGTAATAAATCAAATTTAAAAGTAATGGGATCCTAACTTCATTTAATATTTCATTTAATCACCACTATCATGCAAGACTTGTTCACATATCATAGGAAAGTAGCCAAGAGCACTAAAAGAGTCATAGCCATTTTTCAATGCACTATGACCTACTTACACAGTATCCACAAGCGATAGACTCTATGTAATCATCAATACAACCAAAATCACTATATGTCTATGTGAAATTGCAACCATGTTGAATTTAAGTACAAGCCCTTATTCTAACTTATACGGTGAAACAGTATATGTCTATCTGGTTCACGAAATACACAAAACCATATACAATGTTTATATATACGCATGCTATCATGATTACAATCCGTACTTGCATGTTCATTGTCAATTCCATACAAGTACTGACACGAATGGTGATCAAGCATTCATACATTCAAAACAATTATGATAGAAATCCCCAAATGATATGTAAAACAATCCAGCATTCAAGCATGCAATCAAACTACATATTAAAATCGTTTAGAATCCCATAATGGAGTTTAGTTCATGACTGAACCAAAAGCCATTATGGGATCAAAGCTAACCATGGCTAATAAGAAAACAATTGAAAGATGAAAGATAGAAACGATCAACCCCAATTGCTGAATATCATCCACTATTAACGTTGAACACCTCATATAAATCTAGCAAAAATACCAATAAAATATTCACACTGGTAGAAAATTCGAAGAAGGAGTAGAAGAGTAGAGTTTAGGCCTCCTTCTACTTTGGAATCTCTCTCCCAGTGTAACCCCTAGTTCCAAGATGATAAAAACGTAAAAACTGAATAATGAAAAATAATCCCCCTCTGACACCAGTCAGAAATCGTTTAAAAACCAATTACAATCCTTAAAAATTTGAAATTAAAATAAACATCTCAAGATTAGTCAAGACGCATACCACATAGCCTCCCCGATGTAATCCTCGCATGCGCCGCGCGACTTGCAGTGTGTCATGATGTCCAATCGGGTGCTTTCATGGGCGAGCGCTGGCGTCTCAAGCGTGTCTCTGCTGGCGATCGGCAACTTCGCCACTATGATTCTTGGTTTTGCTCACGCAATCGATGCATCCTGCTTTGCTCATTCCTTTATTCATCCCTGCTTAGCCTCCTACTCCACTTTATCCTCATGCCACGCATCCACATTTTGTGCCTCGCTTCATACGTCCGTTCGCCTCGTGCCCTCTAATTCCACCAAATTAGGCCGTATCCTGTACTTTTTTCACCAAAAGGAGTTTTAAGTATATGCAATGCAAACTAACATGAAATGCAACTAAAACACACTAAAATGTACTTGAGATGGGCATAGTTCACGTGAATTGGTACTCAATAAGTAGGTATAAAACTCACTTATCAAATATCCCCAAACTTGAACTGTTGCTTGCCCTCAAGCAATGCATGCTAATGAACAATTAAAATGCAGCTATATTACTATGCAACTAAATTATGATGCAACTAATCTCACATTGTCCAGCTATCACAGAAATTTGGTCCAAATTGCCTCAACGAATTTTTCTAGATTCAAGAATACAGATTCAAACCAAAATGTAGGCATACTGTCATACACTTAGATAATTCATAAATGCTATAGATATGCTGTGTGTGTGTGTTATGTTCACCAAAACTTGATTGAAGCAAAGAGTACACATACTAATTTGCTCCAAACAGAAAATTATAGTTTAAATCAAGAATCATGTATACATATGCAACGAAGACTATTCCAACATATCAAAACAGACTGAGGTTCAACAATGGGCTTAACTGCTTTATTATTACTCACGAGGGTGACTTTTGCACTTTTCAGCAGTGTTTATTTTTCTATTTTTCTTTTCTTTTTCTTTTTTTTTTCTTTTTCACATGACTGTGCAATGTCTTACTCCATTAGGCAACACTACTACCCCTTAGCGAGCTTTCAACCAATGACTCCCAGACCATGAAAGACCTTAGGGCGCTAGGTGTAGAGACAATCCCCTCGGGCGTACTTACTCAAGTAGCCAGGGCCCCGAAATAAGACTAGCCACATTATTACTATTTTTATTTTTATTTATACATAGATACCCATGTTTCCCCAAAGTTTGAATGTCAATGTTTTGCAAGTCTACATCCATGTTTCACATATTTCTCTTTTTGACACTACATTTTCTATTGAGCAATACAACACATACTTCTTATACCTACAAGTGATTGTGAACACACTCGTGCAAACTGAAAGCATTTAAACAGCATTATGACCTGCATTGTGTAAAACATTATATCACAGCTCATGTTATCCCAAAATACTCAAAAATCTTTCAAAATTTCACTATCATCATCGGCTAGACAAAAATTTCCATACGGCAAGAACTGTGAGACATGCAAACTAAAAATGAACATGCAAATAAACATGCAACTATATGCAAAAATAAACTATATAATGCAAAAATTAAACTAAACATGCAAAAACTACAAAATTAAACTAAACATGCAAAAACTAAAGAATTAAACTAATCATGCTCAACTACATGCAACTACAGTACTACCCCAATACCCCCAAACTTATAATATTTAAGGCCCCATTGAATGAATGTAAAGGGTAACGAAAAACTCCCCTAATGATCAGTGGTGCCACCCTCCTCGGGTGGTGAATCTGGTGGTGGATATGGCACAGCTGTCTCGAACTGAGGCCATTCCAGCATCATTCCTTGCTACACAAAAGCCTCGGACAAGGCCCTCATAAGTCCCATCGCAAACATTCCCAGATTATCGTACATAGCATCGACTTTTCGCTCCAACCTTCGAAGCTGGCGATCACTATGGGTGGCATATGCTTGCATGGACGGGCCTGCCTCATTTGTCTGAGGGGCCTACTGTGGTGGCTCTGGAAAAGTAGGCTGAATGATAAATCCTAGTCCGCGTGCGTGTGGTACACCACCCGCCCAATCCTCAAATTTGGCAATTGTGGCATGAGTTATGCCCTGGCTTGGGTATTGTATTTGTTCGTTGCCCCAGTTGCATCCCTGATGAGCACATAACATAGCGACCACTGATGCGTGTGGAATGCTCCCAATGGTACCTCCCCGCAAATATCGCAACATATTCTGATTGATGAGATGACCAATTTCAATGTATTTCCTGGTGATGATGCCCCACAGAATAATTTCCCTCTCCGCTGTGATCTCGTGCTGATGAGAGGAAGGCACGAGCTTGGCACATATAAACAGATTCCACGCCTTTGCATATCGATTCAAGGTTGCGACTGGGAATATGCGAGGTTGAGTCGTGCCGACTTTATAGGTCCATTTTCATGCCAGTCACGCATAATTCATCAATAACCAACTCCAAGTCTGTCCCCGAATGTGCATCGGTGACCCAATTAGCAGCCCCCGTTGGCGGTGTATCGGTAAGTCCAAAAATGGTATGGATGGCACGGGGTTTGTAATCTATCTCGACACCGTGAACCAAAGTTATACCGCTCATGGTGACCTTGGAATTGGCATAAAACTCGCGAACTATGCTCATCGGAATGGGCGTGGGAGTGGCAGTCAGTCTACCCCAGCCTCTTTCATGAATTATGGCACAAAACTGACCATCTTGCCCCTCCGGTTTGAAACCGCGCTCCTTGATAAACGTTTTTGTCACAATTCGGTAATACTCCTGCTGAGCTTCCAAGTTTAGAAACTTGGTGTGATCAACAATATCCTCCCCTTGACTGCCCGAGGAGGATGAAATAGAATGTGCTCGCTTAGGCCCCATCTGCAGTTGATAAAGATTGCACAGATGATATAACTGAGAATGAAGAAGAAACAAATGATGATATTACTCCCCAATTCGTTCTGCCCAACCAAATAGAAACCCTAGTTTTATACTGCAATTGGATGAGAGCGTGGGTTTGAGCTTTGAACGTGGAGAGAATCGTGGATATGTGATTGAGAGATGTACAACTTCAATTTGTAACTGATAGAGAGATAGAGGCGTGAGTTACGGATAGACACTGTGATGTCGCTTCTGTTTTTATCGCAAATGAGAGTCCAACCTATCTCCATCACGTTTTTAAACTGAAATTTTTTTCCACGTCTGATGTCGCGCGTGGCCGCGCGAGGTTTTAATGGGTTGGGCGCGGGCGCGCGGTTGGAAAATCTGGTCTGGCAGGCTTATCGCGCGGGTGCGCGAGTCTGTGTTGAAATTGTTGCACGGTCGCGCGTCCCTGATACTTGCACTGCTAGCTTTTATTTTTCTAGAATCTGCAAGACAGAAATGCATGCTCTCTAATACACCTGTAATAACATCAATAGACTTTATCAAAGCATGGTTTACTAAAAAAAATGAATGCCTATTCTGTCACCCTAATTTCAATGTAATTCACAACTATGCTCTTCTGAGATTGGACTACGATGAATAAGCATATAACGGTACTCATACTATTCTAACAAGTAATAAAAATAAGCTAAACCAATCAACTTGAACTGAATAACTACTAGGTAGAGATGGGAACAATGGGTTGCCTCCCATCAGGCGCTAAGTTATAGTCAATTAGCTTGACTGTCTCTGAGTCTCATGTCGAAGATAGAATCGAGGTGACTTTCTTTCTGTCCACCTCACCACCATAATCACATTTCAATCTCTGGCCCTTCACTTTAAGATGCTTGTTCGAAAACTTATCACTTACTGCAACGGTTCCATACTGTGGAGTAGTATCCGAATATTAAACAAATTTATTTAATTCTTCATCCTCCACATCTGAATTTTCAACAATGATACTTCTCAGTGGTTCATAATCCACTCTACTCTGTACTTCATTATTTAGAACTTGGTTCACCACATCAACTCGGAAGCATTCTTCTTCATCTGTTGGGAACTTCATTTCTTTAAAGACGTTAAAGGTCACCTCCTGATCATGTACACGTATCATGAGTTTCCCTTTTTGCACATCTATCGAAGTTCTGCCTGTGGCTAAGAATGGTCTCCCCAGTATAATTGGTATACTTTTATCTTCCTCGTAATCCAAAATGATGAAGTCGGCCGGAAAGATAAATTTGTCCACCTTCACCAAAACATCTTCAACAAGTCCCAGTGGATACGTGATGGATCTATCGGCTAGCTGCAAAGAAATGTTTGTTGGCCTTGGCTCCGGTAATCTCAACTGATTGAATACTAACAAGGGCATCAAATTTATGCTTGCCCCAAGATCACATAAACACTTTTCAAACTTCATCTTCCTGATTGTGCACATGATTGTGAAACTGCCCGGATCTTTCAGCTTCAGAGGTAACTTCTGCTGAAGCACTGCACTGCATTCTTTTGTCAAGGTTAATGTCTCAAATTCATCTAATCTCCTCTTCATTGACAGTATACCCTTCATGAACTTTGCATAGCTTGGCATTTGTTCTAATTCCTCGGCGAAAGGTATATTGATTTGCAGCTTTTTAAATATCTCCAGAAACTTGCTGAATTGCTTATCTTCCCTTTGTTTATTTAATCTTTGCGGATACGGGACTTAAGGGTGAACTGGCGGTACTGAACTCTTAAGCTTCTCCTCTGAACCTGCTTTATCTTTCTCTTTCTGCTGAACCTCAGACTTTTCCAGATTTTCTTCCTCAACAGTCCTGCCTTTCTCGCCTCGCGGCCTCCTCAAGTATAATTAGGCGGCAGGCGCGCGACTTGCAGTGTCTGCAGTGTTTTTCCCAGATCTCAATGTGATAGCTTGACACTGTTCCTTCTCATCTCTTCGTGTATTTGTTTCTGTATTACTCGGCAATGAACCCTGGGGCATGTTTGCAAGCATGTTTGCCATCTGCCCCATCTGAGTTTCCAGATTCTTAATAGCCACTACTTGGCTTTTGATCATAACCTCTGTATTTGCCATGTATTTCATCATCATCTCCTCCATTTCTGATTTCTTTTCTTGCTGAGGTGCAGCGGGAGTGTGATGTTGTTGTTGTTGAGAAAATCCCGGCGAAAATGGTGGTCTAGGATTAAACTGTAGCTGCGCTGGTTGTGACTGAAACTGATTATTTGTTTGAAACTGATTCTGCTGATTCCCTTGGTTATTTGACCAACTAAAGTTTGGATGATTTCGGTTGTTGGGGTGGTATGTGTTCGGAAACTAACCTTGGTCTTTCCTGTAGTTGCTCACATAGATCTCACATACGAAGGCAACCGTCTTCGTTTACCTTCTGGTAATGTATCTATTTTCTTCACCATGGCTGCCATCTGTGCTGACAACTGCGTGATAGCATCTACTTTCAGCACACTTGCGACCTTGGGCTGTGGCATCCGAGATGTAGGATTCTGAAAATCATTTGATGCCATTGTCTCAATAAGGTTATAGGCTTCCTCATAGCTTTTTGCCCATAATGCCCCTCCTGCAGTTGCATCTACAATCGGTCTCGACTGCCATCCCAATCCATTATAAAATATGTTGATCACCATCCAGTCTGGCATACCGTGATGTGGACACTTTCTCAGCATCTCTTTATATCTCTCCCATGCTTCATATAAGGACTCGCCCTGTTGTTGCTCAAACTGAGAGATAATTGTCCTCATCTTTGCAGTCTTAGCCATTGGGAAGAACTTAGCTAAGAATTTATGTGCTAAGTCCTCCCATGTAGTTATAGATCCTGCTGGCAAAGAATGAAGCCAAATCCTTGCTTTATCCCTCAATGAGAATGGGAATAGCCTAAGTCTGATAGCATCCTCTGTCACACCATTGTATCTGAATGTATCACAAATTTCGATGAAACTCAACAGGTGTTCATTCGGATCATCTGTAGCGGCCCCCCCAAACTGTACCGAATTCTACATCATCTGAATAGTGGATGTTTTTATCTCGAACGTTTTGGCTGCTATCGTTGGTCTGACGATGCTAGACTGTAATCCATTGATATTGGGCATGTAATATTCCTTCAGAGCCCTATGCTCCTCTCTTTTCTCTTCTCCTTGTACCTCGGCTGCCATATTAGCTGTGGTACTTTCTAACTGTGCTTGTAAATTTCTATGAACACTCGCTTTCCAACCTCTCCCGTTTATGTTGTCCTAAATAGGTGTTAAGTCGAGGTTGGATGATCGCGTGCGCATAAAAATTTATCCAAGTTCCTGAAATAAAAACAAAAATGAAAATGAGATAAGAATGGATTTGTCTAGGTCATACAATATAGCTTAAAACTAATGACAATAATAATAATTTAAACGCTTTTCCCCGGCAACGGGGCCAAAAACTTGTTGCCTCTTTTTCAGTTCTACAAAAGAGCTCTAACTCATTCAAGCATACATGTGTCAACAAGTAATACAGAGCAAGTAAAGTATCGATCCCACAGAGAAAGTTGTTTAATTTAAATTACTATGCATCAATTAAATCACTATATTTATATGCTCAAACTAATGAATATGATTAGTTTGTTACTCTGGTCGCGAATAACAATTAAAACAAGAATAATGATGTAATAAATCAAATTTGAAAGTAATGGGATCCTAACTTCATTTAAGATTTCATTTAATCACCACTATCATGCAAGACTTGTTCACATATCATAGGAAAGTAGCCAAGAGCACTAAAAGAGTCATAGCCATTTTTCAATGCACTATGACCTACTTACACAGTATCCACAAGCGATAGACTCTATGTAATCATCAATATAACCAAAATCACTATATGTCTATGTGAAATTGCAACCATATTGAATTTAAGTATAAGCCCTTATTCTAACTCATACGGTGAAACAATATATGTCTATCTGGTTCACGAAATACATAAGCCATATACAACAGTCCCATATACGCATGATATCATGATTACAATCCAAACTTGCATGTTCATTGTCAATTCCATACAAGTACTGACACGAATGGTGATCAAGCATTCATACATGCAAAACAATCATGATAGAAATCCCCAAATGATATGTAAAACAATCCAGCATTCAAGCATGCAATCAAACTACATATTAAAATCCATTAGAATCCCATAATGGAGTTTAGTTCATGACTGAACCAAAAGCCATTATGGGATCAAAGCTAACCATGGCTAATAAGCAAACAATTGAAAGATGAAAGATAGAAACGATCAAACCCAATTGCTGAATATCATCCACTATTAACGTTCAACTCCTCATATAAATCTAGCAAAAATACCAATAAAATATCCACACTGGTAGAAAATCCCAAGAAGGAGTAGAAGAGTAGAGTTTAGGCCTCCTTCTACATTGGAATCTCTCTCCCAGTGTAAACCCTAGTTCCAGTGTCATGATGTCCAATAGGGTGCTGCCATGGCGGCGCGTCTCAAGCTTGTCTGCCATGGCTTACATGTAAATGTGATTCTGGTTCTTCTGCTTTGAATGATCAATTACATTGCTCATTCCTTTGTTCATCCCTGCTTAGCCTCCTGCTCCACTTTATCCTCATGTCATGCATCCACAGCTTGTGCCTCACTTCATACGTCTGTTCGCCTCGTGCCCTCTAATTCCACCAAATTAGGCCGTATCCTGCACTTTTTTCACCAAATGGAGTTTTAAGTATATGCAATGCAAACTAACATGAAATTCAACTAAAACACACTAAAATGTACTTGAGATGGGCATAGTTCGCATGAATTGGTACTCAATAAGTAGGTATAAAACCCACTTATCAATAGTCCTTAGTGACTACTCAGTATTCATTACTTAGCGACTATTGTTGATATTCATCGATGCTTCTTGCTATTTTTAACTATCATTATTGTTGTACCATTGAGAAATTAAAGCTATATTGATTTCCCTTTTTGCTATATTACTTGCTGGGCAAATTTGTTGCTCATTCTTGCTTCCCTAAAAAAAACATTTCAGTTAAGGCAGAGCAAGGCAGACCCTCGGGCGTTGATAAGGGTAAGGGCAAAGCTACTGAGTAGTTATATTTAATGAAGATTATTGTATTCATGAGATGACATAAGTTGTACTATGTACTAGTTATATCTAAATATGTTTAATTATGCTTAAGGTATGTAGGAGATGTTTAAGTTACGAAACCTTGGGACGAGAAATTATATTATGACAATGTAATTTATTCTATAATTCTGTTGTGTGAGATTATGATTTATTATTAGAGTTAGTACGTGAGAACCAAATTTGAGACAAGTGTGGTCTGAATTTGGGGGCGTCAAAATTGCTATTATGCTCATTGACATCTGGACATACCACTAAGCATGTAGTGCGGATTAAGATAATAGTACAAGCATGCATCAAGTTCAGGTTATAATTAATGTGACAACTCGGAATATCGAATTATCCAGAATTTAAGTTTAAAGAATTAGTTATTAATAAAATGAATTTTTATTAATATTATTATGTGCTATATGTTTATTAATCGTTCTAGAACCTAGGATGGTTATAAAACGGGAGGATTCTGGCTACGAGCTAGATTGAACGAGTAAAAATTTTCAAGACGAAAATAAATTTTTTCCGGGAACAAAATTATTTCTGAGGAAATAGACAAAATAGGCACTATTAACCCGACGAAACCTAAGGTTTAATGTTTGAATAACCTAAGCCTTTTCGAGAGTTCAGTATGTCGAAATGACATTCCGTCAAAAGATTTGAAGATAATATATTATGAAAAGTTAAGTAAGTCGATAAAAGTTTTTCTCAAAAAACGTGCAGAAATCGGACGAAATAAAAAAGACGAAAAGTACTGTTGTGTTCTTTTAATTCATTTAATTACGTTAGGGGAAAATGTGAAGGAAAACTCTTAACATCAAAAAGTATTTTTCAGTTTTCGGAGTTCCGAAGAATGCGTAAAAGTTAAACTGTAGAGGAAAGACGAAATATCCAAAAATATTTGGATTCCGAGAATCGCAGTTTTTCAAACTGTCGGACGAATTCCACAAGATGGAACACGAAGCTTCCAAAGGAAGCTTCGTGAATAGTAAGGAGGTGAACTAAGGAGGTGGGAATAGTGATTAGGGGGAGAAATGACCATTTTGCCCCTAACTTTGGTTTTCTATATAAGAGAACCTTAACTCATTTGTTGGTGATTTTGAAAATCACCAAAACTTGAGACACACACACACACACACACACACACACACAGAGAGAAAGAGAGAGAGAGAGAGTTCGGATGAAGAGGAAGAGGAAAAGCTAGTGTAACAATCCGAAAATTTAAATTGTAATTTTAAATATTTATGGAATTATATAAATATTTAATTAATGTGTTTATTGTAGAATAAATATTTGTTTAATTTGATTTGATTTGATTATTTATTTGTTGAATAAATAATTAACGAGTTAAGAAAATTGATCATCATGAGATAATATTTCAATATTTGGTTGATTAAATAAAATTATAATTATAAAGAAAATTATATTTATGTTGTATTGATTTATGTGGTGAATTAATTTAATAAATTGTTATTAGAATTAATTAAATTGAATATTAAAATTTAATTAATTAAAGTGTGACCATAAACTATATTATAAAGGAGTTATTAAAATAAGTTAAGGGAGGTTAATTTAGTTTTTGCCAAACAAGGATTAATGAATGTTAAGTCTTTAATTTAAATTTGTTTTACCAAACAAGGTGTAAGATTTAGTGGGTTAATTTTTAGTTAGTTAGCCAAACAAGCCTTATGGCTTTTGAGTTTAAAAAAACTGATGTCAGTTAAAGTTATAATTATATTATATACTTAATACACATATTATTACCTATATGTTATATTGGGTTTAATACGTAAGTTAGAGTTTAGAATATGGAGAAAGACTCAGAAGAAGAAAAAAGAAGAGAAGAAGAAAATTACAGAGAAAAGTAAGAGAGAATTGGGAGAAGTCTAGAGAGAGGAATTGGGGAAAAAGAAAGCTTCATAATCAAAAGAATAGCCATCATATTCTAAAATTAAGGTATCCTCTTGCTAGTATTTTTCAAAAAGTTGTAGTTATATTCTCTTCTAAAATTCTATGTAAAAACTTTGTGAATGTTGAATTGTTTGTTGTATATAGCTTTATATGATAAATTGTTTGTTATAAAATTGTTTTCATAAGTTTATATATGAGTATAGTGAATGAATTCATGTTAAGTATGTATTTTGTGAAGAAAATCATATTACAGTGAATTGCTATGAACATATATGAATATGGCTTAGTTTAAAGTAAAATTAAGGTTTAATTAGTTATATAATATATAAATTGACTACTAAATTCGAAAGAGGATGAATAAACATAAGCATAGTATGTTGAATTAACAATTTTTGTTGAAAAACAAAAGCACAGTGATGTTTTTCACTGAAACTTTCAAAAAGTGAAGTTTTAGCAAAAATAGTGAAAATTAATGGTTGTAATTTGGATGTTTATGTTGTTTAGATGGCTAGAAACGCGTTAGAAAACATTAGATTATGTTTCTGTAAACCTATTATACCTTAGATAGGTTGGTATGATTGTTAGAAAAAAGTTTGGAGGCCAAATTTGGCTTTCCGTAGTGTTACAGAGCATAAAATTGCAAAATGCTGAAAGGACCCCCGCCCCGGAAAGGGGGGGGGGGTAGCATGCTAAGCTGATTTTGGAAAAAATAAACTAACAGAACATAGTTTACTAAAATGAGCATACCGTTTTCATACAAACTCCGATTGATGCGATTCAAGATGATCCGGAACGAGGACGAGTAGACCTATAACTTTTTGTCTTTAAGTTTTTCAATTTGAAATCGTTATGAAGGGTCAAAATGTCCATCTTTAGGACTATTGTGAATTTGGAGGCAATCGGAGGGCGTTGGGATGTGCGAATGCAAGTGAAATTCTTTGTGTGTTAGTATAACCTAATGATAACATGTTGGACATGTAATAGTATGTTGTATCAAGTTGTTAATGTGTATGTGATGCAATGACATGATCACTTAAGTAGTTGTAATAAAGCTAAATAGTGATGTTCATGAAAAGATGTGATGTTGTTAGTGAGCTATATGAAACTAATATTAGTGTAACTAATGTGTATTGTCAATATATATGGTATGTGTAGGACTTGTGGTGAACGTGAGTAGTGATTGTTTAACCTATGCACGAGGCAAGTTCCCTAACCTTTGCTACTTTATTATTCAGCAAGGTTACTTTTCACTGTCATGATATACTTTTGCAAGTTCTCTATTTCTAATCTCTTGTTGAGCAATTTATTGTTATGCAAGTTCTTTAACTCTCATTTACTATTGAGCAAGTTAATTAATCTTTTTTTCTTTATTCCAAATGAGATTACTTTGGTTATTCAAAGTCTGTAATTTTGTTATAAGAAATGTGTTTATTCAGCTACTAATAACTGTTGTTTGACCTTTGTTCTCCAATGTCATTGTACTATCTTACATTATTGTACTGAACTCTATGTTGCCTAGCGATTCTTTACCAATTCAACTAATCCTTAGTTGATGAATGTTCTAAACTCTAAATTACCCTTGAAGTCAATCCAAACCAAACTTCCTTTGGTTTGCATATGTACTCACACAAATTTTGAAAGCATGTTGTCGATGATAACATTTGTTTAATTTTGAAATTGTTAATACTCTGGCTCTTATTGATTCATCGATATACCTTGTTCATGAAGATATTATAATCAAACTTTTGAATAGTTATTGGTCTCTATCTGATTCAACCAGTACTTGGTTGATGAGAATTCTAAAGATCTAGAATTCCTTTGAAGTTAATTCTCAACCAAACTTGCTTTGGTTCGGAACCTGATAATCTAAGCTGAGATGAACAACCCTATATTAGGGGATTATTTTAGAAACTACGCAATAAGCGTTAAAATGTTTCTGTGATACATAATACAAAGGGTGATCTCACAGAGTGCGGGATGATGGTCCATATAGTCGTTTAGATCTGTTAAAGGTTATAGTAGAAACACCTATTAACCTAGGACATAGATGATGATTATAGTCTTTTAGACTGTTAAAGGTTAACGTAGAAATACTTGAAAACCTAGAGTATAGTTCGTGGTCTTGTGACCCTCAGTGTATTATTTGATGTTGATATCTATTTTTAACTTAAACGTTCATTATTCCTTTGAACTCGTAGCTTTTAAATTAAAGTTTATCGTTCCGGTAAGAGAATTTTACCATTGAAAGTTCAGTTATTGTCATTCATAAAATGTTATTGTATACAATTCTTCTTGTGAGCAATTGTTTGCTCACTCTTGCACCAAACAATGCAGATGAAGTTAAGAAGTTTGAAGAGCTTTCTTCAAGCAAGGAAAAGGACAAAGTGCTTGATTAGACGACGATGTTTAATTTACCTTTTATTTATGAAGTTTATGTAATAGATTTAATTATGGCTATGTTTTAATTTTCCATTGATGATTGTAATAAAGGTTAGATGACCTGGGATTTATCTTGAGATTATGTAACCCTTGATGGGAGATTTATTATTTAAGCTTTGAGTTTAATTATATATTTTGTTTATGGGTAGTTAGTTATAATTTATTTGGACAGTGAACACCAAATTTGCGGAATTGAATTGGGGGTGTCACAAGTTGGTATCAGAGCTTTAGGTTATGAACCTTAGGTGGGGAAACCTTAGGCTATAACCTTCTAGGAGATCGAAAACCTAGAGGTGATAAACTCTTATCGAGTTCTGAGGAATGAATTAAGGAAATTCATTGAAGATAAAATGATAATTGATTTTATGTGATTATGTGTTAATGACTTATGTGCTCATGAGTACTTAGGAGTAGCAAGTATTATACATATCAAGTTGTGGAGTTATTATAACTTTGTTGTCAGAGAGATCGATGAAGGAAGATAGGGATTAGGAGCCCTGAGAAGTTATATAGTTTGAGTATGGTTGGTATTCGGAAAGCCATACCCGTGGATTTTTGTTGTAGAACTTGGGTATGAGCTTGAGTTTGATCTGGAAGATGAATTTTAGAAGGTAAATATGAAGTATGAGTAAGAAGAGTTAGGAAAGCCATAGAGCTAGCGTAAAAAGATGTCGCGACTCAAGACTTTATCGCACGACTTGAAGATGTAGAGTAGAGATTATCTCAGTTAAACTATTAAAGAGGATATTTATTAGTTATTAAGGAGATTGTGCAGGAATGGCTAGGGAAAGGAGTCAGCAAAGCGGGCGAAAGCTGAGGACGCATGGATGGAGGCTTCTAAATGCATAAAATGTGTTGAAGACAAGTCAAAGAGTGCCAAGCGAATGATGGAACTTAGCATTTAATCTTCCACTCTCCTGATGATTCGTATCGTGGAGCAAGAGCGAAATGAAGCTGTACAACGTGGACTGTTCTTGTAGATTGCAAGAAAAATAATAAGATGATATATAAAACATGATAAAAATAAATAAATTAATAGATGTAGATCCCGACTTTTGAAATAAATAGTGGGATATGATGAAGTAATCCTAGAATTTTATTATTACCGAATAAATGATAGAAATGTTAGTTTTGTAATATTTATGAACGCAATCAAATTATACAAAATAAGCGGAAATGTGAAAAATCAGAGTTTTAAAATTTTACAAACCATATACCCGGATCATCCTTTATGCATAATTATTAATTAAACGAAAAGATATGAAGAACAAGAATCATACCCTTGAAGATTCGAGCTTCCTCAGGTACAAGTTCACCTCCAATCCTTTTCGCGTTCAACTTGAATCCACTGGGTTTGGTTACTTTCTTTGATCAATGTTAGCCACCCAAGTGTTTGGCCTCTAGAGGTGATCCACCAAGAAAGAATAAAGATTCGAGAAGATAGGTGTTTGGCAAAACCCTAGTTTTCTATCTCTCGTAGAAAATGAGCGTACTCTCCAACAATTGGAATCACGTATGTTGTGAAAAAGTCAACAACAACTCTGCACCCATAATAAGACTCCTCTTATTTATAGATGTAGGTAACCCTCCTTAACAATTAAGGAATTATGTTTTATTTTAATTAATTAAACTCCTTTAATTAATTACGCTCCAAATCTTATTAGGAATATATGAGAGTACTTTATTAATTAATTCCTAAACTTCTTTAGAAATTAAATAATAATAATAGTAATAATAATAATAAGACTCCTCTTATTAATTTATATTTAATATTTCAAAAATATTAAATTATAAATATTAAGCTATTTAATTTATTCTATCACCATAGATTAAATTAAATATAGTTAGCTTATTATTACGATGATGCCATTAACTTCTTAAATAATTATTCTTCCTTTTATGGTGTGACCCTTTAGGTTCTCCATATTAAAGCGGTTGTGAATAAATTAATTAGAACAATTCCAATCTTGTTTAAATAAATAAATTAAACTATTAATTTATTTAAATAAATAATATTTATTCTACAATAAGGATAAGCCTCCCTAGCGATCAACGACTTTCCAGATAATATAGATTTTAACATTAATCATAAAAGAACCTTTGAGTAAATAGTTACCGTACAATTCAATCATTCCACCATACAATGTCCCAATTAAATATAAGACACGGAATTACTATCAAGTCTTATTTTATTTAATTATATGTATTTCGATCCTTAAATGCACAACTCCAAATAATGCAAATTAGAAATTTCTTTCTAATTTCATTCTGCCTTGGCCAAGGACTACTGGGTTGTCATTTATCGAATCACATAGGACATTTCTCTTCTTTTACTAGAAGTGGTAGATTCTTTATTGATCATACATTATCTTCATGTACAACTTATTATACCCAAGCATACCCTTTGATATACCCTAAGGGTCTTAAGGAATAAGTCAAAGTATAACTCATCATACACAAGATAGTATGATGATCTCAAGTCCAAGGATCATTTGTACTACTATCACTACATGAATTCCTATTGACAGACAAGTAAAACTCCATTATGTATTCCTTAGCGAGCCACGTTCAGTGAACTTATTCTCTAATAAGCACCTACATACTTGCTTTAGTGTCTCCACACAAATGATCATGAGATCAATCATCCTCATCCAATGAGCAAGTAACGTATGTATCAATCTATCCAAATTCACTAATCCCCAATTTAGTAATCCAACGACTGAGAACTATTTTAGTTTTAAGCTTTCGAAGAATTTAGCTCTCATTAGAATGATCATCATCATTATTCTAAAAGCATTGCTTAAAACTATGGGTTTATCACATATTATAAAGCAGCATTATGTAGATAATTAAAAGCCTTTAATAAATTAATACATTTTATTAATAAATGAATAACATTGTTACAAAGTATATGCTTTAAAATCAAATATGATTGGATTGTATGCATACTACTTTCAATCTCCCACTTGCACTAAATCCAATCGACATAGTATCTCATACCCTTCTTCTCTAAGTGACGATTATCCTGCTGTTGGATAAGCTTTAGTTAATGGATATGTAATGATGGTCTTGAGAGTTCACTATCTCTATAGTGATTTCCCATCTTTCAATGATTCCTATAATCAAATGAAAGTGTCGCAACACATGTTTAGATCCAAGATGAGACTTAGGAACTATTCCTAGTACTGTAATGAACTTTTATCCAAACAATCAACTTACAGCTTCATTTACAGCTACATATTTTGTCTTTATCACTAAACCAGCAACTATTTGTTGTTTGGAACCTTTCCAATTCACTGCACCACTGTTCGAGGTAACACTTTATCTTAAAGTGGATTTTTTGTTGTCTTGGTATTTCTGAAAAACTTGAGTCTGTTAAACTCTCTAGTTTTAATTTAGACCCGCCATAAATTTTAATCACATCTTTAGTGTCGGTTAAGTACTTTAAGATGTTTTTCACTGTCTTACAATGATCTTCTCAAGAATATGACCGATCAACATCAGGTCTCATACATTTCATTGCATACATGATAGTTACTCACGCAATCTCTCTTTTTAGGAGTCTATGGGGACTATTAAGAGAGATACACTTTAGGGCTCATCAACATGAGACATCCCTTGGAGTTTTCCATGCTAAACGACTTTAGTATCAAATGAATATATGTTCCTTGGGTTAAGTCGAGCATCCTCTTAAATCTATCTATATAGATTTGTATCCCCAATTTAGACACTCTTCCCAAATCATTCATGGAGGAATGTTTAGATAACTTTATATTTACTGATTGTAGCATTGGTATGTAATTCATTTTTCGTAGTATATCAACATATAATACTAGGAATGTCACGACGCTCCCACTGACCCTTTTGTACACACTAGGTTCATTCTTGTTTTTTGATAAAATCAAACTATTTTGATTGTCTCATCAAAACGAATGTTCCATATTTGAGAAGTTTGCTTCAATCCATTTCTCTGAGTGTCAACAACTCTTACCTCATCGTATGTAACTGGATCATCATCTTCTATGATGTGTACCTCAACATCATCATCTATGATTAATCCATACCTCTTAGGTATCTTGATCTTATTCCATTTACTGATTCGGTTGTGGTACAATAGGTCATCTCTACTGGTTTCCTCTTATTTGACTTATAGTGTTTTGTGGTTCTTGAACTCTTTAAGATCTATTACCCTCCCACTAGCCCCTTCAATGATAAACATTTTTATCTTAGAAGGCAGCGTGTTTTGCTAAGTAGGATTATAGAACATATAGCCTAACCTTACTTTAGAATGTCCCACAAATCGACACTTGTCAAATTTTATCCCAAACTTATCCCTTTGAAACCTTTTCACATAAGTTGGACAACCCCTTATCTTAACATACTTAAGATTATGAATCCTCCATGTCCATAACTTTTATGGAGTCTTTGTTACACCCCAAATCCTGGTACTTCATTTCCACAGGATTCAGTGTTCACTTAATCAAAACATTCATTTCTAACTACCCAATTATAGTAAAATTAAATAATCAAAACCTGCCCATACAGGATTAAACTTAAATAAAAATCTCCCAGGTTATCTAACCTTTAATTACAAACATTCAAATGCGGAAAATTAAATAAACTTCATTACAATCTTTAAACCAAAGTCTGAAAATAAACTATCAAACTATTACAAGTCTTCAGTGTTTATTCATCTTTCCTTTTCCTTTACTGGTGCTAGGTACGTCACCCGTTTCAACTTTAGCTGTAAGAAATTTTACAGGCAAGAGTGAGAAAACAAGGCCCACTTGAAATAACAATAATTAATATTAACTTTCATATCAATTGTCAATATTAGGCTCAATAGAACTGAACAATATATTCTATTAACTTTCTAAAAATTATAACATTCACTGAGGGTCTAATGACCACGAATCATGTCCATAGTTATAAGTAATCTTTCAACTTTAACTATAACAGTCGTAAGACTATAAGGACTCCACGTACTTAGGGGGATCAACCCTTCGTACAATGTATTGTGCACAAACATTTCAACGCTAAGCGTAAAACTCTATTAAAAGAGTTGTTCATCTCAGTTTTTAGAGTACAAGTCCGCACCAAAGGAAGTTTGGTTTGGATAAGCTTTCAAGATAATTTGGAATTCAACGAACATCAACTAAGGAGTAATTGAATAAGACCAATAACACTATACTATAGAATAATCGTGATTGAATCAATCATAGTAAACTAAAGTTATGCGTTAGGAATAATCTAATAGCATACAATTTGAATAACTATAGCATACCTTGCTTAAACAACACTAAGCCAAGGTTAATTAGAATTGAATAATAAGCATGCATAGCAATTTGAACAATAAAAATGTTCGACATTAGTATATATAGTTGTGCATGCTAAACAACAAGTTAAATACAAGAATAACTTGCTCCAAATAACTTACCTCATTATATTGTAATCGAATTGAAAACATTAATTGAATTAACAAGATAATAGATTAGAAAACTTGCTCAAGATTAAACTATAAGATTTGGGATACTTGTATCGTCATGAGCTAGATACAATGACTTACTCAATAATAGGCAATCTAGATCTACAAAAGTGTAGAGGTAGCAACTTACAACAATTGTAATTGAATTTGAAAACAATAATGTACCAAATGAAATTTAACTCGCATAATGAAGTTTTGAGTTAGAGAACTTGCCTTTAGCACAAGCTAAAACTTACCACTTGAATCAATACCCTATACATATGTCATCATGACATAATTAGTCATTACCAATATTTTATATCTATATAAACAAAATATATACATCATGTAGGTTAAATTACCAATTCACATAATCAAACTACGTTAATACTAAATAACTCTTGATAACATACTCATTCATAGTTTAATACTACTGAAATCATCATTTAACACTCATATTATTAACACATAACATTTATTTTCAAAATTTGTATACTTAAACAAAACTGTCAGAACATTCTGCTAACTCACGCCGCGGCACCACAGTTTACACTGTGGGTCGCGATGCGGCATGGTGATTGTGACACCCCCAAATCTCGGTACTTCATTACCTCAAGATCTGGTGTTCACGTAATCAAAACATTCATTTATAACTACCCAATCATAAAAAAAATTGAATAATAAACCTGCCCAAATAGGAATTACATAAAATAAAATCTCCCAGGTTATCTAACCTTTGCAAACAATTATTCATGCGGAAAATTTAAATAAACTTCATTACATTCTTTAAACCAAAGTCTAATAATAAAATTATCAAAACTATTACAAGTCTTCAGTACTTGTTCATCTTTCCCTTTCCTTTACTGGTGCTAGGTACGTCACCCTTTCCATCTTTAGCTGTAAGGATTTTACAGGCAAGAGTGAGCAAACAAGGCTCACTTGAAATATCAATGAATAACTTTTATATTCTCTGCCCATTCAGGGGCTCAATAGAACTGAACAATAGGTTCTATTAACATCTTAAACATTCCTTGCCCATTCAGGGGCTCAATAGAACTAAATAATAAGTCCTATTAACATCTTAACATTCACTGAGGGTCTAATGACCACGAACCTTATCCACAGTTATAAGTAATCTTTCAACTTAAACTTTTACAGTCATACGACCATAATGACTTTAAGGTACTTAGGGGGATCAACCCTTCGTACATGTATTGCATACAAACACTTCAGCGCAAAGTACAAAACTAAGCGTAACCCCTATAAATAGGGTTGTTCATCTCAGTATTTTGAGTACAAGTCCGCCCCAAAGATAGTTTAATTTGGATACACTTCAAGGAAATTTGGAGTTCAACGGACATTAACTAAGGATTAGTTGAATAAAAGATAATAACATTATGTTATTGAATGATCATACTGAATAAACCTTTCGTTCAAAGTTCATGCTTTAGGAATAATCTAATAGCATAACAATTGAATACTCTATCATACCTTGCTTTGAACAACATTAAGCTAAGGTTACAACTTAGAATTTAATATCAAGCATGCACAACAAATAATAACTTGAACGATAAACTAAAGGTACTTGCATGCTAATATAACAAGTTTAGAGTTAAGAAAACTTGCATAATCATAATAACTATCTCAACGAAAGTGTGGAGATGGGAAACTTGTATCATCATGAATAACTGGATACAATGAAGTTGCTTAATGGAAATACTTTACTTAATAAAGTATAGCATATAAAATTTGCATAACGAAGCTGTAGAATTAGAAAACTTGCTTAAACACAACAAACTAACTCAACGAGAGTATGGAGTTAGAGAACTTGCTTAATGTAAAAAGATAGGTTAAGAAACTTGCACAATTATAAAAGTAGAGTTAGAGAACTTGCCTCGTGCGTAGGTTAAACAATTACTATTCACGTTCACCCCAAGTCCTACACATACCGTATGTATTGACAATACACATTAGTTACACTAACATTACCTTTATGAGTTACTTTATTACTCTTAGTATAGCTACTAACTAAGTTTAAGTTTAAACAATATCACATCTTTTCATGAACATTACTTTTTAGCTTTATTATAACTACTTAAGTGATCATGTCATTGCACCACATGCACATTAACAACTTGATACAACATCCTATTATATGTCCAACATGTTATCACTAAGTTATACTAATACCCAAAGGGTTACACTTGCATTCGTCCATCCCGACGCCCTCCGATTGGCTCCAAATACACAACAGTCCTAAAGATGGCCATTTTGACTATTGTTACAGACATCCAATTAAAACACTTGAAGCATAAGAGTTGTATGTCTATTCATCCTCGTTCCGGATCATCTTGAATAAACTCAATCGGAGTTCGTATGAGAAAGTTATGGCCGTTTTACTGCAGGAGGTCAAAATCGCCCAACCTGCACAACTTTTCCAAATAAGCAAGGCGAGATCGATCGGTGCGCGTCGAGAATTCCAGCAAGAAAGTACGCCGGGCTATGCGCAAATTTGATACGCTAGAGCTGAATTTTGAATTTTGAAACTTGACATGTAAACTCGAAAACGAAGAATGAGCTCCAAAGCTACTCTTTAAATTTGTAACAACAATTCGCCCCAAACAACATGTATAACTAATATAAACTACACATAATTGTTAACAATTATCCATATACCAATTTCCAACAATTGAACAACAAATTTAAAAGACTTAAATCACTAAAATAATATTTGGTTAAAACTCAAAACTCCATTGTTGATATCTAAAGTACAATTGAATCGAAATTTTCACCGTTATCAACCAAATTTGATTCCTTTGAAATACAAGTATACCAACATATAACAAATTAACATGTATAGTTCAATTCCTCGCTTAGCATACATAATTTTGATATTTCTACAAAACATATATTCAGATATATATTTTTCAATCAGAAACCAAGTTCTCTTTCTAAATCTTAATTTAGCATACAACACACACACACACACACACACACACACACACACACATATATATATATATATATATATATATATATATATAATAATATATATATATATATATAATATAAACATAACAACATAACAATAAAAAATTAACATCATAACATGTTTAGAACATGTTTTACAAATATTTTTTGGTAAAACCTTTACAGAGTGAATGACTTTCAAGAACACAAAGACTTTAAACCTAATGACGAAAACATATATGTCTTCATAAACATAAATTTAGGTTATAAACACCTACCTTTTGTTGTTAAGAAACACTTGTTAAACCCTTTTGAAAAGCTTGAAGAACTCAGATTTTCCTAGAATCCCAAATTTTCTCTCTCTCAACTATCTCTCAGATTCTTTTCTTTCTTTTAGCGTATAACTCTAAGGTAAAACCGATAGCTAAGCCACATAACAAGATAATGATACTAAAAATAAAACTAACGACGCTTATTTTTCAAACGCTTTGAAACCCATTTAATCGTATTAAATATACCAATAAGTTTATCAATTACCAAAAATATATTCATATATATATATATATATATATATATATATATATATATATATATATTTATATTTATTTAATTAATAATTTAAATTAAAAGAAATCCAAAAGCCATAAGGCTTTATTTGGCAAACCATTTAAAATTAAAGGATTAATACTTAAACCTTGTTTGGGAAAACTAAATTAAAAATTACTTTAATTATTTTAATAACTCTTTATCACATAGTTATTTGTCACACTTTATGTAATAACAATTTATTAAATAAATCACTTAATAACATAACTCAATCCACATAACACATTAATTAATTAATTAATTATTAAATAATTAACTAAAAATATCTCAATCAAATTGAACAATTACTTATTCAATAATAAACACGTCCAATAAATATTTATATAAATCAATAAATAATTACAACTTACATTTAAAAAATTTGGAATGTTACATCATTCCCCTCTTATAAGGATTTTGTCCTCAGAATCACAACTCAAACAACGCATTCATTACATTCTTCCCTACTTACAAAGATTCTCGTCCCCGTAATCAAGACACAGAATTAAACAAATAACTCGTGGTACTCTTTCATCATTTTCTTTCAAGTTCCCACGCTGCTTCTTTCAAAGATTGTGGTTTCTCCATATCACCTTCACGAAATGTATCACTTTATTCCCGAGCACTTGTTCTTTCCTATCGACTATCATCCGGATAGAACCTCTTCATAAGACAAATCTTTCTCAAATCGCAACGGTTCGTACTCGATCACGTGATTGTAATCGGGTTTATATGGTCGTAATATCAAAATATGAAAAAACATTGTGAATGTTTTCCAACTCGGAGGTAGAGCTACCTCGTAAGCTACCTCTCCCAACTTTTCGCAAAGACTTCAAAGGGTCCAATAAACCTCGGTTAGTTTTCCCTTCTTATCAAAATGAATTTTCCCTTCCAAGGAGAAACTTTTAGGAATACATAGCTTCCTACGCCAAATGCACGATCTTGCACGTGTATGATCAAAGATACTTTCTTCTATCGGTCTTGAGCTGCTACCAATCTTGTCCTGATGAGTTTGATAACCTCAGTAATTTGTTGCACTAGTTCTGGTCCTAGCAGTTGACGTTCACCAACTTCATCCCAGCACAGTGGGGTTCTGCACTTTCTGCCGTATAACGCTTCGTAAGGCGTCATGCCGATGCTCGCGTGATAACTATTATTATAGGAGAATTCCACCAATGGTAATTGTTCTTCCCAGCTTCCTTTGAAATCCATGACGCATGCTCTCAGCATATCTTCCAATGTCTGGATCGTTCGTTCGCTTTGGCCATCTGTTTGTGGATGATAAGCCGTACTCATTCGCAATTGAGTTCCCATGCATTCTTGTAGTCTCTTCCAGAAATTTGAAGTGAATCGCGGGTCTCTATCGGATACAATTGACACTGGCACTCCATATCTCGAAATGATCTCTTTGATGTACAATCTTCCCAACTGATCAAGATTGAACCTAATCTTTATTGGTAAAAGTACCGATTTTTGATTTTGTCATTCCACTATCACCCAAATTGCATCGCATCCTCTCTGAGTAGTTGGAAGACCCACCACAAAATCCATCGTGATGTGTTCCTACTTCCATTCCGGGTATTTCCAACGGTTGAAGTAATCCATGGGTCTTTGATGTTCTGCTTTTACTCTTTGACATGTCAAACATTTAGCCACGCATTCTCGCAACATCCTTTTCATATTCGCCACCAAAATGTGCTCGTAGAATCTTGATACATCTTCGTGCTTCCTCGGATGAATCGAATATCTTGAGCTATGAGCTTCGATCAAGATTTTTCTTTTCGCCTCTGTGTTCTCATTGGAACCGATTTCTTCCCTCGCATCAGAGTAATCCTTCTAGATTGACCTTGTATTTCAGATATCGCTACCATCACCCATATTCTCTTTTATCTTTCCACATTCTTCATCTTGTAATCGAAATGTTTTCACCTTGTCCAAGAAAAGTTGGACCTCGCTTCTAACCGAAATAGTCGTTCATCGATTCTCCGTGGAAATTTGATTTCAGCTTCTAACTTTGTCATTGCTTAAATGAGCTCTCCCCCGAGTTGTTATCGACATCAATTTCTCCCGACCTTTCCTCGCTTAAAGCATCTCAGAACCACATTCACTTTGGTTCGGATGATAAAAGATCTCACAATCATAATCTTTTATCAATTCCATCCACCTTCTCGACGATGTTCAGATCTTTCTAAGTGAAAATATACTTCGCACTTTTTGTGGTCTCAGTAGTAGATCTCACATTTCTCTCCATACGATAGTGTCTCCATATCTTGAGAGCAAATACCACCGCAGCCCAATTCTAAATCATGAGTCGATAACCTTTCTCATAATCCTTCAAATTGTCTTGATGCATAGGCAATAACTTTGTCGCTTTTGCATAAGAACACAACCCAATCCTTTGTGTGAGGGCATCACTATACACCACAAAATTTCTCAGATTATCCCAAGCAGGTTAACACAAAAAGCATACTTAGCTTCTTCTTCAAATCTTGGAAGCTCTCTTCACACTTCTCCGTCCAAACGAATTTCACAACTTTTCCGTGTCAAATTTGTTAACGAGTGGCTATCTTGGAAAAATCTTGTATAAATCTTCTATAATAACCTACCAAATCCCAAGAAACTCCTTACCTCCGAAGGTGTCCTTGGTTGTTCCCAATTGATTACAGCTTCCACTTTCGATGGATCTACTGAAATCCCATCTTTGTCAATCACATGACCCAAAAATTGTACATGATCTAGCCAAAATTCACACTTAGAGAATTTCACATACAACTTTTCCTTTCTTAGCATCTCTAATGTCAGACGTAAATATTCCACGTGTTCTTCTTGAGTTTTGGAATACACCAGAATGTCGTCGATAAACACTACTACGAACTTGTCTAAGAATGGTTTAAATACCCTGTTCATCAAATCCATGAACGCCAAGCAGGGCATTTGTTAAACCAAAAGACATCACCGTAAACTCATAATGTCCGCATCGAGTTCTAATGTCGTTCTAGGTATATCCTCCTTTCTTACCTTCAATTAGTGATACCCACTTCTCAAATCTATTTTTGAGAAGTATTTAGCACCTTCAACCGATCAAACAAGTCATCTATTCTAGGTAACGGATACCTATTCTTAATAGTGACCTTGTTTAACTCCCTATAATCAATGCAAAGACGCATCCATCCGCCTTCTTCTTCTTCATAAATAATACCCAAGGCTCCCCTACGGATACGCTTGGTTGAATATACTTCTTGTCCAAAGCAGCTTCTTGCAGCTTGCACCATCGCCTTCATTTCTCACGGAGCCATTCTCAGACGGGCCTTCGATATCTGTGCAGTTCTCACGCGCTAAGTCAATTACTTAACTCAATCTCTCTCGTCAAAGTGAAAGTCCCGGCAAATCTTCCTAAATACATCTACGAATTCTCTAACCACCGTATCTCCTCCGCTTTTACACCTTCTTCTTCCGAGTATCGACTATGTAAGCTAAATAACCCACACACCTTTTACTCAACAACTTCTTGCTCGCATAATCGCTAGACATTTCATTTGTCTAGCGATTTGCTACCATGGAAAACTACCTTTGACGGAGTCATAAGGTTTACACACTTCTTGTGATAATCAATTATCGCTTCCATATTTGAACATCCCAATCCATTCCCAAAATTACATCAAATTCCTCGAGTCTAATCGAATTAAATCTACCATCGATATTCCCTTTAATGTTCACTCTATAGCTCTTGTATACAAACCTAACAGAATCACCTCCTATTCGCAATTTCTATGTTCAAAGTGAAATTCAGCTTCTCTCTCAGGCAATTCTAACCTCTTAGCAAATTCATCGATATAAACGAACAAGAAGCACCTTAATCAAATAATACATAAGCATTAATATCGTTGATTGGGATAATACGACATCACATCTTTTGATTGCACAAAGATCTTGCATACCATGTTGAAAGTTCTTCCGTGGGTGGGGTTTGTTTCACGATGTAGAGGTCCAACAATGGCCCAAGTACCTCCACCGCCGCCTCCCTACTTCTTATTATTTTCTCCCGACTTCTTCCGAGGGCATTCACGAGCAAAATGATCCTTGATCCATATGTGAAATGTAGACATTCTTCTTGGGTTGGGTGCAATTTGAGGCGATGTGACCCTCCCGCCACACAGCTTGAAACATGCACGTTTCCCCATCAAGCACACACCCTTATGAAACCTCCCGCATGTAGCACATGCTTCAAACTTCCTAAAATGTTGGTTACTCTGCTTGTTTCCAGTACCCCCATTTCTGTTCCACTTCCTCTTCAAGTTGTTGTTGTTGTTGCTACCATTTCCATTGCCTCCGCTACCATTCTTCACTTCCACCTCATTCCTCTTCTTCTTCTTCTTCTTGATTGAATTTTGTCACCGCCGCCTCCACCTTCAAATGAAGTACACCTTTCTCCATCATCAACAAACGTCTTCAATCGAACAGGGAAACCCTATCAGATGCATGTGGGCTTCACCCTCGTCAACCTTCTTTTTTACGCTTCGTCTTCAGGCTTACTTGATATGGCACAAACCTCGCTAATTCGTTGAATTTCACAAAGATACTCGCAACACCGCCATCGCTTCCTCGCTTCAGCCCAAAAACTAAACCTCTAATCGACTCTTCTTCACTCTCTCGAAGTAGGGTCTCAAGAATAACTCCTTAAACCTATCCCAAGTCATCACCCTTGTCCTTCCTAGGTTTTATTGGTTTTCCACCAATAACTAGCTTTTGCTTTCAACATAAATGTTGCAAAAGTAGTCTTCTGTTCATCCACTACCCTAGCGACTTCAAATACTTTCTCTATTTCCATAATCCAGGTCTGTGCCTCGACCGGATTCGTTGACCCATGGAATTCAGGTGGTCAGACCGCCTTAAACTCCTTAAACGTTGTACCTTGGTTTTGAGATTGATTCTGCAACGCTCCTATTAGTAATGTCACTAGTTGTTGGACGGAATTATCCTCAACATCGTTATTGTTAGTTCTCGCATTGGTTCTCTGACGGGGTGGTTCACGTCTGGGAGGTATTTTCTGTTAAAAAAAACATCTATTAGACTATTACCCAACTTCTTTAAGTATTTTCTAATTATCTTGCCTCCATAAAAGAATTAACCATATAACACTTTTGAATAAAATAATAACTTTTATTTATTCATCATCTCTTCGAAAACATAGAAACAATAGCATCACTGCTATTTACATTCCTTTCCTGAACTACAAAAGTTATAGGACAACATCATCATTCTCATATCCCATTGTTACTTAACACCAGGGATTTACACATTATTTAACACTTATTACGTGCAAAACAGACACATTTACTATGATGATCTATTAAGATACTCAGTAGCCTTTAGACGCTCTTCTTCCATAACACGGAACATGGTTCGGCGATCTAACACATATGATGGAAGAGTCTCGAACTGAATTGGATAACCCATGACCCGATCTTGAGCTCGATTGATCACGGTATTGAATACTTTATCCATCTCTTCCATCTTCATCCTCTTTGCTTGTGCGTCCCTTTATCGCTTCTTCCAGCTCGTTGATAAGCTTCCTCAGATATCGCCTTCACTCTCCTCCCTCTTGGTAGCTTCTTCATTCAAATTTTTTTCTTCGGTTCCACAACCATCTCGATCAATTGTTCCTTCTCTCCTTCAGTCTGCATCAGCTTCTCTTCAGCATTAGTTAGACGTTCATCTCGATCCTGGATGTCGTCGTCCTTCTGTGTCATTGCAGTCTATTGTTCATCTACTATCTCCTGCAACTCTTCAACTGTGTCCTGAAGTTCCACGTTATGGTCGTAGACTTCATCATACATACGAGCAGCCATCGAGGTTAGTGGAGTCTCCTCCTCCTCGTCCTCGTTATCCTCATCCTCCTATGGAAACTCCACGGGATCCTCCTCATCCGTCTCCACATCATCATCCTCATCTTCAACCACTGTGACCAACGGGGCTGACTCCCGTGGTAGTAATTGTTCCCAAACAACCTGAATGTCGCGAGGCTCCTCCTCTATAGGCATTTGAGGTCCCTCCTCCCTAGCCTGACTGGATTCTCCGACATTAGTCATCCTGACAACAAAATTTTAAAGTTTTAGTCATTAATCATTCTACTCGACACTCGCGAGCACATAATTTATAAACATATAAGCACATAAGTGTTTTATTACTTCTTCCTTAAAACTCGATAAGAGTTATCTCCACTATCTTTTCAAAGGTTACTTCCTAAGGCTTTTTTTTTCCCCACCTAAGGTTCATAACCTAAAGCTTTTATACTAATTTAGACACCCCCAAATCTCTTGTGATTTCATTACCTCAAGATTTGGTGTTCACGTAATCAAAACATTCATTTATAACTACCCAATCATAAATAAAATTGAATAATAAACCTTCCTATACAGAATTACATAAAATAAAATCTCCCAAAGTTATCTAACCTTTACAAACAATCATTCATGCGAAAATTTAAATAAACTTCATTACATTCTTTAAACCAAAGTCCGATAATAAAACTATCAAAACTATTACAAGTCTTCAAAGATTGTTCATCTTTCCTTTCTCTTTATCAAAAGGTGCTAGGTACGCCACCCTTTCCATCTTTAGTCAGAAGGATTTTACAGGCAAGAGTGAGCAAACAAGGCTCACTTGAAATAACAATGAATAACTTTTACATTCTCTGGCCCATTCAGGGGCTCAATAGAACTGAACAATAGGTTCTATTAACATCTTAAACATTCCTTGCCATTCAGGGGCTCAATAGAACTAAATAATAAGTCCTATTAACATCTTAACATTCACTAAGGGTCTAATGACCACACTAACCTTGTCCACAGCTTATAAGTAATCTTTCAACTTAAACTTTTACAAACCATACATACGACCATAATGACTTTAAGGTACTTAGGGGATCAACCCTTCATACATGTATTGTATACAAATATTTCAAATACAAAGTTCAAAACTAAGCGTAACCCCTATAAATAGGGTTGTTCATCTCAAGATTTTGAGTACAAGTCCGCCAAAAGATAGTTTGGTTTGGATACACTTCAAGGTAATTTGAATTCAACGGACATCAACTAAGGATTAGTTGAATAAAAGATAATAACACTATGTTATTGAATAATCATAACCGAATAAATATTTCGCTCTAAGTTCATGCTTTAGGAATAATCTAATAGCATAACTATTGAATAATTTATCATACCTTGCTTTGAACAACATTAAGCTAAGGTTACAACTTAGAATTTAATATCAAGCACGCACAACAAATAATAACTTGAACGATAAACTAAAGGTACTTGCATGCTAATATAACAAGTTTAGAGTTAAGAAAACTTACATAATCATAATAACTATCTCAACGAAAAGTGTGAGATGGAAAACTTGTATCATCATGAATAACCGGATACAATGAAGTTGCTTAATGGAAATACTTTACTCAATAAAGTATAGCATATGAAATTTGCATAACGGCTTTAGAATTAGAAAACTTGCTTAAACACAACAAACTAACTCAACGAGAGTATGGAGTTAGAGAACTTGCTTAATGTAAAAAGATAGGTTTAGAAACTTGCACAATTATAAAAGTAGAGTTAGAGAACTTGCCTTCGCATGCGTAGGTAAACAATTACTATTCACGCTCACCCCAAGTCCTACACATACCATATGTATTGACAATACACATTAGTTACACTAACCTTACCTTTATGAGTTACTTTATTACTCTTAGTATAGCTACTAACTAAGTTTAAGTTTAAACAACATCACATCTTTTCATGAACATTACTTTTTAGCTTTATTACAACTACTTAAGTGATCATGTCATTGCACCATATGCACATTAACAACTAGATACAACATCCTATTACATGTCGAACATGTTATCATTAAGTTATACTAATACCCAAAGGGTTGCACTTGCATTCGTCCATCCCGACGCCCTCCGATTGGCTCCAAATACACAATAGTCCTAAAGATGGCCATTTTGACTACTGTTACAGACCTCCAATTAAAACACTTAAAGCATGAAAGTTGTAGGTCTATTCGTCCTCGTTCCAGATCATCTTGAATCAACTCAATCGAAGTTCGTATGAGAAAGTTATGGCTGTTTTACTACAGGAGGTCAAAACTGCCCAATTCCATGCATTACTTTTCCAATGCCATTGGCGCCGAGATGGAGATCCGGGGCGAATTCCAAAGCGCAGCGCGAACTATCGCCTATTTTTACGCTAGCGAAATTTTGATTGGAGGCGCGAAATTTAATCGAGCGTGAATTTTGACGCTGGGGCGCCGAAACTCACAGAACCAAAACGAAGAACAAAGCCAAAGCTACTGTCTTAAATTTGTAACAACAATTCGCCCCAAACAACATGTATAACTAATATAAACTACACATAATTGTTAACAATTATCCATATACCAATTTCCAACAATTGAACAACAAATTTAAAAGACTTAAATCACTAAAATAATATTTGGTTAAAACTCAAAACTCCATTGTTGATATCTAAAGTACAGTGAACAAAATTTTCACTATTATCAACCAAATTTGATTCCTTTGAAATACAAGTATACCAACATATAACAAATTAACATGTATAGTTCAATTCCTCAATTAAGATACATAACTTTTGATATTTCTACAAAACATATATTCAGATATATATTTTTCACCGTCAGAAAACCAAGTTCTCTTTCTAAATCTTAATTTAGCATACAACACACACACATATATATATATATATATATATATATATATATATATATATAAACTATAACAATTATAACAATAAAACACATAACATCATAACCAATTCTAGAACATGTTTTACATATAATTTTGGTAAAAACCTTAACAGTGAAATGACTTTCAAGAACACGTAGACTTTAAACCTAATGACGTAAAATATATATATGTCTTCATAAACATAAATTTAGGTTATAAACACCTACCTTTTGTTGTTAAGAAACACTTGTTAAACCCTTTGAAAAGCTTGAAGAACTCAGTATTTTCCTAGAATCCCAAATTTCTTTCTCTCTCAACTATCTCTGTATTCTTTTCTTTCTTTTTAGCGACAACTCTAAGGTAAAACCGATAGCTAAGCCACATAACAAAGATACGATATACTAAAAATAAAACTAACGACGCCTATTTTTCAAACGCTTGAAACCCATTTAATTAAATATACCAATAAGTATACCAAAAAGTATTATATATATATATATAATATATATATATATATATATATATATATATATATATATTTTATTTTTATTTATTTAATTAATAATTTAAATTCAAAAGAAATCCAAAAGCTATAAGGCTTTGTTTGGCAAACCATTTAAAATTAAAGGATTAATACTTAAACCTTGTTTGGCAAAACTAAATTAAAAATTACTTTAATTATTTTAATAACTCTTTATCACATAGTTATTTGTTACACTTTATGTAATAACAATTTATTAAATAAATCACTTAATAACATAACTCAATCCATATAACACATTAATTATTTAATAATTAAATAATTAACTAAAACATCTCAATCAAATTGAACAATTACTTATTCAATAATAAACACGTCCAATAAATATTTATATAAATCAATAAATATTTATAACTTACATTTAAAAAATGCGAATGTTACATTATTCCCTCTTATAAGGATTCTCGTCCTCGAATCACAACTCAAAAAACGCATTCGTCCAGAAAAGCTCGAATCTAATAGGTGATTAACATGCAAGACACATATAGACTTCATATAAACATATTGTGAAGACTTCTAACATGTTTCTACTCATAAAATAACATAAACATCAAATTTACAACACCCAATTTCAATGTTTTTGGCAAAAACTCCATTGTTGACAATTTTAATGAAAATCAACACTATGATTTTGTTTTTCAATCAAAACAAAAATTTCAAACATCATAGTTATGATTATACATACTCTATCAATTTCCATAATCAATTTATCAATTTAACAACTAATTAAACCTTAATTTCTATTTTAAATTAAGCAATATTCATATATATTTTCATGTAAACACTGTAATATTGTTTTCTTCACAAAACATATACATACATGAACTAGTTTCTTATAATCATATATATAAACTCATGTAATCATCTTATAATCAATAATTTATCATATAACCATATAACACCATCAATTTATCTTTTATAAAATTTCAAAGACAACTTTTTTGAAGAAGAAAAAACTAACTTTTAAAGAAAAATACATTAAGCTCCTACATGTGGTTAAGAAGATGATGGCTACTTTTAAGAAAGATTATCAAACTTCTTTTTCCAATTCCTTTCTCAAACTCTTTAGAAATCACTCAAACTTCTCTCAAATTTTTCTCAATTCTTTTTTTTCTTCTTTTCTTCAACCTGAGCCTTCTTCCTAACTCTAGTCTATCTAACGTGAAAAATATAACGTATATAGATATAATATCTATTAATGATATAATATAAGTATAGATATAATTATATCAGTTATATTTTGTTTGAAAATCAAAAGCCATGAGGCTTGTTTGGCTAAGCTAATAAAAATTAACTCATTAACCCTTACACCTTGTTTGGTAAACCTAATTAAAACAAATGGATTAAATCCTTATACCTTGTTTGCTAAAACATCATTAGATTAAAGACTTATTATGCAATAAGACATGTTTGGCAAAAACTAAATTAAACTCTTTTAATTTATTTTAGTAACTCCTTTATAGCAAGGTTATTTGTCACACTTCTATTTAATTAAATAATCAATTCAAATACTAATCTATTAAATTACTTTAACACATAAATCATTATCACAAAACTATAATTTTTTTATAATTATAATTTTATTTAATCCAACTAACACCTTGTTTTAATCACAAATTCTAATTATAATATTATAATTCATTTAATCATTATTAGCTCTCTAACTTAATTATTAAATTAAATTAGTATATAGCCTATAACAATTAATTTTCTTAGCTCCTTAATTATTTATTCAACAAATAATTAACTAAATCACATCAACTCAAATTGCCATTAAATACTTATATAATTCAATAAACATTTAATATTACAAATAAATATTTAATATTTAATTATTTATTCAACAAATAATTAACTAAATTACATCAACTCAAATTGAACAATTATTTATTCAACAATAAACATATCCATTAAATACTTATATAAATTAATAAATATTTAATATTACACTTTAAAATTATGGAATGTTACATCATTCCCTCATTACAAGGATTCTGTCCTCAAAATCAAAACTCAAACAAATCATTCGTTACATTCTTCCCTACTTACAAAGATTTTGTCCCTAGAATCAAAGACACATTAAACAAATAACTCAGGTTACTCTTTTAACATTTTCTCTTCGAGTTCCCACGTAACTTCTTCTTGTTATAGTTCCTCCAATCACATTCACGTAAGGTATCACTTTATTCCCGAGCACTTGTTCTTTCCTGTCAACTATCTGGATAGGAACCTCTTCATAAGACAAATCTTTCTCGAACTACAACGGTTCGTACTCGATCACATGTTTATAGTCGGGTTTATATGGTCGTAACACCGAAATGTGAAAAACATTATGAATGTTTTCTAACTCTGGAGGTAGATCTACTTCGTAAGCCACTTCTCCAACTCTACGCAGTACTTCAAAGGGTCCAATAAACCTTGGGGCTTAGCTTTCCCTTTTTACCGAAATGAATTTTCCCCTTCCAAGGAGAAACTTTTAGGAATACAAAAGTTCCTACGTCGAATGCACGATCTTGTCTGTGTTGATCAGCATACTTTTTCTATCTGTCTTGGGCTGCTACTAATCTTGTCCTGATGAGTTTGACAATGTCAGCAGTTTGTTGCACCAGTTCTGGTCCTAACAGTTGGCGTTCACTGACTTCATCCCAGCACAGTGGGGTTCTGCACTTTCTTCCATACAATGCCTCGTAAGGTGGCATGCCGATGCTCGCGTGATAACTGTTGTTGTAAAAAAATTCCACCAACGGTAATTGTTCTTCCCAACTTCCTTTAAAGTCCATGACACATGCTCTCAGCATATCTTCCAATGTCTGAACTGTTTGTTCGCTTTGGCCATCTGTTTGTGGATGATAAGTCGTACTCATTCGCAACTGTGTCCCCATGCATTCTTGTAGTCTCTTCCAGAAATTTGATGTGAATCGCGGATCTCTATCAGACACAATTGATACTGGTACTCCGTGCCTCGAAACGATCTCTTTAATGTACAATCTTGCCAACTGATCAAGATTGAATCTAATCTTTATTGGTAAAAATTGCGCTGACTTCGTCAGTCTGTCCACTATCACCCAAATTGCATTGCATCCTCTCTAAGTAGTTAGAAGACCCACCACAAAATCCATCGTGATGTGTTCCCACTTCTATTCCGGTATTTCCAATGGTTGAAGTAACCCGCTGGGTCTTTGATGTTCGGCTTTTACTCTTTGACATGTCAAGCATTTCGCTACGCATTCTGCAACATCCCTTTTCATATTCGGCCACCAAAAATGTCGGCGTAAATCTTGATACATTTTCGTGCTTCCCGGATGAATTGAATATTTTGAGCTATGAGCTTTGGTTAAAATTTCTTCTTTCAGCTCTGGTGTTGCTGGAACCCAGATTCTTCCCTCAAACCGTAGTAGTCCTTCGGTGTCGATCTTGTATTTTACATCACTACCCTTAATCAGATTCTCTTTGATTTTCCCATACTCTTCATCTTGTAGTTGAGCATCCTTCACTTTGTCCACTAAAGTTGGACCAGCTTCTATCTGGAATAGTAGTTCGTCAGATTCTTTTGGAAATTTGATTTCCAACTCCAATTTTATCATTGCTGAAATGAGCTCTTCCTGAGTTGTTATCAGCATCAACTTTTCCCAACCTTTTCTACTTAACGCATCTGCAACCACATTCGCTTTGCCTGGATGATAAAAGATTTCATAATCATAATCTTTTATCAATTCCATCCACCTTCTTTGACGCATGTTCAAATCCTTCTGAGTGAAAATATACTTCAGACTTTTGTGGTCTGTGTAGATCTCACATTTATCTCCATAAAGATAGTGTCTCCATATCTTTATAGCAAATACAACTGCAACCAACTCCAAATCATGAGTCGAATACCCTTTCTCATAATCCTTCAGTTGTCTTGATGCATAAGCAATAACTTTGACGTTCTGCATAAGAACACAACCCAACCCTTTGTGTGAGGCATCACTATACACCACAAAATTTCTTGTATTATCTGGTAATGTCAACACAGATGCCACACTTAACTTCTTCTTCAAATCTTGTAAACTCTCTTCACATTTCTCTGTCCAAACGAATTTTACAACTTTCCTTGTCAAATTTGTTAGCGGAGTGGCTATCTTAGAAAAATCTTGAATAAATCTTCTATAATAACCAGCCAGTCCCAAGAAACTCCTCACTTCTGGTGGTGTTCTTGGTTGTTCCCAATTGATTACATCTTCCACTTTTGATGGATCTACTGAAATCCCATCCTTGTCAATAACATGACCCAAAAATTGTACACGGTCGAGCCAAAATTCGCACTTAGAGAATTTTGCGTACAGCTTTTCCTTTCTTAGTGTTTCCAATGTCAAACGTAAATGTTCCATGTGTTCATCTTCGGTCTTGGAATACACCAGAATGTCATCGATAAATACCACTACAAACTTGTCTAATAATGGTTTAAACACCCTGTTCATTAGATCCATGAACGCAGCAGGGGCATTAGTTAAACCAAAAGACATCACCAGAAACTCGTAATGTCCGTACCGAGTTTTGAATGTCATTCTAGGTATATCCTCATTTCTCACCTTCAATTGGTGATACCCACTTCTCAAATCTATTTTTGAGAAATATTTAGCACCCTTCAGCTGATCAAACAAGTCATCTATTCTAGGAAACGGATACCTATTCTTAATAATGACTTTGTTTAACTCTCTATAATTAATGCAAAGATGCATTGTTCCATCCTTCTTCTTAACGAATAAAACTGGCGCTCCCCACAGCAATACGCTTGGTTGAATATATTTCTTGTCTAGCAACTCTTGCAACTGTACCATCAGTTCCTTCATTTCTACCGGAGTCATTCTGTAAGGGGACTTCGATATCGGTGTTCTTCCCGGCGCCAAGTCGATCACAAACTCTATTTCTCTGTCAGGCGGAAGTCCTGGCAAATCCTCTGGAAACACATCTTTGAATTCCCTCACTACTGGTATTTCTTCTAGTTTTACACCCTTCTTCTGAGTATCGACTATGTAAGCTAAATAGCCCACACAACCTTGACTCAACAATTTATTGGCCTACATAGTCGTCAGACATTTCATTTGTCTAGGCGACTTGCTACCATAAAATACTACATTTGACGGAGTCATAAGGTTTACACACTTCTTGTGACAATCGATTACTGCTCCATATTTGAACAACCAATCCATTCCCAAAATTACATCAAATTCCACGAGTCTAATCAAAATCAAATCTACCAACAAGATATTTTCCTTAATGTTCACCCTACAGTTCGTGTATACGAATCTAACAGGGATTACTTCCTTATTCGCAATTTCTATGTTCAAAGGAAAATTCAGTTCTTCTCTAGGCAATTCTAACCTCTTAGCAAATTCATCAGATATAAACGAATAAGTAGCACCCGAATCAAATAATACATAAGCATTTATATCATTGATTGGGATAATACTTGACACCACATCTTTTGATTGCATAGCATCTTGCACAGTCATGTTGAAGGTTCTGGTTGTGGGTTTGTTTGATGCTGCAGGTCCTGCAATGGCCCATGTACATCCATTGTTACCTCCATTGCTTTTGGTTGTCACTCCGTCCTTCTTCTTAGGGCATTCACGAGCAAAGTGATCCTTGGATCCACACGTGAAGCATGCATTCTTCTTCGGTTGAGTGCAACTTGGGGCGATGTCACCCTCCTGGCCACAATTGAAGCATACTCGCTTCTCCATCAAGCACGCACCCTTATGGAATTTCCCGCATGTCGCACATGCTTCAAACTGTTTGTTTTGTTGGTTACCCTGATGGTTTCCAGCACCCATGTTCCCATTCCACTTCCTCTTCAAGTTGTTGTTGTTGTTGTTGTTTCCACCACTACCACCTCCATTCTTAATCTCATTCTCATTTTTCTTCTTCTTTTGTTCCTGATTGAACTTTGTCACTACCTCACCTCCACCTTTAGCCGAGTAGTCTTGCCTTTCTCCATCATGCTTAAACATCTTCAATGGAATTAGGAAACCCTCATCAGATATCCAGGATTCAGGTCCTATTCAAATCTCTTCGCCTTACGCTCATCTGTGCTGACTTGATACGGCGCAAACCTCGCCAATTCATTGAATTTTGCGGCATACTCGGATACCGTCATTGTTCCCTGCTTTAATTCCAGAAACTGCACTTCTAACTGACTCTTCAAACTCTCTGGGAAATAGGTCTCAAAAAATAACTCCTTGAACCTGTCCCAGGTCATCACTCCCGGCCCTTCACGAGTTTTATTGGCCTGCCACCAATAACTAGCTTCTGCTTTCAACATAAATGTTGCAAAAGCAGTCTTCTGATCATCCCCTACCCTAGCGACATCGAACACCTTTCCTATCTCCATAATCCAGGTCTGTGCTTCGACTGGATTCATAGACCCACGAAATTCAGGTGGTCCAACCGCCTTGAAATCCTTAAACGTTGCACCATGGTTTTGTGGTTGATTCTGCAATGCTCCTGTCAGTAGCGTCACCAGTTATTGAACGGGGTTACCATAAACATTGTCATTATTGGTAGTTCGCTCACTGTTTCTCTGTCGGGGTGGTTCACGTCTAGGAGGCATTTTTTGTTAAAATACATTCATTAGATTTTTATTCAACTCTTTTAAGAAATTTCTACTTAATGTACCTCCAAAAGAAATAACCACATAACACATAACACTTTGAATAAAGTAACAACTTTTATTTATTCATAACCTTTTTGAAAACATAAAACAATAGTATCTCTGCTATCTACATTACTTTCCTGAACTACAAAAGTTTCAGGGCAACATCAAAGTCATATCCCATGGGTTGCATAACACTTGGGAATTACAATTTATTTAACCTTTCACTCATCGTACAACAGCTACGATGTTCTATTAAGATACTTCTTAGCCCCTATCACGTTCTTCCTCCATGACTCGAAACATTGTTCTCGATCTAACACGATATGATGGCGGCGTCTCGGCTCTCGAAATCGAATCGATATCCCATGACCCGATCTTGAGCTCGATTAATTGCGGTGTTAAATACTTTATCCATCTCTTCCATCTTCATCCTCTTTGCTTGTGTGTCTCTTCTTTCGCTAATCTGTTCTTTGAAAAGCTTCCTCGTAGCATCTTCACTCTTTCTTCGCTCTTATTAGCTTCTTCAATTGTTCTTTTTCTCCTTCGGCTTCAACGACCACTTTATCCTCGCCGTTCTTTCTCTCCTTCAATCACGATCTCGCATAGTTTCTTTTTGTGTCATCGATATTTGTCAATCGCTCTTCACGATCAATTCGGATCTCCTCAAGTTCCATTTTGTGTCATTTCATCGCATATACAAGTAGCCATCGAGGTTACTATCTCTCCTCCTCGCCCTCTCAATCCTCCCGTGTTAACTCAAAGTTCCAATCGTTCACGTCTTCATCCTCATCTTCAACTATCGCGACTCACTGGCTAACTATATTGAGTTAAGTGGAATCCTTTCCTCCTCGGCTCCCTCATCATCATCATCCTCCTCCTGGTAACTTCTCAACTAATTTTAAAGTTTTAATTATTAATCATCTGTAACAAACCCGATATTTTCTATATAAATAAATCATAAATTTTGCATATAATTTTTTTATTATTTATTAAAAATAAATATGAATGATATGTGCCAAGGTAATGTGTAATTATAATTATATGTTTGATAAATAAAATTTAAGTATTACATTATTAATTGTAAATAATTTTATTTTAGAAATATTGTTTATTATAAATGATATTTTAAATAATAATTAATTTTTATATTAGAAATGTTTTATTAATTATTTTTCCATGAAATTATATGTTTATATTATTCAAATAATATATGAAATGATTTTAGAATAATTATAATAATTATTTCATTATATAAATTTGTTCGTGATATTAAGTTAATTATTTTAACTTAATGATAACAGATAAATCAGATATGGAATCCAAACCCTAATTTTGGGTTTTGATCAAGGAATGATAATAATATTATAATATTATAATATTTTGATTTTTCAGTGCTATAATAATGTACTGTAAAAATTGTACTGTTGATGGTTGGTCAATTATGGTATATTGACCAAACCCTAGCATTAATTGATTTAACTCTGTTTATCAATTTAAATGGGAAACTTACGACTGTTAAATATTTGGGTTATATGATATATGTTATGTGTTACTTCAGGATATGCTAATTAGAAAACCCTAATTATTAAATTAAAACCCTAATTATATCTGAATTTTTAATAAACCCTAATCCGGAAATTTAAACCGGAGGTATGATTTGTCAAGAATTGTGTTACTGTGATTAAAGGTCATGTATAATATGTTTTATATCACTTAATAAATAAACCTAATTAGTGATTTAAAACATAATGATTAAAACCCTAATTGCGAAATTAAAACCCTAACTGATATTTAGGAACCCTAACTGATAATTGTAAACCTTAATTGCTTAAGTGGCAAGGTTAATTATGTTATTAAACTCTAATAATCATGATTAATGTAATTAGAAACCCTAATTACAAGTTGTAAATCCTAATTACAAATTGTTAAAACTAATTAGTAAATTGTTAAACCCTAATTACTAAACTAAAACCCTAATTTAGTAATTAAAAACCCTAATAGTAATTTGGTAACCCTAATTACCAAAAGAATAAACCCTAATTGCTAAATTAGCAAAGTCAATGATAAGTATATGATCTAAACCCTAATGTTACTGTATAAAGTAATTAGAAAATTAATCTAATTAACAAACCTAAATTGTCTAATTTTAGAAACAAAAATTTAGTTATTTTATATTATTATTTTGTAATAAACCATAAATGTTAAATCCTAAATTTGGAATCCTAGACTTTTGCTAAAATTGGCTCAAACCCTAAACCCTAAACCAAACCCTAACCCTAAGGGTTTTGGCAATTACCCAAAATGCCATTAATTTGTCATACCAAATGACCTTTTGCCCCTAATTGGATTATTAAGTACTAGACTAGGTTTTGACAATTGTTATGAGTTGTTGGCTAACCCTAACAACTCTACCCTCCCTAAAATTGACAAAGAACCAACAACATATCTCAAAGAATTCATGCATCTATAATGTCTATTTAAGGATCGAGAGAGAAAATGTTATTTTGTTGCCCAAATCTTCACTAAGCTCATATTTGACCCTCTCTCTCTAAAGCCAACGAAAATCTCTAGCATTTCAGTCCCCAATCCAAGCCCCACGATCAGCCATACCAAATCAAAGAACACAAAATCAGATTTTGGACATCAAAGGTACAAAAACCTTAGCTTGAATCTGTCCAAATTTTTGTTGTTTGATGTTAGAATTTATTGTTAAAACATGTTGTTTATAAGTTATTATGACGATCTGGGTTGGTTTTAGATAGATCCATATCATCAAAATCTTCAGAATTGAGTTTTTGAAAAATATGGAAAATTTTTGTTGTCGACTGACAAGCAAATGTCAGGCCTCTGTAATCTTTGTATGTTAACTATTTTTGTTGTTTAAAGCTTTGAACTTGTAGTCTGGTATGTCCTCTTTAATCTAGATCAAGAATCATGCATAAATCCGTATTATATTGCAAGTTATTCACGGTCAAATACCGTTGACCAATTGATTGAACTTTCTCAGGCGTTCAAGAACTTGCCTGCATTCGTCTGACGAGAAGTTCAATGGCTCAGATCCTGCCTTGTTGTTAATTTTTTTGTTAATTTGTTGGATCTATTTTGTAGTCGGGTATATAGAGTACATTTTATGCCTTAAAATCTCCTTTTAATCAGGCAGGGAATTAGTAATCTATGGTCAAACCGGACTGCATTTAACATGAAAAGCTATTTTCCGGGTAACCTAAAAAACACTTGAACATGTCGTCGCGACATGGTTTCAATTTGAGTTGAATCTGCTATTGTATTGTTGTTTTAGTGATGTTTTGTGATGGATCTATAGTATTACATGTGGTTTATATTCGCAGCTTTGAAATCACTAAAGCATATCATATCTTACAGAAGTTGTGGAAGCCCAAAACGAGTTGGTCGAATCGTTTCTTCATTTCGGGTAACCCGTAAATGAAGAACAGACTCCAACAACTTGTTCGTGGCTCCGATCTACTTTGTTATAGGTTGTTTGGTCATTTTAATTGTTGTATCTTGTAGTCGTGCATTAGTACTACAATATCGGAATGATAAGCATGCTTTCAATAACATCGAGGATATAACCCGTAAATCTTGGTCAAACTCGATACCTTGTTCATCGCTATAAAAATCTGGGTTTCATCAAGAACATAAAGAACACCTATAGCTACTTGCCTTTACATCATTTATAAAGCGCCTTTCAAATGACAGTTTTATTTATAATTTCAAAATTAATTAAAAAATTGATAAAAGGGTTTTTAATTATTAAAAAAATATAAAATAAATTATTAAAAATTATTTTAAATTACGAAAATTATATTTTAATTATTTTAAATATATTTCATAAATATTTGATATTTTTGGAATATTAAAAGTATTTAATTTATTTAATTATAATATTAAATAAATTATTTAAAAATGATTTAAATACATGAAAAATCATTAAAAATTATATTATGATATATGAAAATATTTTAAGTTATCTACAATGACTTTTAATATTTTATGATAATTTTCATTAATAAATTAATATTAATGATAATTAAGTTATCTAATAAATGAATTAAATAAATAAATTAAAAATGATTTTATTATATTAAAAATCATTTTAAATAATAATAATAAGGTATTTAAGAATATTTTAAGTTATAAAATATAACTTTTAATATTTAATGGTTAATTTCATTAATTAATGATTAATAATGATATTAAAAATTATTTAATTATATTAAATAAATTAGTTTAAAAATGATTTTATTATTTTAAAATCATTTTTTTAAATGAAAATAAAGTGTTTAAAAATATTTTAAGTTATAAAATATAACTTTTAATATTTAAAAGAATAATTTCATTAATAATTTAATATTAATGATATTTATTTAATGATTAAAGATATTAAATTTATTTAATAATTATATTAAATAAATAGTTTTAAAATGGTTTTATTAATTTAAAAAAAAATTATTTAAAAGGGATAAAATGAATTAAAAGTATTTTAAGTTATAATTAATGACTTTTAATATTTAGATAAATAGTTCATTAATATTTAAATATTAATGGTAATTATTTAATAATGATTTTAAATGTTTTAAAAATCATTTAAAGGTAATATAAATGTTTTAAAAATAGTTTAAGTTATTTTAAATAACTTAATATTTTGGCAATGGTTTCATTAATAGTTTATTATTAATTAAATATTAATGATAATAAAATTTTTATTATTTAAATCATTTAATAATGATTCTAATATTTCAAAATTATGATAAATGGTAATAATTGTTTAAAAATTATTATAAGGCCATGAAAAATAGTGTGATTGGTGTTTAAAATATCCAAATGGATATTGAATAAGCTGTATAGAGTCTTAGACTTTGATAATTATCTCGATAAAGTTGTTTGTGAGACCGATATATTTTTTAAAATGATCTGGATTTAAATAGATTGACTTGATAAGTGAATTATTTGTGATTCAATGGTGTTAAAATTATGTGACAATGTGATTAGGAATGTCTTTGGTATCGCAATAAGCAGTATTATATGATATGATATATATTATTCTAATCAGACAATGATTTATTTAATGATAGGACTTGATAGAAAAGATATATCTAAGTTGTGTAAGCAGCAGACAAGGCAAGTATCTAAACCTTTGCATTTACTTTATGCTAAGGACATGCGTAAAATAATATCTAAACTATTCATTTCAATTGTTCAAATATTTCAACCTTTGTATATACTTATGCAATGATTCTGTATAAGTAAGCTATTAAACAATAATTGTTGTACAATTTCCTTTATTCTGTTAATAGTGATCAAGTTATTTATTCTGTTCGTTAATTTCTATAACATGGTTATACAAGTGTCCTCACTTGGATAATCATTATATTTTATCACATGTTGATACATACTTATAGTTGCTTAGTATGTATACCTTGAAATAAAGGTCGTCTAAGCTATTTGATCCAAATTAGACATATATTTAAAGTTGTTGTTGAACAAGATAAAACTTATCCAACCGAATTGTTTTGGTATGGATTCAAGATCATTATGAACATCCCAATCATGGGAAATATTTATGCTATTACTACGGACAAAGGATGAACGATAATATCGTTCTAGCAATGTAGTATTGATCAATACAGGCATAACGGGTTGATCACCCCGTTCTGTAAGTAATGATGGTTTACGATGATGAAGTTCTCGCTAAACCTTTTCAAAAATATAAAACAATGTTCACAATCATCAAATGATCATCATTTATAGTCTCATACGTAGTTTCAAAAAAAAAATTTAAAATTGAAAATGACATGTTATTGATTATTGGTCCATTTACTTCACAACTATTGATCCGTTGTAGAAGTTTCGCTTCAAAGAAAATATTTAATCTTTTCACTTAATCGGTATTGTTGATATTACTTCTTTGGGCACTCAAATGCTCATTCTTGCTTAATTTAAATGTTTTCACTAAGTATGAACAAACCAAGGATCTCGCCAAGAACAAGGGAAAGGAAAAGTTCTGAATGAATGTTTAAGCTATTCTATGTAATAGTCTAACTTTATGATAAGGATGATAAGTACTATTATTATTATCATGTAACGAATGTTTAAAGGTTTCAGTACTTGGGAACTAAACTCGATAATATGTAAATAAAATTTGAAAATCTATATTATTGTTAATATTATTAGTATTATTCCGCTCATAGAAATGGTATCGTGAAGTACCGAGTTCGGGTTTCAAGTATCCAGATTCGGGAACTTTACATCATCTGTCTCCACATCATCATCCTCATCTTCAACTCATGTGACCAACGAAGTGACTCCGTGGCGATGAGTTGTTCTAAACTTCTGAATGTCGCGAGGCTCCTCTCTATAGGCACTTGAGGTCCCTCCTCCCTAGCTCCGGCCGGATTCTCCACATTAGTCATCCTGACAACAAAGTTTTAAAGTTTTAATTATTAATCGTTACTACTCGACACTCACGAGTACATAAACTATAAACACATAAGCACATAAGTGTTTTATTACTTCTTTCTTAAAACTCGATAAGAGTTATCTCCACTATCTTTTCAAAGGTTTCTTCCTAAGGCTTTTCCCCCCACCTAAGGTTCATAACCTAAAGCTTTGATACCAACTTGTGACACCCCCAAATCCTGGTACTTCATTTCCACAAGATTCAGTGTTCACTTAATCAAAATATTCATTTCTAACTACCCAATTATAATAAAATTGAATAATAAAAACTTGCCCAAACAAGATTAAACTTAAATAAAAATCTCCCAGGTTATCTAACCTTTAATTACAAACATTCAAATGTGGAAAATTAAATAAACTTCATTACAATCTTTAAACCAAAGTCTGAAAATAAACTATCAAACTATTACAAGTCTTCAATGTTTATTCATCTTTCATTTTCCTTTACTGGTGCTAGGTACGTCACCCGTTTCAACTTTAGCTGTAAGAAATTTTATAGGCAAGAGTGAGCAAACAAGGCCCACTTGAAATAACAATAAGTAAATCTTTAAACTTTCATATCAATTGCCAATATTAGGCTCAATAGAACTGAACAATATATTCGATTAACTTTCTGAAAATTATAACATTCACTGAGGGTCTAATGACCACGAATCATGTCCACAGTTATAAGTAATCTTTCAACTTTAACTTTAACAGTCGTAAGACTATAAAGACTCCATGTACTTAGGGGGATCAACCCTTCGTACAATGTATTGTGCACAACCATTTCAACGCTAAGCGTAAACCTCTATTAAAAGAGTTGTTCATCTCAGTATTTAGAGTACAAGTCCGCACCAAAGGAAGTTTAGTTTGGATAAGCTTTCAAGATAATTTGGAATTCAACGAACATCAGCTAAGGAGTAGTTGAATAAGACCAATAACACTATACTATAGAATAATCGTGATTGAATCAATCATAGTAAACTAAAGTTATGCATTAGGAATAATCTAATAGCATACAATTTGAATAACTATAGCATACCTTGCTTAAACAACACTAAGCCAAGGTTAATTAGAATTGAATAATAAGCATGCATAGCAATTTGAACGATAGAAATGTTCGACATTAGTATATATAGTTGTGCATGCTAAACAACAAGTTAAATACAAGAATAACTTACCTCATTATATTGTAATCGAATTGAAAATAGTAATTGAATTAACAAGATAATAGATTAGAAAACTTGCTTAAGATTAAACTATAAGATTTGGGATACTTGTATCGTCATGAGCAACTAGATACAATGACTTACTCAATAATAGGCAATCTAGCTCTACGAAAGTGTAGAGGTAGCAACTTACAACAATTGTAATTGAATTTGAAAACAATAATGTACCAAATGAAATTAAACTCGCACAATGAAGTTTTGAGTTAGAGAACTTGCCTTTAGCACAAGCTAAAACTTACAACTTGAATCAATACCCTATACATATGTCATCATGACATAATTAGTCATTACCAACATTTTATATCTACATAAACAAAATATATACATCATGTAGGTTAAATTACCAATTCACATAATCAAACTATGTTAATATTAAATAATTCTTGATAACATGCACATTCATAGTTTAATACTACTGAAATCATCATTTAACATTCATATTATTAACACATAATATTTATTTTCAAAATTTGTATACTTAAACAAAACTGTCAGAACATTTTGCTAACTTCACATGTGCATATTTACGATTTACATCGTGGTGGTATTTGCATGACATAGGTGATAACCTTTCATGCGACACGGTGAATACACTACGAAGTCACATTACTGCTGCATGGTGATAGCGTCTTGGCACCACTAACGTGATCTTCTTTGGGCGGCGCTTCATGAAACTTCACTATCGATTGACATGACTTGACAATAAAGACAAGAGAAAGCCAATTTGGCCTAAAAGCTTGAATCTAATAGACTGATTAACATGTAATACACATATAGACTTCATATAAACATATTGTGAAGACTTCTAACATGTTTCTACTCATAAAATAACATAAACATCAAATTTACAACACCCAATTTCAATGTTTTTGGCAAAAACTCCATTGTTGACAATTTTAATGAAAATCAACACTGTGATTTAGTTTTTCAATCAAAACAGAAATTTCAAAACATCATAGTTATGATTATTGATGAGTGAGTTTTATACCCATGAATTGGATACATTCGGGCTTAATTTATTGTTGTTCTTAAGTCTTTTAGGATGTTTTTATGTGTTTATGTCTATTCATGCATGTTTTATGTTATTTTATAGGAATTGAGGCAAAAGTTACATGGATCGATGTTTGGGGTGGCTAGATTCGCGTTTTTTGACTTGCCATTTACACAAAGAGTTACTTCAGAGCCAATTTTACTATAGCTCCTGACATTATTTCGAAAAACTCAAAGAATGAAAGTTGTAGATCTACTTCTCCTCTTTCCGGAACATCTTGTATCATCAAAATCGGAGTTTGGACGAAGACGTTATGGCCATTTTCCCAAAGGATGTCGGAGCGAAAAAATGTCGATTTTGGGCCATATGGGCGCCCATTTTAGGCCTATACTTGTGGCCTTGAAGGGCCGAGCAAGAGTTTGAGGCCCGTGCCCAATATTTGAGGCGCCTGGGAAAGGCTTGGTGACTACACGGACGACGCGTTTTGGGCGAATTTTGACACCTTTTGACTCCAAATAGGATTGGGTTTGTTCCTAAGCTAAAAATTGGACTTGTAACCTATAAATACATGATGTAAGGCATAAAATAAAGGGAGATTACATAGCTTAGCCTAGATTAAACACTCCTTTAGATTAGAAAATAACCCTAGTTCTTATTAGTTTTGAGATTGAAGCAACTTGGAGACCATTGAAGATCAAGAGCAAGAGCAAGAGGGGGCAGCATCGATTCTTGACAATGATTCTATTCTCTTCTCATCTTACTTTTATCTTTTGATGTCTATTCAGGTTGTGGATTCTTGGTTTTAATTCATTAATTATGAACTAACTATTTTTGAGATTTCAATTGAACTTTTTATGGCTATGAATTAGTTATTCATTATATTCTAATTATTTATGTCAAAGTGAGTTGTTTATCTTGCCTTATGCTTATTGATTAATTATATGATCAGTAATTACTTTGTTACTCTAGAAGGAATTGGAAGAGGAATTCTAGGGTTAGAACTGGGCATGATATCATGTGACTTAGTTATTTGCATGATGAATAATTAGGTTTGTGAATTGAATGAAAATATCTGTTCGCCGCATGTACCACATAAGGAATTGGGATTGGAAAGAGTTTAATTCAATTGTTTTGCATAGGAATATAGCAAGATTAATCTGGATTAAATAGAAGGCAATTGATCACTTGGAAAAGGACTTTTGGCATTTGAGAATTCCTCATTAACAATTCAAAGAGGGCATAATAATTGGGATAATTTGATAATTGATTTATAATTCATAATTGGGGATATTGAAGTCTTAATCTTTATTTATTTGAATTCATTCGTTAAAATCTTAGTTTTAATTAGTTAATTTAGTTTTCTTAATTAGAAAAAACACGATTTGAGATTGTTTAAATAAAATTAGTTTGGTTAAGAATTAGTACTTGGTGATTTTTATTAAATAATTCCTCGTGGGAACGATACTCTACTTTCACTTTATTACTTGTTGATCGTGTATATATACTTGCGTATTCATTGATTGTAAATCGATCAACAAGTTTTTGGCGCCGCTGAATTAAATTAATTTAATAATTATTTACCAATATTAATTTCAATCAAATTAGTCTTAATTTAAACATTTTTATTTTTATTTTTAATTCTCTTTCTATATTTCTCTCTTTTCAGGTACCATGGATGACTTTGTGTATCAATGGCCATACACGAACATGACTCAACCAAGGGGAGTGGAGATTGAAAGACTCGAGAAACTTTCTGCATTGTCAGCACTGATTGAGACACTTTCGAGGATGTTTGAAGCTTTTGAAGCTCAGCGTCGTCAAAGTATGGTGGTTACTTGTGATTATTGTGCTGGAAATCATATGAGTCATCAATGCACCATCAGTTTCGAGCCGGTACAGTGCACAGTATAGTGGTGATTACCCCAATAATTATGTCTATCCCAACAACTATCATCGAGTTTGGGGTATCACCCGGATTTTTCATGGAGTAACAATCAAGATCAATTTTATGCTCCAAGTCCAACATACCCACAAGATTTCTTGTGTCCACCTCCACTACAACAGGAAGAACATTCAAATTGGGAGGAAGCCTTGGAAAAATTTATTAAAGCTTCTGAAAAAAGGAATGAGGAACAAGACAAGAAAATGAATCAAGTAGAATTTGAATTTGCAAAGCCAAGGGCGTTGATCAAGAATTTGGAAAATCAAGTGGAACAGAGATAGCACATCGTTGAACAACCGCCCTCAATACACCGGACCTATGACATGGATTCCGAGATCGCGATGGAGAGCCCGAGCCAAATCTACAACCTGGATGAGCCACGAGATGAAAAAGAGGAGATAAGTGGGGATAATGACAACAAGGTCGGTGAAGAACTAATTGTGAGAACCAATGATGATGAGCCAATGTTATTTATGCCTCAAGTGCCTTCTCCTCCACAGCTCAAGAGTTCTATTAGATTTGCAAAACCTTGTCCGATTGGTAGTCATGTCGCTTCGCAATACTCTCTGTGATGTAAAAGCAAGTACACCTTGAAACCATGGTGCGATGAGCTAGAGAAGATAGAAGAAGAAATTGTTGTGTCCGACAAGCCTTTATGCGAGAATATATTCGCGAGACACAATGGAGAAACCACCTAGATCTTTGGGCGTTCTTGAATGTGATCTTATCTCAAGAAAGCATTCTAGGTGACTTTAATACTGATGGCTATTATAAATGGGAACCTACCAAAAGCTATATTATTTCCGATGTATGGAGGGTTCCTCAACTTTAAATAGGGGAATTGGATAGAGAATTGAAGAAGTCAAATGAGACTATAAAACAAGCGCTTATTGGGAGGCAACCCAAGTTTAAATTTTATTTTTAGTTTTTATTAAGTTTTATATTAGTAATTTTGAATTTGCATTTATTTAGGATTTAATAAAATTGCTTCTATCATGGTTTTACAGGTTATTCAAGTCAAATTCAAGTGTGGTGCCTAATTTATTCCATGTGCTTAGCCTATTCTCTAAACTTAGCGGGCCAGGAGGAAGATTGCTATATTTTCAAGGAAGTCCTCTGCTTTAATTTTTTCTATTTCAGTCATTGAGGACAATGTCTAGTTTAAGTTTGGGGGCATTTTAGTGTCGTATTGCATATAGCTAGTTATTTACATTGTAGTTCGTTATGTTTTCGGGTTATTTACATTTAGTTGTTGCATTCGTTTTTTTTTTTTTTTTGTTTAAAAAAAAAATTTAAAAATCACAAAAATAGTAGTTAGTTTACTATGTTTGTTGCAGTTAGTTTATATTTGCATGATTCCAACTGTTAGATAGTAAAAGTCTATTTTGGCCAATGATGAGACTGGAGTTAAGTAGATAAGTATAGTATTGAATATTCAGGCTTTGATGTGATTTCTTGTTATGAATTGAATCTTTTCCTGCTTAAAATCGGTATAATCAAGGTTAACACGTTAATAAATGACTATGTTAATCTGATTAAGTTTAAATTGATACATAATGGATTTCTTAAGTATAATACTAGTGTGAAGGAATGAAAGACATGAATAGGCGGAGATGACTAAATTTTGATAAAAACTTAAGTTTGGGGGGAAATTTTGGGGTATATAAGCTTTAAAAAAAAAACATGTTAAGTCTTGTGGTGGATTGAGGAGAAACACTCCCCATAAACACAAGCGTGAGATGGAGCGTAAAACGCACTCACCAACCATCTATAAAAAAAAGAAAAAGAAAAAAAAAAATACCATGTAGCTAGTTTTGTTTGGGGGCCTTTGTTACTTGAGAGAAATGCTCAAGGGGTATCTTAAAACCTAAGCGCCTAAGGTCTTATATGGTGCAGGAGTCGTTGGTCGGCTCGCTAAGGGGTGACATTTATTAGCCTAATGGAATGAGACATTGCACAGCTTATGGTTTAAAAAAAACAATAAAACGGAAAAAGAGCAAAAAGCCCCGTAATGAAAAGTAAAGCATAAGTATCCCAGTTGGACTCTTGAACTTGGTGGATGTTTGACTTTAGTTGGATATAGCTTGTTCGTGAATTTTGTGAATTTGCAATTGTATGATGCCTTCAAAGATATCTATTATGTCTTAAATTTGATTTTATATCGATTAACATTGTTGTGGAGCACACACGCACTATATCGATGATAACATCTAAGATTTGATGATTGATTGGGAAATTACCGATTTGTCTTAATATGATGTATTATCATGTTTACTTGATTTCTCTAAGGCCTGTTGAATAGACTTGTTTACATCATTCTTTGTTGGATTCGTGAGGCATATAGATTAGTTACATTACATTGCATTGCATAACATTTTTGTATTTTTGCTTGAGGACAAGCAAAGATTTAAGTTTGGGGGTATTTGATGAGTGAGTTTTATACCCATGAATTGGATACATTCGGGCTTAATTTATTGTTGTTCTTAAGTCTTTTAGGATGTTTTTATGTGTTTATGTCTATTCATGCATGTTTTATGTTATTTTATAGGAATTGAGGCAAAAGTTACATGGATCGATGTTTGAGGTGGCTAGATTCGCGTTTTCGGCTTGCCATTTACACAGCAGTCACTTCAGAGCCAATTTTACTATAGCTCCTGACATTATTTCGCAAAACTCAAAGAATGAAAGTTGTAGATCTACTTCTCCTCTTTCCGGAACATCTTGAATCATCAAAATCAGAGTTCGAACGAAGAAGTTATGGCCATTTTCCCAAAGGATGTCGGAGCAGAAAATTTAAGATTTTGGGCCGGCTTTGGGCGCCCATTTTAAACCTATGCCCAGCCTTAGAGCGCTGAGGAGCAGCGAGTTTGAGCGCGTGCCAGATCTTTGAAGGTCAAGCGGGGGAAGGGCTTGGTGATGGCCTGGACGCGTTTTGGGCGAATTTTGACACCTTTTTGACTCCAAATAGGATTAGGTTTGTTCCTAAGCTAAAAATTGGACTTGTAACCTATAAATACATGATGTAGGGCATAAAATAAAGGGAGATTACATAGCTTAGCCTAGATTAAACACTCCTTTAGATTAGAAAATAACCCTAGTTCTTATTAGTTTTGGAGATTGAAGCAACTTGGAGACCATTGAAGATCAAGAGCAAGAGCAAGAGGGAGCATCGATTTCTTTGACAATGATTCTATTCTCTTCTCTCATCTTACTTTTATCTTTTGATGTCTATTCAGTTGTGGATTCTTGGTTTTAATTCATTAATTATGAACTAACTATTTTTGAGATTTCAATTGAACTTTTTATGGCTATGAATTAGTTATTCATTATATTCTAATTATTTATGTCAAAGTGAGTTGTTTATCTTGCCTTATGCTTATTGATTAATTATATGATCAGTAATTACTTTGTTACTCTAGAAGGAATTGGAAGAGGAATTCTAGGGTTAGAACTGGGCATGATATCATGTGACTTAGTTATTTGCATGATGAATAATTAGGTTTGTGAATTGAATGAAAATATCATTACATGCATGTAACATATAAAGGAATTGGGATTGGAAAGAGTTTAATTCAATTGTTTTGCATAGGAATATAGCAAGATTAATCTGGATTAAATAGAAGGCAATTGATCACTTGGAAAAGGACTTTTGGCATTTGAGAATTCACATTAACAATTCAAAGGGCATAATAATTGGGATAATTGGATAATTGATTTATAATTCATAATTGGGGATATTGAAGTCTTAATCTTTATTTATTTGAATTCATTCGTTAAAATCTTAGTTTTAATTAGTTAATTTAGTTTTCTTAATTAGAAAAAACACGATTTGAGATTGTTTAAATAAAATTAGTTTGGTTAAGAATTAGTACTTGGTGATTTTTATTAAATAATTCCTCGTGGGAACGATACTCTACTTTCACTTTATTACTTGTTGACCGTGTATACTTGCACGTATTCATTGATTGCGAAATCGATCAACAATTATACATACTCTATCAATTTCCATAATCAATTTATCAATTTAACAACTAATTAAACCTTAATTTCTATTTTAAATTAAGCCATATTCATATATATTTTCATGTAAACACTGTAATATGGTTTTCTTCATAAAACACATACATACATGAACTAGTTTCTCTATAATCATATATATAAACTCATGTACTCATCTTATAATCAATAATTTATCATATAACCATAAACACCATCAATTTATCTTTTATAAAATTTCACAGAGAACTTTTTGGAAGAAGAAGAAAACTAACTTTTAAAGAAAAGATTAAGCTCCTACCTGTGGTTAAGATGATGATGGCTACTTTTTATTATCAAACTTCTTTTCTCTAATTCCTTTCTCAAACCTGTTAGAAATCACTCACTCTCTAGAGTTTTTTCTCAATTCTTTTCTCTGTATTCTTTTTCTTCTTCTTTTTCTTCAACTGAGCCTTCTTCCTAACTCTAGTCTATCTAACGTAGAAAAATATAACGTATAAGATATAATATCTATTAATGATATAATATAAGTATAGATATAATTATATCAGTTATATTTTGTTTGAAAATCAAAAGCCATAAGGCTTGTTTGGCTAAGCTAATAAAAATTAACTCATTAACCCTTACACCTTGTTTGGTAAACCTAATTAAAACAAATAGATTAAATCTTTATACCTTGTTTGCTAAAACATCATTAGATTAAAGACTTATTATGCAATAAGACATGTTTGGCAAAAATTAAATTAAACTCTTTTAATTTATTGTAGTAACTCCTTTATAGCAAGGTTATTTGTCACACTTCTATTTAATTATATAATCAATTTAATCAATTCAAATACTAATCTATTTAATTACTTTAACACATAAATCATTATCACAAAACTATAATTTCTTTATAATTATAATTTTATTTAATCCAACTAACACCTTGTTTTAATCACAAATTCCAATTAAAATATTATAATTCATTTAATCATTATTAGCTCCCTAACTTAATTATTAAATTAAATTAGTATATAACCTTATAACAATTAATTTTCTTAACTCCTTAATTATTTATTCAACAAATAATTAATTAAATCACATCAACTCAAATTGTTATTAAATACTTATATAATTCAATAAATATTTAATATTACAAATAAATATTTAATATTTAATTATTTATTCAACAAATAATTAACTAAACCACATCAACTCAAATTGAACAATTATTTATTCAACAATAAACATATCCATTAAATACTTATATAAATTAGTAAATATTTAATATTACACTTTAAAATTCTGGAATGTTACAATCTTGGGGGCGGATTTTGAGATTACCTTTTCGTAGATATGCAGCCATTTCTAGGACATTACCCAGAAGGATACTGGAATGTCGGTAAAATTATTATGGACCGCACCATGTCCAACAAGGTATGATTTTTCCTTTTAGATACACCAATCAATTATTACGTATCAGGAGGCGTCCATTATGAGAAAATCATTTGAGATGATCTAGAAACTTATTGCACAAGTATTTATTCCTTGATCTAATCAAATAATCTTAATACTTTGCCAATTTGTTTCACTTTTAAATTCTTTGAACCTTTCAAAAAATTCACACTTGTATTTCATCAAATACAAACATTCAACTCTTTGAATGATCATCTCCTTTTCTTATACTAATTTGTTCAATATGCAAAAGTATTTTCACGTAAGTCAAGTATACAAAATCCATTAAGTGATATTCCAGTTCTATACAAAACATTATTATTATAAATAGAACAACAATTGTTCTTAAATATAATACCAAAGATTTCATTGTCCAATAACAAAATGAAATTAATGTTTCTAACAAGTACTGGAATACAATAACAACTTATTGACTTAATAGATTTGCCTGTAGGCATTGTTAAACTATAAGTTCCTATGGCTAATGTAGCAACCTTTGCTTTGTTTACCAGACATAGGATTACTTATCCTTTGTTTAGCTTTATACTTCTGCTTGGTCCCTTCATAAATCTATATTTATGATAACCAAAGTCGGTATCCAATACCCAAGTAGAACCTTGACTTAAAGAAAAAATTATTTTAAATCATGAACAAATTTGTATTTGTAACCGAAACTTCACTAAGCTTCTTTGGTTAGCCTCTACAAGATGCTTCTCGCAGTTTCTTTCCAGTGTCCAGGCTTATTGCAGTGGAAGCAAACTCCTTTGCTATCCGTATCATTTTTGTTCTTATTATCCTTTGTTTTTGCCTTCCTATTTACCTTCTTTGAATCCTTCTTCTTTTTAGAAGATCTTTTGGCCCCTACCAGTAAGACTTGGTCTTTCATGGTTGGAAATTGACTCTCAACATTTTTCAATATGTTAAGCAAATCAGCAAAGTTGATATCTAGCTTGTTCATATGAAAATTTCACAACAATTGTGAAAGGAGTCCGGGAGTGAGTGCAAGTTCAAATCTTGGCTCAACTCTCCATCCATGATATAACCAGTTATCCTAATTGATCAATCAAATTGATAATGTTAAGGACTTTTATCTGTACTGTAGTGTCATCGGTCATTCTAGATCGAAGAGCTCCTTAGATATCTGATATCTATCAGTCCTATTTTCCTCACCATCAACTACTTGATGTGCATGAATATAGTAGGAGCATCCATAGTTTCATGCTGACGTTGAAGCTCGTTACTCATGGATGCAAGCATGATGCATTGAGCCAACTGTGCATCATCTTGCCACTTTCTAAAAGTAGTAATCTCTTTCTCAGAGGCATTGTCTGCAACCATTGCAGGGATAGGCGTATTAAGGACATAAGATAGCTTTTCAGCCGTGAGAACTTTTCTCAATTTCCTTAACAATCCATTTAATTCGGTCCGGTTAATTTAGCATCTAATTGATAAGTGGGTTTTATACCTACTTATTGAATACCAATTCACGCGAACTATGCCCATCTCAAGTACATTTTAGTGTGTTTTTAGTGAATTTCATGTTATTTTGCATTGCATATACTTAAAACTCCTTTTGGTGAAAAAGTGTAGGAAAAGGCCTAATTTGCTGGATTTAGAAGTCACGAGGCGAATAGACGCATGACGTGAGGCACAAGCTGAGATATGCGTGGTATGAGGATCAAGTGGAGTAGAAGACTAAACGTGGATGGACAAAGGAAGGAGCAGCGGAACAGATCAATTGTAGCAGCAGAACCAGGACTCGAAGTTGCAGAAGCCGCGCGGTAGGACAAGCTTGGGGACGCGCGCCCGCACGAGCACCCGACTGGATAACATTACACACTGCAAGTCGCGCGCCCGCGCGAGGAGTACATTGGGGGAGCGCGCAGCCGCGCGCGATGCCCTAATTAATGCTGATTTGTTTTATTTTAATTTCCAATTTTAAGGGTTGTAATTGGTTTAAAAACGATTTCTTACTGGTGTCAGACGTATCATCATTATTCAGTTTTACGTATTTTCATTTTTGTAACTAGGGTTTACACTCGGAGAGAGATTGCAACGTAGAAGGAGGCCAAAACTCTACTCTTCTAATCCTTCTTGGGATTCTCTACCAGTGTGGATTTTTATTAGTAGTTGGCTGGATTTTTATGAGGATTTGAATGTTACTAGTGGATTATATTCAGCAATTAGTTTTATCGTTTCTATCTTTCATCTTTCAATTGTTTGTTTGTTAGCCATGTTTAGCTTTGATCCCATAATGGCTTTTGGTTCAGTCATGAACTAAACTCCATTATGGGATTCTAACGGATTTTAATATGTAGTTTGGTTGCATGCTTGAATGCTGGACTGTTTTACATATCATATGGGATTTCTATCATGATTGTTTTGCATGTATGAATGCTTGATCACCATTCGCTTTTAGTACTTGTATGGAATTGACAATGAACATACAAATATGGAATGTAATCATTATAACATATGTATATGGGGCTATTTTGTATGGCTTGCGTATTTCGTGAATCAGATAGACATATACTATTTCACCGTATGAGTTAGAATAAGGGCTTGTGCTTAAATTCAATATGATTGCAATTTCACATAGACATATAGTGATTTTGGTTATATTGATGATTACATAGAGCTATCACTTGTGGATGTTGTGTAAGTAGGTCATAGTACATTGAAAAATGGCTATGCCTCTTTTAGTGCCCTTGGCTACTTTTCTGTGATATGTGAACAAGTCTTGCATGATAGTGGTGATTAAATGAAATATTAAATGAAGTTAGGATCCCATTACTTTCAGATTTGATTTATTACATCTTTATTATTATTTTAGTCATATTCATTAGTTTGAGCATATAAATATAGTGATTTAATTGATGCATAGTAATTTAAATTAGACAATATTCCCTGTGTGATCGATACTTTAGTTGCTCTGTATTACTTGTTGACACATGTATGCTTGCATGAGTTAGAGCTCTTTTGTAGAACTAAAAAAAGAGGCAACAAGTTTTTGGCGTCGTTGCCGGGGAAAGGCGTTTAAATTATTATTATTATCATTAGTTTTAAGCTATATTGTATAACTTAGACAAATCTATTCTTATCTCAATTCCATTTTGTTTTTGTTTCAGGAACTTGTATAAATTTTTATGCGCACGCAGTCATCCAACTTCGACTTAACACATGTTCAGGATAACATAAACGGGAGAGGTTGGAAAGCGAGTGTTCGTAGAAATTTACAAGCACAGAAAGAATGTACTACAGCTAATATGGCAGCTGAGGTACAAGGAGAAGAGAAAAGAGAAGAGCATAGGGCTCTTAAGGAATATTCCATGCCCAATATTAATGGATTACAGTCTAGCATCGTCAGACCAACGATAGTAGCCAATACATTCGAGATAAAAATGGGCACTATTCAGATGGTACAAAATTCGGTACAGTTTGGGGGTGCCACTACAGATGGTCCGAATGAACACCTATTGAGTTTCATCAAAATTTGTAATACATTCAGATACAATGGTGTGACGGAGGATGCTATCAGACTTAGGTTATTCCCATTCTCATTGAGGGATAAAGCAATAAGTTGGCTTCATTCTTTGCCAGCAGGATCTATAACTACATGGGAGGACTTAGCACAAAAATTCTTAGCCAAGTTCTTCCCAATGGCTAAGATTGTGAAGATGAGGACAGCTATCTCTCAGTTTGAGCAACAACGGGGAAAGTCCTTATATGAAGCATGGGAGAGATATAAAGAGATGCTGAGAAAGTGTCCACATCACGGTATGCCAAATTGGATGGTGATCAACACATTTTATAATGGATTGGGATGGCAGTCGAGACCGATTGTAGATGCAGCTGCAGGAGGTGCATTATGGGCAAAAAGCTATGAGGAAGCCTATAACCTTATTGAGACAATGGCATCAAATGATTTTTAGAATCCTATATCTCGAATGCCACAGCCTAAGGTTGCAGGTGTGTTGGAAGTAGATGCTATCACCCAGTTGTCAGCACAGATTGCAGCCATGGCGAAGAAAATAGATACATTAGCAGAAGGTAAAATGAAGACGGTTTCCTTCGTATGTGAGATTTGTGCGGGGTCACACTCGACAGATCAATGTGCTATCAGCTTAAAGTCGGTACAGTATGTGAGCAACTAAAGGAAAAACCAAGGTCAGTTTCCGAACACATACCACCCCAACAACCGAAATCATCCAAACTTTAGTTGGTCAAATAACCAAGGGAATCAACAAAATCAGTTTCAAACAAATAATCGGGCCAATCCACAACCAAATAAGCGACCACGGTTTAATCCTAGACCACCTTTTCCGCTGGGATTTTCTCAACAACATCACACTTCAGCTGCACCTCAGCAAGAAAAGATATCAGAAATGGAGGAGATGGTGATGAAATACATGGAAAATACAGAAGTTATTATCAAAAGCCAAGCAGTGGCTATTAAGAATCTGGAAACTCAAATGGGGCAGATGGCGAACATGCTTACCAACAATCCCCAGGGTTCATTACTGAGTAATGCATAAACAAATCCACAAAGAGACGGGAAGGAACAGTGTCAAGAAATCACATTGAGGTGCAGGAAAACACATGCACCCACTACAAGTCGCGCGCTACCATTAATTATATCGAGGAGGTCGCATACCACGCTGAGGCGATTAGGTGATTCACGAGGAAGAAAATCTGAAAATTCGAAGTTTAGCGAGAAAGAAAAGATAAAGCGAGTTGGAGGAGAAGCTTAAGAGTTCAAGACCACCAATTCACCCTCACGTTCAGATCCGTAAAAGATTAAATAAGCAAAGGGAAGATAAGCAATTCAGCAAGTTTTTGGAGATATTTAAAAAGCTACAAATCAATATACCTTTCGCCGAGGCATTGGAACAAATGCCAAGCTATGCAAAGTTCATGAAGGGTATCTTTGTCAAGGAAGAGGAAATTAGGCGAATTTGAGGCATAGCCTTGATGAAGAATGCGGTCAAAGTGCTTCATGAAGTTACCTCCGGTCAAGGATCCGGCGATTTCACAATTACGTGCATAATCGGGAAGATGAATTTTGAAAAATGTTTGTGTGATCTTGGGGCAAGCATCAATCTGATGCCCTTATCATTGTTCAATCAATTGGGATTACCGGATCCACGACCAACAAACATTTCTTTGCAGCTAGGTGACAGATCCATCACGTATCCACGGGGAATTGTTGAATATGTATTAGTGAAGGTGGACAAATTTATCTTTTCGGCTGACTTCATCATTTTGGATTACGAGGAAGATAAAAATATACCAATTATATTGGGAAGACCATTCTTAGCCACAGGCAGGACTTCGATAGATGTGCAAAAAGGGGAACTCACGATGCGTGTACATGATCAGGAGGTGACCTTTAACGTCTTTCAGGCAATGAAGTTCCCAACAGATGAAGAAGAATGTTTTCAGGTTGATTCGGTGGATCGGGTCTTAAATGATGAGAAACAGAATTTGGTGCATTGTGGACCGTTGAGGTGTGTAACTGGTGAAAATTCAGATTTGGAGGTCAAGCCATTGTCGCAACTAAGGGATATTAAAGCAATGGGTGAGGTGGACAAACATGAATGCACCTCAACTCGTTCTTCAACTTGAGATTCAGAGACAGTCAAGCTAATTAACTATAACTTAGCACTTGATAGGAGGCAACCCATTATTTCTATCTCTATTTTTTTTATTCAGTTTAGATTGTTTTAGTTGGTTCATTTTAGTCTCATTATTGATAGTTTGTAGGAGTTGCATAATTGAGTGTGTAGCAAGATTTGTATTGAGAATGATTGAAACAGGTTAGAGAGTATTTGGTTAGAATTCATGTTTTAACAAAGTGCATTAATGCCGATGTAGGTGTACGCAATTGAAGTCATCACTGATAGGCAGTTTGGAAGCAAACTTCGATTGGGAGAAGCATGTTCACATGGCAAGCGCAATGAAAAAAAAGACAAAATGCACCACCACGCTACACATACCGGATCAGTTGCGCACAACGCAGCGCTACCTTTCGGCAAATTTATTAAAACCTCACATGGCGTCGTCATGCATGACAATGACAGACGGAAAAATTTTTAAGTTTAAAAACGTGATGGAGATTAGTTGGACTCTAATTTGCAATCAAAACAGAAGCGCAATCACAATGTCTCTCCATAACTCATGTCTCTATCTCTCTATCAATTACAAATTAAAGTCGTACATCTCTCAATCATATATCCACGATTCTCTCCACGTTCAAAGCTCAAACCCACGCTCTCATCCACTGATATAAATTAGGGTTTCTGATTCAGTTGGGCAGAAACAAACTTGAGAGTATTCTCATCACTAGTTCTTCTTCATTCTCAGTCAAATCATCTGCATTATCTGTCTCAAAGCAAATGGGTCCAAAAAGAGCTCGCTCCATTTCATCTTCTTCTTCATCCTCCTCGGGCAGTCAAGGGGAGGATATTGTTGATCACACCAAGTTTCTCAACTTGGAAGCTCAGCATGAGTATTACCGAATTATGGCAAAGACGTTTATCAAGGAGCGTAGTTTCAAACCGGAGGGGCAAGATGGTCATTTATGTGCCATTATTCATGAAAGAGGCTAGGGTGGACTGACTGCCACTCCCACGCCCATTCCAATGAGCATAGTCCGCGAGTTTTATGCCAATGCCAAGGTCACCATGAGCGGTATAGCTTTGGTTCGCGGTGTCAAGATAGATTATAGAGCCCGTGCCATCCGCACCATTTTTGGACTTACCGATACACCGCCAACGGGGGCTGCTAATTGGGTCACCGATGCACATTCAGAGACAGACTTGGAGTTGGTTATTGTTGAATTGTGCATCCCTAGCACGAAATGGACCTACAAGGTCAGAACGAATCAACCTCAAATACTCCCAACCGTAGCCCTGAACCGATATGCAAAGGCATGGAATCTGTTCATATGTGCCAAGCTCGTGCCTTCCTCTCATCAGCACGAGATCATAGCGGAGAGGGCAATTATTCTGTGGGGCATAATCACCGGGAAATACATTGACATTGGTCATCTCATCCATCAGAATATGTTGCGATATCTGCGGGGAGGCACCATTGAGAGCATTCCACACGCATCAGTGGTTGCTATGCTATGTGCTCATCAGGGATGCAACTGGGGCAATGAACAAATGCAATACCCAAGCCAGAACATAACTCATGCCACCATTGAAAAATTTAAGGATTGGGCAGGAGGTGTACCACACCCACGCGGACGAGGTTTTATCATTCAACCTACTTTTCCAGAGACATCACAGTAGCCACCTCAGACAGATGAGGCAGGCCCGTCCACACAAGCACCTGCTGCCCATGGTGATCGCCAGCTCCGAAGGCTGGAGCGAAAATTCGATGCCATATACGATAATTTCGGCACGTTTATGACGGGACTCACAAGGGCCTTGGCCGAAGCTTTTCTTGTGACAAGAACGAACGACGCTAGAATAGCCTCGATTTAGAGACGGATGGTGCCATATCCACCACTGATTCACCACCCAGAGGAGGTGGTACCACTGATCATTAGGGGAGTTTTTCGTTACCCTTTACCTTCATTCAATGGGGCATTGAATATTATAAGTTTGGGGGTATTAGGGTGGTAGTATAGTTGTATATAGTTGTTTTTGCATGATTAGTTTAATTGTTGCATTATATAGTTTATGTTTGCATATAGTTGCATGTTTATTTGCATGTTCATGTTTAAGTTGCATGTCTTACAGTTCTTGCTGTATGGAAATTTTTGTCTAGCCGATGATGATAGTGAATTTTTGAAAGATTTTTGAAAGATTTTTGAGTATGTTGGATAACGTGAACCTAGCTATAATATTTTACACAATGCAATTCATACTGTTGTTTAAATGCTTTCGGTTTGCATGGACGTGTTCACAATCATTTGCAGGTATAAGAATTATGTGTTACATTGCTCGATAGAAAATGTAGTTTTAAAAAGGGAAATATGTGGAAAGTGAACTTAGACGGTTTAAAGCATTGACATTTAAACTTTGGGAAAACATGGGTATCTATGTATAAAAAAAATAGTAATAACGTGGCTAGTCTTATTTCGGGGCCCTGGCTACTTGAGTAAGTACGCCCGAGGGGATTGTCTCTACACCTAGCGCCCTAAGGTCTTTCATGGTCTGGGAGTCATTGGTTGAAAGCTCGCTAAAGGGTAGCAGTGTTGCCTAATGGAGTAAGACATTGCACAGTCATTTGAAAAAAAAGGGAAAAGAAAAGAAAAATAGCAATAAACACCGCGGAAAAGTGTGAAAATCGCCCTCGTGAGTAAAAATAAAGCAGTTAAGGCCATTGTTGAACCTCAATTTGTTTTGATATGTTGGAATAGTCTTTGTTGCATATGTATACATGAGTATTGATTTAAACTATAATTTTTTGTTTTGAGCAGTTTAGTATGTGTATTCTTTTCTTAAATCAAGTTTTGGTGAACATAACACACACGTATAGCATTTCTATACCATTTTTGAATTATCTGAGTGTACGACATTATGCCTACAGTTTGGTTTGAATCTGTACTATTGAATTTGAAAAAAATTCGCTGAGGCATTTTGGACTGAATTTCTGTGATAGTTGGAACAATGTGAGATTAGTTGCATCATAATTTAGTTGCATAGTCATATAGCTGCATTTTTATTGTTCATTAGTATGCATTGCTTGAGGGCAAGCAACAGTTCAAGTTTGGGGGTATTTGATAAGTGGGTTTTATACCTACATATGGAATAGCAATTCACGCGAACTATGCCCATCTCAAGTACATTTTAGTGTGTTTTTAGTGCATTTCATGTTATTTTGCATTGCGTATACTTAAAACTCCTTTTGGTGAAAAAGTGCAGGAAACGGCCTAATTTGGTGGATTTCGAAGGCACGAGGCGAATGGACGCATGAAGCGAGGCACAAGCTGAGATATGTGTGGCATGAGGATAAAGTGGAGCAGAAGACAAAGCGTGGATGGACAAAGGAAGGAGCAACGAAATAGATCAGTTGTAGCAGCAAAACTAGGACTCAAAGTTGTAGAAGTCGCGCGGCCGCGCGTCAGGACAAGCTTGGGGACGCGTGCCCCCGCGAGCACCCGGCTGGACAACATTACACACTGCAAGTCATGCGCCCGCGCGAGGAGTACACTGGGGGAGCGTGCGGCTGCGCGCGATGCCAGATTAATGCTGATTTGTTTTATTTTAATTTCCAATTTTAAGGGTGTTAATTGGTTTAAAAACGATTTCTGACTGGTGTCAGACGTATCATCATTATTCAGTTTTACGTATTTTCATTTTCGTAACTAGGGTTTACACTCGGAGAGAGATTCCAACGTAGAAGGAGGCCAAAACTCTACTCTTCTAATCCTTCTTGGGATTCTCTACCAGTGTGGATTTTTATTAGTAGTTGGCTGGATTTTTATAAGGATTTGAACGTTAATAGTGGATTATATTCAGTAATTGGTTTGATCGTTTCTATCTTTAATCTTTCAATTGTTTGTTTGTTAGCCATGTTTAGCTTTGATCCCATAATGGCTTTTGGTTCAGTCATGAACTAAACTCCATTATGGGATTCTAACGGATTTTAATATGTAGTTTGGTTGAATGCTTGAATGCTGGACTATTTTATATATCATATGGGATTTCTATCATGATTGTTTTGCATGTATGAATGCTTGATCACCATTCACTTTTAATACTTGTATGGAATTGACAATGAACATGCAAGTATGGATTGTAATCATGATAGCATATGTATATGGGGCTGTTTTGTATGGCTTGCGTATTTCGTGAATCAGATAGACATATATTATTTCACCGTATGAGTTAGAATAAGGGCTTGTGCTTAAATTCGATATGATTGCAATTTCACATAGATATATAGTGATTTTGGTTATATTGATAATTACATAGAGTCTATCGCATGTGGATGTTGTGTAAGTAGGTCATAGTACATTGAAAAATGGATATGCCTCTTTTAGTGTTCTTGGCTACTTTTCTGTGATATGTGAACAAGTCTTGCATGATAGTGGTGATTAAATGAAATATTAAATGAAGTTAGGATCCCATTACTTTCAGATTTGATTTATTACATCTTTATTATTGTTTTAGTCGTTATTGGCGATTAGAGTAATTCACCAATCATATTCATTAGTTTGAGCATATAAATATAGTGATTTAATTGATGCATAGTAATTTAAATTAGACAATTTTCCCTGTGGGATCGATACTTTACTTGCTCTGTATTACTTGTTGACACATGTATGCTTGCATGAGTTAGAGCTCTTTTGTAGAACTAAAAAAAAGAGACAACACTAATATGCTACACAGTGATAGTAATTTAGACATTATGAAATTCATTAAATGAATGTGTTCTTAACAATATTTTAGCATATATTCTTTTATTAATTACCAATATAATGTAGGTCTTATTTTAAATTGGTATCTCTCACTATTTTCTTCAAACTATATTACCCTCAATATATATAGTTCGACAATATTTAATTAAAGATATGCTAGTGACAATAAGGATCTCATTTCAAATGTATATTTCCTTGTGTGTGCACAACAAACTAAATATAAATAAATAGGTAGACAACTCTTGTCAATTACATCAACTATGCAACTCCTTTTATTTTTCCTCTTAAATCATAATGGTCAAGTGTGTGCACATCCGAACTAAAATGATTTAAGTTAAGTCAGGCCCAACATTTCCATATAAGTGAAGAGAAAACTACAGCCCTTGTGTGTTCACAACAAAGCAGTAATGTTCAATTCCTTATAAACATCTTATGTAATAAAAACAACATCTTAAATATTTAATACTTGCCTTGTGTGTGCACAACAAACTCATATTAAATATTCAATACTCTATTGTTTCTATCATGCTAGAAGGCGACGTTCGATATTCCAAATATGTTTAAACGTTACAACTTAATTTAAAATATTTTAGGGGTTTGTTATTAATTTGTCTCATCTTGTTTAGCGCACATGTGAGACCCCAGATTTTATGAATAAAGATTTAATTTTCTCGAAATAATTTTTTTTTTTTATTATGGTGTTGATTTGATGTAATGTTGTAGTTGTGGGTAATATTTACAAATTTTGCAAACTAAACAAGTGGTTATATAATATTCGATTGGTCGAGGGATATTCTTTTTGTGGGAGAATATCCGTACGATGGTACAATCATTGGTGGACCCCACAACAGAATTATTGTCGGATAGAGAAAACGACAAAAATACTTTATAAAAATAACGGCGGAAGTTTTACCGTTAACTATTGAAACACCCGTTGTTAAAAATACAAGATGTCGTGTGGTTGCACAAAGAGCACACCAGTATTGATTATTGATGCTTACGTGAGAAGTCACTCGGTTATACTCAATTATTGCTACAATAATTGTTTGCATCATATCTCTCATATTATTGATTCAATTATTGTTACAGTGTCATCTGCATAATATGATATATTGTTCAATCGGGTATTCGGGACACTTTTCGTGTCTGAGTACTATTCACGAGTTACTATTCATGAGTCACTATTCACGAGTTACTACTCACGAGTTACTATTCATGAGTTACTATTCACGAGTTACTATTCATGAGTTACTATTCACAAGTTACTATTCACGAGTTACTATTCACCAGGTTACTATTCACTCTAGTATTGTGCATTCGGGTATTTAGGTACAATATTATTCCATGAGGAGATGTGCTAATTTTTCGCAGTTGGTTGAAGATATAATAAGAAGTCAATATGAACCATTGGTGGAGTTATAATAGTAAATCAATATGGATCGCTGGTTTAAAGTTTTAATAGTAAATCAGTATGGACCGTCCGTTTAATAGTAAATCAATCTGGACCGTTCATGAATTAGTTACTATTCATTCCATTTTCCTATAAATAGAAGCTCATTCCTTCATTATTTCTTACGAATTCACTGAAACTCTAGAGAGAGAATTACAAAAGAACCTATAGAAAAGTATTCTACTAATTCCCTACTCTTATATTCAGTTTCTTTTACGGTAAGGGATGTTATTTATTGTACTCATGAAGAGAACTTCATTATTCCATTATTTATTATTACATTGGAATAACTCAGATCACGCTGCTACCCTATACATGGTGACATTCTTCTAATATTTCGTTCTTTATTATTACGTAGGAATATTCATGCATCGTTCTGCCTTTACCTGGTTCCATTATTTATTATTCTATCGGAATATCCTGTCTGTGCATTTATGCCGGACCTGGTTCCATTATTTATTATTCTTTCGGAATATCCTGTCTATGCGTTTACGCCAGAACTGGTTCCATTATTTTTTATTCTATTGGAATATCCCGTCTACATGCGTTCTGTGGGACTGGTTCCATCCTTTATTATTCTCATTGGAATAACTCCGCTTTGTCTGGTCTATCGCATGCATGGTGATTTATTTTGTTATTCCATTCTTTATTATACTCAGTTGGTTAAAACTTTGACTTCTATACCCACGAAATTAGTGGAATATCTTTGATATTTGTGCTTCATCCAGTATCTTTTCATGGAAATATTCTTCTGAGCATTCTTGAATTTTACTCTACAAATCAGTATCATGTTGACAATTTGGACGTTATCAGTTCCTAGATAAATTAATTCTTGAACTTGTTTTATTGAATTCTTATATCATTGTCATCATCCTCATGCTTATATTATGTTGAAAGTCATTTGTGGCCTGTAGTGCATAAATGGACTTGGTATGATTATGACCAGGGATTATTCTGTATAATCATAACCGAAATATTACAAATGATGTGATAAAAGTCCTCATTGGCCCGTAGTGCATTGATGGACAGTTGTTGGCATGATCATGACCATTAATGAATACACAAATATTCTTGGCCCGTAGTGCATGGATAATTGTGGTCGTAATACTAAAGAATATCCTTGGCCGTAGTGCAGGGGTGATTTGATGATGTGGATTATTTATTAAGCTGAGTCCCAGCGATAAAAGTGATGAAAAAACCTTTTAAATCATAGAAGATAGTAGATTTTATTCTCTACTTGACTCTTACTAATGGATTGCTTGTTCATTGCAGCTTAAACTTGATAGTTATTATATTTTATCAATTTAACAATCGTTGAAGGCTAACGATAAATTATTCAAATTATCTTAGTCATAATATTTCTTCTTTGGGCTAGTTGAGCTCACCTTTTCTTTCACCTTTATTCTTTCGTGAAATGAGAACGAAATGGGACTAGTCGGGGAACAGAGTGATGGTCCTAGATGGTGCATTAGTAGTCCTCACTATTCTGTGAAATAGTGTGATAATAATTGTAATGAGGACTCCTTTTGAGTTCGTATAATCTCTGGTAGACAATATTTGTATTCAAACTCATAGTTTATGTTTTGTCGTATTGTACACGACAGTTGTATTATTAAGTTGTATTTGAATTCTGTACCATGTATTTGGCGACTCAAGATGGGTGATGTATACTTAATTTTGGGGGCGTCACAACATAGGACATTTCTCTTCTTTTACTAGAAGTGGTAGATTCTTTATTGATCATACATTATCTTCATGTACAACTTATTATACCCAAACATACCCTTTGATATATCCTAAGGGTCTTAAGGAATAAGCCAAAATATAACTCATCATACACAAGATACTATGATGATCTCAAGTCCAAGGATCATTTGTACTACTATCACTACATGAATTCCAATTGACAGGCAAGTAAAACTCCATTAGGTATTCCTTAGCAAGCCACGTTCAGTGAACTTATTCTCTAATAAACACCTACATACTTGCTTTAGTGTCTACACACAAATGATCATGAGATCAATCATCCTCATCCAATGAGCAAGCAATGATGTGGAATATTTATTAAGCTGAGTCTCAGCGATAACAGTGATGAAAAACCTTTTAAATCATAAAAGATAGTAGATTTTATTTTCTACTTGACTCTTTTAATGGATTGCTTATTCCGCTGCAGTTAAACTTGATGTCTATTATATTTTATCAGTTTAACATTGTTGGAGACTAATGATAATTTATTCTGCATTATCTTAGTCATAATATTTCTTACTGGGCTAGTTGAGCTCACCTTTTCTTTCACTGTTCTCTTCAGGAAATGAGAATATAGCTGGGACGAGTCGGGGAACGGAGTGATGGTCCAGAGGATAGCATTAGTAGTCCTCACTATTCTGTGAAATAGAGTGATAATAATTATAATGAGGACTCCTTTTGAGTTTGTATAATCTCTGGTAGATAATATATTTGTATTCAAACTCACAGTTTATGTTTTGTCGTATTGTACACGACAGTTGTATTATTAAGTTGTATTTGAATTCTGTACCATGTATCTAGCGACTCAAGATGGGTGATGTATACCTAATTTTGGGGGCGTCACAGTTGGTATCAAAGCTTAGGGATATGATCCCTGGCTAGGATGTGAGAATAGAACTAGGAAGGGAGAGACGGGGAATTCCTTCGCTAGTATGACCTACTTAAGTTTATTTGATATTTAATTGGTCACGTAATATAGGGATAATATGTTACATGTCAATTAACCTTTGTTTTGTGGCGATGTCTCAAAATGACATCCAGAATGTTGAGAATAGCAATGGAGCACAGGAGACCGTTGATTCTCCACAGATCAATAATCAGGACAATGTGCTACAGGATGGCGATAATCATTCTGTAAACAATAACACTGATCAATTGACGAATGACGGTATGTTTAGGATCTTTTTAGAATTCATGCAACATTAGGCGAAGGCGGCTCCTGTTCATAATTCAGGAGGAAACAATGGCAACCCACAGTTGGAACCGCTAAGCAATTCAAGGAGCTGGGACCACCGGAGTTTTTGGGAAAGCCAGAACCCCTTAAGGCGGAGACGTGGTTAAAGCAGATCACTAAGATATTTGATGTCTTGGGATGCTTCGAGGAGCAAAAGGTTCCCTTTGCCACCTTTATGTTGCATGAAGAGGCAGATCACTGGTGGGAATCTGTAAAACGTACCCAACCTGACGCACTCAAGATTTCTTAGGAGAAGTTCCAAGAGCTGTTCAATGACAAGTACTTTCCCGAAAGCATTCGTCACATGAAGGAGGTGGAATTTATCAACTTAGAGCAAAACAACATGACCGTGTCGCAGTACGAAGCCAAGTTTGCCGAGTTGTCCAGATTTGCGTCCCACTTGGTTGATAATGAAGAGAGAATGACGAGGATGTGTTTAAGAGGTTTGAAGCCGGAGATACGTCAATATCTGATTTCTCATAAACTGTGTTTGTATTCAGATGTTGTAAATAGGGCTCAGTTAGTGAAGCGCGATAATGAGTCAAAGCAACCAAAAGAGAGCAGCCGAAAAAATGATAATACCTGGATAATATCATCAAAGCGGTGATAATAAGCATGGAGGAATCAACATGCCGAAATGGTAACCACTTCTTGTGGTAATCATGGTCAAAACAATAAGAATGGACATTTCAAGAAGAGGAGATTCAACAATGATGGAAAGACGTCAAAGACCAAAGACCCGTTGTTAAGGAAGGAGAACGACCACCTATCATATGCTTCAAATGCGGAGGGAGGGACACATCAATTCAAATCTGCAGCGATGTCGTCCAAAGCATGCTATAATTGTGGAAGAGAAGGTCATTTAGCCCGATTTTGTCGTTTACCGAAGACAAGTTCAGCTAGGATGGAGGCACCAAAGGATGTACCAAACAAGCCAAAGCCAATAGTTTAAGAGAGAGCATTTTTCTTTTCGTGACGAGGAACCTGAATAAAATTATCACGGGTATGTTAGTCATAAACTCTTGCGAAGTCTATACCGTGTTAGATACCGGTTCTACTCATTCTTTTATTGCACCTAGTTGTGTTCAATGTTTGAAGTTAACTTCGGAGAAGTTAGACTTTGATATATCTGTTTAAACTCAGTTGGAAGAAACCTTCGTTACCTCCACTATTTATAAATCTTGTTCAAATCAACACTTTCACGCTAATTCGCCGATCTTATCTCTTTGAAAATACTTGCCTTTGATGTGATTTTTTGGAAACGATTGGTTAACTACTCATCATGCTTTTTGTAAGGTTGTTAGCTTTCATACTCCTAACCAACCTGTTATGCGAATTCAAAGTAACCAAACCACTAAAGTCAATCATTGTTATATCAAGCAATAAATAAAGAGCCCCGATCCTTTCGTTGTTGACTTTCTTATGTGGAATGCACCGAAGCCAGACTTTCTATAGGCAACGTCGTGAATGACGGTGACAAGTTGATAGGTATCAATGTGACGTGCTATCCAAGTCTTGGATGAGAGTCACAGTTTTTAATGATATTTCTATTGTTAATAAATTTCCTGATGTATTCTTGAAGACTTCTTAGCCTACCCCTAGAGCGTGAAATCGAATTTTGTATTAACCCTAGTACAAAACCCATTTCTAAAACCCTCAAATATTTTCTTCACCTAAAACGAATGTGTAATGTGCCAAAGACATTGGCTCGAGCTATTGAAGATTATGATTTTACCATTCAATATCATCGTGGGAAAAATGAACGTGGTAGCTGACGCGTTGAGTAGAAGATCGTATGCGTTTACGAGTGTGATGTTGTTAACACAAAGACTCATTTCGTATAACTTACAAATGATGGAGATATAGTTAAAGACTCTAGGGACCGACGTGAAGATAATGAATATACGATTAGAATAGACTTGAATCGATAAAGTTAAAGCTGCTCAAGCTACATACTCAGAGCTGATGAATGTGAAGAAGAAGGTTCAAGAGGGCGTTATTCTAGAAGCAAGAATCGATGAAGAGAGGAAATCTCAACCCTCGATTTTATTGGCCCATTTGAAATCCTTGATTGAATAGGAACTGTGGCTTATAGACTCGTTTTACCGCCAAGTATATCGCGTGTTCATAACGTTTTTAACGTATCGATGTTACGTAAATATGTGGATGACCCGAACCATATTATTAAATAAGAACCGGACGAGATAGCAGAAGATTTAACGTATGCGGAGATACGTGTTAAAATCTTGGATAAGAAGGATCGTATTCAATACTCAAAGGTTATACCTCAAGAATTAGAATCTGAAATGAAGTCAAGGTATCCTCACCTCTTCGGCATACCAGGTACGTACGTAAATTTTAAGGGCAAAATTTCATAAGGAGGGGATATTGTGAGACCCCAGATTTTATGAATAAAGATTTAATTTTCTCGAAATAATTTTTTTTTATTTATTATTGTGTTGATTTGATGTAATGTTATAGTTGTGGGTAATATTTTCAAATTTTGCAAAGTAAGCAAGTGGTTATATAATATTCAATTGGTCGAGGGATATTCTTTTTGTGGGAGAATATCCGTACGACGGTACAATCATTGGTGGACCCCACAACAGAATTATTGTCAGATAGAGAACACGACAAAAATACTTTATGAAAATAACGGCGGAAGTTTTACTGTTAACTATTGAAACACCCGGTGTTAAAAGTACAGTGAATACGCGTGGTTGCATGTGAGCACGGTATTGATTATTGATGCTTACGTGAGAAGTCACTTTCGCTTATACTCAATTATTGCTACAATAATTTCTTTGCATCATATCTGTCATATTATTGATTCAATTATTGTTACAGTGTCATCTGCATAATATGATATATTGTTCAATCGGGTATTCGGGACACTTTTCGTGTCTGAGTACTATTCACGAGTTACTATTCACGAGTTACTATTCACAAGTTACTACTCATGAGTTACTATTCACGAGTTACTATTCACGAGTTACTATTCACCCGGTAACTATTCACTCTAGTATTGTGTATTCGGGTATTTGGGTACAATATTATTCTATGAGGAGAGGTGCTAATTTTTCAGACCGTTGGTTGAAGATATAATAGTAAGTCAATATGGACCGCTGGTGGAGTTATAATTGTAAATCAACATGGATCACTGGTTTAAAGTTTTAATAGTAAATCAGTATGGACCGTTGTTTTAAGTTTTAATACTAAACCAATATGGACCGTCCGTTTAATAGTAAATCAATCTGGACCGTTCATGAATTAGTTACTATTCATTCCATTTTCTTATAAATGAAGCTCATTCCTTCATTATTTCTTACGAATTCACTAAAACTCTAGAGAGAGAATTACAAGAGAACCTATAGAAAAGTATTCTGCTACTTCCCTACTCTTATATTCAGTTTCTTTTACGGTAAGGGATGTTATTTATTGTACTCGTCAATAGAACTTCCGTTATTCTATTATTTATTATTCTGTTGGAATAACCTGTATACGCGGGCTACCCTATACATGGTGACATTCTTCTAATATTTCGTTCTTTATTATTCTGTCGGAATATCCTGTCTGTGCGTTTACGCCGGACCTGGTTCCATTATTTATTATTCTGTTGGAATATCCTCAGATGTATGCGTTCTGTTGGACCCAGTTCCATCCTCAGATTATTCTGTTGGAATAACTTTTATGTCTGCGGTCTATCGCATGCATGGTGATTTCTTTTGTTATTCCATTCTTTATTATACTCAGTTGGTTAAAACTTTGACTTCTATACCCATGAAATTAGTGGAATATCTTTGATATTTGCGCTTCATCCAGTATCTTTTCATGGAAATATTCTTCTGAGCATTCTTAAATTTTACTCTACAAAGCAGTATCATGTTGACAATTTGGGCGTTATCGGTTCCTAGATAAATTAATTCTTGAACTTGTTTTATTGAATTCTTATATCATTGTCATCATCCTCATGCTTATATTATGTTGAAAGTCATCTCATGGCTGTGGTGCATAGATGGACTTGGTATGATTATGACCGAGGATTATTCAAAGATAATCATAACCGTAATGTTACAAATGATGTGATAAAAGTCCTCATTGGCCCGTAGTGCATTGATGGATAGTTGTTGGCATGATCATGACCATTAATGAATACACAAATATTCTTGGCTCGTAGTGCATGGATAATTGTGGTCGTGATACTAAAGAATATCATTGGCCGTAGTGCAGGAGTGATTCGATGATGTGGATTATTTATTAAGCTGAGTCCCAGTGATAAAAGTGATGAAAAAACCTTTTAAATCATAGAAGATAGTAGATTTTATTCTCTACTCGACTCTTCTAATGGATTGCTTGTTCCGCTGCAGTTAAACTTGACAGTTATTATATTTTATCAATTTAACACTGTTGAAGGCTAACGATAAATTATTTTTCATTATCTTAGTAAAAATATTTCTTACTGGGCTAGTCGGGGAACAGAGTGATGGTCCTAGATGGTGCATTAGTAGTCCTCATTATTCTGTGAAATAGTGTGATAGTAATTATAATGAGGACTCCTTTTGAGTTTGTATAATCTCTGGTAGACAATATTTGTATTCGAACTCACAGTTTATGTTTTGTCGTATTGTACACGCACAGTTGTATTATTAAGTTGTATTTGAATTACGTACCATGTATCTGGCGACTCAAGATGGGTGATGTATACCTAATTTTGGGGGCGTCATACATGCATATATATATATATATATATATATATATATATATATATATATATATATATATATATATATATATATATATATATATATAAATACGCGTCATATTAATTAACATGCGAAGCATGTTTGCATAATATATAATATATATAGTATAATCATGCACATATAGAATACTATATTCTACCGGATTGATTATGGACTTTTATTCTAGTTTGGTTCACTAGAGCCACCAAGTGAACCAAAAGGTCAAACCCCTAGGGTGCAAGAATTAATATTTAAATATAACTATTACATTTAAACCCGGGCTCCATTACAAACGGGTCTTCAAGCGCTCCTTGCTCCTTGATCTCCAACTTCAAAATTAATTCTAACTGTTCCTATTACAAAACTATTTAAAATAAATAAAAACCTTGATCAGCAGTCAAGGGAAAGTACATAGGAGGAAGATAGAATTTACATTAAGAAAAATTAGAGAAGACGAGGTACGCAGACCCCATTTAATAAAACACATACATTCACGCATCTAACTTAAATAAAATCCAATCACATTGGTCAATAGTCCATAATCAAACTCATTTATTATCATACACATTTACATATGCATCAATAAATAAATTCATCTCATGAATAATAAACATTCAATATATATATATATATATATATATATTGAATTTATATATATATATAAAGATGAATAAAGATGATATAAAGATGAATTTTCTATAAATGTTATTTTTGAATATTATGGAGTGAAATTGATATAATGTTATAGTTGTGGTTAATATTTATAAATTTTGCATAGTATGCAAGTTGTTATATTTTATTCGATTGGTCGGGAAATATTCGTTTTAGCAGGGAATATTCGTACAACAGCGCAATCATTGGTGGACCCCACAACAAAATTATTGTCGGATTGAGAAAACGACAAAAATATTTTTATGAAAATAACAATGTAAGTTTTACCGCTGATCTTGTTGAACCGCTTTCATTAGTAAAGTACAAGAATACGGCGTGGTTGCATAGTAGCACACGGTATTGGTTATTGATGCTTATGTGAGAAGTCATTCAGTTTTGTTCAATTATTGCTATAGTAATTGTTGCATAGTATCTCACGTTATTTGATTCAATTATTGTTGATATTTATTATATTGTTTAAATCAATAATTGAGACGACAAAATTATTAATATTATTATTTGTAATATTAACGATGTCTAGAAGTTCTGTTAAGGAGAGGTTTGGTCACCTAATTGCGCGCAAATAGGGAGAAATCCTTATTGGAAAGCCCCCTCTTTCCTGGGAACGACCTGGTCGATTAATATTCTGAATTGTAATAAAGATGATAAATGTTGTTAAAATTATTAAGATGATTTTTATGAAGTTTGCTTATTTTATGGATTCCTATTTACCCATTTTTCAAAATAATCGAAAGAAAATTATTTAAAGGTGGGGCCCACATGTGGGGGCCACATGTGGGGCCCATATGTGTTGGAAAAATGATTTTGGAAATTGAAGAGTATACGTATGGAAGTATATGTATGTATTGAGTATATGGTGGGAGAAAGTGATATGTGAAAGTGATAGGTGTGTGATGTGTGTGTGAGTGGAAAATGGTGGAAAAGTGGTAGTGTGATAGTGATGTGTAAGAGTGTAGTGAAATTGATTTTTGGGAGGGTGGGGGATTGATGTTGGATATGGGGGGATAAAAAAATCTAGTGGAATATATAATATTGATATATATAAATTGAAAACATGTGTTTATATATATGTATTATATTTTAATTTTTGTTGAAATCTTATTGGTTAGTTGTTTGACTTAGTTGTTAGTTGATTGAAGAAATAATTCTGCAAAATTATTTCGTACTTGAACAGTGCCCTTCCATTCTCCTATAAATAGAAGCTCATTCCTTCATTATTTCTTACGAATTCACTGAAACTCTAGAGAGAGAAAATTATAGAGAGAAAGAAGAAAGTTTTCTGCTACTTAACTACTCTTATATTTAGTTCTTTTACGGTAAGGGATATTATTTCTTTTGTATTCATGAAGAGAACTTATGTTATTCCATTCTTTATTATCCTGATGGAATAACCAGTATACGCGGACTACCCTATACTTGGTGACATTCTTCTATTATTCCATCTTTATTATTATTCTGTTGGAATATCATGTTCGGTATGCGTTTTACAGGACTGAGTCCGCTCTTTATTATTCGTTGGAATATCATATTCATGCGCTTTTCTGTGGGACCGGTTCCGCTCTTTATTATTATTCTCGTTGGAATATCCTCGTCACGTGTATTTTACGCCAGACTTGATTCCGTCCTTATTAGTATTCTGTTGGAATAACATCTCTATGCGAAGTACCGCATGCATGGTGATTTTTGTTGTTATTCCATTCTTTATTATTTTATTGAAACATCCCGCTTGCAGAATTTCGCCGACTGGTTCCGTTATTTAGTATTCTATTGAATAACTCGTCATGCATATGGTACCGCATGCATGGTGATTTCTTTTGTTATTCCACTCTTTATTATACTCAATTGGTTAAAGTTTTGACTTTCTATACCCAATGAAATTAGTGGAATATCCTTGATATTTGCGCTTCATCCAAAGATCTTTTCATGGAAATATTCTTACGAGCATTCTTGAATTTTACTCTACAAAGCGAGATCATGTTGACAATTTGGACGTTATTAGTTCCTAGATAAATTAATTCTTGAACTTTTTTTATTGAATTCTTATATCATTGTCATCATCCTCATGTTTATATTATGTTGAAAGTCATTTGTGGCCTGTAGTGCATAGATGGACTTGGTATGATTATGACCAGGGATTATTCAGTGTAATCATGACCGTAATATTACAAATGATGTGGAAAAAGTCCTCATTGGCCCGTAATGCATTGATGGACAGTTGTTAGCATGATCATGACCATTAATGAATACATAAATATTCTTGGCCCGTAGTGCATGGATAATTGTGGTCGTGATACTAAAGAATATCCTTGGCCGTAGTGTAGGGGTGATTCAATGATGTGGAATATTTATTAAGCTGAGTCTCAGCGATAACAGTGATGAAAAACCTTTTAAATCATAAAAGATAGTAGATTTTATTTTTACTTGACTCTTTTAATGGATTTCTTATTCATTGCAGCTTAAACTTGACGTCTATTATATTTTATCGGGCTTAACATTGTTGGAGACTAATGATAATTTATTCAAGATTATCTTAGTCATAATATTTCTTCTTTGGGCTAGTTGAGCTCACCCTTTCTTTCACCGTTTCTCTTGAGAAATGAGAATATAAATTTGAGACGAGTCGGGAAGCGGAGTGATGGTCCGTAGGATAGCATTAGTAGTCCTCACTATTCTGTGAAATAGTGTGATAATAATTGTAATGAGGACTCCTTTTGAGTTTGTATAATCTCTGGTAGATAATATATTTGTATTCAAACTCACAGTTTATATTTTGTCGTATTGTACACGACAGTTGTATTAGTAAGTTATATTTAAATTCTGTTCCATGTATCTGACGACGCAAGATGGGTAATGTATACCTAATTTTGGGGGCGTCACAAATATAGTTAGCATAAAATCTAATTTTGAATTAAAATAAACTCCTTTATTTTAATTCAAATTTAAATCAAAATAAACCTCTTTTATTTTAATTTATCCAATTTTGAATAAAATAAACTATTTTATTTTAATCAAAATAAACTCATTTATTTTAATTAATTATGGAATTCAATTCCAAGTAAAAAAATAACTCTTTTATTAAAGGAAACACGAATTCTTTTTCCTATTCACAAATAAACTCCTTTATTTTGAATAATATGAAATCTTATTTCATATCTAAATAAACTCTTTTATTTAAGAAAATACATATTCTCTTTCCTTTTCACAAATAAACTCTTTTATTTTGAATAATATGAAATCTTATTCCATATCTAAATAAACTCTTTTATTTAAAGAAACACGAAATCCAATTTCAACTCCATTTAGTTATCATGTAATCCAATTCCAACTCTAATTAGTTAGCATGAAATTTAATTTTAAAATTAAAATAAACTTTATATTTTAATATTAAAATATAATTTTTATTTTAAAATTAAAATAAACTTTTATTTTAATTATAAAATAATTGAGGATAATATTATATATATATATATATTAATATATATAATATATTATAAAATAAATCCTAATATATATAATATTTATCCTCATTATCCGCTAATGATTAACTAACATTTAGCTATATTAAAATATAATGGTATATACGATTAGGATCAAGGCATACCCTTATCTTACTCACTTTGCTCACCCCCCTTTAGGCGATGGTTTTCGTCATACATACAATGGTCGCTATACTTTTAGCGACGGACAACATATATAGCGTCGCTAAAAAGTTTAGACGACGGTTATATGACAGAAACCGTCGCCTAAAAGGGGGTGAGCACGGGTGAGTAAAATAAGGGGTATGCACTTGATCCTTGCTCATGGTATATATATATATATATATATATATATAGGAAGCTTCAGGATTACTTCGTGGTTCTCATGTGATTCACATGAATCATTTAAACCACGTGGATTTGTTATCGCGTGAAGAAACATGATTAGGCGAATTCACGAAAAATAATTTTGTTAATAAATCTTATACAACAAATTATGCCCAATTAAATTGTTCTAAACACATATAAATATACATATCAAATCTGAACAATTAATAATTCGCATAAAGGTTTGGCTCTGATGCCACTGTTAGGTTCATGAACGCAATTAAATTGCACAAAATAAGCGAAAACGTGAAAAATTAGAGTTTTTAAATTTTACAAATCATATATCCGGATCATCCTTTATGCACAATTATTAATTAAACGAAAAGATATTAAGAACAAGAATCATACCCTTGAAGATTCGAGCTTCCTCAGGTAAAAGTTCACCTCCAATCTTTTTCGCGTTCAACTTGAATCCACTGGGTTTGGTTCCTTCCTTTGATCAACGTTAGCCACCCAAGTGTTTGGCCTCTAGAGGTGATCCACCAAGAAAGAATAAAGATTCGAGAAGATGGGTGTTTGGCAAAACCCTAGTTTTCTATCTCTCATAGAAAAGGAGTGTACTCTCCAACAATTGGAATCACGTATATTATGAAAAAGTCAACAACTCTGCACCCATAATAAGACTCATCTTATTTATAGATGTAGGTAACCCTGCTTAACAATTAAGGAATTATGTTTATTTTAATTAATTAAACTCCTTTAATTAATTAGGCTCCCAATCTTATTAATAATATATGAGAGTACTTTTATTAATTAATTCCCAAACTTTTTTAGGAATTAAATAATAATAATAGTAATAACAATAATAAGACTCCTCTTATTAATTTATATTTAATATTTCCAAAATATTAAATAATAAATATTAAGCTATTTAATTTATTCTATTACCATAGATTAAATTAAATATACTTAACTTATTATTACGATTATGCCATTAACTTCTTAAATAATTATTCTTTCTTTTATGGTGTGACCATTTAGGTTCTCCATATTAAACCGGTTGTGAATAAATCAATTAGAACAATTCTAATCTTATTTAAATAAATAAATTAAACTATTAATTTATTTAAATAAATACTCCCTCCTATTCATATTAAGTGTCTTTTTAGAGTTAAGCATATTTATTAAGAAATAACACAAAATGTCTTTTGTATCCCTAATTAATTATTTCTCTCTCCACAATGGTCCATGGAATTGCATTTACTAAGCATATTAAATAGAGGGGTAAATTAGAAAAAAAAAATAGTGCAATATTGCATAGGGATTCCAAAACGACACTTATATTGAATAAAATGAAACTCTCCGAAACGACACTTAATATGAATAGGAGGGAGTAATATTTATTCTACAATAAGGATAAGTCTCCCTAGCGATCAACGACTTTCCAGATAATATAGATTTCAACATTAATCATAAAAGAATATATTTGAGTAAATAGTTACTATACAATTTAATCCTTCCACCATTCAATGTCCCAATTAAATATAAGACACGGAATTACTGTCAAGTCTTATTTTATTTAATTATATGTATTTTGATCCTTAAATGCACAACTCCAAATAATGCAAATTAGAAACTCCTTTCTAATTTCATTTTTCCTTGGCCAAGAACTACTGGGTTGTCATTTATCGAATCACATATGTGAGACCCCAGATTTTATGAATAAAAATTTAATTTTCTCGAAATAATTTTTTTTTATTATGGTGTTGATTTGATGTAATGTTATAGTTATGGGTAATATTTACAAATTTTGCAAAGTAAGCAAGTGGTTGTATAATATTAGATTGGTCGGGGAATATTCTTTTAGTGGGAGAATATCCGTACGACGGTACAATCATTGGTGGACCCCACAACAGAATTATTGTCGGATAAAGAAAACGACAAAAATATTTTATGAAAATAATAACGGCGGAAGTTTTACCGTTAATCGCTGAAACACCCGGTGTTAAAAGTAAAGAATACGATGTCTGGCGTGGTTGCAGAGTAGCACTACAGATTAATTATTGACGCTTACGTGAGAAGTCACCGCTTACACTCAATTATTGCTACGATAATTGCTTGCATCATATCTCTCATATTATTGATTCAATTATTGTTACAGTGTCATCTGCATAATATGATATATTGTTCAATCGGGTATTCGGGACACTTTTCGTTTCTGAGTACTATTCATGAGTTACTATTCATGAGTTACTATTCACGAGTTACTACTCACGAGTTACTATTCACCCAGTTACTATTCACTCTAGTATTGTGCATTTGGCTATTTGGATACAATATTATTCCATGAGGAGATGTGCTAATTTTTTAGACCGTTGGTTGAAGATATAATAGTAAGTCAATATGGACCGCTGGTGGAGTTATAATAGTAAATCAATATGGATCGCTGGTTTAAAGTTTTAATAGTAAATCAGTATGGACCGTTGTTTTAAGTTTTAAATCAATCTGGACCGTTCATGAATTAGTTACTATTCATTCCATTTTCCTATAAATAGAAGCTCATTCCTTCATTATTTCTTACGAATTCACTGAAACTCTCTTGAGAGAGAATTACAAGAGAACCTATAGAAAAGTATTATGCTACTTCCCTACTCTTATATTCAGTTTCTTTTACGGTAAGGGATGTTATTTGTTGTACCCATGAAGAGAAATTCTGTTATTTCATTATTTATTATTTTGTTGGAATAACATGTATACGCGGGCTACCCTATACATGGTGACATTCTTCTAATATTTCGTTCTTTATTATTCTGTCGGAATATCCTATCTGTGCGTTTACACCAGACCTGGTTCCATTATTTATTGTTCTATCAGAATATCATGTCTGTGCGTTTATACCGTACCTGGTTCTATTATTTATTATTCTATTTAATATCCGTCGTCTAACGTTCACCGGACTGGTTCCATTATTTATTATTCGTGCCGGAATATCCTCGTCATGCGTAAGTTCTGGCGGGACACAGTTCCATTATTTATTATTCGCCGAATATCATGTATACGTGCATTTACAATTCAACATGGTTCCATCCATTATTATTACATTGGAATAACTCGCATGTGCGGTCTATCGCATGCATGGTGATTTCTTTTGTTATTCCATTCTTTATTATACTCAGTTGGTTAAAACTTTGACTTCTATACCCATGAAATTAGTGGAATATCTTTGATATTTGCGCTTCATCCAAAGATCTTTTCATGGAAATATTCTTCCGAGCATTCTTGAATTTTACTCTACAAAGCAGTATCATGTTGACAATTTGGACGTTATCAGTTCCTAGATAAATTAATTCTTGAACTTGTTTTATTGAATTCTTATATCATTGTCATCATCCTCATGCTTATATTATATTGAAAGTCATTTGTGGCCTATAGTGCATAGATGGACTTGGTATGATTATGACTAGGGATTATTCGGTATAATCATAACCGTAATATTACAAATAATGTGATAAAAGTCCTCATTGGCCCGTAGTGCATTGATGGACAGTTGTTGGCATGATCATGACCATTAATGAATACACAAATATTCTTGGCCCGTAGTGCATGGATAATTGTGGTCGTGATACTAAAGAATATCCTTGTCAGTAGTGCGGGGGTGATTCGATGGTGTGGATTATTTATTAAGTCGAGTCCCAAATATGATAAAAGTGATGAAAAACCTTTTAAATCATAGAAGATAGTAGATTTTATTCTCTACTTGACTCTTCTAATGGATTGCTTGTTCATTGCATTAAACTTGATAGTTATTATATTTTATCAATTTAACATCAAGAAGGCTAACGATAAATTATTCAAAGATTATCTTAGTCATAATATTTCTTCTTTGGGCTAGTTGAGCTCACCCTTTCTTTCACTGTTCTCTTCATGAAATGAGAACGTAGCTGGGACTAGTCGGGGAACAGAGTGATGGTCCTAGATGGTGCATTAGTAGTCCTCACTATTATGTGAAATATTGTGATAATAATTGTAATGAGGACTCCTTTTGAGTTCGTATAATCTCTGGTAGACAATATTTGTATTCAAACTCACAGTTTATGTTTTGTCGTATTGTACACGACAGTTGTATTATTAAGTTGTATTTGAGTTCTATACCATGTATCTGGCGACTCAAGATGGGTGATGTATACCTAATTTTGGGGGCGTCACAACATAGGACATTTCTCTTCTTTTACTAGAAGTGGTAGATTCTTTATTGATCATACATTATCTTCATGTACATCTTATTATACCCAAACATACCCTTTGATATATCCTAAGGATCTTAAGGAATAAGTCAAAATATAACTCATCATACACAAGATACTATGATGATCTCAAGTTCAAGGATCATTTGTACTACTATCACTACATGAATTCCTATTGACAGGCAAGTAAAACTCCATTAGGTATTCCTTAGCGAGCCATGTTCAGTGAACTTATTCTCTAATAAGCACCTACATACTTGCTTTAGTGTCTGCACACAAATGATCATGAGATCAATCATCCTCATCCAATGAGAAAGCAACGTATGTACCAATCTATATGGATTCACTAATTCCCAATTTTGTAATCCAACGATTGGAAACTATTTTAGTTTTAAGCTTTCTAAGAATTTAGATCTCATTAGAATGATCATCATCATTATTCTAAAAGCATTGCTTAAAACTATGGGTTTATCACATATTATTAAGCAACATTATGTAGATAATTAAAAGCCTTTAATAAATTAATATTTTTTATTAATAAATGAATAAGATTGTTACAAAGTATATGCTTTAAAATCAAACATGATTGGCTTGTGTACATACTACTTTCAAGAAATAGCAGTGCGGCTATTTTGTTATGAGGTAAAGTAATAAATGAATAAAGTAGTATTATTTATTAAGATAAATTATGTGTTGTATAAAAATGATTGAGATAAGTTTGAAAATTTAAATGTGTGGTTGAACGATGATCTAATAGTCCAATTTTTAAACAGTAAGATGCCGCCTAGAAGAAGACAACAGCGTCAACACATCCCCGGGGAATATGCATACAATAGGGAAGCTAACGAAATTCAAGGTCAAGAATTGGTAAATTTCTTTGGTGGAGCACCGCAAATCAACTGAATTTCTGGCTATATAATCAAATCTCGTTGTTCCAACCAAATTTGGGTACAACAGAGTTGGAGAGAACGATTGACGTAGACGGGGAAGGTAATACACTGACATACAATCAAGACTAGAAGGGAAAGAAGAGTGAAGATGATAAGGCGGGTGTTAGTCATACCAGTAACGCTCGGAAAAGAAAGTGGAACAATGGTATTGACGCTGAAAATTAGGAAGAGAATAAGAAGAAGAAAGTGGTGGAGTGTAGCAACTGCGGAAAGAAACATGTAGGTGTTTGTTTGAAGGGAAAAAGGGTGTGCTTTAATTATGGCTTGAAGGGCCACATTGCACCAAAATGTTCAAGACCGAGGAAGGGAGCCTTCTTCACGTGTGGATCAAAGGAGAACTTAGCTCGAGGGTGCCCAAAGAAAGCGGCAGGAAAAACAAGTGGAAGCATGGGGGGCAGTGGTAAGCTGGTTATTGTAGAGTCAGCTCCGCCGAGTCGACCAACTGAACAATCATCCAACATGACGATCTAGGACGCAATACAAGGTATGGTTCCGATCAGTTATCTATATGGCTGCATGTTATTTACTTTAACTGCCACTTGTTAATTTATGCCTGACTAATTTGTTTAGAAACTAGATTCGCTTCGGGAAGAGTTAGACTATTCCCTAAATATAGAAAGTGTGAATATTGATTCCTTTTAAGTTAATGGGTAGAATTGCCGTATTGGTATTAAAGGCCACGTGGTGTCAATCGATTTATTTTCGATTTGATTTATGAAACTCTGAGGTTGTTAAACCATATGGTGATAAGTCACTGTCAAAAAAAGTGCATAAACCATAAGACTCTGAGGAAGTCAAAGGTAATATTTTGTTCTTTTAGTTGTAAGACGTCTGTATGGTAAAGTTATCTATCGATGTTGTAAATCAAGAAGTTATTAAGAAAATCGGTGGAATTATTTTGGGCAGGAAATTATGAAGTGAATTTTCAAGAATTGAAGAAAAGTTAAGTATGTCACATGTGTTATCTTTATTAGATAATACATAAAATTGTGTGTTGTATAACGACGCATCTTACAATGTACTAGGCTGTGTGTTTAGGTAGGACGACATGGTCATTTCATACGCATCGCGTTAGTTAAATTTTTATGAAAAAGGGTGTCCGACTCACGATTCAGAGTAGAGGTATTAGTGGTTGCTCTGAGGATTTAGAGGTGTTATTTTTGGGTAGTAGTGTGAGATATAAACATACCATAAGTGTCTAAAGTATATCCTCTCACAGAGATATTTAAGCATGTGTTTAAAGTGATAGTTGAAGTTGTTCAAGGATTATGACTACAAAATCCTAAACGAATGTGGTTGCCGACGTTTTAAGAAAAAGGTAGTAGTTATTTTTGTTAGCTGTGCAAGATGGGTTCATAATAGAAATGACTAATCTATGGTAGGAGGTAAGATATATGAAAAAAGTCAGAGGAGAAGTTAATCAGATGGAAAACCGTACAACTTTGCTAGACATAGTAAAGGAAGAGTACCTCCAAGATGAGGGTGTCAAATTCAAAATTGACACTGAAGGATAGTTGAAAGTAGAAGGAAGAAACTAGGTTTCGCTAAAACAGGAGTTGAAAATGAAGTTTTGCATAAAATTTATATATTGAATCAACTAGGAAGCACGGAATTATATATTGCCTTCGATATTACTATTGGTGGCAAGATATGGTGATAGATTTTTGGTATGTCAAAGTTAGCATATTACATATCGAGCAGTGTGCGAAGTTATGTCTTAATGAAATTATTTCAAGGCACGATGTTTCAGTGTCAATTGTGTCAAACCAAGAATCACGATTTACATCGGATTTTCAAAAAAGTTTACAAAAACGTGTGGAACGCAATTAGAAATAAGTATGTCATATCGTTTGCAAATCGATTGCCAAACTAAAAAGGCGTGCTAAGCGCACGAGAAATTTTTGATAATGTCATACGAAGAATCCGCATTGAGCAAGTTATGGGCAAGTTAAAAATAATTTAAGAGTAAGGTAAGGTTAGGTGGGATTTCAACTGATGACTCATATGGTGACTAAGTCGTACAAACCATTGTATGGGCAGTGGTTTTGTGCATATACTTGGTTTATCACGTTGATAATTATTGGAATATCGGTATCGCGCTATCAATGTATGTGTGGTGGAAATGTGATTCTTTTCTCATGTATATATTTGATAGTTAAAGGTTGTTAAGATTAGGTTAGATGATATTAAGGTTAGGTCCGGTTCTTAAAACTAAAGCATTTGGTAAGTTCATGACTCATAATCATATGGTATGTGTTGAACCCATCAGCGAATGGACGCTTATGGTCTGACTAGGATAAGTTCCTAAACTCATATGATTATGGCAAGTTCTTGAATTTTCAAAGTGTGGTAAGTTTGATGAACTATATTGGATATAAAACGGTTATGATATAGGGAGCAATGATAAAGTTGAAAAGATTGTTTTGAGGTTTCCTTACCTCTACAGTTAGAGCGTATTCGCAATGTTTTTTTTATGTTTCGGTGATATGATCGAATAAGCCCGACTGTAAGCATGTGATCAAGTACGAACTGTTATAGTTGTCCTATTAGGAAATTACTATCCAGATAGTTGACAAAAAAGAACAAGTGCTCAGGAATGAGGTGATACCTTCTGTGAAGGTGATATGGAGGAACCACAATATCAAAGAGGCTACGTGGGAACTCGAAGATGAAATGCTAAAGAATTACCCTGAGTTATTTGTTTAATCTGTGTCTTCGATTCTCGGGACAGAATCTTTGTAAGGAGGGAAGAATGTGACGAACGAATTGCTTGAGTTGTGATTCTCGGGACAGAATCCTTGTAAGGAGGGAAGGATGTAACAATCTGAAAATTTTAATTCTAATTTTAAATATTTATGGAATTATATAAATATTTAATTAATGTGTTTATTGTAGAATAAATATTTGTTTAATTTGATTTGATTTGATTATTTATTTGTTGAATAAATAATTAACGAGTTATTGATCATCATGAGATAATATTTTAATATTTGGTTGATTAAATAAAATTATAATTATAAAGAAAATTATAATTATAAAGTATTGATTTATGTGGTGAATTAATTTAATAAATTGTTATTAGAATTAATTAAATTGAATATTAAAATTTAATTAATTAAAGTGTGACCATAAACTATATTATAAATGAGTTATTAAAATAAGTTAAGGGAGGTTAATTCAATTTTTTCCAAACAAGGCTTAATGAATGTTAAGTCTTTAATTTAAATCTGTTTTACCAAACAAGGTGTAAGATTTAATGGATTAATTTTTAGTTAGTTAGCCAAACAAGCCTTATGGCTTTTGAGTTTAAATAAACTGATGTCAGTTAAAGTTATAATTATATTATATACTTAATACATATATTATTACCTATACGTTATATTGGGTTTAATACGTAAGTTATAGTTTAGAATAGGGAGAAAGACTCAGAAGAATAAAAAAGAAGAGAAGAAGAAAATTACAGAGAAAAGTAAGAGAGAATTGGGAGAAGTCTAGATAGAGGAATTGGGAAAAAAGAAAGCTTCATAATCAAAAGAATAGCCATCATCTTCTAAAATTAAGGTATCCTCTTGCTTGTATTTTTCAAAAAGTTGTAGTTATATTCTCTTCTAAAATTCTCTGTAAAAACTTTGTCAATATTGAATTGTTTGTTATAAAATTGTTTTCATAAGTTTATATATGAGTATAGTGAATGAATTCATGTTAAGTATGTATTTTGTGAAGGAAATCATATTACAGTGAATTGGTATGAACATATATGAATATAGCTTAGTTTAAAGTAAAATTAAGGTTTAATTAGTTATATAATATATAAATTGACTATTGAATTCGAAAGAGGATAAATAAACATAAGCATAGTATGTTGAATTAACTGTTTTGGTTGAAAAACAAAAGCACAGTGATGATTTTCACTGAAACTTTCAAAAAGTGAAGTTTTAGCAAAAATAGTGAAAATTAATGGTTGTAATTTGGATGTTTATGTTGTTTAGATGGCTAGAAACGTGTTAGAAAACATTAGATTATATTTCTGTAAACCTATTATACCTTAGATAGGTTGGTAAGGTTGTTAGAAAGGAGTTTGGAGGCCTAATTTGGCTTTCCGTAGTGTTACAGAGCATAAAATTGCAAAACGCTGAAGGGACCCCCGCCCCAGTGGGCCCCCCAGTGCAAAAAACCCCACCCCGATGTGGGGGGAGGGGGTAGTCTGCTAAGCCGATTTTGGAAAAAAAACTAATAGAACATAGTTTACTAAAATGAGCATAACGTTTTCATACGAACTCCAATTGATGCGATTCAAGATGATCCAGAATGAGGATGAGTAGACCTATAACCTTTATTCTTTAAGTTTTTCAATTTAAAATCGTTATGAAGGGTCAAAATGGCCATCTTTAGGACTATTGTGTATTTGGAGGCAATCAGAGGGCGTCGGGATGCGCGAATGCAAGTGCAATTCTTTGTGTGTTAGTATAACCTAATGATAACATGTTGGACATGTAATAGGATGTTGTATCAAGTTGTTAATGTGTATGTGATGCAATGACATGATCACTTAAGTAGTTGTAATAAAGCTAAATAGTGATGTTCATGAAAAGATGTGATGTTGTTAGTGAGCTATATGAAACTAATATTAGTGTAACTAATGTGTATTGTCAATACATATGGTATGTGTAGGACTTGTGGTAAACGTGAGTAGTGATTGTTTAACCTACGAACGAGGCAAGTTCCCTAACCTTTGTTACTTTATTATTCAGCAAGGTTACTTTTCACTGTCATGATATACTTTTGCAAGTTCTCTATTTCTAATCTCTTGTTGAGCAATTTATTGTTATGCAAGTTCTTTAACTCTTATTTACTGTTGAGCAAGTTAATTAGTCTTTATTTCTTTATTCCAAACGAGATTACTTTGGTTATTCAAAGTCTGCAATTTTGTTATAAGAAATATGTTTATTCAGCTACTAATAACTGTTGTTTGACCTTCGTTCTCCAATGTCATTGTACTATCTTACATTTTTGTACCGAACTCTAAGTTGCCTAGCGATTCTTTACCAATTCAACTAATCCTTAGTTAATGAATGTTCTAAACTCTAAATTACTCTTGAAGTCAACCCAAACCAAACTTCCTTTGGTTTGCATATGTACTCACAAAAATTTTGAAAGCATGTTGTCGATGATAACATTTGTTCAATTTAGAAATTGTTAATACTCTAGCTCTTATTGATTCATCGATATACCATGTTCATGAAGATATTATAATCAAACTCTTGAATATTTATTGGTCTCTATCTGATTCAACCAGTACTTGGTTGATGAGAATTCTTAAGATCTAGAATTCCTTTGAAGTTAATTCCTAACCAAACTTCCTTTGGTTCGGAACCTGATAATCTAAGTTGAGATGAACAACCCTATATTAGGGGATTATTTTAGAGCTACGAAATAGCGTTAAAATGTTTTTGCAATACATAGTACAAATGGCTGATCACCTGGAGTACGGGATGATGGTCCATATAGTCGTTTAGACTGTTAAAGGTTATAGTAGAAACACACATTAACCTAGTACATAGATGAATGGGAATTTATTATTTAAGCTTTTGATTTTGATTATATCTTTCAACCCGACATATGGTGCTCCACGGTGCTACAGTTCACACAATCATTCAATTGACATGCCTCAAAAGAACGAATATGTCTTATATATATTCCAAAACAATACTACTATTCCCCAGGTTCTGTATAACCGTTACATTTGTTCATGTCATAATATCAAATATTATCATTACAAACCTATACTATTATATAGGTAATCTACACGTTCACTTTAGCCTTCTCTTTATCCTTGTAGAATCCTTCTTATCATATCGCTCGTGCAGTTTGCATTCATATGGTTCTAGCAAGAATGAGCATAACAAGCTCAGCAAGTATAACAATTTCATTTTAAAAGAATGCTTGAAACATAGGAATCATATATCTTCAATAATTGGATGATAGTTACGAAGTATTATCAATAATTCAAAATAGATTTCCATTTTCCTTCAAAAAGTTTTTCAATAACAATATTCCATGAATCATCAATTCTAGTTCAAGATGTGAATGTCTTATAGTTTCTTTTTGAAAGGACAACCCGACACACGAAGTCCGTAAGTCCCAAGCATAGCTTACGAGTACATCTAGGTGATCGACTATAGTACCCTATGTTGATCAACACTACATCCATTAAACGTGTGTACGTTTAAGTTGTGGCAACCTCACGTGCCCATCGAATACTCGATGAAAATACATTTGTTTATACATATTCAGGCTTACCTTGAATCCGTACCAAAGAGTTGGCATAGGATAGTGTTAGCAATTCTATATTGAAAGACTTATAAAGAAATTAGTCAATCTATCAAGATTAGTCTAGCCGAGTTAAAACTGGCTTCGACCCTTTCTTTGAAAGCATACATGCATCTCATAACGTGAATCATTTTGAAAACCTGGCTAACACGAAGGTTAGACAAGCGTTTAAGAAAAACTTGCCTTCAGCGTCTGCTATAGTATAATTACGTTTCCTTTGAGCCTTTACAGTTTCTACAACACATAAGCACATAACATACCACATTAGGTCATGAATGAACATACTTAGTTCCTAAATAATCTTACCCTTCTTCTCAATCTAATCCCGTATTAGATTTGTTATTTATTGGTTTCGGCTTTCCGTCTTTCTTTTACATCATTCTTACTAACTTCGTTCTCTTATACTTAAGTGAAATTATTTCATTAATACAACTCGGTTTGAGTTAATTATCCTTCCTCACGGCTTACTAACGTCCGTACGTTATTAATCGAAACTCGATCGTCATTGGTGAAGTATTAACATTGAATATCATTTGCGTTCATCTTCAATTGACTTTCTTTTAACCCTAAGTGATCATACTTGGGGTTCAATTATGACTTGATAATGTTTAATTAAGTTCATTAGTTCGTTACTCAACAATTTCCCTTCATCTTCTACTTGTAAACATTTCTTTATTGTCTAGCTCTTAAGATTGGCCGCTGCACGCCGGTGATCCTTTGTTGTTTGCAGCATGCATGTGCCTATTATTAGGGCTTGGAGACCGGACTCGGCGCTGCGGCGCGAGTCCCTTTGTTAACTATCGCACTGCGGCGCGAGTTTGCAGGGTCTAAAGCTCACTTTGGTCATGCATGCCACGGGTCATTTAAGCTTGAGTCGCGCATGACGCGACTCGAGCCACGATATAGTTTTGATAGATTTTCAACTTTGCGAGATTCCAGACTCGTAACTTCTTCGTTATAAGTCCGAATTGGCTCGTTCAAGAGCCTACGGTTCACAAATTACGTACTCTATGTGTTCATGCAAGAATTTTATCTATTCGACTTCGTTTGCTAAAATTTCACCTATTAGTCCATTTTTAACGAAAACGATAAACGTTCGTGAACGTTCAATGCTCGTTTCTTCGTTCTAAGTCAGAATTCGGCCATTTTTGAGTCCGCAACTCTATAATGCCAAATAAGACTTGTCTCCATTGAAAACCAATGTTTCCAAGCTCAATATCAAAATTCGACTTCCATTCCGAGAATTTCACGAATTCGACGATTGTCGTCTAATCGTGTGAATTCCGGCGAAACTTCGTTACTTGAGATTTTTAAATCATTTCTCTTGGATTCAATCCATCATGCTACCATCTTGACATACATGCTTTGTTAACTTATAAACATGATAAGTTATTAATTGTTCTTAATAAGTTCAAAACTCATAAACTTATAAACTACTTATTAAAGTATAACATACTTAATTTCATTGCTTATGACTTATTAATAAGTTAAGTCCTTTAATCCTTATTCTTACCTCTTATTAATCATGCTAACTTCTTAATGTAAACATATTACCACTTCTTACAAGTTCTTATACTTTCATTATTGTTCTTCACAAGTTCGTAACTTAAATGATTACGAATAGCTTATTCATGATTTATACGGCTTATTAAGACTTAAGCCCTTTGGTTTATCATTCCTTAACATACTAGCTCTACCAATACCCCCTTCTCTACTAATGGAAGAGAAAGAAAATCATGGCTTAGGATCACTTACTCTTTGATATTCACTTGACTATGCCTTGCTCAATCTTTAATCTCCTTCTTGATCCTTGAAATATGAAAGACTAGCTTTCTTACTTTTCTAGCTTATTCTCTCAACCAAATAAGTTGTTTAGCTTGAGAGGAGTTGGATGAAATTTGAACAACCAACAATTGAAATGGAGCTTGGTATTTATAGGCTTCACAAAGTGAGGGCATAAGGGTCATTAGGACCTTCCACCTCCTTAATCCACCTCCTTACTATTCATAGCTTAAGGATTAAGTAAACTTGCTCCCCACAACACTTGCTCACCACTCTTATTTCTTGGTTGCTACTTAACTTAGCCATTAAGCTTACTTGCTCTCCAAATAAATTACTTGGCCATCACAACACTTAGCCACTAAGTAAACTTGATCATCACATTGGATCATCCATGGGTTTCTCCATGGTTCTTACCCATTGGATACTTACTTGGGCTTAGGTTTAATTAATTAACTTAATCGTTTAGGCTTCTAGAATAATTTGCTTAACTAATATTAACTTATTCATTGGGCTTGCAATTAAATAAACACTTGGGCCTGATCATTAACTTACTTTGGATTTAACCATTCTTACATTTGGGCTTTTATCAACTTCTTATTGCACAATACAATTTCCTACACAATTTAAATATTCAATACATTTGGCTTAAAGCCTTATAACGTATAATTTATGTATTCATCTTGTATTCCTCTCGTATACTTATTCCTCATGATATAACATCATTCATACATTCTCGTATAATAATACTCAGATCATACTCAGATTCATTACTCATATAATACCTACGCGTATTATATGATCATTGTTTTATTCATTAAACACATTACATTTCCTTCTCGTAAATCATTTTCCTTAAACATTAGGTTTTAAGTCCACAGGCGAAATATTACGTTTTCCATAACTGAAATATTATTGGATATTCCATCTCACCTTGATATTCTATCGTTACGTATTTCTCGGAAGTTCAAAAATAATTCCCGAGCATAAATGCGTGAATAGTGTTTTTTAGAAAATTTCTCGAAAAGCTTTTATTTTTGTCTTGAAAATTAAAACACTTTAATTCTACCATGTAGCCAAAATCCTACGACATTCTGACATTTATAGGTTAGAGAACGACGTTCGATTAGCTTGCTCCATAAATAATTAATTAAATTCATTTAATAAAAATAAAAATTTAATTCTCAAAAATCCGATTTTTTCTCGGCGTTACACTCTTCCCTCCTTATAAGGATTCTGTCCCCAGAATCTCGCTAATAATACCTACACCACAGAGGATAATTTTTCCTTTATTTTAATCTTGAGTTCCCACAATGCTTCTTTGACATTGGGGTTCTTTTATTTCACCTTCATCGAAGGTATTATCTTAATTCACATGACTTATCACTTCCTATCAATAATCTGAGTTGGAAGTTAAACACTTATTAACACATTATGCGATCTCTATATCATCTTAGTTTATTCTTTTAACTTATATTTATATGGAACTCAAATTCCTCCCTCAAAATAAGACTATACTTAGTCTTCTACTTATCCTGCATCATCTTCTTCATTCGCTTGCATCCCTCGTTACTTAGTTGTACTTACTTAACTCATTCCATTATCGTGGATTGAGTCTACGTTTTGAATAACAATTCTACCCCTTCATTCCGTAATTTAACTTCTAACTCGATCTTACCATTTCCGTTATTAACTCATTCGAGTCGTTAGCATCGATAGCTTTCCCTACCCTCCTACTTAACGCGTCGGCTACAACGTTTACCTTCCCTGAATGATATAAGATATCACAGTCCTCTCTCTACTACATATTCAACTCTTCTGTGTGGAGATATATTTCAAACTCTTAGAGTCCTTGTATATCTCACGCTTCTCTCCGTATAAATACTATCTTCATATTTTTAATTCAAAACTACTGCTGCCAATTATAGATAATAAGTAGGATAGACCTCCTCATAACCCTTTAACTGGCGTGATGCATACACAATGACATTGCCATGCTATAAGAGCACGCAATCATAACATCTATGCAAACATCGAGATACACTACAAAACTTCCTCGTATCATCTGATAAAGATAATACAGGTGCCTTAATCAACCTTTCTTTTAAATCCTGTGACGCTAATGGTACCTTCAACCATAGCATCCCACAAGGGTAACTATCAAATTGGCCACCGACTTGATTGGCGCCCCTTACGAAAAAACCTACTTCCGCACATTAGTCAACCTAAATGACATAACCAGAAACTTGTCATAACCATAACGAATTCTGAACGTCATCTTAGGTACCTCCTCCTTCTTCCTTACTTCCAACCGACTATACCCCATACATACATCTATCTTTATAAAAATTCTTTGCCCCTCTCAACTGACCAAATAGATCATCGATCCTGGGCCATGGGTATTTATCCTTAACCGCTATCTTACTCCTATTACGATAGTCGATATGCAACCGTAACAACTCATCCTCTTCCTTAACACCAACCTAACTTGAGTCATGGTTCGACAATAATAATGTCGCGGTATTTTATTACCGTAAATTACTACCTTAGATTTTTTTATAAAACTAAAGGTTCACACTTTACTTATAACTATTTGTTATAGCTCTATGGTTAATCAACCCATTCATACCGAGAATTTCCTCAAATTCTCTCAACATGAATAATGATTTATCTACTAATACCTACTTTTACTTCTATTATCCATGAAATAATTTTCACGAATATAATTTAATGAAAGTTATTTCCTCCTTCTCTACCTTAATGTTTTAAAGGTATTTATAATCCCTTCGATGAGACTCCTAGATGAGTCTTTCCACATATCTTACACACCTCGATCCTTCACTTAGGATCCCTTGTCCCACTCTTCAAGATTCTTCTGAGTTAAAATTTTTTTGTCTCTTTGGCATACCGCCACTACCATTCTCTACCTTGGTTCCTCCCTCTCTCTTCTCTCTCATTCTTTTCCCTCTTTGTGGTATTGAGTCTACAACTCACTATCACCTTATGCTATAATCACCTTCTCGTAATGATCCCATAGGAAACACTCTAGATCACCAAAATCCCACTATAGAGCTAGGGTCTCGGGCCCTGCTCCAATCTCTGAGCCTTCACCTCCTCCTTGTCCACTTGATGTGAAACAAACCTTGCCAATTCATTTGAATTTGGTCACGTCTTTGAAAAATATCATATCCCTTGCTTAAGTTCTAAGAATTCAATCTCTATCCTCCTCACATATTTGTAGGAAAATAATTCTCAAAGAAAACCTTCTTGAATTGTTTCCACGTTCACTATCTCTGTTCTTCCAACCCCCACCCCAGTGAGCCTTCCACCAAAAGTTGGCTTTACTCTTCCTCCTCGTAAAGTCACAAAAGAAAACTTCCAGATCTCACCTACGCTTGTAATAACAAAACGCCTTCTTTATTTCTTTTACCCCAGTATGGGCCTCGATTGGGTCCGTCGTTCATTTGAACTCCAATGACCTATGCTTTTAAACTCTTTAAAGGTAATCGTTCTAGCTACCTTAGGTTTCAGGGTACTCTACCCCGGTTTGGGTAAATACAAATTAAGTTAATAACTTAACGAACTCTTGCATAGGGTTGTTTTGACCCCATTAATTATCATTATGTGATTCCGCTTCCTTATTACGTTATCTTTCTCCTGGCGATATTTTTAGATTAAATAAAATTTCATTATTATCTATTTACTTACTTCGTTATTAATCGCCACATACCAAATCGCATCATAACAAATCATTTCCATGAAAACTTCATTATATACATATGCTTCTTTATAGTTTGAAACTATTTATAATTTACGTTCATATAGCCAAAAAGCTATTACATTTTTATCCCATAATTGAACTTCACAAAAGTTGGGATTTACAAAAAGACTACCCTTTTATACAAAAGAAGGCTTTACATCACTACACACATATTTATAACTCTAACATTCTAATAATGCATAACAGCATCCTCGTGTTTCTCATTTGCAATCATTGCTACAGTATCCCGACTAATCATATGACGGGTTTGTCCTGACTCCATGGAATAACAAGCAACCTTCAGCTTGAAATCCTTATGTGCACTCTCATGGATGTAAGACATCCATGCTATATTCCGGTCCTTCTCCCCAGCCTTCTCTCGAAGCTCATCGACCTCTTTTCTTAAAATTCCTAGCCTGCTTATTTATCATAAGCACCGCTTCTCGTGTTGCTCCGACTCAAAATCGCTTCACAGACATCTTAGCTTCATGGAGATAACTAATCTCTTCACTCTGATTCGCACACAACAGCACTCTCAATTGCACATTCTGTCAAGTTGTTGCCGCCAGATACAATGCTTCCATTGCATCTGGAGGTGATGACTCCAATGTAGGTACCACCATAGTAACCGATGTTACCTCTCTTTCTTCCTCCATATCATTCATCATACTAAGGTATGACGATATATCCATCTCTCCCTCTGAGTAGTCTTCCTCGAAAAAGTACTCCTCTGCCTCCGACTCCGCTAGAATCACTAATGGTACCTCCGCCACCGGCATAGGTACAGTCTCTACTTGGTTCACAAGCTCTTTGCTCACCGCGTGTATATCTCTATACATCAAGCTATCGATCGACATCCTACAATAACACATAACATGTTGATTAGTACATAATACACAATAGTATAAGCACAAATCATATTTAATTTATTTAGGGTTACTTTCCATCTTTTAAATCTTTCGGTACTGAGTTTCCTCAGTACCTTATTGACTCATTCAACTTAAGTAAAGCTCAAGTTTTTTTTCTTCCTTTGAACTTCTCTTCCTTAACGAGGTTTTGAGCCTAAGGTTCTTCCCCCCCCTTAAGTTTTATAACCTAATGCTTTGATACCAACCTGTGACGCCACCAAATTCGGGTCTCTTTCAACCCAACATATGGTGCTCCACGGTGCTATAGTTCACACAATCATTCAATTGACATGCCTCAAAAGAACGAATATGTCTTATATATATTCCAAAACAATACTACTATTCCCCAAGTTCTGTATAACCGTTACATTTGTTCATGTCATAATATCATATATTATCATTACAAACCTATACTACTAAATAGCTAATCTACATGTTCACTTTAGCCTTCTCTTTATCCTTGTAGAATCCTTCTCATTATATCGCCTAAATTTGCATTCATATGGTTCAAGCAAGAATGAGCATAACAAGCTCAGCAAGTATAACAATTTCATTTTAAAAGCATGCTTGAAACATAGGAATCGTATATCTTCAATAACTGGATGATAGTTACGAAGTACTATCAATAATTCAAAATAGCTTTCCTTTTTCCTTCAAAACACTTTTCAATAACAATATTCCATGAATCATCAATTCTAGTTCAAGACGTGAACGTCTTATAGTTTCTTTGAAAAGGACAACCCGACACGAAGTCCGTAAGTCCAAAGATATAGCTTACAGTACATCTAGGTGATCACCTATAGTACCCTATGTTGATCAACACTACATCCATTAAACGTGTGTATGCGTTTAAGTTGTGGCAACCTCACGCGCCCATCGAATACTCGATGAAAATACATTTGTTTATACATATTCAGGCTTACCTTGAATCCGTACCAAAGAGTTGGCATAGGATAGCGTTAGCAATTCTATATTGAAAGACTTATAAAGAAATTAGTCAATCTATCAAGATTAGTCTAGCCGAGTAAAAACTAGCTTCACCCTTTCTTTGAAAGCATACATGCATCTCATAACGTGAATCATTTTGAAAACCGGCTAACACGAAGGTTAGATAAGCGTTTAAGAAAAACTTGCCTTCATAAGGCTCACTACAAAGATAATTACGCTTCCTTTGAGCCTTTACGCTTTCTACAACACATAAGCACATAACATACCACATTAGGTCATGAATGAACATACTTAGTTCCTAAATAATCTTACCCTTCTTCTCAATCTAATCCCGTATTAGATTTGTTATTTATTGGTTCCGCTTTTCGCGTCGCTCTTTACATCATTCTTACTAACTTCGTTCTCTTATACTTAAGTGAAATTATTTCATTAATACAACTCGGTTTGAGTTAATTATCCTTCCTCACCGCTTACTAACGTCCGTACGTTATTAATCGAAACTCGATCGTCATTGGTGAAGTATTAACATTGAATATCATTTTTGTTCATCTTCAATTGACTTTCTTTTAACCCTAAGTGATCATACTTGGGGTTCAATTATGACTTGATAATGTTTAATTAAGTTCATTAGTTCGTTACTCAACAATTTCCCTTCATCTTCTACTTGTAAACATTTCTTTATTGTCTAGCTTTTAAGACTGGCGGCTATATGCTGGCTACGGTGATCCTTTGTTGTGTTGTCATGCTGGCCATCGCCCATTAGGGGCTTGGAGACCGGACTAGGGGCATTTGCATGCATGAGTCCTTTTGTTAACTATCGCGCTGCGACGCGAGTTTGCAGGGTCTAAAGCTCACTTTGGCGCCATGTACGCCTCATTCATTTAAGCTTGAGTCGCTACGCATGCACGGACTCTCTGAGCCACGAGATAGTTTTGATGATTTTTCAACTTTGCGAGATTTTCTGACTCAGAACTTCTTTGTTATAAGTCCGAATTGGCTCGCTCAAGAGCCTACGGTTCACAAATTACGTACTCTATGCGCTCATGCAAGAATTTTATCTATTCGACTTCGTTTGCTAAAAATTCACCTATTAGTCCATTTTTAATGAAAAACGATAAACGTTCGTGAACGTTCAATGCTCGTTTCTTCGTTCTAAGTCAGAATTCGGCCATTTTCGAGTCTGCAACTCTATAATGCCAAATAAGACTTGTCTCCATTGAAAACCAATGTTTCCAAGCTCAATATCAAAATTCGACTTCCATTCCGAGAATTTCACGAATTCGACGATTGCCGCCTCTAATCGTGTGAATTCCTACGAAAACTCGTTACTTGAGATTTTAAATCATTTCTCTTGGATTCAATCCATCATGCTACCATCTTGATCTTGACATACATGCTTTGTTAACTTATAAACATGATAAGTTATTAATTGTTCTTAATAAGTTCAAAACTCATAAACTTATAAACTACTTATTAAAGTATAACATACTTAATTTCATTGCATATGACTTATTAATAAGTTAAGTCCTTTAATAAATTCTCACCTCTTATTAATCATGCTAACTTCTTAATGTAAACATATTACCACTTCTTACAAGTTCTTATACTTTCATTATTGTTCTTCACAAGTTCGTAACTTAAATGATTACGAATAGCTTATTCATGATTTATAGTTATTAAGACTTAAGCCCTTTGGTTTATCATTCCTTAACATACTAGCTCTACAATACCCCCTTCTCTACTAATGGAAGAGAAAGAAAATCATGGCTTAGGATCACTTACTCTTTGATATTCACTTGACTATGCCTTGCTCAATCTTTAATCTCCTTCTTGATCCTTGAAATATGAAAGACTAGCTTTTACTTTTCTAGCTTATTCTCTCAACCAAATAAGTTGTTTAGCTTGAGAGGAGTTGGATGAAATTTGAACAACCAACAATTGAAATGGAGCTTGGTATTTATAGGCTTCACAAAGTGAGGGCATAAGGGTCATTAGGACCTTCCACCTCCTTAATCCACCTCTTTACTATTCATAGCTTAAGGATTAAGTAAACTTGCTCCCCACAACACTTGCTCACCACTCTTGGTTGCTACTTAACAGCCATTGCTTTACTTGCTCTCTAAATAAATTACTTGGTCATCACAACACTTAGCCACTAAGTAAAATTGATCATCACATTGGATCATCCATGGGTTGCTTGGTTCTTACTTTGGATACTTACTTGGGCTTAGGTTTAATTAATTTACTTAATCCTTTAGGCTTCTAGCATAATTTGCTTAACTAATATTAACTTATTCATTGGGCTTGCAATTAAATAAACACTTGGGCTTGATCATTAACTTACTTTGGATTTAACCATTCTTACATTTGGGCCTTGTCAACTTCTTATTGCACAATACAATTTCCTACACAATTTAAATATTCAATACATTTGGCTTAAAGCCTTATAACGTATAATTTACGTATTCATCTTATATTCCTCTCATATACTTATTCCTCATGATATAACATCATTCATACATTCTCGTATAATACTTCGTATCATACTCGTATTCTCTACCTCGTACAATACCTGCGTATTATACAATCATCGCTTCATTCATTAATCACATTACATTTCCTTCTCGTAAATCATTTTCCTTAAACATTAGGTTTTAAGTCCACAGGCGATATATTACGTTTTCCATAACTAAAATATTATTGGATACTCCATCTCACCTCGATATTCTATCGTTACGTATTTCTCGGAAGTTCAAAAATAATTCCCGAACAGAAATGCGTGAATAGTGTTTTTTGAAAAATTTCTCGGAAAGCTTTTATTTTCGTCTTGAAAATTCAAACACTTTAATTCTACCATGTAGCCAAAATCCTACGACATTCTAACATTTATAGGTCGAGAACTCGACGTTCGATTAACTTGCTCCATAAATAATTAATTAAATTCATTTAATAAAAATAAAATTTAATTCTCAAAATCCGATTTTCTGAATGAATCATATGAACGATTCGGTGAAATTAGTAAAGAATGGTGTTTCATAACATCAAATTCCAAGAAAAAGTGAAATCGTAATCAAAATATCGATTAAAAATGAAGAACGAATGAAGAACATGAAGAGCGTTGTTGATGGACAAACTTAAAACCATCGTAGTAGAACTTGTTATTGATGGACAAGTTTAAAACCATCGCGTATAGGTTAGTTGCTTATTGCTTGGTTAGGAACGGTAGAAACGTTTATGAAGAACGAATTAAACTTAGCTATAACGAAGTTATGGCAAAAAATTCGTAAAAGATGAATAAGAAGTAAAAAGTATGTAAATGAATCCAAATGTGTAGGATTTCATAAGAATGTAAGAGAACATAGAAAATGTCAGTCGTGGACTCAAGAACAAACGAGTTCCGGGTTCGGATGACCGAATTACGGACGAACGAACGAAGAACGTTAATAACGTAAAACGAACGAAGGATGAAGATTAAGCCAATTGAATGGCAAGTTCAAGGATTCAGAATGAATTTCTGTCCATGCGAAATTGAAGTACGTAAGATAAGGAAGAGAGTGGCTTTGGAAAGACCTCATTCCGAGTTATAACGATAAGTTAGTACGTACGTTAATCATGTCTTGGGAATATTATCGCTATTAAATAATTTTATCCAATCTGCATAGTTCACCTCAGTCTTATCATAGAATTCCACACCAAAACAATTTGGTTCGAGAAAATTTTCAAAGAATGCTTAGAGTTTTATAAATGTTGGTCTAGCCGAATCAAATAGCTTAGACTTATAACAATAATCAAGTTCAATCGAAATATTTATATGTATAGCCAAACCTAGTTGGCAAATTAAGATTATTTTAAAAATAGTTTGAAAATGACGTCATGATGCCATACTGTATTAACAGCCCGTTTGAGGATGCCGTCATCGAGTGACTTTGTCATAACACATCATACAATAGTGGAACAACGATTTTTAGATCAAATTCAACACTAAGTATTCCTGTATTTATAACTCCATCAACTTTTTATCATCTCTGCGCCAGGTTACATGATACATAAGTGATAAATAAAATATATTTTGATATTTCAAATCATTATTGTCTAGCCGAAACAAGTAGAATAGACTATACTTTAAACCGTTCAAAAATTGTTATAATTCAGTTTTATCATCTCAATAGGTAACGATGTGTCAGTGGCCCGAAGTCCACACATACACAATGATCACCAGAAGTTGAGAATATAAATTCATTTTCAAAAGCACATACTGCGTATTTAGCTTGACGTCAAAAATTTCGAAGTCTAGCATAGCTAGGAGATTTGGAAAACCTATGTCTCAACTAATAATCCATTACCTAATAATGTTATCTATTCCTATTATCCTCAATACTCCGTTCACACTTAATTCTACCTAGTTCGTCAAACTTACCACACTTATGAGTTCAAGACTTGCCACAATCATATAAGTGTAAGAACTTGTCCTAGACAGACCTTTGGCGTCCATTCGCTGAGGGGTTAAAAAAACATTTTATATAATTATGAGTCATAAACTTACCATAAGTATGAGTTTTAAGAACTCGAACTTAACCTTATATTCTCTACCTATATTCTATCTATCTGTTATACATATGAGAAAAGAATCACATTCTCATCACGCGTATAGCAAATAGCGCGACACAGACATTTCAATGATTATCATTGCCAGAAACTAAGTGGTCGTTAAACCAAATACAAATTCCCTTCCCATACAAAGAATTCATACACTCAGCTGCTGACAAGAGTCCTCAATTGAAATCCCCACTTAATCCTAACTCCCTTCTCAATACAGATTTTGTTTAATTCGTATTTGTAATCCTTTCATGAATTTGCCTCGTACCAATTCATATTACAACTGACACACAACAATCTTGCTATAAATTTTTCAATCATTTGATTAATCCTTCTCCCTACTATCACCTTATCAGATCACGGGGTGATCTTAACGTATATATTACGATTCATTTCTATACTATGATCATTTTGTTTTAGAATCTCATATCTCTGTACTTTTAGACTTTTAGGCTCTATCTATTCATTACTACTATTCACCTTTATTATCAGAGTTAGGCAACTCTGGATATTTATAACTCGCCGAGATTCGTCTTTGAATCATACCGACACACTAACTGTGACACCCCCAAGATAGGTATACATCACCCATCTTGAGTCGCCAAATACATGGTATATAATTTAAATACAAATTTCTTTTATACAGTACGACAAAACGTAGTTGAGAGTTTCAAAATGGATAATGTCTCGTAGAGAGTATCCAAACTCAAATAAAGTCCTCATTACAATTATTATCACACTATTTAACTGAATAGTGAGGACTACTAATGCAAACATCTGGACCGTCACTCCGATCCCCGACTAGTCCCAGCTACGTTCTCATTTCCTGAAGAGAACAATGAAAGCAAAAGGGTGAGCTCAACTAGCCCAATAAGAAATATTATGACTAAGATAATGCAGAATAAATTATCATTAGCCTTCAACAATGTTAAAACCGATAAAATATAATAAACATCAAGTTTAATCTGCAATGAACAAGCAATCCATTAAAAGAGTCAAGTAGAGCATGATATCTACTATCTTCTATGATTTAAAAAGTTTATCATCAATTTTATCGCTGAGACTCAGCTTAATAAATAAACCACATAATCGAATCATCCCTACACTATGGGCCAAGGATATTCATGTAATCATCAATGGTCATGATTATACCGAATAATCCCTGGTCATAATCATACCAACAACTGTCCATCAATGCAATACAAGCCAATGAGGATTTTTACCACATCACTTGTAACATTACGATCATGATTATACCAAATAATCCCTGGTCATAATCATACCAATCAATAGTACATCTATGCACGTAAGCTTCATATGACTTTTATCACAATATAAGCATGAGGATGATGACAATGATATAAGCATTAATCAAACGAAATAAAGGATAAATTTTAAACTTTAAATTTATACATAGTTTAAAAATATCCAAATTGTCAACATGATACTGCTTTGTGGAGTAAAATTTAAGAATAATATTAATGTATCGAAAATAATTTGGACAGAAAAGAAATATATTTTTGAATTGAATAGTACCCAAGTGAATAGTACCACATGAATAGTACTTGAAATAGTACCCGTGAATAGTACCCCGACATGAAAAGTGCCCCAAATACCCGAGTGAATAATATTCGGGTCAATAGTAATTGGGTGAATAGTAACCCATGAATAGTAACTCGTGAATAGTACTCTGGCATAAAAAGTACCCCGAATACCCGAGTGAATAATATTTGAGTGAATAGTAACCCGTAAATAGTAACTCATGAATAGTATTCTAGTATAAAAAGATCAATAATTATCAAGAAAACCCATAATAATATTTCTATGAAAAGATACTGGATGAAGCGCAAATATCAAGGATATTCTACTAATTTAATGGAGTATAGAAGCAATACTTTAACAGAATGAGGGTATAATCAGGAATATGAAACGAAATAATATTACTCACATACTATAGAGTATGGAAGAAAATATTATTTCTATGAATACTAAAAAATATAATATCTCTTACCTCAAAAGAAGACTGGATACTGGAATAGTAAGGTAACAGACTTCTTTTCTACTTTGTCTCTAAAGCTTCTCTCTCTATAGCTTCTCTTTCTATAATTGCTCTTGTGAGTCTTAGTGAATTGGTGAGAATGAAAGAAGAATGAGCTTCTATTTATAGGAAAACATAGTTTCGATAATTGCACGTTTTGGGGCTCAAAATATTACAGTATAATACCTTCATCTTTTCTTTCATTTTTAATTTAGTCCTGTAAGTATTATCAAACTTGCACCACCTCCCCTAATAGTACATCTTGTGAATCAATAGTACAATCATTTGAATAAATAGTATAATCATGTAAAAAAAAATTAATTACAGTATAGTACCTTCATCTATACCTCCATTTTTAATTTAGTCATGCAAGTATTATCAATCTTGCACCACCTCCCCTAATAGTACATGCATGTGAATCAATAGTACACACATGTGAACAAATAGTTATAAGCATGTGAATTAATAGCAATTAATTGCTCATATATCCGATTAATTACCCGATTGGTTAATATAACCTCCAGACATCCATTATTATCGAAATAGATGTCGGTTTCACTAACACTAATAATCCCAACACAATGGAAATATCAATTTCATCTTTAATCAACACGAACTAATTCATCATTAATATTATAACTCACAATATTTAACAACCAGATCATTCCTAGGAAAGAGGGGGCTTTCCGATAAGGATTTCTCCCTATTAGCGCGCAATTAGGTGACCAAACTTTTGCCGTTATTTTTATAAAAAGATAATTATGTCATTTTCTAACTACTACAATATTTTCATTGTGGGATCCACCAATGATTGTGTCGTCGTACGAATATTCCCTGTTAAAACGAATATTCCCCGACCAATCGAATATTACATAACCACTTGCTTAATTTGCAAAATTTGTAAATAATACCCACAACTATAACATTATATCAAATATACACCATAATATTCAAAAATATATTTCGAGAAAAATTAATCTTTATTCATAAAAGTTGGGGTCTTATAACCTCCCCTTCTTATGAAATTTTGTCCTCGAAATTAGGGTGCGTACCTGGTATGTCGAAGAGGAGAGGATACCTTGACTTTATTTCAGATTCTAACTCCCAGGTCATTTCCTCAACATCGTGGTTTCACCACAAAACTTTGACTTGAGGTATAACCTTGGAGCGTAGAATATGATCCTTCTTATCCAAGATTTTAACAGGTACCTCCTCATACGTTAAATCTTCCGCTATCTCATCCTGTTCTAATTCAGTAATGTGGTTCGGGTCTTTCACATATTTACGTAACATAGATATGTGAAAAACATTATGAATACGAGACATACTTAGCGGTAAGGCGAGTCTATAAGCCACAGTTCCTACTCGATCGAGGATTAAAAATGGGCCAATGAATCGAGGATTGAGCTTTCCTCTCTTTCCAAATCTCGTAACTCCTTTCCATGGAGCAACACGTAACAACACATGATCTCCAATATTGAATTCCACGTCCTTTCGATAAAGATCATCATAACTCTTTTGTCGATCTTGTGAGGTTTTTATACGTTGTCGGATCTATGCCTTAAGAAACCTTGGGAAGACCAGGAACGAAATCCATGGTAATGTGCTCCCACTTCTATTTTGGAATTTCAAGTGGTTGCAATGGACCTTTTGGCACTTGATGCTCCGCCTTGACTCGTTGACAAGTTAGACACCTTGAGATAAACCCCGCTATCTCTCTCTTCATATTGTTCCACCAAAATGTATGTCGAAGATCATGATACATTTTGGTACTCCCAAAATGGATTGCAAATGGTGTGTTGTGCGCCTCCATCATGATTTTATACTTCAAGTCAAAATCATTAGGAACACAAAGTCTGGAGTTGACTCGAAGTATTCCTTCTTCATCGATTCTTGCTTTCGAAATAACACCTTCTTGCACTTTCTTCCTCATACGCATCAGCTCCATGTTTGTAGCTTGAGCAGCTTTAACTTTATCGATTAAAGTCGGTTCTACTCGTATATTCGTCATCATCACATGGGTCCCTGGAGTCTTTAACTCTATCTCCATCCTTTCTAAGTCATACAAAATGGGCCTTTGCGTTGACAATATCGCACTCGTACCCGCATATGATCTTCTACTCAATGCGTCAGCTACTACGTTCACTTTTCCATGATTTTATTGAATGGTATGATCGTAATATTTCAATAGCTCAAGCCATCGTCGTTGCCGCATGTTGAGTTCCTTTTGAGTGAAGAAATATTTGAGGCTTTTATGATCCATATAGATCTCCACCTTCAGTCCATACAGGTAATGCCTCCAAATCTTAAGCGCAAAAACAACAGCTGCCAACTCTAGATCATGAGTAGGATAATTCCTCTTATATTCCTTGAGTTGTCGTGAGGCATAGGCTATGACTTTCCCATGTTGCATGAGAACACATCCTTACCCTTTGCCTGAAGCATCACTATAGATGACAAATCCCTCCAAGCCAGATGGTATTCTCAGAACAAGTGCTGAAATGAGTCTCTTCTTGAGTTCTTGAAAACTCTTCTCACATTCCTCGCTCAAACCAAATTTTGTATCTTTCCGAGTCAACTGAGTTAATGGAGTAGTGATTCGAGAAAACCCTTCTACGAATCTCCAATAATAACCAGCTAAGCCGAGAAAGCTACATACTTCGGTCACTGACTTAGGTTGCTCCCAACTTTGAATTGCTTCAATCTTTGCCGGGTCAACAGATATTCCATGATTTGATATCACGTGCCCAAGGAATGCTACTTCTTCAAGCCAGAACTCGCATTTCTTCAACTTGGCATATAACTTATTCTCACGAAGCTTTTTGGAGTATTAGCCTCAAGTGTTGCTCATGATCTTCACGGCTTTTGGAGTAAATGAGGATGTCATCAATAAAGACAACCACAAAGTAATCCAAATATTCCTTGAATACTCGGTTCATCATATCCATGAAGGCAGCAGGAGCATTAGTCAATCCAAAAGATATGACTACGAATTCGTAATGCCCATACCGAGTTCTGAAAGCAGTCTTTGGAATGTCATCAGTTTTAATCTTCAATTGATGATATCCAGAACGAAGATCGATCTTTGAAAAGAATTTGGTGCCTTGCAACTGGTCAAACATGTCATCAATGCGAGGCAACGGGTACCTATTTTTGATGGTGACATGATTCAACTCCCGATAATCAATACAAAGTCGCATACTTCCATCTTTCTTCTTCACGAATAGAACAGGAGCACCTCAAGGAGACGTACTAGGTCAAATGAAACCGATGTCTAACAATTCCTGCAGTTGGGTTTTTAACTCCTGAAGTTCAATAGGAACCATTCGATATGGGGCTTTGGAAATGGGTTTTGTACCGGGTTCAAGGTCGATACCAAACTCAATTTCACGCTCCGGGGGTAGGCCAGAAAGTTCTTCGGGGAATACGTCAAGAAATTTATTAACAATAAAAATATCATTCAAATCTGACGTATTTTTATTTAAATCTGTTACATGAGCTAAGAAAGCTTGACATTCGTTTTTCAATAAACGAATAGGTTTATGGATTGAAATGACCGTGATTGATTTTAATTGTTTGGTCGCTTGAATTCGCATAATAGGTTGATTAGGAATATGAAAGCTAACAACCTTACAAAAACAATCAATTTTACCATGATGAGTAGTTAACCAATCAATCCCTAGAATCACATCATATGCAAGTATTTTTAAGGAGATAAGATCAACAAGTAACGTGCGGTTACCTATTTGAATCAAACAAGACTTATAAACAGTGGATGTAATGAAGGTTTCTCCCAACGGAGTTTCAACAGATAAGTCAAAGTCTAATTTCTCTGGAGTCAAATTTAAATGTTGAGCGCAAGTAGGAGAAATAAAAGAATGCATAGAACCGGTATCAAATAAGGTATAGACTTCTCTAGAGTTTATGATTAGCTTACCCGTGATCACCTCGTTCTGATTCCTCGCTTTTTGGGAGGTTACGACAAACGCTCTCCCTTGAACTACCGGTTTTATCTTGTCTGGGACGACCTTTGATGCCTCCATCCCAACTGGACTTGACTTTGGTGCATGACAAAATCGGGCAAGGTGACCTTCTCTTTCGCAATTATAACATGCTTTGGATTGTTGCGTATAGTTTAGACTAATATGTCCCTCCCCTCCGCATTTGTAACATACAATTGACTGTCGTTCCCCTTCCTTAACAACAGGTGCTGGTGATGACGTCTTTCCATCATTGTTCAATCTCCTCTTCTTGAAATTTCCACTTCTATTATCTTGGCCATGATTACCACCGAAGTGGTTACCATTTCTGGCATGTTGATTCCCTCCACCTCCACGTTTGTTGTCACCGCTTCGATGACTGCTACCACTAATATTATCATTTTGTCGGCTACTCTCTCTTGGTTGGGTTGACTCGTTATCATGCTCCAATAACTGAGCCCTATTTATAACATCTGAATACAAACACAGTTTATGAGAAATTAAGTATTGACATATCTCGGGTTTCAAACCTCTTAGAAACATCCGCGTCATTCTCTCCTCATTATCAACCAAGTGGGACGCAAACCGGGCAACTCGGCAAACTTATCTTCATACTGTGACACGGTCATATTGTTCTGCTCCAGCTTGATGAACTCTACCTCCTTCATGTGACGAATACTTTCGGGAAAGTACTTGTCGTTGAACAGTTCTTGGAATTTCTCCCAAGACATCTTCAGTGTGGCAAGTTGAGTACGCTTTACCGATTCCCACCAGTAATCTGCCTCTCCTCGCAACATAAAGGTGGCAAAGGGAATCTTTTGCTCCTCGGAGTATCCCAAGACATCAAATATCTTGGTGATCTACTTTATCCATGTCTCCGCCTTAAGTGGTTTTGGTTCTCCAATAAACTCTGGTGGTCCCAGCTCCTTGAACTGTTTAGCGGTGACCGTCCGAGAGTTACCAGTGTTTCCACCTGTATTTTGAACAAGAGCCGCTCTCGCCTGATGTTGCATCAATTGCAAAAAGCCTCTAAACATCCCATTGTTCATAATTTGGTCAGCGTTGTTATTTTCTTGAGGATTATTTCCATCCTGATGCACATTATCCTGAGTATTGATCGTTGGTGACTCAATGGTCTCATGTTCTTCATTGCTTATCTCAACATTTTCGGATGCTATTTTCAAATACTGCCACAAAATAAAGGTTAATTGACATGTCACATATTATCCCTATACTCTGACCGACCAATTAAATACCAAATAAACTTAGGTAGGTCATACTAGCGCTGGAATTCCCCATCTCCCCTCCTAGTTCTTGTCTCACATCTCAGCCAGGATCATATCCCTAAGCTTTGATACTAACTGTGACGCCCCCAAAATAGGTATACATCACCCATCTTGAGTCGCCAAATACATGGTACATAATTTAAATACAAATTTCTTTTATACAGTACGACAAAACGTAGCTGAGAGTTTCAAAATGGATAACGTCTCGTAGAGAGTATCCAAACTCAAATAAAGTCCTCATTACAATTATTATCACACTATTTCACTGAATAGTGAGGACTACTAATGCAAACATCTGGACCGTCACTCTGTTCCCCGACTAGTGCCAGCTACGTTCTTATTTCCTGAAGAGAACAATGAAAGCAAAAGGGTGAGCTCAACTAGCCTAGTAAGAAATATTAGGACTAAGATAATGTAGAATAAATTATCATTAGCCTTCAGTAGTGTTAAACTAATAAAATATAATAAACATCAAGTTTAACTGTAGCGGAACAAACATACCATTAAAAGAGTCAAGTAGAGTATGATATCTACTATCTTTTATGATTTAAAAAGTTTATCATCAATTTTATCGTTGAGACTCAGCTTAATAAATAAACCACATCATTGAATCATCCTTGCACTACGGGCCAAGGATATTCATGTAATCATCAATGGTCATGATTATACCGAATAATCCCTGGTCATAATCTTACCAACAACTGTCCATCAATGCACTACAGGCCAATGAGGATTTTTACCACATCATTTGTAACATTACGGTCATGATTATACCGAATAATCCCTGGTCATAATCATACCAATCAATAGTACACCTGTGCACGTAAGCTATATATGACTTTTATCACAATATAAGCATGAGGATGATGACAATGATATAAGCATTAATCAAACGAAATCAAGGATAAATTTTAAAGACTTTAAATTTATACAGAGTTTAAAAATATCCAAATTGTCAACATGATACTGCTTTGTGGAGTAAAATTCAAGAATAATATTCATGTATCAAAAATAATTTGGACAGAAAAGAAATATATTTTTCGGGTGAATAATACCCCGTAAATAGTACCCTATGAATAGTACCCCCAACATGAAAAGTGCCCCCAAATACCCGAGTGAATAATATTCAGGTGAATAGTAATTGGGGGAATAGTAACCCATGAATAGTAACTCGTGAATTGTACTTCGGCATAAAAAGTGCCCCGAATACCCGAGTGAATAATATTTGAGTGAATAGTAACCGGGTGAATACTAACCCGTAAATAGTAACTCATGAATAGTATTCCAATATGAAAAGATTAATAATTATCAAGAAAACTCATAATAATATTTCCATGAAAAGATACTGGATGAACCGCAAATATCAAGGATATTCTACTAATTTCATGGAGTATAGAAGCAATACTTTAACAGAATGAGGGTATAATCAGGAATATGAAACGAAATAATATTACTCAAATACTACAGAGTATGGAAGAAAATATTATTTCTATGAATACTAAAAAATATAATATCCCTTACCTCAAAAGAAGACTGGATACTGGAATAGTGAGGTAGCAGACTTCTCTTCTACTTTCTCTCTAAAGCTTCTCTCTATAGCTTCTCTTTCTATAATTGCTCTTGGGAGTCTTAGTGAATTGGTGAGAATGAAAGAACAATGAGTTTCTATTTATAGGAAAACATAGTTTTGATAATTGCACGTTTTGGGGCTTGAAATATTATAGTATAATACCATCATCTTTTGTTTCATTTTTAATTTAGTCCTGCAAGTATTATCAATCTTGCACCACCTTCCCTAATAGTATATGCATGTGAACAAATAGTTATAAGCATGTGAATTAATAGCAATTAATTGCTCATTTATCCGATTAATTACCTGATTGGTCAATATAACCTCCAGACATCCATTATTATCGAAATAGATGTCTATTTTCACTAACACTAATAATCCCAACACAATGGAAATATCAATTTCATCTTTAATCAACACGAACTTATTCATCATTAATATTATAACTCACAATATTTAACAACCGATCATTCCCGTGAAAGAGGGGCTTTCCGATAAGGATTTCTCCATATCATGGCGTAGCAATTAGGTGACCAAACCTCTCCTTGACAGAACTTTCTAGACATTGTCAATATTGCAAATAATAATATGAATAACTTTGTCGTCTCAATTATTGATTTAATAATATAAAATATTATGAAGATGATACTGTGACAATAATTAAATCAATAATATGAGAGATATTATCAAAGAACTCTCATAGTAATAATTGAGTATAACCGAGTGACTTCTCACGTAAGAATCAATAATCAATATCGTGTGCTACTATGCAACCACGCGTATTACTATACTTTTACCACTGGGTAGTTCAACAGTTTAACGGTAAAAATTTCGCCGTTATTTTTATAAAATGATAATTATGTCATTTTCTAACTACTACAATACTTCCGTTGTGGGTCCACCAATGATTGTGTCATCGTACGAATATTCCCTGTTAAAACGAATATTCCCCGACCAATCGAATATTATATAACCACTTGCTTACTTTGCAAAATTTGTAAATAATACCCACAACTATAACATTATATCAAATCCACACCATAATATTCAAAAATATATTTCGAGAAAAATTAATCTTTATTCATAAAAGTTGGGGTCTTACACTAACTCTATTTGAGTTAGATCTTATCCTAATCACTGCGGTTATTAGTCTAAGGTATCCCTACTGTGACGCCCCCAAAATAAGTATACATCACCCATTCTGAGTCGCCAATACATGGTACAAAAATCAAATACAAACTTCATTTATACAGTTGTCGTGCAAAATACGACAACACATATGATGTGAGTTTCAATACAAATATTGTTACGTATATAATACGACAATAATTATACTCAAATTATTACAATGCCATATAAAGTACAATAGTAAATATTCCAAGTCCCCAAAAGAAAACGAGAAGATTTCTGTCCTCCTCATTCTAATGGAGTGCATTTTTTACGCTTCCAAATTCGAGTTCGCCTCACCCTATTGTTGTTCACCAAAATTAAATATTAAATGATGTATAAAATATGTCACACACATTTTAAGTTCTCATTACAATTATTATGTCACACCGTTTCATAATTTGATTAGGCTTGTGACTAATTCGTATCACCACTTTATACCCATGTTCTCTCTGCTAGTCCCAGCTACACTTTTATTACCTGAAAGGCGTTGTGAAACAAAAGGGTGAGCAAAAATAGCCCAGTAAAGAATATCATGACTTAAGATAATTAGATTATCAATAGTCTTCATCAATAAAAAATCAGATATTTAGAATATATGGTAGAAGATAAAGTTTTCAACCATAATAGCAGCGGAATCAACAATCCACTAGAAGAGTCAAGTAGAACATAATGTCTACTGTCTCTTCCAAATTAAAAGTCCATAATCAATATTTTATTCCTGTAATACTCATGAATAGTTCTTTATTATAACCAAGACAAAGATAACTCTCATCACCTAAACCACCAAAGATTATAGTTAAATTCCCAATTCATATTTATTCTCATGTAATTTAACAGTCCATCTTTGCACTACGAGCCAAGACATACAACTGTATTTTAGAAAAGTTAAGTAGAGCATGATATCTACTATCTTCTATGATTTAAAAAGTTTAACATCAATTTTATCGCTGAGAGTTAGCTAAATAAATAATCAACATCATCGAATTATCCATTCACTACGACCAAGGATATTTGTTAGTATCACATCCATGAATTATCCATGCAATACGGGTCAAGGATATTTGTTATTATTACATCCATGAATTATCCATGCACTACAGGCCTAGGATATTCGTTATTATCACATCCACAAATTAATATTTTATCGCTGAGACTCAGCTCAATAAATAATCCATATCACTGAATTATCCATTCACTACAGGCCAAGGATATTCATTCGTATCACCACCACGAATTATCCATGCACTACGGGCCAATGATATTTGTAAGACCCCAACTTTTATAAATAAAGATTAATTTTTCACGAAATACATTTTTGAATATCATGGTGTGGATTTGATATAATGTTATAGTTGTGAGTATTATTTACAAATTTTGCAAAGTAAACAAGTGATTATATAATATTCGATTGGTCGGGGAATATTCGTTTTAACAGGAAATATTCGTACGACGGCACAATCATTTATGGACCCCACAACGAAAGTATTGTAGTAGTTAGAAAATGACAGAATTATCTTTTTAAAAAAATAACGGCGAAAGTTTTACCATTAAACTGTTGAACTACCCGGTGGTAAAAGTACAGTAATACGCGTGGTTTCATAGTAGCACACGGTATTGATTATTGATGCTTACGTGAAAAGTCACTCAGTTATACTCAATTATTGCTACAGTAGTTGCTGCATAATATCTCTCATATTATTGATTCAATTATTGTCACAGTATCATCTGCATAATATTTTATATTATTAAATCAATAATTGAGACGACAAAGTTATTCATATTATTATTTGAAATATTTACAATGTCTAGAAAGTTCTGTCAATGAGAGGTTTGGTCACCTAATTGCGCGCCAATAGGGAGAAATCCTTATCAGAAAGCCCCCTCTTTCCTGGGAATGATCTGGTTGTTAAATATTATGAGTTATAATATTAATGATGAATTTTTCATCTACAATGATGCCCCCTCTATCCTAACAATACCATCTGGCTCGGATGGATTTTTCATCTATAATGATGCTTCAGGCAAAGGGTTAGGATGTGTTCTCATGCAAATAAGTGTATGCGTTTGATATTTTTAAGAAAGAATTTTGAGGATTTCAAAATTCTGTGAATGATTTATGTGAAATATTCAGGATTAAGGAATACGTGAATATATTCTGTGTATATGTGTACAGTATGTGGTTAAGGGACAATGGTTGACCCGATAAATGATATCTGTAACAAACCCTAAGTATATATTAAGAACGTCAACGTTCGGTTAGAAAACCCTAGCGAATTATAAGAAATCCTAGAAACCGATTCTGGAAACCCTAATTTCAGTTCCGGGAATTCGAAACCCTAATTCGATGTATGAAACCTTAATCCAGGAATTTAAATGATTATTATATTGCTTAAGTGCTATTAATTAATATATTAATTAGGGTAAAGCTTATTAATTAGCAAACCCTAATTTCAAATTTAGAAAACCCTAACTTCAGGATTTGAAACCCTAATTTATAAAATCGGAGTGTTAATTAAATAGTTTTAATGTTAATTAGGAAATATTAATCCTAATTTTAAAGATATAAGTAATTAGAAAACACTAATCTAATTACGGAAATTTAATTTCTACTTTAGAAAAAAAAATTATTTTCTATTAGAAACCCTAATTCGTGGGTTATATACCCTAATGACCATTTTGACCCTAATTGCTTAATTAGTAATTTTAATTAGGATATATTAATCCTAATTAACAAGATTTAAGTTATGATTAGTAAATTTTAATATAATTAGAAAATTCTAATTATAATTTAGAAAAAATAATTTTCTATTTTTAAAACCGAAATTCGAAAATCTTAGAAAGTAAATCGCAAGTTAAGGGTTAAACCCTAAATTGGTTCAAACCCTAAATCATAATCCAAACCCTAAACCCTAAGGGTTTGGCCATTTACTAAAATGCCATTAAATTAAAAAGCCAAAAGTCCAAAATACCCTTATTGTATAATTGAAGGTTTCTTGCAAATCTAGCCAAGATTGAGTTGTCCAACTACTCCATGACTCACCAATTGACTGAAATACAATACTTATCAGCCTATACACTCAGCCAAGATCATTAAATAAAACAATTATATAGATTAAGAGAGAGAGAAAGGCCACTTGACATTTCATTTTTCTCCTAACCCTTCTTTCTCTAAAAATTCGGGAGGGAGACTGATATAGAGGGATGAGATAAGCCAATATCAGTTCTTATCTTAACAAGATCAGTTTATCAAAGACAGAAATCAAGGATCAAGCAAGAAAATTATAAGAACCGTAAAGTTTTGAAATCCTTAAATCTTGTGTTTTGATGTTAGTTGTTGGTTAGATATGTGTTAAAAGGTGCCTTTTAGAGATCTGGGTTGTTGGATCATGGATCCATAACATCTTGATGCTCGAATCTAAAGATTTTAAAAATCTAGAAATGTTGAAAATGATGGCCTGACAGCCATATGTCAGGGCCTGTAAATCATTCTATGTTTTTACTTTTTGTTGTTTTATGTTATAACTGTGTTTTATGTCATGAGGACTTTGATCTGAAACTATAACGGCGTAATGTTGACCGTTGACGGAAAAAATTTCTGGGCAACCTAGATTTTCTAGAGATGGTCTGCAAAACTTTCACCGATCATAGCGCTCTGCGCTACTCATGACTCTATATAGAACTTCGTACCTCAGGCCCCTTAAGCACCCCAAAGTTCACAACTTTGATGGGTGGGTCTCTTGCTTCGCTCACTTACAAATAAAATAAAATAAAGCCACATGAGAGATAACATTCAAATTTATTTGGGAGTCAATAGACTCGATACATTCTCATTAAACTTTTATTTTTGGACAAAAAGTGCAATTCTATTAGGTGATAAGTCGGGGTTGGTCAATCTACTCTAATTTTTTCCTAAAAAGCCGACTTTTCAAAAATCTACCAATTGCAAAACACTATGCTACAAGTATATATCGTAATTTTAAATAAATAAAAAGGGCATGCCAAATATAGTGAATCTTGAGGCGCCAACAAAATGGAAGGAAATTCTACCCGAGTTCGCAAAATGGCTTGAAAATCGGCTTATTTCTCAAACTCCCTTTATCTTTCTCGCTCTCGTGGAACACCCCGCCTCCCGAGAGATTCATCCCAATTCTTCCTACTAGTTTTTGAAGACCCAACATTCAAGTCATTCGTACCTTATATATATATATATATATATATACTAATAATAACTCCCTCCCACAATCAGATTACCCCCCCAAGCCAACCGTATATATATATTATATATACAAGACTTATATATATATATATATATATATATATATAATGAATAATTTTCTACCTAAGTTATTTTGAAAAATAGGTAAATAGGGGTCCATAAAATAAGCAAAATTTACAACAATTATTATAGTAATAATTGAACAAAACTGAGTGACTTCTCACGTAAGCATCAATAATCAATACTGTAGTGTGCTCTTTGTCAGACAACTACGCGTATTCATCGTACTTTTAACACCGGGTGTTTCAACGAGCTAAAAGGTAAAACTTCCGCCGTTATTTTCATAAAGTATTTTTCATTTTCTCAATCCGAGCAATAATTCCGTTGTGGGGTCCACCAATGATTGTCTTGGGTTATACGAATATTCCTGTTAAAACGAATATTCCCCAAATTCAATCGAATATTATATAACAACTTGCGTACTTTGCAAAATTTATAAATATTATCCACAACTATAACATTATATCAATTTTACTCCATAATATTCAAAAATAATATTTATAGAAAATTCATCTTTATTTAAAAAGTTGGGGTTTTACAGAAACTATAAACATGGCCAAATCATGAGTAGATTAAGAGATCCAAGTGGTCAAACCGCGTTGACCGTTGACGGAAAACATTTATGGGTAACCCAGATTTTCTGGAGATGGTCTGACAAGATATTTGAGGCTTCGGATTTTGCTTATCGTTGATGTTTAGGTCATGTTATTGTAATATACCTATAGACTGGCATATTGGCTATCGATTCATGCTTTTAAAATATCTATATCCATAACAGAATTGAATCAGTGGCCAATCAAACAACCGTTGACCAAACTGTTCAAGAACATTTCTGGAAAACCCATAAATGTTCAAGAACAGTCCGGACCCCTTCTTTGACCATGCCAGATCATGAATATTTGATGTTGTTAGGTTGCGTTAGTGATATGGTCGTGTACCCAGACATTAGTACTACAATATTGAACTTTAAGAGCACATAAAAGGAATCCAGAAAGCTATGATTTAAGGTCAGATATAGTATGACTCTAAGATCGATTGAGTTTACGAAACCCGAAACTCAAGAACGCTTCGACACGTTTTGAGGGGCTTGAATCGCACTGTTGTGATGTGTTTTGTCTAGGAAACAAGTTGTGTGTTGTAGTACTATATTAGTATTACAATTATAATCAAATTACAAGTCCAGAAACCTATGGATCAAAGAGTTATCAATGGTCAAACGTAGACTCTTGGTGTCTGACATGAAGACTCAAGAACAGACCAAGAACACCTATAGCGACGATGCAGCCATATATATAGGCCTTTAAGCAACGATTAATTATGAAAATTAATAATTTTAATTAAATAAATAGAAAAAAATGGTTTTTAATTATTAAAAATACTAAATAAATTTCAAAAAATTATTTTAAATTATGAAAAATAGTTTTTAATTATTTTGAGTATATTTCATAAATATTTAATATTTTTGGAATATAAATGGTATTTAATTTATTTAATTATAATATTAAATAAATGATTTTAAAATGATTTTAATTCATGAAAAATCATGAAAAATTATATTATGATATTAGAAAATATTTTAAGTTATTTTGATAACTTTTAATATTTTGTGATGAAATTCATTAATTAATCAATATTAATGATAATTAGTTTATTTAATAACTATATTAAATAAATTAAGGAAAAATGGAATTAATGCTTTATAAATTGTATAAAATGATTTAAGTGTTAGAAAATATTTTTAAGTTATAAAATATAACTTTTGATATTTTGTCATGAAAATATTAATATTTTAATATTAAAAGAAATTATCGGATAATGAATTTAAGTGTTTAAAAATCATATAAATATGATTTTAAAGTATTAAAATACTTTGTGATATTATAAAATATATTATAATATTATGACATATATTTCATTAATATTTGATATTAAATAAATATTAATGATAAAAAGAATTATGTGGTATTTAATTCATTAAATACGTTATTAATGTTTGAAAATTTACAATAAATAGTAATAATTATTTAAAAATTATTACGAGCTTATTAAAATTATTTTGACTATTATTAAAATTATCTAAGATAATTGTTAAGTGTTAGGAAAAGTTTAATTGAACTTAGACTCGATAAAAATTTTGACTAGACCGTCGGGATGTCAGAATTGTGTCGGGTTCAACTCAAACTACAATAGTTTGACTTGATACCGAGTCTTATGTGAGTTATAGACTGATAGGGTTATGTGTTATGTGTTTAGGTTATTCTATATATATATCTATATATATATATATATTATAGTATTATATTGTGATGATATTATTCTAATATTGGAGATCTATATTACTAATATTAGGTCTTCAAATAAAGCGATATAAATTGCGTAGCGGTAATCAACGGTTCAGGCAAGTTTGTTTTACTTAACTCTACTAAGAGTGTTTCATTCGGATATGCTTATGGTTAATCATTGCTGATTGCCATATAAATTTATACTCTATACATATTGCATGTATAAGTCAGGTAGAAAAGGCTGATCACCTTTATTACCAGTTGGTTAAGATATATTTGTTCATGTATAATACTTGTTCAGTCATAAATTTGTTCCTGCTAGTTCACAATTATATTGTTGAATTATAGCCAGCTTATTATTCAGACTCTTTCAATCATGATATATCATTAAATTATTGAACTTAAACTTGCTGGGCAACTTTCATGCTCACCCTTGCTATATCATGATAAACATTGCAAATTAAGACGAACACGTCGGATACAAGGAAAGATCAAAGACGGTTCCAGCTTAAGTTAATGTGCGCGATTAGCTTTATAATAGTGTAGTTTGATAATAAAGTTATGTGTTAAATAAGTTATGAATGTGATTAAGTTAAGGTTACTCGACCTTGGTGAATAGTGTGTAATGTATTGTATAAACAATTTATGTTTATATCTTTCGCAAATAGTAGTAGTTCTATAGAATGATCGAACCAGATCCGCGGTGATTCGGGACCTCGGATTCGGGGCCCTTACAGAGGTACCTGTTAAAATCTTGGATAAAAAGGATCATATTCTACGCTCCAAGGTTATACCTCAAGTCAAAGTTTTGTGGAGAAACCACGATGTTGAGGAAATGACCTGGGAGTTAGAATTTGAAATGAAGTCAAGGTATCCTCGCCTCTTCGACATACCAGGTACGCACCCTAATTTTGAGGATGAAATTTCATAAGAAGGGGAGGTTGTAAGACCCCAACTTTTATGAATAAAGATTAATTTTTCTCAAAATATATTTTTGAATATTATGGTGTGAATTTGATATAATGTTATAGTTGTGGGTATTATTTATAAATTTTGCAAAGTAAGTAAGTGGTTATATAATATTCGATTGGTCGGGGAATATTCGTTTGACGGCACAATCATTGGTGGACCCCACAACAGAAGTATTGTAGTAGTTAAAAAACGACATAATTATCTTTTTATAAAACTAATGGTGAAAGTTTTACCGTTAAACTGTTGAACTACCCGGTGGTAAAAGTACAGTAATACGCATAGTTGCATAGTAGCACACAGTATTGATTATTGATGCTTACGTGAGAAGTCACTTCGCTTATACTCAATTATTGCTACAGATGAGTTGTTGCATAATATCTCTCATATTATTGATTCAATTATTATCACAAAGATTATCATCAGATAATATTTTATATTATTAAATCAATAATTGAGATGACAAAGTTATTCATATTATTATTTGCAATATTGACAATGTCTAGAAAGTTACTCGCCAGGAGAGGTTTGGTCACCTAATTGCGGCATGATATGGGAAAATCCTTATCTGAAAGCCCCTCTTCACGGAATGATCTGGTTGTTAAATATTGTGAGTTATAATATTAATGATGAATAAGTTCGTGTTGATTAAAGATGAAATTGATATTTCCATTATGTTGGAATTATTAATGTTAGTGGAAATCGACATTTATTTTGATAATAATGGATGTCTGGAGGTTATATTGACCAATCGAGTAATTAATCGGATAAATGAGCAATTAATTGCTATTAATTCACATGCTTATAACTATTTGTTCACATGTGTGTACTATTGATTCACATACATGTACTATTAGGGGAGGTGGTGCAAGATTGATAATACTTGCAGGACTAAATTAAAAATGAAACAAAAGATGAAGGTATTATACTGTAATATTTCGAGCCCCAAAATGTGCAATTATCAAAACTATGTTTTTCTATAAATAGAAGCTCATTCTTCTTTCATTCTCACCAATTCACTAAGACTCAGAAGAGCAATTATAGAAAGAGAAGCTATAGAGAGAGAAGCTTTAGAGAGAAAGTATAAGAGAAGTCTGCTACCTCACTATTCCAGTATCCAATCTTCTTTTGGGGTAAGGGATATTATATTTTTCAGTATTCATAGAAATAATATTTTCTTCCATACTTTGTAGTATGTGAGTAATATTATTTCGTTTCATACCCTCATTCTGTTAAAGTATTGCTTCTATACTCCATGAAATTAGTAAAATATCCTTGATATTTGTGTTTCATCCAGTATCTTTTCATGGAAATATTATTATGAGTTTTCTTGATAATTATTGATCTTTTCATACTGGAATACTATTCATGAGTCACTATTTACGGGTTACTATTCACCCGATTACTATTCACTCGGGTATTCGGGGCACTTTTTATGCCAGAGTACTATTCACGAGTTACTATTCACGGGTTACTATTCACCCAATTACTATTGACCCGAATATTATTCACTCGGGTATTTGGGGCACTTTTCATGTCGGAGTACTTTTTACGGGGTACTATTCTCGAAGTACTAATCACAGGGTATTATTCACGGGGTACTATTCACTCAAAAAATATATTTCTTTTCTGTCTAAATTATTTTTGATACATGAATATTATTCTTGAATTTTACTCCACAAAGCAGTATCATGTTGACAATTTGGATATTTTTAAACTCTAGATAAATTTAAAGTCTTTAAAATTTATCCTTGATTTCGTTTGATTAATGCTTATATCATTGTCATCATCATCATGCTTATATTGTGATAAAAGTCATCTATGGCTTACGTGCATAGATGTACTATTGATTGGTATGATTATGACCAGGGATTATTCGGTATAATCATGACCGTAATGTTATAAATGATGTGGTAAAAATCCTCATTGGCCTGTAGTGCATTGATGGACAGTTGTTGGTATGATTATGACTACGGATTATTCGGTATGATCGTGACCATTGATGATTACATGAATATCCTTGGCCCGTAGTAGAGGGATGATTCGACTATGTGGTTTATGTTAGTTCCTAGTTGGAACAATAGTTATCTAGAAGGGGGGGTTGAATAGATATTTAAAAATCTTTTCGTTTTAAACTTGTTCTTTGATAATGATTAAAACTTTGTGGAATAAATGTTTGTTTTAATCTTCTTTACCTAGCAATGGAGTAATGAGGGTGAGGCAGTTAAGGCAGTTATAACAGATATAGCAGTTATGATATGAATGTAAATGACACAATCGTTTTTAAGTGGTTCAGAGCACTTAAAGCTCCTAGTCCACTCTTCTACTCAACGAGTAGGATATCCACTAAGGATGTTTGTTATAACTTCTGAATCACACGGATTCCTTCTAGACCAGCAGTCTAGGAACTTCTTAGTTCACTTTTGAACTCTTCAAGTCCAGCATACTTGTCTTTCTTACAGTTCACTACGAACTCTTCAAGTCCAGCAGACTTGGTACTCTTCTTCAGTTGGTTGATAATGTTGTGTTCTTGATGGTTGCTACTCAGTCGTTGTGTAAGCACTTGTTCTAAAGAGCTGAGTAGCTGAACAAGCTTTGCAATATCTCAGATCGTAGAGTTGAGCTTGAGAGAGATGTTCACGTTGTTTGTTCAATGCTTGCTTGTTACTCTCTCATATGTCTGATCTGTATATATGTGATGTTGAAAACTATCCGTTGAATCCATCCGTTGTGGCATTAAATGCGTCTGAACTTTCTGTACTGTAATGGAGACATTTCTACACATCTTCCGATTTCAGATTACGCCCACCGACACACCGCAGGTTCGCTTTCTCACCTACCATCTGCAAAAGTGTTTTGTCCCTCTTACCCATGGTACTATCCTTAGCTTCTTCAATACGCTTCTTTGTTGCATACTAAGGATATACTCTGGGACTGATGAGTACTATAGCGTCTAGGATCCATTTCTCACATGTTGAAATCACATATCATGAGGCTCGACGTCTTCTAACATGAGACAGATGATGCTATACGATTTGGATTGTGGTGTTCTACGATTCAGATCGTAGCGTCTTTGACATCTTTGCACACTACGATGCTATCAGTCAAGAGCACTGCGATTTCCCTTAAACCTTTGCACACTACGTTCTTTACTTACTCGTGTTGTTGACTCTACGTTCCCGAGAGCACACTACGATCGTTGACTTGTAAACTTCGTGTTTCCTTCAGCATACTACGATCGTGGAGATGGCTCGGCAGACGTTGGGACTACTCTACGATTTCTGAAAAGTCTCTTCAAGGCAGGCATACTACGATCTTCAGGCTCTACATTTTCTACCTTGACTTCTGAAATGTTGATCAGATTGATGCACTATGATTTCTTCAATACTAGTCTATTACATCTCCAGATCAACCTAACAGTTTTGATCTTTCTATCTATACATTGCCTAACAGAATGGTACACATTGAGAGCTCAGATCAACCTAATAATTTGATCTATCTCTAAGTCCTTGTACATGTATTCATTGAAGGACCTTACAAATAATCATCAGCATATACATTAAAACATCAAATCATAATATGCATTCTCCCAACAATCTCCCCTTATTTGATGTTGACATAACCAAGGAGATTTGTTGTCATGATTATTAGTGACTAGATGCATTTGTAGGAAATTTAAACATGACTTAGTATTTCAGTGAGCAGCTGAAATTTCTAGAGAATAAGCATGAATTTATTGATGATAAGAAGATATTACAATTCAGCATTACATCAATAGGAAATTTAAGTTTCAACTTATCTCTTTTTCCTTGACCTCTTTAGTGGAGGTGGGTTGGCGACTCCTCGGCCTTCTTTTCTTTGAGCTTCCTCGTTTCTGCCTAACTCTTCCAGCTCGCTTAGACTTAGTATTGGATTTTCCTCATGCCTATGCATGAATGCAGGATCTCCAGTTGGCATTCTTACACGTATAGTAGACACATCTTGTGAGCTGGGAGTTGACTCCTGACGGCTTAATGGTATAGCCATTACAATTCTCTGTTGATCAGATCGTTGAGTCTGACTGTGGAATTGTCTTGCAGGAGAGCTTCGTGATGCTTGAGCTTGATATTGTCCTCTTCCCCTTTCTTGAGTTCCATGACCTCCTCCGCCTCTGCCTTGTCCTCCCTAAACTCCTTTCCCTTTATTCTCCCCCTTTATGTCAGCATCAAGGGTTCGAATATCGGCAGACAGTCGATTAACACCTTAGACAAGCTCGTTTAGTTGGCTTTGTGTCTGAGCAATGTCCTCTCTATTTTCCTTGATCTATTTTTCAGATCTTACTTCTTTGTTTTGGAGAACTGAAAGAATCATATCATTATGTTTTTCTTAATTTGCATAAGATTGTTGGAAGTCGTAGACAGAAGCTTTCAAGTTGAGGATGTTATCCAGCATAATTTTATGTTGAAGGTCTTGGTGTTTTTGTATTTCGAGTACAGCCTCTCTTTGCTGGGCAGCTCTTTGGAAGTGGATCTCATCTCTGTCCGACATACTCTTCAGATCTCTTTGATAATTTCTCTTAGCCTCTTTGTAAGCTCAGTATTCATAGTGCCAGGGAAATTATTTGTAGCTGTGATCATTTGATTCAGCCGGATATTGATGAGATCAGAGTGAGTTTCCAAACTTGCTTCTATAGACTTGACCATTTTCTCAGAGGTTTCTTTCAAGTCATCCTTGGTAGGCAGGCTTGGGAGAGTATCATTTACTTGTGGATTATTAATTGGAGGGGTTCTCTGTTGGGATTGATCTTGCAAGTTGTAAAGAGCGAGATCAAGACTAAAGTAGTCATTTGATGAGGAGGAAGGTATATCAGATGGAGGGGCTTGGGTTTGGATGTCTAGGGTAGGCGACTCTACGATTTCGATGTGGGACTCTACAATGTGGTTGGAGTCTGGAATCGTAGAGGTAGTGATTTGTGGTTGCAGGGTAAAGTTGACTTCATTTGGTTCTTCAGTTACAAAATTTTGGGATTCTGTAACTGGAAATTGGTTTACTGGATTTAGAGTCACCTCCAACCATCGAGGGAATTCATAAAAATAGCTAAATGAAGATGATGATAAGTGATTAACTCTGAATTTGGTAGGAATAGACAATACCTCAGATTTGTCTTTTGATGAAGAATGGTTAGTAAGCAGCTTCTTGGCAAAGATGACTTTCCCTGGAAATCCATGAGCCAGAACTGAGATGGCTGGATATTTCTTGAAGCTCCAGAACATGTGATCCCATGAGTTCAGGATTTGAGCTTGATGGTATGCCATCATGGGTAGATAGGAAAACAATTGAGTGTACAGATAGCTCCTGAATCCATCTTTCCCTACACCAGTGATTTGAAGATCATCATCATCTTCTTCCTCTTCACTATCTTCATTTGAGGATTCCATTATCTCAATGGGCTCTTGATGACCTTTTACTGGTTCCTCTTTATGTCTGGTAGGGACATCTTAATTTTGGGCAAGAATCTCCTCTTCTGCCGAGTGGATATCATGAGGCTCCCCCTCAGCATGATCATCTCCTTGTAGATTCAGCAAGTCCCCCTTAGCTGGAACATCTTCTTAAGAGATCAGAAACTCCCCCTCAACTGGTGTATTCTCTATCATGAGAATTTCAGGGATCTCCCCCTCAGCTGGAGCACTGTCCTCTTTATTTCCTTGGGACAGTTCTTCTTTTGCAGCCATATTCTTGGCTTCCTTTTTCAGAACCTTTTCATTTTCAAGAATATACTTCTTGACCAACTTTCTTTTTGATTTGTTGGGTTTAACCACAACTTCTAGACTCTCTTGAGTCTTAGCTCTGTCATGTTGAACATCCACTCTTCCTGAAGCAGCTTCCTCCATTTCGCCACACACTTGTTACGATCTCGAGAACAAAGGCGAGAGACTTCTGCAATAGAAGCAACTGTTGGTCTTTTGGACTTATGACCAGTTTTGTTCTTCTTTAGGATCTCGTGATATGGTGGCTTGATCCTCTTCACTTTCGTCTTTACTGCTTGCTTCTTTTTCTTAGCCTCCTTAGAGTTTCTATATCGTAGGACTCTCTGAGATTGTCGATTGTAGATCCTTGAGGCTCTTCGATCTGTCTAGCCCTTAGCTTTCTTTTTACCCTTACTTTTTTACGGCAAGAGCGAGGGGTTCTCCTGGTTGGCTTCTCCTTCTTCTTTAGCTTCTTCCCCGACAATGCACATGTTTCTGGAATGCCTGCGTTTTGTAGATCCTCAGTTCTTCCACTGGACTCTGTCATCATTCGTACATACTCAGCAGGGTTTCTTTTCCAGTTTTCAAACAACTGCTGGGTCATTCTTCGATTTGGGTTGATGACTTCTCCCTCTTCATCCCCAATTTTGTCACCCAGTGCTGATTGCAGAATGATACTTATGAAACGCCCATATAACATCTTTTGAGGGATTTTTGATTTCTTCGAGTTGAGGATCCACCTTCCGATCCACTCGAGTAATACAGCTCCATAGTTGAGTTGTATGCCATTAAACATGGCCGTCATGAGCTTAAGTTGAGCTTCATTCACCGAGTCATGACCTGAGCTTTTGCAGCATATGCATTTTCCAATAATGTCAGCCAAGAACTCATACCTTTGTGGGAACTCCTTCTTTTTGTATCCTTTTACATATGGGTTTTTCTTGTGATGCATTTTCCTTAGACTCTCTTGGAAGTTTATGCTGTTTAAGAATGGGTGCCCTTCATTCTTGAAACCTAGGGCCAGATTGACGCCCTCTTCCCTTAGTCTTATTTCTACTCCCTTTACTCGAGTAGTGATGGTGTTGTGTTCGAACACACCATTCTTATAGAACTCCTTCACTAGCTTGGGATAGATGAGTGTATCGGTGCTCAACGCCTCTTTGAGACCCGCCTTCTTCAGTAAGGCCAGCGTCTTGTGAAATTTTGGTGGAGCAATCTTGAATTCGTCAAAGCAGAGTCTGTAGCCTGAAATCACATTTGAAGCAGCCATTGATTCTGTAGTTAGAGGTAAGATACGACTGAGCTTTCTGCTGATTTAGGGTTTAGCTTTGAGAGAGAGAGAGAGAGAGGATGCGAGAGATAATCTTTTGAACTTCAGATTTCAATTTGTACTTGTAACTTCCCTCTCTCTTTTTCACTTAGTGGGACAGTGTCAATTTTTGCTTGGCTCTACGATTTTGACTGTGTAGGAATGTACTGATTTGCCCTTGGCCTTTTCAGAGCTGAGGTGTCCTTAGGAAGACTATGATCGTTGAGGTAGTCTTATGTTCGTTGAGTCTGATCAGCATTCATTGAGTCTGTCCTACTATCGTCGAGTCTTTTCTTTAATCGTCGAGTCTGTCTGGCAGTCGTTGAGTCTGATCAGCATTCGTTGAGTCTGTCCTACGATCGTTGAGTCTGTCCTACGATCGTCGAGTCTGTCCGAATCCTTGTGATGAGTTTTTGATAAAGCATTCTTTTAAGGCAGCTCGGGAAGGGCCAACCTCTTGGAGAGATTCAAGGGTTAGGTTTGTTCCTGAGCCACCTCTTATAGAGATTGCCTTGTTATGAAGCTTGTCATCACAAGATGAACTTTTGTCATCGTTGAGTCTGCACTAAGATGGTTGAGTCCTTGCTACGATCGTTGAGGTAGTTATGCATTACACTCTACGATCGTGAACTTCCTTAATCATGTCTACAATTTTGAGTTCACCTTTGTATATCATGCATGGTTAGCACAATCTAGAGCATATATTTTATGGTTGTAGATTTAGCATTCCTAGCTCACTTATTAACTTATTAAATATGGATTCATCTAGTGGTTTTGTAAAAACATCGCTAAGTTGATTTTCGAGGGGATATATTGTAAAGATATAGTTCCATTTTGCACATGATCCCTAATGAAGTGATACCTTATTTCTATATGCTTGGTCCTAGAATGCATGATGTGATTATGAGTTATTGCTATGGCACTTGTGTTATCACAATCAGATGGGAATAGATTTGAAATCAAACCCATAGTCACTTAGCTAATTTCTCATCCATAGGATCTCGAAACACAAGAATTTGCCAAAGAATAATATATTCAAACTTCTATAGTTGAAGTAGACACTTTGAGTTTTGCTTTTTGTTTGAACCAGACACAAGTCCTGCTTCAAGAAGTTGATAGGTGCCATCGGTACTTTTTCTATCTATTTTGCATCCTGCAAAATCAGCATCTGTGTATCCTATTAGTTCAAATGAGGATTCCTTGGGATACCACATCCCCAAGTAGGGTGTACCCTTGAGATACCTGAAGATCCTCTTTACAGCAGACAAATGTGACTCTTTAGGGTTAGCCTGAAATCTAGCACATATGCATGTTGCAAACATTATATCTGGTCTACTGGCAGTTAGGTATAAAAGAGACCCTATCATACCTCTGTATTGAGTGATATCAATACTTTTACCTTTCTCATCCTTGTCAAGCTTGGTTGCAGGAGAAATTGGTGTTTTAATGGGAGAGGCTGATTCCATGCCATACTTCTTTAGTAGGTCTTTGATGTACTTGGCTTGGTTTATGAAAATTCCTTCTTCAGTCTGCTTTACTTGCAGATCCAGGAAGAAGTTCACTTTCACCCATCATGCTCATTTCAAACTTGCTCTGCATTAGCTTAGAGAATCTCTTGCATAACTTTTCGTCAGTAGAACCAAAGATAATGTCATCAACATAGATTTGAACTAGTAAGACTTTGTCTTTATGCTTTCTAAGAAACAGTGTGGTATCTACTCTACCTCTAGTGAACCCATTTTTGATTAAGAAGTTAGTCAGTGTTTGATACCATGCTCTAGGTGCTTGTTTAAGACCATATAAGGGTTTATCTAATCTATAGACGTAATTGGAAAGAGATGGATTGATGAAACCTGGAGGTTGCTCTACATAGACTTCTTCTTGGAGTTCTCCATTTAGAAATGCACTCTTGACATCCATCTGGAAGACTTTGAACTTCATGTGAACCGCAAAGGCAAGAAAGATTATGATGGCTTCTAGTCTGGCAACAGGTGCAAATGTCTCATCGTAGTCGATACCTTCTTCTTGAGAATAACCCTTTGCCACTAATCTTGGCTTGTTTCTGGTTATGACCCCATCTTCATCCATTTTGTTTCTGAAGACCCACTTAGTTCCTATCACAGGATGGTTCTTTGGTCTTGGTACCAATCTCCATACTTTACTTCGTTCAAATTGGTTGAGCTCTTCCTCGTGATTGCTTCTATCCAAATTAGAGTCTTCCATAGCATCCTCTATCTTTTTTTGCTCTCTATTTGTGACAGAAAGCTTAGATAAAACATTCATTCCGAGTAGCGACTCTTGTTTTGAATCGCACTTCGGATCTCCAATGATTAGATCCTGAGTGTGATCTCTTGCCCATCTATTACCGGTTGGGACATCTGTCCTGATGCCTTCCTGTCTTAAATCTTCAAGGTCTATTTCTTCTTTTTGGAGTAGAGTCTCGCTGTCTTGCATAGACCTCTCTATGATCACATTCTCATGTTCTACGATTTCACTATCTGGCACTACAATCGTAGTGTTGAGCTCGACGACTTCATTCGTAGTGTCTGCACTATCGGTCGTAGTGTCTTGAGGTATTGTTTTGTCTAAGTCAGTTTCATCAAAGATGATGTGTATTGAGACTTCAACATTCAGTGTCTTCTTGTTGAATACCCTGTAAGCCTTGCTGTCTGTGGCATATCCAAGAAAGATTCCTTCATTTGACTTAGGTTGGAATTTTGTCAGATACTACTTTCCATTGTTAAGAATATAGCAAGCACATCCAAAGACATGAAATTAGCTGACACTTGGCTTCCTTCCTTTCCACAGTTCGTAGGGCGTCTTCTTGATCGTAGAGTGAATTAATGATCTGTTTTGTGTGTAGCATGCAGTGTTGACAACTTCTGCCCAGAAGTATTCAGGCAGACGAGCTGCTGCTAGTAGAGTCCTTCCAGCCTCTATCAGGGTTCTGTTCTTTCTTTCAGCAACTCCATTTTGTTGAGGAGTTTGTGGAGCTGAGAAGTTATGACTAATGCCATTGTCTCGAAAGCGTAACTTGTCTATTTCTCGAGAAATCAATTCTCTTCCATGATAACTCCTTATGGCCTTGATTTTCTCTCCTTTCTCGCTCATCACCAAATCCCCGAACATCTTGATTAATTGAGCTCGTTTCATCCTTTGAGGTTGGGAAGAATACCCATGTGAATCGGTGTAGTAAATTACTATAACTAGAGAGTATCTTTTTCCTCCAAGACTAGTTGTTGGGATTGGTCCAAAGAGATCCATGTGGAGCAACTGCAGGGGCTTGTCAATGAAGTTGGCAGTTTTGCTCTTGAATGAGCTTCTGGTTTGCTTTCCAACCTAGCAGGCATTTCATGGCCTTTCCTTCACAAAGTTGAACTTGGGTAGGCCATCTACGAGGTCTTTTGATGTCAGTTTGGACATGCTTTTGAAGTTTAAGTGAGATGACCTTTTACATGCCATAGCTTGACTCATTTCTGGATGCTTTTGCTAGAAAACATATTGTCTCATCAGAGCTTAGTTGACCAAGATCCACTATGTAGACATTTCCTTCTCTTATTCCGGTCAACTTTACGGCAGATGTCTTCAAATCTCTGACTTGACACTGATTGTTGAGAAATGTTACTTATTGACCCTTGTCGCAGAGTTGGCTGATACTTAGAAGGTTGTGTTGGAGTCCTTCCACATAAGCTACTTTGCTGAAAGATACTGCACCATTTCCAGCAGAGCCATATCCTCTTGTTTGCCCGAGCCGTTATCTCCAAAGATGACTGAGGGACCCTCCTTTTCTATGTAGTTAGATAGTAGAGCTTTGTTCCCTGTCATATGCCTCGAGCATCCACTATCCAGATACCATGTTGAGGTCGTGGAGCTCTTTTCCTGTCAACACATTTGAACCTTCATTTTGGTACCCATATTTGTATGGGTCCTTCATTGTTAGTGCCTTTGGGGACCCAAATTTGTCTAATCTTGGGTCTCACATGCATGGAGTTATAATAACACTTTGTAGCCCTATGACCATATTTATTGCATATGAAACATCTATTATGATGCATGCCTATGTGTGTGTGGTGATTTAACTTCCACTTGGACTTGTGTGGTTCCTTAGTTAACCTTCTGTTAAACTGATTCTCTTTCTTCCACGTGTCCTTAGATTTCATAAATAGTGATGAGTGTGCCTTACCTCTACTGTACCTTCCCAGTTGATTCATAGAGTTGGTTTTTCTTGACTCTACGATTCTTAGAGGTTGGTGAGTAGAGGTTGGGTTACTCTTCTCCTTTATGAAACCCAGACCAGCGAGAGATCTTTTACTTCTCTGAATATAACTAGAAACAGTAGAACAAGGTTGAACTGGCTCTCTTCCAACTGTGAGGATTTCACAAAGGTAATGCCTCTACCAAAATTTGAGGCATTACTAGTGCTAGTTTCCATTGTCTTTTCCACACAAGGTTCTGAGATGAATTCCCCAAAGCTTGACACATTACATTTAATGTGCTTCTCTGACTAGAGAGCAGGCAGTCCATGGACGATGAAGATTTGTTTCATGTAGAGATAGTCTTCTCTAGATCCTCAACTTTAGAGGTTAGAATAGACTCTCTTTGTGCATTGAGTGTGTTTGTCTATTTTAAAGTTTCATTCTCAGCCTCAAGCTTGGAAAGAAGATTAGTACTTAGAAGGGTTATTTCAAGCTCTTCTTAAACTTTCTTCTTCTCCTCTTGAAGAAGTGAATGATCTTTAGACAAGACTCTGAACCACTTCATGTATTGATGTAGATTAGTGGTTATGCCATGCAGTGCAGTTCTTAAGTCATTCATTTCTACATCAGGTGAGTTGAAATCAAATACCTCATCGAGACTTACATTATGTATGTTAAGGCTTTGTTTGTCCTTTGCATGTTTGGCCATTAAGCACAGATTGGCCATTTGTGGTTCTTCTTCATCTCCGGAGTCAGCATTTGAGTCATTGTCTGAATCACTCCACGATCCTCCAGCTACCAGGCCTTTGTCTCTTTTCTGAGGCCTTTTGTTTCCTTTGTATTCCTTCTTTGCATGTGTTTTCTTCTTTAGTTCTTCTTTGATAGGTTTGTTGCAGTTGGCAATGAAGTGGCCAGGCTTTTTGCAGTTGTAGCATAGGTCATTCATTTGCTCCTCGATCGCTGAATTGTTTCGACCTTCTTTGGCTTGCTGATTCTTCCTTGTCACATGAATCTTCTTAGTCTCTTTACCAGCATAGCAAAGTCATCGTCATCGTCTTCAACATCATCAGAGTCAATCTCAGTGTTAACCCTTGATATACTTTCAGTTGCCTTGAGAGAAACACCATTATCCTTCCTTCTTCCTTCTGATAAGGTTTCAGCACGTTGGGTCAGCTCCAGTTCGTAGGTCAGGAGATTGCCGAATAACTGTTGAACTGTCATCTCATTAAGATTCTTTGATTCTCTTATTGTTGTGGTCTTTGCATCCCACCTGCTCGGTAGGGCTCTCATGAACTTTATGGTCAGATCCTTGTTAGGATAGATCTTCCCATATGCTCGTAGAGAGTTGAGCAGAACGTTGAACCTTTCATAAGTTGCAGTCACGTTTTCTCCTTGCACATGAGCAAACATTTCATACTGCTGTGTCAGGAGGGACTGTTTGTTCTCTCTGACTTCTTCAGTTCCTTCGTGCATGATCAGCAGTGCTTCCCAAACATCCTTAGCTATTTTGCTGTTTACAACATTTTTAAATAGATCGTCCTCTAAGGATTGGAATAGGATGTTCTTAGCCTTCTTATCAAGTTGAACAGCTCTTTTTTCATTGTCTGTCCAGCCTTCTTTAACTTTGATCTGTATACTATTTGGATCGTCAGTGGTTGGTGCAAGCTTGGTTTGAATATAGGGCCCATTTTGAATGGTCTCAAATAGATCTTCATCTATTGAGTCCATGTACGATTGCATCCTGACTTTCCAGTTAGCAAATTTATCCTTGTTGCACATTGGTGGCTTGCTGCCTCCCCCGGTCCTGGATTCGCTTGGTACGAGTGCCATTGGATCTACTAAAGCGTGTAAGCTATAAAATAGAACCTACTCTGATACCAATTGTTAGTTCCTAGTTGGCACAATAGTTATCTAGAAGGGGGGGTTGAATAGATATTTAAAAATCTTTTCGTTTTAAACTTGTTCTTTGATAATGATTAAAATTTTGCGGAATAAATGTTTGTTTTAATCTTCTTTACCAAGCAATGGAGTAATGAGGGTGAGGCAGTTATGGCAGTTATAACAGATATAGCAATTATGATATGAATGTAAAGCTCCTAGTCCACTTTTTTACTCAACGAGTAGGATATCCACTAAGGATGTCTGTTACAACTTCTGAATCACACAGATTCCTTCTAGACCAGCAGTCTAGGAACTTCTTAGTTCATTTTTGAACTCTTCAAGTCCAAAGATACTTTCTTTCTTACGCTTCATCATTGAACTCTTCAAGTCCAGCAGACTTGGTACTCTTCTTCAGTTGGTTGATAATGTTGTGTTCTTGATGGTTGCTATTCAGTCACTGTGTAAGCACTTGTTCTAAAGAGCTGAGTAGCTGAGCAAGCTTTGCAATATCTCAGATCGTAGAGTTGAGCTTGAGAGAGATGTTCACATTGTTTGTTCAATGCTTGCTTGTTACTCTCTCATCTGTCTGATCTGTATATATGTGATGTTGAAAATTATCCGTTGGATCCATCCGTTGTGGCATTAAATGCGTCTGAACTTTCTGTACTGTGATGGAGACATTTCTGCACATCTTCTGAATTATGCATTCTGGCCCACTGACACTGCAGGCTGCTTTCTCACCTACCACTTGCAAAGGTGTTTTGTCCCTCTTACCCATGGTACTATCCTTAGCTTATTCAATACGCTTCTTTGTTGCATACTAAGGATATACTCTGGGACTGATGAGTACTGCAGCGTCTAGGATCCATTTCTCACATGTTGAAATCACATATCATGAGGCTCGACGTCTTCTGACATGAGACAGATGATGCTCTACGATTTGGATCGTGGTGTTCTACGATTCAGATCATAGCATCTTTGACATCTTTGAACACTACGATGCTATCAGTCGAGAACACTGCGATTTTCCTTAAACCTTTGCACACTACGATCTTCACTTGCTCGTGTTGTTGACTCTACGTTCCCGAGAGCACACTACAATCGTTGACTTGTAAACTTCGTGTTTCCTTCAGCATACTACGATCGTGGATATGGCTCGGCAGACGTTGGGACTACTCTACGATTTCCGAAGAGTCCCTTCAAGGCAGACATACTACGATCTTCAGGCTCTACGTTTTCTACCTTGACTTCTGAAATGTTGATCAGATTGATGCACTATGATTTCTTCAATACTAGTCTATTACATCTCTAGATCAACCTAACAGTTTTGATCTTTCTATCTATACATTCCCTAACAGAATGGTACACGTTGAGAGCTCAGATCAACTTAACAATTTGATTTATCACTAAGTCCTTGTACATGTATTCATTGAAGGACCTTACAAATAATCATCAGCATATACATTAAAACATCAAATCATAATATGCATTCTCCCAACAGTTTATTTATTAAGTTGAGTCTCAGCGATAAAATTGATGATAAACTTTTTAAATCATAGAAGATAGTAGATATCATGCTCTACTTGACTATTTTAATGTTATGTTTGTTCCGCTGCAGTTAAACTTGATGTTTATTATATTTTATCAGTTTAACACTGTTAAAGGCTAATGATAATTTATTCTGCATTATCTTAGTCATAATATTTTTACTAGGCTAGTTGAGCTCACCCTTTTGCTTTCATTGTTCTTTTAAGGAAATGAGAACGTAGCTGGGACTAGTCGGGGAACGGAGTGATGGTCCAGATATTTGCATTAGTAGTCCTCACTACTCAGTGAAATAGTGTGATAATAATTGTAATGAGGACTTTATTTGAGTTTGGATACTCTCTACGAGACATTATCCATTTTTAAACTCTCAGCTACGTTTTGTCATACTGTATAAAAGAATTTTGTATTTAAATTATGTACCATGTATTTGGCGACTCAAGATGGGTGATGTATACCTATTTTGGGGGCATCACAATATTCGTTATTATCACATCCATGAATTAATATTTCATCGCTGAGACTCAGCTCAATAAACAATTCACATAACTGAATTATCCATGCACTATGGGCCAAGGATATTCATTCGTATCACAACCACGAATTATCCATACACTACGGGCTAAGGATATTCGTGTTTTCACCAATGGTCATGATTATATCGAATAATCCCTGGTCATAATCATACCAATCACTACTACAAAGTATCTAATAGACAACACTTAAACCACAATATTTTTTATAAAAACGTTGTAATATTTTTTTTACAACGTTTTTTTTAAAAACGTTGTAGATATATATGCAAAAATATTATCTATTTAAAAATGTATTTTTTTAGTTTTAAATAGATAACGTTTTTTCAAAAAACGTTGTGTATGTGAAAAACACGGAGCTTAATTTAGGCGGAAGTGAAAACTTAAAATTACAAATCCGTTCTCTCTCTCTTCGAATTTCATCTCAAACTTCTCTCTTTCTCTACTCCTAAACAGTCACGAAAACTAGGGTTCAAATGGCAGAGCGTTTATGACTGGTTGAGAAATTGGGTGGCAACTGCCAATCGTAATTGAGAGTATACAACAGTGGATGGGTTTGGAAATGATAGAGGCTAACAAATGCTTACTTGGATGTTGCGGCAGCGAATTAATCCCTCTGCATCTCCCTTCTTCTTCTTACGCTCTCTTAGCCCCAATCGCTCGCGGTACGTGTATCCATTTTTACATATACTAGAGTAGTCATATGAAAGAAAAAATAACGATTCAATTAGGAAAAAAGATGAAGATGAATTTACAATTATAATTTCCCCCAGATCTGGTTTAGTTTCTATTACTTTTTTCGGTGAGTTTTTTGGGTTACAGGGGCAGAGAGTACAGTTTATGAAGCAACTTTGGATGGCAAAAGGGTGGTTGTTAAAAAAATCCATCTTGTCTACTTCTCAAGACATTGATAAGTTTCACAAGGAATTGCAGTTGCTATGGTCAATATATATATATATATATATATATATATATATATATATATATATATATATATATATATATATATATATATATTCCAGATATACATACTTTAGTTTCCCCTCTCGCTATTTTTACTACTTGTATATACACCCTAGGAAATGTGTATCCCAGACAGGCAGACACACTACCAAAACTGCAAAACTGTAATGGGTAATAGAAATACAGATTGAAGTTATATAAAGCTTTTATATGTACGTGTAAAAGTGTGTTATTGAAACATTAATTTGGAATACTGATAATTTTGATTATATTGAGATAGGTAGTCACTATAATATAAAAAAGAGTAATGTATTTTGGTATGATAATGATTTTGGCCAACTTTTTGTGATTTTAAATATACCTAGTGGTGATGAAGCAAGTTGGATCATCCTGGAGTTTCCAGGCTAGTAGCTGCGAAGGGGAAGCCGCCCAATTACATGTTTTTCTTTCAATTCTACGAGTCTGGTAGTCTTGCAGACAAAATACATGTGGAAGAATGGTGTCCGAGTATAGATCGGGTGCTAGTGATGACATTGCAGATAGGTATAGCTTGAATATCTCAGCTTCTTTAATTTTATCTAGATGAAACTAGAAACATAGTCTTTATATCTCAAATATCAATAGGATACCACAGGCAAAACCAAGTTACAATATAAAATTCAAAATTCCAACTATAGGAAAATGCTTCTTCATATATTTCAAAATTCCAACTACATGAAAATTGAAAATCTTTCACCTTTGAATAATCATCTACAAATGGTAGTATTTGTATTAAGTTTTCATAGAGCTATGTGATGTTGTAAATCTCTCCATTTTTTCAAATGTATCGAGGTATCTTCTTTTCTTTTGTACTAATTATTCTTTTCGTTGTACTTTTTGATATCTTGTTTCAAACTATGTATAAAGCCAAGATGAGTTTCCTTATGAAAATCTGGAATGCAGCAAATGCTCTTTGCCAATACCACATATAATGGACGTTTCCAAAATAATTAGGCACTTTAAATACGACTTATATGTAGACCATAAAGCTTCGTCTTCCATGTTCAGAGCTTTAAAAACTTTTACCTGCCTTTAATGCATGTAGCTTGTTCACAGATATGATTATTTGGAAAAATGGTAATTATTAAATTGAAGAGAGATAAGATTAGGTAGATTATGTGCATGACCATGAAGGAATACAAGAAAGGAAATTATTATACTGGGAGTTTATGTTTCTTCCGTAGGAATATAGATTATAAGCTTTTCTTTATATTAGGAAACTAACTTGTATGCTATTCTTTCCTCAATCTGGATCTTGATTTGTTAGTTTTTAAATAATGAAACTATATACTGCTGCTCTTGAGTTCACTAGCCAGCACTAGGAAATTTCCTATATTTCTTTTTCTATTGAAGGTAGGGCAAAGTTTATGATAGTTTACCAATTCCCAATGCTTGTAATTTCCTATCTTTTTTGCAGCAAATGCTCTGAAGTATCTACATGACCTTGGGATTGTGCATAGGGATGTGAAACCAGCAAATATTCTTGTAATTACCAATTCTTAGTTAGTCTAACATGTGTATATGATATGAGCTAGTGTTATTCTTTAATTTTTAACTACTTTTCATTTTCTTTCAAGTGGACAAATTTGAGTTCATAATGCATCAGTAATTACTTATGTTTCTGATGCAGTTTGACAGGAACCTTAATTCACATCTGGCTGACTTTGGATTGGCGGAGTACAAGAGAGAGATTAAACAGGTCTCTATAGAAAATTGGAAATCTTCTGGCAAACCAACTGGTGGTTTTCATAAAAAAAATATGGTAGGCACACTCATTTACATGGCACCTGAAATATTGAGGAAGGAATTACATAGTGAAAAGTCAGATGTCTACAGTTTTGGAATATCAATCAAGTAAGAATTTTAGAAAGGCTTCTTTCAGCCATTTAAACTAGTGTAGATTGTAGAAATTGAAAAGCATTTATATTTTATTCGTGAGAAAATGCAATAGTGCAGTTGTATTTACACTGGTGTATCTGTGAGCTACACTAGTTGTGGTCTACAAAACCCAACCGTCTCCTTCATTTGTGCACAAACTATATTATCCATATATGCAACTTTCGCTGTCTCCCCCCCCCCACACCCCCCCACCCCCCACCCCCACCCCCACCCCCACCCCCACCCCCACCCCCAAAACCACATGTAATGCGTGTATGTGTTTGCGCTTCCCTTTTGGTGTTCGACACCATGTATTTATGGAATCTAGAAATTCTGGTTAAGCCTTTGAGTCCACCATATAAGATTATGACTCAATGCTTTTACATAAACTTTACTTCAGACAACATTTTATATATGACCTTGATAACTTTTCATGATTTCTTTAGGATTATCCTAATCTAAATGAAGGGTATGTTGAAATGGTTATCAGTTATATGTTATGAGAATTCCTGTAGATTTTTTTTAGAGTTGATTTGCATTGTTTGTCAACATTTGTTTTCATATAGTTATTATGTGTTTACTTTTTGTGAAAATGAGACCACTTGAAGATTGATTGATTATGTTCTTTTGATTCCAGTACTCGAGGCATTTCTTATATTCTCATCCAGCTCAACCAATGGGTCTAGAGGACTTGGCTTGTAGAATGGTGTCTTGTTATCCTCCCTCCCATTTACTGATTTTTCTTTCCTTGGTGATTTATTATGCTGTTTTACTTGAAGAAAGTAACGGTCAATCATATGTTATCATTGTCATTCATGGGTATTATTTTCTCTTTTTCAAGTTAATTGAATTTCAAGGCATTAAGTTTGGAGTAGGTAATGCTGTTGTTGCCTATTGGAGTAAAATATATAGACTTTTTCTATGTGATGCTAAATTGCCTAAATGTACGAGGGATAAGAGAATTTTTGTAGCATAGAACTTGTGATGTTTCACTTCTTAAATCTTTGTGTAATGATATGGTCTGGAGTTACTAAGATGGTAATTGCAATTTAAGTTTATGAATGATAGGAGGTTCTTCTTCTTCTTGTGTTCAATGTTGCCAACAGATAGCAGGTAAGGTGGTGAACATCAAGCTTCACACTCGGAGATCACAACGTGTGGTGAAAGAATCCAGAAGCCTGTGCACTTGTGATTGCAAGCGTGCCAACATTACAAGCTCAGGACCCTCAGCTTGATTTGTATCTAGGCAGCGTTTTTGGGAGCAACAGTCACAAATTTTCGCAGACTGATTCTTGTGAGGTAGATTCAGAGTTGCTTATGAATGATGGGTGTGCAACAGATGGCTAGATCTCTGAAGGTGGTTCACAGGACGAGTTGGAGGTTTTGGATTTAAGTTCCTTTTGCTTTGTCCTCTTCTTTCAAGTTAACTTACTATTTTTTATGCAATTGTTTAAGTCAGAATCTGAAACTAAAAATTGTAGGGATGTAGGGATAGTTTGGCATTATTGAGATGTAAACGTATTGTATGGTATTAATATAATATTTTTTGTAATTGGCATTATAAAGAATTATTGGGATGTAAAAGTATTGTATGGTATTAATATTCTTTGTAATTTTAGCTATATATCATGGCATTAACATATTGCAGGTGCATTGGTAATGTAGGTGAACCACAATATTTTTTCTTTTTTTTTAATCTACAACATTTTAAAAACGTTGTGTAAATATGCCTAAACGTTGTTTGATATACTAAACAACAACATTTTTAATAAAAAAAAAACGTTGTGGAATCATACCTTCTACAACGTTTTTAACCATCTGCTAATTTTTTGAAAACAAATCTAAAACGTTTTTTTAAAAAAAATGTTGTGTATTATACTTAACTACAATGTTTTAAAAACGTTGTGTAAGGGTATCAAATAGACAACACTCTTAACCACGATATTTTTCTGACAGAAACCACAACGTTTTTCCGCGTTGTCTATTTACTGTTTTTGTAGTAGTGAATCAACAGTCCATATATGCACAACTAACTAAAGATGACTTTCAACACAATATAAGCATGAGAATGATATATATAATGAATAAACATAAATAATCAGAATAATAAGACAACATATATCTTACTGATTTTCAACTTAATTATCCATAGTCCAAATTGTTAACATAATAAGATGAAACACAAATTATTAAGGATATTCTAATCTTTTCAGGGCTTTTCACCATTTAATGATAAACTGAATAAACGAATAATAATATCTTACCATATTATGGAGTATGAAAAAAAATGATATTCATTTTACCATAAAAATGATACCCTCTTACCACAATAATGATATACCTTACTACAACAATGATATCCCTTACCTTAGCATGTGACTTGATTCTGCTTTCTGTGAAATTGATCAACTTAAGCAATGCTTCCATTCCTCATCTACACTTGGAGTAACATTACACTCAATAGAAATACTCACAATATTATACTCGCAATATTATAGTAAAAGAATTCTATATTTTTAGTGTAGTGATGGTGTGTGTTTAGTTACTCAACCGAGCAACCTATTTATACTAAAAATTTAGTAAACAACTAGCACACCTGCTTTGACAAAATAACCAAATGAGGTATATAATAATGGTAGTGGAATTTATGGTCCCACAAAGAAAATTAAACCAACTTGTACACGTTTTAAAAATAATTGAGTTGTGGTCTAGACTAAAGTAAAGTGTCGGCACGTCCTACCAAACTTAGTTTTGTAAAAAGAAAATAATTGAGCAAACATGTGCACATCATACTTGTCTTTAATCAACACCATTTTCAATCTTTGAACCATTGTTCTCAATTATTAACATAGACTCACAATACTGTCAACTGGTTTAATTACATCATATCAAATAATATGAGTCACTGTGCAATAACTACTGTGACAATTATTGAATGAAATACATAGTGACTTCTGAAATATGATTCTGAACTTTCGAAACAATTTTCACATTTTTCAAATTATCCAACAATTTTCTATAATTATTTCTATTTATAAAAACAATCATTTAATAGCTTCAAAATATAAATACTAACTCCACATACTTTTATATCTTTAAAACATCAACATATTAATCTTATATTATTATAATATTTTTTTAACAAAATTCATAATTTTCCACCATTCATAGAATTTTCTATGAATTTTCTCTATTTTAAACTAACCATAAATAACTTTAAAAATACAATAAATATTTCATTATTCAATAATTTATCAAAAGCTGTCCAAAAATTATAAAGTAATATTATATGATTTTTCATCAAGTTTCATAATTTTTCATCATTCATAGAATTTTCTATGAATTTCTTCTATTTTTAAACTAACTATAAATAGTTTTAAAATATAATAATTACTTCTGCTTTTCAATAATTCATCAAAATTTTACAGAAATTCTAAGATGATATAATAAGCTTCTTGTAAAAATATTTCAGCCCAAATAATTTTTCTGATAAATTAATTATAAACTCCAATATTCTGAAATTTCAATAATTCATAATAATTAGCCATTTTATCAGAAAAATACGAATCTTATGTCCTTTCCATGTAAAATTTCATTCTCTACAACTTTGTATAAGAAAGTTTTTCCAAATTCTGACTCTAACATAGAGAGAAAGGATTACCGAAAACTCTGCTACAACAATTTCTGGGTCAGTCACCTCCTTAAATACATAAGAAATCATACGTTAATCTTTAACGGTTCAAAATTTGTGTACACGTACTCAACTTATATATTTATAACATATCCAAGAATTACAACGATCGAACTGTCGAATTAAAAATTATAACTCACGCAATAGAGCTTAATAAAACTGATTTTTCGAACTATCAATCCTTTGAACCAGTTTCAATCAAACTGTCACGAAACATCCACAAAGAATTTTTGAGTGATTAAAATTTTTGCAGTTAACTTACTTCTAGGGCTTTCTTTTGATATATGGCTCATCTCCTAACTCATTATACACAAAGAGTTATGAATTTTACAAAATCAAGTAGTAAACTAATTTTTCTGAAAATCTTCATATTTTGTCCTTCTTTTGATTTCTAGATTTCTCTCATTTATACAAGTTTAAATCATCTAAATCAAGTATGAACAAAATCTCTTCATATAAAATTTATGAAAACTTGAATAGAAAAATAAATTAAAGGTTTAAACATACCTTTTTTTTTTAATTTCTTCTTCATTACTCATATTCTTCCTTCTCTTCTTCTTCTTTTCTTTTCTCTATCTGTCTCTATATTCTTTTCTGCTGAATATTGGTGTAGGAGAATAATGGTGGTGGGAGGAAGTATATAATTTCTCTTTCTTTTCTTCCTTTCTTATTCTTCCCACATGATTTTGTCTCTCTCATCTTATTCCTCCCGTGAGCTTCCCTTTCCTTTTCCTCCTCTTTTTCTCCCCTTCTTTTCTTTTCCCCTTCCCCACATGTTCCCCCAAAATTTCCCACTCACAATAAAACATCAGCACTTAGATGCCCACATGGGCAGCTTAGAAGAATTATATCCCTCTTATATTTTATTAGCTCATTTATCCGATTAATTGTTCATTTAACTATTTATCAATTTAATATTTTACAATTTTAAAAATAATAATCATAAATTAAATTAGACTTTTATTTTATAAAAGTCGGGGTCTTACAATCACCCCACCTTATGAAATTTTATCCCCGAAATTTACTAACGTAGTTGGAATTCCGAAGAGATAATAATTTCAAATTCTAGCTCCCAGGCTATTTTCTCTCTATCTCATGGTTCATCCATTGCTCATCTCCTGTATTTTAGATATCATTCTAGAATATAGTTTCAAAACAAGGGTTAATTGACATGCCACATATTATCCATATACTCTGACCGACCAATTAAATAACAAATAACTTAGGTAGGTCATACTAGCGAAGGAATTACCCGCCTCTCCCCTCTAATTCTAGTCTCACATCTTAGCCAGGGATCATATTCCTAAGTTTTGATACCAACTGTGACGCCCCCAAAATAGGTATACATCACCCATTCTGAGTCGCCAAATACATGGTACAAAAATCAAATACAAACTTTATTTATACAGCTGTCATGCAAAATACGACAACACATATGCTGTGAGTTTCAATACAAATATTGTTACGTATATAATACGACATAATTTATACTCAAATTATTACAATGCCATATAAAGTACATCAGAAAATATTTTAAGTCCCCAAAGGAACACGAGAAGATTTTCGTCCTCCTCATTCTAATGGAGTGCATTTTTTACGCTTCCAAATTCGAGTTCGCCTCACCCTATTGTTGTTCACCAAAATTAAATATTAAATGATGTATAAAATATGTCACACACATTTTAAGTTCTCATTACAATTATTATGCCACACCGTTTCATAATTTGATTAGGCTTGTGATTAATTCGTATCACCACTTTATACCCATATTCTCTGTGCTAGTTCCAGCTACACTTTTATTACCTAAAAGGGATTATGAAGCAAAAGGGTGAGTACAAATAGCCCAGTAAAGAATATCATGACTTAAGACAATTACATTATCAATAGTCTTCATCAATAATAAATCAGATATTTAGAACATATGGTAGAAGATAAAGTTTTCAACCATAATAGCAGCGGAATCAATAATCCACTAGAAGAGTCAAGTAGAACATAATGTTTACTGTCTCTTCCAAATTAAAAGTCCATTATTAATATTGTATTCCTGTAATATTCATCAACAGTTCTTTATTGTAACCAAGACAAAGATAACTTTCATCACCTGAACAACTAAAGATTATAGTTAAATTCACAATTCATATTTATTCTTAGGTAATTTAACAGTCCATCTTTGCACTACGAGCCAAGACATATAACTGTATTTTAGAAAAGTCAAGTAGAGCATGATATATACTATCTTCTATGATTTAAAAAGTTTAACATCAATTTTATCGCTAAGACACAGCTAAATAAATAATCCACATCACTGAATTATTCATGCACTACGGCCAAGGATATTCGTTAGTATCACATCCATGAATTATCCATGCACTATGGGACAATGATATTCATTATTATCACATCCACGAATTATCCAGGCACTACGGGCTAAGGATATTCGTTATTATCACATCCATGAATTAATATTTCATCGCTGAGACTTAGCTCAATAAATAATCCACATCACTGAATTATCTATGCACTACGGGCCAAGGATATTCATTCGTATCACAATTGTGACGCCCCCAGAATAGGTATACGCAACCCATCTTGGGTTGCCAGAAAATACACTACTGACAACTCCATTTATACAACTGTCGTGCAAAATATGACGACACATATATTGTGAGTTTCAATACAAATATTGTAGCATATATAATACGCCAATATTTATACTCAAATTATTACAATGCCATATAAAGTACAGCAGCAAATATTTCATGTCTCGAAGGAACACGAGAAGATTTATGTTCTCCTCATTCTAATGCGGTGTATTTTTGACACTTTCAAGGTCGGGTCCACATCACCCTATGGTTGTTCACCAAAATCAATTAGTAAATGATGTATAAAATATGTCACATATATTTTATTATTCTCAGTACAATTATAATGTCACACCGTTTCATAATTTGATTAGGTGTGTGACTAATTCGTATCACCACTTTATACCCATGTTCTCTCTGCTAGTCTCAGCTACACTTTTATTACCTGAAAGGGGTGGTGAAGTAAAAGGGTGAGCACAAATAGCCCAGTAAAGAATATCATAACTTAAGATAATTAAATTATCAAAAGAATTCAGATATTTAGAACATATGGTAGAAGATAAAAGTGTTCAACCATAATAGCAGCGGAATCAACAATCCATTAGAAGAGGCAAGTAGAACATAATGTTTACTATCTTCTCTAGATTAAAAGTCCATCGTTAATATTTCATTCTTGTTATACTCATCAACAGTTCTTTGTTATACCCAAGACAAAGAGAACTCTCATCATCTGTCTTCACCTGAATCACCACAGATTATAATTAAATCACAATTCATATTTATAATCAGGTAAATCAATAGTCGATCTTTGCAATACAAGCCTAAGACATACAACTGTAAAATCAATAACGCTGAGATTCAGCTCAATAGTATCATGACCACGAATAATCCATGCACTACGGGCCAAAGATATTCGTGTTTTCACCAATGGTCATGATTATACCAAGTAATTCTTGGTCATAATCATGCCAATCAACAGTCCATCTATGCACAACTGGCCAAAGATGACTTTTACCACATCATTTGTAACATTACGGTCATGATTATACCGAATAATCCCTTGTCATAATCATACCAAATCCATCTATGCACTACGAGCCAAAGATGACTTTTACCACATCATTTGTAATATTACGGTCAAGATTATACCGAATAATCCCTGGTCATAATCATACCAAGTCCATCTATGCACTACGGGCCAAAGATGACTTTTACCACATCATTTGTAATATTACGGTCATGATTATACCGAATAATCCCTGGTCATAATCATACCAAGTCCATCTATGCACTACGGGCCAAAGATGACTTTCAACACAATATAAGCATGAGAATGATGGCAATGATATATATAATTAATAAACATGAATAATCAGAATAATAAGATAACATAGATCTTAGTGATTTTCAACTTAATTATCCAGAGTCCAAATTGATAACATAATAATAGATGAAGCACAAACTATTAAGGATAATTTAATCCTTTCAGGACTTTTCATCATTTAGTGATAAACTGAATAAACGAATAATAATATCTTACCATAATATGGAGTATGAAAGAAAATGATATTCCTTTTACAATAAAAATGATACCCCCTTACCACAATAATGATATCTATTACCTTAGCATGTGACTTGATTGTGCTTTTTGTGAAATTAATCAACTTAAACAATGCTTGCATTCCTTATCTACACTTGGAGTAACATTACACTCAATAGAAATACTCACAATATTATACTCACAATATTGAAGTAAAAGAATTCTATATTTTTAATGTAGTGATGGTGTGTGTTTTGTTACTCAACCGAGCCACGTCTATTTATACTGAAAATTTAGTAAACAACTAGCACACCCGCTTTGACAAAATATCCAAATGAGGTATATAATAATAGTAGTGGAATTTATGGTCCCACAGAGAAAATTTAATCAACTTGTACACTTTTTAAAAAATTTGTTCAATAATAGAGTTGTAGTCCATACTACTTTAGAAAAAGTAGAGTGTTGACAAGTCCTGTCAAACTTACTTTTGTAAAAAAAATAATTGAACAAACATCTGCATATCATACTTATCTTTAATCACCACCTTTTATTCATCAATTATTTACACATTTTCAATCTTTCAATAATTATTCACAATTATTAACATAGACTCACAATACTGCCAACTGGTTTAATTATATCATATCAAATAATATGAGTTACTGTGCAATAACTACTGTGACAATTATTTAATAAAAGACTGAGTGACTTCTTACGTAATTAAGAATCAATAATATGAATCACTATACAATAATTACTGTGACAATTATTGAATGAAATAATGGTGACTTCTTACGTATGAATCAAATCAATAACTTACTATAAATAATTTAAATTTTATTAAAAGTAGGGATCAACACCAAATCATATTTATCTCGAATAACATATAAACCAACTAACAATTCATTATTCATTCAAGTTGTCTTTATTTATCGCATAAAATCATTATTCATATTCCAAAACTTTAGAACTGAATAATAAAACTTGAGAAATTTAAAACCTCATATATGATAATCCACTATTCTGATATTATCACCGTTTTTACTTTAATAAAAATATTATTTTTGTTTTTATCATAACTCATTCGTTACTTGTGCGTTTACATCCCGACACCTCATGAGCTTACTAACACTTCTAAAATATTTAAAATAGTATTATGAACTTTTCAAATAATTTCCACAATTTTTAGATTATCCAATGATTTTCTATAATTATTTCTATTTATAAAAACTATCATTTAATAGCTTCAAAATAGAAATACTAACTTCACATACTTTTATATCTTTAAAACATCATCAATATTAATCTTATATTATTATAATATTTTTCAGCAAAATTCATAATTTTCCACCATTAATAGAATTTCCTATGAATTTTCTCTATTTTTAAACTAACCATAAATAGCTTTAAAATACAATAAATGTTTCTGTTATTTAATAATTTATCAAACCTGCCCAAAAATTATAAAATAACATTATAAGATTTTTCACCAAGTTTCATAATTTTTCATCATTCATAGAATATTCTATGAATTTCTTCTATTTTCAAACTAACTATAAATAGTTTAAAATACAATAATTACTTCTGCTTTTCAATAATTCATCAAAAATTTACAGAAATTCTAAGATGATATTATAAGCATTCTGTAAAAAATATTTCAGCCCAAATAAGTTTTCTGATAAATTAATTATAATTCCCAATATTCAGAAACTTCAATAATTTATAATAATTAGCCCTTTTATTAGAAAATTACAGATCTTATGACCTTTTCATGTAAAATTTAATTCTCTACAACTTTGTAGAAGAAAGATTTCCCAAATTCCGACTCTAACATAGAGAGAAAGGTTTACCGAAATTCCGCTACAAAATTTCTGGATCAGTCACCTTCTTAAATTCATAACAAATCATACGTTAATCTTTAACGGTTCAACATTTGTGGATATATACTCAACGCATATATGTATAACATATCCAAAAATTACAACGATCCAATGGTCGGATTAAAAATTATAACTCACGCAATAGAGCTTAATAAAACTGATTTTTCGGACTATAAGTCCTTCGGACTAGTTTCACTCAAACTGTCACCTCGCAAAATTCATAAAGAATTTTTGGGTGATTCAAATTTCTGAGTTTATCTTACTTCCAGGGCTTTCTTTTGATATATGGCTCATCTCCTAACTCATTATACACAAAGAGTTGTGGATTTTACAAAAACAAGTAGTAAACTATTTTTTATAAAAAATTCCAGATTTTGTTTTTCATTTGATTTCTCTCATTTGATCCTTTTTTATACAAGTTTAAATCATCTAAATCAAGTATGAAAAAAAATCTCTTCATATAAAATTCATGAAAAATTAATTATAAAAATAAATCAAATGTTTTAAACATACCTTTTTCTTGATTTCTTGATTTCTTAACTTCTTCTTTATTTTCTTCTTCTTCTCTTTCACTCTCTCTCTCTCTTCTCTTTCTTCTCTTCCTACACCCTCTAATTTCTCAGATGTTTCCCGTGAGTGGAAGTGATAATGGAGATAGTCTCCTCTTATATCATTTTTTTCTTTCCTTTTGTTTTTTCCCCTTTCTTTTCCTTTTTCTTTTCCCCTCTTTCTTCTTACTCCCTCTCTCTCTTATTCTTCTAATGCCTCCCGTGAACTCCTTCCCTTTTCCTCTTCCTCCTCTTTTTCTTCCATTCTTTTTCTTTCTTTTTCTCTTCCCCCCCGCCACATGTTCCCCCAATTATTTCCTCTCCCTTTCTCCAAATAATTAGCCGCACATGACTACAGTTAATGTCTTCTCTTCTTTTATTAGTTCATTTATCCGATTAATTATTCATTTGACAAATTATCAATTTAACATTTTACAGTTTTAGAATAATAATCATAAATTAAATTAGACCTTTATTTTATAAAAGTCGAGGTCTTACAACAACCACGAATTATCCATGCACTACGAGCCAATGATATTCATTATTATCACATCCATGAATTAATATTTCATCGCTAAGACTCAGCTCAATAAATAATCTACATCACTGAATTATCCATGCACTATGGGCCAAGGATATTCATTCGTATCACAACCATGAATTATCCATGCACTACGGGCTAAGGATATTCGTGTTTTCACCAATGGTCATGATTATATCGAATAGTCCCTGGTCATAATCATACCAATCAACAGTCCATCTATGTACAACTAACCAAAGATGACTTTCAACACAATATAAGCATGAGAATGATGAGAATGATATATATAATGAATAAACATAAATAATCAGAATAATAAGACAACATATATCTTACTGATTTTCAACTTAATTATCCAGAGTCCAAATTGTTAACATAATATTAGATGAAACACAAATTATTAAGGATATTCTAATCTTTTCAAGACTTTTCACCATTTAATGATAAACTGAATAAACGAATAATAATATCTTACCATGTTATGGAGTATGAAAAAAAATTATATTCCTTTTACCATAAAAATGATACCCTCTTACCACAATAATGATATACCTTACCACAACAATGATATCCCTTACATTAGCATGTGACTTGATTCTGCTTTCTGTGAAATGGATCAACTTAAACAATGCTTCCATTCCTCATCTACACTTGGAGTAACATTACACTCAATAGAAATACTCACAATATTATACTCGCAATATTATAGTAAAAGAATTCTATATTTTTAGTGTAGTGATGGTGTGTGTTTAGTTACTCAACAGAGCAACCTATTTATACTAAAAATTTAGTAAACAACTAGCACACCTGCTTTGACAAAATAACCAAATGAGGTATATAATAATGGTAGTAGAATTTATGGTCCCACAAAGAAAATTAAACCAACTTGTACACGTTTTAAAAATAATTGAGTTGTGGTCTAGACTAAATTAAAGTGTCGGCACGTCCTACCAAACTTACTTTTGTAAAAAGAAAATAATTGAACAAACATGTGCACATCATACTTGTCTTTAATCAACACCATTTTTAATCTTTGAACCATTGTTCTCAATTATTAACATAGACTCACAATACTGCCAACTGGTTTAATTACATCATATCAAATAATATGAGTCACTGTGCAATAACTACTGTGACAATTATTGAATGAAATACATAGTGACTTCTGAAATATGATTCTGAACTTTTGAAACAATTTTCACATTTTTCAAATTATCCAACAATTTTCTATAATTATTTCTATTTATAAAAACTATCATTTAATAGCTTCAAAATATAAATACTAACTCCACATACTTTTATATCTTTAAAACATCAACATATTAATCTTATATTATTATAATATTTTTTTTAACAAAATTCATAATTTTCCACCATTCATAGAATTTTTTATGAATTTCTTCTATTTTTAAACTAACCATAAATAACTTTAAAAATACAATAAATAACTCTCCAGAAATTATAAAGTAATATTATAAGATTTTTCACCAAGTTTCATAATTTTTCGTCATTTAAAGAATTTTCTATGAATTTCTTCTATTTTCAAACTAACTATAAATAGTTTAAAATTATAATCATTACTTACGCTTTTCAATAATTCATCAAAATTTTACGTAAATTCTAAGATGATATAATAAGCTTCTCAGTAAAATATTTTTCAAATTTCAAATAATGTTTCGATAAATTAATTATAAACTCCAATATTCAGAAATTTCAATAATTCATAATAATTAGCCATTTTATCAGAAAAATACGGATCTTATGTCCTTACCATGTAAAATTTATTCTCTACAACTTTGTAGAATAAAGTTTTTCCAAATTCTGACTCTAACATAGAGAGAAATGCTTAACAAAAATTTTTCTATAATAATTTCTGGATCAGTCACTTCCTTAAATGCATAACAAATCATACGTTACTCTTTAACGGTTCAAATTTTGTGTACATATACTCAACTTATAAATGTATAACATATCGAAGAATTACAACGATCCAACGGTCGGATTAAAAATTATAACTCACGCAATAGAGCTTAATAAAATTGATTTTTTGGACTATCAATCCTTTGGACCAGTTTCACTCAAACTATCACCACACAAAATCCACAAAGAATTTTTGAGCGGTTCATATTTTTGCAGTTAGCTTACTTCCAGGGCTTTCTTTTGATATATGGCTCATCTCGTAACTCATTATACACAAAGAGTTATGGATTTTACAAAATCAAGTAGTAAACTAATTTTTCTGAAAATCTCCATATTTTGTTCTTCTTTTGATTTCTAGATTTATCTCATTTATACAAGTTTAAATCATCTTAATGAAGTATGAACAAAATCTCTTCATATAAAATTTATGAAAACTTAAATAGAAAAATAAATCAAAGGTCTAAACATACCTTTTTCTTTTAATTTCTTCTTTATTACCCATTCTTCTTCATCTTTTTCTTCCTTCTCTTCTTCTTCTATTCTTTTCTCTCTCTTTCTCTCTCTCTATTCTTTTCTGCTGAATATTGGTTTAGGAGAATAATAGTGGGGGGAGGAAGTATATAATTTCTCTTTCTTTTCCTCCTTTATTATTCTTCCCACATGATTTTGTCTCTCTCATCTTATTCCTCCCGTGAGCTTCCCTTTCCTTTTCCTCCTCTTTTTCTTCCCTTCTTTTCTTTCCCCCTTCCCCACATGTTCCCCTATAATATCCCACTCACAATAAAACATCAGCACTTAGACGCCCACATGGGTAGCTTAGAAGAATTAAATCCCTCTCTTATTTTATTAGCTCATTTATCCGATTAATTGTTCATTTGACCATTTATCAATTTAACATTTTACAATTTTAAAAATAATAATCATAAATTAAATTAGACTTTTATTTTATAAAAGTCGGGGTCTTACAATCACCCCACCTTATGAAATTTCGTCCCTGAAATTTACGAACGTACCTGGAATTCTGAAGAGATAAGAATTTCAAATTCTAGCTCCCAGGCTATTTTCTCTCTGTCTCATGGTTACACCTTGTTAGAGTTTATGCCCTAGAGGCCAATTATTTGATATAATTGATATTATATTTGATTAAATAAATGAATGATTTTATTATGGTTTTATTTACTACGTTATATAAATGTTAACATAATAAAATTCCTTAGAATAATGATACAATTTATATAGTTTCAAGTATGTGACTTGAACATGAGATTATATAATTACAATTAGTATCATTGCTCTTAAATGTCCCTAGTCGAGTACCATTGTTGATAGGACAACAATGATGCATTGAGACTAGTATGTGGATTGACTGATGACCAAATCTCATTGGGTCATAAATATATGAGATATTAAGTCAATGCATAGGTATGTGTTAGAGAACGATGTCTTCGATGCAGGACCCACCATGAGAATTCTATGTGGAGCATTGAAGTGTCATTAGCGATTCTCATAGTGATAATGATGTAATGGTCCTCCTAATTCCGAATCACTATATTTCTACATGAGAATTTATGTACTTTGATATCATCAAATGTCACCTTTAATAGGGTGGACTATAAAGGTGATTATTGGGTACATCATGAATCGTGTGAGGAATATGAGTGATCTAGATGGAATTTAACCATCCTATATATTAGGGGTGATATCCATAGGCCTCTTGATTGAGTAGGACTATGAAATGCATGGCCATGCTCAAATATTGATTTGTTTCATATAGTCTACTCATTGATCAAGAAAACTCAGATTAAATTATGAAGAGTATGACACATTCAATGACTCGAGTTTAATCTAGGATATTAAGGTTAAAAGGATTAAATTACATTGAAACATTGGTCATGAAAAGGTTGCATCGAATCATCGATCTTATTATTACTTGGTTAGCAGTGTTGCATTACTAGATGTCGCTCACTGTTTATAATTTTATAATATGATTTTAAAATTATTGCCAATGTAATAATAACCTATAGGGTCACACACAAAGAATGTTATTAAAAGGGAATTAATTTAAATTGTAAGGATTTAAATATATCAATATGATTGATAGTATTTAAATCACAATTTAAATTAAAAGGATGCTTTAAGATATGTATATATATTAATTTAGTAAGACTTAATTAAGATATAATATATATATATATATATATATATATATATATATATATAAATTTAGATTTTATTTTAATTAGATTAGGGTTTTTGATTAATTCCGATTTATTGCTATATATATATATATGATATATCAGCGTCTTTGGAAAGTTAATCAAAAACAAAAACCCTAGTCGCTCTTAGAGAGAGACTAGAGAAAACAGATTTAAGAAATCCTCATCCTTGGTGGCTAGTACCACGATTCCTTTTTCTGCAGATCGTAGGGCGATTAATTGGGAGCGTTCGTGTGAATACTTGTAGAGACGCAGTTCGTTCGAATTGCGTTGGAGATTCGACCGCATCGTTTAATCGCTTTCTTAATCGGTATAATTTCTAACCACTGAATTAACTATTTTTTGCATGGATCCTATTTAGGGTTTCGAATTTGGTTTAAATTGTTCTATTTTCGCTGTGCGTTTCTGTGTCGAAACCCTTCACACCTACCCTAGGTTTATAACCTATAGCTTTGATACCAACTGTGACGTCCCCAAATCCGGGTCCTAAACACCACAAATTCGGTACATCATTTCTATAACTATTGCGGAAGATATAAACATAAATTGTTTATACATTAAACTTTACACACTATCCCCAAGGTCGAGAACCTTCACATAATACCTGAACCAATATCCTATCTAACATATAATGTTTTTATAATACATTACTGTTACAATTTTAGCTGCACATATAATCCAAAGCTAGACTTGTCTTTGTCTTTTTCCTGTATCTGACGTATTCGTTCTAATCTGCAATATTTATCATGATATAGCAAGGGTGAGAAACAAGTTTGATCAGCAAGTTTAAGTTCAATAAATTAAGGATATATCATGATGGAAAGAATTGAACAATAAGATGGCTAAAATTCTACAATATAATTAAGAACTAGCATGAACAGATTTTTATAGCTGAACGAACATTGAACGTGAACAACTATATCTGGACCGAATGGTAATGAAGGTGATCAGCCTTTCATACCTGATGAACACATGCAATATGCACAAAGTGCGGTTGATCAACAATTCATAGACATGGTAATCAGCAATGATTAACCATAAGCATATCTGAATGAAACAACTCGAGGTCGAGTTAGAGAAACTTGCACAATAAGTGAGTATAAGAAACTTACCACCTGATTGGTCAATTACTGTTACACAATTTATTTAGCTTTGTCTGAAGACCTAATATTGACAATACCGATCTACAAATATTAGAATAATATTATCACAATATAATACTATTATATATAATTATAAAATAACCTAAACACATAAGCACGTATCCCTATCAGTCTATACATCACATAAGACTTAGTATCAAGTCAAACTATTGCAGTTTGAGTTGAATTCGGCATAATTCAGACATCCCGACGGCCTAGTCGGATAATTCACGAGCCTATATTATCCATAAGACTCTGTCTAAATGCAACACAATTATCTTAAATAATTTGTTATCCAGTCAAAGTAAGTTTCAAAGTCTCATAATAATCTTTAAATAATTATTATCATTTATTAGGATTTTTCAATCATTAATATCATATTTATATGATTTAAATACCACTTAATTCCTTTATCATTAATATTTATTTAATATCAAATATTAATGAAATAATCAACATAATATTATAAAGTATTTATAATATCTCAAAGTATTTTAATACTTTAATTTCTCATTTATATGATTTTAAACATTTAAATCTATTATCCAATAATTGCCATGAATATTAAAATATTAATGTTTTTTCATGACAAAATATCAAAAGTTATATTTTATAACTTAAAATATTTTTATAACCTTTAAATCTTTTTATATGATTTTTAAATCATTAATTCTATTTTTCCATAATTTATTTAATATGTTTATTAAGTAAATTAATTACCATTAATAATAATTTGTTAATGAAATTAATCACAAAATATTAAAAGTCATTAAAAATAACTTAAAATATTTTCTTATACTATAATATAATTTTAAATGATTTTTCAAGTATTAAAACAATTTTAAGTAATTTATTTAATATTATAACTAAATAAATTAAATACCATTAATATTCCAAAAATATTAAATATTAATGAAATATATTCAAAATTATTAAAAACTCATTTTGAGACTTTAAAATAATTTTTAGAAATTTATTATGTATTTTTCATAATTAAAAACTATTTAATACTAATTATTTAATAAAAATACTAATTTTGTAAATAAATTGTCACTAAAGGGCCCTATAGCGACAGAACCGTCGCTATAGGTGTTCTTGAGAGTTCTTGAGCAAACCCAGAAATTCATAGGCAGTTACTAGGGTCCAAGTTTGACCACAATTAATTTCAATGTTCTTGTTAATTTCTGGGCAGCTAATGATGTTAGGATTGTAGTAGAAGTGTAATACTACCATTACCAATTGATTTCATGGCCAAAAAATAACATACCATAGAGATCTAAGCCTCCAAAAAGTCTGACAAAGCTATTCTTAATTTCTAGGTTTTCCAGAAATGAAGAACAGTTGCTAGTTACCTACTTTGGATCCTTATAACTTTCATTCTGGGTCTGTGTTGTGTAATCTAATGGTTCATAATTGTAGTAGAGATGTCAAAGAACAACTATGTATCATCAGATCATCATAACATCATCACATGTGCAAGATCGGGCATGGTCAAACCATGTCAGAAAACTTGTTCTTGAGCATTTCTGGGTTTTCTAGAAATGTTCTTGAGCAGTTGGTCAACCTATGTTTGACCTTGATTATCTTTCATCCTGGTCATGATCTGGGTAATCTAAAGGCATGAATGGGTAGCCTACATGTCAGTCTACAAGATCCAACCAACAACATGACCTAAATATCAAAGATCAGCAAGATCAAAGGCCTGCAAAAATGTTGTCAAAAAATTATGGGTTTCTGGGTTGCCCAGAAATCCAGTTTTCGTGCTCGGTCAACACACTTTGACCGCTTATATCTTGCAATCTACACATGATCTGACCCTGTTTCCAGTTGCAGATCATAGTCCACATAACAGACTACAAGTCTATAACCTTAAACACACATGGCATATAACACAGAGAGATATATGAGCCCTGACATTCAGTTGTCAGACCAAAATTTAGGGTTCATAATCAGCTTTGAAAACTTGATTTTCGTGCCTCTAAATATTATGGATCTAGGATGTAACAACCCAGATCACTAAATAACACCCTTAAACATAACTTAGAATAACAAACAACAACATCTAACGTGGATCACATAGATTTACAAAAATTAGGGTTTATACCTTTCTAACTTTGATTCTTGATTTCTGTCCTCATGTTATGTTCTTGGCAAGCTAAGGGTGGATATTGGCTTAATTTTACACTTAGTTTCTCTCCAAATTTCGAAAATTGGTGGGAGAGAAAGTGTTGGCTAAGTTATGAACTAATGTAAGATATTTTCTTACTTTAATTCCTAACCTTTTGATTCCATGGTTGCAAATGGTGTTATGTGGCAAGTTATGGCTGGTCCAAGGTGTTTGATAGCCACCTAAGAGACGTGGCAATAATTTTGGTCATAACTCTTAACTTAGATTTTTAAGTAAAGGGTATTTTGGTCTTTTCACCTACAATTTAATGGCATACTAGTCATTTGCTCAAAACTTTAGGTTTTAACCCTTAGGGTTTTGCCCTTAGGGTTTTAAAAATTATTTTTTTAGGATTTTCTAATAAGGTTTTAAAATAGAAAATTAAGATTTCTAATTTAGAAATTAGGGGTTCCTAATTGAATTAGGGTTTCCTAATTACTTAAGGGCTTGCTAATTAGGATTAAGGTTTCCTAATTAACATTAAGCTGGCAAATTAGGGTTTTAATATTCCTGGTTAGGGTTTCAATGTGATAACCCGAGATTTCGAATAATTAAAATTTTACGAATAATTTTTTTTTTTATTATTATTAACATTGATTTATTAATAAGGTTACGTATATCGTGATCTAATTTTAAAAATTAGTCAATTTGTGTATTGACCGAAAATAGAGTAGAGTTGTGCTTATGACTTTAGAAAACCCTAACCATAATTTTCTTGATAGGGATTCTAGAAAATATAATTAAAATAATTGTATTGTTGATTATGTGTTTGGACTGTATAGAAATGTTGATCAATGGTTGACTGAATAAGGTTTAATATTAATAAACCTTAATAAGGGATTTAAAACCCTAATCTGAAATTTAGAAAAATAAATTGTGCAATTAAAACCCTAATTGTACGTCGGGAAAACCTAATTTCAAAATCGGGAATTGTAAACCCTAATTAGGCAACCCTAATTTTTATTAGCATGCCTAAAGTGTTTGTTAAACTTAAATATGGTTAGAAATCTCTAATTATATTTTTGTATGTTAAATTTCTATTTTAGAAACCTTAATTTTTATTTTAGAAAATTTATTTTTCTAATTAAACCCTAAATTTGAAAATTTTGGGAATTAGAATTTTAGACCTAAAGGGTTCAAACCCTAAACCTTATTGTCCAAACCCTAAACCCTAAGGGTTTGTGTATTGGACAAGAATGCCATTAAATATATTTATCAAATGTCAAAAATACCCTTTTTACATTTTAAATGAGCTAACTTGCAAAATTGGTAAAATCTTTAGTTGTTCACCTAACCATTTGACTTGGTGACTCTAGAAATTCAGCAAATCAGCAGCCAAAAATCGTCCAAATGATCAGATCTAGCAACTTAGTATAATATATAAGTGTTAAAGAGAGAGAAAATGCATAGAATTGCCATATTGCTAACCAAGCTCTCACCAACTCTCTCTCTATCCTAAACCCACGAAAAATCATAAGTGAACCAGTCACAATATTAGTACATAGATCAACCAATAACAGATTTGAGGATTAAGATCAAGAAGTGAAGCTAAAAAGGTATAACCAAGTTTTTAATTTTTGATCTTGTATGCTTGAAACATTTTTGTGTTTTTGTGTTTAGAAAATTGCTATTGGATGTTATATGAAGATCTATGATGATCTATCATGAATCCATAGCATTAAAGTGCCTTAAAATAATTTTTTTCAAAAACTGTTCTCGAAGCGATTTGTGCTCGGCACCACCAAATGTCGGTAGCTTCGGATCTTGTTACGTAAATTTTTGTTATGTTTTATTATTTGGATCGGTAGCCGGACATGTTTTCTTGGATCTGGAATTGATATCATAGCAATCCAATGTATAGATTGCAAGTTATACTCGGTCAAAGTCGGTTGACCGACCATGACCGAGTGCAAATCTGGGCAAGCCCAGAAGTTTAAAACACCCTCTGACAAGTTTTGTAGCGAGCGAATCTGACAGTGTATAGGTTGTTTAATGTGATGTTTGTAACCATCTTGTAGCCTATAAGTAGGACTACATATTTATGCTTATATAACACTAAAAAAGTCAATAGATCGATCGTGACAAATGGTCAAACTTGGTCGTTTGATCAAGACTGAAACTTTCTGGGAATTTCTAGATTTTTAAGAACAAGCTGTCTGACAGAGTTTGACCGTGTGTTTTGTGATGATTCTGTTGATGATAATTTGATTTGTTGCTTTGATGTTGTTCTCTGATACATGGAATATAACTCGGAACCATAAAACAACTTAAAACAAGGCCAGATCATAGATTAAATTGAGGTTGAATATGGCAACTCGAATCGCTTAAACCCGAAAGCCCAGATTGTTTCGGCGACAAAGAACTTTGGAGGCTTTGATCTCCTTGTTGTGATGTTGTTTGACCAAAGTATTGGTTGGGTGTTGTAGTGTTACCTTAATACTACAATACCAAAGTTTTAGAAAGCCCAGAACATGAGCAGATTGGAAATTATTAACGGTCAAAGTTGACCCCTTGAACTGCCGGCTGTCAGTGTTCTTGAGCCAAGAACACCAACAGCGACGCTTTGTGTCGCTATAGGCTATTAGCGACGGTTTTAATTAATTTTATTTTCTGAATATTCCGGAAATTAATAAAAATTAGAAATAAATTCTAAAAATTACCAAAAATGGTTTTAAAAATTATTTTAAATTATGAAAAATAATTTCTGACCAATTGGAATATTTTTCTTTAATATTTATAATTATTTAAATATTAAAGGTATTTAATTTATTTAATTAGTGTATTAAATAAATTAGAGAAAAATGATTTAATATTATGAAAAATCATTTTAAATAAGAAAAATGTATTTAAAAATATTTTGAGTTATAAAATGTAACTTTTAATATTTTTGGAGAATTTTCATTAATAATTAATATTAATGATATTAGATATATTTGATTATTAAATTAAATAAATAAGATAAAAATGATTTAAATGATTTAAAAATCATTTTAATTGAGAATAAAGTGTTAGAAAATATTTTAAATTATAAAATATAAAATTTCAATATTTTTGGAGAATTTTCATTAATAAATTAATATTAATGATATTTGATTTATTTAATTATGATATTAAATAAATGAATTAAAAATGATTTTATTGATTTAAAAATCATTTAACAATGAGAAAAATAGTTTAAAATATTTTTAAGTTATAATTAATGACTTTTAATATTTAGATGATAATTTCATTAATATTTATATATTAATGGTGGTGATTTAAAAATGATTTTTAATTATTTTAAAAATCATTTAAGTGGAATATTGTTGATTTAAGAATATTTTAAGTTATTGATAATAACTTTAATATTTTGACAAGTATGTTATTAATATTTTAATATTAATAATGATAAGATTATTTGAGAATTAAATCATTTAAAAATGATTTCGATGTTTGAAAATTTATTATAAATTATAATAATTGCTTGATAATTATTAAAAGCTTCTGAAAAATATTATTAACGATATTTGACTTATCTAAAATAATATTGAAGCTTATAGACCAAGTTTAATTGACAATCAATGTGTTAATTGTCGAATAGGGTGACCAGAACACCGAGAATGGACCGAAGTCCAACCAGACTGAATTAGTTTGACTTGTTATGTGTTTATATAGGTTATAAACAACGATGTATGCTATGTGGTAATGTGCCTAGGAGAAGTTTGATTGTGAACTACGATTATTACGTGTTATGAATAATTGTATTAATTGTTAGACCTATATTATTGGTTATAGGTCTTTCAAACGCAGATAAGTATTTTGTGTAGTATTTGTAATCGTGGGAAGAGGCAAGTTCCTAACTCAACCTTGAGTTATTTCATTCAATTATTATTGGTGGATATTTATTGCTAATTATACCACGTCCCGTGGATTTATTGTTGAGATTAAATTATTGAATTAGAAAATATATATTACGTAGAATTACATTGTTGGATATTCATATCTGTAGAAGTTAGAATTGACAGTACATATAATTCTTGTTTACTGTCGAGTTATGTTGAGAAATGTCTTAGCTAATTATTCTAGCGAGACGAACATTTGTTAGAACTTGATAAATTCTAGAAATGGATTCAATTATTATTGACTGATCGATGCCAATTATTTCGGCTCGACCGAGAAGCAAATAGAATTTGAAATCCCAGTATTTCGTTGTAAAATCAAACTTTTGATTCCAAGACTGAGAAGAACAACCTTTTATATAAAGGGAACATTTTATTGGTCGTGAATTCGAATGCATTCTTGTGCTTTAAGTATTATGCATAATATAGGGTACAAAGAGTTGGCCGGCTCTGAGTACTTGTAGAGGGGTATGATTTAATCCTTGTGGTTATCTGATACACCTGGGTATTTATCAAAGTAAATATTTGTTAGATATTCGAGAATATAAGTTCAAGATCTTGTGTGATCGCTCAGTATTAATCTGGAAAACAATCCACTTTGCAAATCCGTAGAATTAATTCTTGATTATTCAATTGAATATATCGTAGAACCTTGAAAGCGTTGTACCCTTTCATCATTAAATTATTGTGCAGTATAAAATACGAGAAAACTTGTTATTGAATAACGATTTGTTCAGCTATTTCAAAGTTCCCCGAACTTTGGTTTCATTCTATCAAAATAGATAGTTTGTTATTTGGAATTATTATACATTTATTGTATATCTCAACTTGCGGGGCAAATTAGTTGCTCACCCTTGCTAAATAAAATTTTTCAATTTAGGGGCGAAGTTACGCAGGAGGTCTTGTGAAGCGAAACAAGGAAAAGGAGTGGTTATAAATTAGTTATGATAATCATATTTATAATGTTAAATTGTAAACCCTTTTGTATATCTAAAGGGTATGTTTGTAAAATTAAGGTTAGAAAACACGGGAAATGTAGTATCGAACTCGATTAAATCTTTTGTATGACTATTCATATATATAATGGGTAGTTAAATGTATTTATATAATTGGATCGTGAGCACCAAATTCGAAATCGTAACTTGGATTTAGAGGAAGCGTCACAAGTTGGTATCGGTAGTCGTAGGGTTATAAACCTTAAGTGGGGTGGGGAAAAACCCTAGGATTATAACCAAAAGAGATATAGAGAATACTCAAATAGAGTACTAAGTGAGAGATTGCCAAAGTGCAATGATAGTGAGAAAAGTGGGCACATAGTGTGAGAATGTTGTACTAGTGAAGTACTAATCAAGTTGTTTAAAAGCGATGGTAGGATGTCCGAAGAAGGTGAAAAGAGTGAGGAATGCTAGCGGTACATTGCACCGTGCCGATGGCGGGTGCCAAAGACAAAGCGAATCGGTTGAGAAGTTGGGAGAAGATGAACCAATGGTTAATCTGGGGAGTGATCATGACGATTATCCCGAGATGTATCTGAGTAGTGATAAGGAGGCGAGTGCAGAGCCGCTTAAGGTGGAACCAAGAATAAGATCAAGGTTGGTGAACAAGATCGACTATCTCATGGAAGTCCGTGAACTCCAAAAGCAAGGTATTTCTCTTGGAGGAGTTGTGGAAAACGCAGGCCGGGCATTACGTGAAATGACTGAAGAACGGAATGAGCTGAAGGCGCAGGTGGAGAAGATGAAGGCTGAAGGTGGAGGATCGTCTGAGGGAACAATCAAGCAGCAGAAGGACAAGAAAAAGAGGAAGAGGGACAACGATAGCCCTAATTCTGAGAAGACAAGTCCGAAGAAGAAGCAAGCTTGTATCAAGTGTGGAAAGACTCATCTTGGGAGAATGCATGATGCGGAAGAATGTATGTTTCAACTGCAAGCAGGAAGGACATATTTCTTTGCATTGTCCTAAGCCAAATATGAGGAAGTGTTTTTCATGTGGGCAAACGGGTCACGGATTCAACAAGTGTCCCAGCAAGAAGAAGATTGGTGAAGGCAGTGGACGTTAGATAACTTAGATATAAGTTTTAATGTCTTTTGGTAGAAGCTTTTGATATTAAGTGATGTAATATCGAGAACAATGTGTAAACATATGTAAATATATGTTTTATGAATAAAATCTTTATTTTCTATATGAATATAAGATTAAGATTAAATTTGTGAGTTCTTAAAACTCATACTTATGATAAATTAATGACTCATAATTATATGAAATGTTTTGAACCCCTCAGCGAATGGACGCCAAAGGTCTGACTAGGATAAGTTCATACACTAATATAATTGTGGCAAGTTAATGAACTCATAAGTGTGGTAAGTTTGATGAACTGGAAATGGTAATTTGAAAATGGAGAATGCCAACTTTTGTGTAAAGTTGGAGAATTGCAACTTTTGTAAAGTTGTGAACGTTAATCCTAAAATATTTTAACAGGATAGTAAAATGTATTAGGTACTTATAAGTACTATGTCTATTTGAATAAATATCACGAATACTTGAAAATTATGTGTTGAATTCTTATTGTGTTAAGAATTTGTATAGAAAAGAGAATTAATATAAGATTTTTATTTAAATCGATCATGCCGCTTTAAGCGACGAATCGCAATCAAAGAGAAGAGCAATCAGAAAATAATGAAGGAGGTCAAGCGGACTGATCACGTAATTTTGTGGATATCTTGTTGTTATGGAAAACAAAACTCCTAACTGCAGAGGGAAGAGTAAGGAATCGACCAAATAAACGATTGGCTAATTTCAAGGATTTTAAAGCGGTGGGACCGCCAGAATTCAGGGGGACTACGGATCCGATCGAAGCCCAAACTTGGGTGAAAGAAATGGAGAAAGCGTTCGTGATTGTGCTGGTGGCAGAAAAGCAAAAGACGGCTTTTGCAACATATCTAATGAAGGGATAAAAGCCAATTATTGGTGGGAGACGAACCAAGCAAGAGCTGATACAGAGGTGGTATTGTGGACAAGATTCAAGGAGTTGTTCTTTGAGAACTACTTCTCACCGAAATATCTGGCTTCGGATGGAAGTTAAGTTCTTGGAACTTAAGCGAGAGAATATGTCTGCTTGGAGTATCTTTGCTAAATTCAACGAATTAGCACGATTTGCACCTCATCGGTGGATCTGAAGCAAGAAAAGCAAGAAGGTTTGAGAACGGATTGAAGCGAGAATTTATAACAAGGTAGCGGTATTGCGGAGATCAACACGTTTATGGCTCTCTTTGGAGAAAGCGTTAATTTCTGAAGGAGGAAGCGAGGCTGCATCTCGTTTTCATCAGGAGAAGAAGAAGAAAACCAATGAAGGTGGAAGCAGTGGTGGTAGTAACCCAAACAAGAGGAAGTGGAGCGAGATTACCCAATCGGGTAGCAAAGCTGAAGGGAATAGGAAAGGAGCAGAACCATGCTCGAATTGTGGAAAGAACCACGCTGGTGTTTGTCTGAGGAGGAAGGGGGTTTGTTATAATTGCGGACAAGAGGGCCACATGTCACCCAATTGTCCTAGTCCAAAGAAAATTCAAGGTTGCTTTGGATGCGGATCGACTGACCATATTGTACGGAATTGTCCGAAGAGAAATGCGGAGAAGGAAAACGCCAATAAGGGACCCGGTAGTGGAACCTTGGCAATCCGAGGACCTGCACAGCCAGGAAGATCAACCGCCCGTACATTTAACATGACGACGTTGGAGGCAGTGGCTACTCCGGAGGTAGCAGCAGGTAACGATTTTGCTTAATATTTAAATTACGCGATTAATATTGGATAAATATTGTTGTGAATTGTTTTCTTTTATAGATTCAACTCACGGGTTAGAATGTAAGACACAAATGAATATTGTGTTGATAAAAACAAATTAATGATACAACTTTAAAAGATTGTAGAGAATAAGAAAGAGGTGATTCCGAGGACGGAATCCTTTTAAGGAGTGGTGAATGTGATAACCCAAGATTTTGAATAATTAAAATTTTACGAATTTTTTTTTTTTTTATTATTATTAACATTGACTGTTAATAAGGTTCTGTGTATCTGTGATACGAATTTTAAAAATTAGTCAATTTGTGTATTGACTGAGAAAATAGAGTAGAGTTGTGCTTAACAGCTTTAGAAAACCCTGACCATAATTTTTGGATAGGGATTCGGTAGAAAATATAATTAAAATAATTGTATTGTTGATTATGTGTTTGGACTGTATAGAAATGTTGATCAATGGTTGACTGAATAAGGTTTAATATTAATAAACCTTAATAAGGGATTTAAAACCCTAATCTGAAATTTAGAAAAATAAATTGTGCAATTAAAACCCTAATTGTACGCCGGGAAACCCTAATTTCAAAACCGGGAATTGTAAACCCTAATTAGGCAACCCTAATTTTTATTAGCATGCCTAAAGTGTTTGTTAAACTTAAATATGGTTAGAAATCTCTAATTATATTTTTGTATGTTAAATTTCTATTTTAGAAACCTTAATTTTTATTTTAGAAAATTTATTTTTCTAATTAAACCCTAAATTTGAAAATTTTGGGAATTAGAATTTTAGACCTAAAGGGTTCAAACCCTAAACCTTATTGTCCAAACCCTAAACCCTAAGGGTTTGTGTATTGGACAAGAATGCCATTAAATATATTTATCAAATGTCAAAAATACCCTTTTTACATTTTAAATGAGCTAACTTGCAAAATTGGTAAAATCTTTAGTTGTTCACCTAACCATTTGACTTGGTGACTCTAGAAATTCAAAGAAATCGTGACCAAAAATCGTCCAAATGATCAGATCTAGCAACTTAGTATAATATATAAGTGTTAAAGAGAGAGAAAATGCATAGAATTGCCATATTGCTAACCAAGCTCTCACCAACTCTCTCTCTATCCTAAACCCACGAAAATCATAAGTGAACCAAATCACAATATTAGTACATAGATCAACCAATAATGATTTGAGGATTAAGATCAAGAAGTGAAGCTAAAAGGTATAACCAAGTTTTTAATTTTTGATCTTGTATGCTTGAAACATTTTGTGTTTTTGTGTTTAGAAAATTGCTATTGGATGTTATATGAAGATCTATGATGATCTATCATGAATCCATAGCATTAAAGTGCCTTAAAATAATTTTTTTCAAAAAGCTGTTCTCGAAAGCGATTTGTGCTCGACAACAAATGTCGGTAGCTTTCGGATCTTGTTCTGTAAATTTTTTGTTATGTTTTATTGTTTGGATCGGTAGCCGGACATGTTTTCTTGGATCTGGAATTGATATCATAGCAATCCAATGTATAGATTGCAAGTTATACTCGGTCAAAGTCGGTTGACCGACCATGACCGAGTGCAAATCTGGGCAAGCCCAAAAGTTTAAAACACCTCCGACAAATTTTGTAGCGAAGCAATCCGACCAGTGTATAGGTTGTTTAATGTGATGTTTGTAACCATCTTGTAGCCTATAAGTAGGACTACATATTTATGCTTATATAACACTAAAAAAGTCAATAGATCGATCGTGACAAATGGTCAAACTTGGTCGTTTGATCAAGACTGAAACTTTCTGGGAATTTCCAGATTTTTAAGAACAAGCTGTCTGACAGAGTTTGACCGTGTGTTTTGTGATGATTCTGTTGATGATAATTTGATTTGTTGCTTTGATGTTGTTCTCTGATACATGGAATATAACTCGGAACCATAAAACAACTTAAAACAAGGCCAGATCATAGATTAAATTGAGGTTGAATATGGCAACTCGAACTGTTTAAACCCAGAAAGCCCAGATTGTTTTCTGACAGCAACTTTGGAGGCTTTGATCTCCTTGTTGTGATGTTGTTTGACCAAAGTATTGGTTGGGTGTTGTAGTGTTACCTTAATACTACAATACCAAAGTTTTGTAAAGCCTAGAACATGAAAGCAGATTGAAATTATTAATACATTCAAAGTTGACCCCTTGAATCGCCGTACCGTCGTTGTTCTTGAGCCAAGAACACCAACAATGACGCTTTAGGTGTGTCGCTATAGGCTATTAATGACGGTTTTAATTAATTTTATTTTCCGAATATTCTAAAATTAATAAAAATTAGAAATAAATTCTAAAATTACCAAAATGGTTTTAAAAATTATTTTAAATTATGAAAAATAATTTAACGACAATTAATTGATATTTTTCTTTAATATTTATAATTATTTAAATATTAAAGGTATTTAATTTATTTAATTAGTGTATTAAATAAATTAAGAAAAATGATTTAATATTATGAAAAATCATTTTAAATAAGAAAATGTATTTAAAAATATTTTGAGTTATAAAATGTAACTTTTAATATTTTTGGAGAATTTTCATTAATAATTAATATTAATGATATTAGATATATTTGATTATTAAATTAAATAAATAAGATAAAATGATTTAAATGATTTAAAAATCATTTTAATTGAGAATAAAGTGTTAGAAAATATTTTAAATTATAAAATATAAAATTTCAATATTTTTGGAGAATTTTCATTAATAAATTAATATTAATGATATTTGATTTATTTAATTATGATATTAAATAAATGAATTAAAAATGATTTTATTGATTTAAAATCATTTAACAATGAGAAAAATAGTTTAAAAATATTTTAAGTTATAATTAATGACTTTTAATATTTAGATGATAATTTCATTAATATTTATATATTAATGGTGGTGATTTAAAAATGATTTTTAATTATTTTAAAAATCATTTAAGTGGAATATTGTTGATTTAAGAATATTTTAAGTTATTGATAATAACTTTAATATTTTGACAAGTATGTTATTAATATTTTAATATTAATAATGATAAGATTATTTGAGAATTAAATCATTTAAAAATGATTTCGATGTTTGAAAATTTATTATAAATTATAATAATTGCTTGATAATTATTAAAAGCTTCTGAAAAATATTATTAACGATATTTGACTTATCTAAAATAATATTGAAGCTTATAGACCAAGTTTAATTGACAATCAATGTGTTAATTGTCGAATAGGGTGACCAGAACACCGAGAATGGACCGAAGTCCAACCAGACTGAATTAGTTTGACTTGTTATGTGTTTATATAGGTTATAAACACTGATGTGGCTATGTGGTAATGTGCCTAGGAGAAGTTTGACTGTGAACTACAGTGTTACGTGTTATGAATAATTGTACTAATTGTTAGACCTATATTATTGGTTATAGGTCTTTCAAACGCAGATAAGTATTTTGTGTAGCTGTAATCAGCGGAAGAGGCAAGTTCCCTAACTCAACCTTGAGTTATTTCATTCAATTATTATTGGTGGATATTTATTGCTAATTATACCACGTCCAGGGATTTATTGTTGAGATTAAATTATTGAATTAGAAAATATATATTCGTAGAATTACTGTTGTTGGATATTCATATCTGTAGAAGTTAGAATTGACAAAGACATATAATTCTTGTTTCTTTCGTCGAGTTATGTTGAGAAATGTCTTAGCTAATTATTCTAGCGAGACGAACATTTGTTAGAACTTGATAAATTCTAGAAATGGATTCAATTATTATTGACTGATCGATGCCAATTATTTCTACAATTGAGAAGCAAATAGAATTTGAAATCCCAGTATTTCGTTGTAAAATCAAACTTTTGATTCCAAGACCGGAAGAACAACCTTTTATATAAAGGCAACATTTTATTGGTCGTGAATTCAATGCTTGCCGCTGCTTTTAAGTATTATGCATAATATAGGGTACAAAAGAGTTGGTATACTCGAGTACTTGTAGAGGGGTATGATTTAATCCTTGTGGTTATCTGATACACCTGGGTATTTATCAAAGTAAATATTTGTTAGATATTCGAGAATATAAGTTCAAGATCTTGTGTGATCGCTCAGTATTAATCTGGAAAACAATCCACTTTGCAAATTCGTAGAATTAATTCTTGATTATTCAATTGAATATATCATAGAACCTTGAAAGCGTTGTACCCTTTCATCATTAAATTATTGTGCAGTATAAAATACGAGAAAACTTGTTATTGAATAACGATTTGTTCAGCTATTTCAAAGTTCCCCAAACTTTGGTTTCATTCTATCAAAATAGATAGTTTGTTATTTGGAATTATTATACATTTATTGTATATCTCAACTTCATGGGCAAATTAGTTGCTCACCCTTGCTAAATAAAACTTTTTCACTTTAGGGACGAAGTTGCGAGGAGGTCTTTGTGAAGCGAGAACAAGGAAAAGGAGTGGTTATAAATTAGTTATGATAATCATATTTATAATGTTAAATTGTAAACCCTTTTTGTATATCTAAAGGGTATGTTTGTAAAATTAAGGTTAGAAAACCTGGGAAATGTAGTATCGAACTCTGATTAAATCTTTTGTATGACTATTCATATATATAATGGGTAGTTAAATGTATTTATATGGTGGATCGTGAGCACCAAATTCGGGGGGTCAGGTAACCCGGATTTGGGGGCGTCACATTCAAATTCCTGGAACTGAAATTAGGGTTTCCAGAGCCTGTATTAGGGTTTCTTATCAAATCGTTAGAGTTTCTAACTGAACTTTCAAATTCTTAATATATACTAAGGGTTTGTCACTTATATCTTTTATCTGGTCAACTCTTAACACTTAACCACATACTGTACACAAAAATCAGTATATATTGATTCGTATACACTTATTCATTTAACCCTAATAATTCTTCACCAAAAATTTTTAAATTCTCAAAAATCCTTCTCAGAAATGTCAAATCCATACACTTATTTTATGTCTAGGTCTATTATTTAACCTTAATTCAATCTTTTAAGATTTTATAAAATTATCTAAATTTCCGGGTTGTCACAAGAACTCAGATTGAGTTGTAAAGGATAATATACAAATTAAACAAAATTTGTATTAAGTAAAGAGAATGTAAGAAGTTCTAAGATTTCGATTGAGGACTCATGTGATAGCTGAGTTGTATGAACCTTTGTATGAGCAGAGGTTTGTGCTTCGGTGTAACAACTGCTTAGCTTATTACAGTGATAATCATTGGAATAGTATGTCGCGGTATCAATATGTATATGACGAGAAGGTGAATCTTTTCTCATGTATATGTATGATAGGTAGAGAATGTTAAGATATGTGCGAGTTCTTGAAACTCATACTTATGAAAAGTTTGTGACTCATAGTTATATGCTATGTTTCTGAGCCCTAAGCATATTTATAGTCCTTGATTTGTTCTTGGATTACATATTGCGAAGATAAGTTCTTAAACACATATGGTTGTGGAAAGTTCCCGAACACATAAAGTGTGGTAAATTGATGGACTATACTAAGGTATAGGAATGTTTAGACTGAAAATGAAGTATTTTTAGTATGCTTAGCATTGAAGGTGCTAGAAAACATTAAGTATTGTCGTAAGTAACTGGATTCGTTTTCTTTAAAATATTTTTCATCATCCTCAGTCCTAAATGATGATATTACTGAATATCTTTGGCCTGTAGTGCAAAGATGAATGATTTTATAATGAATATCTTTGGCCCGTAGTGGAAAGATGAACAGGTGTTTAGATGAACATGACCAACTGATGAATATCTTTGGCCCTAGTGCAAAGATGAACAGGTGTTGAGATGAACATGACCAACTGATGAATATCTTTGGCCCGTAGTGCAAAGATGACTATTTGATTCAAGATGTATATTGATTGATGTTACAGGGATAAAATATCGATGATGGACTTTTAAATTCATAGATGATAGTAGATTTCATTCTCTACTTAACTCTTCTAATGAAATGTTGTTTCCATTGCATTTTGTTGATCTAAAACTTGTTGTCTATTGTATTCTATCGATTTTTCCTATTGAAGACTAAGGATAATTTGTTGTACATTATCTTAGTCATAATATTCTTTATTGGTCTAGTTGAGCTCACCCTTTTCCTTTTGTTCCATTTTTCTTCTCGTGAGAGCGAGAATATAAATGGGAACTAGTCGGGGTGAGGAGTAATGGTTCAAGACAGTTGTTTTAGTAGTCCTCACCATTTTGTAAAATAGTGTATCAATAATTTTAATGAGGACTCCTTTTGATTTTGTATACTCTCTATTAGAAAGTATTTGTATTTAAACTCAAAGTTTATGTGTTGTCGTATTTTGCACGATAATTGTATTAATGAAGTTGTAGTTGTTTCTGTACCATGTATTTGGCGACTCAGAATGGGTTGGGTGGATTGGACCTATTTTGGGGGCGTCACACACCTCCATGTTCTGCCTTAACTGAAAGGTTTTAAATAAGCAAGGATGAGCACAAATTGCCCAAGCAAGTATGATACAACAAATGTGGATATATATATATATATATATATATATATATATATATATATATATATATATATCACAAGGTTTGAAATATCGAAGTGTCATTTCTAGGATAGTTCAAAGTGTCAAAATAATATCATGGATGAGAAATATCAACAATTCTTGGAATAAGAACGACAATTCAATATAAATCAAAAGATATATATGAATGCAACGACTATTAAGGTGTCTAACTGAATAAACAATTTATACTTAGTAGTCACTAAGGACTATTGAACTTCCACTAGAGTTACCAATATTAAACTGATAACCCAAAAATATCAACTACTATAGATGATCAATCTACAATACTATACGTTATGCATAACACCACAATAATATTCATTCATGTTTTGGGGTTTCCAACGACATACACTCCCCTTACCAAAAGGGTTGTTCAACTCAGTTTTTAAGATTTCCACACCAATCAATTGGTTTGGACAGTTTTGTTTTTTATAAACATGCATATAGTCTAGCCGAATCAAATGGCATCGACTCTTTCACTATATTCAAGGAAATACCAGTTTCAACATGAAAAAAAGTTTTCACCGGGGTTTAACATACTAGCTTATTTGAACGAGAAAGTAATATAACTGGTATTCAAAGGGATAAGCTTACGTTATTTGTCGAATAAAATAATGCAATGATATTGCCCAACAATAATAGTAGGGTTCGGATACTTGCTCAATATAAATTTGAGTAAGGTTAGAGAAACTTGCTCAATAGTAATTGGAGTAAGTGTAGGAAACTTGCCTTAAGCGTAGTTTACCAAAATATCACTTAACAATACTCTTTCAAATCCTAACATAAAGTAATATGTATATAAGATATTCATTAGTTAAAAGTGCTCATGCTTGATATGTAAGTTTAAATGCATACTTAAACATCTAACTTAGTTGTATACTCTTCACATACTTCATTTCATACCTTATTCACTTACAACACAAAATCAGTTTGTAAGTCACCATGAAAATCAATTAACATAGTCCTTAATCGCTGCCTTATAGTTTTCAAATACTTTTTGGACTCATCACTTGAAAGTCTATAATCACATCATTAAACATTCACTCATATTATTTAGCTTGCTTCTAATCACATTGGACATGTACTGGTCATATAATAAATGCTAGAGTAATAAAACAAGTATGCAACTGCTAAAAAAAATAGCAGAAAATTGGTCCTCACAAATTGATCGGCGGTCATGTGCTTTGATTTGCACTAAGGAGACGCTATGGCCCATGTGCTCCCTGTTCAAACCAGGACTAAGAAACTAATTTCTTGGCCTAGCCTACACATCTTTACATACATAACACATATTAACATGTTAAGGGTCCTTTTGCATTTTCCTAGTTTAATCTAGGTCCCGTTTCGCATGATATGGTCCTAAGTTAGACATCTCAACAAATTAAGGCCATATAAGGTTATGAAATCACAAAGTCCAACATTCTTGATTGTTAAACATATAAAGTAGTCATATAACTCATATTAGACATGCTTGTGAGTGTTCATACCACATATGTGCATTTAACATCGTTTTGTTTGAAAATATGCTTCGTTTATGATTTCCTTAAACTACGATAACTAAGCATGGTATATATACAATTATGATACATGAGTGCATCTAAGGGTATCATCTATTCTAACTTTCAAAGTAACACATCAACATTCATGTTCAAAGTTAGCATTTTCATTAGCAAAGCTTACGAATAAGCCGAGCTTGCTCATGCTTCAATATGAAGTTTATATACTTAAGTTAGTATGTCCGACATGCATTTCAAAACCATACTAACATGCTTGCAAGATAAGAATATACATTAGTTAAGTTTACCATTTCTAGCATTTTCCAAAGCTTGAAGTTTTCTTGAAAACGTAGCTCAAAACATGCTCAAACATCATACATGCTCAAAACAATATCTAACCATATGATAGGGTCATTTATAGGCTTAACCTAACTATTATAGCATGCTCAAATCATATCAGAAATATCAAATCATTATCTCAGAACTGCACCACACGCGGCCGCGCGGTATTGGCCTATGGAAGTGGCGCGCAGCGCACTACTTGAATGCTTTGAAAAAATGGCTCTGCGCATAAAGCGAGCCTTGACACAAGAAATGCTACACTGCAAGAATTAGACTGCTACCATGTTCCAAAACATGTGTACCAACTCAAATAACATAATAGCATGCTATTCTACATCAATTAACAGAGAATTCAACAAATTCTAGAATTTGACAAACTTAAGAATTAAGAACATAGAAATAGAATTATACCTCTTGAAGCCTAATGGAATTCTTCAATACAAAGATTACACTCCCTCAATTTCTCAGCAGCTCACACTCCCTAATGCACTTCTCAAACAATTCAAACAACACAAAGGATGAAGAGAAGTGTTTAATTTATAGAAAATCTCTTGACCATGCCAAGCCATTATCCAAGAACTCAATCCAAGAGATTTTAGGATTGTATAAAGGTTATGGAGGAGTTGGTAATTGGTTGTTAGATCTCATCATGGCCACCACTCCTCCCATGATCATGAGCTAGAGAGTTGGAAGAAAATGAAGAACATAGGCTAGCCTTTTTGCTATCACATGTGACTTAAGTTTGAAGCAAATGGGACACTCATATTGGGATAACCTAATTGCTCAACATTTTAGCAACACTTAGACTATACTTATGCATAACTCTTATTCTTGTGTTATTTTTTTTAACACACATCTCAACCATATAGTATAATTAAATGTCACACTTAATAATTAAGGTTTCAATGTAGTAGATGAAATACAGAAATGTAATATACATATAATCCATGTACATTTTGTCACACTGGTATACTGTAATAGTTTCATGGTATATTATTTTAATACCTACCCACAAACATATTGTCACATAGATAATGTATTTATAACATATAGTCCCAATATATTTAAACATAATGCCCATACAATATAGTTTTACAAGACTTCAATATAGCCACATAGATGTCACACTGCACCATATAGTATGGTTGTATATGCTCATATGCACATAACAGTTTATGTAATATTATTATATTACTAACTTACTCATTTATGTGAAGTAATTAAATCATTCACTTCCTTAACTAATTATAATATCAATTAATCATTGATCAATATATTTGTGGATTTCCATAACCATTACTTATATATATAATAATCACCTATTATTAATTAATTACCAAGAAATCAATATTCCACCATAACCATTATCAATTAAATAATATGACAATTAATAATCATTAATTAATCCACATTATCAAATAATTAATATACTACACATCAATTAACAACTAATAGTATACTACAACAACAATTAATAATTAATATTACTTAATTGCTCATTTTATAATTTCTTCGCCGATTAACATTACTATTAGTATCTAACCGAAATTCTTTAATAACAAAATAACAATTAATATTAATTAATTGTTTTCTTAACAATTCTTTCGTTAATTAATATATCCATTAATATTTCCCATCATCGTGCTACACAAGGCCTTCAACGAGTTCACCTCAATATCCGCATATTCTCAATTATTCAATATAATTGAGTTAACTCATCATACAAACATCATTTTAATTCAAATAAATATTCATTTACATTAATATATTTATTTATTAATAATGTGGAAATTCTCGGGTATTACATCCCCCCCACCCCCTTATAAAAATTCCGTCCCGAAATTGCTACAAGGTTACACAAATAGATGGGGATAATCCCTCATCATCCTATCTTCTAACTCCCACGTTGCCTCCTCGACATTGTGGTTACGCCAAAGTACTTTTACAGAGGAAATAACTTTATTTATCAAGGTTTGCTCTTTCCTATCAAGAATTTGGACAGGAATTTCTTCGTACGCTAAGTTCTTCTCCACTTGAATGGGTTCATAAGAAATCACGTGTTTGTAGTCGGACTTGTACAGACGTAACACAGATATGTGAAACACGTTATGGATTTGCTCTAACTCAGGTGGTAGTGCAACTTTGTATGCTACTTCGCCCACTCGCTTTAGTATCTCGAACGGTCCTATGAATCTTGGACTCAGTTTTCCATTCTTGCCGAAACGAATCTTTCCCTTCCATGGAGATACCTTCAAGAATACAAAACTGCCAACTTCAAAATCTTGGTCTTGCCGAATCAAATCTGCGTACTTTTTCTGGCGATCTTGAGCTGCTACAAGTCTAACCCTTATCACTTTTACCACATCTTCGGTTTGTTGTACTAACTCTGGTCCGAGTATTCATCACTCTCCGACTTCGTCCCAACATAATGGTGTTCTGCACTTCCTTCCGTAAAGAGCTTCATACGGTGGCATGCCGATACTCGCATGGTAACTATTATTATACGCAAATTAGACTAAGGGTAGGTGGTCGTCCCAATTTTCCTTGAAGTCCATCATGCAAGTCCTAAGCATGTCCTCTAGCATTTGTATTGTTCGCTAACTTTGTCCATCTGTCTGAGGATGATAAGCAGTACTCAACCTCGACTGTGTTCCCATCCTCTCTTGCAAGCTTTTCCATAATTTTGATGTGAAACGCGGGTCTCAGCCAGAAACAATCGATACCGGCACTCCATGTCGTGAAACAATTTCCTTTACGTACAGACTTGCTAACTGATTCAAACTGTAGTGGATCTTGATCAGTAAAAAATGTGCGGTCTTTGTAAGTCGATCCACGATAACCCAAATAGCATCCCATCCTTTCTGCGTGACCGAAAGTCCTACCACAAAATCCATCGTAATATGCTCCCATTTCCACTCTGGTATTTCCAATGGTTGTAGCAACCTACTCGGCCGCTGATGCTCTGCTTTTACGCGTTGACAAGTCAAACATCTACTAACGCACTCTGCGACTTCCCGTTTCAAATTGGGCCACCAAAAATGTTGTCTCAAGTATCGATACATCTTAGTGCCTCCCGGATGAACGAAATATGTCGTATTGTGTGCTTCGTGCAAAATCTCCTCTCTCAACTTAGTTACCGCCGGTACCCACACTCTCCCTTCGAATCTTAAAATACCATCTTTATCTATTCGAAATCTTTCTTCCTCATTTTCTGTAATTCTTTTCCAGATTTTCTTGCATTCTTCATCTTTCTCCTGTGCTTCCTTTACTCTATCCAACAAGGTCGGACAAGCTTCCATTACAAATAATTTCTCCTCAGACCCCTCGGGTCCCTTCACTTCTATTTACAACTTCTCCATATCTCTTATTAACTCCTCTTGAGACGTAAGTTGAAACATTTTATCCCTTCCTTTTCTGTTCAGAGCGTCGGCAACTACGTTTGCCTTCCCCGAGTGATAAAGAATCTCACAGTCATAATCTTTGATTAGTTCTAACCACCTCATGTGACACCCCCAAATCCCGGTACTTCACTACCTCAAGATTTGGTGTTCGCATAATCAAAACATGCATATCTAACTACCCAATCATAATAAATTGAATAATAAAAACCTGTCCATATAGGATTGATTTAATAAAAACATTATCTCCCAGGTTCTCTAACCTTTAATACAATCATTCAAGTACGGAAATTAAATTATTACATCACATCATTATTAAAAGTCTATCATCATAACGATAAAACAAAATTACAAGTCTTCATCACTTGTACATTTTTCCCTTTCCTTTGCTAGTTGTAGGTTTATCTACCTTCTCAACCATAGCTTCAATAATGTATAATTATGCAAGAGTGAGCAAACAAAGCTCACTTGAGATAAGAATAAATATCTTTACAACATTTGCCAAATAATAGGCTCAATAGAACTGAATAATATGTTCTATTAACATTTCAATACTTGCCAACTCATAGGCTCAATAGAACTGAATAATATGTTCTATTAACATTTCAATACTTTCCAACTCATAGGCTCAATAGAACAAAATGATATGTTCTATTAACATTCATAAATATACTACTAAGGGTCAAATGACCATGAACCATGTCCACAGTTATAAGTAATCTTTCAACTTTAACTTTAACAGTCATATGACTATAAGGACTCCACGTACTTAGGGGGATCAATCATTCATACAATGTATTGTGCACAACTATTTCAATGCTAAGTGTAAACCCCTAAACATAGGGTTGTTCATCTTAGTGTTTAGAGTACAAGTCCGCACCAAAGAAAGTTTGGTTTGGATAAGCTTTCAAGGGTAATTGAAGTTTAATGATCATCAACTAGTGAACTATTTGAATCAACAATGCTTGAATAATACAACAGTTGTTTAATAACAACATAACTTAAAACATTTGAGAATCATAATTGACCTGATTCTACATATCTAACTCATGCTTGAAATAACTATAGAGCATAAGTATTCAATAGAATGAATAAATTGGTTAACCTTTGCTTGAATAGTAAAATAAGCTATGTTCAAGTTTTATAATATTATAATTGAAATTTCTAAACTTTAAGAAACTTGCTTAACTATAAACAAGTTAGAATGAATCAATCAATTAAGAATTTCCAATAACATTAGAGTTTGAGTTTGCTCAAATGGATTTTAGGAACAATTTACTTATTCAATAACAGTTGAGATAAAAATTTGCTCAATCAAAAGTATGCATTTATAATAATAGAACTAACTCAATGAAAATGTAAAGTTAGAAAACTTGCACAATTAAATAAACGAACTAGCTCAACGAAAGTGTAGAGTTAGAAAACTTGCACAATGAAATAAATGAACTAGCTCAACGAAAGTGTAGAGTTAGAAAACTTTCCTTGAGCGTAAGCTATAAAATTAAACTCACGATCACCTACACATAATTTCAGAACCACAATACTTATTAGACACGCTAACATATCATAACATGTTCATTACCATTCACATTTCAGAAACTCTAAGTGTTTTACTTTGTAACACTTGTCTAACTTTCATTATGTATACTAAATTACCACATAACACGTTTTTGATTTACTAATCATATTTGCAACTTTGATCATACTAACCACAACTCACTATGTTATGTTAACCTTAACATTACACATTTAAAATGTTAACACAATTTCAGACCATGTTAGGATGTTTCCCCCAAGTCTGCTTTAATAGCAGAAGTCAGAATCTCAAACTGGGTAATGGTAAGTCAAGCATCTACAAAAGGCTTAACTGGCCATGGCAATTTGCACGCAAGTGTTCAGACAGACGCAGAGAAGGCTATGAACAATAGCCGACTTTAGCCCAACAAACACAAATTTCACCCAATAGACAGTAATATTAACACGTATAATAAATATACAACTATCATAAACATAATTGCTCACATTTACAACCAATTAGCACAATTTAACACTAACTAAAACTATTTTAATTTCTCTAAATTCAAGTTTTCATACAAAAACTCTATTTTCGAGTTCCTTCACAAAATTGAACACTGTGATTTCAATTCTTGTCCAATTTACTTCATTCAAATTATGTTATACTCATATCGCATTGAACTAACATATGCACGCCTCAATTTACAGTTTAATATAAGAATTGACCATCTAAATTGGTACTTACCTAAGCCATACAAAGAATACATACACTATCAAATTTTTCTTCTTACTATCAAACCGAAATTAGCATGCAATTGTGGTTTAAACAAAATCTATATCATCATATATTCACATAATCACAAGTAATCCATTGTAAAGCAACAATTCAAAATATGAAATTCACAGAACATTAAATTTTGCCGTAAAACCCATATATGCATATATATACATATCTAATACTAATGTTGTGTAAAAATACCTTGAAGTTGCTTGCAATCCTTGTTAACTCACTTAATTTGTTGTAAAATTCCTAGGTTTCTCTCCAATTCTCTCTCAATTCTCTATAGTTTTTCTCTGTAACTTTTCTTAGGCTTAGGCTTAGACAATATACATAATACGTAAAACTAAACTGACAACCTTAATATGCCAACTTAACAAAATGTCAGTTACAACAAAACCAACGTATAAATTATAAATATACTAGATTTATTATTTTAATTTATTTTATTTATACTATAATTCAAAATTAAAAGGATTTCAAAAGTCATAGGACCTTGTTTGGCAAATCATTTAAAATTAAACACTTAATCTCCTTGAACCTTGTTTGGATAAAACTAAATTAAAACTACTTTAATTTATTTTAATAACTCCTTATAATATAGTTATTTGTCACACTATATTTAATCAAGCTTTCATATTTATTTTAATTAATGCAAATCAAAATTAATTAAATAAATCCTTTAGTCATATAACACAATACAAATAATTAATCATTTAAATTGAAATATCAAAATAATAATAATTTCCTTAATTCATCAATTATTTATTTAACAAATAATTCTCCAAATAATATTAAATCAATTAAACAAATATTCATTTACCGATAATCACATCCATTAAATATCAATAAATATTTAATATTACACTTAAAATTCTGGAATGTTACATCATTCTCTCCTTAAAAGGATTATGTCCTCAAAATCACCATTCAAACAATCAAATCATCACATTCTTCCCTACTTACAAAGATTCTGTCCCCAGAATCGAAGACATAGATTAAACAAATAACTCATGGTAATTTTTTATCATTTCAGCTTCGAGTTCCCACGTTGCCTCTTCGACATTGTGGTTTCTCCATATCACCTTCACAGAAGGTATCACTTTATTTCTGAGCACTTGTTTTTTCCTGTCGACTATCTGGATAGGAACTTCTTCATAAGACAAATCTTTATCGAATTGCAATGGTTCGTACTCGATCACGTGCTCATAATCGGGTTTATCTGATCAGAATATCTGAAATGTGAAAAACATTATGAATGTTTTCCAATTCTGGAGGTAGAGCTACCTCATAAGCCACTTCCCCCACTCTTCGTAGTATCTCAAACGGTCCAATAAATCTTGGGCTGAGCTTTCCTTTCTTGCCAAAATGGATTTTCCCCTTCCAAGGAGAAACTTTTAGAAAAACGAAATTTCCTACTTCAAATTCGCGATTCTGCCTATGTTGATCGGCATACTTTTTATGTCGGTCTTGGGCTGCTACCAATCTTATCCTGATGAATTTGACAAGTTCAGCAGTTTGTTGTACCAGTTTTGGTTGTACCAGTTCTGGTCCTAACAGTTAGCGTTCACCGACTTCATCCCAACACAGTGGAGTTCTGTACTTTCTATCGTACAATGCCTCGTAAGGTGGCATGCCGATGCTCGCATGGTAATTGTTGTTGTAGGAAAATTCCACCAACGGTAAATGTTCATCTCAGCTTCCTTTGAAATCCATAATGCATGCTCTCAGCATATCTTCCAACATTTGGATTGTTCGTCCACTTTTCCCGTCAGTTTACGGGTGATATGATGTACTCATTCGCAACTGTGTTCCCATACATTCTTGTAGTCCCTTCCAGAAGTTTGATGTGAACCTTGGATCTCTATCTGACACAATTGACACTGGAACTCCTTGTCTTGACACGATCTCTTTAACGTACAATTTCGCTAGCTGATCAAGATTAAATCTAATCTTTATTGGCAAAAAGTGTGCAGATTTTGTCAATCTGTCCATTATTACTCATATCGCATCATATCCTTTCTGAGTCGTTGGAAGTCCTACCACAAAATCCATTGTGATATGCTCCCACTTCCATTCCGGTATTTCAAACGGTTGAAGTAACCCGCTTGGTCGTTGATCTTCAGCTTTCACTTTCTGACACGTCAAACATTTTGCAACGCATTCTGCAACGTCTCTTTTCATATTCGGCCACCAAAATGTTCGCCGCAAATCTTGATACATCTTTGTACTTCCTGGATAAATCGAATATCTTGTGTTGTGTGCTTTCTATTCAAGATTTCGCCTTTAAGCTCTGCACACCTTTGGAACCCAAATTATTTCTTTAAATCGTAGTAGTCCTTCAAGATCGATCTTGTATTTTTTGCTTCACTACTCACTGTTAATCACTTTCTCTTTGATTATTTCACATTCTTTATCTTGTAGTTGAGCATTCTTCACTTTTTCCACCAAAGTTGAACTGCCATCTATATGACATAGTCTTTTATTGTATCCCTTTGGAAATTTGATTTCCAATTCTAGCTTTTCCATTGTTGAAATAAGCTCCTCCTGAGTGGTTATCAACGTCAACTTCTCCTGACCTTTCCTCGCTTTCAAAGCATCTATAATAAATTCGCTTTGCCGGTGATAAAAGATCTCACAATCGTAATCCTTTATCAATTCCATCCATCTCCTTTGTTGCATATTCAGGTCCTTACGTGGCGAAAATATACTTGAGACTTTTATGATCTGTGTAGATTTCACATTTCTCTCCATAGAGATAGTGTCTCCATATCTTGAGAGCAAACACTACTGCAGCCAATTCCAAATCATGAGTCGGATAACCTTTCTCATAACCCTTTAGTTGTCTTGATGCATACGCAATTACTTTGTCGTTCTGCATAAGAACACATCCCAATCCCTTATGTGAGGCATCACTATACACCACAAAGTTATATGTACTATCTGGTAATGACAACATAGGTGCCATGCTTAATTTCTTCTTCAAATCCTGGAAACTTTCTTCACATTTCTCCGTCCAAACAAATTTCATAGTTTTCATGGTCAAATTTTTTAATGGAGTGGCTATCTTAGAAAAATCTTGAATAAATCGTCATGCGTAATGTACTAGCGGTCCCAATAAACTCCTCACCTCCTACGGTGTTATTGGTTGTTCCCAATTGATTACAGCTTCTACTTTTGATGGATCCACTGAAATCCCATCTTTGTCAATCACATGCCCAAGAAATTGCACACGATCTAGCCAAAATTCGTACTTAGAGAATTTTGCGTACAACTTTTCCTTTCTTAGTGTTTCCAATGTCAAACGTACGTGTTCCACGTGTGCTTCTTGAGTTTTGGAATACACTAGAATGTCGTCGATGAATACCACTACAAACTTGTCTAAGAATGGTTTAAACACCCTATTCATCAAATCCATTGATGCAGCAGGTGCATTGGTTAAACCAAAAGACATCACCGTAAACTTCGTAATGTCCATACCGAGTTACAATATGTCGTTCGAGTATATCCTCCTTCCTCACTTTCAACTGGTGATACCCACTTCTCAAATCTATTTTCGAGAAGTATTTAGCACCCTTCAACTGGTCAAACAAGTCATCTATTCTTGGTAATGGATATTTGTTTTTAATAGTGACCTTGTTTAATTCTCTATAATCAATGCAAAGACGCATTGACCCATCCTTCTCCTTCACAAATAATATTGGCGCTCCCCACGGTGATACGCTTGGTTGAATGTACTTCTTGTCTAACAATTCTTGCAATTGTACCATCAGTTCCTTCATTTCTACTGGAACCATTCTGTACGGGGCCTTTGATATCGGTGTTGTCCCCGGCACTAAGTCGATCACAAACTCAATCTCTCTGTCAGGCGGAAGTCCTGGAAAATTCTCTGGAAACACATCCTCAAATTCCATCACAACTGGTATCTCTTCCAGTTTCACATTCTTTTATGAGTATCGACTATGTAAGCTAAATATCCCACACAGCCTTGACTCAACAATTTCTTGGCCTGCATAATCGTCAGACATTTCATTTGTTTAGGCGAATTACTATCAAAGAACACTACCTTTGACGGGGTCATAAGGTTTACACACTTATTTTGGCAATCAATTATATTTGAACAACCAATCCATTCCCAAATTAACATCAAACTCTCCCAATCTAATCGGAATCAAATCTACCATTAGGATATTCTCCTTCATGTTCACCCTACAGTTCTTGTATACGAATCTAATAGGGATTATCTCTTTATTCGCAATTTCTATGTTCAAAGGGAAATTCAGTTCTTCTCTAGTCAATTCTAACCCCTTAGCAAATTCATCAGAGATAAACAAGCAAGTAGCACCCGAATCAAATAATGCATAAGCATTAATATCATTGATTGGGATAATACCTAACACGACATCTTTTGATTGCACATCATCTTGAACAGTCATGTTGAAGGTTCTAGCTGTGGGTTTGTTTGATGTTGTACCTCCATTGTTACCTCCATTCCTTCTGGTTATCACTTCATCCTTCTTCTTAGGGCATTCACGAGCAAAGTGATCCTTGGATCCGCACGTGAAGCACACATTCTTCTTAGGTTGAGTGCAATTTGGGGCGATGTGACCCTCCTGGCCACAATTGAAGCATACTCGTTTCCCCATCAAGCACGCACCCTTGTGAAACTTCCCGCATGGTTACCCTACTGGTTTCCAGGACCCACGTTTCCATTCCACTTCTTCTTCAAGTTGTTGTTGTTGTTGTTTCCACCACTACCACCTCCATTCTTAATTTCCACCTCATTCTTCTTCTTCTTCTTCTGTTCCTGATTGAACTTTGTCATTGCCTCCCCTCCACCTTCAGTGAGTATTTCTTTCTCCATCACTGCTGCGAAAGTCTTTAATTGAAATAGGGAAACCCTATTGTACAACCAGGGCTTCAATCCCTGTTCCAACCTCTTCGCCTTGCGTTCGTCCGTGCTGACTTGATAAGGCGCAAACCTCGCCAACTCATTGAATTTAGCGACATACTCAGATACCGTCATTGTTCCCTGCCTCAATTCCAGAAATTGTACTTTCAGCTGACCCTTCAAACACTCAGGAAAATAGGTCTCGAAGAATATCTCCTTAAACCTATCCCAGGTCATCATCCCTGGTCGTTCTCGAGTTTTATTGGCCTGCCACCAATAACTAGCTTCTGCTTTCAACATGAATGTTGCGAAAGTAGTCTTCTGATCATCTCCTACCCTAGCAACATCGAACACCTTTTCTATCTCCATAATCCAAGTCTGTGCCTCGACAGGATTCACTGACCCATGAAATTTTAGTGGTCCAACCGCCTTGAACTCCTTAAACGTTGTTCCTTGGTTCTGTGGTTGATTCTGCAATGCTCCTGTCAGTAAGGCCACTAATTGTTGAACTGGGTTAGCATCAACATTGTCGTTATTTTTGGTTCCTTCGTTGGTTCTATGTCGTGGTGGTTGACGTCTGGGAGGCATTTTCTGTTTAAAAATACACCAATTGGATTATTACTTAACTCTTTTAAGTAATTTCTACTTAACTTGCTTCCACAAAAGAAATAACCACAAATCACATAACACTTTGAATAAAATAACAACTTTTATTTATTAATAACCTCTTTAAAAACATAAAACAATAGCATCACTGCTACTTACATTACTTCCTGAACTACAAAAGTTTCAGGACAACATCATCCTCATATCCCATAGGTTTCATAACACTTGGGATTTACAATTTATTTGTCATTTTATTCATCGTACAACAACTACGATGTTCTACTAAGATACTGCTTAGCCTTACTACGTTCTTCCTCCATGGCTCGGAACATTGTTATGCGATCTAATACGTACGATGGCAGCGTCTCGAACTGAATAGGATATCCCATGACCCAATCCTGAGCTCGATTAACCATGGTGTTGAATACTCTATTCATCTCTTCCATCTTCATTCTCTTTGCCTGTGCATCTTTTACTGCTATCCCGGCTCGTTGAAACATTACCTCATATGCGTCCTCGGCTCTTGTCCTCTTCGTAGCTTCTTCCCTTAGCTTATTCTTTTTTCAGTTCAACACCACTTGATCGATTTGTTCTTTTTTTTCTCCTTCAGTCTTTACTAGTTTCTCCTCAACATTTGTCAGTCGTTCCTCCCGATCCTGGATCTCGTCGTCTTTTTGTGTCATTGCAGTCTGTTGTTCAGCTACTATCTCTTGCAATTCCTTGACTGTATCTTGAAGTTCCACGTTATGGTCGTACACTTCATCGTACATTCGAGCAGCTATCGAGGTTAGTGGAGTCTCCTCCTCCTCCTCGTCCTCATCATTCTCATCCTCCTGTGGCAACTCAACAGGATCCTCCTCATCCGTCTCCACATCATCATCCTCATCTTCAACCACTGTGACCAACGGGGCTGACTCCCATGGCAGTAGTTGTTCCGAAATAACCTGAATGTTTCGAGGCTCCTCCTCTATAGGCATCTGAGGTCTATCCTCCCTAGCCTGACTGGATTCTCCGACTTTAGTCATCCTGATAAAAAAAATTTTAAGCTTCAATTATTAATCATTACTACTCGACACTCACAGGCACATAAGTATAAACACACAATCACATAAATGGTTTATTATTTCTTCCTTAAAACTCGATAGGAGTTAATCATCACTATCTTTTCAAAGGTTACTTCCTAAGGCTTTTCCCCACCTAAGGTTCATAACCTAAAGCTTTGATACCAACTTGTGACACCCCCAAATCCCGGTACTTCACTACCTCAAGATTTGGTGTTCACGTAATCAAAACATTCATATCTAACTACCCAATCATAATAAATTGAATAATAAAGACCTGCCCATACAGGATTGCTTTAATAAAAACATTATCTCCCAGGTTCTGTAACCTTTAATACAATCATTCAAGTGCGGAAATTAAATTATTACATCACATCATTATTAAAAGTCTATCATCATAACGATAAAACAAAATTACAAGTCTTCATCACTTGTACATTTTTCCCTTTCCTTTGCTAGTTGTAGGTTTATCTACTTTCTCAACCATAGCTGCAATAATGTATAATTATGCAAGAGTGAGCAAACAAAGCTCACTTGAGATAAGAATAAATATCTTTACAACATTTGCCAAATAATAGGCTCAATAGAACTGAATAATATGTTTAATTAACATTTCAATACTTGCCAACTCATAGGCTCAATAGAACTGAATAATATGTTCTATTAACATTTCAATACTTGCCAACTCATAGGCTCAATAGAACAAAATGATATGTTCTATTAACATTCGTAAATATACTACTGAGGGTGAAATGACCATGAACCATGTCCATAGTAATAAGTAATCTTTCAACTTTAACTTTAACAGTCATATGACTATAAGGAGTCCACGTACTTAGGGGGATCAATCCTTCGTACAATGTATTGTGCGCAACCATTTCAACGCTAAGTGTAAACTCCTAAACATAGGGTTATTCATCTCAGTGTTTAGAGTACAAGTCCGCACCAAAGAAAGTTTGGTTTGGATAAGCTTTCAAGGGTTATTGAAGTTTAATAATCATCAAATAGGGAACTAGTTGAATCAACAATGCTTGAATAATACAATAGTTGTTTAATAACAACATAACTTAAAACATTTGAGAATCATAATTGAACTGATTCTACATATCTAACTCATGCTTGAAATAACTATAGAGCATAAGTATTCAATAGAATGAATAAAATGGTTAACCTTTGCTTGAACAGTAAAATAAGCTAGGTTCAAGTTTTATAATATTATAAATGAAATTCTTGAACTTTAAGAAACTTGCTTAACTATAAACAAGTTAGAATGAATCAATCAATTGAGAATTTCCAATAACACTAGAGTTTGAGTTTGCTCAAATGGATTTTATAAACAATTTACTTATTCAATAACTGTTGAGATAAAAATTTGCTCAATCAAAAGTATGCATTTATAATAATAGAACTAACTCAACGAAAATGTAGAGTTAGAAAACTTGCACAATGAAATAAACGAACTAGCTCAACGAAAGTGTAGAGTTAGAAAACTTGCACAATGAAATAAATGAACTAGCTCAACGAAAGTGTAGAGTTAGAAAACTTTCCTTGAGCGTAAGCTATAAAATTAAACTCACGATCACCTACACATAATTTTAGAACCACAATACCTATTAGACATTCTAACATATCATAACATGTTCATTACCATTCACATTTCAGAAACTCTAAGTGTTTTACTTCGCAACACTTGTCTAACTTTCATTATGTATACTAAATTACCACATAACGCGTTTTCGATTTACTAATCATATTTGCAACTTTGATCATACTAACCACAACTCACTATGTTATGTTAACGTTAACATTACACATTTAACATGCTAACACAATTTTAGACCATGTTAGGATGTTTCCCCAAGTCTCTTGTAATAGCAGTAAGTCGAAATCTCAAACTGTGGGTATGGTATGGCACAATTTGCATATACAAAAAACTTAGGACCGTGGCAAATTTTTTTTTTTTTTTTTTATATTACAAGCAAGTACAATGCCACTGTTGTTCAGACAGACAGAGAGAGAAGGCTATGAACAATGGCCAGACTTTAGCCCCAACAAACATAAATTTCACCCAATAGACAGTAATATTAACACGTATAATAAATATACAGCTATCATAAACATGATTGCCCACATTTACAACCAATTAGCACAATTTAACACTAACTAAAACTATTTTAATTTCTCCAAATTCAAGTTTTCATACAAAAACTCTATTTTCGAGTTCCTTCACAAAATTGAACACTGTGATTTCAATTCTTGTCCAATTTACTTCATTCAAATTATGTTATACTCATATCTCATTGAACTAATATATGCAATCCTCAATTTACAGTTTAATATAAGAATTGACCATCTAAATTGGTACTTACCTAAGCCATACAAAGAATTCATACACTATCAAATTTTTCTTCCTACTATCAAACCGAAATTAGCATGCAATTGTGGTTTAAACAAAATATCTATCATCATATATTCACATAATCACAAGTAATCCATTGTAAAGCAACAATTCAAAATATGAAATTCACAAAACATGAAATTTTGCCGTAAAACCCATATATACATATATATACATATCTAATACTAATGTTGTGTAAAAATACCTTGAAGTTGCTTGGAATCCTTGTTAACTCACTTAATTTGTTGTAAAATTCCTAGGTTTCTCTCCAATTCTCTCTCAATTCTCTATAGTTTTTCTCTGTAGCTTTTCTTAGGCTTAGGCTTAGACAATATACATAATACGTAAAACTAAACTGACAACCTTAATATGCCAACTTAATAAAATGTCAGTTACAACAAAACCAACGTATAAATTATAAATATACTAGATTTATTATTTTAATTTATTTTATTTATACTATAATTCAAAATTAAAAGGATTTCAAAAGCCATAGGGCCTTGTTTGGCAAATCATTTAAAATTAAACACTTAATCTCCTTGAACCTTGTTTGGATAAAACTAAATTAAAACTACTTTAATTTATTTTAACAACTCCTTATAATATAGTTATTTGTCACACTATATTTAATCAAGCTTTCATATTTATTTTAATTAATGCAAATCACAATTAATTAAATAAATCCTTTAGTCACATAACACAATACAAATAATTAATCATTTAAATTGAAATATCAAAATAATAATAATTTTCTTCATTCATCAATTATTTATTTAACAAATAATTCTCCAAATAATATTAAATCAATTAAACAAATATTCATTTACCGATAATCAAATCCATTAAATATTTAATATTACACTTAAAATTCTGGAATGTTACACCTCCTCTGACGCATTTTCAACTCCTTCTGTGTGAAGATATATTTCAGACTTTTGTGGTCCGTGTATATTTCACATTTCCCTCCGTACAAATAATGTCTCCAGATCTTTAACGCAAAAATTACTGTCGCTAACTCTAAGTCAAGAGTAGGGTATCATTTTTCGTAATCCTTCAATTGTCGTGATGCATACGCAATGACCTTGCCATGCTGCATCAGCACACAGCCTAGTCCTCTATGTGATGCATCACTATACACCACGAATCCTCCCGAATCATCTGGTCGGGATAATACAGGCGCTTCTCTTAATATCTTCTGCAACTCTTGAAAACTCTCTTCGCATTTGTCAGTCCATACGAATTTCACTGTCTTCCTTGTCAGATTAGTCAACGGGGTCGCTATTTTAGAAAAATTTTGGATGAATCTTGATAGTACCACCATGTAACCTTAGAAACTCCTCACTTACATCGGTTGTTACGTGTTTGTTCCCAACTACTTACTACTTCAACCTTTTCGGGGTCTACTGAGATTCCATTCTCATCCACCACGTGGCCTAAGAATTAAACCTTCTTCATCCAAAATTCGCATTTTGAAAACTTCGCATACATATCTTCCCTTTGCAGTGCCTCTAAAATAATCTTCAGATGTTCGGCGTGTTCATCCTCTGTTTTTGAGTAGATCAAAATGTCGTCGATGAAAACTACTATGAGTTTATCCAAGTGTGGCTTGAAAACTCGATTCATCAAGTCCATGAATGCTGCCGGAGCATTAGTTAAACCGAATGACATTACCAAAAACTCATAATGTCCATAACGGGTTCGAAATGCAGTCTTTGGTATGTCCTCCTCCCGCACTTTTAGTTAATGATATCATATTCGTAAGTTGATTTTTGAGAAGAAAAGTCGATTTTTGAGAAACATTTTGCTCCTTTCGGTTGATCAAACAAGTCGTCTATCCTCGTTAATGGATATCGATTCTTAATTGTTACTCTGTTCAATTCTCGATAATCGATACAGAGCCTCATTGATCCGTACTTTTTCTTCACGAATAACACTGGTGCTCCCCAAGGAGACACACTCGGTCGAATGTAACCCTTATCTAATAGCTCTTGAAGTTGTATCATCAATTCCTTCATTTCTATTGGTGCCATATGATATGGAGCCTTAGAAATCGGTGTCATTCCCGGTGCTAAGTCTATTATGAATTCGATTTCTCTGTCTGGCGGAAGACCAGGCAGATCCTCCGGAAACATGTCTAGAAATTCATTCACTACGGGTATATCTTTAATCTCGACTCCCTTTCTCCGAGTATCTACGATGTAAGCTAAATAACCGACACATCCTTTCCTTAACAACTTCTTGGCCTGCATCATCGTAATGCAACATGATTGCTTAAGCGATAAGCTACCATGAAACACTACCTTAGACTTACTCGGAGTCTGAAGGTTCACACACTTGTCCTGACAGTCAATTATTGCTGCATGGTTATATAACCAATCCATTCCCAGTATTATGTCAAATTCTCCCAGTCTAATAGGAATCAAGTCTACGCTCAGTTCATGTTCTCTAACGTTTGCGCGATAATTTCGATAAACGTATTCTACAGGGATTATTTCCTTATTCGCAACCTCTATGTTCAAGGAATCTTCTAAACATTCTCGGGGTGTACTAAATTTACTAGCAAATTCTTCAGATACAAAAGACCAAGTGGCACCCAAATCAAATAATATATAAGCATTTATATTATTGATTGGGACTATACCTGACACCACGTCCTTCGCAGCCACTGCGTCATGGATGGTCATGTTAAAGGTTCGAGCGGTCGACCGGTTGGGTTGTGCAGGTCCACCAATCATTAATTTTCTCCCTCCTCCCTAGCCTCCGCCAGCTCCACTGCTTCCTTTCTTCGGGCAATCCTTTATCTGGTGCTCTGTTGATCCGCAAGCAAAACATCCCCTGATCTTCTTTGGATTTGGGCAATTTAGCGATATGTGCCCCTCCTGACCGCAATTATAGCAAGTTGTCTTCCCTTTCCAGCACTCCCCCTGATGGCTCCTTCCGCACTTGTTTCAAGTTTTGGTCCTCCTCTTGAAATTTCCCTGATGACTCCCACCTTGGTAATTATTTCTGTTGTTGCTGTTGTGGTTGTTATTGTTGTTTTCCCATTTCCTTTTTCCCGAATTACTTCCTCCGTTGCTGCTTCCTCCACGATGCTCACTACCAGTGTTCTTATTCTTCTTCTCCTTATGATATAGACTTAAGGCCTCACTACCACTTTCCTCAATGACTGTCTTCTCCAACAAAGTCGTAAAGGAATCAATCTGAAAGACTGATACCTTATTAAACAAACACGGCTTCAACCCTTGCTCGAAGAGTCTCGCCTTCCTTTCTTCATCCCCAACTTGGTGCTCCGCAAATCGAGCTAGTTCATTAAACTTAGCAGCGTATTGCGCCACCGTCATATCTCCTTGTTTCAATTCTAAGAACTTCACTTCCATCCTACTCTTCATACTCTTCGAAAAATAATTCTCGAAAAACAACTTCGTAAATTTTTCCCATGTTATCGTTCCTTTCCCCGCTCTCTGCTGATTAGTTTCCCACCAATAGTTTGCTTCGCCCCTCATCATGTATGTGGCAAATACAGTCTTTTGGTCTTCACCCACGCGTGATATAGTGAAGGCCTTCTCAATCTCCTTGATCCAAGTTTGTGCAACTATCAGTTCAGTAGTTCCCGTGAACTCTGGGGGTCCTACACTCTTAAAGTCTTTGAAGGTTGTTACTGGGACAGCTCGGGGAACGGGTGGTACAGGTTTGTTTCTTCCCCTCAAAGCTTCTCCCAATTATCGACGTCGGGATTTTTGGATGTCCCTTTCCATTACTTGTTCTTTGGTGTTCTCATTTTAGGTGAGATTTGTTTGAAAAAACAAGTGAAAAAGGTCCGACATGTATAATGTCGACGATGGACTGTTAAGAGTCACCAGTTAGTTTTTTAAATGGTTGTACCAACACAACCGAGAAAAGGTTTGCACATTGACCCAGTGATGTGACACTTCTAAACGGGTCGGTGAAACCGAGATTCATTAGGGTTCAGGAACTTGGTTATGCGGGGGCGAAGGTGTTAGGCACCCCCCGACATCCGTGTTACCACGGTGACCGCCTCTTTTTAAGAAACTATTATCTGAATGTGTGTGTGTGTGGGTCAATGTGCTATTATTCAGAAGTAGTGGGAGGCCTCGTTCGAACCTATATACACAGGGTTTGAATTTATGTAAAAATTCAGTTTTTAGCAAGGTATAGCAATGATGTTTTATAAAAAAGTTTTTAAACCCTGATGCTCAATAGTAATTGAGACCTTTTACACTCTCATTTTATTAAGTGTTCGGCTTGATTGATTTTATTTTCCAAATGCGAGGCATCCGTAGGAAAATAATGTACAAAATAATGCCGACTTCCTCATGGGTATGGAAACCATCTGAGAAAATTTAGACACCGCAGAATAATTTACAAGTTGCTTACAGCTGAAAATGTCCATCACGGGAATCGAATCTAGATCCAATAAATTTGAATCAGTGATCACATGATTCCTAGGCGCACAAGATACCACAATTTGTATGAAAGAAATAAGCGGTATATATATAAAAGTCAGAAATATATATATATATACAAACATGATCACCAACCACAAAGCACCTCCATGGGGGATCCGAAATATAAATAAAGCTGTTAAAAGCTATCAACCGCCACGGAGGAAACTCCAAAGGGATGAAATGTAAATAAAGTCAGAATACGGGCCAACCGCCATGAAGGAAACTCCAAAGCGGGACAAAATGTAAATAAAAAGTCAGACAAAGCGATCAACGCCACGAAGTAAACTCCAGGTGGACAAAAACGTAAATAAAGTCAGTAAAAAGCGATCAACCACCACGAAGGAAACTCCAGTGAAGGAAACTCCAGCGATCAACCACCACATATATATATATATATATATATATATATATATATATATATATATATATAAGCAATAAACGCATATAGGATGTAAAATCTAGGCTCATCGAACAAAGTTCGACCACACAGCTCATATATATAGTATATATATATATAAAAGCGAATAAACGCATATTTGATGTAAAATTCGTGCTCATCGAATGAGTTCGACAACATTTCATATATATATATATATATATATATATATATATATATATATATATATATATATATATATATATATATATATATATATATAATAAAGCAATAAACGCATTCTGGATGTAAAATCTGTGCTCATCGAACAAAGTTCTACACACACGCTTAATATATAAATGTATATATATATATATATATATATATATATATATATATATATATATATATATATATATATATATATACATATATATTAAAGCAAGAAACGCACTTGCATCGATGTTCTAGGCTCATCAAACAAAGTTCACACACAGTAATATATATATATAATGTAGATATATATATATATATATATATATATATATATATATATATATATATATATATAAAAGCAAATAAATGCTCTGCATCAAGTGTAGGCTCATCGAACAAAGTTCGACACACAGTTGATATATATAAATGTATATATATATATAAAGCAAATAAATGCTCCAGACCAAAGTCTAGGCTCAATCGAGGCATAACTCGATAATGTTAGTCAATATATATATATATATATATATATATATATAAGCAAGCAACACGACTCTCAACGTGTAGAAGGGTGTGTGCAAAGATGAAGAGAAAGACTCTAAAGTGTGTGAGAAGGCTTACAGCTGACTGCTAAAGAAGACTTCTATATCTTTAGAGTGGGTAAACACTGACTTTTCTAGGTACAAAAGGGCTATATATGAGCTCACAGTGTTTAAAAGGGGAAAATACATCGCATGGGGTGAGTGTAGAGAGCAAATTAAGCGGGTTTCCTCGCTTTTTTCTTTCAAAATAAATGCACCCAAGCCCTCTATTTATAGGCATTTTAGCCAGGTGTACCAGAGGCAACCTGTGGGCCCGGTTTTTTAGTCAGTCATCTCAAAATCGACGTGCACTCGAGCAATCGTAATGTCCACTGAACTTTCGAAAGTGCAATCCGGGCATCCGTTTGAGGTATCTGAGACCTATTTCAATGCAAATCGTTGTCGAGAGTTTATGCGATGGCATGGGATTAGATTTTGTACGAAGTCATTGAAGATGGGTCGATGCCCTCCGGTCTTCAAGCTTCAACTTTTATCCGTTACCCCGCACAATAGTCACTCGGGATTGGTTAGTCTTGTGGGACATCGTTGCGTAGAGATGTTAAGATGACGTGATGTGGCATCGTGTTAACGAGATGACGATGTTGCCCCTCACCGGTGTTATCATTTGGATTGGGTGATGAAGCGACGCGTTGCTCGAACTTCACCGAGATTGAATGCGCCGCAATTGTTGTAGGTCCTCATTGTCACCTTTGTGGTGTGCCTGTCTTCCCGATGTTATTGCTGGGTTGGTGTAGTGTATCTCGTTGTGAGCGTCGAGATTGAAGCTGGTCACATTTGAAACAAGCATTTCCGGGGTTATCGCCGAAACTACATCCCTTGGGGTTATCACCAAGGTTGGTGGCTATTCCCATGGTTGGGACTGAGACTGGATACCTCGGGGTTATCTCCGAGATTAATCGGTCTTCTCCGGTGTGTGTTCCGATATTAGATCTGCATGCCTCGGGGTTACATCCGAGGTTGGGCTGATTACTCCCGCAGTGTGATCTGGGGTTGATCTTTGAACTTCCTGTAGTATCCCAGGTATGGATTTGGATTATCTTTCGGGTTCCATCTTAAAGATTTAATCTGTCCTCCTCCCAATGTTAGTGACGATGAGTACAAAAAAATTTTAGTGTCTATAGATGCCCCTCTTTATCATACTCATGCATGGCGATGCATGGGTAGGATAAGAATCCTAGACACTTGAAACTCAACAAGACAAATATGGTACTATGGGTAGCAAAATGATGCAAATGTATGAGGTATGTGTACGGGGTTGTAGCCCAACATGCTAGGGATGATTGCTGGATCCCTGTTGCTTCAACTAGGGATTGGCAATGCTGACCAGATTTGATGTGTAAGCCAAATCTGTTAGGATGTTGATGTTAGAGTTATCACCAAATTCATGTGTTCTTGATAATGACTTGATCCTGAAGGGGTACCTCTTATGTGCAAGAGATATATGGGGATAAAGCTTGATCTGTTTGAGGATGTGTATAACATATTCCATCATCTATCCTCTTTGATAACATTGACCTTTCCTGGTTGGTATCGCCAGGACATGTTAAGATTCTGTTGGATTTACTGCCAACAACAAATGCTGTCAGGGATGCCTGACCTTCGTTGATGTGTATTTCTCCGACATGTGATTCAACTGCTGGAAAATCCTGTAGGATATACTGTCAAGGCTGCTTGACCTTCACTGACATGTGAATCAACGGTTGAGGTCCAATGAGCACAAGGTAGCAAGGAAAAGTACTCCTAGTATTGAGGTTGGCCTTATGCATGATGATTTTGATTTTTAATGCATATATTATGTATATGACTTTGGGGTAGGTGTGCTACTGAATGGCCACCTAGACATGCCTATGTGCATGTGGATAGTCCTATTTTCAAAGGGGACTATGGCAAAATTTTTCCAAATGTAGGCATTGGGTAGTCATGCATTTTAACTCTATTATATGTTAAAGTAAATGCATGCATGCATATAGTCATAAATGCATTTTAAAAAACTCCAGGTAAGGAAATACCACACCCTTTTTGAGGTGATTTGGAGACTTGTTGCGTAGATAATATGGATTCGGATCAACCGAGCAGTTCCTATAGGACCACTTCTGGCGTACGGTGGAGGGCTTCCGAAGTGCCTCGTCCCCGTTCTATCAGACAGCCTCGTCGGTGGGTGGAGGCCGTGATTCGTCCTGTCCGAGTAGATGTGCCAGACGTTGAGGACGAGGAGGCGGATATTCCGATTGAGGATCCCGCTCCTGCTGCACATGTCCCTCGTAGGGAGCTCCCGAGTATTCAAGTGGCAAACCCAGAGTTGCTTGGTTATTTGAGTAGATATCCATCGATGTAATTGTACGCTAACGAGGTATGGCGTTAGACTTTGATCTTCCTTCTTTCCTATTGATGAGGATTTAAAGGGTTTTGATGTTGATCTGCATTTCATGCAGGTTCCTGGTTTTACACAGCCTCGAGGGAACTGGTTTAGCATTCACTCCATGTATCAGGCACTTCATCCTGACTATAGAGCGGTAGTGCATGAGTGGGGATTCAGGGCATTCTTCTCCATCCTTCCCCGTCGTTGTCCCTGGGGTTACCTCAGGGCATTGTCTGAGCGATGGTTTCATCAGACTCAGTCACTCCATCTGCTGGATTGCGAGGTGATGATTACGCCTATGGACTGGCAATTTATCACAGGTATGGAGTTTGGAGGGGAGCCAGTGCCTTGCATGGCGAATATTACCCCTACTGCCGTCAGATCCTTATTAGGAGTTCCGAAGGAGGCGCTCAAAGGCAGGACTGTCCGTTCAGGTCCTTTGAGCGTAGATGCTATGAGTGGGCTTTTGAATGAGCCCATGCCTGACGATGTCAGAATCAGGGATCGCGTTTTGCGGCGATTGTTCCTGATGATCATTTGAGGCTGCTTCATAGAAGATAACTCTTCTACGGTATCCTTTGCTTTGATCAGTGTCACACGTGATGTGGACCGTATTGGAGAGTATGATTGGGGCTCTTACACCTTTTCCTATTTCCTCCGGGGCATGCGTATGCGCTCACATGGTTTGACTGAGGCTTGGCAAGGATTTTACCCATTTCTGCTGGTGAGTATTTCTCTTATCTTTTTCCATTCATAGGTTAAGAGTGTTTACTGATAGTAGATGTTTTGCCATTGTGTTGGCAGTTTTGGGCCTATGAGAGGCTCCCATGTTTGCGTCGTGTGAGTGTGTTAGGTTTAGATACCTATCCACGAGGACGATGATGGCACCATTCTATTTTGCCGGAGGTCCCTGTAGCTGAGGGATTCACTCACTGCCGTATGCAACTGGAGTTGCTGACAGCTGGTACCATTACATGGATTCCCTATTCAGGGGAACATTTGACCATCAGCTTTGAGGATGGACACCCGACTGGAGTCGAGTATTTGATTTCCACCAATAGAGTTCCTCTCTTCACAGATGGAGGCTGGGAGCTCTATTTAGGAAAGCGTGCTATTAGGAGCACCACAGGGGAGATCCGTATACCGATCTTGCCTCCTGCCAAGCGTCATTGGCCCGGATCACAGTCACCCGTCACTAATATCCCATTGTTGGGGGTTGACGATTTTGCATTACCAGAGGGTCCTTGCACTCAGGAGACGTTCCAGCAGTGGTGGTCCCCTCGCACTATTGGAGCCCAGTCCTGCGCCACACAGTTTATGGGGGATATGTTTCCAAGATCCTTGATGATGACGGATTGGGTAGCTTGTGTCCGAGCTCCAACTCATATAACCCAGATTGATAGCTTAACTTGACGTAGGTTGGATCGAGCACATATATTTATCCCAAGCATTTGGGTAGAGATCCAAAGAGAGGTGGAGTCATTTGTTCCTTCCATTTCGAAATTGGCCCTCATACTACCCATTCGGTTTTACCAAATAAGAGATCCTCCTCTTTATAGGCCTAACATCCCTGTTGATAGAGATCAAGTGACTCAGGATGAGTTACATCAGGTGGACAGGATTGAGGACGTAGACATCGAGACCCTGGTTTTCTTCTGATGTATATTCTCATTATATCTTTTGATAGGCCTCTGTTTAGATATTGGGTGGTTGTTCCCCATTCTCGCTATATCTTTTGATAGGCCTCTGTTAGTAATAGGGCGGCTCTGCCCCATTTCCCTGTATTTATAGCTGTACAGAGCTGATGTATTAGATGATGATATACTTAGGAATGTATGAACCATTTTTTCATTCCCTATATCATATTGTCATCTATTATCTGTTATGCATGTATCATGTTATGCATATGTATGTATGTCCAGAGATATTCGGCATTGACCCCTAGATGGTCTTATGACACAGCTCGTATAGATGTCTTCTTCGACAGTTAGTCGTATAGATCATACCCCACCGTCAGTAGTGGTATTGGGTATGCGATCATGGTATGATAGCATGTCACCACAGGGTGACTATAGATCAGTTGCTGCAGTATACCATGACTTTATTGCCTTTTCAGGTTCCCGCAGGTGGACGGGATGCTAGAGCATTTGCTACCGGATAGGCAAGTATTCCGATTCGGCACCCATGAGTTGACTCCTACTCTGGAGGAGTATGCACGGTTAACGATTCTTCCTTTAGACAGACCTTGCATGCATCTGGCTCTGGGAGACATGAGTAGATGATTCATGACCCTCACAGGATTGCGGCAGCGAGTAGTGCGGAGACGGTGACATCTAGCCATGTGATATCCCAAATTTTCTCAGATGCGATGATTTGGCTCGAAGGATAGCTATCCACGACATTCTGGGGATTTCACTACACCGGAGGACCATTGGCGCTTGGCCAGGGTTGATATACTGATGCTATGCATACTGTCATATGTCTACATGTCGCGTTACATGGATGAGATAGACATTGGTGTGATCATGGCCGTGAGAGCTCTTAGAGAGGGTCGCACCATTGTACCTATGATTGTAGCAGAGACCCTGCGGTCGGCATCCTATTGTTGCACGTATCGTATCCCATGTGAGTGTTCACTTTGGGAGTTCGGCCATCATCTTATGCGTGTGGTTTATGTCACACTTGAGACCGGTTGGTACCCTTAGACGGCATGGGTATTGGTTCACCCATGATGTAGCCATGTCATAATCCTTTCACCATCGGAGTGTATAGATGCTCTGTCTTGGTTCCGCATTTTTGGCAGATATCAGAGATCCATTCAAAGATATTGTCGTGTTTCGGGGTTTTGCTCACCTTACAGCTTCATTACTCACGCTCCGGGCATGGACTTCCTCCCTCTGGCTGGCTTGATGTAGCAGTTATCACCAACTGGCCGTGATGTCACAGTTCGACCAGTTCCAGGATTTCCATCCTTTTGAGGGGGCAAGAGGTCAGTGTTAGGTTTGTAATATTCATGAACGCAATCAAATTACACAAATAAGCGGAAACGTGGAAAATCAGAGTTTTAAAAATTTTACAAACCATATACTCGGATCACCCTTTATTCACAATTATTAATTAAACGAAAAGGAAAGAACAAGAATCACACCCTTGAAGATCAGAGCTTCCTCAGGTACAAGTTCACCTCCAATCCTTTGGCGTTCAACTTGAATCCACCGGGTTTGGTTCCTTCCATTGATCAACTCTAGCCACCCAAGTGTTTGGCCTCTAGAGGTGATCCACCAAGAAAGAAGAAGAATTCAAGAAGATGGGTATTTGGCAAAACCCTAGTTTTCTATCTCTATAGAAAAGAACGTACTCTCCAACTTTTGGAATTACGTATATTGTGATATCTGATATAAGACTCCTCTTATAAAGATATCAGGTAACCCTATTTAATAAAATAAGATATTATTTAATTAAACTCTTTTAATTAAATGGGCTCCCTAATCTTATTAGGGATAATTAATTAAACTCCTTTAACTAATTTTCCCTCCTAATCCTACTAGGAATAAATGAGAGTACTTATATTAAATTAATTTCTAAACACTTTTAGAAATTAAAATAATAATAATTGTAATAATATTAATAAGACTCCTCTTATTAATTTATATTTAATATTTCTAAAATATTAAATAATAAATATTAAGCTATTTAATTTATTCTATCACCATAGATTAAATTAAATATACTTAACATATTATTACGATTATGCCGTTAACTTCTTAAATAATTATTCTTCCTTTTATGGTGTGACCCTTTAGGTTCTCCATGTTAAACCGGTTATGAATAAATCAATTAGAACAATTCTAATCTTATTTAAATAAATAAATTAAAATATTAATTTATTTAAATAAATAATATTTATTCTACAATAGGGATAAGCCTCCCTAGCGATCAACGACTTTCCAGATAATATAGATTTCAACATTAATCATAAAAGAACCTTTGAGTAAATAGTTACCGTACAATTCAATCCTTCCACCATACAATGTCCCAATTAAATATAAGACATGGAATTACTGTCAAGTCTTATTTTATTTAATTATATGTATTTTGATCCTTAAATGCACAACTCCAAATAATGCAAATTAGAAATTCCTTTCTAATTTCATTCTGCCTTGGCCAAGGACTACTGGGTTGTCATTTATCGAATCACATAGGACATTTCTCTTCTTTTATTAGAAGTGGTAGATTCTTTATTGATCATACATTATTTCCATGTACAACTTATTATACCCAAGCATACCCTTTGATATACCCTAAGGGTTTTAAGGAATAAGTAAAAGTATAACTCATCATACACAAGATACTATGATGACCTCAAGTCCAAGGATCACTTGTACTACTATCACTACAGAATTCCTATTGACAGAAAGTAAAACTCCATTAGGTATTCCTTAGCGAGCCACGCTCGATGAACTTATTCTCTAATAAGCACCTACATACTTGCTTTAGTCTCTCCACACAAATGATCATGAGATCAATCATCCTCATCCAATGAGCAAGCAATGTATGTACCAATCTATCCTGGATTCACTAATCCCCAATTTAGTAATCCAACGATTGGGAACTATTTTAGTTTTAAGCTTTCAAAGAATTTAGATCTCATTAGAATGATCATCATCATTATTCTAAAAGCATTGCTTAAAACTATGGGTTTATCACATATTATAAAACAACATCATGTAGATAATTAAAAGCCTTTAATAAATGAATACTTTTTATTAATAAATGAATAAGATTGTTACAAAGTATATGCTTTATTATCAAACATGATTGGCTTGTATGCATACTACTTTCAATCTCCCACTTGCACTAAAGCCAATTTCCCATGGTATCTCATACTCTTCTTCTCTAAGTGGCGATTATCCTCTTTGTTGGATAAGCTTTAATTAATGGATATGTAATGTTTTTCTTGAGAGTCCACTATCTCTATAGTGGTTTCCCATCTTTCAATGATTCTTATAATCAAATGAAAGTGCCACAACACATGTTTAGATCCAAGATGAGACTTAGAAAACTATTCCTAGTTACAGAATGAACTTATCATCCAAACAATCAACTTGCATGACTTCATTTACATGACTATATACTTTGTCTTTATCACTAAACCAGCAACTCTTTGCTGTTTGGAACCTTTCCAATTCACTGCACCACCGTTCAAGGTAACGCTTTACCTTAAAGTGGATTTTTTGTCGTCTTGGTCTGTCTGAAAAACTTGAGTCTGTTAAGCCCTTTAGTTTTAATTCTGACCCACCATGAACATGATCACATCCTTAGTTCCAGTTAAGTACTTTAAGATGTTTTTCACTGTCTCATAGTGAACTTCTCCAGAATATGACTGATCAACATCAGGTCTCGTATATTTTATTGTATACATGATAGTTACTCATGCGATCTCTCTTTTGGAGTTTATGGGGACTATTAAGAGAGATACAATCCAGGGCTCATCAACATGAGACATCTCTTGGAGTTTGCCATGCTAAACGACTTTAGCATCAAATGAATATACGTTCCTTGGGTTAAGTCGAGCATCCTTTTAAATCTATATATATATATTTGCATCCCCAATTAAGATACTCTTCCCAAATCATTCATGGAGGAATGTTTAGACAACTTTATCCTTACTGATTGTAGCATTGGTATGTTATTCCTCATCCGTAGTATATCAACATATAATACTAGAAATTTCACGATGCTCCCACTGACCCTTTTGTACACACTAGAACTATTAACTCATCGTATGTAACTCTGGATCATCATCTTCTATGATGCATACCTCATCATCATCATCCATGATGAATCCATACCTCCTAGGTATCTTCGGTACTATTCCAGATTTACGATTCGATTGTGGTACAATAGGTCTATCTACATGTTCCTCTTATTTGACTTATAGTGGTTTGTGGTTCTTAAATTCTTTAAGATCTATTATCCTCCACTAGCCCCTTCAATGATAAACATCTTTATCTTAGAAGGCAGCATGTTTCTCAATAAACACCTTTTGCTAAGTAGGATTATAGAACATATACCCTAAACTTACTTTAGGATGTCCCACAAATCTGTACATGTCAAATCTTGTCCCAAGCTTATCCTTTGAAACCGTTTCACATAAGTTGGACAACCCCTTAACTTAACATACTTAAGATTAGGAATCCTCCCTATCCATAACTTTTATGAAGTCTTGGGGCCGGATTTTGAGGTTATCTTTTCCGTAGATATGCAGCCATTTCTAGGACATGATCCTAAAAGGATACTGGAATGTCGATAAAATCATTATGGACCGTACCATGTCCAACAAGGTACAAATTTTCCTTTCAGATACATCAATTAATTATTGCGTATCAGGAGGCGTCCATTATGAGAAAACCATTTAAGATGATCTAGAAACTTATTGCACAAGTATTTATTCCTTGATTTAATCAAAGAATCTTAATACTTTGTCAATTTGTTTCACTTCTGAATTCTTTGAACCTTTCAAAGAATTCACACTTGTATTTCAACAAATACATACATTCAACTCTTTGAATGATCATCTCCTTTTCTTATACTAGTTTGTTCAATTTGCAAAATTATTTTCACGTAAGTCAAGTATATAAAATCCATTAAATAATATTCCAGTTCTATACAAAACATTATTATTATTATAAATAGAACAACAATTGTTCTTAAATATAATACCAAATATTTTATTGTCCAACAATAAAATGAAATAATGTTTCCAACAAGAACTGGAATACAATAACAACTTATTGACTTAATAGACTTGCCCGTAGGCAGTGCTAAACTATAAGTTTCTATGGCTAATGTAGCAACCTTTGCTTCATTTCCCACACATAGGATTGCTTATCTTTGTTTAGCTTTCTACTTCTGCTTGGTCCCTTCATAAATCTATATTTATGATAATCAAAGCCGGTATCAAATACCCAAGTAGAACTTTGACTTAAAAAAAAATTATTTCAATCATGAACAAAATCAGTATTATGGCAAAAACTTCACTAAGCTTCTTTGGTTAGCCTCTGCAAGATGCTTCTCATGCTTTCTTTTCCAAAGGTCCCGGCTTATTGTAGTGGAAGAAAACTCCTTTGCTATCCGTATCAGTTTTGTTCTTATTATCCTTTGTTTTTGCCTTTATATTTACCTTCTTAGAATCGTTCTTCTTTTCAGAAGATCCTTTGGCCTCTACCAGTAAGACATGGTCTTTCTTGGTTGGAAAGTGACTCTCAACATTTTTCAACATGTTAAGCAAATCAGCGAGGCTGATATCTAGCTTGTTCATATGAAAAATTCACAATAATTATGAAAGGAGTCAGGGAGTGAGTGCAAGATCAAATCTTGGCTCAACTCTCCATCCATGACAAAACCCATTGTCCTAATTGTTCAATCAAATTGATCATGTTTAGGACATGTGTCTGTACTGTAGTGTCGTTGGTCATTCTAGATCGGAAGAGCTCCTTAGATATCTGATATCTATTAGTCCTACTTTCCTTACCATCAACTACTTGATGTGCAGGAATATAGTAAGAGCATCCATAGTTTCATGTTGACGCTGAAGCTCGTTACTTATGGATGCGAGCATAATGCATTGAGCCAATTGTGCATCATCTTGCCACTTTCTAAAAGTAACAATCTCTTCCTCAGAGGCATTGTCTGCACCCATTGCAGGGATAGGCGTATTAAGGACATAAGATAGCTTTTCAGCCGTGAGAACTATTCTCAAATTCCTTAACTAATCTGAGTAATTTAGTCCGGTTAATTAACATCTAATATGTTTCGCAGTGATAGTAATTTAGACATTGTAAAAATCTATAAATAAATTTGTAATTAACAACATTTTAACATACATTCTTTTATTAATTACCAAAATAATTTAGGTCTTGTTTTAAATTGGTATCTCTCACTATTTTCTTCAAACTATATTACCCTCAATATATATAGTTCGGCAATATCTAATTAAAGATATGCTAGTGAGAATAAGGATCCTATTTCAAATGTATATAGCCTTGTGGTGACACAACAAACTATATATAAATAAATAGGTAGACAACTCTTGTCAATTACATCAACTATGAAACTCCTTGTATTTTGCCTCTTAGATCATAATGGTCAAGTGTGTGCACATCCGAACTAAAATGATCCAAGTTAAGTCCAACCTAGCACTCCATATATTCAAAAAAGAAAAATATCATCCTTGTGGTGACACAACAAAACAATACTGTTCAATTTTCTTTATAAGCATCAAATGTGATAAATTAACATCTTAAATACTTAATACTTGCCTTGTGGTGACACAACAAAGTCATATTAAATATTTAATACTCTATTAATTTTATCATGCTAGAAGGCGACGTTCGATATTCTAAACATCTTTGAACGCTTAGGACTTAATATAAAAAATTTGAGGGATTTGTTATTAATTTGTCTCATCTTGTTTAGCGCGCATGCAAATATATATATACACTACAAAAAAATGGGGCTTTAGCAACAACCAATTTTCGTTACTAAAGGTGCCAAATTTCATTGTAAAAGGGTTTTGGCAACGACTTTACTGTCGTTGCGTCTTTCGTTGCGCAATGAGCGTTGCTAATTGTTGTTAAAATAACGAGCGTTTTTTTTCGTTGCCAAAAGTACTACATTTTGCAATGAAATTTGGCTTCCGTATAGAGGCATCGATCCTTTAGCAACAAAATGCATTGTTGCAGAATAATTAAAATTTTGTTGCTAAAAACCCCATTTTGTTGCAAAAGCCTGCTAATTGGCAACGAAATGAACTCCTTTTTTTTTGCAACAACCATGCATTTTCGTTGCAATTGACACCATTTTGCAACGACATTTTTCGTTGCAGTAAATTATGAAAATTGTTGCCTAAGCTTGCTTTTGTTGCGGAATGTAAACTTTTTAGCAAAGATTTTCGTTGTTGATTATATTGTTTGGCAACGACATTATCTTTGAATCAATGACGAAAATGTTTGTTCTGGTTATTTTTCAATAGCAACGAAAGTCGTCGATTAGCAACGACATTATATGTTGTCGTTTCTTTATATGTGCAACGAAAGTTGATATGATTTGCAAAAATAAAAAATGTTGGCTTTTATGTTAGTATTAGCAACAATATCATCTCCGTTGTTATTAGGTTAATTTTTTGTTTCCAAATATTATATTTTTAATGTCATTAGAAACAAAAATTTGTTGTTAAATGTATAAAAAATTGTTGCTATATTAAAACTTGTTCAATACTTTGGTAACGAATTATATTGTTGCCAAATCAAAATTTGACATTCTTTTTGTGTATCTAGCTGGCTCAATGTCCCCATAGCAAATAATGGAAAAAATACAAAAAACTAAAATATTATTAACTTAATAAAATCATCCATTACATAATCATTCATTATCTTTACAATTAACCATCTAAAGCTACCACAGTTCTTCAATCAAAGTATATATCTACATATATAGAGAGAGTACACTTCATAATTTTGTCCCTTGTCTTCTGTAAACGTAGCATGAAAATTTGATACCCAGTTTTGTAAGACAGGTCGTAGAAGCAGTCTTCCTGAACATATTTAAAAATAATAGCAAAGTTAGGAAAATGAAACAAATAGGTCACCAGAGGCACTCAGTGCCAAAATCAATACACAAAGACAATAGAGTTAATACGTGGTACTAATGTACACCGTATTGCTCATAAGCAGAAAAAGACAATAGAGTTGTTACGTGGTACTAATGCACACTATAAATTAGGATACTTGTGTATATAAGCTAATGTAATTGAGAAGAATGAATTAAGAAATCATTATCCCAAAATCAAGTTCTTATTTTCTCAGATTACATGGACCATCTTTATTACAAGGTCATCGACTTGATACTCCATCCTCAAAAGCATGTCCGAAAATACACAAATTTTGTCCTAAAAAGAAGTCTAAAGTACACAAACTAAATGTGAAATATGACATGCATAATAATTTAACCCAAATCGTACATATCCTCAGTAAGAACATTCCACTCTCAAGTTAATTACGCTTATTTGTGTGGGTCCAAATATTTTTAAATATTTTAACCTTATTATGTTTTTTAGTAATTAATACTATAGTAGTTCCAGTAATAATGTCAGCTAAGCTTTTAGAATGCCTAAGAAAATGACATGAGATTGAGAAAAACGGACATTTATCCTTTTCTTATAATTTGAATGTATAGTCGTTCATAGAGGAGAAATCAAAGTAATAAAAATAATATTGAGTAAAAGAACAAAAAGGAATTACAGCAATTATCATACCCCAAGAATTTCTTGACTGAGCTCCATAAGGATGCACCACCTTTGATCCTAAAGCTTGAAGTCTCATGTTGATCAGAGCTGCCTTTAAATGTCTCTGGAAAAGTAATGAGACGGGGGAATGAAATCGATGATCAAATCAATTACATGTAATGGGTGCTACTGGTTTTGTGTATTGAGCTCAAGCTGCAGCACCACGATGCCAAGCTTCTGTTGTCCTGCTTCGCTCATCAAGAATAGCATGTGAAATTTGGAGAACTTTAAATGAGAGTTTCATGAATAAAGATGGTTTGGAGAACTTTAAATGAGAGTTTCATGAATAATATCAATGTATCTCAATAGTTGTCTAACCGAATTAATGGCATTGACATACTTTCAATATAACTTATGTAAGAGAGAAGTTCAATATACTATTCTTTTGAAGCTGATTGGAATAAAAATGTTATTTAACCTTATATTAACCATAATAGGGAGACAGTTCAGAAATTAAAGAACCTGTCTACAGCAGAATACTTGCTCAATAAAAAGTAAGAGTTAGAAACTTGCCTTGTTTGTAGTCTATTGTTAGGATTTTAGCTTAATTGAAGTGTTCTCACAAAATCCTACACAGTTATTTATATTAACAAGCATGTTAATCACATAGCTAAGTTATATAGTTTGTAAGCTCATATATCACATAGTTTCAGTGATCATGGTTGTAATTAAATTCCTATATTTCATATATTTTTCAAATATCTCATCCATGTTTTCACATTAGTCAATTTTCACTTTGATGGGGTTTGACATGCTTACAACAAGTAATAGGAATCATATTACAGTTATTATTTGCATTAATCAAGCATGTTAGTAGTCATGGATAGATTTCTTATATGTAATACATTTTTCAAATATCTCATCCATGTTCTTATCTTCACCATTTTTCTCTTTAATGGTGTCGCACAACATGTATATAGCTTATTATATCTTATTAGGATTTTAACACATAAGTGTTTTTTAGTTCTAGCATACAAAATGCTTTTGTAGCTTATTAATGGTATTTCCAATTTACATGCTCAACTTTTGTTTATCCCATGGTTTATAGCTTTTATTTCCATACTAAGGCATTAAGTATCTTTGTTTTCTCTATTTATGCAAAAACAACCCCTTTGAGGTTTAAATAGGTCCAATTTGGCTTAATACATCCATAATAGATGTCCATCTATATTTAGCCTCATTTTAGAGTTTACTAACCTATATCATGACCCTTTGCAAATCCCAGGATAACACATACTCTTGTAATGCTATTACTTCAATTGTACATCCAAGGTATCACATATACACTAACTGGAAGCCCATAAAGAGCTCCCACCACATCGCCTCTTGAGCCCACTCTTTGCTACAAAATGGGCGATCACCACCTTCTTTTTTTCTTCTTTCTCATTCTAATTTTAAAGTTCCTATATGTTTACTTAAGATTTGTACATGATAGGTAAGCTTTTTTTTTTAATCACACTTTAAAGTCAAAAAATGGTTTTCTAAGACTGCTATAGCAGTTGTCTGCTTTAACAGTCCTTTTTCTTCCATCATGTTAGCAGCCACTAAAACATGGCTTTGACACCTAATCTTGGAACTGAAGAGGGCCATTTACCTATTGTGGTTGGTGACAATTTCTTTGTCCTTGGGCGATGAATGCTCTCTTTTGATCCCCACTTTGCTACCTCTTCAAGGATCTAATATTTTAATAATCGATGCTAACAGAAAATCACAAGGAAGCAAGCTAGAAAAATAAAAATTTGGTTCATCTTTCTTTGCCATTAGGCAATGACCACCTCCCCTCCCCTCTCCTTAACCCATTCCCAAAGAATCCTCTAACCTCAATTTTGCTAGATTTCTAGGAACATACCTCTTGGCTATAATCTTTTAGAGTTCTAAAGTTATCCCAATTGGCCTATAAAGCTTTGGCTCCTTGGTTTAGTGATTGCTTTCAACAGAGTAGGCAAAGGAGTTTGTCAAGCTAGAATTACTTGGCCTAAAAATTGAACTATGCTAAAATCTTTCTATGCCAAAATATTTTAGTCATCACATATGTTGGGTAAATCAAGTAAATAGTTTACTTGTTCTACTATTCGATTCCTTTTTACCAAAATAGTTCGTTTAGGTCTTTTATCAAATAGTTGGTGGGCATGGTTATAAGCTACTAGTTCCACAACCCTTTGTTTTATATTATAACCCATTTTATCCTCCTTATTTCTCCACAAACCCATCCTATCTCCACCACTCAAACTTCGATCATCAATAGTACAATATTTAGTCATCAATACGGTTCTCATAATACCACGACGGTTAGTAAGGTCACACAAGTAAGGCTAGCGATCGATCAACAACATAGCAATATAGCATAGTAGTGAATTTTAATACTACAACAGTTAGTAAAGAAACACATAACAGATTCATATAATGCAATAATAATGATTAGTATAGCAACTAAAGTCTTTCTAGCGATCATTTATGCTCATTCCAACCACAACAACAAGTATATAGTCACAGTCCATTCGCATACACCATTCTTGGCATGGTAATATATTTTTCAATCATAAACAACCACCCATTTTGGGCTCCCTTTCCAGCCATATTGTTTTGCCATTATAGCAGTTTTAGACTAGCATCTTAGGCATGGTTCATTACACCAAAACAGTAGCAAGCATTGACATATATGTCTTTCTAAAACATGCACCTAGTAATTATGATGTAAAACATTTAAAGGCAAGGTCTCAATGCCTTAGACCAACACAACCCCCTTTTTGATTAAATTTCAAAAATAACCATGGCTTACACATACGTTTACAAGGATAGCATGAAGGTGCAATATAAAAACTTATACTATCTTTTTATATTGTATTGAACATGCATAGCATACATCTAGGTTATACATAATATACCAATCCACATAATATACAAGCATAGCTGACTTTACTTGATTATTAACTTGGTATTTTGGTCATGAATCTAAACTGCACACTTAGTCTAGTCATTTAGCATATAGCAGTCCTTATTAATAACTATAGCATAGTAGTCCACTTATCACCACAAAGAAGTTCATATGGTAACACGATCATGCTAATGAAATTAACCATTAACCTTAGATATCACTTTGTGTAAGGCTTTTGATTTCACATATTTAATTAGCATTTCAATGATGTTGTTCCATATTGTGGTTAATACTCTATCATACTATACTAACAAATTGAAATCGATGACTATGTTAATCATTATTCCTCCATGGCGGAAAAATTAACACACAATAATCTCACTTAGGCCTTCTAAGCATGGCATTTGATAATCATCTCTTATTAAAGTAAAAGCCGACTTTTAAGTATCTTTTACACTCATAGAATGATAAGGTAACAATATGAGTATAGGCTTTTACTTGATTGCACTCCCCTTTTTTTAAGACAATTGACACCGATAGCTTCTCACAAGCATTCTATCAAGCGGTTAAAAGCGGTCCTTATATATGTATATATTACATGATCTCTAGCTTATCGCCTTAATGTATGGTAAAAATTAAACAATAAGAAGAAAATAACTAATCTTAGCGGTCTTAACCACATCGATTTCACAACAAATCATTAATGTTACTTAGCCACTAGCGATCTAATTGCTAACACTTAAGGAATAGGAATGAAGGATTAGGAAGGCGAATAATGCTTACTTGTTGATTCGAATGGTTACAATGGTTACTTAGCCATTAGTAGTCTAATTACCACACGCCCCAAAGAGCACATTCATGAAACCCTTGTATGCATAAAATATATCAGTGTCCTTCCATCAACGGGTGAGAGCTCTAGTGAGCCGTATATCCGCAGTGTCTAACAACCACAACGCCTAAAGTAGAAGTATCCTGCGAGACATCAAATTTGACCTCAGCTTTTTAAAAAATAACAGCTTCAACAAGGAATAACAATAATTTAGAGCAATGTAATCATATAATGAAAAGAATAGTGCAGCAAATAATATACTGACATTTACCGTGGCACTTTCATCCGTAGTTATGCCTTTAAATAAGTTTCTCTTTGCAACCTCTTCTTTTGACATTCCAAGAACCCGACTTCCGTCTTTTTTACCATCCAACTTTGTGCTTGCATCAGGCAAATCTCTTGTCACACACATAAGTAGATCTCCAATTCTTTCCTCGTGAGAAATTGGTGTAGTAAAAGCATTTGTAGGCCACTAACTATTTCCAATGAGATGTTTAATGACTTCAACTGCTTTTATAAACTGAAACGTCGATGAATAGACTATAAAGTAAAAAGGCTTTCCGAAGACACGACTTATTTGCTGCAACAAACCCACCAAGGAGTGACTCAGTAGAATATGTTTTTCAGAGAGGTAAAACCCCTTCCTGGAAGCAACAATCGTGGTTGGTTTACCGCTACATACCCGAACCTGCATAAAATTGTACACATTCACCCATACCCATTTACGTGTTTAGTTTAATAAACCAGACCCGCCAAAAATCTACTCAATGTATAAATTTGACTTTATATAGTAACATTTTCATAACCACCCACACCTGAGACCCATTATTGTCTTTATAGATAGTAACAGAGAAATAAATAATAAAGAAAATTGATATGAATAAAAGGGCTCCATTATACTCAATTATTCAGTTTAAAAAAGAATTTAGAAATTGTCAAGATTAACAGCCTTAGATCTCTATATAATAGATACTTAAAAATAATTAACCTGTAAAAGCTATTTACCACCAATGTAACCTAAAGGAATTTAGAAGAACCAATGTAATGGAATCATGTTAAGTACTAGAGTTTAACCTCAACTTAATGCAACAATCCTTCCCTCATAAGCATTTATATCCGAGAATAGAACCTACAAAAGAAACATATATTCATTATTACAATGCAGAACCAGAACTAAATATATGAACAGACATAATGCAATTTAGGCTTTTAATAAATTTGATTTTAGCCAACAGGGAAAATGAGTAGTCAATGACTATATGACCCTACCTTTTTCCCACCTCTACTTCACCGCCTCAACACCAACAAAGAAGAATCAAAATTTAAAAGCATTATGGACTTGGCCTTTGTTGGCCCATGTAATTCTTTTTGAATTCAAATATATGTCTTGATACATTAGAAGATGTGCACTGTGTTTTGCTCACCTCCCCCATGAGATATCGTTCAAATTTGAGAGCGGATTTGGGAAACAACACTCCACCAAATGATTTCTAAAAACAAAACATTCATCCGTCAACATGACATGAGAGCACAATAAGGGGCATGATCAACCATATTCAATCGCAAAAGCCGAAAAGTCAAATTGGAGAAGTAACTAAATAAATATTCGGACTATAGGACTAGGTTTTGCGGTTTGTAGTTTTGCACAAAAAGGGTATCTCCTCATTACCAAATTACCAACCAATTTCAAACATCCAAAATTCGAGTAAGAACTTACTTTCAAGTTTCAAACAGTTCAAATAGATGAAGAATTGAAGATGTCGACACTCAAGAGTCTCACACCGGATGAGAGATCGAGACTCGAGAGTTCGAGTCTTCGCCTCTTTGACTTGAGATTGATGATGATGACCGATGAAAGGCAGCACGAGCCGATGAGGCGATCGTCGATGGCGATCGGTAGATGAGAGTCGAGAGATTGAGACAAGTTCGAGATCCGGGTTTGGCCGTTTGGGACGAGAGATTGAGAGTTCATTGTTCGAGATCCGGGTTTGGGATTTGGGATTTAGGAATTGAGATTTGAGGGTTCTGGACTTGATTGAGAGTCTAGGCTAGTAAAGTAGTAGTGGGTTTTGGTTGAGTATTACATATTTACATCATATTTACATCATAACATGTTATATCAATTATACTAAATGATGTAAATATGAAATATGATAATATGTTATGTTATGATAATTTTAGTATTTTAATGATATAATTTGAATTTTTATTGTTTTGATTAATTAATAAAATAATTTGAATTATAGTATTACTTATTATTTTTGAATTTTAGTATTTTTTAATTTGATTTTTTAGTATTTTAGTATTTTTTTAATTAGTATTTTTAGTATTTGATGTAAATATGTAATTAGTATTTTAGTGTTAGGTAAGTGACTTTTAGTATTTTGATATGTTATACAACTATGGTAAAATTTTAGTATTTGAGCAAAAATATTAGTATTTTAGTTTTTTGATTAAATGATGTAAATATGTTATGATATAAATATGATGTAAATGATGTAAATATGATAATATGTTATGTTATGATGTAAATATGTTATGATTTTAGTATTTTAATGATGTAATTTGAATTTTTGTTGTTTTGATTAATTAACAAAATAATTTGAATTATAGTATTACTTATTATTTTTTGAATTTTAGTATTTTTTAATTTGATTTTTTAGTATTTTAGTATTTTTTTTAATTAGTATTTTTAGTATTTGATGTAAATATGTATTAGTATTTTAGTGTTGGGTAAGTGACTTTTAGTATTTTGATATGTTATACAAGTATGGTAAAATTTTAGTATTTGAGTAAAAAAATTTTAGTATTTTAGTATTTTGATTAAATGATGTAAATATGTTATGATATAAATAGGATGTAAATGTGATAATATGTTATGTTATGATGTAAATGATGTAAATATGTTATGATTTTAGTATTTTAATGATGTAATTTGAATTTTTGTTGTTTTGATTAATTAACAAAATAATTTGAATTTTAGTATTTTTTGAATTTTAGTATTTTTTTGAATTTGATTTTTTTAAGTATTTTTTAAATTAGTATTTTAGTATTTGATGTAAATATGTAATTAGTATTTTAATGTCGGGTAAGTGACTTTTAGTATTTTGATATGTTATACAACTATGGTAAAATTTTAGTATTTTGATATGTTATACAACTATTAAAATTTAGTATTTTAGTATTTTGATTAAATGATGTAAATATGTAATTAGTATTTTAATGATGTAAATATGATATAAATGATGTAAATATGTAAATATGATAATATGTTATGTTATGATGTAAATGATGTAAATATGTTATGATTTTAGTATTTTTAATGATGTAATTTGAATTTTTGTTGTTTTGATTAATTAACAAAATAATTTGAATTATAGTATTACTTATTAGTTTTTGAATTTTAGTATTTTTGTAATTTGATTTTTTTAGTATTTTAGTATTTCTTTTAATTAGTATTTTTAATATTTGATGTAAATATGTAATTAGTATTTTAGTGTTGGGTAAGTGACTTTTAGTATTTTGATATGTTATACAACTATGATAAAATTTAGTATTTTGATATGTTATACAACTATGGTAAAATTTTAGTATTTGAGTAAAATTTTAGTATTTTAGTATTTGAATTTTAGTATTTTGATTAAATGATGTAAATATGTTATGATATAAATATGATGTAAATGATGTAAATATGATAATATGTTATGTTATGATGTAAATGATATAAATATGTTATGATTTTAGTGTTTTAATGATGTAATTTGAATTTTTGTTGTTTTGATTAATTAACAAAATAATTTGAATTTTAATATTTTTTTGAATTTTAGTATTTTTGAATTTTTTTTTTAGTATTTTTTAATTAGTATTTTTAGTATTTGATGTAAATATGTAATTAGTATTTTAATGTCGGGTAAGTGACTTTTAGTATTTTGATATGTTATACAACTATGGTAAAATTTTAGTATTTTGATATGTTATACAACTATGGTAAAATTTTAGTATTTTAAGTATTTGAATTTTAGTATTTTGATTAAATGATGTAAATATGTAATTAGTATTTTTAACGATGTAAATATGATGTAAATGATGTAAATATGATAATATATTATGTTATGATGTAAATGATATAAATATGTTATGATTTTAGTATTTTAATGATGTAATTTGATTTTTTGTTGTTTTGATTAATTAACAAAATAATTTGAATTATAGTATTTTATTATTTTTGAATTTTAGTATTTTTTATTTGATTTTTTTTTTATATTTTAGTATTTTTTTAATTAGTATTTTTTAATTAGTATTTTTAGTATTTGATGTAAATATATAATTAGTATTTTAGTGTTGGGTAAGTGATTTTTAGTATTTTAATATGTTATACAACTATGGTAAAATTTTAGTATTTTGATATGTTATACAACTATGGTAAAATTTTAGTATTTGAGTAAAATTTTAGTATTTTAGTATTAAAATTTTAGTATTTTGATTAAATGATGTAAATATGCTATGATGTAAATATGATGTAAATATAATAATATGTTATGTTATGATGTAAATGATGTAAATATGTTATGATTTTAGTAATTTAATGATGTAATTTGAATTTTTGTTGTTTTAATTAATTAACAAAATAATTTGAATTTTAGTATTTTTTAATTTGATTTTTTTAGTATTTAGTATTTTTTTAATTAGTATTTTTAGTATTTGATGTAAATATGTAATTAGTATTGTTAGTAATTTAGTGTTGAAAAACCCGACTTTATAATAAAAAAATTATTATAGCTAGTTGGTTTGAGTATTTGTTTAAGGAGAGTTGGAGGTCTTGAGTTCAATTCTCAAAGAGAGCATTATTTTATTATTATTTTTAAAAAGTCCACAGGTTGGGCCAGCTTTTTTATTATTAGCACTATTATAATAATAATAATAATAATAATAATAATAATAATAATAATAATAATAATAATAATAATAATAATAATAATAATAATAATAGTTATAATAATAGTAATAGTAATATAATATAATTATTAATAATGTAATAATAATAATAATATTATTATTATTATTATTATTATTATTATTATTATTGATAATAAATAATAATAATAATAATATAATAATAATAATAATAATAATAATAATAATAATAATAATAACAACAATAATAATAATAATAATAATAGAAATTATAATAATAGTAATAATTATAATTATTATAATAATAAAAATAATAATTATAAGATTAGTAATAATTATTCTAATAATAATAATAATAATAATAATAATAATATAGTAATAATAATAATAGTAATATATAATAATTATAATAATAGTAATAGTAATAATAATAAAAAATAATAAAAAAAATATAGCATGAAGCAAAAAAAAATTAATAATGACTTATAAGTAAAAAAAAGTTAAAATTTAAGTTATTGTCAAACACTAAATAATAACAAATGACTTATAACTTAGTTTAACCAACTTATAAGTCATTGTCAAACACCCTCTAATTCAAGATATAAAGAGAAATTAATATTTGATTATAAAAAACATTACAAGTCAAAAAAAAAAAGGAGAATTTGAAAAATGGGAGTTAAAAAAAACTTACACACCATTGGTGCAACTTTATTGTTATTATTATTATTATTATTATTATTATTATTATTATTATTATTATTATTATTATTATTATTATTATTATTATTATTATTATTATTATTATTATTATTATTATTATTATTATTATTATTATTATTATTATTATTATTATTATTATTATTATTATTATTATTATTATTATTATTATTATTATTATTATTATTATATAACTTCTTGAGATTATATTAATGGTATGTAGTGAATGAGAAGAAAGGAATATATGAGAGAAATCTCATGTTTTGATATAAATATTAATCCTTGCAATATATTAATAGATAACTTGTATTGCTCCATCGATTAAATGACCAAATTTCCAAATGATAGGCCACGAGTTTGAATATATTTCGCATTTGGAAATAATTTTAAATACTAAATACTGAATATTTTTTGACAATTCTCCTATCTAGAATATGGTCTTACAAAAACATGCTTATTGGGATTATCTTAATTTAAGGCAACATTTTAATAGTCGTTGCAAAAAGTTGTATAAGATATGCAACGAAAATAAAAAGTATTGCCAATGAATGTGGTCCATAATAGGCAGCGAAATATAGCAACAAAAAAACTTTTGTTGCCCACGATGAGGAGAAATCAAGTGGTTAGAAATTTTGCAACGAATTTCTAACGAATTTTATTTCCAAAATTTTGCAACGACTTATGAATTTCGTTGCAAAAAGTGAAAGCCTAACACAATCTGCAACGAATGACAAGTTTCGTTGCTAAGCATACACTTTTAGCAACAACTTATAAAGCTGTTGCTTGAAAAATCGTTGCTAAAGCCCCATTTTTAGCAACAAAAAAACTTTCGTTGCCCACGATGACGGGAAATCAAGTGGGCGAAAATTTTGCAATGAATTTCTAACGAAAATTTTTCCCGCCAATGAATTAGCAACAAAATTTTGTAACGACTTATGAATTTCGTTGCAAAAAGTGAAAGCCTGACACAATCTACAACGAAGGACAAATTTCGTTGCTAAACATATACTTTTAGGAACGACTTATAAAGTCGTTGCCTGAAAAATCGTTGCTAAAGGCCCATTTTTTTGTAGTGATAAAATACGCGTCATATTAATTAACATGTGAAGCATGTTTGCATAATATATAATATATATAGTACAAGCATGCACATATAGAATACTATATTCTACCCGAATTGATTATGGACTTTTATTCTAATTTGGTTCACTAGAGCCACCAAGTGAACCAAAAGGTCAAACTTAGGGGGTGCAAGAATTAATATTTAAATATAACTATTACATTTAAACTCGGGCTCCATTACAAACGGGTCTTCAAGCGCTCCTTGCTCCTTGATCTCTAATTCTTCAAAATTAATTCTAACTATTCTTATTACAAAACTATTTAAAATAAATAGAAACCTTGATCAGCAGTCAAGGGGAAGTACATAGGAGGGAGATAGAATTTACATTAAGAAAAATTAGAGAAGACGAGGTACGCAGACCCCATTTAATAAAACCCATACATTCATGTATCCATCTAAAATAAAATCCAATCACATTGGTCAATAGTCCATAATCAATCCCATTTATTATCATACACATCACCATATGCATCAATAAATAATATTCATCTCATGAATAATAAACATTCAATATATATATATTGATATCATTTAATGGGCAAATTTAGTTAGTATAAAATCTAATTTTGAATCAAAATAAACTCCTTTATTTTAATCCAAATTTAAATTAAAATAAAACTATTTTATTTTAATTTATCCAATTTTGAATAAAATAAACTATTTTATTTTAATCAAAATCTTTAATCAAAATAAACTCCTTTATTTTAATTAATTATGGAATCAAATTCCATGTAAAAAAAAAACCTTTCTAAAGGAAACACATATTCTTTTCCTATTCACAAATAAATTTCTTTATTTTGAATAATATGAAATCTTATTTCATATCTAAATAAACTCTTTTATTTAAGGAAATTAGGATTCTCTTTCTTATTCACAAATAAACTCCTTTATTTTGAATAATATGAAATCTTATTTCATATCTAAATAAACTCTTTTATTTAAGGAAACATAGAATCCAATTTCAACTCTAATTAGTTATCATGGAATCCAATTCCAACTCAAATTAGTTAGCATGAAATTCTAATTTTAAAATTAAAATAAATCTTTTTATTTTAATATTAAAATAAACTTTTTATTTTAAGATCAAAATAAATTTTTTTATTTTAATTATAAAATAATTAAGAATATATATTATATATACATAATATATATATTATGGTAATATATATAATATATATTATAATATTAAGAAACTGTTAAGTAATTCGCCACTTGGAAAAGCATGTAAACATGATTATGGGGAAATCATACATCACGAGACCTTTTAAAAAAAAAAAAAGCAACAGGATTAATCTTTTAATATATATATATATATATAATATTCATGCTACAGGATGTCAGGATCCTTATTTCAAGATCCAGGATCACATGATACTTTTAAAGAAGCACCTATAACTTTTTTTTAAAAGAATCACCCTTGTGATATATATATATATAAACCACATGAATCAAAGTTCAGAACTTTTCGTGATTCCACCAGAATGTATGACAGTCACGCAAATCACGAAATAACAAAATAGTTTTCGAAAGAAAAAAAATTGACTTTTTTTTTTAATTAAAATTTTATACAATAAATCATGCCCAATTAAATTGTTCAAAACACATATCAAATATACATATCAAATTAAAACAATTAATAATTCGCATAAAGGTTTGGCTCTGATGCCACTGTTAGGTTTGTAATATTCATTAACGCAATCAAATTGCACAAATAAGCGGAAATGTGGAAAATCAGAGTTTTAAAAATTTTACAAACCATATACCCGGATCACCCTTTATGCACAATTATTAATTAAACGAAAAAGAAAGAACAAGAATCATACCCTTGAAGATCCGAGCTTCCTCAGGTACAAGTTCACCTCCAATTCTTTCGTGTTCAACTTGAATCCACCGGGTTTGGTTCCTTCCTTTGATCAACGTTAGCCACCCAAGTGTTTGGTCTCTAGAGGTGATCCACCAAGAAAGAAGAAGAATTCAAGAAGATGGGTATTTGGCAAAACCCTAGTTTTCTATCTCTATAGAAAAGAACGTACTCTCCAACTTTTGGAATTGCGTATATTTTGATATCCGATATAAGACTCCTCTTATAAAGATATCGGTAACCCTACCCTATTTAATAAAATAAGATATTATTTAATTAAACTCTTTTAATTAAATGGGCTCCCTAATCTTATTAGGGATAATTAATTAAACTCTTTAACTAATTTTCCTCCTAATCCTATTAGGAATAAATGAGAGTACTTATATTAAATTAATTTCTAAACTCTTTTAGAAATTAAAATAATAATAATTGTAATAATATTAATAAGACTCCTCTTATTAATTTATATTTAATATTTCTAAAATATAAAATAATAAATATTAAGCTATTTAATTTATTCTATCACCATAGATTAAATTAAATATACTTAACATATTATTACGATTATGCCGTTAACTTCTTAAATAATTATTCTTTCTTTTATGGTGTGACCCTTTAGGTTCTCCATGTTAAACCAGTTGTGAATAAATCAATTAGAACAATTCTAATCTTATTTAAATAAATAAATTAAAATATTAATTTATTTAAATAAATAATATTTATTCTACAATAGGGATAAGCCTCCCTAGCTATCAACGACTTTTCAGATAATATGGATTTCAACATTAATCATAAAAGAACCTTTGAGTAAATAGTTACCGTACAATTCAATCCTTCCACCATACAATGTCCCAATTAAATATAAGACATGGAATTACTGTCAAGTCTTATTTTATTTAATTATATGTATTTCGATCCTTAAATGCACAACTCCAAATAATGCAAATTAGAAACTCCTTTCTAATTTCATTCTGCCTTGGCCAAGGACTACTGGGTTGTCATTTATCGAATCACATAGGACATTTCTCTTCTTTTATTAGAAGTGGTAGATTCTTTATTGATCATACATTATCTCCATGTACAACTTATTATACCCAAGCATATCCTTTGATATACCTTAAGGGTCTTAAGGAATAAGTCAAAGTATAACTCATCATACACAAGATACTATGATGACCTCAAGTCCAAGGATCACTTGTACTACTATCACTACAGGAATTCCTATTGACAGGCAAGTAAAACCCCATTAGGTATTCCTTAGCGAGCCACGTTCAGTGAACTTATTCTCTAATAAGCACCTACATACTTGCTTTAGTGTCTCCACACAAATGATCATGAGATCCATCATCCTCATCCAATGAGCAAGCAACGTATGTACCAATCTATCCGGATTCACTAATCCCCAATTTAGTAATCCAACGATTGGGAACTATTTTAGTTTTAAGCTTACAAAGAATTTAGATCTCATTAGAATGATCATCATCATTATTTTAAAAGCATTGCTTAAAATTATGGGTTTATCACATATTATAAAACAACATCATGTAGATAATTAAAAGCCTTTAATAAATGAATACTTTTTATTAATAAATGAATAAGATTGTTACAAAGTATATGCTTTATCATCAAACATGATTGGCTTGTATGCATACTACTTTCGATTGCTCAAACTTCTCGATATCTCTTAGTAGAGGACCGATCCCATGTGTATGCTTGTTGGGATCAACATGAGATAGCTTCTTTTACATCGACCATCCAAGTAGTTATGCAGAGTATTCCGCATGGATGGAGACAGAGATTTTATCTACCGCAATGAAGATTCACAAGATCTGGGATAGTGAGTCGATGATGTAGAGCCCATAGAGGACATCGATACCTACATCGAGGAGGAGCTCGTCATTGGGTTGCCAAACATTTCTTCTTGATTCTCCTAGTACCAAGATTGCTTGTGATTCAACACTCGGCACAGTACTTGGAGCAGAGTCTTCATCTGATGACCTTTGAGAGAGATCATGCTAGATCTATGATGTTGACTGCCCTTGAGGGGAGAGACGCAGATCTATTAGAGAGAGACGAGGCATTATGTGAGACCCCAACTTTTATGAATAAAGAATAATTTTTTTGAATTATATTTTTGAATATTATGGTATTGATTTGATATAATGTTATAGTTGTGGGTAATATTTATAAATTTTGCAAAGTATGCAAGTTGTTATATAATATTCGATTGGTCGGGAATATTCATTTTAACAGGGAATATTCATACAACGGCACAATCATTGGTGGACCCCACAACGGAATTATTGTCGGATTGAGAAAATGACAAAAATACTTTATGAAAATAACGGCGGAGGTGTTACCGTTAAAATTATTGAACTACCCTTAGTAAAAATGCAATAAAGAATCGGCGTGGTTATGACAAGATACACATGGTATTGATTATTGATGCTTACGTGAGAAGTCACTCACCTATACTCAATTATTGCTTTCTGATAATTCGCATCATATTTCTCATATTATTGATTCAATTATTGTTACAGTATCATCTGCATTATATGATATATTATTAAATAATAATTGAGACGGAAAAGTTATTCATATTATTATTTGCAATATTGACAATGTATAGAAGTTCTGTCAAGGAGAGGTTTGGTCACCTAATTGCGCGCCAATAAGGAGAAATCCTTATCGGAAAGCCCCCTCTTTCCTGGGAACAACCTGATTGTTAAATATTATGAATTATAATATTAATGATGAATAAGTTCGTGTTGATTAAAGATGAATTTTATAGTTCCATTGTGTTGGACTTAATTGTGTTAGTATAATTGATGTCTGGAGGATATATTGTTCAATTGGGTATTCGGGACACTTTTCGTGTCGAAGTTACTATTCATGAGTTACTATTCACGAGTTACTATTCAAGAGTTACTATTCACCCGATTACTATTCACTCTAGTATTGTGCATTCGGGTATTTGGGTACAATATTATTCCATGAGGAGATGTGCTAATTTTTCAAACCGTTGGTTGAAGATATAATAGTAAGTCAATATGGACCGCTGGTGGAGTTATAATAATAAATCAATATGGATCGCTGGTTTAAAGTTTTAATAGTAAATCAGTATGGACCGTTGTTTTAAGTTTTAATAGTAAACCAATATGGACCGTCCGTTTAATAGTAATTCAATCTGGACCATTCATGAATTAGTTACTATTCATTCCATTTTTCTATAAATAGAAGCTCATTCCTTCATTAGTTCTTAAGAATTCACTGAAACTCTAGAGAGAGAATTATAAGAGAACCTATAGAAAAGTATTCTGCTACTTCCCTAGTCTTATATTCATTTTCTTTTACGGTAAGGGATGTTATTTGTTGTACTCATGAAGAGAACTTCTGTTATTCCATTATTTATTATTCTGTTGGAATAACCTGCCTGTGTGGTCTATCGCATGCATGGTGATTTCTTTTGTTATTCCATTCTTTATTATACTCAGTTGGTTAAAACTTTGACTTCTATACCCATGAAATTAGTGGAATATCTTTGATATTTGCGCTTCATCCAGTATCTTTTCATGGAAATATTCTTCTGAGCATTCTTGAATTTTACTCTACAAAGCAGTATCATGTTGACAATTTGGACGTTATCAGTTCCTAGATAAATTAATTCTTGAACTTGTTTTATTGAATTCTTATATCATTGTCATCATCCTCATATTTATATTTTGTTGAAAGTCATATGTGGCCTGTAGTGCATAGATGGACTTGGTATGATTATGACCAGGGATTATTCGGTGTAATCATAACCGTAATGTTACAAATGATGTGATAAAAGTCCTCATTGGCCCGTAGTGCATTGATGGATAGTTGTTGGCATGATCATGACTATTAATGAATACACGAATGTCCTTGGCCCGTAGTGCATGGATAATTTGTGGTCGTGATACTAAAGAATATCCTTGGCCGTAGTGCAGGGGTGATTCGATGATGTGGATTATTTATTAAGCTGAGTCCCAGCGATAAAAGTGATGAAAAACATTTTAAATCATAGAAGACAATAGATTTTATTCCCTACTTGACTCTTCTAATGGATTGCTTGTTCCGTTGCAGTTAAACTTGATGTTTGTTATATTTTATCAGTTTAACATTGTTGAAGGCTAACGATAAATTATTCTGCATTATCTTTGTCATAATATTTCTTACTGGGCTAGTTGAGCTCACCCTTTCTTTCACTTGTTCTCTTGAGAAATGAGAACGTAATCGGACTAGTCGGGGAACAGTGATGGTCCTAGATGGTGCATTAGTAGTCCTCACTATTCTGTGTGAAATAGTGTGATAATAATTGTAATGAGGACTCCTTTTGAGTTTGTATAATCTCTAGTAGACAATATTTGTATTCAAACTCATAGTTTATGTTTTGTCTTATTGTACACGACAATTATTTGTATTATTAAGTTATATTTGAATTACATACCATGTATCCGGCGACTCAAGATGGGTGATGTATACCTAATTTTGGGGCGTCACGATTGGTATCAAAGCTTAGGGATATGATCCTCAGCTAAGATGTGAGAATAGAGCTAGGAGGGAGAGACGGGAAATTCCTTCGCTAGTATGACCTACCTAAGTTTTTTTGGTATTTAATTGGTCATCGTAATATAGGGATAAAATATTACATATCAATTAACCTTTTGTTTTGTGGCGATGTCGAAAATGACATCCGAGAATGTTGAGAATAGCAATGGAGCACAAAGCGTTGTTGATTCACCACATATCAATAATCGGGACAATGTGCAGCAGAGGGCGGCGATAATCCTCCCGTAAATAACAACATCGATCAATTGATGAAACGATGATACGTTTAAGAGCTTTTTAGAATTCATACAACATCAAGCGAAGGCGGCTCCTGTTCATAATGCAGGAGGAAGCAATGGTAACCTACGGTTGGTCACCGCTAAGCAATTTAAGGAGCCGGGACCACCGAGTTTTTGGAAAAGCCGAACCACTTAAAGGCGAGACGTTGTTAAAGCGAGATCACCAAGATATTTGATGTCTTGGGATGCTCCGAGGAGCAAAAGGTTCCCTTTGCCACCTTTATGTTGCGTGAAGAGGCAGATCACTGGTGGGAATCTGTAAAACGTACCCAGCTTGACGCACTCAAGATGTCTTGGGAGAAGTTCCAAGAGCTGTTCAATGACAAGTACTTTCCCGAAAGCATTTGTCGTATGAAGGAGGTGGAATTTATCAAGTTGGAGCAAAATAACATTGTAAGACCCCAACTTTTATGAATAAAGAATAATTTTTTTCGAATTTTATTTTTGAATATTATGGTATTGATTTGATATAATGTTATAGTTGTGTGTAATATTTATAAATTTTTCAAAGTACGCAAGTTGTTGTATAATATTCAATTGGTCAGGGAATATTCATTTGAACAGGGAATATTCGTACAACGACACAATCATTGGTGGACCCCACAACGAAATTATTGTCGGATTGAGAAAACGACAAAAATACTTTATGAAAATAACGGCGGAGGTGTTACCGTTAAAACTGTTGAACTACCCAAGAGTAAAAAATACGATGTCTACGCGTGAAGTTACACATGGCACACAAGTATTGATTATTGATGCTTACGTGAGAAGTCACTCACCATACTCAATTATTACTCTACGATAATTGTTGCATCATATTTCTCATATTATTGATTCAATTATTGTTACAGTATCATCTGTATTATATGATATATTATTAAATCAATAATTGAGACGGCAAAGTTATTCATATTATTATTTGAAATATTGACAATGTCTAGAAATTCTGTCAAGGAGAGGTTTGGTCACGTAATTGCGCGCCAATAAGGAGAAATCCTTATCAAAAAACCCCCTCTTTCCTGGGAACGACCTGGTTGTTAAATATTGTGAATTATAATATTAATGATGAATTAGTTCGTGTTGATTAAAGATGGATTTTATAGTTCCATTGTGTTGGACTTATTTATGTTAGTATAATTGATGTCTGGAGGATATATTGTTCAATTGGGTATTTGGGACACTTTTCGTGTCGGAGTTACTATTCATGAGTTACTATTTATGAGTTACTATTCACGAGTTACTATTCACAAGTTACTATTCACGAGTTACTATTCACCTAGTTACTATTCACTCTAGTATTGTGCATTCGGGTATTTGGGTACAATATTATTCCATGAGGAGATGTGCTAATTTTTCAGACCGTTGGTTGAAGATATAATAGTAAGTCAATATGGACCATTGGTGAAGTTATAGTAGTAAATCAATATGGATCGTTGGTTTAAAGTTTTAATAGTAAATCAGTATGGACCGTTGTTTTAAGTTTTAATAGTAAACCAATCTGGACCGTCCGTTTAATAGTAAATCAATCTGGACCGTTCATGAATTAGTTACTATTTATTCCATTTTTCTATAAATAGAAGCTCATTCCTTCATTATTTCTTACGAATTCAATTGAAACTCTAGAGAGAAATTATAAGAGAACCTATAAAAAAGTATTCTCGCTACTTCCTACTCTTATATTCAGCTTTTTTTACGGTAAGGGATGTTATTTGTTGTACTCATGAAGAGAACTTCTATTATTCCATTATTTATTATTACATTAGAATAACTCAGATATCTGTGAGCTACCCTATACATGGTGACATTCTTTAATATTCCGTTCTTTATTATTACTCGTCGATATATCACTGTAAGGCGTTCGCCGGACCGGTTCCATTATTTATTATTTTGTTGGAATATCCTCATGCATGCGTTCCACTTGGTTCCATTATTTATTATTCTGCCGGAATATCCTCATGCATGCGTTTTACGGACCGGTTCCATCCTTTATTAATCTGTTGGAATAACCTGCCTGTGTGGTCTATCGCATGCATGAAGATTTCTTTTGTTATTCCATTCTTTATTATACTCAGTTGGTTAAAACTTTGACTTCTATACCCATGAAATTATCGGAATATCTTTGATATTTGCGCTTCATCCAGTATCATTTCATGGAAATATTCTTCTGAGCATTCTTGAATTTTACTCTACAAAGCGAAGATCATGTTGACAATTTGGACGTTATCGGTTCCTAGATAAATTAATTCTTGAACTTGTTTTATTGAATTCTTATATCGCCATCATCATCCTCATGTTTATATTTTGTTGAAAATCATTTGTGGCTCAGTAGTGCATAGATGGACTTGGTATGATTATGACGAGGATTATTTGGTGTAATCATGACCGTAATGTTATAAATGATGTGATAAAAGTCCTCATTGGCCCGTAGTGCATTGATGGACAGTTGTTGGCATGATTATGACCATTAATGAATACACGAATGTCCTTGGCCCGTAGTGCATGGATAATTTATGGTCGTGATACTAAAGAATATTCTTGGCCGTAGTGCAGGGGTGATTTGATGATGTGGATTATTTATTAAGTTTGAGTCCCAATGATAAAAGTGATGAAAAACCTTTTAAATCATAGAAGATAGTAGATTTTATTCCCTACTTGACTCTTCTAATGGATTGCTTGTTCCTCTGCAGTTAAACTTGATATTTATTATATTTTATCAGTTTAACATTGTTGAAGGCTAACGATAAATTATTCTCGCATTTTCTTAGTCATAATATTTCTTCTTGGGCTAGTTGAGCTCACCTTTCTTTCATTGTTCTCTTGAGAAAATGAGAACGTAAATGGGACTAGTCGGGAACAGCAGTGATGGTCCTAGATGGTGCATTATTAGTCCTCACTATTCTGTGAAATAGTGTGATAATAATTGTAATGAGGACTCTTTTTGAGTTTGTATAATCTCTAGTAGACAATATTTGCATTCAAACTCACAGTTTATGTTTTGTCGTATTGTACACGACAGTTGTATTATTAAGTTGTATTTGAATTCTGTACCATGTATCTGGCGACTCAAGATGGGTGATGTATACCTAATTTTGGGGGCGTCACAGTTGGTATCAAAGCTTAGGGATATGATCCTGGCTAAGATGTGGGAATAGAACTAGGAGGGGAGAGACGGGGAATTCCTTCGCTAGTATGACTTACCTACGTTTTTTTTTTGTATTTAATTAGTCGGTCAGAATATAGGGATAATATGTTACATGTCAATTAACCTTCTGTTTTATGGCATCTGAGAATGTTGAGAATAGCAATGGAGCACAGGCGACTGTTGATTCACCACATATCAATAATCAGGATAATGTGCATCAGGAAGGCGAAAATCCTCATGCAAACAACAACACTGACTAAATGATGAATGATGGAATGTTCGGAGGCTTTATGCAATTCATGCAACAATGACAAGAGCCGCTCATCCAAAATGTAGGTGGAAACACTTTGAAACTCTCGAGGCGGTCACCGCTAAATAAGCAAGGAGGCTGGGACCACCGGAGTTTATTGGAGAGCCAAAACCACTTAAGGCGAAAAGCATGGATAAAGCGAGATCACCAAGATATTTGATGTCCTGGGATGCTCAGGAGCAAAAGGTTCCTTTTGCGCCTTTATGTTGTAAGGAGAGGCGGACATTGGTGGAAATATGTAAAGCATACTCAACTGTCAGCACTAAAGATGTCTTGGGAAAAGTTCCAAGAACTATTCAACGACAAGTACTTTCCCGAAAGTATTAAATCATATAAAGAGGTAGAATTCATCAAATTGGAGCAAAATAATATGACCGTGTCGCAAAGATGAAGCCAAGTTTGCGAGTTGTCCCGTTTAAGGCGTCACTTGGTGGATAATAAAGAGAGAATGGCACAGATGTTTTTAAGAGGTTTGAAGCCGGAGATACGTCAACATCTTATTTCTCATAAACTGTGTTTGTATTCAGATGTTGTAAATAGGGCTCAGTTAGTGGAGCGCGATAATGAGTCAACGCACCGAAAAGAGAGCAGCCAACAAAATGATAATACCAATGAGAGCAGTCATCGAAGCGGTGACAACAAGCGTGGAGGGAATCAACAAGCCAGAAATGGTAACCACTTAGGTGGTAATCAGGGCCAAAACAATAAGAATGTACATTTCAAGAAGAGGAGATTCAACAATGATGGAAGGACGTCAGCACCAACACCCGTTGTTAAGGAACGACCACCTATCATATGCTTCAAATGCGGAGGGGAGGAACACATCAGTCCAAACTGTGCGATGTCGTCCAAAGCATGTTATAATTATGGAAGAGAAGGTCACTTAGCTCGATTTTGTCGTTCACCGAAGACAAGTTCAGCTAGGATGGAGGCACCAAAGGCCGTCCCAGAAAAGTCAAAGCCAGTAGTGCAAGGAAGAGCGTTTGTTGTGACCTCCCAGAAAGCAAGGAACCAGAATGAGGTCATCACGGGTAAGCTTATCATAAACTCTAGCGAAGTCTATACTTTATTTGATACCAGTTCTACCCATTTTTTTATTTCTCCTACTTGTGCTCAACGATTAAATTTGACTTCGGATAAATTAGACTTTGATTTATCTGTTGAAACTTCGTTGGGAGAAACCTTTATTACATCCACTGTTTATAAGTCTTGTTTGGTTCAAATCGGTAACCGCACATTACCTGTCGATCTTATTTCTTTAAAAATACTTGCATTTAACGTAATTCTAGGGATTCATTCGTTAAATACTCATCATGCAAAAATTGATTGTTTTCGTAAGGTTGTTAGTTTTTGTTGGTTGATTTCGCAATCAAAGAATACGTGCAAGTATACACGGTCAACAAGTAATAAAGTGATAAAATAGAGTATCGTTCACACAGAGAATTCTAATTAATAAATTCCAACTACTAGCACTATATCAATCATATTTTATTCAAACAATGATAAATTATGATTTTCTGAAATATTAAAACTAAATTAAACAATTAAAGATATTATTCTAAAATAAGCAAATAAATAAACTAAGATTTGAGTGAATGACTTCCGATAGATAAGGATTAAGACTTCAATATCCCCAATTATGAACTATAAATCAATTATCCAATTATCCCAACTATTATGTCTACTGAATTGTTAACAGGAATTCTCCAATGCCAAAAGTCCTTTTCCAAGTGATCAACTGACTTTTATTTAATCCAGATTAATCTTGCTATATTCTTATGCAAAATAAGTGAATTAAACTCCTTTAATCCCAATTTCTTATGTGTTACATGCGGTGAAAAGATATTTCCATTCAATTCACAAACCTAATTATTCACTGTGCAAATAAATAAGTCACACATTATCAAACCCAGTTCTAACCCTAGAATTCCTCTTCCAATTCCTTCTAGAATAACAAGGTAATTATTGGCCAAATAATTAAGCAATAAATGCAAGGCATGATAAACAATTCACTTCAACATAAATAATTGGAATAAACTGAATAACTAATTTATAGCCATAAAAGGTTCAATTGAAATCTTAATTAAAGAATTAGTTCATAATGGAAATAAAAACCAATAATTGTTTGCAAATCATCCTTAAAGAATTACAAATTGAAAATAAGGAGAAGAAGAAAACTCTGTAGCCAATCCTTAGTCTTCAAGTAATCCTCTGTGTAGCCTCCAATGAATGAATGAATAGATGAATAGTTCCCCCCTAATTTCAGCACTTCAATCCCTTTTTATAGCTTCCACAATCCCAATCCAATTAGGCTTCACATAAGCTCCCAATAACCAAGTCAAGTCAAATAAAAAGTCAAACGTGCTAATCCGATAATGCTGCCGAGGCTCAATATACAAGGCCACATTGGTAGATATTTTCAAATACTTGTTACCGACTTCTCTGAAATTACCATATTGCCACTCTTTGCTCCAATTTCCCCCGTTTGCTCCTCCAGCTCCCAAATCTGCAAAATAACACATAAACACAGTAAAAACATTCCTAAATAACTCGAAGATATAACAATTTAAACCCAAGTATCTCCGATTTATGGGTATATTACCTAATCATCAGTTTTCATATTCCTAATCAACCTATTATGCGAATTCAAGCGACCAAACCATTAAAATTAATCACGATCATTTCAAGCCATAAAGCTATTCATTTATTGAAAAATGGATGCCAAGCTTTCTTAGCTCATGTCACAGATTTAAACAAAAATACGTCAGTTTTGAATGATATTTCTATTGTTAATAAATTTCCTGACATATTCCCTAAAGAACTTCCTGGCCTACCCCCAGAGCGTGAAATTGAATTTTGTATCGACCTTGAACCTGGCTCAAAACCCATTTCCAAAGCCCCATATCGAATGGCTCCTATTGAACTTCAGGAGTTAAAGACCCAATTGCAGGAATTGTTAGACATTGGTTTCATTCATCCTAGTACGTCTCCTTGGGGTGCTCCTGTTCTATTCATGAAGAAAAAAGATGGGAGTATGCGACTTTGTATTGATTATCAGGAGTTGAATCATGTCACCATCAAAAATTGGTACCCATTGCCACTTATTGATGATCTATTTAACCAGTTGAATGGAGCCAAATTCTTTTCAAAGATTGATCTTCGTTCCGGATATCACCAATTGAAGATTAGAATCGATGACATTCCAAAGACTTTCGAACTAGAATGCGGGCATTATGAATTCCTAGTCATGTCCTTTGGATTGACTAATGCTCCTGCTGCCTTCATAGATATGATGAACCGAGTATTCAAGGAATGTTTGGATCACTTTGTGGTCGTCTTTATTGATGACATCCTTATTTATTCCAAAAGTCGTGAAGATCATGAGCAACACTTGAGGCTGACACTCCAAAAGCTTCATGAATACAAGCTTTATGCCAAGTTGAAGAAATGGGAGTTCTGGCTTGAGGAAGTAGTATTCCTTGGGCACGTAGTATCAAGTCATGGAATATCTGTTGACCCGACAAAGATTGAAGCTATTCAAAGCTGGGAGCAACCTAAATCGATGGCCGGCAATCGTAGCTTTCTCGGTTTAGCTGGTTATTATCGGAGATTAGTGGAAGGATTTTCTCGAATCGCTACTCCATTAACTCAGCTGACTCGGAAAGATACAAAGTTCGGTTGGAGCGAAGAATGTGAGAAGAGTTTTCAAGAACTCAAGATGAGACTCATTTCAGCACCGGTTCTGACAATACCATCTGGCTCGGAGGGATTTGTCATCTACAGTGATGCTTTGGGCAAAGGGTTGGGATGTGTTCTCATGCAACATGGGAAAGTCATAGCCTATGCCTCAAGACAACTCAAAGAATATGAGAGGAATTATCCTACTCATGATCTAGAGTTAGCAGCTATTGTCTTCGCACTTAAAATTTGGAGGCATTACTTGTATGGGGAGAAAGTGGAGATCTTTACGGATCATAAATGCCTCAAATATTTCTTCACTCAAAAGGAACTCAACATGCGACAATGACGTTGGCTTGAACTGTTGAAAGATTATGATCATACCATCCAATACCATCCTTGAAAAGTGAACGTGGTAGCTGACGCATTGAGTAGAAGATCATATGCAAGTATGAGTGCGATATTGTCAACGCAAAGGCCCATTTAGTGTGACTTTCAAAGGATGTAGATAGAGTTAAAAACTCCAGGGACCCATGTGATGATGGCGAATATATGAGTAGAACCGACTTTAATTGATAAAGTTAAAGCTGCTCAAGCTACAGACCTGGAGCTGATGTGTATGAGGAAGAAAGTGCAAGAAGGTGCTATGCCGGAAGCAAGAATCGATGAAGAAGGAATACTTCGAGTCAACTCCAGACTTTATGTTCCTAACGACCTTGATTTAAAGTATAAAATCATGATGAAGACACACAACACACCGTTTGCAATCCATCCTGGGAGTACCAAAATGTATCATGATCTTCGACATACATTTTGGTGGAGCAATGTGAAGAGAGAGATAGCGGAGTTTATCTCAAGGTGTTTAACTTGTCAACGAGTCAAGGCGGAGCATCAAGTACCAAAAGGTCCATTGCAACCACTTGAAATTCTAGAATAGAAGTGGGAGCACATTACCATGGATTTCACATTCTGGGGTCTTCCTAAGGTTTCTCAAGGCATAGATGCGATTTGGGTCATTGTTGATAGATTGACCAAGTCTCGCTAATTTCTTCGACACGAGAAACTTATACACTTGAACGTCTTACTCAGTTATGTATATAAACGAGATTGTAAGATCAGTATGGTATGCTTAGGTATCCATAGTTTCTCGATCGAGACCCAAGATTCACTTCACGATTTTGGGTTAGTTTGCAAAAAACTATGGGCACAGAGACTTCACGATTTAGCTCGGCCTATCATCCTCGAGATTTGACCCAGACGGTTGGAGAGGACTATTCAAACTCTTGAAGATCTATTAAGACTCTATGTCCTTGATTTTAAGGGAAGTTGGGACAAGTTTTTACCATTGGTGGAGTTTTCCTACAACAACAGTTACCAAGCAAGTATTGGCATGGCTCCATTTGAAGCGTTGTATGGGAGAAAGTGTCATTCTCCAGTATGCTGGGATGAGGTGGGTGAAGCAACGTTGTTGGGACTGGAGTTGGTACGTATGACTACAGAAAAGATTCAAACGATCCGACAACGTATAAAAACTTCACAAGATCGACAAAAGAGTTATGTTGATCTTCATCGAAAGGACGTAGAATTTGATATTGGAGATCATGTGTTGTTACGTGTTGCTCCATGGAAAGGAGTTACGAGATTTGGAAAGAGAGGAAAGCTCAATCCTCGATTCAATGGCCCATTTTTAATTCTTGAGCGAGTGGGAACTGTGGCCTATAGACTCACCTTACCGCAAAGTATGTCTCGTGTTCATAATGTTTTTCACATATCTATGTTACGTAAATATGTGAAAGACCCGAACCACATTATTGAATTAGAACCAGACGAGATAGAGGAAGATTTAACGTATGAAGAGTTACCTGTTAAAAATCTTGGATAAGAAAGATCATGTTCTACGCTCAAGGTTATACCTCAAGTCAAAGTTTTGTGGAGAAACCACGATGTGGAGGAAATGACTTGGGAGTTAGAATCTGAGATGAAGTCAAGGTATCCTCATCTCTTCGACATACCAGATATGTACCCTAATTTCGATGACAAAAATTCATAAGAAGGGGAGGTTGTAAGACCCCAACTTTTATGAATAAAGAATAATTTTTTTTGAATTATATTTTTGAATATTATGGTATTGATTTGATATAATGTTATAGTTGTGGGTAATATTTATAAATTTTTCAAAGTACGCAAGTTGTTATATAATATTCGATTGGTCGGGGAATATTCATTTTAACAGGGAATATTAAATATAACGACACAATCATTGGTGGACCCCACAACGGAATTATTGTCGGATTGAGAAAATGACAAAAATACTTTATAAAAATAACGACGGAGGTGTTACCGTTAAAACTGTTGAACTACCCGGTAGTAAAAGTACAGTAATACACGTAGTTGCACAGTAGCATACGATATTGATTATTGATGCTTAAGTGAGAAGTCACTCAGCTATACTCAATTATTACTCTGATAATAATTGGTCGATCATATTTCTCATATTATTGATTCAATTATTGTTACGATATCATCCGCATTATATGATATATTATTAAATCAATAATTGAGACTGACAAATTATTCATATTATTATTTGCAATATTGACAATGTCTAGAAGTTCTGTCAAGGAGAGGTTTGGTCACCTAATTGCGCGCCAATAAGGACAAATCCTTATTGGAAAGTCTCCTCTTTCCTAGGAACGACCTGGTTGTTAAATATTGTGAATTATAATATTAATGATGAATAAGTTCGTGTTGATTAAAGATGAATTTTATAGTTCCATTGTGTTGGACTTATTTGTGTTAGTATAATTGATATCTGGAGGATATATTGTTTAATTGGGTATTTTGGACACTTTTTGTGTCGAAGTTACTATTCATGAGTTACTATTCATAAGTTACTATTCATGAGTTACTATTCATGAGTTACTATTCACCCGGTTACTATTCACTCTAGTATTGTGCATTCGGGTATTTGGGTATAATATTATTCCATGAGGAGATGTGCTAATTTTTCAGACCGTTGGTTGAAGATATAATAGTAAGTCAATATGGACTGCTGGTGGAGTTATAATAGTAAATCAATATGGATCACTAGTTTAAAGTTTTAATAGTAAATCAGTATGGACCGTTGTTTTAAGTTTTAATAGTAAACCAATATGGACCGTCCGTTTAATAGTAAATCAATCTGAACCGTTCATAAATTAGTTACTATTCATTCCATTTTCCTATAAATAGAAGCTCTTTCCTTCATTATTTCTTACAAATTCACTGAAACTCTAGAGAGAGAATTATAAGAGAACCTATAGAAAAGTATTCTGCTACTTCCTTAGTCTTATATTAAGTTTCTTTTACGGTAAAGGATGTTATTTGTTGTACTCATGAAGAGAACTTCTATTATTCCATTATTTATTATTCTGTTGGAATAACATGTATACGCGCGCTACCATGTACATGGTGACATTCTTTTAATATTCCGTTCTTTATTATTCTGTCAGAATATCCTGTCAGTGCATTTACGCCAGACTTGGTTCCATTATTTATTATTCTCGCTTAATATCCTGCGCTTTGCGTTCTGTGGGACTGGTTCCATTATTTATTATTACATGCTTTGAATATCACATCAATGCGTTCACGGCGGGACCTAGTTCCATCCATTATTAATCATTTGGAATAACTTTTGCACAAGCGGTCTATCGCATGCATGGTGATTTCTTTTGTTATTCCATTCTTTATTATACTCGGTTGGTTAAAACTTTGACTTCTATACCCATGAAATTAGTGGAATATCTTTGATATTTGCGCTTCATCCAGTATCTTTTCATGGAAATATTCTTCTGAGCATTCTTGAATTTTACTCTACAAAGCAGTATCATGTTGACAATTTGGATGTTATCAGTTCCTAGATAATTAATTCTTGAACTTGTTTTATTGAATTCTTATATCAGTGTCATCATCCTCATGTTTATATTTTGTTGAAAATCATATGTGGCCTGTAGTGCATAGATGGACTTGGTATGATTATGACCAGGGATTATTCGGTGTAATCATGACCGTAATGTTACAAAGATGTGATAAAAGTCCCCATTGGCCCGTAGTGCATTGATGGACAGTTGTTGGCATGATCATGACCATTAATGAATACACGAATGTCCTTGGCCCGTAGTGCATGGATAATTTGTGGTCGTGATACTAAAGAATATCCTTGCCCGTAGTGCAGGGGTGATTCGATGATGTGGATTATTTATTAAAATTTGAGTCCCAAATGATAAAATGATGAAAACCTTATAAATCATAGAAGATAGTAAATTTTATTCCTTACTTGACTCTTCTAATGGATTGCTTGTTCATTCTGAGTTAAACTTGATATTTATTATATTTTATCGGTTTAACATTGTTGAAAACTAACGATAAATTATTCTGCATTGTCTTAGTCATAATATTTCTTCTTTGGGCTAGTTGAGCTCACCTTTCTTTCACCGTTTTCTCTTGAAAATGAGAACGTAGTTGGGACTAGTCGGGGAACAGAGTGATGGTCCTAGATGGTGCATTAGTAGTCCTCATTATTCTATGAAATAGTGTGATAATAATTATAATGAGGACTCTTTTTGAGTTTGTATAATCTCTAGTAGACAATATTTGTATTCAAACTCACAATTTATGTTTTGTCGTATTGTACACGATAGTTGTATTATTAAGTTGTATTTGAATTTTGTACAATGTATCTGGCGATTCAAGATGGGTGATGTATACCTAATTTTGGGGGCGTCACAAACATGACCGTGTCGCAGTACGAAGCCAAGTTTGCTGAGTTATCCCGATTTGTGTCTCACTTGGTTGATAATGAAGAGAGAATGACGTGGATGTTTTTAAGAGGCTTGAAATCGGAGATACGTCAATATCTTATTTCTCATAAATTGTGTTTGTATTCAGATGTTGTAAATAGGGCTCAGTTAGTGGAGCGCGATAATGAGTCAACGCAACCAAAAGAGAGCAGTCAGCAAAATGATAATACCGGTGATAACAGTCATCAAAGCGGTGATAATAAGCATGGAGGGAATCAACATGCCAGAAATGGTAACCTCTTCGGTGGTAATCATGGTCAAAATAATAAGAATGGACATTTCAAGAAGAGGAGATTCAACAATGATGGAAAGACGTCAGGACCATCACCCGTTGTTAAGGAAGGAGAATGACCACCTATCATATGCTTCAAATGTGGAGGGGAGGGACACATCAGTCCAAACTGTGCGATGCCGTCGAAAGCATGCTATAATTATGGAAGAGAAGGTCACTTTGCCCGATTTTGTCGTTCACCGAAGACAAGTTCAGCAAGGATGGAGGCACCAAAGGATGTCCCAGACAAGCCAAAGCCGGTAGTTTAAGAGAGAGCATTTTTTTTTCGTGACGAGGAACCTGAATAAAATTATCACGGGTATGTTAGTCATAAACTCTTGCGAAGTCTATACCGTGTTAGATACCGGTTCTACTCACTCTTTTATTGCACCTAGTTGTGTTCAATATTGGAAGTAAACTTCGGAGTAGTTAGACTTTGATATATCTGTTTAAACTCAGTTGGGAGAAACCTTCGTTACCTCCACTATTTATAAATCTTGTTCAAATCAACACTTTCACGTTACCTGTCGATCTTATCTCTTTGAAAATACTTGCCTTTGATGTGATTTTTGAAAACGATTGGTTAACTACTCATCATGCTTTTCGTAAGGTTGTTAGCTTTCATACTCCTAACCAACCTGTTATGCGAATTCAAAGTAATCAAACCACTAAAGTCAATCATTGTCATATCAAGCCATAAATAAAGAGCCCCGATCCTTTCGTTGTTGACTTTCTTGTGTGGAATGCACCGGCTAGACTAGACTTTAGATAAACGCGTCGTGAATGACGATGACAAGTTGATAGGTATTAATGTGATGTGTTATCCAAGTCTTGGATGAGAGTCACAGTTTTGAATGGTATTTCTATTGTTAATAAATTTCCTAACGTATTCTTGAAGACTTCTTAGCCTACCCCTAGAGCGTGAAATCGAATTTTGTATTGACCCCAGTACAAAACTCATTTCTAAAAACCCATAAACATTTATTCAACTAAAGCGAACGTAATATGCGCTAAAGACGTTGGCTCGAGCTGTTAAAGATTATGATCGTATCATACCATCGTGGAAAAGCGAACGTGATAGCTGACGCGTTGAGTAGAAAATCGTATGCGGTTATAAGTGCGAATATACGAACCCACGTAAAAATAACGAATATATGATTAGAATCGACTTTAATCGATAAAGTTAAAGCTGCTCAAGCTACATACTCAGAGCTGATGAATGTGAAGAAGAAGGTTCAAGAGGGCGTTATTCTAGAAGCAAGAATCGACGAAGAGAGGAAATCTCAACCCTCGATTTAATTGACCCATTTTAAATCCTCAATCAAGTAGGAACTGTGGCTTATAGACTCGTTTTACCACCAAGTATATCGCCTGTTCATAACGTTTTTAACATATCTATGTTACGTAAATATGTGGACGACCCGAACCACATTATTAATTTAAAACCGGACGAGATAGCAGAAGATTTAACGTATGAGAAGATACGTGTTAACATCTTAGACAAGAACGATTATATTCAATGCTCAAAGGTTATACCTCAAGAGTTAGAATTTGAAGTGAAGTCAAGGTATCCTCATCTGTTCGGCATACCAGGTACGTACGTAAATTTCGAGGGCAAAATTTCATAAGGAGGGGAGATTGTGAGACCCCAACTTTTAGGAATAAAGAATAATTTTTTCGAATTATATTTTTGAATATTATGGTATTGATTTGATATAATGTTATAGTTGTGGGTAATATTTATAAATTTTGCAAAGTACGCAAGTTGTTATATAATATTCGATTGGTCGGGGAATATTCGTTTTAACAGGAAATATTCGTACAACGACACAATCATTGGTGGACCCCACAACGAAATTATCGTCGGATTGAGAAAACGACAAAAATACTTTATGAAAATAATTGGCGGAGGTGTTACTGTTAAAAGCTGTTGAACTACCCAAAGAGTAAAAGTACGATGTCGCCGTAGTTGCACAAGATAGCACACTTGGTATTGATTATTGATGCTTACGTGAGAAGTCACTCAACTATACTCAATTATTGCTACAGTAATTGTTGCATCAATTTCTCATATTATTGATTCAACTATTGTTACAGTGTCATCTGCATTATATGATATATTATTAAATCAATAATTGAGACGGCAAAGTTATTCATATTATTATTTGCAATATTGACAATGTTTAGAAGTTCTGTCAAATAGAGGTTTGGTCACCTAATTACGCGCCAATAAGGAGAAATCCTTATCAGAAAACCCCCTCTTTCCTGGGAACGACCTGGTTGTTAAATAATGTGAATTATAATATTAATGGTGAATAAGTTCGTGTTGATTAAAGATGAAATTTATAGTTCCTTTGTGTTGGACTTAATTGTGTTAGTATAATTGATATCTGGAGGATATATTGTTCAATTGGGTATTCAGGACACTTTTCATGAGTTACTATTCACGAGTTACTATTCATGAGTTACTATTCACGAGTTACTATTCACGAATTACTATTCATGAGTTACTATTCACCCAATTACTATTCACTCTAGTATTGTGCATTCGGGTATTTGGGTAAAATATTATTCCATGAGGAGATGTGCTAATTTTTCGAATAGTTGGTTGAAGATATAATAAAGAAGTCCATATGGACATTTGGTGGAGTTATAATAGTAAATCAATATGGATCATTTGGTTTAAAGTTTTAATAGTAAATCAAGATGGGACCGTTGTTTTAAGTTTTAATAGTAAACCAATATGGACCGTCCGTTTAATAGTAATTCAATCTGACCGCTCATGAATTAGTTACTATTCATTCCATTTTTCTATAAATAGAAGCTCATTCCTTCATTATTTCTTACGAATTCAATTGAAACTCTAGAGAGAAATTATAAGAGAACCTATAGAAAAGTATTCGCTACTTCCCTAGTCTTATATTCGTTTTTTTTACTACGTGAGGGATGTTATTTGTTGTACTAATGAAGAGAACTTCTATTATTCCATTATTTATTATTCATTGGAATAACTTTTTTGTCATGATCTATCGAATGCATGGTGATTTCTTTTGTTATTCCATTCTTTATTATACTCAGTTGGTTAAAACTTTGACTTCTATACACATGAAATTAGTCAAATATCTTTGATATTTGCTCTTCATCCAAAGATCTTTCATGGAAATATTCTTCTGAGCATTCTTGAATTTTACTCTACAAAGCAGTATCATGTTGACAATTTGGACGTTATCAGTTCCTAGTTAAATTAATTCTTGAACTTGTTTTATTGAATTCTTATATCATTGTCATCATCCTTATGTTTATATTTTGTTCAATATCATATGTGGCCTGTAGTGCATAGATGGACTTGGTATGATTATGACCACGGATTATTCAGTGTAATCATGACCGCAATGTTACAAATGAGATGATAAAAGTCCTCATTGGCCTGTAGTGCATTGATAGACAGTTGTTGGCATGATCATGACCATTAATGAATACACGAATGTCATTGGCCCGTAGTGCATGGATAATTTGTGGTCGTGATACTAAAGAATATCCTTGGCCATAGTGCAGGGGTGATTCGATGATGTGGATTATTTATCAAGCTGAGTCCCAGTGATAAAAGTGATGAAAAACCTTTTAAATCATAGAAGATAGTAGATTTTATTCCCTACTTGACTCTTCTAATGGATTTCTTGTTCCACTGCAGTTAAACTTGATGTTTCTTATATTTTATCAGTTTAACATTGTTGAAGGCTAACGATAAATTATTCTGCATTATCTTAGTCATAATATTTTTCTTTGGGCTAGTTGAGCTCACCCTTTCTTTTCACCTTTCTTCTCTTGAAATGAGAACGTAAATTTGGGACTAATCGGGGAATAGAGTGATGGTCCTAGATGATGCATTAGTAGTCCTCACTATTCTGTGAAATAGTGTGATAATAATTGTAATGAGGACTCCTTTTGATTTTTTATAATCTCTAGTAGACAATATTTGTATTCAAACTTACAGTTTATGTTTTGTCTTATTGTACACGACAGTTGTATTATTAAGTTGTATTTGAATTCTGTACCATGTATCTGGCGACTCAAGATGGGTGATGTATACCTAATTTTGGGGGCGTCACACATTAGATCGCAGAGATGCCGCTGTTGTTGAGCGGGATGAGGCCATATCAACTAGAGATGCAGTGATAGTTGAGTGGGATACTGCTATATTTTCCGAGATGTAGTCATCACGTATAATCTTCGCAGATGAGGTCCCTTACCAACGGCATGATCGCAGATGATGAGCGCATATATTGATGATCATATGGTCACCATACGAGATGGTCGAGTCGTTTGGATATTCTCGTCTGAGGAGACCACTAGCTTCGCCTCCTTCTTCCGAGAGGACGCCATGTTGAGTACGTTAGCTCGCATATACCTCGACTTGTAGATGAGCTTGTATTTACCTGCACAAACTAGCTTAGCCATTTTGTCATGTACAGTTTACATTGTATATATATCAAACAACATTATATATGACAGGGAAATATATTTTTGGATCACTTCTCTTTTAGATATGCCTTGCTATTTGCTTGATATTTTGCCTGCTGCTTCAGGGCTTGTGGTCTTGATGTATTCTGAATTCCTCCTGGGTGGATAGACATTGAGTTATCTCTGGATAGTTCAGAATGGATCATCGATCTATGTTTCCCTACCATCTTTGGTGTCTTGGGACTGATTTCTGGATAGAAATATGGAGAGGAGTGTGGTTTTCCTCTCTGAGATTGACCGCCCCACAGATGGTCGCCAGTACTTCTATTTAGGAGAAGCCTAGTTAATTCCACCTCTTATGGATTGGTGTTGCTCTTCAAGGTATGACCGCAACTTAGATGGTAGCCGAATCTCCTATTTGGGAGGAGTTCAGGTAATTCCATCCCTTTGGTCTGAAGCCAAATGAAATGTAGTGTATTGAAGGATGATCCTAGTACCAACTGACAAGGGTTTATGTTTTGGTAGGGGGTTAGACTGCACCATGAATGGCTGCCTACGTACTCCTATCGAAGAGGAGATCAGGTCTGCGTAGTTCGAACCTGGTGTAAGAGGTTCAACACTGTATATGGCTGAAATGGTGTAGGAATGTTTTTGGTTGTTTTTGTTTTTGTAAGGGTAGAAATGTTTTTGTTGTTTTTGTTTTATTGCGACCGGGCCATATGAAATGGTTACCTACGTACTCCTATTGAAGAGGAGATCGGGTTGGCGTAGTTCACCCCTCAGGGCGAGAAGAAAAGCGTAATCCCATGTACATGTCAGAGTGCGGGGCAGAGAAAGTTTAATCCTAGGTTGAGGATAAACTGTAGGTATGAGAAGTTTGATCCCAGGTATGGGTAGCCAAACTGCAAGCGTAGGAGGTTCAATCCGCGGTGGGATGACCTAAGTTGTAGGAACGCAAAGGAGAAAGCCAGGCTGTTGGCTTTGAAAAGTATGTTTCCCTGAGGGGCAAAGTATAGGAAAGTTGTAGGTAAAGAGTTAAAGAACCGGAATGACTGATGATTCTGCATCAGGGTGTTTGCGAATTACTTTAGACATAATACCGTTTCATGGCGTTTGAGTTGATGAGTTGTGGAAATTCATCGTCGTCCATTTCTTGCGATCTGAGAGCGCTTCTTGTCAATACTTCCTTGTCTTCCAAGTTAGGAGAGAATTTTCCTTTAGCTTGATCTTGGTTGTCAAGAATCTTCTTCCAAACCAAGTCATATTGTTTAAACTGCCGTAGCCAAACTTTTTTATTGTAGGATCTGGCGATCCTTTGCTGATATAACTGACCATGGAAGATAGTCGCGGTTCGCCTTTCGTCTATTAGAGACAATTGGTGATACATGTCTTGTACCCATTGGTCTTCATCTAGCTGAGCGTCTATCAACACTCTGAGGGATTCCATTTCAACTTCTATGGGGAGCACTGCTTCCATCCCATAGGTTAAAGCGTAGGGGGTTGCCCTAGTGGAAGTACGCATTGAGGTTCTGTAGGCTAACAGAGTCAGAGGCAATAGGTCAGGCCAATCTTTGTTGTTGGCGGAAATCTTTTGCATAATCTTCTTAATGTTTTTGTTAGCCGCCTCAACAGTACTGTTCATCTTTTGACGATAGATGACAGAGTTAAGATGTTTGATGTGGAATTTACTGCATAATTCCTCCATCATTCTATTGTTGAGGTTCTTAGCATTGTCTGACACAATCAACTCTGGTTGTCCATATCAACAAACGACATTGTTTCTGATGAAAGCAATGACGACTTCTTTAGTAACCCTGGGGAAGGAGGCTGCTTCTACCCACTTGGTAAAGTAGTCGATCATGGTGAAGATAAATCGATGACCATTACTGGCTTTAGGCTCAATGGGCCCAATAACGTCCATTCCCCACATTGAGAAGGGATAAGGTGAACTCATATTGTGGAGTTCCCGTGGAGGGGTGTGTATAGCATTCCCATGAATCTGGCACTGATAGCATCTCCTGACGTGGTCATTGCATTCAGCTTTGAGAGATAGCCAGTAATGTCCCGTCCTGAGGACTTTCTTGACAAGGAGGGGGCCACTCATGTGGGGGCCACAGACTCCACCATGGATTTAATCCATAAGCCTTTGGGCTTGATCTTTGTCTAAACATCTAAGGAGACCTAGTCCTGCATCTCTTTTGTAGAGCGCATCTCCACTCAGGTAGAATTTTATAGCAAGTCGATGGATCCGCCTTTTCTCAGTCGGGCTCGCCTCAACGGGTGTAGATCCATCTCGCAGATATTCCTTGATATGCTGATACCAAGGAGGTTGGATGGGAGGTAGCTCATTCGATACTTCTCCAACGTAATTCCCATAGGCTGGGACCTTGTGCAGGGAAATTGTGATGCTTGGCAAGTGTTCCTTATCTGATATGTGAATCAAGGAGACCAAAGTTGCTAATGCGTTCGCAAAGTCATTCCTATTACGAGGAATGTGTATAAAGGAGATTTCTTTGAACTCCAAAGCCATCTTCAAAACCTGCCGATGGTAAGGCAGCAAATGTAGTTCCTTGGTTTGATAGATTTCGGTGGATTGTTTGATTACCAACTCCGAATCTCTAAAGACAGTTAACCGCCTGATGCCCATTGAACGGGAAAGTTTTAGCCCCATGAGATAGCCTTCATACTTTCGGTAGTATTGTTGGTCTTGATAAACCGTAATTTGACTTCAAGAACGATAAATCCCCATACCGAATTATAAGCGCTCCCAACTCTAGATTCTACTCCTTCCATACCGATATCTCATACTAATGGTGTTCTTTCACTATCATTACTCCTTCATCGAGGAAATATGTTTCAAGGGTTTGAAATCCCATCAAAATAAATCTTGATCCGATTTGACCTTTGATGGACTTTTGAGTCACATATCGATGTCAAATTCTTGTAGGATCATTACTCCTTCATCCGAAGCCAATTTAACATGGGTTTAAAACACGTGCTTGAGAGGATCCACGCGGGATATGATGGGGTGTGTGACCATGGAGGTAATGTATCTTATCGATCAAAGTGTACTTATGTTCACTTCTTTACGAACCTTTTCTTTGAGGTAATAGATAGCTCGTTTTTGGCCTCTATCGTCTTTCTATCCCAGCATGCAGCCCATGGCGTTATCACTTATAGACATGTACATAAACAGGGGAACATCATCCCTGGGTGGTACCAACACAGGAGATTTGACTAGTTGTTTCTTGATTGTAAGGAATGCATTTTGATACTCCTCATTCCATTTCATGGAGGAGTTCTTCCTTAATAGCTTAAAGATTGGCTCATAGGTTGCTGTGAGTTGGGAGATAAACCTGCTAATGAAGTTTATTCTTCCCAAAAATCCTCGTATTTCCTTCTCTGTCTGAGGAATGGGCATTTCCGTGATGGCTTAGATTTTGGCAGGATCTAGCTCTATCCGTTTGTGGCTGACTAGAAATCCTAGCAACTTGCCCGATTTAACACCAAAGGCGCATTTAGCTGGATTCAACTTCAAGTTGTACTTACGCAATCAGTTGAATAACTTTTTGAGATGGTCTATATGGTCATCCTCCTTTCGGGACTTGACAATGATGTCATCCACGTAGATCTCGATCTCTTTATGCATTAAGTCATGGAAAATAGCCATCATAGCTCGTTGATAGGTGGCTCGCATTGATGTAGCCGAATGACAACCGCCTATGGCAAAAAAAAGTTCCCCAAGGAGTGATGAAAGCGCCTTCTAACGATCTTCCTCGGCAACCATAATCTGATGATACCCCGCAAGCAATCAACAAAGGAGTGCAAATTCGTATTACAAGGTATTGTTAATGAGAATGTGGATAAATGGCACGGGAAAGCTATCTTTTAAACAAGCTTTGTTCAAGTCCCGGTAATCCATGTAAACTCGCACCTTCCCTGTAAGACCCCAACTTATTATTAATGAAATATAATTTTCTCTATTTATTATAGTAAGGGTTGATTTGATTAATGTGGATAGTTATGGGTAAAATACACAAATATTTCAAAATAAGCAAGTGGTTATAAAATATTCATTGTTGTCGGGGAATATTCGTTTGGTCGTGGAATATTCGTGATCGTTGGGAATATATTAAATGCGACCAAAGCAACCATGTGTGGGCCCCATAACGAAAGCGATTGGATGAAGAAAACGACAAATATAAGTTATTTAAAAATAACGAGAGTAGTTGTTAGCGTTAATCTTTAAATACTACTATGGTGGTTAAAACACAGTAAGATACACAGTGATTGCACCAATTATTGATTCTTACGTAAGAAGACACTACTCAATAATGGTTACGGTATTATTCAATTATTTTATTTTATTGATTTAATAATTGCTGCGTTGATATTTTATATTGTTGTTGTTTCAATAATTGTCATAAAATAATTTTTCATATCGGCAATATTCATTTATCTCGAATAATATTATTAGATAACATTATTGGCAATATATAAAGTTATGATGATATTTTCACCTAATTGCGATGAATGTGGGATATTCTTATTGAGTATGTGGAGGAGGAATATTTTTGTTACCAAAAATTAATATTTAATAGCTTGGAAAATATTGATTTTATGTGGATATAGATGGAGAAAATTTTAATGTGACCCCATTTCTTTGAAAATTATCTTTTTTACGATAAAATTTGATTAAATATATTATTATAAATAATATAATAATGATGATATTTTTACGATGATTGTGGGATATATGAGTATATGTGGAGGAGGAGTATTTTGTTACCAAAATTTTAAAGCATTTTTATGTGAATTTGGAAAATTTGATTTTCTTTCTTGGCCACAGTAAATTTGGAAAACCTTTCTTACGCAAAGTTGAAGAATTGAATTTCCTATAAAAACACGTGAGATTCAAATTTTCTAAATAAAAGGGCTATTTATTATGAATTATTGAAGTTCCAAAGTCAAAATAATTGATTTTTGGATGTTTAAAATAATTTAAATAAGAAAAACGTTTTTGTGTTTGTGGGCATCTTTAACATGTGCTAGAGATCTGAATTCAGATGCTTGGATGCGTAGGAAGATGTGGAAAAATAAATAATATTAATTTATTAAATTTTCTACTTTGGTGTTCTAAGCATTTTCCTATAAATAGGTGCTTAGGTTAGAATTGAAAATCACACTGAAATCAAGTTTTCTCTCTATATATTATCGAGTATTCTTATGAGTATTTTGAGTATTGTTATACTGTCTTAAGTTCAAGTCATAGCTTATATCCCAGAGTGTTTCAAATGAAGTACTTGATCTTTCGAGGTAAGGGATATTATTTTTTTCGTAATGATATTATTTCTTCAATATCATTATGCTGAAATATTGATCTGAAGTTTTTATCAAATTTGGAACTTTTGGTGTCGGAGTTACTATTCACGTATACGACACTATTTACGTATACGAAACTATTCACGAATACGACACTATTCATCAAAAAATGAAAATTTTCCCTTTTCGTCTAAAATATCTATTGTAGATACTAGCTTTGATTGTATCCATGTTTTGATCATTCTTGAATTTTACACCACCATAATTATTTTTGAGGTATTTTTGGACACGGATAAAACAAAGTACGAATCCTTAATCCTTAATCCTTGTCATTTTGTTTCACTGGATTCGTTTCTTTAAAAATATTTTTCATCATCCTCAGTCTTAAATGATGATATTATTGAATATCTTTGGCCCGTTAGTGCAAAGATGAATGATTTCGATGAATATCTTTGGTAGTAGTGCAAAGATGAACAGTGTTTAGATGAACATAACTTAATCGATGAATATCTTTGGCTGTAGTGCAAAAAGATGAATATTTGATTCCGGATATATATTGATTGATGTTACAGGATAAAAGATGAGACGATGAACTTTTAAATTCATACATAGAAGATAGTAGTTTGCATTCTCTACTTAACTCTTCTAATGAATTATTATTTCCGCTGCGAATATTGATTTAAAACTTGTTGTCTATTGTATTCTATTAGATTTTTTTCCCTGTTGAAGACTAATGATAATTTGTTGTATATTATCTTAGTCATAATATTCTTTACTGGGCTAGTTGAGCTCACCCTTTTCCTTTTTGTTCCATTTTTCTTCTCAGGAGGCGAGAATATATAGCGAAATACGAGCCTGGGGTATGGAATGAAGGTTCTAGAGAGAGAGTTGTTTAGTAGTCCTCACCATTTTGTAAAATAATGTATCAATAAATGTGATGAGGATTTATTTGAGTATAGATATTGTCTAGAAGATAATATTTGTATTCAAACTCACAGTTTTACTGTTGTAATATAAAGTTGTAGTATGTATTGACAACTCAAAATGGGTACCATGTACCATGTATTGACAACTCAAAATGGGTGATGTATACCTATTTTGGGGGCGTCATAGTTGGTATCAGAGCTTAGGGATATGATCTCTCCGTGGAGATCGGGAATAGAACTAGGAGGGAGAGACGAGTAAATCCTTCGCTAGTGTGTCCTACCTAAGCTTATTTGTTAGTTAATCAATATATAGGGATATTATGTGATATATTGATTTCCTTAATTAACCCTTGTTTTATGACGATGATTCGAGAATGTCGACCGAGAATATTAATAGTGAAAATGAGACCGTGGAGACGCTTTGTACTCACCAACGAGGAGAACGTGCAACAGTGGCAATATTCCTCCCGTGAACAACATCACCGAAGCGAGATGATGAACGAGGGGATGTTTAGAAGCTTTTTGCGCTTCATGCAAAATCGAATTTGAGGAGACTCGTGTTCAAAATACAGAGGAAATGATAGCAATTCACGGGTTGTCACAAATGCAAGCAGCTCAAAGAGTTGGGACCACCGAATTTAAGGGAAAGCCGAGATCCGATCATAGCGGAAACATGGGTCAAGCAAATTACCAAGATATTCGATGTCTTGGGATGAACGGAGGAATGTAGGTTCCATTTGCCACCTTTATGTTCCGTGGCGAAAGGATTCTTCGGTGGAGTCAGTGAGCGTACCCATCCAAACCGCACTTTCAAAGCATGTCTTGGGAGACGCGTTTGAAACAATTTAATGACAAATACTTTCCTAAAAGTGTTCGTCATATGAAGGAAGTGGAGTTCATCGATTAGAACAAAAACAACATGACGGTGTCTCAAAGATGCGAGGCAAAGTTTGCGAGTTATCCAAATTTGTACCTCATTTGGTGGAGAATGAGGAACGTATGACGCGGATGTTTCTGAGAGGTTTGAAACCCGGCATACGACAATATCTCATTTCTCATAAATTTTCTCTCTATTTAGATGTTGTAAACAGGGCTCAATTATTAGAGCGAGATAACGAGTACGGTCAACCGAGGGACCACAATCAGGATCATACCAGAGATAGAAGTCAACAAAACAATGATAACCAGCGGAGAAAGAAAAAGACATACAAAAATGGTAACCACTCTGGTGGTAATCATGGCCATGAAAATAGAAGAAGCGAGTCAGGAGGAGATTTTAAAAAGAGGAGATTTAACAACGACCATGTGAAGACGATAGTGCCGGCAGCTACTAGTTCTAAGGGAGAAGAACGACCACCAGTCGTATGCTACAAATGCAGAAAAGAGGGACATATCAGTTCAAACTGCCCACAACAGTTCAAGGTATGCTATAATTATGGAAAAGAAGGACATATCGCTCGAGATTGTATGGTAGCGAAACCTAGTTCAGCGGGGACGGTGACTCAAAAGACTGTCCCAAAAAAGTCAAAGTCACAGGTTCTGGAAGAGCGTTTGTTGTGACTGGTCAAAATGCGAGGAACCCAAATGAGGTGATCACGGGTAAGCTATTTATAAATTCTTGCGAAGTTTATACCTTACTTGATACCGGTGCTACCCATTCATTTATCTCTCCTGCTTGTGCTCAACGTTTAAACTTGACTCCAGAGAAATTAGACTTTGACCTATCTGTGGAAACTCCGTTAGGAGAAACTTTCATCACATCCACTGTTTATAAATCTTGTTTGATTCAAGACCTTATCTCTTTAAAGATACTTGCTCTTGATGTGATTTTAGGGATTGATTTGTTAACTACTCATCATGCCAAAATTGATTATTTTCGTAAAGTTATTAGTTTTCATATTCCTAACCAACCTGTTGTACGAATTCAAGCAACTAAACCATTAAAATCAATCACTGTCATATCTAATCATAAAGCTATTCGTTTATTGAAAAACGGATGTCAAGCTTTCTTAGCCCATGTTATGGATTTGAATAAAGACACGTCAAATTTGAATAATATTCCTATTGTTATTGACTTTCCTGACGTATTTCCTGAAGAACTTTCCGGTCTACCCCCAGAACGTGAAGTTGAATTCTTTATTGATCTTTAACCTGGTACAAAGCCCATTTCTAAAACCCCATATCGAATGGCTCCTATTGAACTTCAGGAGTTAAAGGTCCAACAGGAGTTGTTGGACATCGGTTTCATTTGTCCTAGTACATCTCTTTGGGGTGCTCTGCTTTATTCGTAATGAAGAAAGACGGGAGTATGCGACTTTATATTACTATCGGGAATTAAACCATGTCACCATCAAGAATAGGTATCCTCTACCTCATATTGATGACCTGTTTGACCAGTTGCAAGGAGCATAATTCTTTTCAAAGATCGATCTTCGTTCTGGATATCATCAGCTGAAGATTAGAACTTAGGCTATTCCAAAGACGCCTTGAAACTTAAGATGCGGGCATTATGAATTCTTAGTCATGTCTTTCGGATTGACTAATGCTCGTGCGGCTTTCATGGTTATGATGAACCGAGTATTCAAGGAATATTTGGATCAGTTTGTTGTTGTTTTTATTGATGACATCCTCATATATTCCAAAAGTCGTGAAGGTCATGAGCACCATTTGAAGCTGGTACTCCAAAGGCTTCGTGAAAACAAACTATATGCCAAATTGAAGAAATGCAAGTTCTGGCTTGAGGAAGTAGCATTCCTTGGGCATGTGATGTCAAAACATGGAGTATCTGTTGATCCGGCAAAGATTGAAGCAATACAAAGTTGGGAGCAACCAAAGTCGGTGACTGAAGTACGTAGCTTTTTGGGCTTAGCTGGTTATTATCGGAGATTCGTGGAAGGGTTTTCTCGAATCGCTACTCCATTAACCCAGCTAACTCGGAAGGATACAAAATTCATTTGGAGCGAAGAATGCGAGAAGAGTTTCCAAGAGCTCAAGAGGAGACTCATTTCTAAGACTGTTTCTAACAATACCATCTAAATACGGATGGATTTGTTATCTACAACGATGTTTCGAGCAAAGGGTTAGGATGTGTTCTCATGCAACGGGAAAGTCATAGCCTATTCCTCACGATAACTTAAAGAGTATGAGAGGAATTATCCTACTCATGATCTAGAGTTAGCGTGAATCGTTTTATGCTAAAAGATATGGATGCACTATCTATATGGGGAGAAAGTGGAGATATATTCGCACCATAAAAGCCTTAAATATTTCTTCACTTAAAAAGAACTCAACATCTGGCGGCGTGACGCTGGCTCGAGCTATTGAAAGACTACGACCACACTATTCAATACCATCCCGAAAAAGCGAACGTGGTAGTGACGTGCGTTGAGTAGAAGATCATATCTGAGAATGAGTGCGATGATGTCAAGTATACGCATAGAGCCAACTTTAATAGAAAAGTTAAGGTTGCTCAAGCCACCCAATCTTGAGAGCTAATGCGTATGAAGAAGAAAGTACAAGAAGGTGTTATTCCGGAAGCGAGAATTGATGAAGAAGGAATACTTCGAGTCCACTCTAGACTTTGTGTTCCTAACGACTCTAATTTGAAGTACAAGATTATGATGGAGGCACACAATACACCATTTGCAATCCATCCTGGAAGTACTAAAATGTATCGTGATCTTCGATATACATTTTGGTGGAACAATATGAAGAGAGAGATTGCAAAGTTTATCTCGATGTGTTTAACTTGTCAACGTGTAAAGGCGGAGCATCTAGTACCTAAGGGTCCATTGCAACCACTTGAGATTCCGAAATGAAAGTGGGAACACATTACCATGGATTTCGTTACGGGTCTTCCTACGGTTTCTCAAGGCATCAATGTTATTTGGGTTATTGTTGATAGATTAACCAAGTCTGCTCATTTCTTGCCAATACGGGAGACTTATTCCCTTGAACGTCTTGCTAGTATATATGTAAATGAGATTGTGAGGTTGCATGGCATGCCAGTATCCATAGTTTCGGATGTTGACCCAAGATTCACTTCAAGATTTTGGGTTAGCTTGCAAAAAGCTATGGGCACGCATTTCTGATTCTGATTCGACATACCATCCTCAAACCAGACGGACAATCGAGAGGACTATTCAAACTCTTGAAGATTTATTAAGACTCTATGTCCTGAGACTTCAAGGGCGGTTGGGATAAGCATTTACCATTGGTGGAATTCTCCTACAACAACAGTTATCGAGTGCAAGTATAGGTGTGGCTCCATTTGAAGCATTATATGGACGAAAGTCTCGCTCTCCAATATGTTGGGATGAGGTGGGTGAAGCAACATTGTTGGGACCCGAGTTGAAGACGTATATGACTACCGAAAAGATTCAAATGATTCGACAACGATATACAAACCGGCACAAGATCGACAAAAGAGTTATGCGATCTTCATCGAAAGGACGTGGAATTTAGTATAGGGGATCATGTATTGTTGCGAGTTGCTCCATGGAAGGGAGTTACAAGATTTGGGAAGAGAGGAAAGCTCAATCCACGATTTATTGGTCAATTTCAAATTCTTGACCGAGTAGGAAATGTAGCCTATAGACTCGCGTTACCTCAAGTATGTCTCGTGTTCATAATGTGTTTCATATATCTGTACTTCGGTAAATATGTGAAAGACCCGAACCACGTTATAGAGTTAGAACCGGACGAAAAAGCCAAGACTTAACGTACGAAGAGGTACCTGTCAAGATCTTGGATAGGAAGGAGCATGTCCTACGCACAAAGGTCATACCACAAGTTAAAGTTCTGTGGAGGAATCATCTTATAGAGGAAATGACCTGAGAATTGGAAACGGAAATGAAAGCGAGGTATCCTCACCTTTTCGAAACACCAGGTACGTATGTCAATTTCGAGGATGAAATTTCATAAGGAGGGGAGGTTGTAAGACCCCAACTTATTATAAATGAAATTTAATTTTCTCTATTTATTATAGTAAGGGTTGATTTAATTAATGTGGATAGTTATGGGTAAAATACACAAATATTTCAAAATAAGCAAGTGGTTATAAAATATTCATTGTTGTCGGGGAATATTCGTTTGGTCGTGGAATATTCGCATCTTTGTCAGGGGAATATTCATACGACGAGTAGCAGACCATGTGTGGGCCCCATAATGTAAAGCGATTGGATGAAGAAAACGACAAATATAAGTTATTTAAAAATAACTACAGGCGTGAAGTTGTTACCATTAATCTTGTTAAAATACTCGGTGGTTAAAACAAGAGTAGCACTGCGGTATTGCACCAATTATTGATTCTTACGTAAAAGGCACTACTCAATAATGGTTACAATAATTCTTTATTCAATATTTTATTTTATTGATTTAATAATTCTTTGCGTTGATATTTTATATTGTTTGTTGTTTCAATAATTGTCATTACACAAGATTTTTCATTATCGAAGCAATAATTCATATTATCTCGAATAATATTATTAGATAACATTATTGGCAATGTCTAGAAAGTTACATCTAAGGAGAGGTTTGGTCACCTAATTACGCGCCAATGAAGGAGAAATTCTTATTGAAAGCCCTCTTTCCTCGAACCGCCTCAAGTTTGTCAATATTGTGATTCTCAGTAATATTATTTGTGATAATTAATTATTGATTCATATGATAAGGAAAATATTGATTTTATGTGGATATAGATGGAGAAAATTTTTAATGTGACAATTGTTGAAAATTGAAATTTATCTTTTTCTCGATAAAATAATTTATTTAAATATATTATTATATTTTAATAATAAAATAATGATGATATTTTTACGATGAATGTGGGATATATGAGTATATGTGGAGGAGGAGTATTTTGTTACCAAAATATTTAAAGCATATTTTATGTGTCTGTGGACCCCATTTCTTGGTGAAATTTGATTATAGCATGTAAAATCGCCTGCTTTGTGAATTTTGGTCAATTTACATTTGGAATTTGGAAAACCTTTCTTCGCAAAGTTGTAGATAATTGAATTTCCTATAAAAATTGCGAGATTTGAATTTTCTGATAAAAGAACTATTTATTATGAATTATTAAAGTTCCAAAGCTCCGAAATAATTGATTTTTGGAAGTTTAAAATAATTTTAATAAGAGAAACGTTTTTTGTGTTTGGTGGGCATCTTTAACATGTGCTAGAGACTGAATTCAGATGCTTGGATGCGTAGGAAGATGTGAAAAAATAAATAATATTAATTTATTAAATTTTCTACTTTGGTGTTCTAAGCATTTTCCTATAAATAGGGTGCTTAGGTTATAATTGAAAATCACACCAGAAACTGAAGTTTTCTCTCTCTATATTATTGAGCTTATTCTTGTGAGTATTTTGAGTATTGTTATACGGTGCAAGTTAAAGTCATAGCTTATATCCGTGTTTAAATAAAGTCTTGATCTTTTCGAGGTAAAGGATATTATTTTTTTCAGTAATGATATTATTTCTTCAATATCATTATCTTTGAAATATTGATCTGAAGTTTTTATCAAATTTGGAACTTTTGGTCTCGAGATTCTATTCACGTATATGGCACTATTCACGATATCTGAAACTATTCACGAATACGACACTATTCATCAAAAATGAAAATTTTCCTTTTAAATCTAAAATATCTATTGTAGATACTAGCTTTGATTTTATCCATGTTTTGATCATTCTTGAATTTTACACCACTATGATTATTTTTGAGGTATTTTTGGACATGGATAAAACAAAAGTACTAATCCTTAATCATTAATCCTTGTCATTTTGTTTCAATGGATTCGTTTCTTTAAAAATATTTTCATCATCCTCGGTCTTAAATGATGATATTATTGAATATCTTTGGCACCTAGTGCAAAGATGAATGATTTTGATGAATATCTTTGGTAGTAGTGCAAAGATGAGCAGTGTTTAGATGAACATGACCAATGATGAATATCTTTGGCACATAGTGCAAAGATGAATATTTGATTCCGATATATATTGATTGATGTTACAGGGGATAAAAGATAGACGATGAACTTTTAAATTCATACATAGAAGATAGTAGTTTGCATTCTCTACTTAACTCTTCTAATGAATTATTATTTCATTGCGAATATTGATTTAAAACTTGTTGTCTATTGTATTCTATTAGATTTTTCCTGTTGAAGACTAATGATAATTTGTTGTATATTATCTTAGTCATAATATTCTTTTTCGGGCTAGTTGAGCTCACCCTTTTCCTTTTTGTTCCATTTTTCTTCTCGGGAGGCGAGAATATAATGAGTACAGTCTGGGGTATGGAATGAAGGTTCTAGAGAGAGTTGTTTAGTAGTCCTCACCATTTTGTAAAATAATGTATCAATAAATGTGATGAGGATTTATTTGAGTATAGATATTGTCTAGAAGATAATATTTGTATTCAAACTCACGCTTTCTTGTTGTAATAATAAAGTTGTAGTTGTTTACGTACCATGTATTGATAACTCGGAATGGGTGATGTATACCTATTTTGGGGCGCTCACATTCCCTCGAGTTTAGGCACGGGCACAATGTTGGATATCCACTCGGGATATGTAGACACCATTATGATGCCGACTTGAAATTGTTTCACAATTTCTTCTTTCACCTTTAAACTCCATTCGTGTTTCAATTGCCGAGCTTTTTGTTGATCGCTTAAATCCTCTTTAATGGGAAGGCAATGAAGGACAATGTCAGTGGACAAACCCACCATATCTTTATGAGACCATGCAAACACATCCTGGAATTGGGTTAATAGCGTAACCATGTCATTCCGTTGGTTTGGGGTAAGGTCTGAACCAATCTGGATTAACTTAGGGCTTTCTAAGGTTCCAAGATTGAAAGAAGTGGTTTGATCAAGGTTGGGTTTGGGTTTGTCTTTGACCCATTCTTGAATTTTTGGAGGCACCTCAATGTCATCCGGTATATCCATCAAGGCGGAATTCATCTCTACATCAAAGGTACAATCCTTGTGGAGAAGAGGCACCATATCAGCAAGTACATGCACATCTAAATTCAGAGTCCTGAAACAAAATATGTTTTCACTTAGTATATATGAAATGTGTTGATCATACACAGTGTTAGCATATACTGGCAAAATAAACTGCTAATACTGTACAGAAAAGTAAGCAGTTATTATATCTACAGGGAAGAAAAAGTTTTTGCCCGCTTTACCCTTGACGACCAATGCAAGCAATGTTGTTCCAATTGGCAAGAGCAAAGTCTAGGTGGACCACAGTGATGGAGGGATTGTCATCATCCTCCCTGTCCCGAATGATGGCCATTACGTCTGGGAAATCATCATTTAGGGTGTATCTGTTGGTATGTTCATCATGAACGATGATGCGTATACTGGACATCATCCGTATGACGTCTTGCTTGATTCTACGTTCCTCTTCTTCCACTGCGGGATTTGGAACAAAGACTTCTTTCTCCTTTACCGGTACCAGCTTGGGACATAACATAGCCATTACATTGGCTGGAACCTTTACAGGAGGTTGTGCGAACTCAGAGTTTGAAGGCGAAGATAAACGCCACATGGTTGAAGCTAAAGGAATCTGCTGATGTTTATGAGGATTCCTGCGATTAGAACTGGCAGAATAGCCTAGCCCAGCTATTCCAGTTTGCCTGGTTAAGTGAATTGGGTACTTGATACCCTGGCAATCTTTACCCAACCCTTGTCCCGCTTTATGACCCAACGACATCATTTCTTGAGTAGCCAACATCACCTCGGCGAAATCTTGGTTCGAAGCAATGGCGCCCAATAGCATGGTATTGGGTATTGCTTATTTCAAAGCATGTCTCCTAAGGAGGATTTCTGGTTCGGCGTTATTGTGTACCGAAAGCTATTGTTGATAATGTTTTTCAACTGTTGGTGAAGAGTAGAGGGGACTGCCCCAGCCATATGAATCCAAGGTCGTCCCAAGAGCAGGTTGTATCCTGAATCTATCTTGAACACATGGAAAGATACGCAGAATGTGTGAGGACCAATTACGATTGGCAGCTCAATTACTCCGACCAAATTACGGCGGGCACCATCAAAAGCTTTGATGATAGTATGGCTACTCCGAATTCGGTTGAGATTGATATTCATCTTCACCAAGGTAGCATATGGGCAGATATTCAGAGAGGAACCTCCATCTATTAAGACTCTCGCTACCATATATCCGGAGGACAAGACCGCAATGTGCAACGGCTTGCAATGATCGGTCCCTTCAGGTGGTATGTCATCATCAGTGAAGGATATCACATTGTTGTTGAAAATGTGATCGACTAAATGTTGAAACTTTTTCGTATCCACTGATGTCGGGAGATAGGCTTCTTCTAAAACCTTTAACAAGACCTTCCGGTGATTCTCGGAAGTTAGGACCAAGTCCAAAATTGATATTTGTTGTGGAGCTTCTTTCAAGCTTAAAATCACCGTAGCTTCATTATGACCCACGCGCGGAGGAATTCTTCAATCTTCTCCATGGGTACTTTCCCCTTTGATTTGGTGGTAGGCTTCATCACCCGTTGGGGAAGATCTGATGGATTTTCCTTCCGACATCGATGGCGATTGTATGTGAGGTGGATCCTTCACCTTCTCCATAATTCCACGGAATTGTGTGCAAGCTAACAATAGGATATTGTGCTCTGCAGGGCAAGTTGATTGGCTCGGGAGCGGCCACTTTCAAAGGATTGTTGCCTCCCTTGAGTTGAATTGTTGGCGTTGCGAGTAATGTATTAATCCCATCAGTTTTAGTGGATATGACTGCTACCACACTTTTCCACTTAGTAGGGCCTGCATTCTCACTTGCACGTAACACAGTATCGTCTTCTGCTAGGCGCAGGACACTACTGTCGATTAGATTTTGAATAAGGTGGCGGAGTGCCCAACATTCTTCTGTGCTGTGACCACGAGACTGGGAGTGATATTGACATACTCCATCAGAGTTGTACCATCCTGAATGGGGGTTGATTGGAGGTAGAAGGGAACTGATCCTTCCTTCATTGATTAACATATGAAGGATTTCCTCCATAGGTTGGCCTAGATAGGTGAATTCCCTTTTGTTGGCAAAATCCCGACGGGCTTTGGCATTTGCTCTCTTTGTCACTTTGTCTTCCAGCATTTTATTCTCTAAAAGTGACGATGAAATATTCATGATAATAGGTAGGAGACTGGCATGCTCCTGGCTGATTAACTGACGAGTCATTTGATGCTGATAAGTCACCAGTTCCGCCAATTGCTCAATTTGCTTGTAGAGAGCTTTCATCTTTCGTTCCATTGTGAACTGGAACTTGGCATAATCCCATCTGTCATCACCGTCTTTGAGGGTCTGGGAAGATTCACAGCTGAAATTGGAACTCTATCCATTGCTCCAATTAATCATGTTGACCTCTTCTTATTTATGTTGAAGAAGAGGGTTGTCTTGAATATGAGGTTGATCTGGTTTGGTGACCACGATCTCTCCGTTGTCTATCAGGTCCTGGATCTTGTGTTTCAAGGACCAACAATCCTAAGTATCATGTCCAGGTGCCCTGGCATGATAAGCACATTTCCTAGCAGCATTGAATCCCTGTCCATTAGGGCTGGCTGGTGGAAGAAGATGTGTAATTTTCTTTTATGTTGTCAGAAGATTTAAGATGTTCTTGAGGGTATCCCCTAAGCGTGTAAATACTCGAGGGCGTTTGACTTCTCTACCTTTTGGTATTGGAGGGTTTGTAGATTGTGATGGAAATGGAGTGTAGTTTCTCCTTTGAATAAGCATGTTTTGATTGCCTTTTTGCCCCTGTAGTATCAGGGAAACATCTTCCTCTTTCTTTTTATGGACCCTCCGGGGGTTGTTCCCATAATTTCCAGATTGGATGTGATCAGCAACAGCTTTGAGTGCAGCTAGGTCTTGAATCTTTCTGGACTTCAATCCCATCTCAGCCATCTCCCCATGTTTGACCATTTCAGAAAATGGTTTGCCGATGCCGGCTAAAACTCTCTCATAGAAGGGAGCTTCTTGTATGTCTATAAAGTTATGACCATTTCTGATTTTGTCATGGAAGGAACTAACTTGGGCGCCTAAAGCGTCTCCACCTCTGAGCATACTCTCTAAAAGACTTCGTTAGACCGCTTCTTGATCTTGGTAATTTGATCTGATCAGAGCCATCTGAGTTTGAAAGTCAGTATTGAGTGAGGAAAGCATGTGCTAACTCTTCCCACTATGGGATTTTGGAGTTGTCTAATCTTGTGTACCACTTAACGGCTTCTCCAGTTAGACTTTTTTGGAACAATTGCATTCTAAGCTTTTCGTCCCTCTGCATAAGATCCAAGTTCTCCAATAAACACCTTTAAATGTGTGTAAGGATCTCCTAACCCGTCATATTTTTCAAAAGTCGAGTTTTAAATTTTTCTAGATAATGAACCCGGGAAAAATACACGGATCGAGATATGAAACACTCCGTGTGTTCCAATTCCTTTGATAAGCGCCAAGGGTCTCTTCCATTTGGAGGACTTTCTTTTTGATGTCACCAATTATTCGGATCTCCATTGGGATGGGCAACATCATGAATTTTGTTGGTCGTATCCAACTCTGTGGTTCGTATGGTAATGGCCGGATTCCTCCTTGTGTGGAGGATTCAAAGACGTATCTGGTATTTTCCGACCTGTGTGGATCGGTGTAATTCTTTGAGTAAAACAGCCAAATCTGTAATTTGTTTGCTTAATCCATCGAATTCTTTACGAGAAACTGGATTAAGTTCAGTCTGGTCGGATGACAACATGATTGACTGTAGGCCTGTTACCTTTTTGGACTTTGAACGGGTAATAGGTCCGATTGATTCCCTGTGAAAGGCTTGCGTAGTTTTAGTATTTAGGGAATGTATATAATAACATGCTATGTGATGTGTCTATTTTAGGAATTTTATCCTGCACAACGGATGTCAGCTGTTTGTAGCATGTATGTGTACACATTTTTTTTTTCATATTTCTCATTACATGGAGATAGATATGGAATGTAATTACAAGTAATTTGAAATGAGAGCATGAAGAGACTTTCCTCCGTTTTGGGTTTATCAGAGGCTGACCTATCTTAGGTTACTCTCGTGGCTTTTTGGCATGAAGGTTCCCAAATCATCACAATCTACTTGACGGGAAGTTAATCCGGCCTTTCAACTGGAGAGAATTTGGGTGGTGCCTTTCCTGAGCCTCGGAGAATTAGTCTTCTCACGAGTCCAGTAATCAAACACCGACGGGATAGCCTCCTGGTGGAGGGACCACACAACATACATTCACATACATCGCATCTCACCGTATGAGAATGATAACATATGCGAAACACTAATATCATAAGCAGATATGGTGCGAAGCACTAATATCACAAGCAGTTATGGTGCGAAGCACTAATATCACAAGCAGTTATAGTGTGAGGCACTAAGTGCAATAAGGAAATGCATTCGTACACATTCATCAAAATATAAATGCAACATCCACACACAAGCAGATAATAGTTTTGAAAAGATTGTAATAGCGGCTTAAGTCCTCTTATTGGAGTCCCCAGCAGAGTCGCCACCTGTCGACGTCGGGATTTTTGGATGTCCCTTTCCGTTACTTGTTCTTTGGTGTTCTCATTTTAGGTGAGATTTGTTTGAAAAAACAAGTGAAAAAGGTCCGACATGTATAATGTCGACGATGGACTGTTAAGAGTCACCATTGGTTTTTAAATGGTTGTACCAACACAACCGAGAAAAGGTTTGCACATTGACCCGGTGATGTGACAACTGCTAAACGAATTAAATTGAAACCGAGATTCATTAGGGTCCGGGACTTGGTTATGTGGGGGGAAGGTGTTAGACACATCCCGACATCCGTGTCACCACGGTGACCGCCTCTTTTCAAGAAACTATTATCTGAATATGTGTGTGTGTGTGTGTGAGGTCAATGTGTTGTTATTCGGAAGTAGTACGAGGCCTCGTTCGAACCTATATACACAGGGTTTGAATTTATGTAAAAATTTAGTTTTTAGCAAGGTATAGCAATGGTGTTTTATAAAAAAGGTTTTTCAAACCCTGATGCTCAATAGTAATTGAGACCTTTTACACTCTCATTTTATTAAGTGTTCGGCTTGATTGATTTAATTTTACGAATGCGAGGCATCCGTACGAAAAATAATGTACAAAATAATGCCGACTTCCTCATGGGTATGGAAACCATCTGAGGAAATTCAGACACCGCAGAATAATTTATAAGCTGCTTATAGCTGAAAATGTCCATCACGGGAACCGAATCTAGATCCAATAGGATGAATCTGTGATCACATGATTCCTAGGCGCACAAGATACCGTAATTTGTATGAAAGCAATAAGCAGGTATATATATATATATATATAAAAGCTATAAATATATATATACAGACATGATCACCAACCACGAAGCACCTCCATGGGGGATCAGAAATGTAAATAAAGCTATTAAAAGTTATCAACCACCACGGAGGAAACTCCAGGCGGGACGAAACATAAATAAAGCTATAAATATGGTCAACCGCCATGAAGGAAACTCCAGGCGGGACAAAATGTAAATAAAGTTGTACAAAGCGATCAACTACCACGAAGTAAACTCCAGGCAGGACAAAACGTAAAGAAAGCTGTAAAAGCGATCAACCACCACGAAGTAAACTCCGTGGGGATGAAATATATATATATATATATATATATATATATATATATATATATATATATATATAAGCAATAAAAGCACCGATGTAAAATCTGAGCTCATCGAACAAAGTTCAACAGTTCATATATATATAGTATATATATATATATATATATATATATATATATATATATATATATATATATATGAATAACGCACTTTTGATGTAAAATCTGTAAAATTAGTTCGACCACGCTCATATATATAAGTATATATATATATAAGAGAATAAACGAATGTAAAATTCAAGTCATCAACAAAGTCCTATACACTACGATTAATATATAAATGTATATATATATTAAAGCGATAAACGCACTGCATCAAGTTCAGGCTCATCGAACAAAGTTCGACACACGCTTAATATATATAAATGTATATATATATATATTAATGCAAATAAATGCTCCGCATCAAACTCTAGGCTCAATCGAGGCATAACTCGATAATGTTAGTCAATATATATATATATATATATATATATATATATATATATATATATATATATATATATATATATACAGACTGAAATGAAACCACGAACCAAAGTCTAGGCAAAAGCAAGCAACACGACTCTCAACGTGTTGAAGGGTGTGTGCAAAGATGAAGAGAAAGACTCTAAAGTGTGTGAGAAGGCTTACAGCTGACTGCTAAAGAAGACTTCTATATCTTTAGAGTGGGTAAACATTGACTTTTGTAGGTACAAAAGGGCTATATATGAGTTCATAGGTGTTTAAAAGGGGAAAGTACACTGCATGGGGTGAGTGCAGAGAAAATTGGGCAGGGCTTCCTCGCCTTTTTCTTTCAAAATGGGCAGCCCAAGCCCTTTATTTATAGGCATTTTAGCATGGGTGTACTTGCAGAGTGTACCGCGAGAGGCAACCCGTTGGGCCCGGTTTTTTGGTCGGGTCGTCTCGAAATCACGTGCACTCGAACCTTCAGTAATGTCCACTCAAACTTTTAGAAGTGCAATTCGGGCATCCGTTTGAGGTATACAGGACCTATTTTGGACCGCCGTTGTCGACAGTTATACGATGACATGGGATTAGAGTTTGTACGAAGTCATTGAAGATGGGTCGATTCCCTCCGGTCTTCAAGCTTCACCTTTTATCCGTTACCCCGCACAATAGTCACTCGGGATTGGTTAGTCTTGTGGGACATCATTACGTAGAGATGTTAAGGTGACGTGATGTGGCATCGTGTTGACGAGATGACGATGTTGCCCCTCACCGGTGTTATCGCTGGATTAGGCTGATGAAGCAGACATTGCTCAGACTTCGTTGAGATTGGACTGCTATAATTATTGAAGGTCCTCATTGTTACCTTTGAGGTGTGTACTGTCTTCCGATGTTATTGTTAGGGTTGATGCGATGTATCTCGTTGTGAGCGCCGAGATTAAAGTCGCCGCATTTAAAATAAGCATTTACGGGTTATCGCCAAAAGCGCATCCTTGGGGTTATCACCAAGGTTGGTGGCTATTCCCATGGTTGGGGAACTAAGATCGGATACCTCGGGGTTATCTCAGAGATTAATCGGTCTTCTCCGTGTGTGTTCCGGTATTGATCTGCATGCCTCGGGGTTACATCCGAGGTTGGGACTGTTACTCCCAGAGTGTGATCTGGGGTTGATGTTGAACTTCCTGTAGTATTCGGTATGGATTTGGATTGTCTTTCGTGGTTCCTCTTAAAAGACGAATCATCCTCTTCTGAATATTAGTGATGATGAGTACGAAAATTTCGAGTGTCTACACCAATAAATCTACCAGTATCGGATCTACTAGACCTCTCTCATCATTAACTGACTCTTCTGGAATAGGTATTCTATGTCTGGGCGGCATTTTTTGTATCACAAAATTTCATCTTATTATCTAACTATCATATTTAGACATTTCTCAATTGAAAAGAACTAAAAGTTTATAACACGTTTCTAAAATAAGATCATTTATATTCATATGCCAAATGGTTACAATACATGTTTTTTTCTAGCATACTGCTATAAATGAAAACACATATCCCCTAATATCACAAAAGACGGGGACAACACTAGCTTACTACCCCTCTAATATTTTTCAAAAGTTCGGGGTTTACCACTATCTCACATCTTACACAAAAGACTAAGATTACAATAATATTTTAACAACACATAATTAAGAATACTACACTACTAAACTTTTCCCTATAGACTCAATCTAACATTCCACGCTCCACGACGCTCTGATACTCCTTCTGATGTGATGTGTGCCACCATATCCCAACTTATGGTGTGTCGGGTCTGTCCTTTTTCAGCGGGTAGTGATTTACCCCATCGATCAATCTCTCCATGGCCGTGCGTAGAGCATAGCCCATCTTGTTCATCTTCATCCTCTTTCATCGCACCTCATCTTCAAGATCACATACTTTGTCATTAGTATCCTCCCACCTCTCTTTGAAGTGGATCCTATCCATCACTTCCATCTCTAACTAAGTTCGAGAGAACCTCCTTCTCTGCCTTCTCACTCAACACCCTCTGTTCCAATTCTTCTAATTTCCCTGCTAACTCAACATTCCTTGCCACCGATCGGTGAAACAAAGCACCCATCTGGATCCCTGTCTCCTTACGGTGAGCAATTTCTACCTCCATCTCCTGTATCACTAGTTTCCTTTCAAGAGTCTCAGTCTCTAGCTCTTCGACTCTACTTCCTAACTCCAAAATCTGCTCCTCATACTCTCCTAGCATCCGATCCTCAAAAGTAGTCCCGTCGGAGTCCTCCATGGGCTCGGGTTCCTCTTCCACGAGTTCCTCCTCCATAGGCTCCTCCTCCGGATCAGATTCCTCAGGTAGAGGCACCATCTCCTCCTCTTCATCATCGGCATAAATAGGGGCAACTACCGATATAGGCTCTGCTATCAAGGGTGCCTCATAGACTACGTGAATATCATGTATCTCCTCTTCTACTACTCGGCTAGGTCCTCCCATGTCAGTCATCCTATAATCACCAACATAAGTCAAGACAAACAACAACTCCATCAGAATGTTAAATAAACATAAGTTCATTATATAGAATGAAGTTACATTTCATAACACACTAAGTCTCTCAAGGAAAACTCTACATGAGTTATATCCCCTTTCCTAACTTCTAAGTTTTCTTAAGTTATAGTCTAAGGAGTCTCGTTCCTAAGGTTTATAACTATAGCTTTGATACCAACCTGTGACGCCCCCAAATTCTGACCTCCACTTGGTCACCCAAATTCAGTTCGTCACTTTCTCAAAGTATTACCATAATACCTAAAATAACGCATACACAACGGAAAATCTACTTTAGAATAATATACAATGATTTATTATAATTATTCCCCAAGTCTCAAGCAACCCTACAAAGGCTTAATAGATTACATAATAATATCTAATAAAGACTTATTACATGATCCTACTTAAGCTTAAACATAGTCTCAAATAATCTTAATACAACATGAGTAATTTAAACATAAAGGGACAAGCTAGTCGGTAGCCTTGCCCTTATCCTTGTCTTTCCCAGATACACCTCCCTGTTCCGCCTTAACTGAAAGGTTTTAAATAAGCAAGGATGAGCACAAATTACCCAGCAAGTAATATACAACAAGGGTGTAGGATATATATATATATATATATATATATATATATATATATATATATATATATATATATATATATATCACAAGGTTTGAAATATCGAAGTGTCATTTCTAGGATAGTTCAAAGTGTTAGAAATAATATCATGGATGAGAAATATCAACAATTCTTGGAATAAGAATGACAATTCAATATAAATCAACATATATATATGAATGCAACGACTATGAAGGTGTCCAACTGAATAAACAATTTATAATGAGTAGTCACTAAGGACTATTGAACTTCCACTGGAGTTACCAATATTAAACTGATAACCCAAAAATATCAAGTACTATAGATGATCAATCTACAATACTATACGTTATGCATAACACCACAATAATATTCATTCATGTGTTGGGGTTTCCAACGACATACACTCCCCTTACCAAAAGGGTTGTTCAACTCAGTTTTAAGATTTCCGCACCAATCAATTGGTTTGGACAGGTTTTTTTTATATAAACATGCATATAGTCTAGCCGAATCAAATGGCATCGACTCTTTCACTATATTCAAGAAAAATACCAGTTTCAACATGAATAAAAGCTTTCACCGGGGTTTAACATACTAGCTTATTTGAACGAGAAATTAATATAACTTGTATTCAAAGGGATAAGCTTACGGTATTTGTCGAATAAAATAATGCAATGATATTGCCCAACAATAATAGTAGGGTTCGGATACTTGCTCAATATAAATTTGAGTAAGGTTACAGAAACTTGCTCAATAGTAATTGGAGTAAGTTTAGGAAACATGCCTTAAGCGTAGTTTACCAAAATATCGCTTAATAATACTCTTTCAAATCCTAACATAAAGTAATATGTATATAAGATATTCATTAGTTAAAAGTGCCCATGCTTGATATGTAAGTTTAAATGCATACTTAAACATCTAACTTAGTTGTATACTCTTCACATACTTCATTTCATACCTTACGCACTTACAACAGAAAATCAATTTGTAAGTCACCATGAAAATCAATTAACATAGTCCTTAATAGTTGCCTTATAGTTTGCAAATACTTTTTGGACTTGTAACGACCCCAAAATTCATACAATTTAATTCTCGACTTCGGTCGTTAATAATAAATTCAACCTCTAATTTTACATCATTAAACGATAATACAACCATTGAAATTTGCGGAATAATTAAAATTTTCTATTACAAACTATCCTCATTCCCAAAACCTTCAACCTTTACATCTAAATATCTCAAAATCATTTTAATACTACAATAGTTTACATTCGCAAAATAATATTACAATTCAACATTAATACATTATTCGAAACATTAGACATGGTTTACAAGAATAACAACTTAGCTAGGATATTAAATCTTCATATTTCACTTTTGATCCATAACAATCAAGTAGCACATAGTGTTACCTTCAATCCTTGACCTGCAAAAATGGTTATTTGCAAGGTTGAGCTCGACAAATTTGAAAAAATCTAAAATCTAATGCTTTTCATGCATCACAAAGCACATAATAACATGCTCAACATATAAGAATAATCATAAAACAAACATAGCATACATGTTGTAGTTCACATAACAACTATAAAGATTGAGTTCCTTACTCAATCATCATTCATAGCTCAATCATCATAGTCATAGATTGACTTTCATATTTCATACTTTTGATATATATAATACATCATACACTAAAATTTTAAAAGCGCTTCATCATCAAGTTCACATAGCAAAAAGAACTCGAAGACTTTCCTTTTTACTCTGGCGTTTTATCAACACGCTAATACTTTGCGTCCCTTGCACAACCTACATCATCGTATGTGAGATTGATAATAAATAAAATCAATACTCAATCTCATGGTCAAATTTATTCTAAGACCTTACTTTATCTTATTATCCTTTATAATGTCTTTATAGACATCTAACTATTTTATATGCAACTCGGTTTTATTTTTCATTTTCATCACCACACATGCTAGACTATCACACTTGTAGTTTAATGTGCGTATATCACACCATTTTATTATACCACTTTGGTTTCAAAAATGCATATTCAACACATTGTTTACATGTTTAATTTTCCTTCATAAATCAAAAATTATCATTTTTGATTTCTTTCCATTATTATTCTTGTATTATCATCTTTTCATACTTAGATATCCAATATTAGCCATTAGTTAGACACTTTGTATACCAAAGTTTAGAAAACACTATTACTCTTAAGCATTTTATTGAGCACGTTATGTGCACACATTAACTTATCTCAACTCTTGATCTTAAATGGTTAATTATGCATAAAATATGATAACACATCTATACTCATTACATATGTCAAAACATATTTTTAATCATCAAAATATATCATCACCCAAAATCTTAATTAAAACAGAATTATAAAACTCATCTTCATAATTTCTTTAACAAAACGTTGTTTTCGTTTTTAACGTAACTCGTTCGTTACATGTCCGTTTTTGTTCCTTTTTATATAGAATTAACCCTTACTCAGTGTACTACAACCTCATCTAGGCCTTAAAGTCAAACCCTTATCCATCTAAACCAGATTCTGTAATTCATCAACTAGTCTAGAAAATTTCATTTTCTGGACATCCTTACTAAACAATTTATTTCGTACATGATCCGTTCCATAAAATGGCTCAATCTCACGAGTCTGACTAGTAAACTTCCATATCGACAACTTTACAGTTTAAAGTTTCTTCAAATTCAAAACACACGAATTTATATGAATTGTTCAAAGTCAGAAACCGTAACAGTTTTGATTTTCTTGACATATTATTTTCCCTTCGGACCAGCCTTACTAAAATAGACATTGCAAGAAATATACAAAGAGTTTTCATGTGATTACACTTTCAGAATATAGCTTACTTCCATATCTTCGATTTGATATAAGGCTCACTTTCTAACTCATTATACCCAAAGAGGTATGAATTTCACAAGATATGTCCACAATTACTAAAAACCTAGGAATTTTGTTCTTCAAATTTTCTTTCCATTTCATTTTCTTTCTTGAATCCTCTTGTTTGATTATTGATAATCCAAGATTAAACCAATACAAACAGATTAAGCATGATCTACTACTCTGGAACATAAATCTACCCAAAAAAAATCAAGGATTAAATAAGAGTTTAGAAGTTACCTTCTTCTAGCTTTTCTTCTTCTTTTTTCTTCTTCTTCTTCTTCTTCTTCTTCTTCTTCATCTCAATCTCAATTCCTTTTTTTCTCTATCTCTCTCAATTCTCAATACAACTTCTAAATAACAATTATCTACATTATGAAGAACATAAAAATATAATTAAAACAATGAATTTAGATTATAACTTTATTAGTATGAATTTAAGAGAGATGGAGATGATGATGATGGGGCTTGTTTTGTCTTCTCAAAGCTTTCCCTTTTTCTTCTTTTTTCTTCATCTTCTTCTTCTCCTACAACTCTCTCTAACTCTCCTTCTTTCTTTGGTTTGTTTTCTAAAACTAACATACTAACTTGTAGTATATACATATAATATACAATACTAGTAATATATAATATATGTAACTCCTAGTAATTATTAGATATACTAATTACTAGTTAATACATAGGTTACACCAATTTGAACTTGAAAAGCCTAAGACCATGTTTGGCAAACACTCATTATTTTAATTAATCAATAGCTTAACATCAATCAATCTCATCAAATTATCACATAATTATATTTACTTGTTAATTATAATTTTGTGTAACAATAATCACATAAATCATCTAATTTAATTATCTCAATTAAATTAGAACTATAACATAAAAATTATTATATTAATTAAATTAAATACTAAATATTTTTTAATTAATCTGCTACACTTAATTACATTACTCTATAATCAAAACAAAAATTATTTATTTAACTCAATAAATAATTAAATTAAATATTTATAACATTCTCTTCACATCAATTCACATATTCTACAATATATGACATACACATACTCACACCCAACATATCTCATAAATAATACTTTTATTTATAAAATTCTCATTTATAATTTCTAAAATCTGGGATGTCACATCCTTCCCTCCTTGTAAGGATTCCATCCTCGGAATCACCGAAACCCTACCATACTCAGGTTTTCCTCAAATCTATTCATTGAATAACTTCAACACATTACCTTAATATAGGTTTTATATTTTCTACTCTCACCATTCTTGATAATAAATTATTATAAGTTTTATTTCATAATATTTACTTAGACTCAATTATATTTGAGTATTACATATTCTTTGACCCGTTCATTATCTTTCTCTAAGGATCATTATCATATATTTTATGATCAAACTCTCGGGACATTACATTCACCCCTTCTTCTAAGAATTTCGTCCTCGAATTTTTTTTTTTTTATTTATTAATCTTTTTTCATTCAATCTACCAAAGTAGATTTTTACGTCACTACTTCATTCATTTATTGGTTTCTATAACTACTTTCTTTCCACAAATATCATTCTACAATTATAAAACTTTTCTATTAAAAGTTTCACATTATTCTTTGATAACTCACATCCTTTTCACTTCAAAATTTCTTTTCTCACTTATTCAACATATCCATCATTCAGTGTCTCATTTTACGACTTACTTCTTTCAAATGAATACTTTCCTTTTTCACTTTCATCTTGCAGAATAATAAGAATCCTCCACAATTGTTCAATAATTGGGAAGTAGTATGAATAACTCAGGAATTTAAAAGATTCCAAATCATGCTGAGGGTCACAAGACCATGAACTCTATTTTCTAGGTTTAATAGTGCTTCACCCCCGGTTCTTCACACTTTAAACCCTCTTTGGCATAATGTTTATCAATCACAAAAACTGAAAACACCCTCCGCAAGTACTCTAGGTGATCAACTTATTGTACATGTATTGTAGACAAACATTTCAGCACAAAGTATAAAACTAAGCGCAACCCCTAATAATAGGGTTGTTCATCTCAGCTTTTCAATATCTGAATCCGCACCAAAATAATTTGGTTTAGCATAACTTCTCAAGAAACTCTTGAATTTCATGAACATCTTTCAATATTTATCTAGCTGAATCAAATAACATATACCTCTACAATAATTCGGACATCAACCAAAATATATATATACATACATACATATGTATTCTCATATCTCAAAGATATCTCAAAAAAAAATTTATTACGACATCATATACCCATACTTTGTATTTACAAATTGCTTGAGGATTCCGCATTTGGTGATTTTATCATACTACATCATACCATAGTGTGTGTTGTGATCCTTAGATCACATCCAACACTAGGTAATCTTTGCATTAATGACTCCATCATTTTTATCATCTTTACACCAGGTTACATGATGCATTAATGATATAAAATATATTTTGATATATTGCAAATCATTTTGTCTAGCCAAAACAATTAGCATAGACATACGAATAACAGTATTGTTGTTAAAACTCATTGGTTCCATCATTTGATCCAATGTTTTTTCAAGAAAATAGAAGTGTAAACATCAGCACGAAGTCAATAAATTTTGAAAGTCTAGCATAGCTAATAGATTTAGAATACCTATGCTTCCACCATCAACTCCACTTTCTATAATGATCCATTGCTTAAAAGATCTATCTATTCCTATCATCCTCAATACTCCATTCATAACTTAATTATACCCCAGTTCATCAAACTTACTGTACATTGGAAGTTCAGGACTTGCCACAATAATATGAGTTTAAGAACTTATCCTAGTCGGACCATAAAGGCGTCCATTCATTTGAGGGTTCAAAACATACCATATTATTATGAGTCACGAACTTACCATATGCATTAGTTTTAAGAATTGCGCCTAATCCTAATAATATCTCATCTAATCTTAATAGTTTCTAACTATCAAACATACACATGAGAAAAGAATCACCTTTTAAGTCACATATACATTGATAATACGACACCAACATTCCAATGATTATCAATATGATAAACCGAGTGCAAGCACAAAACCTCGCCCATACAAAGATTTGTACAACTCAACCATCACATGAGTCCTCAATTGAAATCCCACCTAACTCTATCTTACTCTTAACTTGCTCTTTGCTCGATCGAATGAATTCCTCGTATCCGTCATCTATAACTCCTCGTGAGTTATCTCATACTATTTTATAGTACTCCATCTTCATAGCATTAAGCTATAATTATTCAAACATTACTGGACCATCTTTCTTTTATAACTTAAACCGATCACGTGTGATCTTATTCTATAATCATCTCTCTTAAAATTCTTTTGTTAACTTGTGATCGTTTTGTTTTATGATCCCCTTTCTTTCCTTTCATTTATGACATTATTCGTTATCTTGGCTATTAGAGTTAGGTAACTCCCATTTCTTATCTACATATCTCTTCAAGATTCTTCTTTGAAACTTCTTGTTTATATAACAATTCCTGCTTTAAGATTCCAACTTCATTTACATTGTTCAACATTCCAATTGAGTTCCACATTTTCATCATACGTATCCATTTTCTAAACTTGGTACACATCGAGTCTCTAATAGTTTCAATATGGTACGCTGAGTGGTTTCCCACAAACAACCAACAAACTAGGTTCCGAGTTGCTAGTTCGTATATACCTCTACTCTATAAAGGAATCGTTTAGCCCAGATACCATACACCAACTACTAAAGAGTACAACTGTATCATACTTAACTATAACTTTTATTCTTAACTTCTTTATCATTCTCTTCTTATAGACACTGTCTATTTATTATCACCTTACATCCATATTATTGGAGTTGGGTAACCCCATAACTCTGCGAGATTCTTCTTTGAATTCTCTCACGCATATTTTTAATCCATTATCTATACGTTTCTTAAATTACTTCTTATTGTTCAAACTCTATTTGAGCTTATGCTTTCATTATATTCACCTTCCTTCTCTAAGGTTATAGCCTAAGGTACTCCTACCTAAAGTTTATAACCTACAGCTTTGATACCAAACAGAACGACCCCAAAATTCATACAATTTAATTCTCGACTTTGATTAGTTAATAATACATTCAACCTCTAATTTTACATCATTAAACGATAATACAACCATTGAAATTTGCGGAATAATTAAAATTTTCTATTACAAACTATCCTCGTTCCCAAAACCTTCAACCTTTACATCTAAATATCTCATAATCATTTTAATACTACAATAGTTTACATTCACAAAAAAATATTACAATTCAACATTAATACATTATTCGAAACATTAGACATGGTTTACAAGAATAACAACTTAGCTAGGATATTAAATCTTCATATTTGACTTTTGATCCATAACAATCAAGTAGCACATAGTGTTACCTTCAATCCTTGACCTACAAAAATGGTTATTTGCAAGGTTGAGCTCGACAGCCCAGCAAAATCTAACAGTTTTCATGCATCACAAAGCACATAATAACATGCTCAACATATAAGAATAATCATAAAACAAACATAGCATACATGTTGTAGTTCAAATAACAACTATAAAGATTGAGTTCCTTACTCAATCATCATTCATAGCTCAATCATCATAGTCATAGATTGACTTTCACATTTCATACTTTTGATATATACAATACATCATACACTAAAATTTTAAAGCAGTTCATCATCAAGTTCACATAGCAAAAAGGAACTGAAAGACTTGCCTTCTACCCTGTTTTACCAACACACTAATACTTCGTGTCCTTGCACAACCTACACATCAGATGTGAGATTGATAATAAATAAAATCAATACTCAATCTCATGGTCAAATTTATTCTAAGACCTTACTTTATCTTATTATCCTTTATAATGTCTTTATAGACATCTAACTATTTTATATGCAACTCGGTTTTATTTTTCATTTTCATCACCACACATGCTAGACTATCACACTTGTAGTTTAATGTGCGTATATCACACCATTTTATTATACCACTCTGGTTTCAAAAATGCATATTCAACACATTGTTTACATGTTTAATTTTCCTTCATAAATCAAAAATTATCCTTTTCGATTTCTTCCCATTATTATTCTTGTATTATCATCTTTTCATACTTAGATATCCAATATTAGCCATTAGTTAGACACTTTGTATACCAAAGTTTATAAAACACTATTACTCTTAAGCATTTTATCGAGCACGTTATGTGCACACATTAACTTATCTCAACTCTTGATCTTAAATGGTTAATTATGCATAGAATATGATAACATATATCTATACTCATTACATATGTCAAAAACATTTTTTTAACCATCAAAATATATCATCACCCAAAATCTTAATTCAAACAGAATTATAAAACTCATCTTCACAATTTCTTTAACAAAATGTTGTTTTCGTTTTTAACGTAACTCGTTCGTTACATGTCCGTTTTTGTTCCTTCTTATATACAATTAACCCTTACTCAAAGGTACTACAACCTCATCTAGGCCTTAAAGTCGAGACCCTTATCCATCTAAACCAAATTCTATAATTCATCAACTAGTCTAGAAAATTTCATTTTCTGAACATCCTTACTAAACAATTTATTTCGGACATGATCCGGTCCATAAAATGGCTCAATCTCACATGTCTAGCTAGTAAACTTCCATATCTACAACTTTTCAGTTTTAAGTTTCTTCATATTCAAAGCACACGAATTTATATGAATTTTTCAAAGTCAGAAACCGTAACAGTTTTGATTTTTGGACATATTATTTTCCATTCGGACCAGCTAAAATAGACATTGCAAGAAACCTACAAAGAGTTTTCATGTGATTCCACTTTCAGAATATAGCTTACTTCCATATCTTCAATTTGATGCTCACTTTCTAACTCATTATACCCAAAGAGGTATGAATTTCACAAGATATGTCCACAATTACTAAAAACCTACGAATTTTGTTCTTCAAATTTTCTTTCCATTTCATTTTCTTTCTTGAATCCTCTTGTTTGATTCTTGATAATCCAAGATTAAACTAATACAAACAGATTAATCATGATCTACTACCCTAGAACATAAATCTACCCAAAAAAAATCAAGGATTAAATAAGAGTTTAGAAGTTACCTTCTTCTAGCTTTTTTTTTCTTCTTCTTCTTTTTCTAGCTCATCTCAATTCCTTTATTTCTCTCTATCTCTCTCAATTTCTCAATACAACTTCTACATAACAATTATCTACATTATGAAGAACATAAAAATATAATTAAAACAATGAATTTAGATTATAACTTTATTAGTATGAATTTAAGAGAGAGATGGAGATGATGATGATGGGGCTTGTTTTGTCTTCTCAAAGCTTTCCCTTCTTCTTCTTTTTCTTCCTCTTCTTCTTCTCCTACAACTCTCTCTAACTCTCCTTCTTTCTTTGGTTTGTTTTCTAAAACTAACATACTAACTTGTAGTATATACATATAATATACAATACTAGTAATATATAATATATGTAACTCCTAGTAATTATTAGATATACTAATTACTAGTTAATACATAGGTTACACCAATTTGAACTTGAAAAGCCTAAGACCATGTTTGGCAAACACTCATTATTTTAATTAATCATTAGCTTAACATCAATCAATCTCATCAAATTGTCACATAATTATATTTACTTGTTAATTATAATTTTGTGTAACAATCATCACATAAATCATCTAATTTAATTATCTCAATTAAATTAGAACTATAACATAAAATTATTATATTAATTAAATTAAATACTAAATATTTTTTTAATTAATCTGCTACACTTAATTACATTACTCTAAAATCAAAACAAAATTTATTTATTTAACTCAATAAATAATTAAATTAAATATTTATATATATTAAAATTAATATATAACATTCTCTTCACATCAATTCACATATTCTACAATATATGACATACACATACTCACACCCAACATATCTCATAAATAATACTTTTATTTATAAAATTCTCATTTATAATTTCTAAAATCTGGGATGTCACAGGACTCATCACTTGAAAGTCTATAATCACATCATTAAACATTCACTCATATTATTAAGCTTGCTTCTAATCACATTGGACATGTACTGGTAATATAATACATGCTAGAGCAATAATAATACAAGTATCTGTTCGCTAAAAAATAGCGAAAAACCGGTCTGCTGCAGTTAGAATTTGGCTCGATCCGCTACCGACTGATTTGCACTAAGGAGACGCGCGGTCGTGTGGCTCCCAGTTCAAACCAAGACTGAGCAACTAATTGCTTGGCCTAGCCTGCACATCTTTACATACATAACACATATTAACATGTTAAGGGTCCTTTTGCATTTTCCTAGTTTAATCTAGGTCCCGTTTCGCATGATATGGTCCTAAGTTAGACATCTCAACAAATTAAGGCCATATAAGGTTATGAAATCACAAAGTCCAACATGCTTGATTTTAAACATATAAAGTAGTCATATAACTCATATTAGACATGTTTGTGAGTGTTTATACCACATATGTGCATTTAACATCGTTTTATTTGAAAATATGCTTCGTTTATAATTTCCTTGAACTACGATAACTAAACATGGTATATATACAATTATGATACATGAGTGCATCTAAGGGTATCATCTAACATGCTCACAATCATCAGATTCTAACTTTCAAAGTAACACATCAACATTCATGTTCAAAGTTAGCATTTTCATTAGCAAAGCTTATGAATAAGCCTAACTTGCTCATGCTTCAATATGAAGTTTATATACTTAAGTTAGTATGCCCGACATGCACTTCAAAACCATACTAACATGCTTGCAAAATCAGAATATACATTAGTCAAGTTTACCATTTCTAGCTTTTTCCAAAGCTTGAAGTTTTCTTGAAAACTTAGCTCAAAACATGCTAAAACATCATACATGTTCAAAACAATATATAACCATATGATAGGGTCATTTATAGGCTTAACCTAACTATCATAGCATTCTCAAAACATATCAGAAACATCAAATCATTATCTCAGAATCGCACTGCGCTTGGTACAGTTGGTATTGGCCTATGGAAAGTGGTACAGCGCCCACTTGAACAGCTTTGAAAAAATGGCTCTACATAAGCAGAGCCTTGACACAAAAAATGCTACACCTGCAACTAGACCTGCTACCATGTTCCAAAACATGTTTACCAACTCAAATAACATAATAGCATGCTATTCTACATTAATTAACAGAGAATTCAACAAATTCTAGAATTTGACAAACTTAAGAATTAAGAACATAGAAATAGAATTATACCTCTTGAAGCTTAATGGAATTCTTCAATACAAAGATTACACTCCCTCAATTTCTTAGCAGCTCACACTCCCTAATGCACCTCTCAAACAATTCAAACAACACAAAGGATGAAGAGAAGTGTTTAATTTATAGAAAATCTCTTGACCATGCCAAGCCATTATCCAAGAACTCAATCCAAGAGATTTTAGGATTGCATAAAGGTTATGGAGGAGTTGGTAATTGGTTGTTAGATCTCATCATGGCCACCACTCCTCCCATGATCATGAGCTAGAGAGTTGGAAGAAAATGAAGAACATAGGCTAGCCTTTTTTCTATCACACGTGACTGAAGTTTGAAGAAAATGGGACACCCATATTGGGACAACCTAATTGCTCAATATTCTAGCAACACTTAGACTATACTTATGCACAACTCTTATTCTTGTGTTATTTTTTTAACACACATCTCAACCATATAGTATAATTAAATGTCACACTTAATAATTAAGGTTTCAATTTAGTAGATAAAATATGAAAATGTAATATACATATAATCCATGTACATTTTGTCACACCGGTATCTTTATAATAGTTTCATGGTATATTATTTTAATACCTACCCCAAACATATTGTCAAATAGATAATGTATTTATAACATATAGTCCCAATATATTTAAACACAATGCCCATACAATATAGTTTTACAAGACTTAATATATATAGCCACATAGATGTCACACTACACCATATAGTATGGTTGTATATGCTCATATGCACATAATTACAGTTTATGTAATATTATTATATTAATAACTTACTCATTTATGTGAAGTAATTAAATCATGCACTTCCTTAATTAATTATCACTAATATCAATTAATCATTGATCAATATATTTATGGATTTCCATAACCATTACTTATCTATACAATAATCACCTATTATTAATTAATTACCAAGAAATCAATATTCCACCATAACCATTGTCAATTAAATAATATGACAATTAATAATCATTAATTAATCCTCATTATCAAATAATTAATATACTACACATCAATTAACAACTAATAGTATACTACAACAACAATTAACAATTAATATTACTTAATTGCTCATTTTATAATTTCTTCGCCGATTAACATTACTATTAGTATCTAACCGAAGTTCTTTAATAACAAAATAACAATTAAAATTAATTAATTGTTTGCTTAACAATTCTTTTGTTAATTAATATATCCATTAATATTTTCCATCATCGTGCCACACAAGGCCTTCAACGAGTTCACCTCAATATCCGCATATTCTCAATTATTCAATTATTCAATATAATTGAGTTAATTCATCATACAAACATCATTTTAATTCAAATAAATATTCATTTCCATTAATATATTTATTTATTAATAATGTGGAAATTCTCGGGTATTACACCTCCTCCATAGGCTCCTCCTCTGGATCTGACTCCTCAAGTAGAGGCTCCATCTCCTCCTCATCATTATCATCATCAATAGGAGAAACTATCGATATAGGCTCCGCTATCAAGGGTGCCTCATAGACTACGTGGATATCACGCGGCTCCTCCTCTACTACTCGGCTAGGTCCTCCAATGTCAGTCATGCTACAATCACCAACATAAGACAAGATAAGCAACAACTCCATCAAAATGTTAAATAACATAAGTTCATTGTATAGAATGAAGTTACATTTCATAACACACTAAGTCTCTCAAGGGAAGCTCTACATGAGTTGTATCCCCTTTCCTAACTTCTAAGTTTTCTTAAGTTATAGTCTAAGGATTCTCATTCCTAAGGTTTATAACTATAGCTTTGATACCAACCTGTGACGCCCCCAAATTCTGACCGCCACCTGGTCACTCGAATTTGGTTCATCACGTCCTCATGGTAATACCATAATAACTAAAATCATACATTTACAATGAAAGATCTAATTTAGAATAATAAACAATGTTTTATTATAATTATTCCCCCAAGTCTCGCAACCTACAGTGCTTAATAGATTACATAATAATATCGAATAAAGACTTATTACATAATTCTACTTAAGCTTAAACATAGTCTAAAAATAGTCTTAATGCAACATAATAAATTTAAACATAAAAGGAACAAGCTAGCCAGTAGCCTTTCCCTTGCCCTTGTCTTTCTCAGAGACACTTCTTTGATCTGCCTTGACTGAAAGGTTTTAAATAAGCAAGGATGAGCAAAAATTGCCCAGCAAGTAATATATAACAAGGGTAAAGATTTTTATAACACGAATGTGAAATATCGAAGTATCATCTCTAAGATATTTCAGAGTTTTAGAATAATATCATAAATAATGAATATCAACAATCCTTGGAATAAGATCAATAATTCAATATAATCAACCGATATATATAAATTCAAAGGCTATCAAGGTATCCGTATGGATAACAATTTATACTAAGCTGTCATTAAGGACTATTGAACATCTACTAGAATTACTAATATGAAACTGATAACCCAAAAGAATCAAGTACTATAGATGATTAGTCTACAATACTTTAAGTTATGCATAACACCACAGTAATAATATACTCATGTGTTGGGGTTTCCAACAACATACAATCCCTTTACCTTAAGGGTTCTTCAACTCAGTTTTCAAGATTTCCGCACCAGTCAATTGGTTCGGACAGTTTTATAAATATGCATATAATCTAGCTGAATCAAATGGCATAGATACTTTCACAATATTCAAGAACAATACTAAGTTCACATTAATAATAGTTTTTCTCAAGAGTTTAACAAACGAGCTCAATTGAATGAATAAGTAGGATAACTTACATTCAAAGAGATAAGTTTATGATATTCGCTGGAATAAAGTAATGCAAGAGTTTAGAATACTTGAACAATGTAAAGTAGGGTTTGGATACTTGCCTTACGCGTAGTTTATCCTCGTTAAGAAATCAACACTTTTGAATCCTATTCATAACGTATTATATGTTCAAGGTGTTCATTAGCTATCACAGTCTTTAATCAAACTTGTCATGATTCAAGTATACACATATGGTACAAAATCAGTTTATAAGTCATCATAAGTTTAACCCACGTATCTTTGTTTTGATATCATGCAAACATCCTCTTGGACTTATCATTCGAAAATCCAAATTAATCTCTATTTACAACGCATAGCATGCTCCTCAACACATTACATAGCATATTAGTCATATATAAATAGTTAAAGACATCATATAGGCATGTGTCAAACATCAGTTCAAAAATAGAACTCAATTGTGATTGTTGAGCAACAGTAATAGCAATTGCATACTATATAGGCTTTGGGACAAAGTGTTGCTGTTGTCCCCTAGCCGAACCAAGACCGAAATTTGTTGCCTTGCAGTTTCTATCCCACTTTAACATACCATTTACACCTATATAGTCTTACATACATGCATTCTAGAAGCTTTCACATACCACTGTACCATTCTTGTGTTTATTTTTTTTATATAAGTTTAAACTTACATTTCTCATGGCATTCAAGCAAAACATTTATCAAGCGGTTTTAAACCACCTCTAGCATCTTAGGTACCATACAAGTTAACTGGTCCAAGATCAGATTTCAAAAGCGCGCCAATTCATGATCAAGAAAATGGCGCAAATGCGTGCCATGGCTAAGCTTTAGGGCCGTACAAGTATTGCATGCCATCCTCTGGCTTTGCCAAGATTCAGCTGCTGCCATGTGGTTTCTATCCAGCTTGACCAAAACAATCATACATGATATATTTGTCATGATAATTATTTTTTTATGCCTCTCAAGTCGATCTAAGTTCCCTTTTATAATATATTTCTAAATTAAACATTTCAACAAGTTAAGGCCATTCAAGGTCGTAAAACCACAAAGTCTATCATGCTTACTCTCTAGACATACAAGATAGTTATAACACTTATATTAGACATGCTTGTGAGTATTCATAACACATGTGTGAAATTAACACCGCTTTAGTTGGAAATATACTTCGTTCATACTTTTCTTGAAATGTGATACACAAGCATGGTATATTTACGGTTATGCTATATGAATGAGTCTAAGAGTGTCACCAAACATGATCACAAATGTCAGATTCTAGTCCTCAAGGTAGTTTGACAATATTCGTAATCAAATCTTACTAGTTGGTTCAACATGCTCATGTTTCCTTACTAATCACATCAACACAAGCAAATGGTTTATTCTTATACTTCTAAGTTATATTAACATGCTTGCAAAAATCAGTATACATGTGACAAACGAGATTTTTGTAATTTAATTTTAATATTTATTAAATTAAATAAATATTTTTGATGATTTAATTATTAAATTAAATAATTAATTGATGAATGTGAGACCCCGAATTTTATGAAATAAAAGTATTCAATTTTTTTATAATTATTCTATTTAGTAAATGGTTAAATTGATAAAAGGTTAAAGTTAAGGGTGATATGTGAAAATTTTTCAAAGTAGACAAGTTGTCATAAAATACCCAGTTACTATTTACGAGTTACTATTTATGAGTTACTATTCACAAGTTACTATTCACGAGTTACTATTCATGAGTTACTATTCATGAGTTATTATTCACGAGTTACTATTCTCAAAGTACTATTCACGGGATACTATTCACCCGAAAAATATATTTCTTTTCGGTCCAAATCATTTTTGAGTACAATATTATTCCATGAAAAGATGTGCTAATTTTTCAGACCGTTGGTTAAAATTATAATAGTAAATCAATATGGATCGCTGGTTTAAAGTTTTAATAGTAAATCAGTATGGACCATTGCTTTAAGTTTTAATAGTAAAAGTTTTTTATATAAAACAGAATACTTTTATAAAGTTATTCTATAAATAGAATATATATATTTATTATAAGTATTTATAGTAAAATCTTTTTATATAAAATAGAATATTTTATAAAGTTATTTAAATAGAATATATTATATTTTATTATGTATAGTATTGCATAGTGTCTCGATATAGTATTTTGCATAGTAAAATCTTTTTATATAAAAATGTAATACTTTTATAAAGTTATTCGTTTTATTAGATTATAAATATAATATATTTTATTTTATTTAAAAGATTTTACTTTAAATATGGATCGTCCGATTAAAAGTAAATCAATCTGGACCGTTCATGAATTAGTTACTATGCAGTCCATTCTTCTAAAATAGAAGCTCATTCATTCATTATTTCTTACGAATTCACTGAAACTCTAGAGAGAGAAACTATAGAGAGAAAGAAGAAAAGTATTCTGCTACTTCACTACTCCAGTATTCAGTTTTTCTAAAGTAAGGGATGTTATTATTATAGTAAGGAGTGTTATTTCTTTCGTATTCATGAAGAGAGATATTGTTATTCAATTCTTTATTATTATGTTGGAATAACATGTTTATGCGAAGTATCGCATACATGGTGAAATTCTTCTATTATTCCATTTTTTATTATTATGTTGGAATAACTTGTTTATGCGAAGTATCGCATACATGGTGAAATTCTTCTATTATTCCATTCTTTATTATTATGTTGGAATAACATGTCTATGCAAAGTATCGCATACATGGTGAAATTCTTCTATTATTCCATTCTTTATTATTATGTTGGAATAACTTTATTATTATATATGGTAAAATTCTTCTATTATTCCATTCTTTATTATTATGTTGGAATAACTTTGTTTATCGTGAGTATCGCATACATGGTGAAATTCTTCTATTATTCCATTCTTTATTATTATGTTGGAATAACTTTGTTTATTTGCATATATGGTAAAATTCTTCTATTATTCCATTCTTTATTATTATGTTGGAATAACTTTTGTTTTATTATTCGCATACATGGTGAAATTCTTCTATTATTCTATTCTTTATTATTATGTTGGAATAACCTGTTTATGCGAAGTATCGCATATATGGTGAAATTCTTCTATTATTCCATTCTTTATTATTATGTTGGAATAACCTGTTTATGCGAAGTATCGCATACATGGAGAAATTCTTCTATTATTCCATTCTTTATTATTATGTTGGAATAACATGTCTGTGCGATTATGCATAACCTGGTTCCATTATTCATTATTATGTTTGAATAACATGTCTGTGCGGATTATGCACGCATGGTGAAATTCTTTTATTATTCCATTCTTTATTATTATGTTGGAATAACCTATCTATCAAATCTTCGCATACATGGTGAAATTTTTTATTATTCCATTCTTTATTATTATGTTGGAATAACTTGTTTATCTGCAATCTTGCATACATGGTGAAATTCTTTTATTATTCCATTCTTTATTATACTGTTGGTTATTGGTTTTACAGTTGTATGTCTTTGGCCTGTAGTGCAAAGATGATATGTTGTTGAATATCTTTGGCCTGTAGTGTAAAGATGATCTATTATTTGATAGTTTTGACCCGTAGTGCAAAGATGGACAGGTGTATGACATGATCATGACCACTAGTGATGCTAACGAATATCCTTGGCCGTGGTGCATGGATAATTCAATGATGTGATTGGCAAGATCATGACCATTAGTTAACAGTTGAATGTCTTTGGTCGTAGTGCACTGACAGGCAATTGATTGGTATGATCATGACCATTGGTTTTATAGTTGAATATCTTTGGCCCGTAGTGCAAAGATAGACAACTGATTGGTATGATCATTGTTATTACATTTGAATATCTTCAGCCTTTGGGGTAAGGATATTGAGTAAACGTTATTAAGCCTTTGTGACAAGAAGAAACTGTTAATTCACATTATTATAAATATGAATTGTGAATTTAACTAACATCTTTAGTGGTTCGGTGAAGACAAGTGTTGAAAGTTCTATTTGTTTTAAGTATAACAAAGAACTGTTGATGAGTATTACAGGAATAAAATATCAACGATGGACTTTTAATCTAGAGGAGATAGTAGACATTATGATCTACTTGACTCTTCTAATGGATTGTTGATTCCGCTGCAATTATGGTTGAAAAGTTTAATTATCTACCATATGTTCTAAATCTACGATTTATTACGATGAAAAATTTGTTGATAAATTAATTATCTTAGCCATGATATTCTTTACTGGGCTAGTTGTGCTCACCCTTTTGCTTCACAATTCCTTTCAGGAAATAAGAGTGTAGCTGGGTCGAGCGGGGGATAACAGGGAAATAGAGTGATGGTCCGAGACTGTCGAAGTTTCTCAATACATTATAAAACGGCATGATATACAACCGATAATTGTATTGAGGACCTAAGATGTGTGTGTCGTATTTTATACGTCACTTAATAATTGATTTTGGCGAACAACAATAGGGTGATGAGAACCCGACTTTGAAAGCGACAAAAGTGCACCTCATTAAAATGAATATGATAGTAATCTTCTCGTTCTTCTTTGGGGTCTTAAAATATTTGCTACTGTATTTTATATGACATTGTAACAATTTGAGTTTGGATACTGTCTACGAGATAATATTGTATTAAAACTCACAGCTTATCTGTTGTCATACTCTGCACGACAGTTCAACAGTTGTATAAATGAAGTTTGTATTTGATTTTTATAGTGTGATATCTGGCGAACTATTTTGGGGGCGTCACAATTGGTATCAGAGCTTAGGGATATGGTCGCTGGCGGAGATAAGAGTTTAGAACTAGGAGGGGAGAGACGCGTTATATACTTCGCTAGTGTGTGACTTACCTAAGCTGAAATTGTTTACTTGATAAGTTGACAAATTGTGATATGTCGATCAACCTTTGTTTTGAAACTATATTCTATAATGATATCTGAAATACAGGAGATGAGAAATGGAAAAATCATGATCAAGAGAATATAACCAAAAAGGTACAATCCAAAAGAAAGCAAGGTATTCTCATCTGTTCGAATATCAAGTATGTACGTAAATTTTGAGGGTGAAATTTCATAAAGAGGGGAGATTGTGAGACCCCGAATTTTATGAAATGAAAGTATTCAATTTTCTTATAATTATTCTTTTTAGTAAATGGTTAAATTTATAAAAGGTTAAAGTTAAGGGTGATATTTGAAAAAATTTCAAAGTAGACATTGTGTAAAAAATTTTAAATTCACGAATTACTATTCATGAGTTAATACCCGAGTTACTATTCACGAGTTACTATTCATGAGTTACTATCCACGAGTTACTATTCACGAGTTACTATTCTCAAAGTACTATTCACGGGATACTATTCACCCAAAAAATATATTTCTTTTCGGTCCAAATCATTTTTGAGTACAATATTATTCCATGAAGAGATGTGCTAATTTTCAGACCGTTGGTTGAAATTATAATAGTAAATCAATATGGATCGCTGGTTTAAAGTTTTAATAGTAAATCAGTATGGACCGTTGCTTTAAGTTTTAATAGTAAAAGCTTTTTATATAAAACAGAATAATTTTATTAAGTTATTCTATAAATAGAATATATTATATTCTATTATGCATAGTTTTTTGCATAGTAAAATCTTTTTATATAAAATAGAATACTTTTATAAAGTTATTCTATAAATAGAATATATTATATTTTATTATGCATAGTGTTGCATAGTGCCTGCATAGTATTTTGTATAATAAAATCTTTTTATATAAAACAGAATACTTTTATAAAGTTATTCGTTTTATTAGATTATAAATATAATATATTATATTTTATTTAAAAGATTTTGCTTTAAATATGGACCATCCGATTAAAAGTAAATCAATCTGGACCGTTCATGAATTAGTTACTATGCAGTCCATTCTTCTATAAATAGAAGTTCATTCATTCATTATTTCTTACGAATTCACTGAAACTCTAGAGAGAGAAACTATAGAGAGAAAGAAGAAAAGTATTCTGCTACTTTACTACTCCAGTATTCAGTTTTTCTAAAGTAAGGTATGTTATTATTATAGTAAGGAGTGTTATTTCTTTCATATTAATGAAGAGAGCTATTGTTATTCAATTCTTTATTATTATGTTGGAATAACTTTGTTTATCTTATTGTTATTGGTGAAATTCTTCTATTATTCCATTCTTTATTATTATGTTGGAATAACATGTCTATGCAAAGTATCGCATACATGGTGAAATTCTTCTATTATTCCATTCTTTATTATTATGTTGGAATAACCTGTTTATGCGAAGTACCGCATATATGGTAAAATTCTTCTATTATTCCATTCTTTATTATTATGTTGGAATAACCTGTTTATGCGTAGTATCGCATACATGATGAAATTCTTCTATTATTCTATTCTTTATTATTATGTTGGAATAACCTGTTTATGCGAAGTACCGCATACATGGTGAAATTCTTCTATTATTCCATTCTTTATTATTATGTTGGAATAACCTGTTTATGCGAAGTATCACATATATGGTGAAATTCTTCTATTATTCCATTCTTTATTATTATGTTGGAATAACTTTTATTTATCGCGTATACATGGTGGTGAAATTCTTCTATTATTCCATTCTTTATTTTTATGTTGGAATAACATGTTTGTACGAATACGCATAACCTGGTTCCATTTTTCATTATTCTGGTTGAATAACATGTCTGTGCGGATTATGCACGCATGGTGAAATTCTTTTATTATTCCATTCTTTATTATTATGTTGGAATAACCTATCTATGCGAAGTACTGCATACATGGTGAAATTCTTTTATTATTCCATTCTTTATTATTATGTTGGAATAACTTGTTTATGCGAAGTACTGCATACATGGTGAAATTCTTTTATTATTCCATTCTTTATTATACTGTTGGTTATTGGTTTTACAGTTGTATGTCTTTGGCCTGTAGTGCAAAGATGATATGTTGTTGAATATCTTTGGCCTGTAGTGTAAAGATGATCTGTTATTTGATAGCTTTTACCCGTAGTGCGAAGATGGACAGGTGTGTGATATGATCATGACCACTAGTGATGCTAACGAATATCCTTGGTCGTAGTGCATGGATAATTCAATGATGTGATTGGCAAGATCATGACCATTAGTTAACAATTGAATGTCTTTGGCCATAGTGCACTGACAGGCAATTGATTGGTATGATCATGACAATTGGTTTTATAGTTGAATATCTTTGGCCCGTAGTGCAAAGATAGACAACTGATTGGTATGATCATTGTTATTATATTTGAATATCTTCAGCCTTTGGGGTAAGGATATTGAGTAAACGTTCTATTAAGCCTTTGTGACAAGAAGGAACTGTTAATTCACATTATTATAAATATGAATTGTGAATTTAACTAACATCTTTGGTGGTTCAGGTGAAGACAAGTGTTGAAAGTTCTATTTGTTTTAAGTATAACAAAGAACTGTTGATGAGTATTACAGGAATAAAATATCAACGATGGACTTTTAATCTAGAGGAGATAGTAGACATTATGATCTACTTGACTCTTCTAATGGATTGTTGATTCCGCTGTAATTATGGTTGAAAAGTTTAATTATCTACCATATGTTCTAAATCTCTGATTTATTTTGATGAAGGTTGTTGATAAATTAATTATCTTAGCCATGATATTCTTTACTGGGCTAGTTGTGCTCACCCTTTTGCTTCACAATTCCTTTCAGGTAATAAGAGTGTAGCTGGGTCGAGCGGGGGATAACAGGGAAATAGTGTGATGGTCCGAGACTGTCGAAGTTTCTCAATACATTATAAAACGGCATGATATGCAACCGATAATTGTATTGAGGACCTAAGATGTGTGTGTCATATTTTATATGTCACTTAATAATTGATTTTGGCGAACAACAATAGGGTGATGAGAACCCGACTTTGAAAGCGTCAAAAGTGCACCTCATTTGAATGAATATGATAGTAATCTTCTCGTTCTTCTTTGGGGTCTTAAAATATTTGTTACTGTATTTTATATGGCATTGTAACAATTTGAGTTTGGATGCTGTCTACGAGACAATATTGTATTAAAACTCACAGCTTATCACATTTGTCGTACTTTTGCATTTACGAGTTCAACAATTAATATAAATGAAGTTTGTATTTGATTTTTATAGTGTGATATCTGGCGACTCAGAATGGGTCGTGTGGACCTATTTTGGGGGCGTTACAATGAAGTTGTGGTAGATTAATTTAATTATATGTGTTATATTTATTAAATTAATGTGGAGAATATTTATTATTCAAAGTATGTATTTATGTGAGCTTATTAAATTAAATGAAATATTTAATAAGCATAATATTATTTTAATTAATGTAATAATTAATTAGAGATTTAATAATTTGACATAATTAATAAATAAGAAATTAATTATGTGATTATGTGAATTAATGACAAATTATCATATTTTATTTAAAGTAAAGTAAATAAGATAATTGATTTATTTTATAATTGGATGTGACATTATTAAACTATAAGATAAAAGAGTTATTAAATTAAATGAGTTTGAGCCATTTAAGGCTTGCCAAACGAGGCCTTAGTGGAGGTTGAGTACAGTTAACCATTACTGGGTAACAGACCACCACTCTCTGCGCTCATTTATTTTTATAAAATACGACGTCTTTTATTTTCATTCTTTGCTAAGTCTAGAAAAGGAAAATTCACAGAGAGAAATTGTGAAGTTGGGAGAAATTGTTAGTGTTGTGATTTATCTAATAACTGAGAAAGGATCATCAAGGCTCTCTTAGTCCACACTTAATACTCTGGGTAATTCCTTTAACCCAATTTCTATTTTTACGATTGTTTAGGTTTTATAAAAATGGCTTCACGTTTTGTTAAAGTCTTTGTAATTATAAAGGGTATGGATTATGTGTTGATACATGTAATAGGATGTTATCACATCGTATTTAATTATATATATTGTATAAACTATATCATCAGTTGCATTAAACATGTCGTATATTGTTGCTACAAAATTACAGAGTATGAAAATATGGCCATATGGCCTTACATACCAAATTTAACACGATAATCATAAGTTGTATTATAAATTTACACATATATGTGTTAATATGTTAACGTAGTATATTTTTACTATGTTGTATGAACCATAACATCAGTTTCATAAAATATATGTCGATATTTATTGTTCGCAAAAAATTACAGTATAGAAATATGGCCATATGGCCCTTACTCGTAATTTTAATACGTCGAAACATATTATTGTGTCATAAATTTTATACACATATATAATTATGCATTTTAAAACGAAGAGACCAAACTTCAAATGAACGGATTCGGTGTTATAACGAATCAGTAGTGTTGATTTTCATGTTCACGTATTCAAAACTTTCAAAAACACGAAGACGATTAAATTACATGTGTTGATTCTACAAATTATGTGTTTTAACATGTTAAAATTATGCTAGAAGGGTTGAGTAGTAGTTATATATGTATTACAGTGTTTGGGTATGTCTAAATTCGTGGAAAAATAAATTAATTGGAAGTTATGGTCATATTCTGTGTTCTTCACAAAACGTATAATTTTACTTGTGATAGATTTTTGGCCTAATTTGGCCTTGTTATGTTCATAAACCGCAAAAATATCGCAAAAAATGAGTTCTGGTAACCCATTACAGCATGCGTTACTAAACTAAATTACCACTTCACTTACAAAAAAAAAAAAAAAAAAAAAAAATAAAAAAAAAAATAAATATTCGATGAAAATTATTATTAAAATATTTATAAAATAAATTAAATATTTTAATTGAGATATTATGGAATAAAATAAATATTTGATGAAAATTATTATTAAAATATTTATAAAATAAATTAAATATTTTAATTGAGATATTTATGGAATAAAATAAATATTCGATGAAAATTATTATTAAAATATTTATAAAATAAAGTAAATATTTAATTGAGATATTTATGGAATAAAATAAATATTCGATGAAAATTATTATGAAATAATTTATTCGAGTGTAATAATAGTAAGAGAATGAAAATATTCTAATTTAATTAAGTAATTAAATTAGAAGGGTAATAATTTGTTAAATAAAGTGGAGATTATATTAAATAATTAAGTGAAAATGTAACTAATGAATGTAGTGAATACATATGGTATGTGTGTAGGATTTGTGGTGAACGGAAGTAGTAATCGTTTAGCCTACGCACAAGTCAAGTTTCCTAACCCTACTTGTTATCATTATTCGAGTTTATAAATCCAGTTCAGTTTGTTCTATTAAAGATTATCTGTCTTTTCAATACAATACTTGTTCTATTGTATACCTCTTGAGATTGTTATTCAATTTAAATATCATTTATTGTTGAACCTTATTAGACTAGTGAACCCTTATTTGATTTGACTAGTCCATAGTTGATGAACGTTCTAAATTTTAGAACTCTTATTCATTTATCCAAACCAAACTTCCTTTGGTGCGGACTTTAATGTCAAACTGAGATGAACAACCTTGTATAGGGATTACATATGTGTTAGAGTTAAGATATTGTGCACAGTATAGTACTAAGGGTTGATCCCCCTAAGTACGAGTAGAAGAGTCCATAGTCTTATGACTGTTAAAGGTTTCAAGTATAACCCTTGATAACCTAGGATATAGTCCAAGGTCTTATAACCCTCAGAAATCTTTTGAATTCTTGTTATTCATTCTTGATTCAAAAGTTGAGCTTTTATTTCAGAAATCTTTGATTCACTCGCATGTTATTATATATTGTTATTTCATTTTTATACTTGTGGGCAATCATGCTCACTCTTGCGTAATAATAACATTGCGATTAAGAACAAAAGAATGCGATGAGCCTTCTACTAGCAAAAGGCAAGGACAAAGCTAATAAGTGATGAAGACTTATTATTAAATTTTAAGAAATCTTTAATTCAGAAATCTTTGATTCACTCGCATGTTATTATATATTGTTATTTCATTTTTATACTTATGGGCAATCATGCTCACTCTTGCGTAATAATAACATTGCAATTAAGAACGAAAGGTACGATGAGCCTTCTACTAGCAAAGGCAAGGGCAAAGCTAATAAGTGATGAAGACTTGTTATTAAATTTTAAGAATGTTATTGTCAAGACTTGATGTTGTTTAAGACTTATTATTTGTTTATGTTTCCATACGATGTTTAAGGTTAGTTTGACTGGGGATTGTATTTATTATTCGGATGTTGTAACCCTATAAGGGAGGATTTATTTCTATCTATTGCATGGTTTGCATTTATTATGGGTAGATAGATAGATGATATTTGTCTGATGAACACCAAATCATGTGGAAATTTAAGTACACTGGATTTGGGGTGTCACAGAGTTAGTATCAAAGTTGTAGGTTATGAACCTTAGGTGGAGAAACAACCTTAGGTAGTAGCCTTATAGGAAGAATATAGTGATGGAAAACTCTTATCGAGTTCTAAGAAATGAATTTCTTAATTCATTAAAGATAATAAAAGATTTTATGTGTTTATATGCTAAATTATGTGCTCACTAGTACGACTGAGTAACTAAAAACTTGAAAGCTGTGTTGTCGGGGATGTCGAATGTTGGAGGAACTAGTCGAAATGGGGAGGAGGAACAAAGTAACTCTTGAGGAGGAGCCCCAGACATTCATGTTGTCGGGGAGTAGTTGATCTGAGAGAGAGCCATCTCCATTGATCATCGTTGTTGTTGGTCGGGAGCATGAGCACGAGGCCCGATCCAAAGGAGGATCCCGAGGAGGAAGAGGAGAGAGAAGAGGAGTTCTCACCGAACTCCATCGATCTTTGAGATGTCTGATGAATTATATGACCGTAAACATAGAGTTACGTGACACTATCCGAGATCTCGACCGAAAGCGAGCAATTATTCATGATTACCATCGAACAAAAGGATAAGGAAGTTGTGACTCTTCACACGTCCGGAAAATGTAGAATGGGATTTGGTCCACAAGTAGGGTCAAACCAAGAGAAGACGAGGAGATAGAGAAGTTCAAGAAGGCGAAGGAAAGCTCGAGAAAGGTGATCATAGCAGAGAGGAGGGTTGGGTAAGAGAATCACGTTGTGCTAATCTTGCGAAGAGGATGGTCGTCTGAAAAGAAGCTAAGCTTGGGGAGACTTACTCTACACTTAATAATGCAATGGATGAGGCTCAAGATCGAGTTTTGAGGTACCCAATCCATTCAAGGACTACCATCGTACATGTTTGGATCGCAGGACGATGTCTCGCATCATGGAAGAAGAACGTAGCAAGGTTGTTCAGTGCCTTAACAGGCAGTGATAGAATTTGTTTAATTTTGTGAAAAACTTATCTGGTATTTAGATGTAAATTCCGATGTGGTTATGAACAAAGGAATATTTTAATATTTTAAATCCTTAGGATTCTTTATCTCGAGATAGTTAATGTAAATAGCAGTGATGCTATCGTTTGATGTTAAAACTTTTGATTTGATTAAATATATCAAGTTGTTTGAGATAATGTGTTAAGTGATTATGTTAAATTGCTGAGTAATGCCTTAACTATTTAGAGAAATAAATAAAGATCTAATAAGCATATATTTTAACTGAAATATGCCGCCAAGAAGAAGACAACACCGTCAACCAGCTCAGGAAGAGTCAACGAATAACAATAACGCCAATGCTAACCATGTTCAACAATTAGTGAACTTACTAGCTGGAGCGATTAATAATCAACCTCAAGCTCCACTGAATACAACGTTTAAAGACTTCAAAGCGGTGGGACCGCCAGAGTTTAAAGGCTCCATGAACCCAATCGAGGCTTAAACGTGGGTTATGGAAATGGAAAAAGTTTTTGACGTTGCCAGAGTCAGAGAGGACCAGAAAACCGCCTACGCGACGTTCATGCTGAAATCTGAAGCCAGTTATTGGTGGAAAACAAATAAGGTCCGGGGAGGTGAAGGTGTGATTACATGGGAGAGGTTCAAGGAGATGTTTTTCGAGATGTATTTTTCGACCAGCTCGTAGAACCAAATGGAGGTCCAATTTCTGGAGTTGAAACAGGGAAATATGTTAGTACCAGATTATGCAGCTAGATTCAACAAGTTAGTGAGGTTCGCCACATATCAAGTACACACGGATGAGCAAAAAGCAAGAATGTTTGAACAAGGACTGAAGCCCTGGGTATATAGAAAAGTATCAATATTTCAGCTAAACACTTTTGCTGGAGTACTGGAAAAGGCCATCCTCATTGAAGGTGGGAGCGATGCGGTGACCTAGTACAATCAGGATCAGAAGAAGAAGAAAAGTGAAAATGAGGGAAACAACAAAGCCAGTGGCAGCAACACGGGAGGAAGTATCAATCAGAAAAGGAGGTGGACTGACAACTCGTCAACCGGAAATCGCAAGGAGGTCGGAAGAAGAGGATCGAGCGCGTGCGACCTATGGAAAAAGCTCACAGGGGTTTGTATGAAGGAAAGCGGGTGTGCTACAATTGTGGTCAAGAGGGCCACATAGCACCTAACTTTCCTAACCCAAACAAGGGAGCCGACTTCACTTGCGGCTCAAAGGATCATCTGGCAAGGGACTATCCCAAAAAGGGATCTGGAGGGGCAGGATCAGGAGGGAACAGGGGAAACAATGGTGGAAGTGCTTTAACTATCACAGAACCAACTGCAACCAACCGACCGACCACCAAGACTTTCAACATGACGGTGCAGGATGCAGTTCAGTCTCGTGATGTGGTGTCAGGTATCATTCCGATCAATAAAGTTAATGCTTATGTATTATTTGATTCGGGTGCTACTTGTTCATTTATATCCGATAACTTTGCTAAGAGCTTATAATTGCCTAAGGATGAGTTAGAATACCTCATGAACATAGAAATTGCGAATAAGGAAATAATCCTTGTTAAGTACATACATAAGAACTGTAGAGTGGATATTAAGGGTAATATCATAATCGTAGATCTTATCCCTATTCGACTTGGGGAATTTGACGTTATCTTGGGAATGGACTGGTTATTCAATTACGGGGCTATAATTGATTGTCAGAAGAAGCGTATTAACCTTATGACTCTTTCAAAGGTTGTGTTTTATGGTAACAAGTCCCCTAGACAAGCGAGTTGTCTGACGATGATGCAGGCCAAGAAGTTGTTAAGACAAGGCTATGTAGGATATTTAACTTACATAGTCGACAGTCGTAAAGAGAATCCTAAAGTAGAGGAGATTCCAGTAGTGAGGGATTTCGTCGAAGTATTTCCAGACGATTTTCCAGGACTTCCACCAGATAGAGAGGTTGATTTCATGATCGATTTGGCGCCAGGAACTGCTCTAATATCGAAGGCACCATACCAAATGGCACCAGTAGAGATGAAAGAATTAATGGTACAACTACAAGAATTATTGGACAAAAAGTACATTCAACCGAGCGAATCACCGTGGGGAGCGCCGGTGTTATTTGTGAAAAAGAAGGATGAAACGATGCGACTCTGCATTGACTACAGAGAACTGAATAAGGTCATAATTTATAACGACTCCAAAATTCATACCATTTAAATCTCAACTTCGGTCATTAACCACACATTAAATCTCTAATTTTACATCATTATTCGATATTAAAAACACTAAAATTGCGGAATATTTAAAACTTTTATACATTTCCTTCTTTCTTGCCTTGAATCGCAACCTTTACATTACATCTCTTTGATTCAATCTTATATCATGAATCGTTACAACAAAATGACTATACAAAGTCTTCCATCATAACTAAATATCCATATACATTGGATAGCTCAACTTACAATTCAACAACATGTTACGTTCAAAATGTGAAATATATTTCTCATAAAACATAAGTAATCTTCGTGAATATAGATCTCTATAACTCACTTAGCACATATCTTTACCTTAAAATCTTGACCTGCAAAAGTGGATATTTGCAAGAGTGAGCTCGACATCCCAGCAAAGTCTAACAGTTTTCACGCATCACATAGCACATAATAACATGCTCGATATACATCTCATTAAAGTAACATGGCATACATGCTTTTAATTCACATAGCAAATATAAAGATTGAGTTCCTTACTCAATCATCATTACTAGCCAAACAATGCAATCATAAATTGACTTTAACATTTCATGATTTCAACATGTATAACATATCATGCAATTTAAAATAGTTCATCAAGCCCACGTAATAAATAGGAACCGAAAGACTTGCCTTGATCGTTGTTTACCAATAACAATTTAACAGCTTACAGTTATCTGCACTTCATGTGCCCTAGACATTATATAATCATACCCATCAACTATTAGTCACATAACAACACATAGTAATTTTAAGGTAAACTCTACTCCACATCTCATAATCTTTCCTATTAATTAGCACAAAATGTTCAATTAGACTGTGTTAACTTTCAACTTATATCTCCTTGTATTTCATATTCGAAGTTCATTTAAGTGCTTAAGTCTTGCTAGGACTACTTATTTTTTTAATGTTAAACTCATTTCATATCCTATAATATTCATTTCAATTGAATTGAAACACTTTTTAAGTTCGTTAACACTTGGCACGGCGTTTCGACATTCATTCGTCACACGCCTGATTTGCCTCTCTTGTGTATGCTTACTATGCTTCTATAACTTATCTAATACATTATTTATTAATGTTAAGCATCATTATATTTACTAACATACATATTTTATAACTTAGGACATCATCTTTTATTGTCAGGAGCACTACACATGCATATGTGCATGCCCGACGCCCTCCGATAGCCCCTGAAAACATAATAGTCCTAAATATGACCATTTTGACTACTGTTACAGACCTCAAATTAAAACACTTAAAGCATGAAAGTTGTAGATCTACTCGTCCTCATTCCGGATCATCTTGAATCATCTCCATCGGAGTTCGTATGAGAAAGTTATGGCCCTTTTACTACAGGAGGCCAAAACTATCCGACTCAGACTTCATCCCATCACGTGAGCAAATGACGAGAACTAAATCATCTGAGTGGCTCATGCAACAGATTGGTGCTACGGCGTGAATTTCAGTGCTGGGGCGCGAACTTCTGGCGCTAGGGCGTGAATTTTTATACTTGGGGCTCCATTTTTGCAAAGCGTGCCAAAAACTAACGAGCATGACCCAAAGAAAGAATGAACAACTAAATTTCTGTCTATAACTTAATTTCTAACACTAATTAACATGTATAACTTATGCCAATTACACATATACACATATACTAATTTAAACCACTAAACAACAATCACAGAAAACTTAATTCCTTGAAAACACTGTTTTCAACCAAAACACCATTACCGATGTTTGTTTACACAGTGAACATGGTAAACATAATTTATAAACCAATTTGATTCCTTTGAATTATGTTTCTCTGAATTTCTTACCCCGCTATCATATACAAGGTTCAATTTCATAACTTCACAATTAACATACACTAATTTTGTTATCTTATAAAAATCATATTCATGCATATGTGTTCACTGTAAAACCAATTCCCCTTACTTGTATACATAAATTAGCATACAATCTTGTCTATACGCTAAACATACAATCATATATATATATATATATATATATATATACTTATATATATATATATATTTATATATAAATCTTTGAAAATACCTTATACACTTTGAAAAAACCTTAAGAACAAGAACACGAATACAGAAAACGTAAATATATATATATTAAGGTTTTAAAATATACCTTTTGTCGCTTTAGAAAACCCTTGCTAATCAACGACAATAAGAATTGAAACCTTCTCTTGTTGCTTCTCTCTCTTAAACTCTCTCTCTCTCTCAAATTCTCTGTGATTTTCTTCTTAGGCTTAGCAAACACTTAGAATGCGTAAACAAAACCAATTTGGTAACCAATAAATAAATGGCCATAATAAGCTCGATTAAATAATATCGATTACCAAATATAACGTTATAGGTTATAAATATATTTTATTCATTATTTTATTTATATAATTTATATAATATTTCAAAATTCAAAAGAACTCCAAAAGCCATAAGGCTTCGTTTGGCAAAACTCTTTAAAATTAAAGAATTAATATATTTAAGCCTTGTTTGGCAAAATAAATTAAAACTACTTTAATTTATTTTGATAACTACTTATAATATAGTTATTTGTCACACTTCAAATTAATTAAGTTTTCATACTTAATTTAATTAATACCAATAACAATTTATTGCATAATATAATAATTTATTTAATCATTATAAACCCTCTAACTTAATTATTAAATTAAATTAGATTACTATCTCAAAATAATTACTTTCCTTAACTCATTAATTATTTATTAAACAAATAAATAATCAAATCACATCAAATCAAATCAATTAAACAAATACTTATTCAACGATAAACACATCCATTAAATATTTATATAATTCAATAAATATTTAAATATTAATTAAAAATCTGGATTGTTACACGATTAAGAATAGATATCCATTACCGAGGATCGATGACCTGTTTGATCAATTGAAGGGAGTGAGATACTTTTCCAAGATAGACTTGAGGAGTGGTTATCATCAATTGAAGGTGAGGCGAGAGGATGTACCAAAAAACAAATAGAAACACGATATGGTCACTATGAATTTTTAGTAATGTCGTTTGGTCTAACGAATGCTCCTGCAGCATTTATTGGACTAATGAATGGTGTGTTTAAGCCATTTTTGGACAAGTTCGTTGTGGTATTTATAGATGATATTTTGGTATATTCGAAAACCAAGGAAGAACATGAAGAGCATTTGAGATTAACGTTGGAAGTGTTGAGAAGTGAGAAGTTGTATGCCAAGTTTTCAAAATGCGAATTTTGGATCGAGTACAATTTCTTGGACACGTGATTGATAAAAATGGAATTTCGATAGATCCATCCAAATTAGAAGCTGTGTTTAACTGGGATCAGCCAAGGACGCCGTCGGAAGTACGAAGTTTTCTTGGATTAGCAGGTTATTACAGAAGATTCATTCAAGACTTTACCAAGATCGCAACTCCGCTAACGAATTTAACTCGAAAAGCTGTGAAATTTGTTTGGACGGAGAAGTGTGAGGAAAGATTTCAAGAATTGAATAAGAGGTTAAGTACGGCACCTGTGTTATCTCTTCCGGATGATACAGGAAATTTTGTTATTTTTAGTGATGCATCGCATAAAGGACTTGGATGTGTGCTTATGCAAAATGGCAGAGTTATTGCGTATGCATCACGACAATTGAAGGATTATGAGAAGGGGTATCCAACCCACGACTTGGAGTTAGCTGCAGTAGCTTTTGCTTTGAAAATTTGGAGGCACTATCTCTACGCGGAGAATTGTGAAATATATACAGACCACAAGAGTCTGAAATATATTTTTACACAGAAGGACTTAAATATGCATCAAAGAAGGTGGTTGGAATTAATTAAGGACTATGATTGTGAGATTTTATACCATCCGGGTAAGGCAAATGTGGTTGTCGACGCCCTAAGTAGAAAGGGTCGGGAGAAATTAATGATGTTGACCGCTCAGGAAGAACTAATTTCAGAAATGGAGAAACTGGAGTTGGAAGTGAAGAATCCTATGGAAATAGATGAGAAGTTATTCCAGATGCAATCAGGTACAACCCTACTAGATAAAGTTAATGAGGCTCAACTTCAGGACGAAGAATGTCAAAAGGTGAAAAAAAGATATCCGAAGGAACCAAACCAAGATTTAAGATGGATAAGGAAGGAATACTGAGATTTGAAAGTAGAATTTGGGTACCGCCAGTACCAGAGATTAAGGAAGAAATTTTGAGTGAGGCTCATAGTTCACGATATTCGATTCACCCTGGTAGTACCAAGATGTACCAAGATCTTCGGTAACATTTCTGGTGGCCAAATTTGAAACGAGATGTTGCAAAGTGGTGTTGCCAAATGTCTAACCTATCAGAGAGTGAAAGCAGAACATCAGAGGCCGAGTGGGTTACTACAACCGTTGGAGATCCCAGAATGGAAATGGGAATATATTACAATGGACTTCGTGGTTGGCCTTCCGACAACTCAGAAAGGCTATGACGCTGTATGGGTTATCGTTGACCGATTGACGAAATTCGCACACTTCCTTCCGATCAAAATAAGATTGAACTTAGACCAATTGGCAAGGTTATATATGAAGGAGATTGTTTTAAGGCACGGAGTGCCGGTGTCAATTGTTTCCGATAGAGATCCGCGCTTTACATCAAACTTCTGGAAACGTCTACAGGAATGCATGGGTACGCAATTACGAATTAGTACAGCATATCACCCTCAGACAGATGGACAGAGCGAAAGAACGATTCAGACATTAGAAGATATGCTAAGAGTCTGTGTGATGGACTTTAAAGGAAATTGGGATGATCACCTACCGCTAGTAGAGTTTGGCTACAACAACAGTTACCACGCTAGTATTGGCATGCCGCCTTATGAAGCGTTATACGGCAGAAAATGCAGAACTCTGCTTTACTGGGATGAAGTTGGCGAAAGACAATTGCTAGGCCCAGAATTAGTAAAGCAGACAGCAGAAATAGTCAAAGTGATCCGAACACGACTGGTAGCAGCTCAACATAGACAAAAGAAATACGCTGATCCACACCATAAAAATGTTGAGTTTGAATCGGGTAGTTATGTTTTCTTGAAGGTCTCTCCCTGGAAGGGAAAGATCAGGTTCGGAAAGAAAGAGAAATTAAGCCCAAGATTCATTGGACCCTTTGAAGTACTGTGAAGAATCGGAGAAGTTGTGTATGAGGTAGCCTTACCTCCAGCACTTGAGAATGTCCACAACGTCTTCCATGTCTCTCAGACATTTAACCTAAAACCCAATTACAAGCATGTAATTGAATACGAACCCCTACATTTTGAAAAAGACTTATCTTACGAAGAAATTCCTATTCAAATTGTGGATGTAAAAGAAAAGTTCTCGTAAATAAAGTAATACCTTCATTAAGGTAATTTGGAGGAACCACAATGCTAAAAGAAGCTACGTGGGAACTCGAAGAGAATATGATGAAGAATTACCCTCATTTATTTACTTAAATTATGTATAGGCGATTATCGGGGGGATAGAATCTTTGTAAGGGGAGAATGTAATTGAATCGAATTTATTGAGTCGTGATTACGAGGGATGAATCCTTTTAAGGGGGAAAGATGTGACGAACGAGATTTTTGTAATTTAATTTTAATATTTATTAAATTAAATAAATATTTTCGATGATTTAATTATTAGATTAAATAATTAATTGATGAAGTTGTGATAGATTAATTTAATTATATGTGTTATATTTATTAAATTAATGTGGAGAATATTTATTATTCAAAGTATGTATTTATGTGAGCTTATTGAATTAAATGAAATATTTAATAAGCATAATGTTATTTTAATTAATGTAATAATTAATTAGAGATTTAATAATTTGACATAATTAATAAATAAGAAATTAATTATGTGATTATGTGAATTAATGACAAATTATCATATTTTATTTAAAGTAAAGTAAATAAGATAATTGATTTATTTTATAATTGGATGTGACATTATTAAACTATAAGATAAAAGAGTTATTAAATTAAATGAGTTTAAGCCATTTAAAGCTTGCCAAACAAGGCCTTAGTGGAGGTTGAGTACGATTAACCATTCTTGGGTAATGCACTCACCACTCATGCGCTCATTTATTTTTATAAAATACTGACGTCTTTTATTTTCATTCTTTGTTAAGTCTAGAAAAGGAAAATTCACGAGAGAAATTGTGAAGTTGAGAGAAATTGTTAGTGTTGTGATTTATCTAATAACCGAGAAAAGGATCATCAAGGCTCTCTTAGTTCACACTTAATACTCTGGGTAATTCCTTTAACCCAATTTCTATTTTTACGATTGTTTAAGTTTTATAAGAAAATGGCTTCACGTTTTGTTAAAGTCTCTGTAATTATAAAAGGTATGGATTATGTGTTGATACATGTAATAGGATGTTATCACATCGTATTTAATTATATATATTGTATAAACTATATCATCAGTTGCATTAAACATGTCGTATATTGTTGCTACAAAATTACAGAGTATGAAAATATGGCCATATGGCCTTACATACCAAATTTAACACGATAATCATAAGTTGTATTATAAATTTACACATATATGTGTTAATATGTTAACGTAGTATATTTTTACTATGTTGTATGAACCATAACATCAGTTTCATAAAATATATGTCGTATATTGTTGCTGCAAAAAAATTACAGAGTATAGAAATATGGCCATATGGCCCTTACTCGTAATTTTAATACGTCAAACATATATTGTGTCATAAATTTTATACCTGTATATAATTATGCATTTTAAAACGAAGAGACCAAATCAAAATGAGTGTTGATTTTATATGTTCCAGAGTGTTGATTTTCATGTTCAGTTTCAAAACTTTCAAAAACACCAAGAACAGTAAATTACATGTGTTGATTCTACAAATTATGTGTTTTAACACGTTAAAATCATGCTAGAAGGGTTGAGTAGTAGTTATATATGTATTACAGTGTTTGGGTATGTCTAAATTCGTGTAAAAATAAACTAATTGGAAGTTATGGCCATATTATGTGTTCTTCACAGAACGTATAATTTTACTTGTGATAGATTTTTGGCCTAATTTGGCCTTTTTATGTTCATGAAGAACCGCAGATGAAACTTTTTAAAAATGAGTCTGGTAACCCAGCTTTTACGCCATGCGTTACCAAACTAAATTACCCAGCCCCGGTGGGTAAAAATAAAAAATAAAAAAAATAAATATTCGATGAAAATTATTATTAAAATATTTATAAAATAAATTAAATATTTTAATTGAGATATTATGGAATAAAATAAATATTTGATGAAAATTATTATAAAAATATTTATAAAATAAATTAAATATTTTAATTGAGATATTTATGGAATAAAATAAATATTCGATGAAAATTATTATTAAAATATTTATAAAATAAATTAAATATTTTAATTGAGATATTTATGGAATAAAATAAATATTCGATGAAAATTATTATTAAAATATTTATAAAATAAAGTAAATATTTTAATTGAGATATTTATGGAATAAAATAAATATTCGATGGAAATTATTATGAAATAATTTATTCAAGTGTAATAATAAAGAGAAATAAAAAAATATTCTAATTAAATTAGAAGAGTAATGATTTGTTAAATAAAGTGAGATTATATTAAATAATTAAGTAAAAATGTAACTAATGAATGTATGTGAATACATATGGTATGTGTGTAGGATTTGTGGTGAACGGAAGTAGTAATCGTTTAGCCTACGCACGAGTCAAGTTTCCTAATCCTACTTGTTATCATTATTCAAGTTTATAAATCCAGTTCAGTTTGTTATATTAAAGATTATCTATCTTTTCAATACAATACTTGTTCTATTGTATACCTCTTGAGATTGTTATTCAATTTAAATATCATTTATTGTTGAACCTTATTAGACTAGTGAACCCTTATTTGATTCGACTAGTCCATAGTTGATGAACGTTCTAAATTTCAAAACTCTTATTGATTTATCCAAACCAAACTTCCTTTGGTGCGGACTTTAATGTCAAACTGAGATGAACAACCCTGTATAGGGATTACATATGCGTTAGCGTTAAGATATTGTGCACAATATGGTACTAAGGGTTGATCCCCCTAAGTACGAATAGAAGAGTCCATAGTCTTATGACTGTTAAAGATTTCAAGTATAACCCTTGATAACCTTGGACATAGTCCAAGGTTTTATGACCCTCAGAAATGTTTTGAATTCTTGTTATTCATTCTTGATTCAAAAATTGAGCTATTATTTCAGAAATCTTTGATTCACTCGCATGTTATTATTTATTGTTATTTTATTTTTATACTTCTGGGCAATCATGCTCACTCTTGCGTAATAATAACATTACGCTTAAGAACGAAAGGTGCGATGAGCCTTCTACTAGCAAAAGTCAAGGGGCAAAGTTAATAAGTGATGAAGACTTGTTATTAAATTTTAAGAATGTTATTATTAAGACCTATTATTAAAGACTTATTATTTGTTTATGTTCATGCAGATGTTTAAGGCTAGTTTGACACAGGATTGTATTTATTATTCAGATGTTGTAACCCCATAAGGGGAGGATTTATTTTTATCTATTGCATGGTTTGCATTTATTATGGGTAGATAGATAGATGATATTTGTACAGTGAACACCAAATCATGTGGAAATTTAAGTACCTAGATTTGGGGGTGTCACAATACATACATGGCATACATACATATTAAGTTCGCTTCTAAAGTCCTAAATCCATTATAAGCTACACATCTTCTTTAATCATGTTAAGCTAGTCTAAAATGCTCACATTAGGTCCACGTCTCTATATATACTCCTTACATATGCTTGCATGCTATCATAAGTCATGGTACTATAACAGGTTTCAAAACAGAACTCAAAACTAAATTGAGGGGTCGATGCAATTTGCTATCTACTTTCAAAGTCTAATCTGGCTTAGTTGTCTGCCGTGTCTAGTTCGGACCGAGAACGATAAAACCTCGACAACTGTTTAACCCAAACACAGAAATTACTCACGAAATTATTCCTAAACACTCATGTATCCGTTTAAATATGCTTGTAAGGCCATATAACAACTATATAAACATTACCCACCCTCAATAACATCCAATTCCACATAATCAAAAATTTGAATTTCAAGAACTTAAAACTCTATTTACAGAAACGGAAATGGAAAGCAAGGAATGGAATTATACCTTCGTAATGTGAAATGAACTTGCTCTAACTGAACTCTCAAGCTCTTAGAATGCTCTCACTCTACTACTTAGCAATTTATCAGACAATTCTCAGCAACAAGAAATGAAGAAGTATAACTGCTATTTATAGAGGAACACAAAACCAGACATTGCATTTTCCCATTGAATCAAACCCATGGATTGTAGGATTGCATGAAGGTTATGGAGGAGTTGGAAATTAGTGGTTGGTTTGCATCACGAACACCACTCCCCCATGATCATTAGCTAGAAGCTTGGAAGAAATAGGCTTAGCCTTTTTGGTTTATACGTAACTGAGGAATGAGACAATTGGACATTCATTTTGGGACAAATAAATTAACTCAACACTCTTGCCCACTTCTACACATTCCAACTCTTATGCTACACATATCAACCATACATTATAACTAAATATCACAATATGATTTAATATTTCAAGGTAGTAGATGTTATGCAACATACATATAATCCATGTACATTTTATCACACTAGTACACTTTATTAAAATAATAATTTACAATATGCTCATGGTATTTTATTTTTATATATACCCACATACATATTGTCACATAGATATTTCATAACGTATTTATAGCATATAGTTCCAATATATTTAATCACATTGCCTCATACAATAAAATTTTATAAGACTCAATATATAGTCACACAATGTCACACTACACTATATAGTATAGTTGTATTATTGCTCATATGCACATAACTGTCAATATAATATTATTATATTACTAACTTACTTATTTCTGTTAAATAAATAAATCATGCACTTCCTTAATTAATTAACACCAATATTAATTAATCTAGCCATTGATTCATGTAATTATGGATTTCCATAATCATTATTCATCTTTATAATATATTGCAAATAATAATAATCACACATTATTAGTTAATTACTAAGAATTCAATATTCTACCACAACCATTAACAATTAATTAATATAACAATTAACAATTAATATTACTTAATTGCGCACTTTATTTCATGGTTTATTAATGTCACACGCACACCACATAATTGTTCATTTAATATTCCAAGATAGAAGAATTAATTTTTCTCCAATCGACCACTTAGTAAATTGCAAGGCCAACTTGATTTATCTTCTTTGGAATTGCTACCAATGTTCTCGATGATCGTCAAGACTGGTTTAGCTTCGGTCTGTGCCAATCTTCATCGCTAACTCGTTTATACGACATGAATCAATGTTCACAAGAGTATTACTACAAGTCTACGAGCTTATTAATTTCTTATACGAATTCACATGATCAACACGATTAATCTTCTTAATTCTCATTTTAATTCGCTTAATGAATTTTCTCGTTTCGCATTATGCCACACAAGGCATTTCACACTTCTCATTGTCAATTCATATTTCTTAATACGCATTGATCTAATACGAATCAATTATATTAACCAACTCATAAAACAATAACACTTATATTCACATAAATAGTATTTCCCTAAATATATTCATTTTATAATACGTGGAAATTCTAAATTATTCTGAGGCCAAAGATGCAATTCAGAAGATGTGTAGAAAAATCTCCATCAAAGTTCAAAAATGTCAAACGCATTTAATGCTTCAACGGATAGATTTCAAGGATCACATATATGCAAAACATCTCTAGATGATTTAATCAAGCAAGCATTGAACAAAACGACGAAGAACACTCAACGCTTAACTCTATGATCTGAGAAAAAGAGAAAGCTTGCTCAGCTACTCAGTTCTTTCGAACAAGTGCTTAACGGCAACTGAGTAGCACCAACCAAGAACTCAACAACTACCAATCAACTGAAGTAAGAGTTCCAAGTTAGAAAGACTTGAAGAGTTCTAAGTGAACTGTGAAGAACCAAGTCTGCTGGACTTGAAGAGTTCAAGAGTGAACTGAGAAGTGCCTAGACTTCTGGTCTAGAAGGAATCTGTGAGATTCAAAAAGTGTAAAATATATCCTTAGTGGATTTCCTACTCGAGGAGTAGAAGAGTGGGCTAGGAGCTTTAAGTGCTCTAAACCACTTAAAACTGTTGTGTCTCTTACATTCTTGTTATAACTTTTATAACTGCCTCACTCCTCACCATATCTAAAAGGGAGATTAAACAAATCATAATTCCGCTGTGTTTAAATCGTTACCAAAATAAACAAAGTATTTCGAAAAGAATTTTAAATATCTATTCAACCCCCCCCCCCCCTTCTAGATAACTATTGTGCCTCCGAGAACTAACAATTGGTATCAAAGCAGGTTCTATTATATAGCCTTCAAAGCTTAAGTAGATCCAATGGCACATTTACCAAGCGAATCAAAGACTGGAGGAGGCAGCAAGCCACCTATATGCAACAAAGATAAATTCGTCAAATGGAAAGTTCGGATGCAAGCATACATGGATTCAATAGATGAAGATCTATTTGAAACTATTCAGAATGGGCCCTACGTTCCTACAAAGATTGCACCAACTAAAGACGACCCAAACAGAATATTTATCAAGGTCAAAGGAGAATGGACAGACAACGAGAAAAGAGATGTTCAACTCGACAAAAAGGCCAAGAACATTTTATTTCAATCCTTAGAAGATGATCTGTTCGAAAATGTGGTCAACAAAAAAACAGCAAAGGAGGTTTGGGAAGCACTGCTCATCATACATGAAGGAACAGAAGAAGTCAGAGAAAATAAACAATCTCTCCTAACACAGCAATATGAAATGTTTGCACACGTTCAAGGAGAAAACGTCACTGCCACCTACGAGAGATTCAATGTTCTGCTCAACTCTCTACGAGCCTATGGAAAGATCTATCCAAACAAAGATCTAATCATAAAGTTCATGAGAGCCTTACCAAGCAAGTGGGATGCGAAAACCACTGCTATTAGAGAGTCAAAGAATCTCCATGAGATGACTGCTCAACAGTTATATAGCAACCTTCTTACATACGAACTGGAGCTGACTCAATGAGTAGAAACTCTATCTGAAGGAAGAAAAAAGGATAAGGGTGTTGCTCTCAAAGCAACTGAAAACACCTCCAAGGTCAACACCTCAAATTGACTCTGACTATGATGAAGATGATGATAAGGACTTTGCAATGCTGGTAAAAAGACTTAGGAGGTTCATGCGTCAAGGAAAAATCAGCAAGCCAAAGAAAGTCAGCAACTACAGCAGCCAGGAGCAAATGAATGAGCTATGCTACAATTGCAAGAAACCTGGCCATTTCACTGCTAACTGCAACAAACCTCTCAGAGAAGAACTAAAGAAGAAATCACATCCAAAGAAGGAATACAAAGGCAACGAAAGGCCTCAAAAGAGAGACAAAGGCCTTGTAGCTGGAGGATCGTAGAGTGATTCAGAAAATGACTCAACTCCTGAATCTTGAGATGATGAAGATCTTCAAATGGCAAATCTGTGCCTGATGTCCAAGCATGCAAAGGATAAACAAAACTCCAACATACATGAAGTAAGTATCGATGAGGTATTTGACTTTAACTCTCCTAATGTAGACATTGATGATTTAAGAACTGCACTGCATGGCATAACATCTGACCTGCATCAATACATGAAATGGTTCAGAGTTCTATCCAAAGATTATTTACTACTTCAAGAGGAGAAAAAAAAGGTTCAAGAAGAACTGGAAACAGCACTTCTAAGTACTGACTCTCTCTCCAAGCTTGAGGCTGAGAATAAGCTCTTAAAACAGACCAATGAGCTCAATGCAAAAAGAGAGTCAAATATAACCTCTAAAATTGAATAACAAGAAAAGATAATCTCTACATGGAATAAATCCTCTTCATCCATGGACTCCCTGCTCTCTAGTCAGAGAAGTGCATCTGACAGAACATGCTTAGGCTTTGGGGAATCCACCTCAGAGCCATGTGTGGAAAATATAAAGGAAACTAGCACTAGTAATGCTTCAAATTTTAGTAGAGGCATTATATTTGTGAAATCCTTACATAGGGAAAAACTAGTCCAACCCTGTTCTACTAATTCAATCCATATTCCAAGGAATAAAGGATCTCATGTTGGTTTGGGTTTCAGAAAAGAGAAGAGTAACCCAGCCACTACTCACCAACCTCGAAGGATCATAGAGTCGAGTAAAATAAACTCCATGAACCAACTGGGAAGGAACAGTAGAGGAATAGTACACTCCTCACAAATCATGAAACACAAGTACACATAGAAGAAGAAGAATCAGTTTAACAGAAGGATGGCTAAAGATCCACAAAAGTCCAAATGGAAGAAGAATCCTCACACACACACAAGCATGCATCATATTAGATGTTTTGTGTGCAATAAGGTTGGGCACAAGGTTGCAAAATGCTATTATAATTCTATGCATGTTAGACCCAAAATCAAGCAAATTTGGGTTCCCAAGGGTACTAACAAAGTAGAACCCATGCGAGTATTGGTACCAAAATGAAAGTTTTATGTTACCATAGGAAAAGAGCTCCACGATCACAACCTAGTATCTGGATAGTGGATGCTCAAGGCACATGAATAGGAACAAAGCCCTTCTATCTAACTACATAGAGAATGAGGGTCCTTCCATCATCCTTGGAGACAATGGCTCTGGCAAGACAAGAGGATATGGCTCAGCTGGAAATGGTGCAGTGTCCTTCAGTAAAGTGGCCTATGTGGAAGGACTACAACACAATCTTCTGAGCATTAGCCAACTCTGCGATAAGGGTCATCAAGTAACATTCCTCAACAATCAATGTCAAGTTAGAGACTTGAAGACATCTGATGTAAAGCTAACCGGGACAAGAGAAGAAAATGTCTATATAGTAAATCTTGGACAACTAAGCTCAGACGAGACAATATGCTTTCTGGCTAAAGCATCTAAAGAAATAAGCTTGTTATGGCATCGAAGACTATCTCATCTCAACTTCAAGAGCATGTCCAAACTAGCCTCAAAAGATCTAGTTGTAGGCTTATCCAAGTTCAGCTTCGTCAAAGAAAGGTCGTACAATGCATGTCAGCTTGGAAAGTAGACCAGAAGCTCATTCAAGAGCAAAACTGCCAACTCAATTAACAAGCCCCTGTAGTTGCTCCACATGGATCTATTTGGGCTAATTCCAACAACGAACCTTGGAGGGAAGAGATACTCACTAGTCGTAGTAGACGATTACACCAGATTCACATGGGTATTCTTTCTAACCTCAAAAGATGAAACAAGCTCCCAACTAATCAAGATGTTCAGACTAGTGATGAACGAGAAAGGGGAGAAAATAAAGGCTATAAGGAGTGATCATGGCAGAGAATTTGACTTCTCAGAAATGGACCATTTCAGACGCATAATGGCATCGATCCATAACTTTTCAGCTCCACGAACTCCTCAACAAAATAGAGTAACTGAGAGAAAGAACAGGACGTTGATAGAGGTTGGAAGAACTCTACTAGCAAAGCAACCCATTCATCTGCTCAATACTTCAAGGCGTAAGTCATCAACAACATGTGTTACACTCGAGCATCACTCATACACTCTACGATTAAGAAGACTCCCTACGAACTGTGAAAAGGAAGAAAGCCAAGTGTCAGCTACTTTCATGTATTCGGTTGTGCATGCTATATTCTTAACAATGGAAAGTAGTATTTGACAAAGTTTCAACCCAAGTCAGACGATGGAATCTTTCTTGGGTATGCCATGAATGATAAAGGCCTACAAAGTGTTCAACAAGAAGACATTGAGTGTTGAAGTCTCGATTCACATCATCTTTGATGAGACAGACTTAGACAAACCAGTGCCTCAAGACACTATGACCGAAGCGCCTGTATACACTACTGAATGAGGTCGTCGAGCTAAACACTACGATCATAGTTCCAGATAGTGAAATCGTTAAGCAAGGAAATGAGATCGTAGAGAGGCATATGCAAGATAACAAACCTCCACACCAAGAAGCATAAATAGATCTTGAAGACCTCAGACAAGAAGGAATCAGGACAGATGTCTCAACAGGAAATAGATGGGAAAGAGATCACACTCAAGACTTAATCATTAGAGATTCGAGTGCAAGAGTCAAAACAAGAACTGCCACCCAAAATGAATGTTTCTATCTAAGCTTCCTGTCACAAATGGAACCTAAGAAGATAGAGGATGCTATGGAAGACTCCAGCTGGATAGAAGCCATGCAGGAAGAACTCAATCAATTTGAACGAAGCAAAGTATGGAGACTGGTTCCAAGACCAAAGAGTTATCCTGTCATTGGAACCAAGTGGGTCTTCAGAAACAAGATGGATGAAGATGGAGTAATAACCAGGAATAAGGCAGAACTAGTGGCCAAAGGTTACTCTCAGGAAGAAGGCATTGACTACGATGAGACATTTTCACCTGTTTCCAGACTAGAAGCCATAAGAATATTCCTTGCCTTTGCTGCTCACATAAAATTCAAGGTCTTTCAGATGGATGTTAAAAGTGCATTCCTGAATGGTGAACTTCAAGAAGAAATCTATGTAGAGCAACCTTTAGGTTTCATCAATCCATATCTTTCTAATTATGTTTATACAAAGCCTTATATGGTCTTAAACAAGCACCTATAGCATGGTATGAAACACTAACTAATTTTTTTATCGAAAATGGGTTCACTAGAGGTAGAGTAGATACCACACTATTTCTTAGAAAGCATAAAGACAAAGTCTTATTAGTTCAAATATATGTTGATGACATTATTTTTGGATCTACTGATGAAAATTTATGCAAGAGATTCTCCAAGCTTATGCAGAGCAAGTTTGAAATGAGCATGATGGGTGAGTTGAACTTCTTCCTTGATCGCAAGTAAAAGCGGTGATGAAGGAATCTTCATAAACCAAGCCAAGTACATTAAAGATTTACTTAAGAAGTATGGCATGGAATCAGCCTCTCCCATGAAAACCCCAATTGCTCCTGCAACCAAGCTTGACAAAGATGAAAAAGGTAAAAGTATTGATATAACTCAATACAGAGGTATGATTGGTTCTCTTCTATATCTAACTGTCAGTAGACCAGACATAATGTTTGAAACATGCATATGTGCTAGATTTTAGGCTAATCCTAAGGAATCACATTTAACTGGTGTAAAGAGGATTTTTAGGTATCTCAAGGATACACCTCACTTGGGGCTTTGGTATCCCAAGGAGTCCTTATTTGAGCTAACAGGATACACATATGCTGATTTTACAGGCTACAAAATAGATAGAAAGAGTACCAGTGGCACCTATCAGTTGCTAGGAAACAGACTTGTGTCCTGGTTTAGCAAAAAGCAAAACTCAATATCTACTTCAACTCAGAAAGTTTAATACATTCTCATTTGGCAAATCTTTGTGCTCGAGATCCTATGGATGAAAAATTAGCTAGCGAGACTATGGGTTTGAATTTAAATCCATACTTATTCACTTTAATGATAACACAAGTGCCATAGCAATAACTCATAATCCTGTCATGCATTCTAGGACTAAGCATATAGAAATAAGGTATCATTTCATTAGGGATCATGTGCAAAATAGAACCATATCTTTACAATATATCCCTACTGAAAATCAACTTGTTGATGTCTTTACAAAGCGTCTAAATGAATCCAGGTTTAACAAGTTAATAAGTGAGCTAGGCATGCTTAATTTACAACCATGAAATATATGCTCTAGTTTGTATTAACCATACAGATATAAAGGCTATGTTCGAAAATATAGACATGATGAAAGGAAGTCCACGATCGTAGAGCTAGACATGAAAGACAACGATCGCAGTACAGACTCAACGATCGCAATGAAGACTCAACGATAGCAGAGCTCCATCAATAAATCAAAGGAGTATCATGTGATGATAAAGTTCAAAACAAAGAAATCTCTCTGATAAGCCTCTCAGGAACAAACCTAACCCTTGATTCATTCTATGAGGTTAGCTTTTCCTGAGCCACCTTAAACCGAGAAGAATGCCAAGTCAAAAGTACATCACAAGGACCCTTGACGGACTCGACGATTCTTTGAATGACTCGACGATTCTTTGAGAAAACACGATGATCACGAAAGCGGACTCGACGATCACGAAATTCAGACTCGACAATTACTGAACAGACTCGACGAACGCAGAGAAGACTCGACAATCACAAAGGCTACCTCAACGATCTTAGTCCTCCCAAATGACACATTTGCTCAGAAGGAGCTAAGGGCAAATCAATACAATCCTCCTCAGTCAAATTCGTATAGCCAAGCAGAATTTGACACCTACCCCACTAAGAAAAATAGAGAGAGGGAAGTTACAAGTACAGTTTGAAAACGCCTTTTTGAAATCAGAAGTTCAAAAAGCTCATCTCTCTCCTTCTCTCTACAAGCAGAAACCCTAACTCTCAAAAAAACTCAAGCAAACACACACATTGCAAAGGAATCAATGGTTGCTTCAAACGTCATCTCTGGCTACAGACTCTGCTTCGATGAGTTCAAGATAGCTGACCCCAAATTTCTCAAAACTCTGTCTCTAATAAAGAAGGATGGTCTCGAAGAGGCTCTAGGTACGAGCATATGGATATACCCGAAGCTAATAAAAGAATTTTACAAGAATGGGGTGTTCGAGAATGAAGTCATCACGACGAGGGTCAAGGACGTGGAAATCAAGCTAAAGGCTTAGGACATCAACCGAGCCCTAGGTTTCAAATCTATAGGGTTTTCGTTCATAGATGGCATCGATTTCCATGAAGGACTTAAAAGGATGCATCACAAGAAGTTCCCCACTATCAAAGGATACAAGAAGAAGGAGTTTCCTCAGAAGTACGAATTTCTGGCAGACATTGTTGGAAAATGCATATGCTGCAAGAGCTCAGGTCATGACTCTGCAAACGAAGTACAGCTCAAGCTCATGACATCCATCAGTTGTGGGATACAGCTACTATGGAGCCCTACTGCTTGAATGGATTGGGAAGTGGATTCTCAGCTCAAAGAAGTCAAAAAGCTCTAGAAAGATGCTCTACGGGCGATTCATCAGTATCATCCTACAATCTGCTTTGGGTGATAAAATAGGGGATGATGAAGGAGAATCAATCAATCCAAACAGACGAATGACCCAGCAATTGTTCGAGAACTGGAAAAGGAACCCCGCAGAGAATGTACAAATGTTTTCTGAGTCCAGTGGGAGGACTGTTGATGCAAAGGAGTTAGGGATTCCTAGAAATATGTCAATGGTCAAGGAAACTAAAGAAGATGAAGAAGAAACCAATAAAGAAGAACCCACTGCCCTAGTCAGAAAAAAGCAAGGGCAAGAGAAATCTAAAGGCTCGAATGGAAGAAGAACCACAGGGATCAACCACTGATATACTTGTAGAGTTTTTTGACATTGAAACTCTGAGGATCCTAAGAAAAAAAAGAACAGCAGGCTGAGGCAGATGAAGACAGAGCTACCATTTCAGAGCTGCTGAAGAAGAACAAAAATAGTCACAAGTCCAAGAGGCCATCTATCTCTTCGATCGTAGAGTCTCTACCGATCGTAGAGACCAAACTGAACACCTCATCCAAGGAAGTTGTTGCACCAAATACTCTGGTTGATCAACAGTTCAGAGCTGAAGCTAAAGAAAGTCCTAAGAATGTGGCTCAGCCTAGGAAAACTAGAAGAAAGTTGGTTAAAAAGTACATCCTTGTCAATGAAGGAGTACTTAAAGAAGAAGACAAAAAGATAGCCATCGAGAAGGGGCTATCCGATGCAAGACAAGAGAACATTGCTCAAGCTGAGGGGGAACTACCTGAAGTTCTCACCCTAGAAAGTGCTCAAGCTGAGGAGGAGCCACTGGAAATGCAAATGGATGATCATACTAAGGGGGAGCCATTTAATATTCAGATGGATGATCATGTTGAGGGGGAGACTCATGATATCCTTATGGCAGAAGAGGCTGCTCCTGAAGAAAATGAGAGAGCACCAGAGCAAGAACAAACAGAAGTCATTGATGTAGTGGAATCCTTGAACGAAGACAGAGAAGATGATGAAGACGATGAGGTCGAGATCATAGTTGTGGGTTGTGATGGGTATAGGAAAGCTAACTACGATCAGTTGTTCTCCTATCTACCCATGATGCCTTTTCATTAAGCTCAAATTCTAAACTCCTGGAATCATATGTTCTGGACCTTCAAAGAATATCCAGCCATCTCTATGCTAGCTCATGGATTTCCAGGCAACTTCAACTTTGCCAAACAGCTAATCACAAATGGTCCCTCTTCAAAAATTGAGCATGAGGTATTATCTATCCCAATCTATTTCAGGGTTAATCACTATCTTTTTCCAGCCAATTCTATGAATTCCCAAGTTGGTTGGAAGTGGTCCTCAATCCACTAAATCAATTCCTAGCTGTAACCTAAAAATTCTGTAACTGATGAACCTAATATGCCCAATTTCATTTTGATCCCAACTCCCCTCATCTCTACGATTACTGACTCAAGCCCAATCGTAGAGTCACACGCTCAAATCATAGAGCCACCTACTCCAGAAGCCCAAACACAAGCCCCTCCATCAGATATTCCCTCCTCGTCCACAAATGAATACTTCAACCATGATCTGGCCCTCTACTCCTTGCAAGATCAATACAAGAGAACACCCCCTCCTCCACATATTCCACAACTCAATGAACTTCTTTCAGAGCTGCCCACCAAAACTGAGTTGTCATACGTGTCAAAGAAAGTGATCAAGGACATCGATGATAGTCTTGAAGCTCACACTGAACTCATTCAAATGAGACTAACAAAAATGATCAGTGCTGCAAATAGTCTCCCAAGCACCCTAAGCTCTGAGCTCACAAAGAAACTTCAGGAGATCATCAAAGAAATGATTATGAGCATAAATGACATAGATGAGATCCACTTTCAAGCAGCTAAAAGACACAGGGATGATGTCCTTGTCTTACAGACGACTCAAGAGGTCCAGAACAAACTAATGTTGGAAAGCATCATCAATCTGCAAACTGCCGTAAAAGAATTCCAAGCATTTTTAAGTAAGCCAGCGAGACGTGAGATCGAAAATGTTCTAAACATCCTCCAATGAGGTAGCTCTACCTCCAGAGTTGGAAAACATTCATAATGTTTTTCACATTTTGGTGTTACGACCGTATAAACCCGATTACAAACATGTGATCGAATATGAACCGTTGCAGTTCAGTAAAGATTTGTCTTATGAAGAGATTCCTATCCAGATAGTCGACAGAAAAGAACAAGTGCTCAGAAATAAAGTGATACCTTCTGTGGAGGTGATATGGAGGAACCACAATGTCAAAGAGGCTACGTGGGAACTCGAAGCTGAAATGATGAAGAATTACCCTGAGTTATTTGTTTAATCTATGTCTTCGATTCTGGGAACAAAATCTTTGTTAGTAGCGAGGAATGTGACGATTTGATTGTTTGAATTGTGATTCTGAGGACAGAATCCTTGTAAGGAGGGAATGATGTAACATTCCAAAATTTTAATTATAATATTAAATATTTATTGAGTTATATAAATATTTAATGGATTTGTTTATCATTGAATAAATATTTTTTTAATTGATTTTATTTTATTTGGTTAATTATTTGTTAAATAAATAATTAATGAGTTAAGAAATTATTATTATGTTGATATTTCAAATTGATGGTTAATTATTTGTATTGAGTTATGTGATTAAATGATTTATTTAATTAATTGTTATTTGAATTAATTAAATTAAATATGAAAGCTTGATTAAATAAAGTGTGACAAATAACTATATTATAAGGAGTTATTAAAATAAATTAAAGTAGTTTTAATTTAGTTTTATCCTAAACAAGGTTCAAGGATATTAAGTGTTTAATTTTTAAATGGTTTTTGCCAAACAAGGCCCTATGGCTTTTGAAATTCTTTTAATTTTGAATTATATAAATAAAATAATAAATATAATATATTTATATTATATTATATACGCTTTTTAGTAAATGCGATATTAGTTATTATGATTATTAAGGTTATCGCTTTTTTTTTAGTTTACGCTTAAGTTAGTCTATATCAACTACAATTGAGAGAGAGAAGAAAGAGTCTAAGAATTGATAGAGCTTGACAGTGAAACTTGAGGGAGATTGAGAGGAAGCTTAAGGATTTCAAAGCTAATTCAGTTGTGTTTGCAAGGAATTATCATGCTAATTGAAGGTATTTTCCCTAATTATATATGAATATGCACATATGAGTTTTTACGGCATAAACCTTCTAAGTCTGTGAATTCAATTTACGGAATTGTTGATATGTATAATTGTTAATTGTGGTTATATGTGATATATTGCTAGAGTTTATGTTTAAACAAGAATTGCATGCTAATTTCGGTTAAACGGTATGAAACATTAACGACAGTGTATGTTTTATGCATATTTTCTCATATGGCTTATGTAAGTACAAATATTAGTGATTAATTTGTATGCTAAATTGTAAATTGAAGCTTGTATATGCTAGTTCGTTAAGAAACGAGCATAACATAATTTGAATGAAGTGATTTGGCCAAGTATTGAAATCACAGTGATGATTTTTGGGATGAATATCAAAAAATTGAGTTTTATATGAAAAACATGGAATTTGAGAAATTAACCTAGCTTAAATTGTTGGTAAATGGTTTTAATTGGTGGAATATGTTCACAAATATGTTTGTGGTAGTTCTATACCATTTCTACATGTTATTATTACTATTTGGTGGGTGAAATTAAATGTTAGTTGGCTTAAAAAAAGCTGTCAGTAGCCATATTCTCAATAATAAAAACGGAGTTCATGTAAGCCTACGATGACGCATAGCGATCTCTTGACGCGGATCTTGTGAGCCATGCGCAAGCGTACTGCAATCCATCCGATATAAAAATGGTGCTACCGCCGCCATTGCCCAATTCGAGATAATGAAGTCTTCTAATTTCGCAGACTTTGAACGCTTTAATGTAACTTAGCTTAATGTTAGGTTAATGTGAGAATCATGTAACAACAAGGTTAAGCAGAGCCATGTTAGGTGGATTATAAATTCAAAGTTGTAAAAGTGATTCGTAAGTTACGAACGTGTTATGTGTAACTTAGTTTATACAATGAATGTTAGATAAGTGTTGTGATGTTAACACTTGGGAATTCTGAAATATATATGGTAGCATAAGACTTGTGCTAAAATAACAAGTTTAGCTAGTAATGCATTTTATATTGAAAAGTGAATATTAGTATGTCTAATAGATGTTGTGGTTTTAATACTGTGTATAGGTGAACGTGAGTTTTAATATTTTAGCTTACACTCGAGGCAAGTTTTCTAACTCTACACTTTCGTTGAGTTAGTTCTATTATTACATTGTGTAACTTCATTCTTTTGATTGAGCAAGTTTCTAAACTTCTCTTTTTACATTGAGCAAGTTTTCTAAACCAATCTTTTTACATTGAGCAAGTTTCTTGTATCTAGTTATTTATGATGATGCAAGTTTCAAAATCTCATCTATTACATTGAGCATGTTTTAATTCTAAATTATTGGAATTCTAATCATTGTTGACTTACTCTAACTTGTTTATAGTTAAACAAGTTTCTTTAGTTCATTCTTTTATAATAAATGTTTCTTGAACCTTAATTCCTTGTGTTGAATGGTTCAATCACTTTGTATATTTTATTACCATGTGGAGTAAGCATTATTTCCAGCTTGCTATCAATTAATGCATGTTCAGTAACTAAAATTCTAATTTGACAAGATCACAGACCTAGCTTATTATTGTTCAAGCCAAGGTTTATCATTTCTTTATTTTGATCAATACTTATGCTCTCTAGTTATTTCAAGCATGAGTCTAGAATATAGTCAGTTCACCTATGATTCTCAAATGTTTTGAGTTATGTTGTTATTAAACAACTATTGTGTTATCAAGCATTGTTGATTCAACTAGTTCCCTAGTTGATGATCGTTAAACTTCAAATTACCCTTGAAAGCTTATCATGTGACACCCCCAAATCCGGGTACTTCGATTCCACGGGATTTGGTGTTCACTGTACAAATATCATCTATCTATCTACCCATAATAAATGCAAACCATGCAATAGATAGAAATAAAAACTTCCCTTATGGGGTTTCAACATCCAAATAATAAAAACATCCCAAAGTTGAACTAACCTTAAACATCTCGTATGGAAATATAAATAATAAGTCTTAAAAACATCATTAACTCAAGTCTAACATAAATACATCATAAAATAAAATAACAAGTCTTCATCATTTGCTAACTTTGCCCTTGCCTCTTACTAGTGGAAGGTTTATCAGCTTCTTTCGTTCTTAATCGCAATGTTATTATTAAGCAAGAGTGAGCACTATTGCCCACAAGTATAATAATGAAATAACAAGATAATAACATGCTAATAAATCAAAGACATCCTCAATAAAAGCTCAACTTTTAAATCAAGAATGAATAGCAAGAATCAAAAGAATTACGAGGGTCATAAGACCTTGAACTATGTCTTAGGTTATCAAGGGTTATACTTGAAACCTTTAACACCATAAGACTATGGACCTTTCTACTGCATACTTAGGGGATCAAATTTAGTACCATCACATCGCACAAATATCTTAACGCTTAACGCATAAGTAAATCCCTTTGCAGGGTTGTTCATCTCAGTTTGACATTCGAGTCCATACCAAAGGAAGTTTGGTTTGGATAATTCAATAAGGGTTCTGAAATTTAGAACGTTCATCAACTAAGGACTAGTTAAATCAATAAAGTTCACTAGTTTAATAAGGTTCAACAATAATGATATTCGATTTGATTAATAATCTCAAAAAGTATACAATAGGACAATTATTGTATAACTGAATCATGCTTTGAAAAGATAATCAATCTTTAATATAACATTTGAACTTGAATAATAATAATGATAATTTACTCAAGGTAATTAATAAACTTGAATAATAATGACAAGTAGGATTAGGAAACTTGCCTCGTGCGTAGATTACACTTTAACTAAGCACGTTCTTTGAATTTAATCCTACATACCATTCACATTCACAATACCAGTTAATTATAACTTAACTAATCGTCAAAACTCATTCTCTTTATCTACTTTGACTTATGTCCTCCAACGCCCGAAATCGGCTTAGACATCGATAAATTACTGATACTTTTGTCGTTTAAGCAGCAAGGGAAATAATTATTGGGGTAAGAAGTAATTATTTTATGTTGTTATAAAATATTTGAAGTTATTTTGATGACTTTAATATTTTGTGATGAAAATTCATTAATTAATCAATATTAATGGTAATTAGTTTATTTAATGATTATATTAAATAAATTATAGAAAAATAAATTAATGATTTAAAAATCATATAAAAATGATTTAAGTGTTAGAAAAATATTTTAAGTTATAAGCTACAACTTTTGATATTTTTGGCATGAAAATATTAATATTTTATTATTAATATCAATTATCGGATAATGGATTTAATCGTTTAAAAAATCATATAAATATGATTTTAAAGTATTAAAAATACTTTGATATATTATAAATATATTATAATATTATGTTAAGATTTTCATTAATATTTAATGATAAATAGATATTAATGATTAAAGAATTAGGTGGTATTTAATTCATTAAATACATTATCAATGATCGAAAAAGCATGATAAATGGTAATAATTATCTGAAAATTTTTACAAGTCTAAGAAAAATGTTTTGACTGATAAGAAAATTATCTGTGATATCGTTAAGTGTTTAGGTAGAGTTTAATTAAACTTAGACTCGTTAATTGTCCGATTAGATCATCGGGATGATAGAATTGTACCGATTTCAACTCGGACTGAAATAGTTTGACTTGAAGCTATGTCTTATGTGTATAAGAGACTGATAAGATTATGTGGTAATATGTTTAAGTTATTTTATAACTGTGATGATATTATTCTAATACTGGAGATCTATATTATTAATATTAGGTCTTGGGAGAAAGCTTATTATATTATTATTACTACAGTAATCAAATCTGTTCGAGCAAGTTTGCAAGTTTTTCAAGTTCTTTTTACTTAAACTCTTTTAAGAGTGGTTTCGAATGATATGCTTATGAATTGTACTCTGTATATATATTGTATGTATTCATCGGTATGAAAGGTGATCACCTTCATTACCGGTCGATTCGAGATATAATTGTTATGTTCATTTTCAATGTTCATTCAAATTTTGAAATTTTGTTCATGCTAATTCACAACTACATTGTGAAGGATAGCCACTTTATTATTCAAACTCTTTCAATCATGATATATCTTTACCTTATTTTTAAATTTGTTTGAGCAACTTTCATGCTCACCCTTGCTATATCATGATAAAACATTGCGAGATAAGGCGAATACTGACCATTCTGAGAAAAAAGGATAATGCTAAGTTCAAATTTGGGATAGAATGTGAAGTTAAGTTGCATAGTATGTTGAAAAATAGGATTGTCATGTGTTAGACAGTTCACGATTGTGTATTAGTTAAGGTTACTCGATTTTGAGAATAGTGTGTAAAGTTTAATGTATAAACAATTTATGTTTATATCTTCCGCAAACAGTTGTAGAATGATTGAACCGGATCTGCGGCGATTCGGGACATGGATTCGGGGGCGTTACAGTTGGTATCAAAGCTGTAGGTTATAAACCTTAGGTAGGTGTACCTTAGGCTATAACCACAAAGATGATAAGTAATAAACTCGAATAGAGTTTAAGCGATAAGAGATGAGTTTATGGAAATTCATCATTAAGTAAAGAGAAAGATAAAGAAGATTCAAAGAAGAATCTTAAAGAGCTATAAGAATAAGAAACCGGAGTTACCTAACTCCAGTAATAGAGATGAAAAGTGAAGATAAATAGACTATGTCTATAAGATGAAAAGTGTAAATAAAATCATAATATAATATGATTAAAGAGAAGAATAAGAAGATCGTAAAATAAAACGATCGTAAGCATAAGGAGAAATGATTACGAAATAAGATCACCACGTGATCAGATTAAATCATTGAATAACATATGATTTGTTAAGTGGTTGGAATGATATAGCTTGATGCTATAAAGAGAAGGTACTATGAAATGGTACAATGTAAACTCGAAAATGAGTGGAAAATGTTAAGATACTGGATTAAAGAAAATTCAGATTAAGAAAAGAGAAGTTAAGATTATATGGGTTTTCAATTGAGGACTCAGGTCAGCAGCTGAGTTGTATGATTCCTTGTATGGGCGGGGAATTTGTACTTGGTTTTAGAATCACTTAGCTTCCTGGTTGATATAGTGGTTAGGTTGACAAATTCTTTGTATGGGCGTGGAATTGTCCGCTTAGCTTCCTATATTGATTAGTGGTAGAGTTTTGGGTTTGACAACCACTTAGTTTCGTAATGATAATCATTGGAACCTAATGTCGCGCTATTTGTTATATGCATGTTGAGAAGGTGATTCTTTTCTCATGTGTATAACGAATAGGTAGAGGATATAAGGTTAAGTTGTGAGTTCTTAAAACTCATACTTATGGTAAGTTCATGACTCATAATCATATGGTATGTTTTGAACCCCTCAGCGAATGGACGCCTATGGTCTGACTAGGATAAGTTCTTAAACTCATATGATTGTGGCAAGTTCTGAACTCATAATGTGTGGTAAGTTTGATGAACTGGGGTTATAGCAAAGTGGTGAATGGAGCATTGAGGATTATAAGAATAGATAGATTTATTAAGCAATGGATCGGTAGAAAAGTGAAGTTGATGATGGAAGCATAGGTATTCCAAATCTTCTAGCTATGCTAGACTTGAAGTTTTGACATCATGCTAAATCGCACTATGTGCTTTTTGAAATGATTTTTATTCTCAACTCGGGTGACCATTGTGTATGCGTGGACTTGAGACTCCCGACACCTCGTTACTGTTGAGATGATAAAAGCCGATTTGCAAAGATTTTTGAAACGATTTAAAATACGATCTATGCTTACTTATTTGGCTAGACGCGAATGATTTGAAGTATCAAAAGTTATTTTTTTATTTATCACTTATGTACCATGCAACCTGGTGCAGAGATGATAAAAAAATGATGGAGTCATCAATGCAGTATTACTTAGTGTTGGATGTGATCTCAGGATCGTCAACCCACTATGGTATGATGTAGTATGATAAAATCACCAAATGATGGAATCCTCAACGGACTGTAAATACAGTGCGACATCATGACGTCATTCTCGAAAAATGTTTTCAAAATTTTAATTTGCCAACGGGGTTTGGCTATACTTAAATAATTCTATTGAACTGAATTATCGATATGAGTCTATGCTATTCGATTCAGCTAGACTAATGTTTATGAAAACTCTAAGTGTTCATTGAAAGAAATTTCCCGAACCAAATTGTTTTGGTGCGGAATCCTATACTAAGTCTGAGGTGAACAACCCTGAAAATGGGGATATACTAATTGGATAGAATATTCCAATTTAAGGACGACATAGTCGTTTCGGATTACTAAGGTACAATAGACTGATCATCTAAAGTACCAGAATCGGTAGTTTACCTTCTTCGTGATTGTAAACATACCTATTAAAGAAATGTTTAAGAGGTAGAGTACCTTTCTTTCTTAATTGAAAGAGGTAGCAGGTAGAAATACCCCTAAACCTCGGAGTTCAAAGTTCATAATTTTTATGATCCCCGAATGAGATATGAAAAGTTTTTTTAACTCTTCAAAGTAATGTTGTGGTAGAATGTGATGATGGATATGAAATAGTGTAAACTCGTTTAACATCTTAGTAGAATCTGAGATGATTAAATAAAGGTTATTATGACAACCTAGTTTTGATGAATGTTTAGAAGATGTAAACTCCTAGTGAGTAGTTATGGTGAAATGTGATAATAGATGAGAAATCCTCGAATGAGGAAATTGTAAAGGTTAAATTGAAAACCTAGTTTTGATCAAGAGAATGAGCAGAGATTAGGATGCTTTAATTTCGAGGATGAAATTCTTAGAAGAAGGGGTGGATGTGATGACCCAGAAATTAGAAAATTATTAAAATCTTAAATGATTGGTTTAAGGTCAAATAATAGACCTGATGGAGAATAAGTGTATGTGTTTGATGTTTTTCGGGAAGGAATTTTGAGGAATTAAAATTTCTTTTAGTGAATTATTCGAGATTAAGGGTATATGTGTATATATTATGTGATTACGGTATTATGTATATACGAGAATGTGGTTAAGGGTCAAGTGTTGACTAGATAAATTATATCGTGTCAAACCCTAATATTATTAAACGTCAACGTTCGGTTAGAAATTTTTACGTTTGAAAAGAAACCCTAGAAATCGATTCTCGAAACCCTAATTTCGATTCACGAAATCCAAAACCCTAATTCTAGATTTGAAAACCCTAATCCGAGAAATTATTGGATAAGTATAATGCTTAAGTGCTATTAATTATAATACTAATTAGGGTAAAAGCTTAATTAATTAGCAAACCCTAATTTCGAAATTTTCAACTCTAATTGTTCTGCCAGAAAACCCTAATTTACAGTTATGGAATTAATTGTTAAATTAGCAATATTTAATTAGGAAATATTAATCCTAATTATAAGTTAGAGATCTTAATTTTCTATTTAGAAAATCTAAATTTAAGATATTAGACAATTAATTTTTGAAAATCCTAAGGGTTGTAGCAAATGTCTAAAATGCCCTTGTGCAATATTAAGGATAGAAATCAATTATTGCTAGTAAAATGCCCAAAATACCCTTGTACATTATTTTAGTATGGAAATTACCAAAATAACCTTTGTGCATTATTAAAATTATCATACAATTATTTTTATTTTTTTTTCAATTATTGAGTTGGGGCTAGCAAAGATGCTCATGGGCCATAAAATCATAGCAATCATTAATCAATACTATACCCATTATGAGTTGTCCATGATAATTGTAGCATGAATTATTATTTGCCGATTGGTCTGAACTTTGGTCCAAACTTAGCGGAATTTTCTCCCAATTTTTGGCCGTTGATGATGATTCAGTATTAAGGTTTTTAAGGGAGACTGCGGTTTTGTGAGGACTGTGAGAAAGAAATGCCAAACCAGCCTCCTCTTGAGAAGCCTACTGCTATTTCGACAAATGGCTCTCCCAAGAAATTTCCAAGGGTCATATAAAGCATAATCGTGAGGATGCTGAGTTGGCTAGCTGTTCCAAGTGTGGTTCTGGGTTTTCAAGGATTGGCCTCCGGCGTTTGTCGCCGGAACAAGAGTCGGCCTATGCATTGGTGATCATTTCACCGTCGTCCGGTCCATATTATACTGGAGTGAACAGTACCTAGCTTCCGTTGCTGCTTATGCTCTTATTCTCTGCTCAAGTATCTCACGGGAGGAACATCAATTCATGTTCCTTTCTACAACGCTTCTTATCATCAAAAAAAAAAAAAGCGGTTCCGGCGTCGACCGATTGCTGCTATATATGTGAGATTCTTCAACAAGCAAGCATATGGAGCAGGACAAGGTTGAAGCTGCTTTATTCTGTATCCTGGCTTACGTCCAACTATGTGGAGAATTCGCCGTCTTTTTCCCAAAGCAGTTCCCGACGATCCGGTGTACGGACGAGGACTGACCAACCTTACTGTTGGAAAATCTCGCCGGCGTCGGACCCATCCCAAGTTCATGTGAAGGACTATGCGAATCCGGCAGCAGCTACAAAGGCAAGCTGAGCTGATCTCGATGATACTAAGGTGGCTTCCTGAAGATATTACAGTCCATAATGAAGACTGGGAAGGTGACTGGCGTAGGCTATTGTTACGTGGGCTTACTGAGTCGTTGCCAGAAACCTTGCCATTGTTGTACACTCTACCAGTATGGAAAGGAGAGCTAATTTCTATACTCTCATCGATCTCTGTTCTCTCACCAAAACTTCCTTGATAAAAAAAAAATATTTCAATCTCTCTCGTTTCACCCGTTACATCTGCTTCTCCTCCCCATTCATTTCACCACTTGTCTCGCACTCCTCTCGGCTTCTTCAGAAGCGCTACCACGTCGTGATACCCCGCCGTAAAATTTATCGCGTCTCTTCCTTCTCGACATCCTGCAAGTTTCCCCGGCGATTTTCCATCTCTGCCGTTAACAGCAATTCAGGGGGAAGGCAAATATGATGTCATTGTGGTTGGAGGAGGACATGCAGATTGTGAAGCTGCTATTGCATCTTCTCGGTTGGGGGCGAAGACTTTGCTTCTCACACTAAATATAGATCGCATTGCATGGCAGCCTTGCAATCCTGCTGTGGGTGGACCTGCAAAGTCTCAGCTAGTACATGAAGTTGATGCACTGGGTGGTGAGATAGGGAAGATTGCTGACGGCATTGAAGACAAATATGCCACGAAACAAGTATAAATGAATCTTACACTAAGATGTCCTGCTGTTTGGGCATTGCGCGTACAAACTGACAAGAGGGAATATGATAAGCAAATGAGAAAGATAGTAGAGAGCACCCCAAACCTTTTCCTCAGAGAAGCAATGGTGACAGATATATTGTTGGGAAAGAATGACGACATTGAGGGTGTACGGACGTTCTTTGGGATGGACTTCTATGCCCCTTCTGTTATTCTCACTCTGATTAAAAAATTAAAAAAAAAAGCTGGAACCCCAAAGACGTGTGGACCGACGTACTGTGGATTTCTCTGGATTGGAACCTCAGCACGGTGTACGGAAGAGGAGACCAGAGCTATTGAGCGGACCGGATCGGGAAACGAAGGAGAAGGAGAGAGAGAATAAGAATGATATTCTAAATATTATTGATGAGAAAGTCAAGTGCTCTTTTTTTGCATTCGGTTGCTCGAAGCGGCTGTTCTGACGCGCTTGCGGCCACAATTTTTGCTTGAAGTGTTTACTAAAATGGACTGGGCAAGGGAATAGCACTTGTGCGAAGTGCCGCCACAGTATACCCCTCAAAATGGCAAGTCAACCACGAATTAACTCTACACTTGTAGCAGCCATCCCATGTTTGCGACGGAAGAAGGTGTTGGTGCAGTGCGACACTCTGATATGCCTAGTAACAAAGCTAGAACGCCTGATAGCTGGGTCTAGTAATGCAGGCCTGTAACTCAAGTGAGAGCTTTAAGATGGTTGGAAGGTTGGCTTGGTCCAGACGGTTGGACTTTGCAGGGTTATACTCTGGTTTGCCCATTTCAAGTAAGGAGTTGGGTCATGGGCTCTAGGCGAAGGCTTGGATCTCTTGGCTCCTAGAGTGGAGGGCAAAGCGCAAGGCTAGCTTAGCTCAGGGACATATAACTTATGTCCTCCAACGCCCGAAATCGGCTTAGACATCGATAAATTACTGATACTTTTGTCGTTTAAGCAGCAAGGGAAATAATTATTGGGGTAAGAAGTAATTATTTTATGTTGTTATAAAATATTTGAAGTTATTTTGATGACTTTAATATTTTGTGATGAAAATTCATTAATTAATCAATATTAATGGTAATTAGTTTATTTAATGATTATATTAAATAAATTATAGAAAAATAGAATTAATGATTTAAAAATCATATAAAAATGATTTAAGTGTTAGAAAAATATTTTAAGTTATAAGCTACAACTTTTGATATTTTTGGCATGAAAATATTAATATTTTATTATTAATATCAATTATCGGATAATGGATTTAATCGTTTAAAAATCATATAAATATGATTTTAAAGTATTAAAAATACTTTGATATATTATAAATATATTATAATATTATGTTAAGATTTTCATTAATATTTAATGATAAATAGATATTAATGATTAAAGAATTAGGTGGTATTTAATTCATTAAATACATTATCAATGATCGAAAAAGCATGATAAATGGTAATAATTATCGAAAATTTTTACAAGTCTAAGAAAAATGTTTTGGTGATAAGAAAATTATCTGTGATATCGTTAAGTGTTTAGGCGAGTTTAATTAAACTTAGACTCGTTAATTGTCCGATTAGATCATCGGGATGATAGAATTGTCTGATTTCAACTCGAATTTGAAATAGTTTGACTTGAAGCTATGTCTTATGTGTATAAGAGACCCGATAAGATTATGTGGTAATATGTTTAAGTTATTTTATAAGCTGTGATGATATTATTCTAATCTTCGAGATCTATATTATTAATATTAGGTCTTCTGGGAGAAGCTTATTATATTGTTATTCTGAATCAATCTGTTCGAGCAAGTTTGCAAGTTTTTCAAGTTCTTTTTACTTAAACTCTTTTAAGAGTGGTTTCAGACAGATATGCTTATGAATTGTACTCTGTACATATTGCATGTATTCATCAGGTATGAAAGGCTGATCACCTTCATTACCAGTCAGTTCAGATATAATTGTTATGTTCATTTTCAATGTTCATTCAGCTTTGAAATTTTGTTCATGCTAATTCACAACTACATTGTGAAGGATAGCCAGCTTATTATTCAAACTCTTTCAATCATGATATATCTTTACCTTATTTTTAAATTTGCTGGGCAACTTTCATGCTCACCCTTGCTATATCATGATAAAACATTGCAGATAAGGCGAATACGGCCAGTTACAGGAAAAGGATAATGCTAAGTTCAGCTTGGGATAGAATGTGAAGTTAAGTTGCAAAGTATGTTGAAAAATAGGATTGTCATGTGTTAGACAGTTCACGATTGTGTATTAGTTAAGGTTACTCGATTTTGGGAATAGTGTGTAAAGTTTAATGTATAAACAATTTATGTTTATATCTTCCGCAAACAGTTGTAGAATGATTGAACCGGATCTGCGGCGATTCGGGACACGAGTTCAAATGAAAAGGACACTAAATCATCATTAATTTCACTAAATTAACATACCCACATGCTACAATTTATACATAATCATTACCCAACAATAATAAAACGATTTTAATCCATTAAAACACATAATTACAGAATTAAAATATGTGAATTTCACTGACTTTGATGTTCTTGGAGGTTTTGAAAATAAAACATGAAAATTGTCACTACGGATTCGTTATAACACTGAATCCGTTTATTTAAACTTTGGTCTCTTCGTATCAACATGCATAATAATATAAGGGTGTAAATTTTACGAAAACCTTTATGTTTGACATACTAAAATCACGTATAAGGCCATATGGCCATAACCCAAACTCTGTAAATTTTGAAATAACAAGTCATCGTGTAATGACATGGTTTATGATACTGATGATATGGTCTACATAGTAAACATGTTATACTACTCGAATTATTACACTTATTCTTAAAACAATCATCATTTCCCAATTCACAGAGACTTACAGAATATATGAAAGCCATTTTTATAAAAACTAAATGACGTAACTTTAAAATTTGGGAAGAAAGAGATTACCCTGAGTGTAAGGTATAGATTAGAAGACTCAGATGTTTTCTTAAATTCTCCTCTTTCAATCTCTTTCACAATATCTTAATTATCTCTGACAATTCTCAACTCTTTCTCTGAATATTTCTTAGACTTAGTAAAAAATGAAGGAATAAAGAGAAAACGTCGTAATAATAAACTGGCGCATTGAAGTCAGTTACCCATCATGGGTTAACTGCCCTCAACCTCTACTAGTGCCATGTTTGGCTAGCCTTAAAAGCTTATACCCAATTAATTTAATAAACTCATTTATCATATAGTTTAAATCATGTCACACCCACTTGCACAATAAATCAAATATCTTATTTAATTTAAAAATAAAATATATTAATTTCTCATAAATTCACATAGTCACATAATTAAATTTCTCATTAATAAATAATGTCAAATTATTAAATCTCTAATTAATAATTAAATTAATTAAATAACATCATGGTTAATTAAATATTTCATTTAATTCAATAAGCTCACATAATTACATATTTGAATAATAATTATTCTCTACATTAATTTAATAAATGTATCACATATAATTAAATTAATCTACCACAATTGCATCAATTAATTATTTAATCTAATAATTAAATCATTGAAAAATATTTATTTAATTCAATAAATATTAAAAAAATTAATTTACAAAATCACATTCGTCACATATCCAAACCAAACTTTCTTTGGTGCGGACTTGTACTCTAAATACTGAGATGAATAACCCTATTTTTAGGGGTTTACGCTTAGCGTTGAAATGGTTGTGCACAATACATTGTACGAAGGATTGATCCCCCTAAGTACGTGGAGTCCTTATAGTCATATATCATTAAAGTTAAAGTTGAAAGATTACTTATAACTGTGGACATGGTTCGTGGTCATTAGACCCTCAGTAGTATATTTCAGAATGTTAATAGAACATATCATTCAGTTCTATTGAGCCTATTATTTGGCGAATGTTATAAAGTTTATTCATTCTTATTTCAAGTGAGCTTTGTTTGCTCACTCTTGCTTATATAACTATTATAGCTAAGGATGAGAAGGTAGATGTACCTAGCACCAGTAAGGGAAAAGGGAAGATGAACAAGTATTGAAGACTTATAATATGTTGACAGTTATTTATTAGACTTTAATTTGATTGATGTAATGAATCATTTATTTAATTTCCGCATTTGAATGATTGTAATTAAAGGTTAGATAACCTGGGAGATAATGTTTTATTAATGTAATCCTGTATGGGCAGGTTTTATTATTCAATTTTATTATGATTGGGTAGTTAGATATCAATGTTTTGATTAAGTGAACACCAAATCTTGAGGTAATGAAGTACCTAGATTTGGGGGTGTCACAAGTTGGTATCAAAGCTTTAGGTTATGAACCTTAGGTGGTGATTAACTCTTATCGAGTTTTAAGGAAAAAGTAATAAAACATTTATGTGCTTATGTGTTTATAACTTATGTGCTCGTGAGTGTCGAGTAGTAATGATTAATAATCAAAACTTAAAATTTTATTGTCAGGATGACTAATGTCGGAGAATCCAGTCAGGCTAGGGAGGAGGGACCTCAGATGCCTATAGAGGAGGAGCCTCGCGACATTCAGGTTGTTTGGGAACAACTACTTCCACGGGAGTCAGCCCCGTTGGTCACAGTAGTTGAAGATGAGAATGATGACGTGGAGACGGATGAGGAGGATCCCGTTGAGTTACCACGGGAGGATGACGAGGACGAGGTGGAAGAGACTCCACTAACCTCGATAGCCGCTCGTATGTACGATGAAGTCTATGACCGTAACATGGAACTTCAGGATACAGTCGAGGAATTGCAAGAGATAGTAGTTGAGCAGCAGACTATAATGACACAGAAAGACGGCGAGATCCAGGATCGTGAGGAACGACTGACTAATGTCGAGAAGAACCTAGTACAGGCTGAAGGAGAGAAAGAACAACTAATTGAGGAGGTCGCAGAACTGAGGAACAAGCTGAAGGAAAAGGCTACTAAGAGGGCAAGAGCCGAAGATGCATACGAGGAAGCGTTTCAATGAGCCAGGATAGAAGTGAAAGACGCACAAGCAAAGAGAATGAAGATGGAAGAAATGAATAGAGTATTCAACACCGTGGTAAATCGAGCTCGGGATCGGGTCATGGGTTATCCGATTCAGTTCGAGACGCTGCCATCATACGTATTAGATCGCAGAACAATGTTCTGGATCATGGAGGAAGAACGTAGTAAGGCTAAGCAGTATCTTAGTAGAACATTGTAGTTGTTATGTGATTAATAAATGTTAAATAAATTATAAATCCCAAGTGTTATATAACCTATGGGATATGATGATGATGTTGTCCCGAAACTTTTGTAGTTCAGGAAAGTAATGTAAATAGCAGTGATGCTATTGTTTTATATTTTCAAAGAAATTATTAATAAATAAAAGTTGTTATTTATTCAAAGTGTTATGTGATTATGTGGCTATTTCTTTTGTGGAGGCAAGTTAAGTAGAAATTACTTAAAGGAGTTGAATAATAATCTAATGAGTGTATTTTTATCAGAAAATACCTCCCAGACATCAACCACCATGACAGAGAACCACTGAAGGAACCAATAACGACAATGTTGATGTTAACCCCATTCAACAACTAGTGACGCTACTAACAGGAGCGTTGCAGAATCAACCACAGAACCAAGGAACAACGTTTAAGGATTTCAAGGCGGTTGGACCACCTGAATTTTGTGGGTCCATGAATCCATTCGAGGCACAAACCTGGATTATGGAGATAGAAAAGGTGTTCGATGTTTCTAGGGTAGGGGATGATCATAAGACTGCTTTCGCAACATTCATGTTGAAAACAGAAGCTAGTTATTGGTTGCAGGCCAATAAAACTCATGAAGGGCCAGGGGTGATGACCTGGGATAGGTTTAAGGAAATATTCTTCGAGACCTATTTCCCAAAGAGTTCGAAGAGTCAGCTAGAAGTGCAGTTTTTGGAACTAAAGCAGGGAACGATAACGGTACCTGAATATGCCACTAAATTCAACGAGTTGGTGAGATTTGTGCCTTATCAAGTCAGTACAGACGATCGCAAGGCGAAGAGATTTGAATAGGGACTGAAGCCTTGGTTGTATAGTAGGGTTTCCCTGTTCCGGTTGAAGACTTTTGCAGCAGTGATGGAGAAAGCAATACTCGCTGAAGGTGGAGGCGAGGCAGTGACAACGTTCAATCAGGATCGAGAAGAAGAAGAAGAAGAAGAAGAAGAAGAAGAAGAAGAAGAATGAGGTGGAGATTAAGAATGGAGGTGGTAATGGTGGAAACAACAACAACAACAATTTGAAGAGGAAGTGGAATGGAAACGTGGGTACTGGAAACCAGCAGGGTAACCAGCAAAACAAGAAGTTTGAAGCATGTGTTACATGCGGAAAGTTTTATAAGGGTGCGTGCTTGATGGGAAAATGAGTATGCTTCAATTGTGGCCAGGAGGGTCACATCGCCCCAAATTGTACTCAACCTAAGAAGAATGTGTGCTTCACGTGCGGATCTAAGGATCACTTTGCTTGTTAATGCCCTAAGAAGAAGGCTGGAGAGACAACTAGAAGCAATGGAAGTACATGGGCCATTGTTGGACCTACAACATCAAACAAACCCACAGCCAGAACCTTCAACATGACTGTGCAAGATGTTATGCAATCAAAAGATGTGTTGTCAGGTATTATCCCAATCAATGATATAAATGCTTATATATTATTTGATTCGGGTGCTACTTGCTCGTTTATATCTGATGAATTTACTAAGATGTTAGGATTGCCTAGTGAAGAACTGAATTTTCCTTTGAACATAGAAGTTGCAAATAAGGAAGTAATCCCTGTTAGATTTGTATACAAGAACTGTAGGGTGAACATTAAGGAGAATATCTTGATGGTAGATTTGATTCCAATTAGACTTGGAGAGTTTGATGTTATTTTGGGAATGGATTGGCTGTTCAGATATGGAGCGGTAATTGATTTCCAAAAGAAGTGTGTAAACCTTATTACCCCGTCAAAGGTAGTATTTTATGGTAGTAAGTCGCCTAGACAAATGAAATGTTTGACGATTATGCAGGCCAAGAAATTGTTGAGTCAAGGCTCTGTAGGCTATTTAGCTTACATAGTTGATACTCAGAAGAAGAGTGTGAAACTGGAAGAGATATCAGTGGTGAGGGAATTTAAGGATGTGTTTCTAGAGGATTTACCAGGACTTCCGCCTGACAGAGAGATTGAGTTCGTGATCGACTTAGCGCTGGGAATAGCACCGATATCGAAGGCCCCGTACATAATGGCTCTGATAGAAATGAAGGAACTGATGGTACAATTACAAGAACTATTATACAAGAAGTATATTCAACCAAGCATATCACCGTGGGGAGCGCCGGTGTTATTCGTGAAGAAGAAGGATGGGTCGATGCATCTTTGTATTGATTATAGAGAATTAAACAAATTCACTATTAAAAACAAATATCCATTACCAAGAATAGATGACTTGTTTGATCAACAAGGGTGCTAAATACTTCTTGAAAATAGATTTGAGAAGTGGGTATCACCAATCAAGGTAAGGAAGGAGGAGGTGACGCCCAAAATCCGGTCTATCTTCACACCCGGATTCCGTACATCACGAGTACATCATTCATCCAACATACATCATTATATAATGCAATATAACGATATACACTCTCAAATCCTGTGTTCGGAACCTTATGACCTCTTTTATTACAAATAATGATAAATACATTATTCATTTCTTCTTACAAGAGTGACTTTTATCCGCCACCACCAGGATACATAATACGCTTCATTAAACTAGTCTATAATTAAATTCTATCTTTTTACATTACAAGTCTTCACTTGATCTTCTCGCTCATTCACCTTCCTCGATGGTAATCGCATCTGATATACCGGCAACTTGATCTTTACGGATCCTTAAGTTCTTCTAACCTTGTTCATTTGAAAATTGTTTTTCATTTAAAGCAAGTGTGAGCATTCAATTGCCCAAAGAAGTCATAACAAATGAACAAACAACTTCGAATTAAAACATTTCTTTAGAACTTCTATAACCAAACAAAGGTTATGAAGCGGCTTGAATAATAGGAATAGTCTCGATTCCTATCATCTTAAAACATCAATCGCTTTCTCTTTGAAATACTTTCATCCCTCTACCTTTTCATACACATCCCGTCTGCTAGAATCATTAAAGACAGACTTAACAATAACGATTCATGTATAAACAGTAACATACTTGTATTGAATGTTTCAATCACGTAACAATTCATATCATAGAAACACCAAGTGTTCAAATTGTGGCTCAAAGCCTCATACATTCTAACACCTTGTACATACATCGCACATACATAATGACATATAGACAAGACTTCTCAAGTACAACATCTGAGAAGTTTAAGAAACTAACATTCATGCAATATGAATGAAGTTAGGAAACTTGCCTTACGCCCAGCTACAGCTTACGCTGATCTGCTCATTTCAATTCCTATATCACACACATATGGAGAAAACATAAACACCAATTAGTCATATATTGAACTTACGTCATTGGTTTACTTAACTTTACTTCTTAGGGTTCGCGTTCTTGCAATATAAGTATACGCGACTAACTTCCTTTACTAGTTTACTGTTTTATGACATACGGAGATGTCTTACTCATACGTTCATCATCTTGGATGATTTATATTCTTATCTTCTTCTTATAACTTCTCTAGGACTCAAAGACACATCGCTGCTCTCGCTAGTAGTCCATATGGTACTCGAGTGGTTTCCCACAAACAACCAACAAACAAGTTCCTCATCTCATCTACACCGCCATCACAAAGTGAGTTAGATCGGTTGCCGGTTTTGTATATACCTTCGCTCCTCTGAAGGAATTGTTTAGCCCAGCTCCCATATGTCAACCATCAAAGGTTACGATTGTACCACAACCTAACTTCTCTTAACTTATACGAACTATTATAATGTTCGATTAAGTCAATTTCTTATTCCTTACGGCTTTATAATAACTAAATGTCATCCCTCCGGATTCATTCTTTATCGAATCACATTCGGCTTTCATTAATCTTATTACCGTTCATTACGGCTTTCTAAATAATTCATATACTATTTAATACTTTCGTTATCCATTATATGAACCCCATGTTCATTACTCGTTCTTAGTGTCAAAGCCATACCGATCATTGTATGCTAAGACCAAGCGTCCATCGCAACGACGTTGCGTTCACAGTGTCTATACGCTTCACACTTATCTCTCATTATCATGATATAACATCGAAATGTTATTCATTACCCTCATCACTCAACGCCTAAGGAATCACAACCATAGCAATCCTCACGCTCGCTTATTGCGACTACGGTCCCTTGATATCGATTCATAATCCCGTGATTAAATTCTTTGTTATTTAATCTCATTTAATCTATATGTTCAACCTTTAATAAAGGTTTACATCACTTGATTAAGTGTTACATTAGTTGAATATTATATTCTTTATCATCCCTTACATTTCCCCCAAAGAGTCGAAAGCGCTTAAAAGCTCCTCTTTGGATTTTTTTTTTTCAACACCGTAAGCTGCGCATACTTCCTCCTTCTTTATTCCTCGCGCCATGCATGAGCTTGCAGAGACTGGCCTCGGTCTGAGCAGCGCATAACTGCCACCCTTACATAGGCATGGTTGAAATGCAAGCCAAGCCCTAATTCTTGAAAAATTCTTCTAAGTCTTTGATCATTCTGAGACGCTTACCTCTCACCTCCATAAATTATTTGTTATAACTCGGAATGAGGTCGTTCCAAAGCCATTCTCTTCCTTATCTTACGTACTTCAATACCCCTTGGACAAAACTTTGTTCTGAATCCATTAACGTGCCATTCGATTGGCTTAATCTTCACCCTTCGTTCATTTTTACGCTTTTAACGCTCTTCGTTCGTTCGTCCGTAATTCGGTCATCCGAACTCGAAACTCGCTCGTTCTTGAGTCCATGACTCACATTTTCTACGTTTTCTTACTTTCCTATGAAACCCTACCCACTCGGGTTCATTTACTAACTTTCTAATTCTAGTTCGTCTTTTACAAAAATTTTGCCATAACCTCGTTATAGCTAAGTTTTAATCCGTTCTTCATGAACGTTTCTACCGATCCTAACCAAGCAAGAAGCAACTAACTTATACACATGGTTTTAAACTTGTCCATCAACAACAATTAAACTATGATGGTTTTAAATTTGTCCATCAACAACGTTCTTCGTGTTCTTCGTGTTCTTCGTTCGTTCTTCATTTTAATCGATATTTTGGATTACGATTCCACTTTTTATTGGAATTTGATGTTATAGAACATTATTCCTTACTTAATTCACCTACTCATTCATAATATTTATTCGGATCGCTCCAAATCCTCACGAATCTTATACTTCCTTAAGAAATTTACAAACTAAACTTCATATTCTTATTTCTTTATTTTCTCATGATTTCAACCATATGAAATCATTACTAACATCTTTTACTCCTTATTCTCATTAAGTTATGTTTTAAACATATTAAACTTAAAGAAAATATTAGAAGAAACTAGGGTTCGGATTACCGTTCTTCTTTATTTCTCTTCCGTTATACAAAGCCGGCGATTTGCGAGCTTTTCTATTTCTCGATCACTTTTGATCCGAGCATTCATGCTCATGTCCTTCCTTCTCCCTCCCATCCGAGCTCTCTCTCTCTCTCTCTCTCTCTCTCTAGGGATTTTCAAAATCCTAGAAAATAAAAATTTAGCTTTCTATTTATAGATTTTCAAAGCTAGGGCATTTTAGTCATTTCGCCCCCCTTAGCCTCCTTACTATTCCCACCTCCTCCAAGACTTAGCCACCAAGTTTACTTGGTGGCCAAGTGGCCGCCCCTCTTGCCCCATGGGTCACCCCATGGGTGCCCCATTGGTTATTACCCAACCGTTTACCCACTCTGGTTCGATCCATGCTTTCTTTTCTTGGTTTGGGCCTTAACCATAATTCTTCTTGGGCCTAACTTGGGCTTAACTTCCCAAAGCGTTGGGCTTGACATAATCCAAGTCCAATTAGATTCTACAAAGTCCATGAACTCAAAGTCCATTAAGACTAATCGTATTCTACACATTCTATTCTCGTATTCTCGTAATCTCTTCGTATATTGTTCGTACGATATTCGTATTATATGTCGTAATAATCTTCGTACTATCCTCGTATAATACTTCATATCATACTCATATCTCTCACGCATAATAACCCTAATTATTATACGTGATCATAAAATTCTCGGAACTCACTTTTCCTAACCCTTAGGTTTTGAGTCCGTAAAGCGAAAACTTTGTTTTTGCCATAACCGAAATATTATTGAATATTCCATCACGCCTCGTAATTAAACGTAATCTATCACTTCTCGAATTTCAAAATAAATCTCCGAAAGCGTAAACGGATGAATAGTGCCTATTTCGCCTTTTTTCCCAAAAATATTTTTGTTCCCGGAAAACTTTCGTTTTCATTCCGAAAATTTTTATTCACTCAATCTAGCTCGTAGCGAGATACTCCCGATTTATAATCATCCTAGGTTATAGAACGATTAATAAACACACAGCACATAATAATATTAATAAATAATTCTTTAAACTTAAATTCTGGACAACCCGAATTTCCGGGTCGTCACAGAGGATATACCTAGAACGGCATTCAGAACTCGGTATGGACATTATGAGTTTCTGGTGATGTCTTTTGGTTTAACCAATGCACCTGCTTCATTCATGGATTTGATGAATAGGGTGTTTAAACAATTCTTAGACAAGTTTGTAGTGGTATTAATCGACGACATTCTAGTGTATTCCAAAACTCAAGAAGAACAAGTGGAACACTTACGTTTGACATTGGAAACACTAAGAAAGGAAAAGTTGTACACAAAATTCTCTAAGTGCGAATTTTGGCTAGATCGTGTATAATTTCTTGGGCACGTGATTGACAAGGATGGGATTTCAGTGGATCCATCAAAAGTGGAAGCTGTAATCAATTGGGAACAACCAAGAACACCGTCGGAGGTAAGGAGTTTCTTGGGACTGGCCGGTTATTATAGAAGATTTATTCAAGATTTTTCTAAGATAGCCACTCCGCTAATAAATTTGATGAGGAAAGCGGTAAAATTTGTTTGGACGGAGAAGTGTGAAGAGAGTTTTCAAGATTTGAAGAAGAAGCTAAGTGTGGCACCTGTGTTGTCATTACCAGATAGTAAAGGAAACTTTGTGGTGTTTAGTGATGCCTCACAAAAAGGGTTGGGTTGTGTTCTTATGCAGAAATCGGCAAAGTAATTGTGTATGCATCAAGACAATCAAAAATTATGAGAAAGGTTATCCGACTCATGATTTGGAATTGGTTGCAGTAGTATTTGCTCTAAAGATATAGAGACACTATCTCTATGGAGAAAAATGTGAGATCTATACAGACCATAAAAGTCTAAAGTATATTTTCACACGTAAGGACTCGAACATGTGTCAAAGAAGATGGATGGAATTGATAAAAGATTACGATTTTGAGATCTTTTATCACCCGGGCAAAGCGAATGTGGTTGCAGATGCTTTGAGCAGGAAAGGTTGGGAGAAGTTGATGCTGATAACCACTCAGGAGGAGCTTATTTCAGCAATGACAAAGCTAGAGTTGGAAATCAAATTTCCAAAGGAATCCGAGGAACGACTATTCCAGATAGATGCTAGTCCAACTTTGGTGGACAAAGTGAAGAGTACTCAACTACAAGATAAAGAATGTGAAACGATCAAAGAGAAAATGGTTGAGGGTAGTGATGTAAAATACAAGATCGATACTGAAGGACTACTACGGTTCGAGGAAAGAATTTAGGTTCAGCAAAGAAGATTAGAGCTTAAAGACGAAATCTTGATCAAGTACACAACACAAGATATTCGATTCATCCAGACGTATTTAAGATGTATCAAGATTTGCGGTGACATTTTTGGTGGCCAAACATGAAAAGAGACGTTGCCGAATGTGTGGCAAAATGCTTTACATGTCAAAGAGTCAAGGCCGAGCATCAAAGACCAAGGGGATTACTTCAACCGTTAGAAATACCGAAATGGAAGTGGGAACACATCACAATGGATTTTGTGGTAGGTCTTCCAACTACTCGTAAAGGATGCGATGCGATTTGGGTGATAAGTGATGATCGACAAAATCAAAGACACTTTTTGCCAATAAAAATTAGATTTAATCATGATCAATTGGCAAGGTTGTACGTTAAAGAGATCATTTCGAGGCATGGAGTGCCATTGTCAATTGTATCAGATAGAGATCCACGATTTACGTCAAACTTCTGGAAGAGACTACAAGAATGTATGGGAACACAATTGCGAATGAGTACAACATACCATCCAAAACCCGACCGACGGCAAAGTGAACGAACAATCCAAACGTTGGAAGATATGCTGAGAGCATGCGTCATGGATTTCAAAGGGAGTTGGGAAGAACATTTACCGTTGGTGGAATTTGCCTAAAACAACAGTTACCACGCGAGCATCGGCATGCCACCTTACGAGGCATTATACGGCAGAAAGTGCAAAACTCCACTATGCTGGGATGAAGTAGGTGAGGTTGTCAAACTGCTAAGGTTGTCAAACTCATCAGGGTAATATTGGTAGTAGCCCAAGACAGACAGCAAAAGTATGACGATCAACACAGGCTGAATCACGAATTTGAAGTAGGAACTTTCGTTTTCCTAAAAGTTTCTCCTTAGAAGGGGAAAATTCATTTTGGCAAGAAAGGAAAGCTCAGCCCAAGATTTATTGGACCGTTCGAGATACTACGAAGAGTGGGGGAAGTGGCTTATGAGGTAGCTCTACCTCCATAGTTGGAAAACATTCATAATGTTTTTCATATTTCGGTGTTACGACCGTATAAACCCGATTACAAACATGTGATCGATTATGAACCGTTGCAGTTCAGTAAAGATTTGTCTTATGAAGAGATTCCTATCCAGATAGTCGACAGAAAAGAATAAGTGCTCAGAAATAAAGTGATACCTTCTGTGGAGGTGATATGGAGGAACCACAATGTCAAAGAGGCTACGTGGGGAACTCGGTCAAAAATGATGAAGAATTACCCCGAAGTTATTTGTTTAATCTATGTATTCGATTCTCGGGGATGTAATCTTTGTAAGTAGGGAGGAATGTAACGATTTGATTGTTTGAATTGTGATTCGAGGGATGAATCCTTGTGAGGAGGAATGATGTAACATTCCAAAATTTTAATTATAATATTAAATATTTATTGAGTTATATAAATATTTAATGGATGTGTTTATCATTGAATAAATATTTTTAAATTGATTTTATTTTATTTGGTTAATTATTTATTAAATAAATAATTAATGAGTTAAGGAAATTATTATTATGTTGATATTTCAAATTGATGGTTAATTATTTGTATTGAGTTATGTGATTAAATGATTTATTTAATTAATTGTTATTTGAATTAATTAAATTAAATATGAAAGCTTGATTAAATAAAGTGTGACAAATAACTATATTATAAGGAGTTATTAAAATAAATTAAAGTAGTTTTAATTTAGTTTTATCCGAACAAGGTTCAAGGATATTAAGTGTTTAATTTTTAAATGGTTTTTGCCAAACAAGGCCCTATGGCTTTTGAAATTCTTTTAATTTTGAATTATATAAATAAAATATAATTAAAATAATAAATATAATATATTTATATTATATTATATCGCTTTTTTTAGTAATGGCGATATTAGTTATTATGATTATTAAGGTTATCGCTTTTTTTTAGTTTACGCTTAAGTTAGTCTATATTGGCTACAATTGAGAAGAGAGAGAAGAGAAGAGTCCGAGAATTGATAGAGCTTGATGAGTGAAACTTGAGGAGATTGAGAGGAAGCTTAAGGATTTCAAAGCTAATTCAGTGGTGTTTGCAAGGAATTATCACGCTAATTGAAGGTATTTTCCCTAATTATATATGAATATGCACATATGAGTTTTTACGGCATAAACCTTCTAAGTCTGTGAATTCAATTTACGGAATTGTTGATATGTATAACTGTTAATTGTGGTTATATGTGATATATTGCTAGAGTTTATGTTTAAACAAGAATAGCATGCTAATTTCTGCTAAACAAAGAGGAAAATTAACGACGATGTATGTTTTATGCATATTTTCTCATATGGCTTATGTAAGTACAAAAATTAGTGATTAATTTGTATGCTAAATTGTAAATTGAAGCTTGTATATGCTAGTTCGTTAAGAAACGAGCATAACGTAATTTGAATGAAGTGATTTGGCCAAGTATTGAAATCACAGTGATGATTTTTGGGATGAATATCAAAAAATTGAGTTTTATATGAAAAACATGGAATTTGAGAAATTAACCTAGCTTAAATTGTTGGTAAATAGTTTTAATTGGTGGAATATGTTCACAAATATGTTTGTGGTAGTTCTATACCATTTTACATGTTATTATTCTTTGTTTGGTGGGTGAAATTTGTGTTAGTTGGCTTAAAAAAACTGTCGTAGCCATGTTCTGCATAAACCGAGTCTCGTGGTAGAATGCTGATCGCATGATCTCTTACGCGGGATCTTGCGACCACATCCAGGCATACCGCAATCCAAGATAAAAAATGGTGCTACCGCCGCCATTGCCTCGATTCGCATAAATGAAGTCTTCTAATTCTGCAGACTTTGAACGTTTAATGTAACTTAGCTTAATGTTAGGTTAATGTGAGAATCATGTAACAACAAGGTTAAGCAGAGCCATGTTAGGTGGATTATAAATTCAAAGTTGTAAAAGTGATTCGTAAGTTACGAACGTGTTATGTGTAACTTAGTTTATACAATGAATGTTAAATAAGTGTTGTGATGTTAACACTTGGGAATTCTGAAATATATATGGTAGCATAAGACTTGTGCTAAAATAACAAGTTTGGCTAGTAATGCGTTTATATTGAAAAGTGAATATTAGTATGTCTAATAGATGGTTGGGGTTTTATACTTGTGTATAGGTGAACGTGAGTTTTAATATTTTAGCTTACACTCGAGACAAGTTTTCTAACTCTACACTTTCGTTGAGTTAGTTCTATTATTACATTGTGTAACTTCATTCTTTTGATTGAGCAAGTTTCTAAACTTCTTTTTACATTGAGCAAGTTTTCTAAACCTATCTTTTTACATTGAGCAAGTTTCTTGTATCTAGTTATTTATGATGATGCAAGTTTCAAAATCTCATCTATTACATTGAGCATGTTTTAATTCTAAATTATTGGAATTCTAATCATTGTTGACTTACTCTAACTTGTTTATAGTTAAACAAGTTTCTTTAGTTCATTCTTTTATAATAAATGTTTCTTGAACCTTAATTCCTTGTGTTGAATGGTTCAATCACTTTGTATATTTTATTACCATGTGGAGTAAGCATTGTTTCCAGCTTGCTATCAATTAATGCATGTTCGGTAACTAAAATTCTAATTTGACAAGATCACAGACCTAGCTTATTATTGTTCAAGCCAAGGTTTTCTTTATTTTGATCAATACTTATGCTCTCTAGTTATTTCAAGCATGAGTCTAGAATATAGTCAGTTCACCTATGATTCTCAAATGTTCTAAGTTATGTTGTTATTAAACAACTATTGTGTTATCAAGCATTGTTGATTCAACTAGTTCCCTAGTTGATGATCGTTAAACTTCAAATTACCCTTGAAAGCTTATCCAAACCAAACTTTCTTTGGTGCGGACTTGTACTCTAAATACTGAGATGAATAACCCTATTTTTAGGGGTTTACGCTTAGCATTGAAATGGTTGTGCACAATACATTGTACGAAGGATTGATCCCCCTAAGTACGTGGAGTCCTTATAGTCATATGACTATTAAAGTTAAAGTTGAAAGATTACTTATAACTGTGGACATGGATCGTGGTCATTAGACCCTTAGTAGTATATTTCAGAATGTTAATAGAACATATCATTCATTTCTATTGAGCCTATTATTTGGCGAATGTTGTAAAGTTTATTCATTCTTATTTTAAGTGAGCTTTGTTTGCTCACTCTTGCTTATATAACTATTACAGCTAAGGATGAGAAGGTAGATGTACCTAGCACCAGTAAGGGAAAAGGGAAGATGAACAAGTATTGAAGACTTGTAATATGTTGACAGTTATTTATCAGACTTTAATTTGATTGATGTAATGAAGCATTTATTTAATTTCCGCATTTGAATGATTGTAATTAAAGGTTAGATAACCTGGGAGATAATGTTTTATTAATGTAATCATGTATGGGCAGGTTTTGTTATTCAATTTTATTATGATTGGGTAGTTAGATATGAATGTTTTGATTAAGTGAACACCAAATCTTGAGGTAATGAAGTACCTAGATTTGGGGGTGTCACAATCACAATCCTAGGCTAAGTCAAAGTGAGCTGGAAGACCTTACCAAGAGAGATGAAGCCAGCAGAAAAAGGAGAGCTGAGGAATATGCAAATCCTCCACCAAGAAAAAGGTCGAAGAAACATAGATAAGTTGAAATTTATTTCTTATTGATGTAACTGAACTTAAATGTAATATCTATCTTCAACATCAATAAATTCATGCTTATTCTCTAGAAATTCCAGCTGCTCACTGAAATATTAAGTCATATTTACTTTCTAGCAATTGCATCTAGATTTTGATAATCATGACAACAAATCTCCTTGGTTATGTCAACATCAAATAGGGGGAGATTGTTGGAGAGTGCATATTTTGATTTGATGTTTAAAGTAAATGCTCATGATTATATGTAAAGTCCTTCAAGGTATATATGTACAAGGACTTAGTGATAGATCAAAATTGTTAGGTTGATCTAAGCTTTTAATGGTTATCATTCTGTAATTGAATGTATAGATAAAGAGATCAAAAATGTTAGGTTGATCTATGTCGTGAAATGTAATAGATAGGCTTCAACCAGATCGCAGTCTATCGAGCTGATCAGAAGATTGCAGAAGCCAAGGCAGAATCATAGAGCATTGAAGATCGTAGTGTATGCGCCTTGAAGGGCCTCTCCGTAAATTGTAGAGTGGTCCGAGAGGTTTGCCGGGCTTAACTCAAAGATCGTAGTGTGCTCTCTAAACGTAGAGTCGCAAAGACAAGAAAGTAAAGATCGTAGTGTGTCAGCCATTAAGAGAAATCGGAGTGTTCTCGTTTGAAAGCATCGGATCAAGCACCAAGGTGGCAAGACACCGCGATCTGAATCGTAGAGTATCATCTGCCTATGTCGAAGCATCGAGCCACGACCATTTGTTTAAAGATAAATCTCAACAAATGTGGAATGGGTTATAAACGTTATAGTCCTCACCAAATCCAATGGCACAAAAGATATCCTTACTATACAACGAAGAAACGTATTGAAGAAGCTAAGAAAAGGACCATGGATCGAGAGAAAACACCTTTTCGTGTGATAGGTGAGAAAGCGATCTGCGTGTCAAGGGGCACATGTAATTCGAAAGATGTGCGTAAAAGCCTCCATCAAAATTCGAAAACGTCAAACGCATTTAATGCTTCAATGGATGGCTTCAACGGATAGATTTCAAGGATCACATATATGCAAAACATTTGCAGATGATTTAATCAAGCAAGCATTGAACAAAACGCTGAAGAACATTCAACGCTCAACTCTACGATCTGAGAAAAAGAGAAAGCTTGCTCAGCTACTTAGTTCTTTCGAACAAGTGCTTAACGACAACTGAGTAGCACCAACCAAGAACTCAACAACTACCAATCAACTGAAGTAAGAGTTCCAAGTCAGAAGGACTTGAAGAGTTCTAAGTGAACTGTGAAGAACAAAGTCTGCTGGACTTGAAGAGTTCAAGAGTGAACTGAGAAGTGCCTAGACTGCTGGTCTAGAAGGAATATGTGAGATTCAGAAAGTGTAAAAGATATCTTTAGTGGATTTTCTACTCGAGGAGATGAAGAGTGGACTAGGAGTTTTAAGTGCTCTGAACCACTTAAAACTATTATCTCTTACATTCTTGTTATAACTGTTATAACTGCTATAATTGTTATAACTGCCTCACTCCTCACCATATCTAAAAGGGAGATTAAACAAATCATAATTCCGCTGTGTTTAAATCGTTAACAAAATAAACAAAGTATTTCAAAAAGAATTTTAAATATCTATTCAACCCCCCCTTTCTAGATAACTATTGTGCCTCCGGGAACTAACAGGGCCCACCTGCCTCAATTTTCATATCATGAAGTCAAGTTTTTTGTGTTGCGCACTAAAACGTCCAAAACTTTCAAATCGGGAAGAATTAAGAAACATGTCATACCATTATGAAAAGCTCTTTCCAAGAGCTACGCAACGGCATCAAGTTTAATTAATTTCGATTTCGAAAAGATAGAGAAAAAAGCATAAAACCATGCTACTGCAGATGTCGGCTAGTCATTCATCTTAACTTGCGTAGTTTGTCGCTCAGAGATCGTCGTGATAACATTGTACACTTGTTCTAAGCTTTATAATCTTCACCTAGATGTCTTGGCATTGGGGTGAAATGACGTTTTTACCCTCTTACCATGGTTATAAAACATGTGAAAAATTTTAGGTGTCTACAATAACTTAATATTAAAATTTGTAAGACCATAAAGTGATTTTAGTTCTTGTTATATTAATCCTATAATTATATAGGAACATAAAAAGTATTTTACTTCTATTTAAATCCTATAATAACTTGTCTTATTATATAAATTATAAATTATCTAGCTAGTACAACTAATTACAAAATTTATTGTTTTCAAAAATGAAATGAATCCCATTAATTTTGAATGTGAAAATTTCTCATATTTAAAAAATCAAACTCAGATCCTATATTTTAGAAGGGAGGAAATATTTCACCCAAAAAAAATAAACACTAACCGACCAAAATAGCAACTCTTATGCTATAGCATTTGTATTGGAAAGAATTGCATAGTTTTTCTTCCATCGATTGATTCTGATAATTGTATCTTTATCATCTATATTATAAAGCAAGGAGAAGGAGTTGGCAGTTATTATGTGTAAAGAAAACAGTTAAACTATTTACTTTCCCATTTTACCCTCTAAAAATAGGAACAATTACCTTTAAAAACTAAATAAAATCAATATGGTCTCCCTACTCCATTAATATCTATTATCTCCCGCATTCTCTCATTTATTCTACACAGTTGGTTTGTTCCACATACTAGTTCATATAAAACATCAGCATACAAGGATGATATACTTGCTACAACAAACCATAAACCAATTACAAAAACCTAACTTTGAGAAAGGCATAATCATGTTCATTTAATCGGGGTTTTAAAGTGAGAGGAACCCCGTTATAATACTTTACTATATTAAAAGTATTTTCGTCTCTGCCAGAAACATGAAGGGGTGAAATAATTTGGAAAAGCATTTTTCTACGGAGTAGAAAAAAGTTGATGACAACTTAGATGAGTTCCATGTAACTAATCTGAGACACATAAAAAGTTACATTAAGAGAGAGAGAGAGAGAGAGAGAGAGAGAGAGAGAGAGAGAGAAGGCTGATGCTATTTTGAAGTACCCGAGCCAAGAAGTGTAAAGAACTGCCCAAGCCTGTAACTACAGAAATTAGCCATAAAAAACTCAGATTCATTGAAGCTACATTGAAAATGTTGAATCCAAAGGACAAGGCATAGCATCCAGGAACCTATAGACTATAAAATGCATATATAATGTGCCCTCTGTCTGCATGGCCTAGAGGAAGTTTCTCTCAAATGATCCGGAAGAAAACCTGGAAGAGAGACCCTGAGACAAGTTTTCAGCATCAAGTTTCACTTTTTGCCGCCCAGCTGTTAAATCTTTGTCACGATCCCAAGGCTTCCATGGATGTTGCCCTTCCCACTCCTCGTTCACTTTGTCCTGCTTGGATTTTTTCTTTAAACGGCTTCGAGTTATTTCTTGGTGCTTTTCCACCAATGATTTTGACCTTTTCGATTTATTGTACTTGTCCACCATCTCTGCGTCAATATTTGCGCTTTTCTTTTCTTGATCATTTGAAGCAAGTGCTGCAGCCTCATTATAGGCTTCTAAGTAACTGACATTTGAAAAGGGAAGGGTTAATAAAAATTATTGTACCAGACCATACTGAGCATCAAAGATAACACATACTTCATTTTTGCTTTCTGAGCTCTCTCTGAAGGGGTATCCGTCCAGGCGCTAGTATCACCACGGCCTTCTTTAGAATTTTGACTGAACCTTGTTGACTGAGTGGTCATACCCGGCTAAGGAAATGAAAACAAGAGTAGGTCATTTTACCAGCAGGGAATTAATTACTCAAGTATCATATAAGTTTATCATTTAATGACATTTAGCTTTCAAGGTATAGCACATTATTCCATATGTTTACTTTACAAGCAAGTATAATCTCCCTTTTCCTAAAAGTATTCTTTGCCTTTCAAAATAACATGAGTTTCATAATCCCAAACAAGACATTCCAATAACTCACTATAACCTTGTTTTTACTTCCATTTCTCCAATTTAAAGGATGGATTTGTATTTCAGGAGATTCAAAATTTAACGGAACAATAAAAATTCCATGAACTTCTAGGATTCGGGTTCGAGAATTCAAAATTTAAAGTTCGAAAATTTCAAAAGGGATACCCTTTCATTGGTCCCTGAACTAAGGCGATTTTGCGTTTTAGTCCCCAAACAAAAACAATTCTCTGCTAGGTCTTCTTAACATTAAATGTACGACTTTATTGGTCCAATCCACAAAACAGACGGAACCAAAATGAAAAAAAAGGACATAATCTGTTAAGTAGTAAATTTGTGGAAAGGGCATGATCGCATTTTACTAAATAAAATCAAAGTAGTAAATCTAATAGATATCAAGTAACAAAAAAAAATAGAATCAACACACAAAAAAATCAAATAAATAAAAAACTAAAGAGAAAAAAACAAAATATACATACATATATATATATAAAATATATATAGTAAACGAAAAAAAAAAAGAAATATAATACCATAAATAATTTATAAAATCAAATAACGACGACGACAAAAAGCAAAATCAAAATGTCAAATCAAACAAATAAGAAAATCAACACATGCGCATCTCTGGTCAAAACCAAGCCCGTGTCGATGAAATCAACCATAGCTTCAAATTAAAATTATCAAATCCATATCTGCTGGAACCCAGACCTATGATTACCAAAGTCTCAAAAATTTTGTATGCATTACTTTGTTTACACTCAAAAAGTCAGTTCAACTTGTATGTAAACAAACATTTATGAAGCTGGGAGTTTTTTTTTTTGGGTTTGCTGTAACAACTAGAGAAATCAGATGACCTTGTAATAGGTTTTCAAGGTGAATATCTAATAAAATGAATTTTTATGGATATTATGTGTCGTGTTTTTAGGTCAATTAATGACCTAGTTTACGTGTTACGTGATTATGTACGAGTATTGGGAGTTTTTGGAAGGAAAAAAAAAATTTCGAAAAAACACTAGAACACTATTCATAAAACGCACAAAACGCTAATAAACGTTCTTTATAAATAATTTCTAATTACATCATAGCGTTTATTTGAGAAGGAGAGATGAAATCTCTAATAGTTTTTTTCGAAAAAAGCCATAAAAACATTATTCACGAGAAAAACACTTTAGTTTTTTCGACTTTTCGAATAACGACAGTGTTTGTTCAAGAAAAGGGAATCGGTGACGAAATCGAATTTTCTAAAACCGAAAGTCGTTTTTCTGCTAACCAAGCGGGTTACAGAAACGTAATTACGTAACCGAAAAAGTTAGAAAATCTAACTACAAATAAAATGAATAACCAAATTAATTTTTTGCCTAACCAAGCTTGGTTTGAATGACTTGGTTAGGATTGTATAGCTTGGCTGGACTTGAGTCAAGGGTTTGAAAAGGCTAGGCTAGGGTTGAGGCTAGGGTTTGGAGTGGCTTGGCTAAGGTCTAGGGTTAAACCTTGTCTTGGAGCCAAAGAGTGGAACCATGTCTTGTCTTAGAGCCAAAGTATTGGAGGGTCAAATGACTATTATACCCCAACTTTTGCCAACCCTATAAATAGAGCTCATTTTCTCTTTATTTCTCATTAATTAACTAAAACTAAGAGAAAAAACTATAGAGAATTGGAGAGAGGGAAAGGAGGAGCTCGGATTGGGGGAGAAGCAAGGAAGAAGAGCAAGCAAACTAGCAAGCTCTAGCAAGGAAGAAGAAGAAGACGAGGAAGATTAAGGTGTGATCATCCATTAGTAAGGAAGAAGAACTTCAAGAGGTATGCCTAAAAACCCTAATCATCCTTCATCTCTTTTTAATTTTTATTGGTTTTGATATTGGATGTTGTGGTTTGATGGGGGATCATGGTGGATCTGATTGTATAAGGTGATTAATAATTGTAAACTACATGGTATTACGCATGAAAAGTGAAATGAAAATTAAAAACGTAAACTTATGCATAAATGATAGAAAACTATGTACAAAACTTTAATCGGACTTGTATGAATTATTGTTTGTGGAGTGTAAATGGATTCCGAGAAGAAGGAATCGTAAATAAGGGGATTACGAAGATGTTTGTGGAACGGAGGAAAAACACGCTATAACGAAGTTATGGTGAAAATTTTAGTAAAATACGTCTTATGGTGAAAACCCTAGCTTGGTACCCTTTTCGGTCCAAGTTTACTAGTTAACACTTCTGGAAAATTCTTCCTTTTCGGGGGGTTTTATAGTTGGTGGAAAACGTGAGTCGTAGGCTCAAGAACGAGCTCTATCCGACTTCAGATGAGCGAGTTCTGAAGTTAGACGTTGAAACATCTTTCGGCGAAAAATGGTTTCCAGGAGACTTCCGGGCCAATTTTCTAACCAATTATAGAGCCTTAAAAATTATTTCGTCCAAGGGAATGTGTAGAGGATGTTACGAGCAAAAAAATGGCTCAAGAACGGACTCATTCCGATATGGGATGATGAAGTTATTAAGCGGTGAAGTAGAGGCAACAAGCCAAAAATTTTCGAGAGATAAGGCATGAAATGGCCTTTTGGCAGAGCAACCTTCTGCCCGACGTTGATAATAGGCTCGGTTGCAGCGCCGGGCCACTAGGCCACAGGTGGTGAAAGTCAGCTTTGTCGTTCTTTAGGTATCAATCGTACACAATGACGTGTTGGTTGAGCGTTCGAGTTATGCAAGTCGAGTGTGCGACGTATGAACGTCGAAACGCCGAGTCAGTGTTGACAAACTTAAAAAGTGTTCCGATTCTAATGAAACAGACATTTGTAAGACATGGAATGGAGTTAATGTAAACTAAGAGCGAGGGTTGATATATGAGTCGTGATGTTCCCGAACGCCATGACACCAAGAGGTGTTGAAGATTGATCGCGTTAACTAAACTATAAAGCGCGGACAATATGAAATGAGAATAATGATAACATAAACCAATAAATGAAGTCTATATATGACTAATTGGTATGTTCGACCTTATGATATACATAGGTCATTTGAAGAACGATTGGATAACGTTCCGGTAAATCACGTAGAAGGCAAGTTTTCTAAACTTACTCAGATAATTATTTTGTGCAAGTTTCCTATCTTTGAGCAAATGTGTTGTGTTTGTACAAGATGTATGTTTGTAAATTATGTTATGTGCCAACTATTTGCACTTATGTGCTTTCGAAATGAACTGTTTAATTGATAAACCGTTCAAGTTGTTAAAGTTTGTTTATTTATGAATGGTGTTACGAATAAGTTCATGCTAATTGTTTCGGCTGGACACATGATAAGGTGTTATAGGAAAACAAACACTGGTGGTGTCATAAGAATGATATAGACAACATATGATGCAAGGAAGAAAAAGGTGAAGGTCTTTAGGATCATTGAATGGATATAGGGGTGATGTTTAAGAATTAAAGGGATTTGATTTATTCCTGTTTATTTGAACTGCTTCTCAACTATTGTTCGGTTGATGAAGTTTTCAAAGAATGTTGAATTGATTCTTGATTTTGTTGTTTATTCAACTGCTATAACTTTGTTTATAAAGGGATTTGATTTATTCTTGTTTATTTGAAATTAACTATGCTCACTCTTGCAAAATTCTAAAATTCTTTGCAAGTAGAGCGTAACGAAACTTGAATAGTCAAATGGTGTTCAAATGAAAAGGGTTTCATTAAAGAAGAAGACTTAGATGTACTGTAATTACATGATGTAATGTAATAGAATGTTGTAATTGTAATATTTGTTTGATGTAATATTCATTAATATTATAATTTGAAGATGTAAAGGTCTTAGAACTTGGGATTAGCGAGAGTGATATGTTGTAATAATATATTAATTACATTCATGACGTAAGATTGTATTGAATGAATGTAGTATCGTGAGCACCTAACCCGGGCTTGAAGGTGAACACTGGGGTTTGGGGGCATTACATTTGCAATTGTTATATTTAATTTATAATAATGATATATATTGCAAGTGTTTACGTCAACTATTTGATTGTCAGTTACGTGCAAAACTATTAGTAACTTTTTTGGAGATATATAATTAGTGGTAACTTTTTTGGAGAGATCGCAAATTATGTGGTGTTATGCTATCAAATCTGGTGTCATGTATTAGGAGTATTTTTTATTTTCATGGGTTCGTGTGGCAGTGGTGGCAGTGCTACGGTGGGTTTCTTGGAACTGAAATTTTTGGATAGTGATGGTGAAGCGTGTTGTTGTGTTTGCTAGCGGACTGTGTCAATTAGTATTATTGCTTGCTATTGAGAAAGACTAGAGAAAAAGAGAGAAGGAAAGATTGGAGTGAGAGAGAGAAGAGAGGAAGAAAATGATGATGTGGTGGAGAGAGATGAAGAGGAGAGGGAAAGAGAGGGAGATGAAGATGTGATGGACATAGATGGAGATGAGACAAAGAGAAGGGGAGAGAGAATAAGATGTGGATAGAGATGGAGAGAGAGAGAGAAGAGGAAGTGAGATGGAGGAAGAAGATGTGGTGGGACAATTATACCCTTGTATATAAGTGTCAACACGTGTTTTTAATGTACATTTTTAATTTTTAATTTTTAAGGAAGTTTTTTTCTTAGGGACTAAACGTGCAAACCCACGTTACTTCGGGAACTAACGAATGGATTTTCCGTTCAAAATAGGACTTCAGGTATTCGCACATATTTACATATTAAGCATACTTTTTATATACAAAATAATATATGCATACATACATTAAAATCTCAATACAAAATATTATTAATTCATGGTAAAATGTAAAAAAATTGACGATGCACAAATTTCTATACTGATAATTGATATTATTAAGGAATTTAGTAAATATATACTAGTTAATTCTTAATCTAATTTCATAGATAGTCGAAGTATATAAAACATTATATTAACTAGTAATGGTATCAAATATTGTACAAGTAATATTTTACCATTTTTTGGTAGAATCCCTAGAAGAATCCAAAACAATGTGATTTGCCAAGATTTTCCGACCTAGAGAAAATCCTTGCTTCTTTGCAAATAAGGTATATTAATCTTTATAGTGTAACAAGAAACTTCAAACTCCCTCTACTACTAATTAATATTCTAAAAATCATCACCTAGGTCTGCTAATCCCCGCCCAGGCGATAGGCGCTAAGTGGGTCCTCTACGGCTCTACCACATTAACTGCATAAAGACTTTAAAGCTCTACAAATATCTTAAACCTTACAAGTATTTTTTTTAAAAAAAATTACATCTACTATATGTTTTGTATACTATAACAACTATATACATACACTAGTAATGTAAATAAATAAGACTATCTAAGGAAGCCTAAGTCTGCCAAGAAAGATGTCTTCTGATAACCCGGATTTTCGGAGATTATTAAAATAAGAATTTAATAAATAAATTCTTATTGAGAGACGTGTCGTGGTTGAATGTATAAATATATATATATATATATATATATATATATATATATATATATTTATGTGATTTGTGGTAAATTTAAAATGTATATATAAGTATGAAATAATTACATTTATTGAATGTAAGATTTAATAGTGGATTTCACTATTAATGAGTTAAGTTAACTATGAAATAAAATATGGAGATGAAGGAAATTAATAAATTAATTAAGATTAAATTATATTATGAAATAATATAATTTGATAATTAACTTTGTATGGAAATAAATTTATTATGTTTCATAAGCAAGGTAATTGATTCGCTTATAAAAATTAGTGAATTAATGTATGTTTTTTATTTTAATAAAGAGAGTTAATTAAACTCATTATTCTAATACGTATATTACATATAAATGTAATATATGTATGTAATGGCTTAATATATTATATTATGTCAAGTGAATATAAATTAATTATAGGATGAGGTAATTAGTTGGAGAATATTCGTTTTGATTAATGGAATAAAGAAAAAAAAAATTAAATTAGTTGATAATGGGAATTAAAATAAGATTTTAGTACAAATTATGATATATGAATGAATTATAATTAGTATGATTATATATACATGGCATGTGAAACCAATAATTTTATTGGTTTAATTGAGAGATGAATTGTACAATTTAGATGAGTTATGTAAAATAATGAACAAGGTGAATATTAATTATTTGGATGATTGATTCGTTATTTACATTAACAACGTTATATTTTTATATAATTGGTTAATTCCATTTTCATGGAAAGATATTATACATATTTATAAATTACCAAATTGGGTTTTATTTTTATTTTAATACATCTATTAGAATTATAATATATGTATTAGTGTATAATATATACGTATAGGTATATTATACAAGTATATATATATATATATGTAAGTAATATATATGTATATATATATTATGTATGTTGTAATATGTTGCTAGAAGTTTAAAAAAAACATTTGCTCAGTCGAATGGTAGCATGAGCTGTTGAACAGGTAGGCATCTTGAGGGGGACACTAAGCTTGTATGTTTGAAAAGTAAATTAGTACTTAAAAGGCCGCATGAATTGGAGCAACCCCTCTTTAGACCCACGTCACCCACCATCATAAATCAACAGGAATTCAAAGAAGTTAGTATAATATATAATATAGCAGCTGAACTATTTTGATATCTTGGATCTGTTTTGGAATATTAAATTATATGAGTTATAGTAAATGATGAGAATAAGTTAGTATAATATATAATATAGTTAGTATATAAAATAATAAATAAATTCAATAATTGAGTGAAATTAGAAATAAATCATTTAAAAGTAAGTTTAAGCTAAATGCTTGATATATTTATATGTATTGAACTCCGAATGATTCTAATTATATCATGAGGTTAATACAAGGATTAGTGGTGTACTAAATGGACCAAGTCCGGATATGATTACAGGAAAATATGAATGCTAAGTTATTAAATGATTTAAAAACAATAAAAGCTCGTGTTATGAATATATATGACAAGTCCATTAAAATAGGTAAAACTAAGATTGGGATGTTGAGTTTGAAATACAAGTTTAGTTTAAATTAATGTAATATGTTAGCATTATGTAATGTAATGACCTTATGTGTGTTACATAGGTAATTTACGAGATCATACTGCTTCGAATTCGCGTAAAGTTTATAGAATCGATAGTTGTGCATCACGAAGGCAAGTCTTCTAGTTCCTATTTGTTATATGAACTTAATTATATGATTTATCTACTATGCCATTGAAGTATGAAAGTCAATTTATGACTAAAACAAATTGAGTTTTGGAACTCGGTCTTGACATGGTATGTGATATGCTAAATCTTATTCTTCGGTGTTATAATGCATGTTTAGTATGATTATGCATGATATTATGTGTTATGTGAAGCATGAAAACTATTAGATTTGCTGAGCTGTCGACCTCAATCTTGCAAAAATAAACTTTTTGCAGGTTAATGGTACAATGTGATAATATATGTTATCTGGAGGATATGGATAAGAAGACATGCAAGGAAATATTGCTTCCTTTAGTTGAAACTTAGTTGGTGCTATGATGATGATGATGTACAAGATACAAATATGTAAACTTCTAAAATATTTAATAGAGTATTTGTTTGGAACAAGAATGTATTGTAATGGTTGTTGAATGTAAATTATACAGGTAGAACATTAATATATAAATATGGTAAGCATTAGTACTTGAACTTTCATAGTTCATTTACTATGCTAATACAATGGATCATAAAGGTTCCGATTCGGGGAATGCAGGAAAGAAGAAAGAAATTTTTTATTATCCACAATTTCAGCTATTATATCATCCTTGTATCAAAATAGTATTGAACGCACAAGGTCGAGATTAAAGGCACCCATAGTGGGTGATAGGCAGCCCACCGTTTAGGTTTGCCAAACTATTGTTTGAAAACTTAATAGAATTAAGGAATATTCATCTTTGTAGTTCAAAAAGATGAGATAATTCCTAGTATTTTACTGTGCAGCAATAAAGTTATAAAGAGGAACCTTGGGATAACTACTAAAGTAGGACTCACAAATTTATATCTTAGGTCCATCTTAGAATAGCAAACATTGTCATTAGAGAACTTCCCAAAATTTTCAAGAATTTATTACCCTCATCCTTATCGGACTTTCCACTTCCTGACTTCTATATTTTGTTCTTAGTGCAAATGCCTACAATGGCAGTAATGCAGCAGACATTGCAGATACACCCAGAGTGGGAAAACAGAAAAGACAAATAATACACCTATCTAGAAAGCTGTATATTATTTTCTAAAAAGTATTATAAGGCAGATAGTCAGTCAGCTTTGTGTTCAAAAGATATAATAATGGAAAGACACAAAAGACTAATCAAAAGGTATAGAAGAGGTCCATACTTTTCTTTCAGGAGGTAGCGATGTCATCCATTCATCTCTTTTTGGTTCGACTTTGACATCCATGTCTGCTAATAATAAATCATCACCCGTCATGGATATACCTGCCACAAGATAGCTGTCTTAAATTCACGTCAACAAGATCATCTTTTAACACATCAAATGTCCTCCCTTGAAAGATATGAAAAACATGCAAGTCTAATGCATAGAAAATAGTGCTTGCAAAGTTTCAATAGCTGTGGACAGTTAAAAAAAGGAAAAAGATGTGTATATGCGAGAGAGAAAGAGAGACCGATAAAAAAGGAACATGATTGTTAACCTTGCAAACGCCTCCATTGTGCAGCCTCACGCAACTCTTTCAACTCTGCCTACAAATGGAAAGATAGTGGTTAATATAATCCAAATCAAAGAATAACTTCAACCTGGTGCAAACAAAAAATTAGGCTTACTTATGTACCTTAAATCTCTCCTGTTCCTCCTTCAGTTTAATTTTCTCATCCATTGCTTTGCGCTACAAAAAGGCATATGGTAACTCAGAAAACACCATGCACAGACTACTTCCCCAAGATATATTATAGGGTCTGAATATAGTTTCTATCAAGTTACAAAGCATTCAAGAAGCCTAACATACAAGACAAAAAAACATGTAAAAACTACGTATTTCCTCACAAGAACATTCACCTTATCAGGATCTTGTAAATCTTTGAAGGCTTTGTTCAATATGATGAATGCTTGGTTGGCTTGCGGATGAGGGCATTTGTCTGGATGTACCATAAGGGACAGCTTCCAATATCTAAAGGACCAATCAAAATTAGGAAACTAAAAGTAAAAAATAAAAACAACTGTAAAGTTAAAGATTATATACACACCACATAAAACTTAACAGAAACTTCTACAAGTCAGTACATAGGATGGCAATGTATCTAGATGTAAATGCAGATTTATTATGCTATAAAGGAGAAGAAAAGTTTCCATCACTTGAAGCTGACATGCAAGTAGCACATGAATCTTCTGCTCTGCTTGTCCTCAAAGACATACTTTTGCAAAGAGTCTCAACAGGGTCTATAGACAAGACTTGGCGGAAAATATAATCCACATATCAGCTGAGGTCTCTCAAACAGAATTAAAATATAATGAAGCGAAACAGCCTAAAAACAGGAGTATTATCAATATTTATAGTGGAAAAAAGAATCCCCAATAACCTATCCCCTAACCACCTGTATAGTAGATAAAGAGGAATATTATTATAAAGACTAGACAATACCAAAACAGTAGGAAATGAGTCCTCTAGCTAGATACAGAGTGGAAACAAGAAAAGGCGTCAACAAATAAATAAAATGAAAAAGACACTAAAAGACACTGTTCTTCAATATATGTGCACATCAGAGAGCGCAACTCCTGAATATGCCCCCATCGAAGAAGCCCACGGAGAGACAAGGAAGGAAACTATCCCCCAATAAACGGAAATGAAGACATCTATCAAAAGCTCTAGCGCTCCTCTCTGTCTTAATAAGTTTGCATTACTGTTCCTCCCGAATGCCTGCATCTGATTTGAAGCAATCCTCCAAAAAATATTCAAAAACCAAGCTTCAGCAGAAAGCCCAAATAAATAACACCACAAACTCCTCATCAAACAGCAGTGTCAAAACAGATGCACTAAGACCCAGAAATGTACTTCGACATAACACACCTGTGTGGAGATGACAGGGGCTCCTCTGACTGCAGCAAAATCATTCGTATCGAGACTCCCAAGGACAAAAAGGGGAAGACGATACACAAGCCTTAATTTTTGCTCCTCATCAAACAGCAGTGTCAAAACAGACGCACTAAGACCCACAAATTTACTTTGACATAACACACCTGTGTGGAGATTAGAGCTTACAGGGCCTTCCTCTGACTGCAGCAAAATCACTCATGTCAAGACTCTCAAGGACAAAAAGGGGAAGACGATACACAAGCCGTAATTTGTGTAAAAACCTTGACTTTCCAGATATAAGAGGCTAAGGGAAAGTATCAAGAGATCGAATACAGAACTTAAAGAAAGACTTGCATGTAAAACAGCTTTAAGAATCCAAGGACCAATATCCCCCATCAGTAAAGGAAGAAAGAGCCAAAGAACTAAGAAGATCAAGAAAGTAACCAAGTCTTTGTGTCCCAAATTCCCGATAAATTTCAGGAAAAAAAGGAGGCAAATGCATCACCCACTTGACCTACAATCCTCAAAAAAATGAAATATGAACCCCATTACAAACCATAGAGCCAATCAAAAAAGACCAAATCACCAAAATAACTCAAGCCCAGGATGAAAAACTTCCAAGGACTAGACTAGAATGAGTGACAATATTCCAAGTAAGATTAGCATCACAGCCATTTGGAAGATCAAATTTTGGTTTGATGGCAATAGAAAATTTGGCTCCAAAGGAAGCCAAAAAAGCCAAAAAAGTCATATTGCCCATAAGAGAAAGTTGTTATTCATAAATTTCCCCAAGTCCCAAATTCCCACTCATGCTTAGAACAGCAAACCAAGGTCCATCCAACTAAGTTATCCTTCCACGCTCGCACCTGCCCCAAAAGGAAGTGTCTCGTGATTCTCTCAAACTAGGTATTTCTTTCTTTCTTCTTTTTTTGGTAAGATTAAAAATATATTAAGTAAACTACAAAGTTTGATTTTCATGCCTTGGTAGCAAGAGTGTGAGCTTGTTGAATAAGACCTTTAGAACATTTTACCAAAAGACTAATCTCCAGTTTACATCCTAAACTTTAACATTAAAATCTATTTGCAGCCTAAATTTTATTTTGAATCATATGCACCATAAATTTTGAGTTTCAAAACAATTTGCACCCTCCGTACCCTCTACATCAAAACAATTTGTCAGGACCTTGTTGAAGCCTAACCAGAAAATACGGGAGAAATAGAGATACAAATAGAAATAAGAGATTGATAGAGAGAATTAGATAGGATTTTGGGTGGAAGAAGGATAGAAAACTAAGTAATCCCTATTGAGTTCGTGAGAGAGGAGAGAGAAAAAAAATAAGGAGAAAACTTAAATAAGATTTTCTTCATTTCATTAATTCACTTCATTCATAATGCTTGGAGAATAATTCTCATATACAACTATTTATAGAGAGAGAGCACTGAAAGTAAAAGCTACTACCCCACACTACTTTTTTTATCCTTCACTCAAATATAACAAACTACCCCATGTGCTCACATGGTCACTCAAATATACTACCTACTAGAATATACTAATTATTCCTTTTCTGCCCAAAATACCCTCTGCCTGACATTCCCTCCTCACAAGCATCCATGTCCTCATTGATATTGCTGATTTTCTGCTTTCCAATCTTGGTAGTTTTCACCACCTTTCAAGTGTCAAAAACAAAACTCGGGAACTTGTTTAGTTGAATCTTTCCATAGCAATTCTTTGAAACTTCTGCCTTCTCATATTCCTTAGTATCAAAAGTTAACACCAACAACTTCATATTTTAATTTAGTGTAACTTTTCCATTGCAAAAACTTGTCTCAGTATTATCTTTAGCATGCCTTGAGTTCTTGAATTTATTTTCCTTCTAATACAGCCACCATTGGTACTTGTTGGTCTCTGGCTTACCAATACCACTAGCAAGATAGCTTAACCCCTTATGAGTCCAGTAAGACAAAGGAACATGGTGGAATTTAACCCAAACTGGGGCTAAAGTACAAGACTCCGAAAGAATTCTTTACATTTTTGAATTATCAGAAGTTTATTGGAAATATACCATGGCCCTAACTAATGCCAAAACATTATCCCTCTCAGCAGCAGAAGAAAATTTGAATACATACCTTTGTCTTGAAGGAAGATCTTTTGAAGTCCATATTTATCCCACATTTTGTGGACAATATCTGCTACCAGCTTAAAAGGCAGACGAGAATGCAGGAACCCCCAATAAAACAGAAATTCCATAAACAATCCCCTGATCCAGAATCTCAACCGGAGGCTTGATAGTAATGGAACCCCTATCCGAATCGGGGGGAGGGAAATAAGGCTTTTGCTCACCTTGAGCAACAACCAAGCTCCAAGATTTAGCAGAAAGACTTGCAAACATATAAGCCTTAGGATGTGCTTCAGCATTGGGAGCCTCGCGAGGAGAGGGAATAGCCAATATTTCACATTTCACCCTCTTCTAAGACCTTATCTACCCCTGAAGAACTGGCCAACAAAGGAGGAAAACCCGACTTAAGCAGAATATGTGAGAGACAGGAGAAGGGGCAGCATTAAGGTGAGGACTTTTATCAAACATGTTGAGGGAATAGTCTGAGCCAGAGGGAATACCAGCCCGAACATAAGTATTAACATCCTAGATCGAAAAACCCTTGGCATACAGAAAATTGATTAGAACTTGATTTTTCTTTCGCTCATCCACATCACAGCTTCAACGCGGTCCTTTTGAGTGAAGTAACGAGCAGCTCTGAAAACATCCTGCAGATCAGATTTGCGATCTAGGGCTAGGGCTCCCATATCTCCATTCGAAGAGGAGTCATCAGAAATAGGCACCAAAGCAAGAGGATTAGGCACTGATTCTGCCATATTTGGAGAGTTTGGGGCCAAAGCACCGAACTCGGCATGAATATCCCTTGAAGGCCTGCTAAGGGAATTACCCTCTAAAAGATGATTGTGAATAACCATAGCCGGGGAAAAACAGCAACTCAGAAGAAAAGAAGAGAGGCACAGGGGGAAGAAGAGAAGAGCCGGTAGGGACCAAATCAGATCGGAGCAGGTCGGAGAATCTAGCTAGGAAGGGGTTAGAGAGTATAAAGAAAAAGTTTTAGAGAGAGAAACATGATGGCCCTCCCTCAGTCTTAAGGTTCATTTGGTAACTGTTTCTGCTTTCAATTTTTGTTTCTACTTCTATTTTTTTTTTAAATCGGAAGCAAGAAATAGTGTTTGGTAACTGTTTCTACTTTGAAAAAGTGGAAGCAAAATCCACTTTGGCAGGAAAAAAATAAAAACACACAAAAAGTTGTTTTTTCAATTTTGGCAACACAAGGAGCCATTCTAACTTTTATGAGATACAGGCATCGAACCTTATTAACAACAAAATTTTAAACTCTACCCATTTATACAAATAAATAAAACTAACATTGAAATAAAATTATCAAACATCGTTGCCTGATTTTTGTTTTCACAAGTGAAAGTAAAAACAGAAACATATGAAAACAAAAATAAGAAACAAAAACATGAAAGTAGAAACAGTTACCAAATGAACCATTAAAGAGTCGTAAAATTTAATCTTGAAATGATAAGAATGGCCTAATAAGACGATGCTCATCCTATTCAAGCAATCAGAATGGTTGGACCAGGATAACAGTATATTAATATTAATTACCACTTGTCATTATCCATTCCAAGACTGCAAGTGAAGACATGCAAAGACTAGATCACTAGATAGATGAGTTTCATATAAGAGCCTAAATAGATTTCTTTAATCATACAAAAGGACTATCCATAAAAATTTACTTTGTTTTAATAAACAAAAGTTTTTTGAGCAACTAAACAGGTAGTATTATATTTTTAACTTTTTTTCTTAAATTGCATTATTCAGTGGCTATTTGAACTATTGGACAGTTCACAATGCTCGCAAGACGACATATAAGAAATGTATGCAAAATGCCAAAACATGAAAATTTTAAATCTAATATTTAATGCATACCTTTTCTTAATGTTCTCAGCAGACATATTTCTGTTAACTCCAACAACGTCATATGGGCTATCAACTTCAGCACACATAATTCTTGAAATCTGACATCAGATTTCAGGATCAGATTTCAGGAGCTTACTCAAGTACATTTACCAGTATAGAATTCAATGTAAAACTATACAATAACATAACAAATATAATTTTGAAGTCATTGTAGTTTGCACCTCTCTAGAGTACATCATAAAAAAAGTAATAAAACTAAATAACTAAAAAAAACTCTGAAATTGTTTTACCAACAGGCTCTAAAAGTAATCAAGCTACAATTTGAAAAATAGAAAATTTTCTGAAAGCTAATGATATGGATTAGAAACTTCTATATCCCTAGGTTGCCCAAAATTTCCATCCAAGTAAAATGAAAAGATAGGTTGCTGAAATGTAATAAGAAGTGTAATAAAATACAAAATCCTGATAAAATAACTGCACACCAATCCATATGGAGGTCTGAAAAGAATGACTCTTCCAAAAAGCCCATGTCCCAAAAGATACAAGCTCATGAAATATCTAACAGAAAATGGTCCAAACATACAGGCACATATTTTTCCACCTTTAATTGGCAGGTTCTGAGAAGTATATTTCATAAACCACCCCTACCAGAACACATTACTAAGGAAGAATTTTCTGATAACACAAGCTAAATAAGGAAGAAGTCGCTAAGTGATGTACTGGACAATTCACAATCATGACTCATGAGACACTAATTAAATATAAAAGAGATAGTAATGAACCTCTTCAAAACGCTCCGCCTCATTTGCTGATTCAGCTTCCTTAATCATTGAAGGAGGTGGAGGTCCTATAAATACTTCACCTTCTCCGTCCATCTCTACATCTCTAGGTTTAGTCATCAATGAACATTCAAAACCAGTCACATTAAGTAGATATTTGATAGACACATAATTCATACATTTTATTAACCCTAATTTTGTCCTTTTAATTAAATTAATATGTTTTGTTTTATTTTGTAGGATTTAATATTTGTTGCAATAAAGTCAAAATCTTGGAGATCAAACGATATTTAATACTCTTATTCATGTAAGGAATATCCAAGAAAAATCCTGCAAGGAGAAGGAAAGAGATGGATCCCAACAAGATCTATTTGAGAAGTTGATTGCCACTAGAAAGTTGAAACTTATATGGAACGGAGACAAAAGTGTCCAAGTTCAATGAATCTAAATTAGGGTTCAAAGTTATTTTTCCTATAAATAGGTCTCTTGTTTTAGAGAGGAGGGATAATTAGGTATTGTATTAGTTTAGGTTAGCAGTAGGAGTAGATTAAATTACTTCTTTATTGTATTAGATTTGGATGGTCATTAATTAAAGGGAGTTTTCTTATTTATTTTTAATCTTCTTCTTTCCTTTATTTTAGTTTGTTTATTTATTTCCATGTCTAGTTAATTTCTTTAATCTAGGATGAAGATGAAATTAAATAATTATTCATGATAATATTTTTCATCTGTTCTATTATTTATGCTTTTATGTTTAATTGATTTCGCATTCATGTTTCGTTATCGAAATACCTTCGTTTTATAATTCTTATGTGATTTTAAATTAATTAAGAGGTTTTGAAAAATTATTGTTAAGATATGAATTTTTCATAATCCCTGCTTGCTCGAAGAAGTTTTGATGGGTTATAGTTAATCCTTAAATTTTCATGGTCTATGATTGCCCACGTTAATTGTAAAATTACTAAATTAAAGGGAAGGGAGATCAAAATCATAGTTGAGTTATAAAAATAGAAGAGATTGAATTATATGTTATGTTTATTATTTAATGGATTCGGATTCTTAAATTGTTTTCTCAATATTAGTTTTCATATTCTAGTTAATTAATTCTCAATCTTTATTTCTAATTCGCCTAAAATAGATATTAAGAAAATATTAAAATTAATTTAGTCTCTGTGAATTCGACCTGTATTTGTCAGTTCTTCAATTAGACATTGTGCACTTGCAGTACATAATTTTAACACATCAATATTCTTCTAAATTATATATTTGGGAATGAAACTAAAAAGCTTTTCTTGAAAAGAAAATGTATACTTGGCAAATACACTTGGCGATCATAGACCATGCAATTTCTTTTTTAAAAAAATACCTTAGCTCAGCCTCAGCTTCTGTTAATTTGGCTGCTGCAGCAAGCAACTCAGCAGATGGCATTTCAGGACCAATTACTCTGCAAAAGCCAACAGCAATAGTCCAATGAAAGGCAATAAAATGAAAAAGAATACTTAAAGACCACAGAAAGCTTTTTATACACTACTTAAACTACATTAATCTTTACTCACACATTTTAGTATATAGTGAGATATGTAGAAACATACCTACTAAGAGAAAAATAAATCTTATATAATAACCCCGCATCTTGACTCAGTGGTTTAACGGAAAACTTAGGACCAGCAGTAAACTCAGAGGTCTTGAGTTCGACTCCCAATGACATCAAGCATAGGGGCCACGAACCGCGGGCGAAAGCCTGTTATTGAAAGCTTTGTTCGGAGAGGAGAGTCTGGTCGCAAGGCCGAGAAACTCCTCTTTATCAAATAAAATAAAATAAATCTTCTATAATGCAATTTCTTTTTTTTCTATGTGGAGTTTCCCGGTCTTGCAACCAGACTATATCACCGCACCCTGAACAAGGCTTCCAAAACATGCAGAAACATGCGGTGTGTGGCCCCTATGCTTTTTTCAATGGGAGTCAAACTCGGGACATCCAGGTTTACGGCTGATCCCATAGTCTCTCCCTTAAACCACTAAACCAAGCGGCAGATTTATAATGCAATTTCTATCATCAGAAAACAGTGAATTGAGCAACTAAGCTAGTAAAGCTATATAGAAAGATAGAAAATCTGCTTACCTCCTCCTAGGTGCAGCAGCATCTTCCTTTGGAGATGGCAGTTTCAAGTTAAAGTCATCAGTCACTTGTCTACATTCTGCATCTCGTGGGACAGATTGTACATCAACCTCGAATACAGGATTATCAGCCTGCTGAAATTGAGCTTCCACTTTAGGGTGAATAATGGATCCAACAACCTCCAAGGTTGGACCAACATTTGAGGGCAACAGAAAGACCAGATCACCATTCTCCTTGAGGTTTAATGAAAGAAACAGCTTTCTAAGATGCTTGACCAAAGACCTTTCAGACAATCCCCTTATATCAACAGCTTGTCCATCATCAATCATTTGCAGAAGCTACACGAAAAAACATTATTTTCAAATAACCATCAAACTTTATACTGCATATAATAAATTCAAAGCCATCTTTTTTAGGAAGAGCAAATGATGCTTAAACATTGGTGCATAGTTGTCATGGCGTCACCTAGGCGACAACTAGGCATCCTGACGCTAGAGAAGGACAAGGCAATGTCTTGGACGCCGAGTTGTCAAGGCTCACGCCTTGTTAGATAGCTCAAGTTAATTAATTAAGTCATTTTGTATCCATGACTCATCATAACCCATGGACTTGTTATGTAGTGTAATTTTATTACTTATTAGACTTGTTATGTATGATGGGTGTTGACTTGGTTGATTTTTATTTTCTACGTAGTGTTTGTTGGCTTGTTCTACTAATTTTTAATGTCAATTGTTTTCTTTTTGTATTTTGATTGTGAAGTATTCATATAATTGTTTTTTTTTAATGTATCCCGTAGTGTTGGTTATGATGTTTGAGTTTTAATATATATAAAATTTTATTATTCAATATACTTTTGAAGTAAAATAAATAAATGTATAAATTGCATATTGTTAACGACTTATCGCCATACGGACGCCATGGCAGACATCTTATTGCCTAGGTGTCCTGACGATCAACTAACGTCGTTTCTCGTCGTGGCAACTATGCATCAGTGTTGAGGAGAACGAATACCGAGTATTAAGTTGGGAAAACAATATAATAATAACTTTGGTAGGATGTCTTTGTACCAATAGAACTTTAATTTGTATAAATTCTTGGCTATTATGTCTAGTTCTCAAATTCTGAACAGATAAAGTAACAACTTATAAATTGTATCATTGGCTGGTAACTGAATCACAGTTCCAATTCCAAACTCCAATTAAGTCAGAGTCATAATATTGATAGTTCTCAGAGTAATTTTTTTATGAAAGGAAATTAAAGAATAAACAGTTACCTGTTCCAAATCACCAGCTACACCAGGAAACTCCTCCAATATATATTGAACCACTTTCTCAGGTTGCTCCCGCACCCGCTCCGAATTATCAGCCTCGGACTCAAACTCCGACCCCGAAACCATTTTCTTGCTCCAAAAACGCTTTTTCTCTCTAACCTTTTTGTCCCTCTTTTTTCGATCTCTCTTCTTCTCTTTCTCTCTCCTAGAACTGCTTCTTTCCCTGCTCCAACGCCTCTCATCCCGGTACCGGCGGCTGTGCTTGTCTCGCTTAGAAGAGGATTCAACGATGTCGTCCGAGCTGGAAGATTCAGATGAATATGGCGATGATGTACAAGTGTCCGTGTCGTTCTCATGCTTCTTCTTTTTTTTCCTCTTCTTTGACTTATCCGAATAGTCTCCCATGGGAGTCTGATTGCAAATCAAGAAATTGAAACTGGAGAAGGATATACAGAAGTATGACCAAATTGAGAGATGATTAGGGCATGTTCGGGAATGACTTATTTTTAAATGACTTATAAGTTAAAATATAAGTTCACTTATAAGTAAAAACGTTCGACTGATAATGACTTATAAGTCACAAATTAAGTTAAAACAAGTTATGAAAGTGTTCGGCTGATAATGACTTATACGTTAAAATAAAATGTAAAGATTACTAAAAATGACATTATAAAAGATATATTGATTTAATATCATATCAAAGGTTATTTTTGGTAAACAACTTATTTAAACAGCTTATTGGTAAACAACTTAATATTTAAACAGCTTATTGGTAAACAACTTATTATTTAAACAACTAATTGATAAACAACTTATTATTTAAACAGCTTATTGGTAAACAACTTTTATTTAATCAACTTATTGGTAAATATCTTATTATTTAAACAGCTTATTGGTAACCAACTTAATATTTAAACAGCTTATTATTGCCAAACAACTTATTATTTAAACAATTTATTGGTAAACAACTTATTTAAACAGTTTATTGATAAACAACTTATTAATTAAACAACTTATTGGTAAACAACTTATTATTTAAACAGCATATTATTGGTAAACGGCTTATTATTGCTAAACAACTTATTATTTAAACAGCTTATTGGTAAACAGCTTATTAGTAAACAACTTATTATTGGTAAACAGCTTATTAATAGTAAACATCTTATTATTTAAATAGCTTATTATTGGTAAACAACTTATTATTTAAACAGCTTATTGGTAAGCAGATTATTATTGATAACCAACTTATTATTTAAACAGCTTATTGGTAAACAGTTTATTGATAAATAACTTATTATTTAAAACAGTTATTGGTAAACAACTTATTTAAACAACTTATTAGTAAACAACTTATTATTTAAACAACTTATTATTGGTAAACAACTTATTAATAGTAAACATCTTATTATTTTGAATAAGAAAATAGACGTGCAAGGAAAATGAATTGCTATTGTGTTCAGATTACTAAAAAGGAAATTATAAAAAGAAACATTAATTCAATATCATGTCATAACAATCATCCACAATTGCACTAAATAAAAACCTAAACAAATTATCTAAACATATGAACTACAATTTTATTTCAAGTTAGTGATTCTTAATGCAATATTATCTCTCATTGCTTGCATAATTAAACCATTAGTAACTGAAGTAGATCCACCCCCATATAAAACATTGTCATCATCGCCACCAATAATATATATATATGATAAAATGATTGTTTAAATGAAAGCATTATATTACCAAAAGGGGGCCTAAATTAAAAACACTGACTACTTATCATAAGTGTTTGATCATAACAGACCTATCATCACATCTGACATTTGATAATTAAACCCAAAAAACACTCCTAACGTGCATATTATGAGGATGAGAAACAAATACCAAACCACAGAAGTACAACAGCTAATTTAATCAAAATCCCTAAAACTGCCCATATGAAAGCAATAGTTTAGAAGTTTGATGGAAGCTCCAGTAACAAATTTACATTTTGAAGATTAATGAAGAGAAAAAACACACAAAATTACACCACTTGTTGTAATTTTATCAAAATCTACAACACCGTCCGGTTCAAAAACTACCTATATTACATAAACAGAGTAGTCTCCAAATAATTAACAGATTCGAAAAGTTTGAACGTAGCTCAATTACCAAGATGTTACAGATTAAAACTAATACCAAAGAATCATAGCGTTGACCAAATTTAACAATAATCAAATCAATTGACACCCAAAATCTAAGTTTAAGACTGAAAATCAAATATCTGGTCTAAGGTTTGATACCTAACAACAATCGAAGGAGTAGCAGCAATTGAAGGAGAAGAATGAGTAGCAGGAGTAACAGTCGCGGAGCGAAGGAGGGAGAAACCAAGAAATTGACGGATCGAGCGCAGAGCAGAGCAGATCGGATGAGAGAGCCGTAGAAATGTTTCAAGTTAGACACCAAGGCTTTTTAGGTCAGAGGGTAGAGATTAATTTACCAGCACAGATAAGGATTAAAATAGTCATTATATTTAATCAAAATAATTTATTAAAAATAACTTATAAATAAATTTTTTAAAAATTACTAATTGCTACTCCCTCCGTCTATAAAAGTCCTGGTGATTTTTTCACACATATTAAGAAAAGAAATGAAATGACAAAATTATCCATAATAATATGTCATTACTCATTTCCAATGTAGGTGAGAGAGTGACTTTCTAGCTCTTCAATTCAAAATATTTTCAACACGTAACTAATTATACTTATTGAATATGGAGAGAGAATTAAAATAAGAAAAATATAAGATATTTAATGCTAAGGATATAATAGAAAAAATTGTGTAAAAATTTAATTATTAAAGAAAAATGGACATTTAACATGGGACTACCCAAAATAATAATAATGACTTTTATCATGAGACGTAGGGAGTATTTATTATTTTTGATTTCTAAGTCATAAAATATGTCATTCCCAAACTAAAACAGTAAAGAGCTCTTTATACAACACATCAGTTGAGAGAAGAAATTGCTAGATGAGAAATATGAATGTGAAAGGATGTGATCCGTATATGGGCGGGGCGACCCGAAGGGTATGTGAGAGATTTGATTGGATTATTATTTCTCTCTCTCATGCAATTGGTGGTTGCAATTATTCTCTCTCCCAATTAAATGTTCGGTTTAACTTTTTTAGATTAAATTAATTATTTTAAAAATTATTTAACTTTTTAGTCTGTTAACTATTTTTTTCTCATATTTCTTCCTCAAATTATATATAATCCCCTAAATCACTATAAATCTAAACTTTTTTTTGATAATATCAACTGTTTTAATATTATCCTTTGTAATTTTATTATTATTTAATAAAATCACTACTTTTATGCTATTAATTAATTTTTTGGATTTATAATTTTCTAAATCACTACAAATCTAAACAGTTAATAGCATAATGTCATTCTTTTAATTTTTTTTAGATTTATAATCCCCTAAATCACTACAAATCTAAACTGTTTTTGATAATATTAACTGTTTTGATATTATCCTTTGTAATTTAATTATTATTTAATAAAATCACTACTTTATCTCAACACTACCCCCGACAATGTATATTCATTTATTTTTCTGTGTAAAATTTGATTATCGCTCAACAATCTTGTAAGACCCCAACTTTTTATAAATAAAATTAAATTTCCTCTATTTATTATTTTGAAATAGTAATGGTTAATTTGATTAATGTGGTTAGTTATGGGTAAAATGCGCAAATATTTTAAATAAGCAGGTGGTTATAAAATATTAATTGTTGTCGGGGAATATTCGTTTGGTCGTGAAATATTCTTCTTGTCGGGGAATATTCGTACGATGGCGCAGCCTTTTGTGGGCCCCATATAATCTTGAAGCGATTGGATGAAAAAAAAAGACAAGTATAAGTTGTTTATAAATAACCAGTAGTTGTTATTCAAGATTAATCTTGTTGGAATACCCAGGTGGTTAAAACACACGAATACGCTGCATTGTTGCTTGCGAGACGCGGTATTGTACCAATTATTGATTCTTACGTAAGAAAGCACTACTCAATAATTGTTACAGTAATTACTGTTCAATATTTTATTTTATCGATTCAATAATTGCTATGTTGATATTTTATATTATTGTTGTTTCAATAATTGTCACTACACAGTATTTTCCATTATCAAATCAATAATTCATATTATTTTAATAATATTACTAAATAACATTATTGGCAATGTCTAGAAAGTTCTGTCTAAGAAGAGATTTGGTCACCTAATTGCGCGCCAGTAAGGAGAAATCCTTATTGAAAAGCCCCCTCTTTCCTAGGAATGGCTTGGTTGTCATTATTGTGATTCTGTAATATTATTTGTGAATAATTAATTATTGATTTATATGATAAGGAAAATATTCATTTTATGTGGATATAGATGGAGAAATTTTTTAAAGTGACAATTGTTGAAAATTGATATTTTATCTTTTCTGATAAAATAATTCATTTAAATATATTATTATATTATAATAATATAATACTGGCGATATTTTTACAATGAATGTGGGATATATGAGTAGATGAGGAGAGGAGTATTTTTATTGCAATAAATACTAAAAACATGTTAAACATGTTGGTGGACCCAATTTTTAACTAAAATTTGATTATAGCCTGTAAAATCGTCCGTATGTGGATTTCTATTCAATTCTCATTTGAAATTTGGAAAAACTTAAACTTACAAAGTTGTAGAGAATTGAATTTCCTATGGAATGACATAAGATTCGAATTTTTCTGATAAAAAGGCTATTTATTATGAATTATTGAAGTTTCGGAATAATTAATTTTTGAAGTTTTAATTATTTTTTTTAATAAAAACGTTTTTTTTTCATTTTGTGGGCCACAATAACATGTGCAAAGTGCTGAAATCAGTTGGTAAAAGTGGGTGTAAGAAATTTATATATATATATATATATATATATTAATATTTTATTAAATTTTCTGCTTTGGTGTTCTAAGCATTTTCCTATAAATATGGTGTTTAAGTTAAAATTGAAAATCACACCAGAAACTTAAGATTTCTCTCTCTATAATATCGAGCGTATTTTTGTGAGTATTTTGGTACTTTGAGTGTTGCTATACGGTGCAAGTTCCTTCAGCACTATATCCAGTATTCCAGTTAGAAATATTGTCTTTTTGAGGTATAGATGTTATTTTTTTTATAAATGATATTAATTCTTTCGATATCATTATGTCGGAATATTGGTAAGATTTTTCTTGTGAAATTCTTGTCTTTTAGTGTCGGGGTTACTATTCACGTATACGGAATTATTTACGTATACGGCATTATTCACGAATACGATACTATTCACAGAAAAATTAAATTTTCGTTGTTTGTCCAAGATATCTATTATGGATACTAGCTTTGATTGTATCCATGTTTTGATCTTCATTCTGGAATTTTACTCCACTATGATTATTTATGAAGTATTTTTGAACTTGGATAAACCGAAGTACGAATCCCAAATATTTGTTCTTTTGTCTCAATGGATTCGTTTTCTTTAAAATATTTTTCATCATCCTTAGTCCTAAATGATGATATTACTGAATATCTTTGGCCTGTAGTGCAAAGATGAATGATTTTCGAATATATTTTTGGTAGTAGTGCAAAGATGAACAAGTGTTTAGATGAACATAACTAATCGATGAATATCTTTGGCCTGTAGTGCAAAGATGAATATTTGATTCCAGATATATATTGATTGATGTTACAGGGATAAAATATTGACGATGGACTTGTAAATTCATATATAGAAGATAGTAGATTTTATTCTCTACTTAACTCTTCTAATGAATTATTATTTTCGCTGCGAATATTGATTTAAAACTGGTTGTCTATTGTATTCTATCAGATTTTTTCCCTGTTGAGGACTAATGATAATTTGTTCTATATTATCTTAGTCATAATGTTCTTTACTGGGCTAGTTGAGCTCACCATTTTCCTTTTTGTTCCATTTTTCTTCTCAGGAGGCGAGAATGTAATGAGTACTAGTCGGGGTGTGGAATGATGGTTCTAGAAGTTGTTCTAGTAGTCCTCACTATTTTGTAAAATAGTGTATTAATAATTGTAATGAGGACTTATTTGAGTGTGGATATTGTCTAGATGACAATATTTGTATTTAAACTCACAGTTTAAGTGTTGTCGTATTTTGCACAATAATTGTATTAATAAAGTTGTAGTTGTTTACTTCACCATGTATTTGGCGACTTCGAATAGGTGTTGTATACCTATTTTTGGGGGCCACATTGGTATCGAGCTTAGGGATATGGTCTCCATTTTGAGATCGGGAATAGAACTAGGAGGGGAGAGAGAGTAATCCTTCGCCAAAGGTGTCATACCTAAGCTTATTTGTTTGGTCGGTCATAATATAAGAATATTATGTGGCATGTTAATTTCTTTAATTAACCATTGTTTTATGGCAGTATTTGAGAATGGCAGCTGAGAATATTAACAGTGGAGTGAATGAGACCGTGGAGACATCTTTAATCACCACTCAGGGGAACGTGCAACAGGAAGACAATATTCCTCCTGTAAACAACACTACCAAACAAATGATGAATGATGGGATGTTTAGAATCTTTTTGCAGTTCATGCAAAACCGGACGAGGGAGACTCGTGTACAAAATACGGGTGGAAATGATAGCAACGCGCGACTTGTCACGACCAAGCAGTTCAAAGATTTGGGACCACCAAAATTTATTGGAAAGCCGGATCCGATCAAGGCAGAGACGTGGGTTAAACAAATTACCAAGATATTCGATGTCTTGGGATGTACGGAGGAACAGAAGGTTCCATTTGCCACCTTTATGTTCCATGGCGAGGCAGACTACTGGTGGGTGTCTGTGAAGCGTACTCAGCCTGCCGCACTCAGCATGTCTTGGGAAACGTTTCAGAAACTTTTTAATGACAAGTACTTTCCTGAAAATATTCGCTATATGAAGGAGGTAGAGTTTATTAGATTAGAACAAAACAATATGACGGTGTCCTAGTACGAGGCAAAGTTCACAGAGTTATCCAGGTTTGTACCTCATTTGGTAGAGAATGAGGAACGAATGACGAGGATGTTTTTGAGAGGTTTAAAACCCGAGATCCGACAATATCTTATCTCTCATAAATTTTTTTATATTCAGATGTTGTCAACAGGGCTCAATTATTAGAGCGAGATAACGAGTACGTTCAACCGAGGGACCACAACTGTGGTCATCATACCTAGGGTGGTAGCGATCATCTGAGCAATGAAAACCAGCGGGGAGGAAAACATTCGGACAAAAGCGGTAACCACTCTAGTGGTAATCGTGGCCATGAAAATAGAAGAAGCGAGTCCTGGGAGATTTTAAAAAGAGGAGATTCAACAATGACAATGTGAAGACGTCAAAGACCAAAGAAAGAATCGGTTCTAAAGGAGGAGAACGACCACCATCAGATCTTATAAATGTGGAAAGGAGGGACATATCAGTCCAAACTATCCACAACAGTTCAAGGTATGCTATAATTGTGGAAAAAAGGACATATCGCTCGAGATTGTATTGTAGCGAAACCAAGTCCAATGGGATGGTGACTCAAAAGGTCATCCCGGAAAAAGTCAAAATCAATCGGTTCTGGAAGAGCGTTTGTCGTGGTCGGTCAAAATCGAGAGAACCAAAATGAGGTGATCACGGGTAAGCTAATCATAAATTCTTGCGAAGTTTATACCTTATTAGATACCGGTTCTACCCATTCTTTTATCTCTCCTGCTTGTACTCAACGTTTGAACTTGACTCCAGAGAAATTAGACCTTGACTTATCTGTTGAGACTCCGTTAGGAGAAACTTTCGTTACATCTACTGTTCATATATCTTGTTTGATTCAAGTTGGAACCATCACATTACCTGCCGATCTTATTTCGTTGAAAATACTTGCATTTGATGTGATTTTAGGGATTGATTGGTTAACCACTCATCATGCTAAAATTGATTATTTTCGTAAGGTTGTTAGTTTTCATATTCCTAACCAATCTGTTATGTGAATCCAAACAACCAAACCACTAAAGTCAATCACTGTCATATCAAGCCATAAAGGTATTCGTTTATTGAAAAACGGATGTCAAGATTTCTTAGCCCATGTCACGAACTTGAACAAAAACACGTCAAATTTGAATAATATTTATGTGGTTAGTGAATTTCCTGACGTATTTTCTGAAGAACTTCCCGGTCTCCCCCCAGAACGTGAAGTTGAATTCTTTATTGACCTTGAACCTGGTACAAAGCCCATTTTTAAAACCCCATATCGAATGGCTCCTATTGAACTTCAGGAGTTAAAGGTCCAACTACAGGAGTTGTTGGACATCGGTTTCATTCGTCCTAGTACATTTCCTTGGGGTGCTCCTGTTTTATTTGTAAAGAAGAAAGACGGGAGTATGCGACTTTGTATTGACTATCGAGAATTGAACCATGTCACCATCAAGAATAGGTATCCGCTACCTCGTATTGATGACCTGTTTGACCAGTTGCAAGGAGCACAATTCTTTTCAAAATTCGATCTTCATTCGGATATCATCAACAAGGAAGGTTAAAAGCGAGGATATTCCAAAGACCGCTTTTAAACTTCGATGCGGGCATTATGAATTCTTAGTCATGTCTTTTGGATTAACTAATACTCCTGCTGCTTTTATGGATATGATGAACCGTGTGTTAAAAGAATATTTGGATCAGTTCGTTGTTGTCTTTATTGATGACATCCTCATCTATTCCAAAAGCCGTGAAGATCATGAAATACCATTTGAAGTTGGTAATCGCAAAGGCTTCGTGATAACAAGCTATATGCCAAGCTGAAGAAATGTGAGTTCTGGCTTGAGGAAGTAGCATTCCTTGGGCACGTGGTGTCAAAACATGGAGTATTTGTTGACCCGACGAAAATTGAAGCAATACAAAGTTGGGAGCAACCGAAGTCGGTGACCGAAGTACGTAGCTTTTTGGGCTTAGCTTGTTATTATCGGAGATTCGTGGAAGAATTTTCTAGAATCGCTACTCTGTTAACTCAACTGACTCGTAAAGATACAAAATTCGTATGGAGCGAGGAATGCAAGAAGAGTTTCCAAGAGCTTAAGAGGAGACTCATTTCAGCACCTGTTTTGACAATACCGTCTGGTTTAGATGGATTTGTTATCTCGATGCTTCGGGCAAATGGTTAGGATGTGTTCTCATGCAGCATGGGAAAGTCATAGCCTATGCCTCGTGACAACTTAAAGAATATGAGAAGAATTATCCTACTCATGATCTAGAGTTGGCAGCAGTCGTTTTTGCGTTGAAGATATGGAGACACTACCTGTATGGGGAGAAAGTGGAGATCTACACAGATCATAAAAGCCTCAAATATTTCTTCACCCAAAAAGAGCTCAATATGCGGCAACGACGTTGGCTCGAGTTGTTGAAAGACTACGACCATACCATTCAATACCATCCTGGAAAAGCGAACGTGGTAGCTGACGCATTAAGTAGAAGATCTTATGCAGGAACGAGTGTGATGTTGTCAACACAAACACCCATTTTGTGTGATTTACAAAAGTTGAAGATAGAATTCAAAACTCCGGGGACCCATGCGATGATGTCAAGTATACGCATAGAACCAACTTTAATCGATAAAGTTAAAGTTGTTCAAGCCACAGATCCGGAGTTGATGCGTATGAAGAAGAAAGTATAAGAAGGTACTATTCCAGAAGCAAGAATCGATGAAGAAGGAATACTTCGAGTCCATTCCAGACTTTGTGTTCCTAATGATTCTGACTTGAAACATAGAATCATGATGGAGGCACACAACACACCGTTTGCAATCCATCCTGGGAGTACCAAAATGTATCATGATCTTCGACATACATTTTGGTGGAACAATATGAAGAGAGAGATCGCGAAGTTTATCTCGAGGTGTTTAACTTGTCAACGTGTAAAGGCGGAGCATCAAGTGCCAAAGGGTCCATTGCAACCACTTGAGATTCCGAAATGGAAGTGGGAACACATTACCATGGATTTTGTTACGGGTCTTCCCACGGTTTCTCAAGGCATAAATGCGATTTGGGTTATTGTTGATAGATTAACCAAGTTTTCCCATTTCTTGCCTAGATGGGAGACTTATTCCCGTGAACGTCTTGCTAGTATGTACGTAAATGAGATTGTGAGATTGCATGGCATGCCAGTATCCATAGTTTCGGATCGTGACCCAAGATTCACTTCACGATTTTGGGTTAGCTTGCAAAAAGCTATGGGCATGGATTTACAATTTAGTTCGGTATATCATCCTCAAACGGACGGACAATCAGAGAGGACTATTCAAACTCTTGAAGATCTATTAAGACTTTGTGTCCTAGATTTCAAAAGGAGTTGGGATAAATACCTACCATTGGTGGAATTATCCTACAACAACAGTTATCAGGCAAGTATAGGTGTGGCTCCATTTGAAGCATTGTATGGACGAAAGTGTCGCTCTCCAATATGCTGGGATGAGGTGGGAGAAGCAACGTTGTTGGGACCAGAGTTGGTATGTGTGACTACGAAAAAGATCCAAATGATTCGACAACGTATACAAACGGCACAAGATCGACAAAAGAGTTATGCGGATCTTCATCGAAAGGACGTGGAATTTAGTATTGGGGATCATGTATTATTGCGAGTTGCTCCATGGAAGGGATTTACAAGATTCGGGAAGAGAGAAAAGCTCAATCCACAATTTATTGGTCCATTTCAGATTCTTGATCGAGTAGGAAATGTGGCCTATAGACTCGCGTTACCTCCAAGCATGTCTCGTGTTCATAACGTTTTTCACATATCTGTACTTCGTAAATATATGAAGGACCCGAATCACATTATTGAGTTAGAGCCAGACGAGATAGCCGAAGATTTAACGTACGAGGAGGTACCTATTAAGATCTTGGATATAAAAGAGCATGTCCTACGCACCAAAGTTATACCACAAGTTAAGGTTTTGTGGAAAAACCATGCTATTGAAGAAATGACCTGGGAATTGGAATTAGAAATGAAAAAGAGGTATCCTCACCTTTTCAAAACACCAGGTACGTACGTCAATTTTGAGGACGAAATTTCATAAGAAGGTATCCTCACCTTTTCAAAACACCAGGTACCTTTTAAATTTTCTCTATTTATTATTTTGAAATAGTAATGGTTGATTTCATTAATGTGGTTAGTTATGGGTAAAATGCGCAAATATTTTAAATAAGCAGGTGGTTATAAAATATTAATTGTTGTCGGGGAATATTCGTTTGGTCGTGAAATATTCTTCTTGTCGGGAATATATTAAATGCGATGGCGCGCTGACCTTTTGTGGGCTCCATAACGGAAAAGCGATTGGATGAAAAAAAAAGCGACAAGTATAAGTTGTTTATAAATAACTTGGAAGGTTATTCAAGTTATCTTGTTGGAATACCCGATGGTTAAAAACACAATAATACGGCGTTGTTGCCGACAAGTAGAAAAGCAGTATTGCACCAATTATTGATTCTTACGTAAGAAGGCACTACTCAATAATTGTTACAATAATTACTGTTCAATATTTTATTTTATCGATTCAATAATTGCTATGTTGATATTTTATATTATTGTTGTTTCAATAATTGTCACTACACAGTATTTTCCATTATCAGATCAATAATTTATATTATTTTAATAATATTACTAGATAACATTATTGGCAATGTCTAGAAAATTCTGTCTAAGGAGAGGTTTAGTCACCTAATTGCGCGCTAGTAAGGAGAAATCCTTATTGAAAAGCCTCCTCTTTCTCAGAAAACTACCGTCATGTCATTATTGTGATTACGTAATATTATTTGTGAATAATTAATTATTGATTTATATGACAAGGAAAATATTCATTTTATGTTGATATAGATGGAGAAATTTTTTAAAGTGACAATTGTTGAAAATTGATATTTTATCTTTTCTGATAAAATAATTCATTTAAATATATTATTATATTATAATAATATAATATTGGCGATATTTTAAAATGAATGTGGGATATATGAGTAGATGAGGAGAAGGAGTATTTTTGTTGCAATAAATACTAAAAACATGTTAAACATGTTGGTGGACCCAATTTTTGATCGAAATTTGATTATAAATTGTAAAATCGTCTCAGACATGTGGATTTGGTCCAATTTACGCTTGAAATTTGGAAAAACTTAAACTTACAAAGTTGTAGAGAATTGAATTTCCTATGGAAGGACATAAGGCTCAAATTTTTCGATAAAAGGCTATTTATTATGAATTATTGAAGTTCCTAATAATTGATTTTTGAAGTTTTAATTTTTTTTTTTAATAAAAATGTTTTTTTCATTTTGTGGGCCACAATAACATGTGCAAAGTGCTGAAATCAGTTGGTAAAAGTGGGCGTAAGAAATTTATATATATATATATATATATTAATATTTTATTAAATTTTCTGTTTTGGTGTTCTAAGCATTTTCCTATAAATAGGGTGCTTATGTTAGAATTAAAAATCACACCAGAAACTAAAGATTTCTCTCTATAATATCGAGCGTATTTTTATGAGTATTTTGGTACTTTGAGTGTTGCTATACGGTGCAAGTTCTTTCAGCACTATATTCAGTATTTCAGTCAGAAATAATGTCTTTTTGAGGTAAGGGATGTTATTTTTTTTATAAATGATATTAATTCTTTCGATATCATTATGTCGGAATATTGGTAAGATTTTTCTTGTGAAATTCTTGTCTTTTAGTGTCGGGGTTACTATTCACGTATACAGCACTATTTACGTATACGGCACTATTCATGAATACGACACTATTCACAGAAAAATTAAATTTTCGTTGTTTGTCTAAGATATCTATTATGGATACTAGCTTTGATTGTATCCATGTTTTGATCTTCATTCTGGAATTTTACTCCACTATGGTTATTTATGAAGTATTTTTGAACTTGGATAAACCGAAGTACGAATCCCAAATATTTGTTCTTTTATCTCAATGGATTCGTTTTCTTTAAAATATTTTTCATCATCCTTAGTCCTAAATGATGATATTACTGAATATCTTTGGTCTGTAGTGCAAAGATGAATGATTTCTGATGAATATTTGTGGGCCGTAGTGCAAAAATGAACAAGTGTTTAGATGAACATGACCAACTGATGAATATCTTTGGCTTGTAGTGCAAAGATGAATATTTGATTTTAGATATATATTGATTGATGTTACAGGGATAAAATATTGACGATGGACTTGTAAATTCATATATAGAAGATAGTAGATTTTATTCTCTACTTAACTCTTCTAATGAATTATTATTTCGGCATTGCGAATATTGATTTAAAACCTGTTTGTCTATTGTATTCTATCAGATTTTTTCCCTGTTGAGGACTAACGATAATTTGTTTTATATTATCTTAGTCATAATGTTCTTTACTGGGCTAGTTGAGCTCACTATTTTCCTTTTTGTTCCATTTTTCTTCTCAGGAGGTGAGAATGTAGCGAGTACTAGTTGGGGTGTGGAATGATGGTTCTAGAAGTTGATCTAGTAGTCCTCACTATTTTGTAAAATAGTGTATTAATAATTGTAATGAGGACTTATTTGAGTGTGGATATTGTCTAGATGACAATATTTGTATTTAAACTCACAGTTTAAGTGTTGTCGTATTTTGCACGACAATTATATTAATAAAGTTGTAGTTGTTTCTGTACCATGTATTTGGCGACTCAGAATGTGTGTTGTATACCTATTTTGGGGGCGTCACAAATCTACCATCTTTTTATTATATTTTAATTTATTAATTGTACGTACACATTTATTATTAAAAATTGAATAATCTCGCCGCAACGCGCATTTAAATCTAGTTATTTTTGATTTCTAAGTCATAAAATACGTCATTCCCGAACTCAAACAGTAAAGAGCTCTTTATACAACACATCAGTTGAGAGAAGAAATTGCTAGATGAGAAGTATGAATGTGAGAGAATGTGATCCGTATCTGGGCTGGGCTACCCGGAGGGTATGTGAGAGATTTGATTGGATTATTATTTATCTCTCTCATGCAACTAGTGGTTGCAATTACTCTCTCTCCCAATTAAATGTTCGGTTTAACTTTTTCAGATTAAATTAATTATTTTAAAAATTACTAATTAAGCATGTTAACCTTTCTTAATTTCTAAATTATATTTGTTTTTCGCGTTTTGTCTGTTTACTATTTTTTTCTCATATTTCGCCCTCAAATTATATATTTATTTAATGTTAATCTCCAAAATATAGTATTTTTTTTACATTTAATCCTCAAATTATGACAATTGCTTCTGTGTAGTCGTCAATCTATAATTATCTTTCATATTTAGTACTCTTCGATTGTTCTATTTTTGTAAGGTAGGACAAATATTATTAAAGTAACAAAGTTTCAGCACGAAATAAAAATAGTTTGGAAACTAAAGACGAAAAACAATTATAGTTTGAGGACTAACCAAGATGGAATCTAAAAAAAATTTATACCATTTAAGTCAAAATATAAGTAAACATATTATAACCAAAAAAAATTATATTCAATTTACTATTAAACACAAATTTTATAATTTTAAAAACAGTTAATTTGACTTTAAAAAGTTAATATTTAACATTTAATTTGGGACGGAAGGAGTATACGGATGACATGTAAAATACTCATTTTATTCTAAAATTAAAAATACAATTTGACTTTTAAAATCAAACGACATCATATTCAATTTTAAATTGATGTTACAGTAAAACCTTTATATAAGAATAGCATTGAGACCAAGTTAATTGTATTCTAATTAAGAGGTTATAACTAAATAGAGGTATTGGTACAAAATATTTTTTGAACATCCATAAGTATCCACTTTAACAAAAATAACAGTAAGAACTCCCTAAAAATTATTATTCGAAAAATATTTATATAAAGTTGTGCACATAGTATTTACAGAATATTCAATGGAAAAAATGAAAGAAAACATAAATTCTTTAGACTTTCAAACTAGAATGTGTATGTTTCCAACTCTACATAAGTGCAAAGTCTTTTATAGGTAAATGTAGTCTTTTAAAATTACTATTGTCATTTATATGAATGTAACATTGATATAAATATAAGTGACAATAATAATTTCAAAAGACTATATATGAAATTATTACTATATAGATGTATATTTTTTTAATACGGGACTTAAAAAATATATAACATATTACAATTTAGAGGTTATTCCTATTTAAAACTGGCCCAAGTTGGGACCAAATTTTTTTATAATATAATAGAGGTTATTCTTATATAGAGTATTCCTATAGAGAGGTGTTACTGTAATTTATTTAGTTCTAGTTAGTACAAATTATTATAATTGTATTATAGTATATAACAAAAACTATTAAGCACAAATTTATTTCTTTCCAAACTTTTATAAGTTATACCACTTTTAAAGTTTAATATGTTGTCGTTTGATCTCAAATGTCAAATTGTATCTCTAATTTTAGAACGGAATGAGTATATAGTTTAATAATAACAATTCATGTATGTAATTTTAGAAAAAATTAGGATTTAAATCTAATATGATTAATTAAATCGTTTAACTACATAGTTGTTAACGCCAGGTTTCGTCTGCGCGTCCAATCACCAAATCCACGCGCTTAAACCTGCACAGTAACAAAATCACACAAGAAGCTTGACGAATGGGCCATCGAGTGATAGCTCCGGTGTGAGAATGAGTACAAGCTAAACAAGGTTTAACAATGGAGGCTTTAGTATTTAGTGCTCAAAAGTGTGTTACCTGTTAATTGAAGTTAAGCCTTGTATTTATAGCTGATCTCACCACCTTAAAGTTGATTTCCAAATTGTATTAGGACTCCTAAACATGGTAATTAACTATATTTGGGTCAAGCACAATCTCCTTAAAGGAGGAAGTTGAATATAATCCTAACACCTTCCTTTAGAGTTAATATTTAAATCTGGTTAGGATTAGAATCCTTAACCATTCCAACTCCTTACCACACCAGACTCCATACGAGGAATAACTGTCTATATGGGCCCAAGTCTCCCAAACCCCCCAAACAGATCAGGACCCCAGCCCAAAGGACTCGGTCACCCGATCCCGGACACCACAAATCAGATCTGGATCCCGACCCAAAAACTCGGTCGCCCGACTCCGAACACCACCAATTCCTTTACTGGCACTGGCCCATTAGGCTAAACAGATCCTTCACAGACAAGGCATTCGGCCCATATAGGGCTTCAAGACCACACACTCGTTAGAATAAGCATGTAAATGATATTCCTATTTATATATGATTTGATTATGATATAGATGAATGAATATGCAAGTATGATTGCATTAAGAAAAACTGTAAAGTCCTTTGATAGATAATAGGAAAATATGTACAAGGACTTAGAATGAATTGATCAAATATATTAGGTTGATCCTACATAAGCAAAAACAAATTTTGTAAAGTCCTTAAAAAGAAATGACGTACAATGACTATAAATATAGAAAGATCAAGCTTGTTAGGTTGATCTTATAATGTAATAGATAGGCTTGTCTGATCGTCGAGCACTGCACCAGAAATCGTAGTCTGCCAGGAGAGTCAAGGAAAACTCGAGAACTATCAAGGCAGAATCGTAGTCTGCAAGATAGTAGATCTCGGAGTTCGTAGACTGCCAGGAGAGACGAGGAAGGATCGTAGTGTGTCGAGAAGAACTTTCTCGGAGCCATAGTCTGCTGAGGAAGTCATGTTCAGAATCGTAGAGACAGCTTGTCTACGAGCTAACCAAGCATCTGCCGAAGCCAAGTCAAGAATCGTAGACCACACTCGGAGTCGTAGAGTCTACTGATCACATCAGAGGCAGAGATCGTAGTCGAGCAAGATTAGATGAAAACAACAAGTATAAAGATAGAAATCGTAGAGTGTCAAGATCTGATCTTGGAGTCGTAGTGTCTGCAGAACCAAAGCTAAATCGTAGAGTGCAGAACTAAGACTTCAACAGAGGTGCTCACAACGCCAAGGCAGAATCGTAGAGTAAACACGATTCTCAACAAATGAGCACTCCCAAAATATCCAAAGTATGAAGCCTCTAGTCTGAGCTGCAAAGGTACATTCCACCTAAAGGAAACTAAAAAGCACTCAACGAATGGCTTACAAGCTAACAGAAGATCTAATCACCAACCCAATTAACATCTAGATTGAGTTGTGAAGCCGTTTAAGATGAAGTCTTCCACAAGTTGATTAGAAGAAGACTTCAGTAAAAGTATCTGACTAAGGAAAGTCAGCAAGTGCAGTAGCTATCAAGAGAATAGAAGACAACGATCTTGGGATTAACCAGGATCGTAGTGTTTGCCAAACAAAGCAGGAACTGATGAAGTGTACACAGAGATACTGGTCAGCTTATGAAGAATAAGGCTAAAGTGATTAAGCATTGGGTCAGTCCATTGATGATAAATGAACGGGAGATCACAAGGATAAAGCGAGCTGGGCATGTCACAAATCTGAAGTGTCTTGCTATTCAGAAGAGGCCAGGATAAGGAGACAAGCTATCAGTTCCTAAGATCAGTCGAAGCAAACCGAAGTGTTGAAGCACTGCACAAGAGAAGGAAGAGGTGTTCTACATTGAAGATCCAATGAACACTCTTCAGGATCGTAGTGTCGTCTCAGCCTGTCAATGAGCAACATTCAACATGACACACTACGATCAGGTCCAAGAACATCTGCATTAGAATCGTAGAGTTCGGTCATCTAAAGATTGAAGCATTGGAAACGGTTCAATCTGAAGACTGATATTCGAACATTGCTAGTCAGAAAGGAGAAATAAAGTTGACTACCTGCCCGAGACATCAAAGTGATATCTCTGATGGGGTAGGTGAAACAGTAGACTGCAGTGTTAGAAAGTCATAAAGGGGATTTTATGTCACATCTGCAGTCTACACCAAATAACTCGGGATCTGCGAAGCAATTCAAATAGCTCCCAACGGCTACATTCCAATGGGAAGGTTGTGAAGGAGTATAAATCAACAAGAGCTTCAAAGATCAAGAGTTGCTGAAGTTGTAGAATCGTTGAGTTATTGGAATGCTATTATTGACTCTACGAGTTCCACCAGAGCTAAACAGAACAAGTCTCAACGACAATGAGACTACAAAGGTGAAAGTGAATTAGCTTTAAAGAAGGACTCGAACAGACTAAAGCTTCACTCAACAAAGATGATAATGCCACTGAAGATGGCAACTAAGCTGAGAACCGAGAAGGACAAGAAGATAGCATTCAGAAAAGTGGCAGAGCACAAAGAAGATCCAGAGAGCCACTCTATGGATCACCATGAACCAAAAGCTGAAACAGAACAAGTGCAGGACCATGTCTGCCAACCAGTTAAAAAGGGTTCAGGGAATGCTAAGTGCTAGAAAAAGTCTACCAAAAGCTTAAACGCTTAGCAAACCCAAATTGTGATGGTGCACAACTGACATCGGATGAAGATGAGAAGAACATAATGAAGATCAGCTACACCAAAGAAGATGTGATCCAGATTCAAAGCAGAATGCAGAGAGGACCATGCCAAGCTGCTAAGTATAGAAGATGTTCAAGCTTAAAGACATCTTAGCAGCAAGGCAACAACAACAACAACAACAACAAGTAGCCAGACTCGAGGGGTCCTTGTCTAGAGGGACTAAATGAAGTTCCAAGCCTGCTGGTCTTGAAGAGTTCTTAGGGAACTAGAGGAGTTCCAAGGCTGCTGGCCTTGAAGAGTTCTTAGTGAACTGAAGTTCCAAGGCTGTTGGCCTTGAAAAGATCTTAGTGATTCAGAGTGCTGTCCTTCCTTAGTGGAAATCCTTCTAGTTATAAACAGAAGAGTGGATTAGGAGCTTGAGTCTCTGAACCACTTAAAATCCCTTGTCTTTTACTTTCAATCATTTACTTACTGTCATTTACATTATGTACCTAACTGCTATAAATGTTATGTATGTATTAACTGCTTACAACTAAACTAACTCTACGAACAATATATGTATGTTCATGATTATATCAATGAAGGGGATATTTTACTTATTCCGCTGTGCTTGAAAAGATTCTTATGTTTGTCATATGCTAAGTCATTAGAAATACAAAATAAACGAGAAAAGTATTTTAAATTAAAATGATCTATTCAACCCACCCTTCTAGATCTATTGTGTGTGCTCTTTGAGGAACTAACACACTTTACATTGCCCTTAGTCTCTTGTTATAAGAAATTTATAATGAGAGACTTAGAGTGAAGTATGGAGAATCCAAACAGTCCTTTTAAATAGCACACGATAGCCAAGAAACGGGACCCACACATCATTATTTGCCGCCTTAGGGATTCGTGCCACACCAAAATATAAAACCCTAACCCAAAAAACGACCATCACACTTTCTAGAATTTTGTTCTCTCATCGTTCTCTCTCAGTTTTCTTTGTAACTCCCTTTTCCGGTGAAGAACCATCCTCACTAGTTTTCTTTGATTAGAGATTTCTTTCTACCAACTATCACATTTCTACCATTCAAATTGCAATGGCAGATTCTAGTCTCCCATCCTCCTCAAACACTGAGCAAAATCCAACCGTCGACATCATTCCCAAACCCAACACCAGCATCACCATCGATTTGGTTCTGGTCGACTTACCGGCTCCTCCGTCTGACATTCCTATCCCTTTATCATTTAAATCCATCAATAATATAGAGACGCGAATACGAACCGTTTACTCATCAGAGGGTGATTTCTCTCGTATAAACACCTAATCCTCTATTCTCCCCTCCCAAATTTCTAACATTCGAACCCTATTCAACATCCCGAAGGATTACAAACTTCGGGTGCCAGAAGTAAATGAAAGAATGTACTGGCGCCCCGAAGGTGAATGGGTCGTTGTCTCGCTCCGGGCCTTGAAGTATGGGGTCCGATTTCCCTTGCACGAGTTTATTTCTTCCTTCCTAGGCTTCGCGGGCATCGGGTTCACATAACTCGTGCCAAACTCCTACATCCATCTCATTAGTTTCATCGCCCTCTACTATGAACAAGGAATCACCCTCGGACTAGATTATTTCTCCGTTCTGTTTAGCGTCGATAGGTCCAAGGAACCTGGACTTCAGCAACTAAACTGACAACCCAACCGAGCCACTTTCATCAAAACTCCTTCCAGCAACAAAGTGTGGCACCCATAATGGGTCTTCATAAAGGGGACCGACCTCAAGCTTCTCCCGAACTGGGCCACCCCCAAAGACCCCATTGTCAAAGTGTTAAAATTCTCGAAGGACCATCAGAATGCCTTCAAAGAGTTCTACTAGAGGCTGAAGAAGACCGAATGGGGATTAGAGGTCTTGTCCAACGAGGCATGGCTCTACAAAAATGGATGTAAGTTATTTTCCCCGACTCCTTCTAATATTTAATTACATCCTTAAATTTACTTTCTGAATGATCCTTCTAACTTTTCACTTTTCTGCAGTAACAATCTTTAAGCTCGATGGAGTAGAAGAAACCTTCACTCCCTTACCCATCGAGCCCGAACCAATCCGCCAACCTAGCACCGATGAGTCTCCCGAAGAAAAGAACATTCCAATATCAGAGCTTTCAACCAGCTTTACTTTGGCTATAGCTCTCCCAACCTCAAAAAACTTTGAGCCTTCCAACAAAAAGAATATAATAAATATGGATAGGTCGGAGAAAATGGCTTTGCTGAAGAAGAGCAAGAAAAAGCCTCCATTCAAGGCCCCATCCAAGTCATCTTCTCCGAGCTTCTCTAAACCTCCCACCGTACCACCTCCACTAGTCGCCGACCTTGAGGACCCTGAGGAAACTCTCGAACCTCGCTCCAAGAGGCCACGCCGAACAGAGGATCCCGACCTCCAAATAATAGAAGTTACCCCCGCAACACAACATACTCCTACTGCAGGACCTTCCCAAGGAATACCTTCAACGTTCTGGCCGAAGAGCCCCTCTGAAGTATTCCCTTTTGACTAGCTGGAGCACTTCAGACTACCTGGAGATGATGAGTGGTTCAAAGGATATACTTTCGAGGACTACCTCGTCGAGTTCGTCAAGCATCAATGCCAAGTAAACCCGATTGCCGAAAGTGTCCCCTTGAATAACCTATTTTTATAGTGCCTAATACGTATCTCCAATTATTTCAGGCCAATGCTATCCTTTCCCAAGCCATTCTCCTCTGGCTAAAACCACCAAAAAAGAGGCACAACTAAAATTCGAGGTGGAATCGCTTGAGGTTGAGGTCTGGGTCCTAGAATCGAGTCTGAATAAAGAAAAATATCTTCATGCCAATACCCGAAACACGTTAACAAAATCCGAACGTCAGGCCAACGAGCTTCAAAAACAACATTATATCCTTCAAAAGGAGTACGTGGTCTCAAAAACCATACCAAACAGCTCCTCGAGGAGAGGACTGTTCTAAAGGAGAAGGATAAGGATCAATAGAATGTCATTTTGACCCTTGAAGGCAAAGTATCCGACATACATGCTCAGATGATGGCGTTAATGAGGGAAAATACTGTCTTGGGGAAGGAATGTGCCGAGGTGAAGCAGCAGGCGATCAAAGAGTACGAAGAATCGCCTGAACTTACAGATAAGATCATGTCCCAATTTGCCGAAGGCTGCGAGGCTTATAGGGAAAAAGTTCGAGTGAAGATGATAGCTGTTCTTGACTCTTCGGATGAAGAATTTGAAGCCGAAGACGATCCCCCGAATAAATAGTCATTTTAGAACTTTTACTTGTAATTTTGTGATCATTGTCGTTTGTAACTTTCATGATTAGTTATGTTTGTAAATTTTCTGATCTATATTGTTTGTAATTTTTCTGATCGATTTTGTTCATAATTTGTTTGATCAATTTTATAAAAAATGTATGAACATAAATGAAGTAAAAATTTTCCGAAGAGAAATCTTTATTTATTTTATTAATAAATAAAAGAATTTACAAAAATAAAGGAAAGAACAACATAGCTTTTACTGATAATATCTCCTAAGTCCTCCAGCATGCCATGTGTTCTTTATCTCCGACCCATCCATTGCTCGAAGCCGGTAAGTACCTGGCTTCGGCACCTCTATCACCTCATATCGCCCCTCCCATTTTGGCATTAACTTGCTCGTGTTCTAGGGGGCAAATGTAAGACCCCAACATTTTATGAATAAAAATTTAATTTTCTCTAAATATTATTTTGAATAATAAGGTGTTGATTTGATATAATGCTATAGTTATGGGTGATATGTGCAAAATTTTCAAAGTGAACAAGTTGTCATAAAATATTCGTTTGGTCAGAGAATATTCTTTTTGTCGGGGAATATCTGTACGACGACACAATCATTGGTAGACCCCACAAATGGAATAATAGTCGGATATAGAAAGTGACAAATATAACCTTTTATAATAATAATGGCAAAACTTTTATCGTTAAACTGTTGAAATATCTGGTGATAAAAGTACAATAATACGCGTTGTTGCATAGTAGCACACGGTATTAAACAGTATCTCTGATTATTGATGTTTACGTAAGAAGTCACCCAGTTTTATTTAATTATTGTAACAGTAGTTGCTGCATAGTATCTCATATTATTGATACAATTATTGTCACAGTATCTTCTGCACAATATTTTATATTATTAAATCAATAATTGAGACAACACATTTATTCATATTATTATTTGCATTATTGACAATGTCTAAAAAGTTCTATCGAGGAAAGAGGTTAGGTTATTTAATTACGCGCCAATAAGGAGAAATCCTTATCGGAAAGCCCAATCTTTCCTGGAAATGATCTGGTTGTCAATATTGTGAGTTATAATATTAATGATGAATAATTGTTAAAAGATTAAAAATGTGTTTATTAAAGATAAGTGATTTGTGGTAAATATTTATTCAATTTTTTGATATAAATAGAGGGGTTTGTCATGAGGCATTTGTTGTAAGTTTGACTTATTATTCCATGGAAAGATGTACTAATTTTATGGACCGTCGGTTGTGGTTTTAATATTAAATCAATATGGATCGTCGGTGGTGGTTTTAATAGTAAATCAATCCGGACCGTCGGCGGTGGTTTTAATAGTAAATAAATCTGGACCGTTGGTTGTGGTTTTAATAGTAAATCAATCTGGACCGTCGGTTGTGGTTTTAATAGTAAATCAATATGGATCGTCGGTTGTGGTTTTAATAGTAAATCAATATGGACCGTCCATTTTAATAGTAAATCAATCTGGATCGTCCGTGAATCAGTTACTATTTATTTCATTCTCCTATAAATAAAAGCTTATTTCTTTTTTCATTCTCACCAATTCACTAAGACTCATAAGAGAAACTATAGAGAGAGAAACTATAGAGAGAAAGAAGAAGAGTATTCTGCTACTTTACTATTGTAGTATCCAATCTTCTACTAAGATAAGGGGTATTATTTCTTTCGTATTCGTAAGGGGTATTAGTTTTCATATTCATCCTTTAATATGTGGGAATAATCTGTTTACGCGAATTACCGAATGATATGTGAAAATCCATTTGCAGTTTCGTATATTATTTCTTTTCATATTCTTAAATCTAAACTTACTATGGTAAGTATTGCTTCTATAATACCTGAAATTAGTAGAATATCCTTGAGTTTTGCGCTTCATCTAGTATCATTTCATTGGAATATTGGTCTGAACTTTCTTATTACATTTCAATATTTTCTTTTGGGGTACTATTCACGGGGTACTATTCACTCGGGTACTATTTACTCGGGGATTCGAGGTACTTTGCATGACAGATTACTATTCATTTGTTATTATTCACTCAGGTACTACCCACTCGGGAATTTGGGGTACTTTGCATGACAGAGTACTATTCATTTGGTACTATTCACGAAAAAAGTGATTTCTTATCTGTCCAAATTATTTTTGATACATGAATATCATTCATGAATTTTACTCCACAAATAAATTATCATGTTAACTATTTGGATATTCTTGAACTCTAGATAAATTGAATTATAAATCTCTAATATTTATCCTTAATCTCACTTGATTAATTCCTTATATCATTTTCATCATCCTCATGCTTATGTTGTGGTAAAAGTCATATTTGGCCCGTAGTGCATAGATGAACTATTGTTTGGTATGATTATGACCAGGAAAGTTTGTATTGGTATAATCATGACCTATAATTGTAAGATCCCAACTTTTATGAATAAAAATTAATTTTTCTCGAAATATATTTTTAAATATTATGGTGTGGATTTGATATAATGTTATAGTTGTGGGTATTATTTATAAATTTTGCAAAGTAAGCAAATGGTTATATAATATTCGATTGGTCGGGGAATATTCATACGACGACACAATCATTGGTGGACCCCACAACGGAAGTATTGTCATATTTAGAAAATGACAGAATTATATTTTTATAAAAATAACGGCGAAAGTTTTACCGTTAAACTGTTGAACTACCCGGTGGTAAAAAATACGATGTACGCGCGTGGTTGCATAGTAGCACACGGTATTGATTATTGATGTTTACATGAGAAGTCACTCAGTTATACTCAATTATTGCTACAGTAATTGTTGCATAATATCTTTCATATTATTGATTTAATTATTGTCATAGTATCATCTGTATAATATTTTATATTATTAAATCAATAATTGAGAGGATAAAGTTATTCATATTATTATTTTCAATATTGACAATGTCTAGAAAATTCTGTCAAGTAGAGATTTGGTCACCTAATTGCGCGCCAATAGGGAGAAATCCTTATCGAAAAGCCCCCTCTTTCCTCGGAATGATGTGGCGACCCCAAATCCAGGTACTTGAAACCCGAACTCGGTTCTCCACGATACCATTTCTTTAAGCTGAATAATACTAAATAATAATACATTCGAACTTAATTTACATACATCAAAGTTTACTTCCCAGTGCACGACCTTCAAATACATTCCTTACAATATCCGACAATAGATTCCATTGTCTTACTAACTATAACCATTAACTCATACTAAATCTCATTCGAATAGCTTTTCTTTTCCTTGTTCGTGCTTCGAGCCTTGAATCGATCGACGTAATCGAAAACATTTAGTTTAAGCAAGGATGAGCATTTGAGTGCCCAGCAAGTAATAGCAATTATATATATAAGCTGAAAGAATATAAGTATTCTCTTTACATAACACTTCTACAACGAATAGAAAGTTGTGAAGTAATCTGTACTGATAAAAATTCACATAACAACTCTCTTTCAAATTCTTGAAATGAGGCTCCACCCATGAATAGGGTTTAAGAAACATACTATGAACATGGTTTTTCATTTTCGAAAAGGTTTAGCAGAAATTCATTCGCAAACCGGCATAACTTAAGGGCACGGAGGGTGATCAGCCCCGTTGTACCCTGTATTGATCAATACTACATAACTTGAACGAAATTCATCGCTCACCCTTTGTCCGCCGAAGCGCATAAAAATTTTCCCATTATCGGGATGTTCATACATGCCTGGTTCCAAACCCGAAGGTTTTTAATCTTGCTCAACAATAATATGTAATTCAACATATATGTATACGGGTAATTGAAAAAGTGTATCAACATGTGAATAAATGCCATGATTATCCAAGTGGGGACACTTGTATAACCATTTAGAAATCAATGAATGCAATATATATCTCGAGCTAACATGTTGATAATCAAAGCGTATATAATCAGATAGGAATAGAAAAGAATTCAAAACTTCTTACTCAAGTCCATTGCATAAAGGAAATGCAAAGGTAAGATACTTTTTGATTCATTGATTACAACTCTCAACTTAGGTTTTATCTCTTTATCACAACCTATCAATAATCGGATCATTCGTTCGATTAGAATAATATATCATAACACATAGTAATCGCTCTATTACATTGAAGACATAGTCTAATCACGTCCATCACATAATCGCAGTTGATCATAATTTTAGTTCATAATCTATACTTTTATACATTTTCAAATATCTCATCCATGCTCTTACGAAGAGCCTTTTCTTTCTATTATAGGGTTTTGACAAATTGTCGACGTCATCGACAACTTTATCGGATAATTACTTGAGTCTAAGACTCTTATTCTATACCTCAACATCTCAGAAATATCGGATATTTTACTTTAAATCATTTTCGAATTTTCCGAAATTGAAAAATTTAAAATAATTCAAATCATCACTCAAGGGCCTATAGTGACATAAATGTTACTATGGGTGCTCTTCATCAAATCTCGGACTTCATAATCGGTTCTCAAGTCACTAGTTTGGCTGATATCACTTTCAAACGTCGGAATCATAATTACATGATTTAAACATTAAACAATTCCATTAATTTATATTAAACTATTAATGAAACCATTGCCAAAATATAAAAGTTATTTATAATAACTCAAACTATTTTTAAAACATTTATATTACCCTTAAATGATTTTTAAAACAATTAAAATCATTTTAAATAATTACCATTAATATTTAAATATCAATGTACTATTTATCCAAATATTAAAAGTCATTAATTATAACTTAAAATATTTTTAAATCCTTAATATCCTCTTTAAATGATTTTTAAATAAATAAAACCATTTTTAAACTATTTATTTAATAATAATTATTAAATAAACTAAATATCATTAATATTATCTTAATATCATTAATATTAAATTATTAATGAAATTATCCTTTAAATATTAAAAGTTATATTTTATAACTTAAAATATTTTTAAATACCTTAATTTCATTTAAAATGATTTTAATAATATTAAAATCATTTTTAAACTAAATTATTTAATATAATCATTAAATAACTTTAATATCATTAATATATAATTAATTAATGAAATTCATCACAAAATATTAAAAGTCATGGAAAATAACTCAAAATATTTTCTTATACCATAAAATAATTTTTCATGATTTTCATGAATTAAAACTATTTTTAAATCATTTATTTAATATTATAATTAAATAAATAAATACCTTTTATATTTCAAAAATATTAAATATTTATGAAATATACTCAAAATAATTAAAAACTATTTTTCGGACTTTAAAATAATTTTTCATAATTTATTTGGTATTTTTAATAATTAAAACTAATTTTTCTAATTTTTAAATTAATTTCCTAAAATCGAAATTGAAATAATTAAAATCTGTCATAAAGGCCCCTATAGTGACAGAACCGTCGCTATAGGTGTTCTTGAGCCTACCCAGATCTTCATAAGGCAGAACCGAGTGGGCTACTTTGACCGTGAATAACTCTCTCATCTTAATGAATTTGGACAATCTATAAATTGGGTCTTGTAGAGAAAATACAAGACTACAATATTCAACAAACATAACCTCTAAAAAACATCATATCTGGGAGAAAACGTACCTCAAAGTAGCTGTCAGAGCTGTTCTTCGTGAAGAACAGTTCGTGATGCCTACTTTGGACCTCTATAACTTGACAATCGTGCAACGTTTACGTGATCTATCAATTCCAATTAATGTAGACAACATGTAGGACTACAACTCTAACACTTAAAATCATCATAACAACAATAAATCAAGCATCTAAAGTATGGTCAAACCTTATCAAAAAAAACAACACTTAGAAAATTCGGGTCATTTGCCTAATTTTTCGTCAATGCCACAAACCCACTTTGACCTTAAATAACTCTTAATCCGTAATATATATGGACTGATTATTTTTTAGGTTAAATACCACATAACAAGATACACATATCAACCTTTAGAACACAAAACACATTAAAGATAACCGAGATATAAGGCCCCGACATTTTCCAAAATAATATTTTACGGACATTTAGAATATTTTCTGGTTTGAAGAATGCCTTAGGTCCAATGCCGGCCAACCCACTTTGACCGCTTATAAATCCCGATCTACAATAGCTATGAACTTTATTCCTTTTGGAGATTAAAGACCACATATCGTGCTACCTATAACAACTTTTAAAAACAAAACTCAAATCGACCAAAGATTTATAGACTCGACATTTGGTGAAAAATAATGTAATTCGATTTTTCCAACTTGTTTAAATCTTCAAATTGCGTGCACTTTGATGTTATGGGTTCATGATTTTACAACCCGCAACATTAATAGACTCTCTATTACACTACTTTAAACAATCAATTGCATCAATTAACATCGAATCAAGGATTTCTAGAATTTAGGATTTCCTACCTTTTCAAGCTTGATTTTTGATTTCTGGCTTCTTGATGCTTCTGATTTGTTGTTTGTGATGGTTGGGCTTTGATTAGGAGCTTATGGGCAAGATAATTTCGTTGGTAAGAGGTTGGGAGAGATATGGCCAAGTGTTTGTGAATAAATAGGCTAAATAATTTATATTTCTCTCTTAAATTATGTAAATCATGTATGCAATCATGTAATGGCTGATTATTGGTGGTAGTAATGTTATAGTGTCATGGTAAATTCTAGAATAAAGTTAGATGTCCAGATTTTGCAAGATTGCTAGCAATAATACACTAATAATACACTAAATGGACAAAAAGGGCATTTTAGTCATTTCTACTCTAATAATTGGTTTCTTCCTTTAATAATGCACAAGGGTAGTTTAGACTTCTCATGTCTACCACCATGAAGGGGCATTATAGACATTATCCATAACCATTAGGGTTTATCACTTTAGATTTTAAAATTCCATAAATAATATAACTAATAATACACTAAAAGGGTATTTTGGTAATTTCACATATAATTTCATGGACATTTTTGTATATAGCAATTAAATGTAGTATTTAATCACTAGATGGTAATTCTTATCATTTACCAATTACTTTCTATCCTTTGGTAAATTAAAACATTTATACAATAATATCGTAATTAAACCCAATAATTTTAAATTAGGGTTTTGATTGAAAAATTAGGGTTTTCTAATTAGGGTTTCTTAACGTCATCAATTAGGGTTTCTAATTGACCATTAGGGTTCTCTAATTATCTGTGTATGTTCTAACACAGTCATTACGATCTCTAACTTCAACCGATTAGGGTTGTAATAATTAGGGTTTGTCCTAATTATCGACAAACAACAGTAATTAGGGTTTTCTTCTAATTACCGACATCTTATACACAGTAACCTTCATATACACAGTAAACTTCATATACACAAATCACTACTCACCATTTCTCATAACTAAGTTTAATAATTAGGGTTTCACAAACGGTAATATCTTTATGCTACCTAATTGGTATTGACCGTCATTGCTCAATATTATCTCGTCACACATACACACGATGACATAATTATTGTCTTGTAAAATCATTATAACAATAATATAATATTATTATTCTCATCTCTTGATCACAATCCCAATTCGTGGTTTGGATCTCATATCCGACTTCTCTTTCGTATATCAAGTTAAAATACTTGATTTAAATATTCTGAATAATTCATATAATAAAATATATATTATATAAATTCTAATTATCACTTCATATATTATTTCCAATCATGTTATCATGGAAAATAATTAATAAAAATATTTACGCTTCACGTAAATTAATTACCATAAAATATAATTTGTAGTAATTAATAATTCCAAAATTATTTCTAATTTTTAAAGAAATAAATATATTCAGTATTTATCGTTCACTTATTCTCGCTCATTAAATAAAAAAAATTATACATAAATTTTCTTATTTATTTTATTTAGGAAATCTCGGGTTATTACATTCACCTCCTCCTTATTAGGATTCCGTCCCGGAATCACCGCTTTAAAACTCATACGCATGAAGGTACATAACATATAATCATTGTCGTAGATCTCGATCATACTTGATCGAATCGATCTTTAACTATTCTCCATAACGCTTGTCTATTCGATAAAATGTAAATTTGATCTCTAAAAGAACTCAAATTCCTTCCTCAAAATTTCTTTAATAAAGTAATTTACTATATGTATATATACAGGAAAATCATATAAGACACATAAGTTATTCAAATAGCACTGAGTTCTATTTCCAAATTGCCATCAGATCCTCAATCGCTACGATATCTTGAACGACCATAATGAAGACACTTACGGTTTATTTCGTTGTCGCCTATATCTTGCTGTCATTTCTCGTATTCACATTCCTTATCTCATTTCTTCTTCTTTCACCTTATACTCTTTCATCTTATACTCCATTGATTCATAAATAAAACATTTGCTATACATCATTGAATTGAGACAATTAGAAGAGATATGTCTCTTCTGCCCTCACACAAAGCACACAAACTTTTTCTTTATCTCATTTTCCTTTTATCGTATAGGTGATAAAATTTGTCTTTTGCCCTTTCCGTTATCCTAACTATCATAAATGCTTCTACTGAGTCACTTAATCCTCTATACCCTAGCAATAGGATTGCCTTAAAGTCTTTGGTGTTCGACATTCAATTATCTGGTTGATCTTCCGCAATTTGGTTTTTCGTTTTTCGTCTACGGTGACATAATCATAAATTATTCTTCATTTCATTACATTCTAAGCCTCATCGATACGTTCGACATATAACACAAAATTTTCTACTCAAATAATCATGTATTACAAAATATTAAATTTTGAAACTTGGTTTACTATATTAACCAATATTCGGATAAATATCTCGCTACCTTTATAACAACTTACTTCATTAATCCAACTTGACACTCATGGTACTTCCAACCATAGCACCTCACATTAATAGAACTTAACATACCATAGCACATATTGCTTTAAACATCAGCTATCCCTTTGTGACTACGAAAGTCGGGATTTAAAATCTTGACCAACATAAAAGTTGAAAATAGTTCATCACTTATCATACACATTACATCTACTCAACATAACCTAAATCTTTTTTTGGACATCTTTTCGCTTGATGGCCTTTCCTCCTACAAACAAAACATGAACCTGGTTCTAAATAAGGACAATAATGAGAGATATGTCCCTCACGTCCGCAAACATAACATATCTTCTTCCCTTTCTTCTTATCAGGTTTTCCTACCTCAGGGTCTTTTATCTTTCTTTTCCTTTACCTCTCTGAGTCGCATTACCCGATGTGTTGCTTGAGGCTCCCATCCGGTCAATTTGGATCTTAAGCTTATCTTGCTCTTCCATTCTTTCTTTTAATGCTTTTTGCGATTGAATATTAAGCAACTTTTCTATCTCCCACAACCTTTCTAGTGAAGAAACCTTGTTCTCTCGGATCCTGCACTTTCGTTGATGCTCGAGCGGCTTCAACTTTAGTGTCCGAATCACTATCTGTCAAATCCACCATTTCGGATCCGATACTACGTTTTTTCACTATAGCCACCTCGCTTTGATTTGGGTTCTTGGTAAGCTTCTATTTCAAATTGTTGGCCTCGATATTAGCTTGGGGGTATGGATATGATCCTTCTTATTCCACATATCTTTTCCACCGCACATCTACATACATAAGTTACCCCGATTAGCATATAGTATATATACACAACAATCAAGAGTTTTATATAATGTTGTCTCTTATTTTGTTTGACGATGAATTTATTCAATCCATCTCTATAAACACATTAACGCCTATCTTTCTCTGTAAAAGCGCTCTATCCACTCTGATCGAATCGTATGAATGGCGATGTCTAAAAGCCCGCTCCAAGGTATATATCCCGGTGTCTTTGGCTTCTATCTCAACCTTCAACTCGTCCTATCTCAGATCTCCTCTGCTTCCAACCTCCTCGTAAATTCTCTGCTAACTCCATCTCATGTTCGGGCGTCGTCCTTGTCTTCTTTGTTCCAAAATCTGGAGAGTACGATTCGCATTCTCACCTTTTGCTTTCAACCTCTAACCCTTAAGTCGCCGCTCCTAACTATCAAATCTCTAATCATTTCACTGTCTGTGCTCCTCGCTAGAGTCCATCGCCTCTTGGGTCAAGGAATTACTATTTTGACTTTCGTCATCCATCCTATGACCACAATAAACGAGACAACATTAATCACCAAATAAAATATGTTCATCGATAAAATGAAGGAATATTTTATTTAGTACCACTGATGAATCTTCTCGACTCATCATCTATCTAACATATCCTATAATTCTTCACTGAGTACTTCCGTCTCATGGTTCAATTGAATATCTATCTTAACTTTCGTTCTCCATTCTACTAAGGTTATAACTCTTCACCGAGTTCTTCGCTCACTAGAATATCTATCTTAACTTTCGTTATCCATTCTACTAAGGTTATAACCTAGGTTTCGCATTCCTAACGTTTATAACCTCATGACTTTGATACCAACCTTGTGCGACCCCAAATCCGGTACTTGAAACCCAACTTCGGTTCTCCACGATACCATTTCTTTAAAATTTGATAATACTAAATAATAATACATTCGAACTTAATTTACATACATCAAAGTTTACTTCCCAGTGCACGTGACCTTCAAATACATTCCTTACAATATCGACAATAGATTCCATTGTCTTACTAACTATAACCATTAACTCATACTAAATCTCATTCAATAGCTTTTCTTTTCCTTGTTCGTTTTTCGAGCCTTCGAATTCGATCGTCATGTAATCGAAAAAACATTTAGTTTAAGCAAGGATGAGCATTTGAGTGCCCAAAGAAGTAATAGCAATTATATATATAAGTTTGAAAGAATATAAGTATTCTCTTTACATAACACTTCTACAACAAATAGAAAGTTGTGAAGTAATCTGACTTGATAAAAATTCACATAACAACTCTCTTTCAAATTCTTGAAATGAGGCTCCACCCATGAATAGGGTTTAAGAAACATACTATGAACATGGTTTTTCATTTTCGAAAAGGTTTAGCGAAATTCATCCGCAAACCTAAGCATAACTTAAAGGCACTGAGGTGATCAAATTGTACCTGTATTGATCAATACTACATAACTTGAACGAAATTCATCGCTCACCCTTTGTCCGTAAAGCGCATAAAAAATTTTCCCATTATCGGGATGTTCATACATGCACGGTTCCAAACCCGAAGGTTTTAATCTTGCTCAACAATAATATGTAATTCAACATATATGTATACGGGTAATTGAAAAAGTGTATCAACATGTGAATAAATGCCATGATTATCCAAGTGGGGACACTTGTATAACCATTTAGAAATCAATGAACAGAATATATATCTGAGCTAACATGTTGATAATCAAAGCGTACATAATCTGTATAGGAATAGAAAAGAATTCTGAAACTTCTTACTCAAGTCCATTGCATAAAGGAAATGCAAAGGTAAGATACTTGCCTGATTCGCTGATTACAACTCTCAACTTAGGTTTTATCTCTTTATCACAACCTATCAATAATCAGATCATTCGTTCGATTAGAATAATATATCATAACACATAGTACTGTCTATTACAGTCAGCACATAGTCTAATCACGTCATCACATAATCGCAGTGATCATACTTTTAGTTCATAATCTATACTTTTATACATTTTTCAAATATCTCATCCATGCTCTTACAGTAGCCTTTTCTTTCTATTATAGGGTTGAGACGATTTGTTTATCGTCATCGGTCAACTTTATCGGATAATTATCGAGTCTAAGACTCTTATTCTATACCTCAACATCTGTAAATATCAGATATTTTACTTTAAATCATTTTCGAATTTTCCAGAAATTGAAAAATTTAAAAATAATTCAAATCTGTCACTCAAGGGCCTATAGTGACATAAATGTTACTATGGGTGCTCTTCATCAAATCCTGGACTTCATAATCGGTTCTCAAGTCAAATTTGGAGTTTGATTTGATATCACTTTCAAACGTCGGAATCATAATTACATGATTTAAACATTAAACAATTCCATTAATTTATATTAAACTATTAATGAAACCATTGCCAAAATATAAAAGTTATTTATAATAACTCAAACTATTTTTAAAACATTTATATTACCCTTAAATGATTTTTAAAACAATTAAAATCATTTTAAATAATTACCATTAATATTTAAATATCAATGTACTATTTATCCAAATATTAAAAGTCATTAATTATAACTTAAAATATTTTTAAATCCTTAATATCCTCTTTAAATGATTTTTAAATAAATAAAACCATTTTTAAACTATTTATTTAATAATAATTATTAAATAAACTAAATATCATTAATATTATCTTAATATCATTAATATTAAATTATTAATGAAATTATCCTTTAAATATTAAAAGTTATATTTTATAACTTAAAATATTTTTAAATACCTTAATTTCATTTAAAATGATTTTAATAATATTAAAATCATTTTAAACTAAATTATTTAATATAATCATTAAATAACTTTAATATCATTAATATATAATTAATTAATGAAATTCATCACAAAATATTAAAAGTCATGGAAAATAACTCAAAATATTTTCTTATACCATAAAATAATTTTTCATGATTTTTCATGAATTAAAACTATTTTTAAATCATTTATTTAATATTATAATTAAATAAATAAATACCTTTTATATTTCAAAAATATTAAATATTTATGAAATATACTCAAAATAATTAAAACTATTTTTCGGACTTTAAAATAATTTTTCATAATTTATTTGGTATTTTTAATAATTAAAAACTAATTTTTCTAATTTTTAAATTAATTTCCTAAAATCGTAAATTGAAATAATTAAAATCGTCATAAAGGCCCCTATAGTGACAGTAACCGTCGCTATAGGTGTTCTTGAGCCTACCCAGATCTTCATAAGGCAGAACCGAGTGGGCTACTTTGACCGTGAATAACTCTCTCATCTTAATGAATTTGGACAATCTATAAATTGGGTCTTGTAGAGAAAATACAAGACTACAATATTCAACAAACATAACCTCTAAAAAACATCATATCTGGGAGAAAACGTACCTCAAAGTAGCTGTCAGAGCTGTTCTTCGTGAAGAACAGTTCGTGATGCCTACTTTGGACCTCTATAACTTGACAATCGTGCAACGTTTACGTGATCTATCAATTCCAGTGTGTAGACAACATGTAGGACTACAACTCTAACACTTAAAATCATCATAACAACAATAAATCAAGCATCTAAAGTATGGTCAAACCTTATCAAAAAAAACAACACTTAGAAAATTCAGGGCCGCCTGAATTTTTTACGGTCAATCTTGCAAGTCAACCCACTTTGACCTTAAATAACTCTTAATCCGTAATATATATGGACCTGATTATTTTTTTAGGTTAAATACCACATAACAAGATACACATATCAACCTTTAGAACACAAAACACATTAAAGATAACCGAGATATAAGGCCTGACATTTTCCAAAATAATATTTTCTGGACATTTAGAATATTTTACTGGTTTGAAGAATACCAAATGCTTAGGGTCAACCCACTTTGACCGCTTATAAATCCCGATCTACAATAGCTATGAACTTTATTCCTTTTGGAGATTAAAGACCACATATCAGGCTACCTATAACAACTTTTAAAAAACAAAACTCGAAATCGACCAAAGATTTATAGACTCTGACATTTGGTGAAAAATAACAGAATTCGATTTTTCCAACTTGTTTAAATCTTCAAATTCGTGCACTTTGATGTTATGGGTTCATGATTTTACAACCCAGAACATTAATAGACTCTCTATTACACTACTTTAAACAATCAATTGCATCAATTAACATCGAATCGAAGGATTTCTAGAATTTAGGATTTCTACCTTTTCAAGCTTGATTTTTGATTTACGCTTCTTGATGCTTCTGATTTGTTGTTTGTGATGGTTGGGCTTTGATTAGGAGCTTATGGGCAAGATAATTTCGTTGGTAAGAGGTTGGGAGAGATATGGCCAAGTGTTTGTGAATAAATAGGCTAAATAATTTATATTTCTCTCTCTTAAATTATGTAAATCATGTATGCAATCATGTAATGGCTGATTATTGGTGGTAGTAATGTTATAGTGTCATGGTAAATTCTAGAATAAAGTTAGATGTCCAGATTTTGCAAGATTGCTAGCAATAATACACTAATAATACACTAAATGGACAAAAAGGGCATTTTAGTCATTTCTACTCTAATAATTGGTTTCTTCCTTTAATAATGCACAAGGGTAGTTTAGACTTCTCATGTCTACCATGAAGGGCATTATAGACATTATCCATAACCATTAGGGTTTATCACTTTAGATTTTAAAATTCCATAAATAATATAACTAATAATACACTAAAAGGGTATTTTGGTAATTTCACATATAATTTCATGGACATTTTTGTATATAGCAATTAAATGTAGTATTTAATCACTAGATGGTAATTCTTATCATTTACCAATTACTTTCTATCCTTTGGTAAATTAAAACATTTATACAATAATATCGTAATTAAACCCAATAATTTTAAATTAGGGTTTTGATTGAAAAATTAGGGTTTTCTAATTAGGGTTTCTTAACGTCATCAATTAGGGTTTCTAATTGACCATTAGGGTTCTCTAATTATCATGTATGTTCTAACACGATCATTACGATCTCTAACTTCAACCGATTAGGGTTGTAATAATTAGGGTTTGTCCTAATTATCGACAAACAACGATAATTAGGGTTTCTTCTAATTACAGACATCTTATACATGTAACCTTCATATACACAAGAAACTTCATATACACATCACTACTCGGGTCATTTCTCATAACTAAGTTTAATAATTAGGGTTTCACAACACGGTAATATCTTATGACCTAATTGGTAAATCATTCTTTCGATATTATCTGTCACTACATACACAAAGACATAATTATTGTAATTTGTAAAATCATTATAACAATAATATAATATTATTATTCTCATCTCTTGATCACAATCCCAATTCGTGGTTTGGATCTCATATCCGACTTCTCTTTCGCATATCAAGTTAAAATACTTGATTTAAATATTCTAATAATTCATATAATAAAATATATATTATATAAATTCTAATTATCACTTCATATATTATTTCCAATCATGTTATCATGGAAAATAATTAATAAAAATATTTACGCTTACGTAAAATTAATTACCATAAAATATAATTTGTAGTAATTAATAATTCCAAAATTATTTCTAATTTTTAAAGAAATAAATATATTCAGTATTTATCGTTCACTTATTCTCGTCATTAAATAAAAAAAAATTATACGCAAATTTTCTTATTTATTTTATTTAGGAAATCTCGGGTTATTACAAATGATCTGGTTGTTAAATATTGTGAGTTATAATATTAATGATGAATAAGTTCGTGTTGATTAAAGATGAAATTAATATTTCCATTGTGTTGGGATTATTAGTGTTAGTGAAAATCGACATCTATTTCGATAATAATGGATTTCTGGAGGTTATATTGACCAATCGGGTAATTAATCGGATAAATGAGTAATTAATTGCTATTAATTCACATGCTTATAACTATTTGTTCACATGTGTGTACTATTGATTCACATGCATGTACTATTAGGGGAGGTGGTGCAAGATTGATAATACTTGCATGACTAAATTAAAAATGGAGGTATAGATGAAGGTACTATACTGTAATTATTTTTTTCACATGATTGTACTATTGATTTACATGATTGTACTATTCATTCACAAGATATACTATTAGGGGAGGTGGTGCAAGTTTGATAATACTTGTAGGACTAAATTAAAAATGAAGGAAAAGTTGAAGGTATTATACTGTAATATTTTGAGCCCCAAAACGTGCAATTATCGAAACTATGTTTTTCTATAAATAGAAGCTCATTCTTTTTTCATTCTCACCAATTCACAAAGACTCACAAGAGCAATTATAAAAAGAAGCTATAGAGAGAGAAGCTTTAGAGAGAAAGTAGAAGAGAAGTCTGTTACCTCACTATTTTAGTATCCAATCTTCTTATGAGATAAGGAATATTATTTTGTTCAGTATTCATAGGAATAATATTTTCTTCTATACTCTGTAGTGTATGAGTAATATTATTTTGTCTCGTATTCCTGATTATACCATCATTTTGTTAAAGTATTGCTTCTATACTCCGTGAAATTAGTAGAATATCCTTGAAATTTGTGCTTCATCTAGTATCGTTTCATAAGGATATTTTCTGCACATTCTTGTTAAATTTTATGCTTTTCATGCCGGAGTACTGTCCATGAGTAGTATTCATTTTTACGGTACTATTCATAAAGTACTATTCACGGGAACTATTCACGAGTACTATTCACAAAGTACTATTCACGGGGTACTATCCCCGAAGTACTATTCACGGGGTACTATTCACTCGGGTACTATTCACCTGGGGAATTATTCATGACAAAAATTGATTTCTTTGATGTCCAAATCATTTTGATACAATATTATTCTTGAATTTTACTACACAAAGCAGTATCATGTTGACAATTTGGGCATTATTGAATTCTGGATAAATTAAATTATAAATCTTTAAAAATTTATCCTTTGTTTTCTTTTAATTGAATTCTTATATCATTATCATCATTGTCATGCTTATATTGTGATAAAAGTCATCTGTGGCATACGTGCATAGATGTACTATTGATTGGTATGATTATGACCAAGGATTATTCAGTATAATCATGACCGTAATATTACAAATGATGTGATAAAAATCCTCATTGGCCTGTAATGCATTGATGGACAGTTGTTGGTATGATTATGACCAGAGATTATTCGGTATAATCATGACCATTGATGATTACATGAATATCCTTGGCCCGTAGTGCAGGGATGATTCGATGATGTGGTTTATTTATTAAGCTGAGTCTCAATGATAAAATTGATGATAAATTTTTTTAAAGCATAGAAGATAATAGATATCATGCTCTACTTGACTCTTCTAATGGATTGCTTGTTCCGCTGCAGTTAAACTTGATGTTTATTATATTTTATCAGTTTAACACTGTTGAAGGCTAACGATAATTTATTCTGCATTATCTTAGTCATAATATTTCTTACTGGACTAGTTGAGCTCACCCTTTGTTTTCATTGTTCTCTTCAAGAAATGAGAATATAGTTGGGACTAGTCGGAAGCGGAGTGACAAATTCGATCCGATGTTTGGATCGAGAGTCCTCACTATTCAATGAAATAGTGTGATAATAAATGTAATAAGGACTCCATTTGAGTTTGAATACTGTCTAGAAGACAATATTCGTATTAAAACTCTCAGCTTATATTTTGTCGTATTTTACACGACAGTTGTATAATTAAGTTGTATTTGAATTTTGTACCATGTATTTGGCGACTCAAGATGGGTGATGTATACCTATTTTGGGGGCATCACAATAATGTTGCAGATAAATGATGTGGTGAAAGTCCTCTTTAGGCCGTAGTGCATAGATGGACAATTGTTTGTCATGATCATGACCACTGGTGATACTAACGAATATCTTTGGCCTGTAGTGCATGGATAATTCGTTGATGTGAAATATTTATTGATTGTTGTTACACGGATAAAATATTGATGATGGACTTTTAAATCATAGAAGATAGCAGACATCATGCTCTACTTGACTCTTCTAATTGATTACTATTTTCGCTGCAATTGTTGATCTAAAACTTGTTGTCTATTGTATTCTATCAGATTTTTCCATGTTGAGGACTAATGATAATTTTCTTTACATTATCTTAGTCATAATATTCTTTACTGGGCTAGTTGAGCTCCCCCTTTTCCTTTTGGTTCCATTGTTCTTCTCAGGAGGCGAGAATATAGCTGAGACTAGTCGGGGAGTGGGGTAATGGTTCAAGATGGTTTCTATAGCAGTCCTCATTATTTTGTAAAATAGTGTAACAATAATTATAATGAGGACTTTATTTGAGTTTTGATATTGTCTACGAGACAATATTTGTTTTGAAACTTAGCTATTGTGTTATTGTATTTTGCACGACAGTTATATAAATGAAGTTTGTATTTAAATTATGTACCATGTATTTGATGACTTAGAATGGGTTATATGGACCTATCCTGGGGGCATCACAGTTGGTATCAAAGCTTAAAGATGTGATCTCTGGTGCAGATCCGAGGTTAAAACTAGGAGGGGAGAGACGAGTAAAACCTTCACTAGTGTGTCCTACCTAAGCTTATTTGTTAATTAATTGGTCGGTCAAAATATAGGGATAATATGTGGCATGCTAATTTCTTTATTTAACCTTGTTTTGTGGCAGTATTTGAGAATGACATATGAAAATTTTGAGATAAGCAATGGAGCACATGCGACCATTGAGACACTACCAACCAATAACCTGGATAATGTGCATCAAGAATGTAATAATCCTCTTGTAAACAACAACACCGACCAGATGATGAACGATGGGATATTTAGGAGCTTTCTACAATTCATGCAACACCAAACGAGAGAGACTCCTATTCAAAATGCAGGTCAAAACTATCACAACCCGAATTTTTATAAGTTATTAAAATAGGAATTTAATAATTAAAATTCTTATTATGAGATGTATATATATTTATTTTTAAATAATGTGAGTAATTCACTTAATTAAAATAGTGAATTAATTTAAGCATATTTGTTTTAATAAATAAGGAGGTGATATATTACATATGAGTGTAATATGTTAATGTAATATGTCTGTGAATCTCGTAAATAGTTAAAATATTTATCGAATAAAGTAAATATTTTAGTTGTAATATTTAAGGAAATTAAAATAAATATTCAATTAAAATTATTATGGAATAATTTATTTAAGTATGGTGATATTAAATAACTTGATGATAAATAATTTATAATTTGTGCGTATTTTACTACGCTAATGTGTTGGTGATGTCCTAATTTAAGTAAATAATTAAATTAGAGGGCTAATGATTTGTTAAATAAAATTGGAATTTTATTAAGTAATTAAATTAAATAAAGTGTGACGATGTGGTACTATATAATAAGGAAGTTATAAAAATAAATTAGAAATGAAGTTAATTGGAGCTAGCCAAACTAGCCTTTGTGACCTTTTGTATTTGTAACTCCTGAGTCTGTTTGTTTTGATAACTGACTAAACCACGTTAAAGTGGTAGTCAGTTTTATTTGCTAAGGTAGAGAGAGGGAGAGAAATAGAGAAGAGTTCAGAGAAAGTTGAGAGAGGAAGAAAAGAATTCTCTAAGAAATTTAGAAGAAGTTTTGAAAATAAAAGGAAGAAGAAGAATGACCAAACAATTCTTCATTATTTGTCAAGGCATAGAAAGATGAAGAAGGTAATAATCTAACCCTAGGTTTTAATTTGTATTCTCTTAGGTTTGGGGTGTTGATTATGTACATGTGTAATCTGATAATTGTTATATAGAAATTGTATTGAGTAATCAAATTCATAGAAAAGTGGTTAGTAGAAGATTTCAAATAACAATGTTTATGTTATAGAATATGGCTTAGAAAGTACAAAATTTCATGATCAATACTTGTTATGATCTGTGAATTGATGTTGGATTATGTTAGTATGTTAAGAAACGAAATTGGCGTAGTTTGAATCATGTCAATTGGTTAAGAAACGAAGTCGTGGCGATTGAATTCGCTAAATGTGTTTAAAACATGAAAATAGAGTATAAACATGTGTTTTGGGTCAAATTTTAGGTTTGTTAATATTTTTATAAATTGTTAGAATTCTAGTATGTTGTAGTTCTATGAATTACGAATCCATAGAATCGAAAACGGACTAATTTGGATGTGTATAACTCAAGTTATGAAGATTAGTAGGAGAAAAGGGTCAAAAATCACAAAACACTCAGAATCTGGCGGTTTAGCTATAGCCGGGCTTGCCTTGAGGCGAGCGCAGGCACACTTGCCAATGCTAGATAGATGCATGGTGCCTTGAAAAGGGACACTACCGTGTGCCCATGTGTCTTGATAATGGATCGCTTGACTGTTTTGGTAAAACGACCATAACCTTTTCATACGAACTCCGATTAAGGTGATTCAAGATGATCCGGAACGAAGATGAATATACCTACAACTTTTATTCTTTAAGTTTTTTAATTTGAGGTCTTGAACATGGGTCAAAAAGGTCATTTGTAGGACTGTTGTGTTTTCGGGGACAATCAGAGGGCGTCGGGCATGCACCTATGCAAGTGTAGTGCTCTTGACGATAAAAGATGTTGTTCTAAGTTATAGAACATGAATATTATGAAGTATAATGATGCTTAACAGTAATAAATGATGTATTAGATAAGTTGTATACGCATACTAAGCACACACAAGAGACAAATCAAGGCGTGTGTTAATAAACGTCAAACGCAAGTGATAAGTGATAATGAACGTAAAATGTGTTTTAAATCAAATGAAATAAATGTTATAAGATATTGAATAGTGTTAATATAAAACCAATAAGTAGTCCTAGCAAGACTTAAACATTTGAATGAACTTCAAATATGAAATACAGTGAGATATAAGTTGAAAGTTAACACAATCAAATTGAACATTGTGTATTTATGATAGGAAGGGTTATGAGACGTAGAGTAAAGTTTACATTACAACTACTATGCGTTGTTATGTGACTAATAGTTAATGTGAATGATTATATAATTGTGTAGGGCACGTGAAGTGCAGATATCTGAAAGCTGTTAAACTGTTATTGGTAAACAACGATCAAGGCAAGTCTTTCAGTTCCTATTTGCTATGTGAACTTGGTGATTAACTGTTTTAAATCTTTATTGCAAAGAGCATAATGTGTTATATATATGTTGAATGTATGAAATGTTAAAGTCAACTTATGATTATGTTGATTGACTAAAACATGCTGATTGAGTAAGGACTCAATCTTTATACTTGTTATATGAACTATAACATGTATGTTATATGTTAAAGCATGTTATTATGTGCTATGTGATGCATGAAAACTGTTAGATTTTGCTGGGCTATCGAGCTCAACCTTGAAAATAACCACTTGCAGGTTCAAGAATCACGGTAAAGTTATGTGTTACTTGAAAGACATGAATCAGATGTAATACTTGAAGATTTACACACTTTGGTTGTGTTATTATTATTTGAACCATGTTTAAGGTTCCGAATAATGTATTAATGTTGAATTGTAATATCGTTTTGCGATGTAAACTATTGTCGTATTAAAATGATTTTTAGATATTTAGATGTAAAGGTTAAAGGTTTTGGGAATGAAGATAGGTTGTAATAGAAAATTTTAATTATTCCGCAAATTTCAATGGTTGTATTATCGTTTAATGATGTAAAATTAGAGGTTGAATGTATTATTAATGACCGAAGTTGATAATTAAATTGTATAAATTTTGGGGTCGTAACAGAAACAATGGTAACTCACGGTTGGTCACTGCTAAGCAATTTAAGGAGTTGGGACCACTGGAGTTTTTGGGAAAGCTAGGGCCACTTAAGGCAGAGACATGGATTAAGCAGATTACCAAGATATTTGATGTCTTGGGATACACTGAAGAGCAAAAGGTTCCCTTTTCCACTTTTATGTTGCGCGAAGAGGCAGATTACTGGTGGGAATCTGTAAAACGTACTCATTTTTCAGCACTTAAGATGTCTTGGGAGAAGTTCCAAGAATTGTTCAACGACAAGTACTTTCCAAAAAGTATTCGTCAAATGAAGGAGGTGGAATTCATCAAGCTGGAATAGAACAATATGACCGTATCACAATACGAGGCAAAGTTTGCGGAGTTATCTCGGTTTGCATCCCATTTGGTAGATAATGAAGAGCGTATGACGCTAATGTTTCTGCGAGGTTTGAAGCCCGAAATTCATTAATACCTCATTTCTCATAAACTTTGTTTATATTCAGATGTTGTAAATATGGCTCAGTTATTGGAGCGCGATAATGAGTCAGCCCAACCAAAGGATAGCAGCTGGCAAAATGATAGTGGTCATACCAGTGGCAACAATCATCGAAGCGATGATAAAAAATGTGGAGGAAATCATTATGCCAGAAATGGTAACCACTTCGGTGGTAATCATGGCCAAGATAATAGAAGAAATGAGTCAAGTGGAAATTTAAAAAAGAGAAGGTTTAACGATGATGGAAAGACAGCAGTACCAACACCCATTTTTAAGGAAGGAGAACGACCACCGGTCATATGCTACAAATGCAGACATGAGGGACACATCAGTCCAAAATGTACGTAGCAACCCAAAGTGTGTTTTAATTATGGAAAGGAAGGTCATTTAGCTAGATTTTGTCATGCAACGATGTCAAGTCCAGCTGGGACAGTGACACCAAAGGCTGTCCCGAACAAGTCAAAATCGATAGTTCAAGAGAGAGCGTTTGTCTTTACTTCCCAAAGAGCGAGGTACCCGAACAAAGTTATCACGGGTAATCTAATCATAAACTCTTGCGAAGTCTATACCTTATTAGATACTGGTTCTACCCATTCTTTTATTTCAACTGCTTGTGCTCAACATTTAAATTTGACTCCAAAGAAATTAGACTTTGACTTATCTGTTGAAACTCCGTTGGGAGAAACCTTTGTTACATCCACCATTTATAAATCTTGTTTAATTCAAATCGACACTTTCACATTACCTGTTGATCTCATCTCTTTGAAAATACTTGAACTTGATGTTATTTTAGGGATTGATTGGTTAACTACTCATCATGCTAAAATTGTTTGTTTTCGTAAGGTCGTTAGTTTTCATATTCCTAACTAACCTATTTTGCAAATTCAAGCAACCAAACCACTAAAGTCAATCATTGTCATATCAAGCCATAAAGCCATTCGTTTATTGAAAAATGGATGTCAAACTTTCTTAGCCCGTGTCACGGATTTAAACAAAAATACATCAAATTTGAATGATATTTCTATTGTTAATAAATTTTCTAACATATTTCGTGAAGAACTTCCTGGCCTACCCCCAGAGCGTGAAATCAAATTTTGTATTGACCTTGAACCCGATACAAAACCCATTTCCAAAACTCCATATCGAATGGCTCCTATTGAACTTCAGGAGTTAAAAACCCGTAATAATCTAGATTTTTAATTATAATATTTAAATATTTATTGAATTATATAAATATTTAATGGATGTGCTTATCATTGAATAAATATTTGTTTAATAGATTTGATTTGATTTGATTAATTATTTGTTTAATAAATAATTAATGAGTTAAGGAAATTAATTATTATGAGATAATATTCTAATTTAATTTAAAAATTAAGTTAGAGAGTTTATAATGATTAAATGAATTATTATATTGATATTTCATTTTGATGGGTAATTATTTGTATTGACTTTTGTGATTAAATGATTTAATTGATAAATTGTTATTAGAATTAAGTAAGTTAAGTATGAAAACTTAATTAAATAAAAGTGTGACAAATAACTATACTATAAAGGAGTTTAATTTAGTTTTGCCAAACAAGGCTTAAATATATTAAGTCTTTAATTATTAAAGAGTTTTGCCAAATAGAGCCTTATGGCTTTTGGATTTCTTTTGAATTTTGAATTAATAATAAAACAAATTAAATAAATAATATATAAATAAAATATATTTATAATGGATATACGTTTATTATTTTGGTAAATGATAATAGTTATGGTGATTATTAAGGCCATATCAGGTTTTTTTAGTTTACACATAATTGTTATCAGTTTAGTTTTACGTATAGTGTGTTTTGGCTTAAGCCTAAGAAAGGAAAAAAAAAGAAAAGAAAAGTGAGAGACCAAAGAGTTTTGAGAGAAATTGTCAGAGGTCTGAGGGAGAGAAACAAGAGGAACTTCTGTATTCTTCAAGCTATTATCAGTGATTAAGCAAAGATTGGCTGGGTAATAAAAAAGGTATGTTTATACTCTTAACAGATATGTTTTATGGTATAAATTACTTAGTCTCTGTGGTCTTGAAATTAGTTCACTGTGTATAAGGTTTTTTACAAAAATTGTATGTAAACTATGTTTTAGAGTTTGTTATGATGTTACATGTATTTGTAATGATAATTGTTATAACTAGCATATATATATATATATATATATATATATATATATGACTGTATGCTAATTACATTTTTAAAAGAAAGAAATTGGTTTTTACAATGAATATATGCATGAGCGTGGTTTGTAGGACTATTAGCAATTAGTATGTTATTGTATGCTAATTATGAAATTGACCTCTGATTATGTTAATTGGGGAAGAATTTCAGAAAATATAGTTAGAATAAATCAATTTGGTTTATAACCGTGGAGTTTCAGTTCACTGTGTCAAGAGATGTCAACAATGGAGTTTTGATGTTAAAATATGCTATTCCAGGAATTAATTTTTCTTAAATTATTGTTTAAGTTGTGCTAAATTAGTATATGTGTGTGATTTACATAAATTATATATGTTAATTTAGCTGCTAGAAGCCATTAAACCATTAAGAATGACTGTGTTCTGTTCTTTGGGTACGGTTTCTATAAATTTCGACGCTTTAGCGCCAAAAATGAAGCCATGAGCCTTCAGAAATTCACGCCATAACGCTTGAATCGGTATATGCAGAATTAATTTTCATACCAAGAACGCCATCTAACTAGTTTAGTTCTCGCACATGCCTTAAAAAGTAGTCTGGTTTGACGGTTTTGACCTCTTAGTAATAACATGACCATAACATTTTCATAAGAACTCTGATTGAGGTGATTCAAGATGATCCGGAACAAGGACGAATAGACCTACAACTTTCATTCTTTAAGTTATTTAATTTGAGGTCGGAAACAGGGGTCAAAATGGTTGTTTATGGGATTGATATGTATTAGGAGGCATTTCGGAAGCGTCGAGGGAATGCACATATGCAAATGTAGTGCTCTGATTTATAAAAGATATTATCCTAAGTTATAAAACATGAATATTAGTAAATATAATGATGCTTAACATTAATAAATGATGTATTAGATAAGTTGTATAAGCATACTAAGTACACACAAGAGAGATGAATCGGATGTGTAATCTGAATATCGAATCCGAATATCCCCAAATTGACGCCTCTTCCAACCCGAGATGGTGCTCCACTATGCTTTCAAGATTCACAAAACATTCAATTGAAATGCCTCAAAAGAACGAATATGTCTTATATATATTCCAAAACAATACTACCATTCCCAGGTTCTTTATAACCGTTACATTTGTTCTTATTATAATATCAAATATTATCATTACAAACCTATACTATTACATAGGTAATCTACATGTTTGCTTTAACCTTCACTTTAACCTTGATGAATCCTTCGGTCCATTTGGTCTAAGCTGCATTCATATGGTTTAAGCAAGAGTGAGCATAACAAGCTTAGCAAGTACAACAATTTCATTTTAAAAGCATGCTTGAAACATAGGAATCGTATATCTTCAATAACTGGATGATAGTTATGAAGTACTATCAATAACTTAAAATAGCGTTTCTTTTCCTTCAAAACATTTTGCAATAACAATAATCTATAATTCATCAATTCTGGTTCAAGACGTGAACGTCTTATAGTCTCTTTGAAAAGGACAACCCGGCACGAAGACTATAAGTCCGACATATCTTACGAGTACTTCTAGGTGATCAGCCTATAGTACTCTATGTTGATCAATACTACATTCATTAAATGTGTATACGTTTAAGTTGTGGAAACCTCACGTGACCATCGAATACTCGATGAAAATACATTTGTTTATTCATATTCAGGCTTACCTTGAATCCGTACCAAATAGTTGGCGTAGGATAGCATTAGCAATTCTATATTGAAAGACTTGTAAACAGTTCAATCAATCTATCAAGATTAGTCTAGCCAAGCTAAAACTGGCATCGACTCTTTCTTCAAAACCATACATGCATCTCATAATGTGAATCATTTGAAAACCTGGCTAACATGAAGGTTAGACAAGTGTTTAAGAAAAACTTGCCTTCAGCGATCTGCTATAGTATAATTACGTTTCCTTTGATTCTTTACAGTCTCTACAACACATAATCACATAACATACCACATTAGATCATGAATGAACATACTTGGTTCCTAAAGAATCTTACCCTTATTCTCAATCTAATCCCGTATTAGATTTGTTATTTATTGTTTCCGGCTTTCCGTTATTCTTTTACATCATTCTTACCAACTTCGTTCTCTTATAACACTTAAGTGAAATTATTTCATTAATACAACTCGGTTCGAGTTAATCATCTTTCCTTATGACTTATTAATGTCCTTACGTTATTAATCGAAACTTGATCGTCATTGGTTATGTGTACTTATTACGTATAGTTCACGTTCATCTTCAATTGACTTTCTTTAACCCTAAGTGATCATACTTGGGGTTTAATTATAACTTAATAATGTTTGATTAAGTCCCTTAGTTCTTTACTAACCAATTTCCCTTCATCTCCTACTTGTAAACATTTTTCATTGTCGAAGTTTTAGGGTTGGTATTTGCATGCACGGCTATTACACTCTGACTTGTATTGTATTGCATGGCCGCCTTTAGGGTTTGGAGACCAGACTTGGTCTTCTTGCCATGAGTCCCTCAATGTTAAAGGTCGCATGCTGCATGAGTCTCCGTGAAGTGAAGCTCACTTTGGCGTATTATGCAGGATGACTTACTTTGCCTTGATCAGCCATGCAAGCTTTCAATTTTCAACAACAGAAAAATTTTAACAGTTAAACTTTTTATGTGAGATTCCCCACCTCATAACTTCTTCGTTATAAGTCTGAATTGGTTCGTTCAAGAGCCTACGGTTCACAAATTATATACTCTACGTGTTCATGCAAGAATTTTATCTATTCAACTTTGTTTGCTAAAAATTCACCTATTAGTCCATTTTTAATGAAAACGATAAACGTTCGTGAACGTTCAATGCTCGTTTCTTCGTTCTAAGTCGGAATCCGGCCATTTTCGAGTCCGCAACTCTATAATGCCCAATAAGACTTGTATCCATTGAAAACAAATGTTTCCAATCTCAAACACAAAATACGACTTCCATTCCGAGAATTTCATGAATTCGACGATTGTCGTCTAATCGTGTGAATTTCAACGAAACTTCGTTACTTGAGATTTTTAAACCATTTCAATTGGATTCAATCCGTCATACTAATATCTTGACATTCATGTTTCATTATCTTATAAACATGATAAGTTATTATTAGTTCATTGTGAGTTTGTAACTTATGAAAATATCAATTACTTATATTTTCATTTCTCATAACTTATGACTTCTTTTCTCATGATTTCCTATGGCTTCAATCTTTTAACCACCATCTTTTTAAGAGAACATATGAAAAGTTCATATAAGTTCCTTATGAATTCATAACTTATTCTTGTTTTGGATTTCTTATTCATTACGTATACGGCTTACCCTTAATGAGCACTTGACTAAGCTTTGATCTTCTTCTTGCTAACTCTTCTTCTTCCTTCTTGCTTATGTGAATAATGAAAGACTAACTTATGCTAACTTATTCTCTCAACCAAATAAGCTCTCAACTTATAAGTGGGATGAAATGAAACAACCTCCAAATGAATGCACAAGCTCCCTATTTATAGAAATTCCTAGATGAGGGCTCAATGGTCATTAAACCATCCACCTCCTTACTATTCATTAGCTAGCTCTTAAGTTAACTTTCTCTCCAAATAAATTACTTGTCCATCACAACACTTAGCCATTAAGTTATCTTTGTCATTAAGTCTACTTGCTCATCACTTAAGCACTTTGTGTGCTCACCACACTTACTTAGCCTCTAAGTTTGCTTGTTCATCACCTTGGATCATTCATGGGTTGCCCCATGGGTTTAAACCATCCCCTAACCCATTGGATATTTACTTTGGGCTTTAGCTTAATTATTTAGGCTTTCATTAATTCTATTGGACTTTCCTACATTTGGGCTTTGTCAATTCTTATTGGATTTTAATATTTCCTACACAATCCTACATATTCATTACATTTGGCTTAAAACCTTTTTAATGTATACTTTACGTATAATTATCGTAATCTAACTCGTATACTTATTCAATATATACAACATACCATAATTCATACGTACTTGTATAATACCCCGTATCATACTCGTATTCATTACTTCGTATAATACCTATGTATTATACTATTATTGCTTAATTCATTAATCTCATTACATTTCCTTCTCATAAATCATTTTCCTTAAATGTTAGGTTTTAAGTCCACATGCGAAATATTACGTTTTCCATAACTAAAATATTATTAGATATTCCATCTCACATCGATATTCTATTGTTATGTATTTTTCGGAAGTTCAAAAATAATTCCTAAGCAGAAATGCGTGAATAGTATTTTTCGGAAAATTTCTCGGAAAGATTTTATTTTTGTCTTGGAAATTCAAACACTTTAATTCTACCACGTATCCAAAATCCTACGATGTTCTGACATGTCTAGGTCATATAATGACCTTCAATTAGCTTGCTCCATAAATAATCAATTAAATTTATTTAATCATTATAATTAAATAAAATTTTAATTCTTCTAAAAATTCGATTTTTCTCGGGCGTTACAGAAACATCGTACCAAGTGTTAATGAACGTAAAAAGTGTTTTAAGTCAAATGAAATGAATATTATAAAATATGAAATGGGTTTAATATAAAACCAATAATAATTCCTAGCAAGATTTAAACATTTGAATGAATTTTGAATATTACATAAGTCGAAAAGTTAACATAATCTAATTGAACATTGTGTGCTAATTAATAGGAAAGATTATGAGATGTGGAGTAGAGTTTACATTACAATTAATATGTGTTGTTATGTGACTAATAGTTGATGTGTATGATTATATAATTGCGTAGGGCACGTGAAGTGCAGATAGCTGTAAGCTGTTAATCTGTTATTGGTAAACAACGATCAAGGTAAGTCTTTCAGTTCCTATTTGTTATGTGAACTTGATAATGAAATGTTTTAAATATTTGTTGCAAAGAGCATGATGTGTTATATATATATTGAAAGTATGAAACGCTAAAGTCAATTTATGACTACGTTGATTGAATAATGAATGTTGATTGAGTAAGGAACTCAATCTTTATACTTGTTATATGAAATGCAGCATATATGTTATGTTAGTCCAATGTTCATGAGATATATGTTGAGTATGTTATTATGTGCTATGTGATGCATGAAAACTATTAGATTATGCTGGGTTGTCGAGCTCAATCTTGCAAATAATCATTTTTGCAGGTTAAAGATTTAAGGTAAGGATATGTGCTATGTGAATTATAGAGATCCATATTCATGAAGATTACTTATTTTTTATGGAAAATGTATTTAATATTTTGAATGTAACATGTTGTTGAATTGTAAGTTGAGTTATCCGGTGTATATGGATATCTATCGATGATGTACGACTTTGTATAGTCATTTTGTTGTAACGATTCATGCTATAGATTTGAATCGAAGAGATGTAATGTAAAGTTGCGATTTAGGGCAGTAAAGAAGGAAATGTATAAAAGTTTTAAATATTCCACGTTTTTAGTGATTTTAATATCGAATAATGATGTAAAGATAGATTAAAGTTGTATTATTAACGATCGAGAATGAGAATATTATTGTATGAATTTTGGGGTCGTTACAGTTGGTATCAAAACTGTAGGTTATAAACCTTAGGTAGGAGTACCTTAGGCTATAACCTTATAGAAGAGAGGTGAATATAATGAACGAATACGCTCAAATAGAGTTTGAACAATAAGAAGTAATTTAAGAAATTTATAAAGGAAGGGATTAAAACATGCGTAAGAGGATTCAAAGAAGAATCTCACAGAGTTATAAGGAATATGAAAGTGGGGTTACCCAACTCCAATAATAAGGATGTAAGGTGATAATAAATAGACAATGTCTATAAGAAGAGAATGATAAAGAAGTTAAGAATAGAATGTTATATCTAAGTATGGTACAATCGTACTCTTTAATAGTTGATGTATGGTATCTGGGCTAAATGATTCCTTCATAGAGCGGAGGTATATACGAACTAGCAACTCGGAACCTAGTTTGTTGGTTGTTTGTGGGAAACCACTCAGCGTACCATATTGAAACTGTTAGAGACTCGATGTGTACCAAGTATACAAAATGGATACGTATGATGAAAATGTGGAACTCGAATGAAATGTTGAGTAATGTAAATGAAGTTAGAAATTCTTAAAGGAAGAATTATTATATAAACAAGAAGATTCAAAGAAGAATCTTGAAGAGATATGTAGATAAGAAATGGGAGTTACCTAACTCCAATAGCCAAGATAAAAAATAATGTCGTAAATGAAAGGAAAGAAAGAGGATCGTAAAACAAAATGATCACGAGTTAAGAAAAGAATTTTAAGGAAGATGATTATAGAATAAGATCACGACGTGATCTGTTTAAGTTATAAAAGAAAGATGGTCTACAATGTTTGAATGATTATAGCTTAATGTTATAAAGATAATGAACTATGATATAGTACGAGATAAACTCACGAGGAGTTATATATAATGTGATACGAGAAATTCGTATCGAGCAAAGAACAAGTTAAGAGTAAGATAAAGTTAGGTGGGATTTTCAATTGAAGACTCATGTGATGACTGAGTTGTACAAATCTTTGTATGGGCGAGGGTTTTGTGCTTGCACTTAGTTTATCACATTGATAATCATTGGAATATTGGTGTCGCGCTATCAATGTATGTGTGGTGAAAAGATGATTTTTTTCTCATGTGTATATTTGATAGTTAGAAACTATTAAGATTAGTCATATATTATAAGGATTAGGTGCGGTTCTTAAAACTAATGCATATGGTAAGTTCGTTGTTGCCTCCTTTTTTAGTTATAACAAAAGAGCTCTAACACATTCAAGTATACATGCGTCAACAAGTAATACAGAGTAAGTCGAGTATCGATCCACATGGAAAGTTGTCTAATTTAAACACTATGCATTAATTAAATCACTATATTTTATATGTTTAAACTAATGATCATAATTGTGAATTAATCTAATTGCAAATAATAAGGTAAAAAATCAAATCTGGAGAGAATGAGATCCTAACTTCATTTAATACTTCATCTAATTATTACCATCATGCAAGATTGTTTACATATCACAGAAAAGTAGCCAAGATCACTAATATAGACATAACCATTTTTCAATGTACTATGGCCTACTTACACAGTATCCACATGTGATAGACACAGTGTAATCATCAATATAACCAAAATCACTATATGTCTATGTGAAATTGCAACCATATTGAATTTAAGCACAAGCCCTTATTTTAACTCACACGGTGAAACAATATATGTCTATCTGGTTCACGAAATACAAAGCTATGCAAAACACCCTATATACGCATGCTATCATGATTACAATCCATACTCATATGTTATTTTTCAACTCCATACAAGTACTGAAAATGAATGGTGATCAAACATTCATGCATGCAAAACAACCATGATAGAAATTCCTTATGACATGCAAAACAGTCCAGCACTCAAGCAATCTATTAAACTACATATTAAAATATGTTAGAATCCCATAATGGAGTTTAGTTCATGACTGGACCAAAAGCCATTATGGGATCAAGGCAAAACATGGATAATAAGTAAACAATTGAGGAAGAGAGAAGAAAGAATCGATCAAACCCAATTGCTGATTACAAACCCAACGTAACATGCACTTCCTCAATAATATCCAGCAAAACTAATGTAAAGCATCCACAATTACTAAAATCTAAAAGAGGAGTAGAAAATACGAAATCTACGATTGGTTTCACGTTGGAATACTCTCCAAGTGTAAACCCTAGTTACCAATATGAAAAACACGTAAAACTAATGAATGACACGTCTGACACCAGTCAGAATTATTTTTAATCGAATCCAACCCTTAAAATTACAAATTAAAATAAAACAACTCAAGAATATCACATCGGTCATCGACGCCACGCAGCCCTTCCTTCCGTAATCCTCTCATGGTAGCGCGTCTGCGAAATCTGGTCCAATTGGTGCTCGTGACGCACGCGCGTCCTCGCTTACTACACATGTACATGGCGGCTTCGCAACCTGCGATCGCTCTGTCTTTGCTTCATCGCTCGCTATACGTCATGCTTTGCTCATTCTTCTTTGTCATCCATGCTTAGTCTCCTTGCTCCACTTGATCCTCACACCATGCGTCCATAGCCTTATGCCATCTAATACCACCAAATTTTGCCATATCCTGCACTTTTACACCAAAGGGAGTTCTAAGTACATGCAATGCAAAATAAACAAAATGCAACTAAAAACACACTAAAATGTACTTAAGATAAACGTAGTTCGCGTGAATTGATATTCGATAAGTAGGTATAAAACCCACTTATCAAATACCCCCAAACTTGAACTATTGCTTGCCCTCAAGCAATTCATACACATAAAACACTGAAAATGCAACTACATGCTATGCAACTAAGTTATGATGCAGCTAGTCTCACATTATTACAGCTATCACAGAAATTCAGTCCAAAATGCATCAGCGAATTTTTCCAAATTCAAGAATACAAATTCAAACCAAACTATAGGCATAATGTCATACACTCAGATAATTCATAAATGCTATAGAGATGCTGTGTGTGTGTGTGTTGTGTTCACCAAAACTTGATTTAAGCAAAGAATACACATGCTAAATTTCTCAAAATAGAAAATTACAGTCTAAATCAAGACTCATGTATTCTTATGCAACAAAGACTGTTCCAACATATTAAAACAAACTAAGGTACAACAATGGGCTTAACTACTTTATTTCTACTCACGAGGGTGATTTTTGCTCTTTTCCGCGGTGTTTATTGCTATTTTTTTTTCACATGACTGTGCAATACCTCATTCCATTAGGCAAACACTGCTACCCCTTAGCGAGCTTTCAACCAACGACTCCCAGATCATGAAAGACCTTAGGGCGCTAGGTGTTAAGACACCCCTACGGGCGTACTTACTCAAGTAGCTAGGGCCCCAAAATAAGACTAGCCACGTTATTTCTATTTGTGTTTTTTTTATACATAGAATACCCATGTTTTCCCAAAGTTTGAAAATCAATGGTTTCAACGGTCTAAGTTCACTTTCCATATATTTCCCTTTTTAAAGCTAAATTTTTTATCGAGCAATGCAACACATAATTCTTATACCTACAAGTGATTGTGAACACGTCCGTGCAAACCAAAAGCATTTAAACAACATTATGAATTGTATTATGTAAAACATTATATCTCAGCTCATGTTATCCCAAAATACTCAAAAATCTTCAACATTCACTATCATCATCGGCTAGACAAAATTTCCATAAGGCTAGGCTTTGTGAGACATGCAACTAAAAAAAAATTCTAACACAAACAACTAAACTATTAAACTAAACATGAACATGCAAATAAACATGCAAAAATTTAAACTAAGCATGCAAAAACTATATGCTACTATACTACTACCCCAATACCCCCAAACTTATAATATTCAATGTCCAAGTGAATGAAGGTAAAGGGTTAAAGAAAACTCCCCTAATGCTCAAATTTAACCACCCTCTGCTGGGTGGTGATTATAATGGCGTATCTGCCTGAAGTAAAAAGCAGAGAGAAGTTACTGAAGTTAACCATTCAAGAGGAATTGGTGAAAGATTTTGAAAGACTTGACTTAGAGGTTAAGTATCCTGTGACACCCCCAAATTCGGGTACTTAAATTCCACGGGATTTGGTGTTCACTGTACAAATATCATCTATCTATCTACCCATAATAAATGCAAACCATGCAATAGATAGAAATAAATCCTCCCCTTATGGGGTTACAACATCTGAATAATAAATATAATCCCAGGTCAAACTAACCTTAAACATCTGTGCGAAAACATAAACAAATAAGTCTTAAACAACATCAAGTCTTTACAATAACATTCTAAAAATTAAATAACAAGTCTTCATCACTTATTAGCTTTGCCTTTGCCTTTGCTAGTAGAAGGCTCATCGTACCTTTCGTTCTTAACTACAATGTTATTATTACACAAGAGTGAGCATGAATGCCCACAAGTAAAAAAAGGAAATAACAATATATAATAACATGCGAATGAATCAAAGACTTCTGAAATAAAAGCTCAACTTTTGAATCAAGAATGAATAACAAGAATTCAAAAGATTTCTGAGGGTCATAAGACCTTGAACTATGTCCTAGGTTATCAAGGGTTGTACTTGAAACCTTTAATGATCATAAAACTATGGACCTTTCTACTGTACTTAGGGGATCAACCCTTAGTACCATCACATGCACAATATCTTAACACTAACGCGCATAAGAAATCCCTATACAGGGTTGTTCATCTCAGTTTGACATCAGAGTCTGCACCAATAGAAGTTTGGTTTGGATAAATCAATAAGAGTTCTGAAATTTAGAACGTTCATCAACTATGGACTAGTCGAATCAAATAGGGGTTCACTAGTCTAACAAGGTTCAACAATAAATGATAATTAGATTGAATAATAATCTCAAGAGGTATACAATAGATCAAATATTGTATAACAAAATCATACTTTGAAAAGATAATTAATCTTTAATATAACAATTGAACTTGGTTAATAATAATGAGAATAAGTTGGATAGTGATAACAAGTAGGGTTAGGAAACTTGCCTCGTGCGTAGATTACACGTTAATTTATACACGTTCCTTGATTTAATCTTACATACCAGTTACATTCACAATACCAGTTAATTATAATGTAACTAATCATCAAACGTTCATTCTTTTTGTCTAACTCGAATTATGACTATACTTAGTCAAACTATTACACTCATTGCTACATAATTTATACTTCATGAACAATAACCTAACTATGCATTTAATCATTCAAATTACACATAGATGTGTTATTGACGTGTTAAGAATTTATTTTAACACCTCATTATATGTCTAACATGTCCTTATGTTCATTAGATTAAGTTACCAACACATTACTAGACTTAAACATTTTAAAAGCTCATTTCTGGACCATTCTGCTAAGTGGGCCATGTATTTCCACGCTTATATAATCTTAGCGTTATTAAGTGGCATTTGGCATTGCAGACTTGAGACTTAAGGACATTTTTATGGTGGTGGCGCCTGCGGTCTGAGTTTTAGGCCTGGAGTTGGCGCCGCAGAGCGAAACTCAAGTTTCAATTTCCATTCATGAATAACACACGAAATCGAAAGTAATTTATCATTACATGGTCACTAAATTCATCAATTTAAACATACCCATATACTAGAATTTGTACATAATCATTACCCAACCTTTATAGAATGATTCTAACCAATTAAAACACATAATCACTGAATTAAAACATGTGATTTTCACTGTTCTTGATGTTCTTGAAGGTTTTGAACACAAAACATAAAAATTACCACTACGGATTCGTTATAACACCAAATCCATCCATTCAAGTTTCGATTTCTTCATTTTATCATGCATAACTATATACAAGTGGAAATTTTACAAAACAATTTATGTTTGACATATTAAAATCATGTATAAGGGCCATATGGCCATATTCCATACTTTGTAAATAACATACGTTATAATATTATGAAACTGATTATAAGGTTTATATAATATATATATATATAATCAAATACGATATGATACACCTTAACACATACACAAACCCATAATCATACCCTTTTCCCATTCACAGTGTTTTTAACAAAACGTGAAGCCATTTTTATGAAAACTTAAACAACGTAAATTTAAAATTTGGGAATAAGATATTACCCTATTACAGATGAATAAGAGTGAAGTCCCTTTTGATTCTTCTTCAATATCACAATCTCCCAACAATTCCTCTGAATTCTCTCTGAGCTCTCAATTTTTAATTAACTTAGCATACGTGAAAAACAAAATAATATGCCTGATGCATATAAGAACTGGTGTGATGGTGGTCAGTTACCCAGTCATGGTAACTGTCATTAACTTCCCTTAGGGCCTTGTTTGGCTGGCATTAATATGTTTCAAAATTATTTAATTTAATTAAACTTTTATACTATAGTTTAAATCAAGTCACACCCAATTCAAGTATCTTATTTAATTTAATTTAAATACAAATATAATAATTTCTCATTAATTCACATAGTTAAATAATTAAATTCTCATTTATTAATAATGTCAATTATTAAATCTCTAATTAGTTAGTACATTAATTAAAATAACATTATGCTTATTAAATATTTCATTTAATTCAATAAGCTCATATAAATACATACTTGAATAATAATTATTCTCCACATTAATTTAATAAATATAACACATATAATTAAATTAATCTACCACAACTTCATCAATTAATTATTTAATCTAATAATTAATTCATCGAAAAATATTTATTTAATTCAATAAATATTAAAAATTAAATTACAAAATCTCGTTTGTCACATCTTCCCCCCCCCCTTAAAAGGATTACATCCCCGAATCACGACTCAATTATTTCGACCCGTTACATTCTCCCCCCCTTACAAAGATTCTGTCCCCAAAATCGCTTACACAAATTATGTAAATAAATGAGGGTAATTCTTCATCATATTCTCTTCGAGTTCCCACGTAGCTTCTTCAGCGTTGTGGTTCCTCTAAATTACCTTAACAGAAGGTATTACTTTATTTCTGAGAACTTGTTCTTTTCTGTCGACAATTTGAACAGGAATTTCTTCGTAAGATAAGTCTTTTTCAAAATGCAGGGGTTCGTATTCAATTATATGTTTGTAATCGGGTTTGTAGGGTTGTAAAATAGAAACATGGAAACGTTGTGGACATTCTCGAGTGCTGGAGGTAGGGCTACCTTATACGCAACTTCTCCGATTCTTCGTAGTACTTCAAATGGTCCAATAAATCTTGGGCTTAATTTCCCTTTCTTTCCGAACCTGATCTTTCCCTTCCATGGAGAGACTTTCAAGAATACATAACTACCTGATTCAAACTCAACATTTTTACGATGTGGATCAGCGTATTTCTTCTGTCTATCTTGAGCTGCTACTAGTCGTGCTCAGATCACTTTGACTATTTCTGCTGTCTGCTGTACCAATTTTGGGCCTAGCAATTGTCTTTCGCCAACTTCATCCCAGTAAAGCGGAGTTTTGCACTTTCTGCCGTATAACACTTTATAAGGCGGCATGCCAATACTAGCGTGGTAACTGTTATTGTAGTCGAACTCTACAAGCGGTAGGTGATCGTCCCAATTTCCTTTAAAGTCCATCACATGTGCTCTTAGCATATCTTCTAATGTCTCGAACTGTTCTTTCGCTTCATCCCATCTGTTTGAGGGTGATATGCCGTGCTCATCCGCAATTGTGTACCCATGCATTCCTCAGAGACATTTCCGGAAGTTCGATGTAAAGCGCGATCCCTATCGAAAATAATTAACACCGGCACTCGCGCTCCTCAAACAATCTCTTTTACATATAACCTTGCTAACCGATCTAAGTTGAATCTGATTTTTATCGGAAGAAAGTGTGAGGATTTAAATCATGCTCGGCCAATGATAACCCATATCAAGTCGTAGCCTTTTCCGAGTCGCCTCAAGGCCAACCACGAAGTCCATTGTAATATGTTCCCATTTCCATTCTAGGATCTCCAACGGTTGTAGTAACCCACTTGGTCTCTGATGTTCTGCTTTCACTTTCTGTCATGTCAAACACTTGGCAACACATTCTGCAACATCACATTTCAAATTTGGCCACCAGAAGTGTTGTCGAAGATCTTGATACATCTTGGTACTACCAGGGTGAATCGAATATCGTGAGCTATGAGCCTCACTCAAAATGTCTTCCTTAATCTCTGGTACTTGCGGTACCCAAATTCTGCTCTTAAATCTTAGTATTCCTTCCTTATCCATCTTATATCTTGGTTCGGTTCCTTCAGATATCTTCCTTATCACCCTTTTGCATTCATCATCTTGAAGTTGAGCCTCCTTAACTTTATCCAGTAGGGTTGTACCAGATTGCATCTGAAATAGCTTCTCATCAATTTCCATAGGATACTTCACTTCCAACTCCAGTTTCTCCATTTCAAATTAGCTCCTCCCGAGCGGTCAACATCATCAACTTCTCCGACCCTTTTCTACCTAAAAGCGTCAAGAACGACATTTGCCTTACCCGGATGGTATAAAATCTCACAGTCGTAGTCCTTAATTAACTCCAACCACCTTCTTTGGCGCATATTCAAGTCTTTCTGGGTAAAAATATATTTCAGACTCTTGTGGTCTGTATATATTTCACACTTCTCCCTGTAGAGATAGTGCCTCCAAATTTTCAAAGCAAAAACTACTGCAGTCATGGGTCGGATATCCCTTCTCGTAATCCTTCAATTGTCGTGATGCATACACAATGACTTTGCCATTTTGCATCAGCACACAGCCAAGTCCTTTATGTGACGCATCACTATAAACAACAAAATTTCCTGTATCATTCGGAAGAGATAACACAGGTGCTGTACTCAACCTCTTCTTCAATTCTTGAAAGCTTTCCTCACACTTCTCCGTCCAAACAAATTTCACAGCTTTTCGATTTAAATTCGTTAATGAAGTTGCTATCTTGGAAAAGTCTTGTATGAATCTTCTGTAATATCCTGCCAATCCAAGAAAACTTCGTTTTCGACGGTGTTCTCGGCTGATCCCAGTTAATCACGGCTTTGACTTTGGATGGATCTACCGAGATTCTGTTTTTATCGATCACGTGCCCAAGAAATTGCACCCGTTCTATCCAAAATTCGCATTTCTAAAACTTAGCATACAACTTCTCCCTTCTCAATACTTCCAACGTTAATCTCAAATGCTCTTTATTTTCTTCCTTGGTTTTCGAATATACCAAAATATCATCTATAAATACCACTACGAACTTGTCCAAAATTGGTTTGAACACACCATTCATTAATCCCATAAATGTTGCAGGAGAATTCGTTAGACCGAACGACATAACCAAAAATTCGTAGTGACCATATCGTGTTCTGAACGCTGTCTTCGGTATATCCTCTGGTCTTACCTTCAGTTAATGATAACAACTTCTCAAATCTATCTTGGAAAAGTATTTCGCTCCCTTCAATTGATCAAACAGATCATCGATCCTCGGTAATGGATATCTATTCTTAAACGTGACCTTATTCAGTTCTCTGTAGTCAATGCAGAGCCGCATCGTTCCATCCTTCTTTTTCACAAACAACACCTACCACACCCCCACGGCGATCGCTTTCTATTGAATGTACTTCTTGTCCAGTAATTCTTGTAGTTGTACCATTAATTCTTTCATCTCTACTAGTACCATTCGGTATGGTGCCTTTGATATTGGAGCGGTTCCTGGCACCAAATCAATCACGAAATCAACTTCTCTATCTGGCGGAAGGCCTGACAAATCGTTTGGAAAGACATCGACGAAGTCTCTCACTACCGGTATCTCCTCTACTTTCGAATTCTCTTTACGACTGTCGACTATGTAAGCTAAGTATCCTACACAGCCTTGTCATAACAATTTCCTGGCCTGCATCATCGTCAGACAACTTGCTTGTCTAGGCGACTTGCTACCATAAAACACAACCTTTGACGGTGTCATAAGGTTAATAAGCTTCATTTGGCAATCAATTATAACCCCGTAATTGAATAACTAGTCCATTCCCAAGATAAAGTCAAATTCCCCAAGTCGAATAGGGATAAGATCTACGTTCATGATATTACCCTTAATATCCACTCTACAGTTCTTATGTACGTACTTAACATGAATTATTTCTCTATTCCCAATTTCTATGTTCATGGAGTAATCCAACTCATCCTTAGGCAAATCTAAGTTCTTAGCAAAGTCATCGGATATAAAGGAACATGTAGAACCCGAATCAAATAATACATAAGCATTAACTTTATTGATCGGAATTGTAAGATCCCAAATAATTAATAAATGAAATTTAATTTCCTTTAATTATTATTTTGAAATAGTAAGGGTTGATGTGATTAATGTGGATAGTTACGGGTAAAATACGCAAATATTTCAAAATATACGCAAGTGGTTATAAAATATTCATCATTGTTGTTGGGAATATTCGTTTGGTCGTGGAATATTAAATCGCTTCGGGGAATATTCGTATGACGACCACGCCAGACCATGTGTGGGCCCCATAACGAAAAGCGATTGGAGGAAGAAAATGACAAATATAAGTTGTTTAAAAATAACGACGTAGTTATTCTGCTTTACTTTAAGTTGGAATACCCGGTGGTTAAAACACGATGTCTGCGTTGTTGAACGGTAGCACGCAGTATTGCACCAATTATTGACTCTTACGTGAAAGGCACTACTCAATAATGGTTACGATAATTCTTTATTCGATGTTTTATTTTATTGATTCAATAATTGTCTTGCGTTGATATTTTATATTGTTTGTTGTTTTAATAATTGTCATTACACGTATTTTTCATTGTCGAAACAATAATTCATATTATCTCGAATAATATTATTAGATAACATTATTGGTAATGTCTAGAAAGTTCTGCATCTAAGGAGAGGTTTGGTCACCTAATTGCGCCGCCAAGAAGGAGAGAATTCTTATTGAAAGCCCCTCTTTCCTGAAACCGCACGGTTGTCAATATTGTGATTCTCAGAATATTATTTGTGAATAATTAATTATTGATTCATATGATGAGGAAAATATTGATTTTATGTGGATATAGATGGAGAAATTTTTAATGTGACAATTGTTAAAAATTGAAATTTTATCTTTTCTCGATAAAATAATTCATTTAAATATATATTATTATATTTTAATAATATAATAATGGTGATATTTTTACAACGAATGTGGGATATATGAGTATACGAGGAGGAAGAGTATTTTTGTTGCAATAAATATTTAAAACATGTTAAACATGTCGGTGGACCCCATTTATTGACTGAAATTTGATTATAGCCTCTAAAATCACCCGCTTTATGGATTTGGTCAATTTCTCTTGGGAATTTAGAAAAACTTTCTTCCGCAAAGTTGTAGAGAATTGGATTTCCTATAAAAATCGCGAGATTCGAATTTTCTGATAAAAGGTCTATTTATTGTGAATTATTGAAGTTCAAGTTCAAAATAATTAATTTTGGAAGTTTAAATTATTTTAAATTAGAAAAACGTTTTTTTATTTTCTTCTAGAAGGTTGGCATGTGTGAATTGCTTGAGATTCAGATTTCAAAGAATACGTATAATATTTTATAAATATTAATATTTTATTAAATTTTCGCTTTTGGTGTTACTAAGCAATTTCCTATAAATAGGTGCTTAGGGTAGAATTGAAAATCACACCGTAAATCAAGTTTTCTCTCTATATTATCGAGCGTATTCTTGTGAGTATTTTGAGTATACTTTGAGTATTGCTATACGGTGAAAGTTCAAGATATAGTCTATATCCAATATTCCAGTTAGAAGTACTGATCTTTCGAGGTAAGGGATATTATTTTTTTCGTAATGATATTATTTCTTCAATATCATTATGTGAAATATTGATCTGAAGTTTTTATCAAATTTGGAACATTTGGTGTCGAGTTACTATTCACGATACTCAAGACTATTCACGTATCTGGCACTATTCATCGAAAATGAAAATTTTTCTTTTCGTCTAAAATATCTATTGTGGATACTAGCTTTGATTGTATCCATGTTTTGATCATTCTTGAATTTTACACCACTATGATTATTTTTGAGGTATTTTTGGACGTGGATAAAACAAAAGTACGAATCCTTAATCCTTAATCCTTGTCATTTTGTTTCACCGGATTCGCTTTTTAAAAAAATATTTTCATCATCCTCGGTCTTAAATGATGATATTATTGAATATCTTTGGCCCGTAGTGCAAAGATGAATGATTTATGATGAATATCTTTGGCCCGTAGTGCAAAAGATGAATGATTTCGATGAATATCTTTGGCCCGTAGTCACAAAGATGAATGATTTCGATGAATATCTTTGGCCCGTGGTGCAAAGATGAGCAGTGTTTTGATGAACATGACCAATCGGTGAATGTCCTCGGCTCAGAGTGCAAGGGATGAATATTTGATCTCGGATATATATTGATTGATGTTACAGGGGATAAAATAGACGATGAACTTTAAAATTCATACATAGAAGATAGTAGTTTGCATTCTCTACTTAACTCTTCTAATGAATTATTATTTCATTGCGAATATTGATTTAAAACTTGTTGTCTATTGTATTCTATTATATTTTTTCCTGTTGAAGACTAACGATAATTTTGTTGTATATTATCTTAGTCATAATATTCTTTACAAGGCTAGTCGAGCTCACCCTTTTCCTTTTTGTTCCATTTTTCTTCTCGTGAGGCGAGAATATAGCGAGTGCAGTGTGGGTATGGAATAAAAGTTCTAGGGAGAGTTGTTTAGTAGTCCTCACCATTGTTGTAAAATAATGTACCAATAATTATGATGAGGATTTATTTGTATGTGGATATTGTCTAGATGGCAATATCTGTATTTAAACTCACAGTTTTACTATTGTAATAATAAAGTTGTAGTTGTTTCACATGCAGTGTATCGACAACTCGTAATGGGGATGTAGACCTATTTTGGGGTGTCACAATTTGGTATCGAGCTTAGGGATATGATCTCTGGCCGAGATCGGGGAATAGAACTAGGAGGGGAGAGACGAGTAAATCCTTCGCTAGTGTGTCCTACCTAAGCTTATTTGATAGTTGGTCAGGGATATTATGTGATATATTGATTTCCTTAATTAACCCTTGTTTTATGACAGTATTTGAGAATGTCGACTGAGAATATTAACAATGGAAATGAGACCGTGGAGACGCCTGTACTCACCAACGAGGAGAACGTGCAACAGGCTGGCAATGTTCCTCATGTGAACAACACCACTGAACAGATGATGAACGAGGGGATATTTAGAAGCTTTTTACAGTTCATGCAAAATCGAGATTTAGGGAGACTCGTGTTCAAAACATAGGAGGAAATGATAGCAATTCACGGGTTGTCACAAATGCAAGCGATTCAAAGAGTTGGGACCACCAGATTTAAGGAAAGCCAGATCCGATCATGGCGTAAACATGGGTCAAGCAAATTACCAAGATATTCGATGTCTTGGGATGCACAGAGAAATGTAAGGTTCCATTCGCCACCTTTATGTTCCGTGGTGAGGCGGATCTTCGTGGGAGTCTGTGAAGCGCGTACTCCATCCAAATTAAGACTCAAAGATGTCTTGGGAGACATTTCAGAAACTATTTAATGACAAATACTTTCCGAAAGTGTTAGGTATATGAAGGAAGTGGAGTTTATTAGACTGAGCGAAACAACATGGCGGTGTCTCTCAAGACGAGGCGAAGTTTGCAGAGTTATCCAGTGTTTGCACCTCATTTGGTGGAGAATGAGGAACGATGACGGATGTTTCGAGAGGTTTGAAACCCTAGATACGCCAAGATCTCATCTCTCATAAATTTTCTCTCTATTCAGATGTTGTTAACGGGGCTCAATTGTTAGAAGCGAGATAACGAAATACTACCAACCGAGGTACCACAATCGGGATCATACTGAGATAGCGATCAACAAAACAACAATAATCGGTGGAGAAAGAAAAGGCGGACAAAAATGGTAACCACTCTGGTGGTAATCATGGCCATGAAAATAGAAGAAACGAGTCAGGAGGAGATTTTAAAAAGAGGAGATTCAACAACAACCATGTGAAGACGACAGCGGTGCAAGAAAGAATCGGGTTCCAAGGGAGAGAACGACCACCCATTCGTATGCTATAAATCGGAAAAGAGGACATATCACCAAATTGCCCACATGAGCCTCGTGTATGCTATAATTGTGGAAAGGAAGGACATATCGCTCGAGATTGCACGGTAGCGAAACCTAGTTCAGCGGGGACGGTGACTCAAAAGACTGTCCCAGAAAAGTCAAAGTCAACGATTCCTGGAAGAGCGTTTGTTGTGACTGGTCAAAATACGAGGAACCCAAACGAGGTGATCACGGGTAAGCTATTTATAAATTCTTGTGAAGTTTATACTTTACTAGATACCGGTGCTACCCATTCATTTATCTCTCCTGCTTGTGCTCAACGTTTAAACTTGACTCCGGAGAAATTAGACTTTGACTTATCTGTGGAAACTCCGTTAGGAGAAACTTTCATCACATCCACTCGCTTATAAATCTTGTCTAATCCATGTTGGCACCCTTATCTTACCTGTTGACCTTATCTCTTTAAAGATACTTGCTTTTGATGTGATTTTAGGGATTGATTGGTTAACTACTCATCATGCCAAAATTGATTGTTTTCGTAAGGTTGTTAGCTTTCATATTCCTAAACAACCTTGTTGTTCAATTCAAGCAACTAAACCATTAAAATCAATCAACATGTCATATCTAATCATAAAGCTATTCGTTTATTAAAAAGCGGATGTCAAGCTTTCTTAGCCCATGTTATGGATTTGAATAAAGACACGTCAAAATTGAATAATATTCCTGTTGTTATTAACTTTCCTGACGTATTTCCTGAAGAACTTCCCGGTCTACCCCCAGAACGTGAAGTTGAATTCTTTATTGACCTTGAACCTGGTACAAAGCCCATTTCTAAAACCCCATATCGAATGGCTCTATTGAACTTCAGAGTTAAAGGTCCAACTACGAGTTGTTGGACATTGGTTTCATTCGTCCTAGTACATCTCCTTGGGGTGCTCCTGTTTTATTTGTAAAGAAGAAAGACGGGAGTATGCGACTTTGTATTGACTATCGGGAATTGAACCATGTCACTATCAAGAATAGGTATCCTCTACCTCGTATTGATGACTTGTTTGACCAGTTGCAAGGAGCACAATTCTTTTCAAAAATCGATCTTCGTTCTGGATATCATCAGCTGAAGATTAGAACTGAGGATATTCCAAAGACTGCCTTTAGAACTTCGATGACGGGCATTATGAATTCTTAGTTATGTCTTTCGGATTGATTAATGCTCCTGCGGGCTTTCATGGATATGATGAACCGAGTATTCAAAGAGTATTTGGATCGATTCGTTGTTGTCTTTATTGATGACATCCTCATATATTCCAAAAGCTAGTGAAGATCATGAGCACCATTTGAAGTCGGTACTCCAAAGGCTTCGTGAAAACAAGTTTTATGCCAAGTTAAAGAAATGCGAGTTACGGCTTGAGGAAGTAGCATTTCTTGGGCATGTGGTGTCAAAACATGGAGTATCTGTTGACCCAAATAAGATTGAAGCAATACAAAGTTGGGAGCAACCAAGTCGGTGGATCAAGTACGTAGCTTTTTGGGCTTAGTGGTTATTATCGGAGATTCGTGGAAGGGTTTTCTCGAATCGCTACTCCGTTAACTCATCTAACTCGGAAGGATACAAAATTCGTTTGGAGCGAAGAATGCGAGAAGAGTTTCCAAGAGCTTAAGAGGAGACTTATTTGACTGTTCTAACAATACCATCTGGTTCGGATGGATTTGTTATCTCAATGATGATTCTTGGGCAAAGGGTTAGGATGTGTTCTCATGCAACGTGGGAAAGTCATAACCTATGCCTCGCGACAACTTAAAGAATATGAGAGGAATTATCCTACTCATGATCTAGAGTTAGCGTGATCGTTTTCGTAGCTTAAAGATCCGGAGGCACTATCTATATGGAGAGAAAGTGGAGATATATTCGGACCATAAAAGCCTTAAATATTTCTTCACTCAAAAAGAACTTAACATCTGGCGGCGTGACGTTGGCTCGAGCTATTGAAAGACTACGACCACACTATTCAATACCATCCCGGAAAAGCGAACGTGGTAGGCGATGCGTTGAGTAGAAGATCATATGCGGGAATGAGTGCGATGATGTCAAATATCGACATAGAGCCAACTTTAATAGAAAAAGTTAAGGTTGCTCAAGCCACCGAATTCCCGAGTGATGCATATGAAGAAGAAAGTACAAGAAGGAGCTATTCCTAAGCGAGAATTGATGAAGAAGGAATACTTCGAGTCCACTCCAGACTTTGTGTTCCTAACGATTACGATTTGAAGTACAAGATTATGATGGAGGCACACAATACACCATTTGCAATCCATCCGGGAAGTACTAAAATGTATCGTGATCTTCGACATACATTTTGGTGGAACAATATGAAGAGAGAGATTGCAAAGTTTATCTCAACATGTTTAACTTGTCAACGTGTAAAGGCAGAGCATCAAGTGCCTAAGGGACCATTGCAACCACTTGAGATTCCGAAATAGAAGTGGGAACACATTACCATGGATTTCATTACGGGACTTCCCACGGTTTCTCAAGGCATAAATGCTATTTGGGTTATTGTTGATAGATTAACCAAGTCTGCTCATTTCTTGCCAATACGGGAGACTTATTCCCTTGAACGTCTTGCTCAAATGTACGTAAATGAGATTGTGAGATTGCATGGCATGCCAGTATCCATAGTTTATGATCGTGACCCAAGATTCACTTCAAGATTTTGGGTTAGCTTGCAAAAAGCTATGGGTACGGATTTAAGATTCAGTTCGGCATACCATCCTCAAACGGACGGACAATCAGAGAGGACTATTCAAACTCTTGAAGATTTATTAAGACTCTGTGTCCTAGACTTCAAGGCGGTTGGGATAAGTATTTACCATTGGTGGAATTCTCCTACAACAACAGCTTATCGAGCAAGTATAGGTGTGGCCCCATTCAAGCATTATATGGACGAAAAGTGTCGCTTCTCCAATATGTTGGGATGAGGTGGGTGAAGCAACATTGTTGGGACCCGAAGTTAAATACGTATGACTACCGAAAAGATCCAAATGATTCGACAACGTATACAAACGGCACAAGATCGACAAAAGAGTTATGCGGATCTTCATCGAAAGGATGTGGAATTTAGTATAGGGGATCATGTATTGTTGCGTGTTGCCCCATGGAAGGGAGTTACAAGATTCGGGAAGAGAGGAAAGCTCAATCCACGATTTATTGGTCCATTTCAAATTCTTGACCGAGTAGGAAATGTAGCCTATAGACTCGCGTTACCTCCAAGTATGTCTCGTGTTCATAATGTGTTTCACATATATGTACTTCGTAAATATGTGAAAGACCCGAATCACGTTATTGAGTTAGAACCGGACGAGATAGCCGAAGACTTAACGTATGAGGAAGTACTTGTCAAGATCTTGGATAGGAAGGAGCATGTCCTACGCACGAAGGTCATACCACAAGTTAAAGTCTTGTGGAGAAACCATGCTATAGAGGAAATGACCTGGGAGTTGGAAACGGAAATGAAAGCGAGGTATCCTCATCTTTTCAAACACACGTATCGTCGTCAATTTCGAGGACGAAAATTTCATAAGGAGGGAGGTTGTAAGATCCCAAATAATTAATAAATGAAATTTAATTTCCTCTAATTATTATTTTGAAATAGTAAGGGTTGATGTGATTAATGTGGATAGTTATGGGTAAAATACATAAATATTTCAAAATATGCAAGTGGTTATAAAATATTCATTGTTGTTTGAATATTCGTTTGGTCGTGGAATATTCAATCTTTTCGGGAATATTAAATGCGACGGCGCAATGACATGTGTGGGCCCCATAACGTAAAAGCGATTGGAGGAAGAAAATGACAAATATAAGTTGTTTAAAAATAACGGTACGTAGTTATTCTGAATTTACCTTTGTTGGAATACCCGGTGGTTAAAACACGATGTCTACGCGTTGTTGAATCGGTAGCACTACGGTATTGCACCAATTATTGACTCTTACGTAAGAAGGCACTACTCAATAATGGTTCTGATAATTACTTATTCGGTGTTTTATTTTATTGATTCAATAATTGTTTGCGTTGATATTTTATATTCTTTGTTGTTTTAATAATTGTCATTACACAAGATTTTCATTGTCGAAACAATAATTCATATTATCTCGAATAATATTATTAGATAACATTATTGGCAATGTCTAGAAAGTTCTCATCTAAGGAGAGGTTTGGTCACCTAATTGCGGCGCCAAGAAGGAGAAATTCTTATTGAAAGCCCCTCTTTCCTGAACCTGCCTCGTTGTCAATATTGTGATTACGTAATATTATTTGTGAATAATTAATTATTGATTCATATGATGAGGAAAATATTGATTTTATGTGGATATAGATGGAGAAAATTTTAATGTGACAATTGTTAAAAATTGAATTTTATCTTTTTCGATAAAATAATTCATTTAAATATATATTATTATATTTTAATAATATAATAATGGTGATATTTTTACAACGAATGTGGGATATATGAGTATACGAGGAGGAAGAGTATTTTTGTTGCAATAAATGTTTAAAACATGTTAAACATGTCGGTGGACCCCATTTATTGGTTTCGAAATTTGATTATAAATTCTAAAATCACCCGGATTTATGGATTTCTATCAATTTCATTGGGAATTTAGAAAAATTTTCTTACGCAAAGTTGTAGAGAATTAGATTTCCTATAAAAACTCGCAAGATTCAATTTTTCTGATAAAAGGGCTATTTATTGTGAATTATTGAAGTTCAAGAAGCTCAAAATAATTAATTTTGGAAGTTTAAATTATTTTAAATTAGAAAACGTTTTTTATTTTCTTCTAGAAGGTTGGCATGTGTGAATTGCTTTGAGATTCAGATTTCAAAGAATACGATAATATTTTTATAAATATTAATATTTTATTAAATTTTCTGCTTTTGGTGTTCTAAGCAATTTCCTATAAATAGGTGCTTGGGTTAGAATTGAAAATCACACCGTAAAGCAAGTTTTCTCTCTATATTATCGGCGTATTCTTGTGAGTATTTTGAGTATACTTTGAGTATTGCTATACGGTGAAAGTTCAAGATATAGTCTATATCCAATTATTCCGCTTAAATCTTGATCTTTCGAGGTAAGGGATATTATTTTTTTTCCGTAATGATATTATTTCTTCAATATCATTATGCTGAAATATTGATCTGAAGTTTTTTATCAAATTTGGAACGTTTGGTGTCGGAGTTACTATTCACGTATACGACACTATTCACGTATACGGCACTATTCACGAATACGGCACTATTCATCGAAAAATGAAAATTTTTCTTTTCGTCCAAAATATCTATTGTGGATACTAGCTTTGATTGTATCCATGTTTTGATCATTCTTGAATTTTACACCACTATGATTATTTTTGAGGTATTTTTGGACGTGGATAAAACAAAGTACGAATCCTTAATCCTTAATCCTTGTCATTTTGTTTCACTGGATTCGTTTCTTTAAAAAAATATTTTTCATCATCCTCAGTCTTAAATGATGATATTATTGAATATCTTTGGCCTGTAGTGCAAAGATGAATGATTTATGATGAATATCTTTGGCCTGTAGTGCAAAGATGAATGATTTCTGATGAATATCTTTGGCCTGTAGTGCAAAGATGAATGATTTCTGATGAATATCTTTGGCCCGTAGTGCAAAGATGAATAGGTGTTTAGATGAACATGACTAATCGGTGAATGTCCTTGGCACAGAGTGCAAGGATGAATATTTGATCTCGAGATATATATTGATTGATGTTACGAGGATAAAATAGATTTATGAACTTTAAAATTCATACATAGAAGATAGTAGTTTGCATTCTCTACTTAACTCTTCTAATGAATTATTATTTCCGCTGCGAATATTGATTTAAAACTTATTGTCTATTGTATTCTATTATATTTTTTCCCTGTTGAAGACTAACGATAATTTTGTTGTATATTATCTTAGTCATAATATTCTTTACTGGGCTAGTCGAGCTCACCCTTTTCCTTTTTGTTCCATTTTTCTTCTCAGGAGGCGAGAATATATAAGCGAGTGCAGTCGGGGTATGGAATGAAAGTTCTAGGGAGAGTTGTTTAGTAGTCCTCACCATTGTTGTAAAATAATGCACCAATAATTATGATGAGGATTTATTTGTATGTGGATATTGTCTAGATGGCAATATCTGTATTTAAACTCACAGTTTTACTATTGTAATAATAAAGTTGTAGTTGTTTCTGTACCGTGTATTGACAACTCAGAATGGGGGATGTAGACCTATTTTGGGGGTGTCATAGGAATGATACCTGACACCACATCACGAGACTAAACTGCATCCTGCACCGTCATGTTGAATGTTCTGGCGGTCGGTCGGTTAGTTGCGGTTGGTCTTGTGATAGTCAAGGCGCTCCCACTGTTGTTTCCCCGGTTTCCTCCTGATCCTGGCCCTCCAGATCCCTTCTTAGGACAGTCTCTTGCCAGATGATCCTTTGAACCACAAGTGAAGCAAGCACCCTTCTTTGGGTTAGGACAGTTAGGTGCTATGTGGCCCTCCTGACCACAATTATAGCACACCCGCTTTCCCTTCATACAAACCCCCAGATGAGCTTTCCCGCAGGTCGGGCATGCTTCAATCCTCTTCTTTTGACCTCCTTGTTGATTCCCCGATGATGAGTTGTCATTCCATCTCTTCTTCTGATTAAAATTACCACCTCCTATTCCACTTCCATTAGCCTTGTTATTTCCTTCACTTTCAGTCTTCTTCTTCTTCTGATCCTGATTGTACTTGGTCACCGCATCGCTTCCACCTTTAGTGAGGATGGCCTTTTCCAGTACTCCAGCAAAAGTGTTTAGCTGAAACATTGATACTTTGGTATATACCCAAGGCTCTAGTCCTTATTCAAATCTTCTTGCTTTTCTCTCATCCGTGTGTACTTGATACAGGGCAAACCTCGCCAACTCGTTGAATCTAGCCGCATAATCTGGTACGATCATATTTCCCTGCTTCAATTCCAGAAACTGAACCTCCATTTGGTTCTGCGAGCTGGTCGGGAAATACATCTCAAAAAACATCTCTTTGAATCTCTCCCAAGTACTCACGCCTTCACCTCCTCGGACCTTGTTTGCTTGCCACCAGTAACTATCTTCAGACTTCAGCATAAACGTTGCGAAAGTGGTCTTCTGGTCTTCTCTAACTCTAGCAACATCGAAAACCTTTTCCATTTCCATAACCCACGTTTGAGCCTCAATCGGGTTCATGGAACCTTTAAACTCTGGCGGTCCCACCGCCTTGAAATCCTTAAACGTTGTATTTGGTGGAGCTTGAGGTTGATTATTCATTGCTCCAGCTATCAAGTTAACCAATTGTTGAACAAGATTAGCATTGGCGTTATTGTTGTTATTTATAGATCCTTCTTGAGCTGGTTGACGTTGTTGTCTTCTTCTTGTTAGAATATTTCTGTTAAAATATATGCTTATTAAACCTCTATTAAATTCTCTAAATAGTTAAGACTTAACTCAATAATTTAATATAATTATTTAACACATTATCTCAAACAACTTGATATATTTAATTAAATCAAAAGTTTTAACATCAAACGATAGCATCACTGCTATTTACATCGTCCATCCCGAGATAAAGAATCTACAGGATTTAAAATATTAAACTATTCCTTCGTTCATAAACACATCAAAATTTACATATAAATACCAGATAAGTTTTTCATATAATTAAACAATTTATATCACTACATGTTAAGGCGCTGATTAGCCTTGCTACGCTCTTCTTCCATGATGCGAGACATCGTTCTACGATCCAGCATGTACGATGGTAGTCCTTCGAATTGGATTGGATACCTCAACACTCGATCCTGAGCCTCATTCATTGAACTATTAAGTGTAGAGTACGTCTCCCCAAGCTTAGCCTTCTTTGCACGACCATCCTCTTCCGCAAGGTCAGCACGACGTGATTCTCTTACCCAGGCCTCCTCTGCTATGATCAGCCTTTCAGCACTTTCCTTCAGTTCCTTCTTCAACTTCTCTATCTCCTCGGTCTTATCCTCGGTTTGACCCTTCTCGTGTACCAAATCCCATTCTACATTTCCCAGTCGTGTGTGAAGAGTCTCAATTTCCCTCTCCTTCTGCTCGAGAGTAATCTGCTGAATAATCGTCCGCTTAGTCAGATCCTGGAAATTGTCTCGTAACTCTACGTTACTGTCGTATAATGCGTCGTACATCTCAACATCAATGGAGTGCGGTGGGAACTCCTCTTCTTCCTCTTCATCTTCCTCCTCAGGATCCTCCTCAGGATCAGTCTCAGGTTCATGCTCTTAACCAACAACGGTGATCAATGGAGATGACTCTCTCTGTACCAACTGCTCCCTAACGACATGAATGTCTCAGGGCTCCTCCTCTGTCGGTACTGTAGGTACTCGGGGCTCCTCATCCCCAGCTCGACTAGTTCCTCCAACATCAGACATCGTGACAACACAATTTCAAGTTTTAGTTACTAAGTCGTACTAGTGAGCACATAATTTAACGCATAAGCACATAAAGTCTTTTATTATCTTCAATGAATTACAAAAATTCATTTCCTAGAACTTGATAAGAGTTTTCCATCACTATGTTCTTCCTATAAGGCTACTACCTAAGGTTTTTCCCCCACCTAAGGTTCATAACCTACAGCTTTGATACCAACCTGTGACACCCCCAAATCCGGGTACTTAAATTCCATGGGATTTGGTGTTCACTGTACAAATATCATCTATCTATCTACCCATAATAAATGCAAACCATGCCTTATGGGGTTACAACATCTGAATAATAAATACAATCTCAGGTCAAACTAACCTTAAACATCTGTGCGGAAACATAAACAAATAAGTCTTAAACAACATCAAGTCTTTACAATAACATTCTAAAAATTAAATAACAAGTCTTCATCACTTATTAGCTTTGCCCTTGCCTTTGTTAGTAGAAGGCTCATCGTACCTTTCGTTTTTAACTACAATGTTATTATTACGCAAGAGTGAGCATGAATGCCCACAAGTAAAAAAATGAAATAACAATATATAATAACATGCGAGTGAATCAAAGACTTCTGAAATAAAAGCTCAACTTTTGAATCAAGAATGAATAATAAGAATTCAAAAGATTTCTGAGGGTCATAAGACCTTGAACTATGTCCTAGGTTATCAAGGGTTGTACTTGAAACCTTTAACAGTCATAAGACTATGGACCTTTCTACTCGTACTTAGGGGGATCAACCCTTAGTACCATACTTTGCATAATATCTTAACGCTAACACATAAGAAATCCCTATACAGGGTTGTTCATCTCAGTTTGACATCAGAGTCCGCACCAATGGAAGTTTGGTTTGGATAAATCAATAAGAGTTCTGAAATTTAGAACGTTCATCAACTATGGACTAGTCGAATCAAATAGGGGTTCACTAGTCTAACAAGGTTCAACAATAAATGATAATTAGATTGAATAATAATCTCAAGAGGTATACAATAGATCAAATATTGTATAACAGAATCATACTTTGAAAAGATAATTAATCTTTAATATAACAATTGAACTTGGTTAATAATAATGAGAATAAGTTTGATAGTGATAACAAGTAGGGTTAGGAAACTTGTCTCGTGCGTAGATTACACGTTAATTTATACACGTTCCTTGATTTAATCCTACATACCATTTACATTCACAATACCAGTTAATTATAATGTAACTAATCATCAAACGTTCATTCTTTTTGTCTAACTCGAATTATGACTATACTTAGTCAAACTATTACACTCATTGCCACATAATTTATACTTCATGAACAATAACCTAACTATGCATTTAATCATTCAAATTACACATAGATGTGTTATTGACGTGTTAAGAATTTATTTTAACACCTCATTATATGTCTAACATGTCCTTATGTTCATTAGATTAAGTTACCAACACATTACTAGACTTAAACATTTTAAAAGCTCATTTCTGGACCATTCTGCTAAGTGGTATTTGCTACACACTTATATTAGTCTTCACGTTATTGGCTGGTAGCTAGCATTGAGACTTGAGACTTAAGCATGTCTTGATGTCTTGATGGCTATTGCGATCTTGAGTTTTAGGCTGGAGTTGGTCAGCCATGCATACAAACTCAAGTTTCTGAATTTCCAGTTCGCGAATAACACAGAATCAGGCAAATTTATTATTACATGGTCACTAAATTCATCAATTTAAACATACCCATATACTAGAATTCGTACATAATCATTACCCAACCTTTATAGAATGATTCTAACCAATTAAAACACATAATCACTAAATTAAAACATGTGATTTTCACTGTTCTTGATGTTCTTGAAGGTTTTGAACACAAAACATAAAAATTACCACTACGGATTCGTTATAACACCAAATCCATCCATTCAAGTTTCGATTTCTTCATTTTATCATGCATAATTATATACAAGTGGAAATTTTACAAAACAATTTATGTTTGACATATTAAAATAACGTATAAGGGCCATATGGCCATATTCCATACTCTGTAAATAACATACGTTATAATATTATGAAACTGATTATAAGGTTTATATAATATATATATATAATAAAATACGATATGATACACCTTAACACATACACAAACCCATAATCATACCCTTTTCCCATTCACAGTGTTTTTAACAAAACGTGAAGCCATTTTTATGAAAACTTAAATAACGTAAATTTAAAATTTGGGAATAAGATATTACCCTATTACAGATGAATAAGAGTGAAGTCCCTTTTGATTCTTCTTCAATATCACAATCTCCAAACAATTCCTCTGAATTCTCTCTGAGCTCTCAATTTTTAATTAACTTAGCATACGTGAAAAACAAAATAATATGCCTGATGCATATAAGAACTGGTGTGATGGTGGTCAGTTACCCAGTCATGGTAACTGCCATTAACTTCCCTTAGGGCCTTGTTTGGCTGGCATTAATATGTTTCAAAACCATTTAATTTAATTAAACTTTTATACTATAGTTTAAATCAAGTTACACCCAATTCAAGTATCTTATTTAATTTAATTTAAATAAAAATATAATAATTTCTCATTAATTCACATAGTCAAATAATTAAATTCTCATTTATTAATAATGTCAATTATTAAATCTCTAATTAATTATTACATTAATTAAAATAACCTTATGCTTATTAAATATTTCATTTAATTCAATAAGCTCATATAAATACATACTTGAATAATAATTATTCTCCACATTAATTTAATAAATATAACACATATAATTAAATTAATCTACCACAACTTCATCAATTAATTATTTAATCTAATAATTAATTCATCAAAAAATATTTATTTAATTCAATAAATATTAAAAATTAAATTACAAAATCTCGTTTGTCATATATCCGATGGATACCAATGAGAAATTATTTACAGTGACAGTGAGCCCGACTTTATTAGATAAGGTTAAAGAGGCTCAAGAGAAGGATGAAGATTGCGACAGCATCAAGAAGCGGTAAACTAAAGGGATGAATAGAAATACAAGATTGATGACACCGGATTGCTGAGATTCGAAGGAAAATTTGGGTACCGTTAGTACCAGAACTAAGAGAAGAGATTTTGCAAGAAGCGCATAGTACGAGGTACTTGATACACCCAGGAAGCACAAAGATGTATCAAGATTTGCGTCAACACTTTTGGTGGCCAAACATGAAGAGGGAGGTTGCCTAATGCGTCAGTAGATGTCTAACTTGTTAGAGAGTTAAGGCAGAGCATCAACGACCGAGTGAATTACTACAACCTTTAGAGATTCCAGAGTGGAAATGGGAGCACATCACGATGAATTTTGTGGTGGGACTTCCAGCAATGCAAAAAGGGCACGACACCATATGGGTGATTATAGATCGTCTTACGAAGTCGGCTCACTTTTTGCCGATCAAGATCAGGTATAGTCTGGACCAGCTAGCCAAATTGTATATCAAAGAAATTATCTCGAGACATGGCGTACCAGTATCTATTGTATCGGATAGAGATCCGCGATTCACGTCAAACTTCTAGAAGAGTCTTCAAGAAAGAATGGGGACGCAGCTACGGATGAGCACCGCGTATCATCCGCAGACCAATGGACAAAGCGAGAGAACGATTCAAACGCTTGAAGACATGCTCAAAGCTTTTGTGATGGACTTCAAGGGTAGTTGGGAGGATCATATTCCATTAGTAGAGTTCACATACAACAATAGCTATCATGCCAGCATCGGAATGCCGCCGTACGAAGCACTGTATGGGAGGAAATGTAGAACGCCCTTATGTTGGGATGCAGTGGGTGAACGTCGACTGTTGGGACCAGCTGATGTCGCAAAGCAGATGAGAGATCATCAAGTTGATAAGAGCCCTACCGGTAGCAACTCAAGATTGCGGTAAGAAGTATCCAGTTACACATCGCTAAGAGAGATTTTGAAGTGGGAATCTATGCATTTTTGAAAGTATCTCCTTGGAAAGGGAAGATAAGGTTTGGAAAGAAAGGTAAACTGAGTCCGAGATTTATTGGACCTTTCGAGATCTTGAGGAAGATAGGTGAAGTGGCGTACGAGGTAGCTCTACCTTCTGAACTGGAATATATTCATAATGTGTTTCATGTGTAAGTGCTATGACCATATAAGCTTGATTACAAGCACGTGATATCATACGAACCAATTCAGGTCGAAAAGGATTTGTCGTACGAGGAAATTACGGTTGCAATTTTAGATAGAAAAGAGCGGAAATTGTGAAATAAGGTTATAAATTCTGTAAAAGTTCTTTGGAGGAACCACAATGCGGAAGAAGCTACGTGGGAACTCGAAGAAAAGATGAGGGAAAATTATCCACATCTTTTTTAGTAACCCTATATGTAATTACGGGGACAGAATTCTTATAAGGGGGGATGATGTAATAACCGTGAATTTTAAGTCACTTTATATGTATGTACATTATTGATATTTAAAACTTTGTGTTATATAGTGATTTAATATGTGACAACATATGGGAAGTGGTGCATGGATCAATAAACATATATACTATAGTTATGGATATATACATTTATAGATTTCATTAAAAATGAAAGCTTCGTAACCTAATTATACATTAGGTGAGATAATTAAATAACCTAAGGGCTATGGAAATAAGGAAAGGTTAGTATTTAATATGTATACTAACTTAAGTAGATAATCTTGTTATTTCAAGTGACTAATAATTTTAAACCTATTTCTAGTAAACCTAATTAGGTTATGAGCTAAAGTCACATGTATAAGTAATTAAATTTCATAAGTTCGGGAATAGAAACCCTAAATAAATAATTTGGGTAACATATATTAAAATTGTTAGACTATGTTCATTACATGGGCCAAAACAATTAAAGGAGAAGCCCAAAAGAAATATAATGCAAACCAATACTTAGCCCACTTGATTAAGGGTATTGTAGACATTTGATTAATCAAAATTGGGCATTAAAAATAAAAGCAAAATGAGGATTTGGAGAGCTTAGGGCAGGCCCCTTGTGTTTATATAAGGCAAATTTATTTGCTAACCCACTTTCCTTAAATAGCTAACGACCTTACTTTTCTTAATTTCTTACACAAAGTACAATGTTGTCTACACCTCATTGGTGGAAATCTCACTAAGCATACTTAAGAACAAGATAAGGGGTTTTGTCTAATGGACAAGAAAGGTGTGGGGGATAATAGCTAGATACACTAAGTGTATCTATATTTTTGCAAGTATCCTTTTATTTCATTTCTTCTCTTCATTTCTTCTAAGCATGCAAAAGAAAACCAAAGAGAGAAAACAAGAGGGAGGGACAAATTTTAGGAGTGCAAGAATGGGAGTGAGATTTGGTTCATGCATCCTAAGTTTATATCATACTTTGGAAGAACAAAAAGTATAACAAAGAAAACTAGGTGAGGATTCTCTTCCATTCACTTCTTATTCTTCTTCTATTTTGTTTGTTACCTCAAAATATATGGAGGTTATGGTCTAATACTCCAAGTACCTTAGTTCTACATGTCTCATGTGTAGGACTAATCATCTTGTGTATTAGGGTATAAATTTAGAGGAAGGAAATGAGCATATGTTCTCCAAGGGGTGAAACCCTTGTTTTTCTTCCACTAAATCTTGTGTAACTCAAGTTTTATAACTTGGATTTGTGATCCGTCGAGGGGGGGGGGGGGGGTGCTAGATACATGAGTTATCTAGTAAACCCAAGTGGTAGAACACAAATCTAGCAAGTATTGAAGCCTTGAGGGCTATTTTTCCCAAAACAGTCCACATAGAAAGTTTAGGTTTTGAAACCCTAAAAAGCTATTGTCCCCATTTTTCTTGAGGCTGTTTCGGTCAGTTTCAAGTCTTTTAAAAATCTGGGAAGAATCACAGAGGTACCTTAAGAATTTATCTACGTGTAGGAAAAAGAACGGATGCGTTTCGATTTATAGGTTGTGCGTAATGGCTATTTCCGTAAAGGACTCCTAAATATTAACACTCGAATATCTCACTGTGTATACACTGGAAAATTCCAAAATTTGTACAGTAGGTTCATATATGTTATGAGAGTATACCCTGAAAATTTCAGATTTTTCTGAGCAGAACTCAATTTATGAAAAAAATGAAGCAAGATCCGAGTGTTTTGGGCACTTTAAAATTAGTAAATCATTTTCTAAAATTCCAGAAATATTTGGGGATCATTGTTGGTTCATATACTATCCAAATCTAGAAAATGAGAATCTTTGGAATCAGTTTGCTATTTTTCCTAAAAATGATTAAGTTATGAATAAAAGGAAATAAATAGTTAAATGATGTCTTAAATAAGAAAATGTGATTTTAATGCTTGAATACTCCTAATATATAATATTATGACTATTTTAGGGCATTTTGGTAATTTATAATAAGAAATATTATTTATGACCTTTTATGGATATTAAATAAGAGGTTTAAATAAAGGGTGAATAATTAGAATAAATTATTTATTAATCTAATAAATAATTAAAAATATTATTATGATATTAATAATATTAGAATATGATATTGTTAAGTAAATAAAATATTAGATTAAAAATATTAATCTTAGATTAAAATATTATTAAAAGATTATTAAATTAAAGTATTATTATTGAGTAAATAATAATATTAGAGATTAAATAAAATGTTACTAAAAATGTAATAACATTAGTAAAGGAATAAAATATTATTAAATGATTAATAATATTAGTGATGGAATAAGATATTATTAAATGATTAATAATAATAGTAAGCGAATGAAACTATTAATAACTTAATACTAAGAGGTGAATTAAATATTATCTAGATTAATAATATTAAGTGAATTAAAGATAGTTGTTATTTAATAGTAACATTATCGAAGCAGAATAATATTTCTAAGAACTAAATGTAATATATTATAGCTATGTGATTACATGATCTAATGTTATGCTATGACTAATTGAAAGATTAACTATAGGTCTCTCAAAGGAAGATAATTAAACTGCTTAGTGGATAAAATTTAATTGAGTAAATAGTAACCTCTGAAACGAGGCAAGTTTCCTAACTCAAACTCGAGTTATTATTTTCAAAGCATGTTAGTGAATAGTTATTGATGATTATTCACATCTATAATGATTATTGAAATTCGCACTTTGTGCAATTGAATTCTTATTCTATTATTATTGAACTGTGAATTAAATTAAAGTTCTTTCATTCATGAACTATTTATGAGATAGATCTATGCTAATCGTATCAGCTAGATCAAACATGTTTAAATTTGTTAAATCAAATGTGTTTTAAAAAGCTGTTCTTATTTAATTGATATGATAAGAACTCTTGACTAAGAAAAGGCGAATTTGATTAAGGCCACGACATCAATGCTTGATTATTAAGTGTTTATGCATAAATCACGGGGTATGAAAGGCTAATCCCCTTGAATACAAAAACTTATTTAGAGGTCCAGTTTAAATGATTGAGAACCTTGGAAAATGTTCATGATTATTTCAAAACCACTCAGTACACGTTATTCAATTATTCAAATATTCAATTGTTGATTATTAATTCATGTTCCTTCACAATCTTATACTATTGTTGAACATTGAAAGCAAATCTTCTTTCTAGTCATGATATATCTCCCTTGTATATAAACTTGATAAGCAAATTAGTTGCTTACCCTTGTTATATCATGACATTTATTTCGATTAAGCTGAAGGATCCAATCTGAAAGGACAAGAGCAAGGGTAAGATCCGGGAATAGTTTAGAATGAATGTTAATTATTATTATCTGATGGGATTTCTTATGTAAACCTTTTGTAATATGAATGATGCATTTAAGTTAAGGTTAAGAAGACATTGGGACCATTTTATGAAACTTTATTATAATGAACAATGTATATTTATTATTTCGTAATAGTTATAGAATGCTTATGATGATGATAGATCGTGAGCACCTAATCGAGGTTAGAGAACCGGATTTGGGGCGTCCACAAAGTAACCTTTGAAAAGATAGTGGTGATTAATTTTTATTGAATTTTAAGGAAAAAGTAATAAAACACTTATGTGCTTATGTGTTTATAACTTATGTGCTCGTGAGTGTCAATAGTAATGATTAATAATTAAAACTTAAAATTTTGTTGTCAGTGTTGGGAGAGTGCATATTTTGATTTGATGTTTAAAATGCTCATGATTATATGTAAAGTCCTTCAAGGAATATATGTACAAGGACTTAGTGATAGATAAAATCTGTTAGGTTGATCTTGAGATGTAATAGATAGGCTTTAAAGAGATCGTAGTGCAACAAGCTGATTAAGATTGCAGAAGCCAAGGCAGAAACGTAGAACATCGAGGATCATAGTATGCCTGCCTTGAAGGGCCTCTTTGGAAATCGTAGAGTAGTCCTAACGATTGACAAGCCAACTCAACGATCGAAGTGTGCTCTCGGAAACGTAGAGCTTGCAAAGAAAGCAAGTGAAGATCGTAGTGTGCAAGTCTATAAGAGAAATCGTAGTGCTCTTATTTGATAGAATCAGACCAAGCACCAAGGTAACAAGACACCACGATCTGGATCGTAGAGTATCATCTGCCGTGTATCAGAAGCATTGAGCCCTACCTTTTTGTTTGAAGATATATCTCCAACAAATGTGGAATGGGTTTTAAACGTTGAAGTACTCACCAGTCCAAAAGGCAGAAAAGATATACTTAGTATGCAACAAAAAAGCGTATTAAAGAAGCTAAGGAAAATACCATTAGTAGGAGGAAAACACCTTTTCAGGTGTTAGGTGAGAAAGTAGTCTGCTGTGTCAGTGGGCTAGAATGCAACTCAGAAGATATGCAGAAAAGTCTCCATCAAAGTACAGAAATGTCAAATGCATTTAATGCTTCAACGGATGGATCCAACGGATAGATTTCAAGATCACATATATGAAAAACATATGCAGATGCAAAAAACAAGAAAACATTGAACAAGAACGCAAAAGAACTCTCAATGCTAAACTCTATGATCTGAGAAAAAGAGAAAGCTTACTCAGCTACTTAGTTCTTTCGAACAAGTGCTTAACAGTAACTGAGTAGCAACCATCAAGAACTCAATAACTACCAATCAACTGAAGTAAGAGTTCTAAGTCATAAGGACTTGAAGAGTTCTAAGTGAACTGTAAAGATACAAGTCTGCTGGACTTGAAGAGTTCAAGAGTGAACTAAGAAGTTTCTAAACTGCTAGTCTAGAAGGAATCCGTGTGATTCAGAAAGTGTAAAAGATATCCTTAGTGGATTTCCTACTCGAAGAGTAGAAGAGTGGACTAGGAGCTTTAAGTGCTCTGAACCACTTAAAATGACTGTGTCTATTACATTCTTACTATAACTACCATATCTGCCTCACTCTCATTAACTCACTATCTTAAGGGAGATTAAAACAAATATTAACTCCGCTAAGTTTTAATCATTATCAACTAACAAGTTAAAACGAAAAGATTTTTAAATATCTATTCAACCCCCCTTCTAGATAACTATTGTGTCTCTGGGAAATAATAATTGGTATCAAAGAAAGTTCTATTATACAACCTATAAAGCTTAAGTAGATCCAATGGCACACTTACCAAGCGAATCAAGGACTGGAGGAGGCAGCAAGCCACCAATATGCATGAAAGATAAATTTGCAAACTGGAAAGTTAGGATGTAAGCATACATGGACTCAATAGATGAAGATCTATTTGAGACTGTTCAGAATGGGCCCTATGTTCCAACAAAGCTTGCACCAACTACAGACGATCCAAATAGAATACAAATCAAAGTCAAAGAGGAGTGGATAGACAACGAGAAGAGAGCTGTTCAACTCGACAAGAAGGCTAAGAACATTTTGTTTCAATCATTAGAAGATGATCTATTCGAAAATGTGGTCAACAGTAAAAATGCATAGGAGGTTTGGGAAGCACTACTCATCATGCATGAAGGAATGGAAGAAGTAAAAAAAAATAAACAATCTCTCCTAACACATCAATATGAAATGTTCACACACGTTCAAGGAGAGAATGTCACTGCCACCTACGAGAGATTCAATGTTATACTCAACTCTCTACGAGCATATGGAAAGATCTATCTAAACAAAGATCTAATCATAAAGTTCATGAGAGCCTTACCAAGCAGATGGGATGCCAAAACCACTGCTATCAGAGAGTCAAAGAATCTCCATGAGATGACTGTTCAAAAGTTATATGGCAACCTTCTGACATACGAATTGGAGCTGACTCAACGAGCAGAAACTCTATCAGAAGGAAAAAAGAAGGATACGGGTGTTGCTCTCAAAGCAACTGAAAGTACCTCAAAGGTCAACACTAAAATTGACTCTGACTATGATGAAGACGATGATGAGGACTTTGCAATGCTGGTAAAAAGACTAAGAAGGTTCATGCGTCAAGGCCTTGTAGCTAGAGGATTGTGGAGTGGTTCAGACAATGACTTAACTACCGAATCTGGAGATGATGAAGATCCTCAAATGGCTAATCTGTGCCTAATGGCCAAACAAGCAAAGGACAAACTGAACTCCAACATACATGAAGTAAGTATCGATGAGGTATTTGACTTTAACTCACCTGATGTAGACATTAATGATTTGAGAGCTGCACTGCATGGCATACCAACTGATCTGCATCAATACATGAAGTGGTTCAGAGTTCTGTCGAAGGATTATTCACTTCTTCAAGAGGAGAAAAAGAAAGTTCAAGAAGAGCTAGAAATAGCTCTTCTAAGTACTAACTTTCTCTCCAAGCTTGAGGCTGAGAATGAGATCTTAAAACAGACCAATGAGCTCAATGCACAAAGAGAGTCCAATCTAACCTCTAAAATTGAGGAACTAGAAAAGACTATCTCTACATGAAAAAAATCCTTATCATCCATGGACTCCCTGCTCTTTAGTCAAAGAAGTGCATTTGACAGAACATGATTAGGCTTTGGGGATCCACCTCAGAGCCATGTGTGGAAAAATTAAAGGAAACTAGCACTAGTAATGCCTCAAGTTTTAATAGAGTCATTACATTTGTGAAATCCTCACAGAAGGAAGAACCAGCCCAACCCTGTTCTACTGAATCAATCCATACTCCAAGGAGTAAAGGATCTCACACTAGCCTGGGTTTCAGAAAAGAAAAGTGTAACCCATCCTTTACTCACCAACCTCGAAGGATCGTAGAGTCGAGTAAGACCAACTCTACAAATCAACTGGGAAGGTACAGTAGATGTAAGGTACACTCCTCACAATTCATAAAACCCAAGGACATATGGAAGAAGGAAAATCAGGTTAACAAGAGGATGACTAAAGAACCACAAAAGTCCAAATAGAGAATGAATTCTCTCACACACACAAGCATGCATCATATTAAATGTTTTGTGTGCTACAAAATTGGTCACAAGGCTGCAAAGTGCTATTATAATTCCATGCATATGAGACCCAAGATCAAACATATATGGGTCCCCAAGGGTACTAACAAAATAGGACCCATGCAAATATGGGTACCAAAAATGAAGGTTTGATGTTTCCACAGGAAAAGAGCTTCACTATTACGACCTGGTATCTAGACAGTGGATGCTCAAGGCACAAGATTGGGAACAAAGCCCTTTTGTCTAACTACATAGAAAAGGAAGGTCCCTCAATCATCTTTGGAGACAATGGCTCTGACAAGATAAGAGGATATGGCTCAGCTGAAAATGGAGCAGTGTCCTTCAGTAGAGTGGCCTATGTGGAAGGACTACAACACAATCTTCTAAGCATTAGCCAACTCTGCGAAAAGGGTCATAAAGTAACATTCCTCAACAATCAGTGTCAAGTCAGAGTTTTGAAGACATCTGTTGTAAAGCTAATTGGAACAAGAGAAGGAAATGTCTACACAGTGAATCTTGGACAGCTAAGCTCAAATGAAACAATATGCTTTCTGGCTAAAGCATCTGAAGAAATGAGCTGGCTATGGCATAGACAATTGTCTCATTTAAACTTCAAAAACATGTCTAAGTTGGCCTCAAAAGATCTTGTTGCAGGCCTACCCAAGTTTAACTTCGTGAAAGAAAGGCCATGTAATGCCTGTCAGCTTGGAAAGCAAACCAGAAGCTCATTCAAGAGCAAAATTGCCAACTCAATCGACAAGCCTCTGCAATTGCTCCACATGGATCTATTCAGACCAATTCCAACAACAAGTCTCGGAGGGAAGAGATACTCACTGGTCATATAGTCGACGACTACACCAGGTTCACATGGGTGTTCTTTTTAACCTCTAAGGATGAAACAAGCTCCCAACCCGATCAAGATGTTCAAAGCTAGTAATGAACGAGAAAGGAGAGAAAATCAAGGCTATAAGGAGTGATCATGGTAGAGAATTCAACTTCTCAGAAATGGACCAGTTCTGCAAAGACAATGGCATCAGTCATAACTTCTCAACTCCACGAACTCCTTAACAAAATGGAGTAGCTGAGAGAAAGAACAGAACTTTGATAGAGACTGGTAGAACTTTACTAGCAGCAGCCCATCTGCTTGAATACTTATGGGTAGAAGCTGTCAATACTGCATGCTACACTCAAAACAGATCACTCATACACTCTACGATCAAGAAGACTCCCTATAAACTGTGGAAAGGATTAAAGCCAAGTGTCAGCTACTTTCATGTATTCGGCTGTGCATGCTACATTCTCAACAATGGAAAACAGTACTTGACAAAGTTTCAATCCATGTCAAACGAAGGAATCTTTCTTGGATATTGTAGAGCCCCCAAATCCGGGTACTTGAAACCCGAACTCGGTGCTTCACAATACCATTTCTATGAGCGGAATAATAATACTAATAATAATAATAATAATATAAATATCAAACTTAATTTACATATTCATCAGAGTCTGAATCCCAAGTATGTAACCTTTAAACATTCATTACAACCCATGATAGATAATATATATCATACTTGTCTTAATAAAGTTAACTATTACATAGACTACCACAAATCTTATTTGGTTAGCTTTCCTTTTCCTTTATTTCTGCATGAGCTTTCTGGTTCTTTACACTTAGCTGAAAACATTTAAATTAAGCAAGGATGAGCATTTGAGTGCCCAGCAAGTAATATCAATTATATATATAAGCTGAAAGAATTTAAATATTTTTTTTATACTACCCTTCTACAACGATTCAATAGTTGTGAACTAATCTGTACCAATGATAATAATATATCAATTCTATACCAAATTTTTGAAACTACGTACTAATTATAAATAGGGTTAATGTGACATACTATGAACATTGTTTTCATTTTCAAAAAGTTAAACACAAATTCATCTACAAACCGTCATAACTTACGGGCACGAGGGTGATCAACCCGTTATTCCATGCATTGATCAATACTACGTGCAAGAACGAGGGTATCGTTCACTCTGTCCACCTTGGGTGCATAAACAGTTTTCCCCGTGTAGGGATGTTCATACTTGTCTGGGTTCCAAATTAAAGGTTTTATCTTGTTCAACAATAATCTATAATTCAACATATATATATACGGGTAATTGACAAAGGTATATCAACATGTGATTAAATACAATGACTATCCAAGTGGGGACACTTGTATAACCATTTATAGAAATTAACGAACAAAATATATATATCTGAATTACCATATACTAACATGTTGATAATCAATGAGCGTATATAATATAAGGTTAATAATCTATACAGTAATAATATAATTCATAAATATTCTTACTCATGTCCATTGCATAAAGAAAATACAAAGGTAAGATACTTGCCTGATGCGCTGCTTATAGTTCACAACTTAGTTATATCTTTTATATCACGACCTATCATTAATCAGATCATTCGTTCGATTAGAACAATATACTATAACACATTGTACTGCATTTCGCAGTTAGCACATAACCTAATCACATTGTTACCCATGTTTAACAATCATTGAATCACAAATAATCACATATCTAATTAAATTATCTAAGTCCAGATCAATTTCTGAAACATGTCGGGTAATCGACGACTTTATCGGCAAATTAATTCTAAGAGTCTAAGACTATATCTCGGTAATTTAGTATCGACCATATTATTTTTAAATGACATATAATAATTTTAAAATATTTATTATAATTTATCATGAATTTTCAAACACCGAATCATTATTAAATGATTTAAATATTGAATAATTCTATTATCATTAATATTTAATTAATATTAAACTATTAATGAAATCATTTCTAAAATATTAAAGTTATTTATAATAACTTGAAATACTTTTAAAGTATTAATATTACCCTTAAATGATTTTTAAAACATTTAAAATCATTTTTAAATAATTACCATTAATATTAAAGTATTAATGTTTTATTTATCAAAATATTAAAAGTCATTAATTATAACTTAAAATATTTTTAATTCATTTATATCCTCTTTAAATGATTTTTTAAAATTAATAAAACCATTTTTAACTATTTATTCTTAAATAAATTTAATATCATTAATAATAATTTAATAATTATTAATATTAAATTATTAATGAAATTATCCTTTAAATATTAAAAGTTATATTTTATAATTTAAAATATCTTTAAAACTTTATTTTCATTTAAAATGATTATTATAATATTAAAATCATTTTAAAACTAATTTATTTAATATAATTATTAAATAACTTTAATATCATTAATAATTATTAATTAATAAAATTTACCTTTAAATATTAAAAGTTATATTTTATAACTTAAAATATTTTTAAATACCTTATTATTATTTAAAATGATTTTAATATAATAAAATCATTTTTAATCAATTTATTTAATTCATTTAGTAAATAACTTAATTATAATTAATATTAATTTATTAATGAATTTCATCACAAAATATTAAAAGTCATTAAAAATAACTTAAAATATTTTTCTTATATCATAATATAATTTTAAATGATTTTTGAAGTATTAAAATCATTTTTAAATAATTTATTTAATATTATAATTAAATAAATTAAATATCAATAATGTTTCAAAAATATTAAATATTTATGAAATATACTTAAAATAATTAAAAACTAATTTTCAGAATTTAAAATAATTTTTAATAATTTATTTGTTATTTTTAATAATTAAAAACTATTTTTTTCTATTTATTTAATTAAAATAATAAATTTTCAAAATTTAAATTAATTAAAATCCACTGTCTGTCGCTAAAGATCACCTATAGTGACAGAACTGTCGCTATAGGTGTTCTTCATGTTCTTCATGCAAACCCAGATATTCATACACAGTTTCGAGGGACCATGTTTGACCATGTACACTAATCGGATCATGATGTTTGAGTGAATGTTTCTGGTCAGATCGTGTAGCACAAATGTAACACTACAATACCCAACAAGAAACACGATCAAACAACATCACAATCCGAAGATATAAGCTTGCAAATTGGCTGTCAGACCTGTTCTTCATTTCTGGGTTGCCCAAAAATGAAGAACAGTTCGAACATGCACCTTAGGGCTTCCATAACTTGGTGTTATTGTACTGCTTACGTGATTTAAGACTTCTAGGATGTAGCCAGCATGTAATACTATAGATCTATTACAAAAAATACAAATAACATGAACAGAATCAAAAGTTAAGACCCGGTCAAACCATGTCAGTCGACATGTTCATATGTTTTCTGGGTTACCCAAAAAACAGAGAACATGCTCGACTTGCCTGGTTTGACCGTGCACTACAATCACCCAGCTTAATTATTAGGCGATTTTAATCCATAAAGATGTAGTATAACCTACATACTAGAACTTAGATACATCAACAGAACAAAAACATACACACACTGACAGATATAGTCGATCAAAATCGTTGTCAGGTCATTTCTGGGCTGTTTCTAGGTTACCCAGAAATGCCCGGTCATGGTCGGTCAATGCAGTTTGACCTAAAATATCTTGCAATCTGGACTCGATATAAGCCTTATTCTTGATCCAGATCCAAGATCACATAACAGACTACAACTACAAACTTTCAAAAACACAAATATCATTAAAGATCACAGAGATATAAGGCCTGACATTCGTTGTCAGACACCAAAACCAAATTTTTCCAGATTTTGTAGATCTTCAAATCCGAGCATCTAGATATTATGGATCTAACATCTAGCAACCCAGATCATCCTTAGACACCTTATACAACATATTTAACACAAAAAAAACAACATCTAACATGGGATCAATGGACAGATTTTCAAGTAGGGTTTATACCTTTACTTTGATCAATCTTGATCTAAGGCTACTGATTTGTTTTTGATGTTAGTGGGGCTTGGTTCTTGACTGATCTTAGGAGAGAGTTTCGGAGGTGAGAGCTTGAGAGAGATAAGTGGAGTGTTTGTGCAAAAAGTAAGTTAACAAATGAATTATTTTCTCTCTCCAATCTATATATAGTGCATAGATACATGTATGGCTGATGTATGTTGCTGATTGCTGTGTTTTTAAGTCATACTAATAAGTCAAGAGTTGTCCAACAACCCAAACAACTCTAACACTTGGCAAAAACCAATAATGCAAGAGGGGTATAATGGTCTTTTTGCATGGAATTTTAAGGGCAATCTTGTAATCCTTGCAAACCCTTAGGGTTTAACCCTAAGGTTTAGCAGAAATTAATTATAGGATTTCCAATTTAGGGTTTGCACAAAAATAAAATTAAATAAATTTTAATTTCTAAAATTTTGAAATTAGGGTTTCATAATTATGATTAATTTTCTAATTAATTTATATAGGAACATTAGGGTTTAATATCTCTAATTATAATTAACTTTGCTAATTTAGCAATTAGGGTTTATTCTTTTGGTAATTAGGGTTACCAAATTACAATTAGGGTTTCCAATTACTAAATTAGGGTTCTAGTTTAGTAATTAGGGTTTAACAATTTAGAGTTTCCATAATTAACAATTGTAATTCTAATACTTATGAATTAATCACATTAACACAATCACCAATCAATCTTGGACTCTAATTTGAGTTTCAAATTAGGGTTTTATAATTAGGGTTTTTCTAAAGAATCTATTTAGGATTTCTAAAATTAGGGTTTACCTAATTAATCAAATCATTATCTAATACACAACATAAATCATATAATACAGTTGTATAACAGTCTTAAACTCACAATTGATTTCCAAATTAGTGTTTCCCCCTAGTAAAACTAGGGTTTAACCAATTAATATTTGGGTTTTAAAATTAAACACCATAATTGACCAACCATTATCAATACATACATACAGTACATATTTATAGCACTGAAAAATTAAAATATAATTAATATTATATTATTATTCTCATTCCTTGATCAACATCCAAAATTAGGGTTTGGATTCCATATCTGATTTATTCTTCATATTTAACCTTAATAATTAAGGTAAATAATTAACTTAATAATCTGTACTATAATTCATAAAATAAAATAATTATTATAATTATTCTAAAAATCACTCCATATATTATTTAGATAATATATGATTATATTTTCATGGAAAATAATTAATAAAAATATTTACGCTATAAAAGTAATTATTATAAGAATATACTTTATAATAATCAATAATTCTAAAATAAAATTATTTGTAAACATTTATGTAATAAATATATTTTTATTCACCACATAATTACATATACACATTATCTTGTACAAATCCTCATCCTTAAAATAAAAAAAAAATTTATACGCAAAATTTTCTTATTTATTTATATAGAAAATATCAGGTTGTTACATATATGCCATAGATAGTAAGCCTACAGAGTGTTCAACAAGAAGACACTGAGTGTTGAAGTCTCGATTCACATCATCTTTGATGAAACAAACTTGGACAAAACAATGCCTCAAGACACTACGACCGACAGTTTAGACACTATGAACGAGGTCGTCGAGCTCAACACTACGATCGTAGTGCCAGATAGTGAAATCGTTGAGCAAAGAAATGAGATCGTAGAGAGGCCTATGCCAGACAATGAACCTCCACACCAAGAAGAAGAAATAGATCTTGAAGGCCTAAGACAAGAAGGCATAAGGAGAGATGTCCCAACAGGAAATAGATGGGCAATAGATCACACTCAAGATCTAATCATTGGAGATCCAAGTGCAAGAGTCAAAACAAGAGCTGCCACCCAGAATGAATGTTTTTTATCTAAGCTTCCTGTCACAAATGGAACCAAAGAAGATAGAGGATGCTATGGAAGACTCCAGCTGGATAGAGGCCATGCAGGAAGAACTCAACCAATTTGAAAGAAGAAAAGTATAGAGATTGGTACCAAGACCAAAGAGTCATCCTGTCATTGGAACCAAGTGGGTCTTCAGGAACAAGATGGATGAAGATGGAGTAATAACCAGGAATAAGGCAAGACTAGTGGCCAAGGGCTACTCTCAGGAAGAAGGCATTGACTACGATGAGACATTTGCACTGCTGCGCATTCTAGAAGCCATCGAATCTTCCTCGCCTTTCTTTGCTCACATGAAATTCAAGGTCTTTCAGATGGATGTCAAAAGTGCATTCCTGAATGGTGAACTTCAAGAAGAAGTCTATGTAGAGCAACCTCTAGGTTTCATCAATCCATCTCTTTCTAATTATGTTTACAGATTAGACAAAGCCTTATATGGTCTTAAACAAACACCTAAAGCATGGTCTGAAACACTAACTAAATTTCTTATTAAAAATTGATTCACAAGAGGAAGAGTAGATACCACATTATTCCTTAGAAAGCATAAAGACAAAGTCTTATTGGTTCAAATATATGTTGATGATATTATTTTTGGTTCTACTGATGAAAAGCTATGCAAGAGATTCTCTAAGCTTATGCAGAGCAAGTTTGAAATGAGCATGATGGGTGAGCTAAACTTCTTCCTTGAACTGCAAGTAAAGTAGACTGATGAAGGAATATTCATAAACCAAGCCAAGTACATTAAAGACTTACTTAAGATGTATGACATGGAATCAAATCTCCCCATGAAAAAACCCCAATTGCTCCTCGCAACCAAGCTTGACAAAGATGGAAAAGGTAAAAGTATTGATATAACTCAATATGAGGTATGATAGGCTCTATTTTATATCTAACGCCAAAGAGACTGACATAATGTTTGCAACATGCATATGTGCTAGATTTCAGCTAACCCTAAAGAATCACATTTAACTCATCAGAAAAGGATTTTTAGGTATCTCAAGGGTACACCTCACTTGGGGCTTTGGTATCCCAAGGAGTCCTCATTTGAACTAACAGGATACACAGATGCTGATTTTGCAGGCTGCAAAATAGATAGAAAAGAGTACTAGTGGCACCTGTCAATTGCTAGGAAACAGACTTGTGTCCTGGTTTAGCAAGAAGCAAAACTCAAATCCACTTCAACCGCAGAAGTTGAATACATTCTTTGTTGGCGGAATCGTTGTGCTTTCGAGATCCTATGGATGAAAAATCAGCTAGCAGATTATGGGTTTGAATTCAAATCCATACCTATTCACTATGATAACACAAGTGCCATAGCAATAACTCATAATTCTCATCATGCATTCTAGGACTAAACATATAGAAATAAGGTATCACTTCATTAGGGATCATGTGCAAAAATGGAACTATATCTTTACAATATATCCCTACTAAAATCAACTTGTTGATGTCTTTACAAAAGCCTCTAGATGAATCCAGATTTAACAAGTTAATAAGTGAGCTAGGAATGCTTAATTTACAACCATGAAATATATGCTCTAGTGTGTGCTAACCATACAGATATAAAGGCTATGGTTGAAATCATATACATAATCAAAGGAAGTCCACGATCGCAGAGTCAGAATAACACGACTCTCAATCGATCGTAGCACATACTCAACGATGGTAGAGTCCCATCAACAAAACAAAGGAGCATCTGCGATGAGAAAGTTAAAAAAAAGCAACCCATCCGATAAGCACCTTGAGAACAAACCTAACCCTTGATTCACTCTATGAGGTTGGCCCTTCCCGAGTTACCTTAAAAAAGAATGCTAAGTCAAAAACTCATCACAAGGATCCTGACAGACTCGACGATCGTAGTTCGTATGACAACCTAACGACTCATCCGAGATGACTCAGACTCAACGATCGTAGTTCAAACACGACGACGACCGGATATGGACATACATGATTTAATGTTGAAAGCAGACTCAACAATCGCAAAGGCTACCTCAACGATCGTAGTCCTCACTAAGGAAACATTAGCTTAGAAGGAGCTAAGGGCAATTCAGTACAATCCTCCTTAGTCAGATTCATATAGCCAAGCAGAATTTGACACCTGCCCCACTAAATAAAATAAAGAGAGGGAAGTTACAAGTAAAGTTTGAAAACGCCTTTTTGAAATCAGAAGTTCAAAAAGCTTTTCTCTCTCCTCTCTACAAGCAGATACCCTAACCCCGAAGAAAGCTCAAACAACCATACTCCCTTCAACGAAAGGAATGGCAGCCTCCAACGTCGTATCTGGTTACAGACTATGCTTCGACGAGTTCAAAACCGCTGACCCCAAATTTCACAAGATTCTGACATTGTTAAAGAAGGCTGGTCTCGAAGATGCTCTAGGTACGAGCACATGGATCTACCCAAAGTTAATAAAGGAGTTTTACTGAAAATGGAGTATTCAAAATAAAGTCCTCACGACGAGAGTCAAGGATGTGGAAATCAAACTAAAGGCTGAGAACATCAACCTAGCCCTAGGCTTAAAATTCGAAGGTTTTTGGTTTTTAGATGGCATCGATTTCCATGTAGGACTTAAGAAGATGCATCACAAGAAATTCCCCACCGTCAAGGATACAAGAAGAAGGAATTTCCTCGAGGTACAATTTCGGTGATATATTATTGGGAAGTGTGTATGTTGCAAAAGCACTAGGCATAATTCTGTAAATGAGGTACAACTAAAGCTCATGACTGCCATAAGCTGTGGGATACAACTTAACTATGGAGCTCTACTGCTGGAATGAATAGGAAAATTAATTCTTAGCTCGAAGAAGACAAAGGGATCTCAAAAGATGCTCTACGGGCGATTTATAAGCATCATCCTACAATCTGCTCTGGGTGATAAGATTGTGGACGATGAAGGAGAGTCCATCAATCCAAACAGACGAATGACCCAGCAATTGTTTGTAAACTGGAAAAGGAATCCAGCTAAAAATGTACGCATGATGACTGAGTCCAGTGGTCGAACTGGTGATCTAAAGGAATCAGGGATTCTAGGAAATATGTCAGTCGTCAAATAGACTGAAGAAGAGACTAACAAGGAAGAACCAACTTCCCTTATCAGAAAAAGCAAGGGCAAGAAAAAGCTAAAGACTAGGATGGTAGAAGAACCTCAAGGGTCTACCACTGACATACCTATAGAGTCCTCTGATATTGAGACTCTGAGGATCCTAAGAAGGAAAGAACAACAGGCTGAGGCTGATGAAGATAGAGCTACCATATCACAGCTGCCGAAGAAGAACAAAATAAGTCATAAGTCCAAGAGGCCATCTGTCTCTTCGATTGTAGAGTCTCTACCAATCGTAGAGACTAGACCGAACACCTCAAGCAAGGAAGCTGCTGCACCAGATGTTCTGACTGATCAACAGGATAGAGCTGAAGGCTCAAGGAAGTCCTGAGGCAGTGGCTCAACCTAGAAAACCAAGACGAAAATTGGTCAAGAAGTACATCCTTATCAATGAAGGAGTACTCAAAGAGGAAGACAAAAAGATGGCTGCTATAAAGGAACTATCCAAAGAAAGCCAAAAGGATATAGCTCAAGCTGAGGGGGAGACACCTGAAGTTCTCACCTTAGAAAATACTCAAGCTGAGGAAATACATGAAGTTCTCATGATAGAAAATGCTCCAGCTGAGGGGGAGCCATTAGTCCTGCAGATGGATGATAATGTTGAGGGGGAGCCTCGTGATATCCCCATTACAGAAGAAGCTGCTGATGCAGAAAATGAGGGAGAGCTTGAGCAAGAAAGTCAAAAGGAAGTCATTAACATAGTGGAATCCTCAAAAGAAGATGGATAAGAAGAGGAAGACAAAGATGATGATGTACTTGAGATCACAGGCATGGGCCATGATGGGTATAAGAGTTATCTTTACAATCATTTGTTCTCCTATCTCCCCATGATGCCCTATTATCAAGCTCAAATTCTAAACTCCTGGAGTCATATGTTTTGGAGCTTCAAAGAATATCCAGCCATCTCTGTGCTAGCTCATGGATTTCCAGGAAAATTCAACTTTGCCAAGAAGCTGATAACAAATGGTCCTTCCTAAAGGATGGTGCATAAGGTATTATCTATCCCTATCCTATTTAGAGTGAATCACTATCCATTGTCTTTCTTCAGCTAGTTTTATGAATTTCCAAGATGGTTAGAAGTAGTTTTAAATCCACCAAGTCAATCCCCAGTTACAGAATCCAAAAATTTGGTAACTGATGAACTAAATGTGCCAAACTTCATATTAATCCCAACTTCCATCAACTCTACGATTGATGACTCTAGCCCCATCGTAGAATCCCAAGCTCAAATCATAGAGCCACCCTCTTCGCACACCCAAACAAAGTCCCTCCATCGAGATATTCCCTCTTCATCCTCCGAAGAATACTTCAACCTTGATCTTTCCCTCTACTCCTTGCAAGATCAATATAAGAAAACATCCCCTCCTTTAAACAACCACAACTCAGTGAAGTACTTTCAGATATACCCACCAAAGCTGAGTTGATAGAAGTATCCAAGAAAGTCATCAAGGACATCGATGATAGCCTTGAAGCTCACTCAGAACTCATTCATCTCAGACTGACAAAAATGATCAGTGCTACAAATAATCTCCCAAGCACCCTAAACACTGAGCTTACAAAGAAGTTGAGGGAGATCATCAAGGAAATGATTAAGAGCATAAAGGACAGGGATGACATTCACTTTTAAGCAGCTAAAAGACACAAAGATGCTGTTCTTGCCTTACAAACAGCTCAAAATGCCCATAATAATCTTATGTTGGAGAACATCATCAATTTGAAAACCGCCGTCAAAGAATTTCAACAATCCTATGTAAACCAGGGACAACAAACTGACAATGTTCTAGCCGTCCTCAAAAACAGGGAAGCTCAATCTGAAGCTTTGATCAAGGAAAATCGCGACGACATTGCTCAAACCCAAAGCCAACTCAACGAGCTCGTCCAAGGAGTGACTCGACTATCTGAAGACATTCGAACCCTTGATGTTAACATAAAGGGGGAGAATAAAGGGAAAGGAGTTCAAGAAGGCAAGGGCAGGGGCAGAGGACAATTCCAAACTCAATCTTCAAGGAGTCCTCCTACAAGGAAATTCCAATAGACTCCACGATCCAGCCATCAAAATCAACGATCTGATCAGCAGGAAGTTTTAATGGCTCAACTAATAAGGAATATAGGGCCAACTACCAGCTCACAAAATGTCACCACCACAGGCCTTAGAATGCCAACTGGAGATCCTGCATTCATGAACATGCATGATCTAAATCCTAGGATAAGCCCTAGTGAGCTGGAAGATCTAGCCAGTGGGACGAAGCAAGCAGAAAAAGAAGGGCTAAGGAGTATGCCAATCCTCTTCGCAAAAGATCAAAGAAATAGAGATAAGTGAAAGTTTAAATTCTTATTGATGTAAAGTTAAATTGTAATATTCTTCGAACATCAATAAATTCATGCTTATTCTCTAGAAATTTTAGCTGCTCACTGAAATATTAAGTCATGTTTACTTTTCTACAAATGCATCTAGAAACTAATAATCATGACAACAAATCTCCTTGGTTATGTCAACATCAAATAAGGGGAGATTGTTGGGAGAGTGCATATTTTGATTTGATGTTTAAAATGCTCATGATTATATGTAAAGTCCTTCAAGGAATATATGTACAAGGACTTAGTGATAGATAAAATCTGTTAGGTTGATCTTGAGATGTAATAGATGATTCTTCAAAGAATGTATAGATAAAGCATCAAAGATCGATCAAGATTGCATAATAGCCAAAGAGATCGAAATCAAGTCGTCAGCATCGATGATCGTAGTGTGGCTTCCTTAAAGGGCCTCTTCTTGAAGGGCTTTTTCAAATGTAGAGTAGTCCTAACGATTGCAAAGCCAACTCAACGATCAAAGTGTGTTCTCGAACGTGGAGCTTGCAAAGCAAGCAAGTGAATATCGTACTGTGCAAGTCTTTAAGAGAAATCATAGTGCTCTTATTTGATAGAATCAGACCAAGCACCAAGATAACAAGATACCACGATCTGGATCGTAGAGTATCATCTGTCGTGTGTCAGAAGCATCGAGCCCTACCTTTTTGTTTGAAGATATATCTCCAACAAATGTGGAATGAGTTTTAAACGTTGAAGTACTCACCAGTCCCAAAGGCATAAAAGATATCCTTAGTATGCAACAAAGAAGCGTATTGAAGAAGCTAAGGAAAGTACCATTGGTAAGTGGAAAACACCTTTTCGTGTTTAGGTGAGAAAACAATCTGTTTGTGTCGGTGGGCGAAATGCAACTCGGAAGATATGCAAAAAAGTCTCCATCAAAGTACAAAAATGTGTTAAACGCATTTAATGCTTCAACGGATGGATCCAATGGATAGATTTCAAGATCACATATATGCAAAAATATGTGCGACGAAGAAGCAAGCAAGCATTGAACAAGAACGCAAAAAGAACTCTCAACGCTCAACTCTACGATCTGAGAAAAAGAGAAAGCTTGCTCAGCTACTCAGTTCTTTTGAACAAGTGCTTAATAGCAACTGAGTAGCAACCATCAAGAACTCAACAACTACCAATCAACTGAAGTAAGAGTTCCAAGTCATAAAGACTTGAAGAGTTCTAAGTGAATCAGAAAGAAAAAGTCTGCTGAGACTTGAAGAGTTCAAGAGTTAACTAAGAAGTTCCTGTGATCACCGGGGTCTAGAAGGAATTCGTGTGATTCAAAAATTATAAAATACATCCTTAGTGGATTTCCTACTCGAAGAGTAGAAGAGTGGACTAGGAGCTTTAAGTGCTCTAAACCACTTAAAACGATTGTGTCTATTACATTCTTGCTATAACTGCCATATATGTCATAACTGCTATAACTGCCTCACTCTCATTAACTCATTATCTTAAGGGATATTAAAACAAAAATTAACTCCGCTAAGTTTTAATCATTATCAACTAAAAGTTAAAATGAAAAGATTTTTAAATATCTATTAAACCCCCCCTTCTAGATAACTACTGTGCCTCCGGGAACTAACAGTCAAGATGACTAATGTCAGAGAATCCAGTTAGGCTAGGGAGGAGGGACCTTAGATGCCTATAGAGGAGGAGCCTCGCGACATTCAGGTTGTTTGGGAACGACTACTGCCACGTGAGTCAGCCCCATTGGTCACAGTGGTTGAAGAAGAGGATGATTATGTGGAAACAAATGAGGAGGATCCCGTTGAGCTGCCACAAGAGAATGAGGATAACGAGGACGAGGAGGAAGAGACTCCACTAACCTCGATTGTGAGAGCCCCGAATCCAGGTCCCAAATCACCGCGGATTCAGTTCAATCATTTTATAACTATTACGAAAGATATAAACATAAATTGTTTATACAATAACTTTACACATTTTTCCCCAAGGTCAAGTAACCTTAACTTATACACAATTCATAACTTATTTGACTTACAATAACATTAATATACAATACTGCTATAAATCTAACTGCACACATAAACTAAAGCTGGAAATGTCTTTAACCTTTCCTTGTATCCAACACATTTGCCTTAATCTGTAATGTTTTATCATGATATAGCAAGGGTGAGCATGAAGGTTGCCCAACAAGTTTAAATTTATTAATTTAATGATATATCATGATTAAAAGAATCTGAATAATAAGTTGGCTATAATTCATCAATATAGTTATGAATTAGCACGAACAAACTTTTAACTGAACAAGTATTTAACATGAACAAATATATCTTGACTGAATGGTAATGAAGGTGATCAGCCTTTCATACCTGACATATACATGCAATATATATACAGAGTAAAATTCTACAATGGCAATCAACAATGATTATCCAAAAGCATATCTGAATGAAACAACTCTAAGTAGAGTTAAGTAAAACATGCCTAAACCGTTGATTACCGCTATGCAATTAATAAGCTTGCCTGAACCTAATATATAAATAATATCGATATATAAATTATAATAATATCATCACAGTATTTAAAATAACATAAACATATTGTCACATAACCCTATTAGTCTACAACACATATAAGACTCGGTATCAAGTCAAATTATTGCAGTCTGAGTTGAACCCGACATAAATCTGACATCCCGACGGCTTAGTCGGATAAATATCGAGTTTAAGTTCAATTAAACTTTGCCTAACACTTAACAATTATCTCAGATAATTTTCATATCAGTCAAAATAATTTTCGTAAGCTCGTAATAATTTTTAAATAATTATTACTATTTATCATAATTTTTCAATCATTAATATCGTATTTATACAAATTAAATACCACATAATTCCATTATCATTAATATTTATTTAATATCAAATATTAATGAAAATTATCACATAATATTATAATAAATTTATAATATATCCAAGTATTTTTAATACCTTAAAATCACCTTTATATGATTTTTAAACATTTAAATTCATTATCCGATAATTGCTATTAATATTAAAATATTAATATTTTTATGACAAAATATCAAAAGTTATATTTTATAACTTAAAATATTTTTATAACACTTAAATCATTTGTATATAATTTTAAATCATTAATTCTATTTTTCCATAATTTATTTAATATAGTTATTAAATAAATTAATTATCATTAATATTAATTAATTAATGAAATTTCTCACAAAATATTAAAAGTTACTTAAAATATTTTATTTTACTATAATATAATTTTTTATGATTTTTCATATTAAATCATTTTAAATAATTTATTTAATATTATAATTAAATAAATTAAATAGCATTTATATTCCAAAATATTAAATATTTATGAAATATACTCAAAATAGTTAAAAGTTAATTTTAGATTTTAAAATAATTTTTAAGAATTTATTTTGTATTTTTAATAATTAAAACCATTTTATCAATTTATTTATTAAAGTAATTAATTTCAGAAATTATTTGTCGCTAAAGGCATTATAGGCGACATAACTGTCGCTAATAGTGTTCTTGGGTCAAGCCCAGATCTTCAAGCACTGCTAACATGATATGAGATTTGACCGGTTCTAGATTGTTAATGTTTAGATTTTTTGGCCAGCTAAAGTGTTATTGTTATACTATATGTGTAATACTACTATTATCAATCGAGTTCATAGCCATAATACGAAAGATCAGCAAGATCTAGGCTTCAGAAAGACATGTCAGAGCTGTTCTTTATTTTTGGGTTTTCTAGAAATGAAGAATAGTTGTAGGGTACCACTTTTGATTATCTGTAACTTTGATTCTAGAGCTTGTTTGTGTGATCTGAGAGTTTACACCTCTAGTATACATGTCAGGCTACAATAAAATAATCTTATTTTAGTCTAACAACAATAAAATCACAAGATATTAACCAGTCAAACGTTGTCAGAAAATATATTCTTGAACAATCTGGGTTTCCCAGATTTGTTCTTCCGGCTGATAGTCATGACCATGCTTATTTCCGTTTAGGTTTATTATTTTGGTAATCTAAAGGCCTAGATGTGAGACCCCGTTTTTTTATGAATAAAGATTTAAATTTCTCAAAATATTTTTTGAATATTATGGTTTGGATTTGATATAATGTTATAGTTGTGGGTAGTATTTATAAATTTTGCAAAGTATGCAAGTTGTTGTATTATATTCGATTGGTCTGGGAATATTCGTTTTAGCGAGGAATATTCGTATAATCTGGCAAGTAATCATTGGTGGACCCCACAAGCGGAATTATTGTCGGATTGAGAAAATAACAAAAATATTTTTATTGAAAATAACGATTTAAGTTTTACCGTTAATCTTATTGAACTACTCTCAGTAGTAAAAGTAATACGATAATAGGCGTGGTTGCAAAGAGTAGCACCAGATTGATTATTAATGCTTATGTGAGAAGTTACTCAATTTTGCTTATTTTATAGACCCCATTTACCTATTTTTCAAAATAATCGGTAGAAATTATTTAAAGGTAGGGCCCACATGTGGGGGCCACATGTGGGGCCCATATGTGTTGAAAAACTAATTTTAGAAATGGGGGTGGGAGGAGTTACGATATAGGGATGGAGTTAATATATATAAGTATGTGATGTGTGTATATATATATATATATATATATATATATATATATGTGTGTGTGTGTGAGTGGGAAATGGTGGAAAAGAAGTGAGAATGATGTGTGTGGATGTGGATGTGTGTGATGTGGACATGTTGGTGGGAAAGTAAGAAATGTGTATGTGAGTGGTGGAGTGTGTATATATATATATATATATATATATATATATATATATATATATATATATATATATATATATATATTGAATGAGTGAGTGGATATTGGTGGAGGGAACATGTGGGGTTATTTTGGAAGAAAGAAAAATGGGTGTGATGGGTGATGTATGTGGTGGGTGACGAAATTGATGGAAAAAATGAGTATTATATATATATATATATGTATTATATTTTTTCTTGCTTTGTTATGATTAGTTGAAGGTTTGACAATTTGAATATGTAGTATCAAAATTTTCATCCTTAAGTCTTTGAATTATTTCATCTGTGAAGAAATCCTTACATAGTGCCTTTCCATTCTCCTATAAATAGAAGCTCATTCCTTCATTATTTCTTACGAATTCACTGAAACTCTAGAGATAGAAAATTATAGAGAAAAAGAAGAAAAGTATTCTGCTACTTCCCTACTCTTATATCCAGTTTCTTTTACGGTAAGGGATATTATTTGTTGTACATGTAAGGGGTATTATTTCTTTTGTATTCATGAAGAGAACTTCTGTTATTCCATTATTTATTATTCTGTTGGAATAATCTGTATACGCGGGCTACCCTATACTTGGTGAAATTCTTCTGTTATTCCATTCGTTATTATTACATTTGAATATCCTCATGCATGCGCTTTTTTACTGGACCTGATTCCATCTTTATTATTATTACATTGGAATATCCTCATGCATGCGTTTTACTGCCGGACCGATTCCGCTTTTTATTATTCTCATTGGAATATCCTCGTCTGCATGCGCTTTTCTGCCGGGACTGAATTCCGCTAATTATTATTTTGTTGGAATAACTCACTTTGCCTGTGTGGTCTATCGCATGCGTGGTGATTTCTTTTGTTATTCTATTCCTTATTATACTCAATTGGTTAAAGTTTTAACTTCTATACTCCATGAAATTATTGGAATATTCTTGATATTTGCGCTTCATCCAAAGATCTTTTTTAATGGAAATATTCTTCCGAGCATTCTTGAATTTTACTCTACAAAGAAGTATCATGTTGACAATTTGGACGTTATTAGTTCAATAAATTAATTCTTGAACTTGTTTTATTGAATTTTTATATCATTGTCATCATCCTCATGTTTATATTTTTTTTGAAAGTCATCGGTGGCCTATAGTGCATAGATGGACTTGGTATGATTATGACCGAGGATTATTCGTTATGTAATCATGACCGTAATGTTATAAATGATGTGGTAAAAGTCCTCATTGGCTCAGTAGTACATTGATGGACCGTTGTTGGCATGATCATGACCATTGATGAATACACGAATGTCCTTGGCCCATAGTGCATGGATAATTTGTGGTTCGTGATACTAAAGAATATCCTTGGTCAGTAGTGCAAGGGTGATTCGATGATGTGGATTATTTATTAAGTCGAGTCTCAAATGATAAAAGTGATGAAAAACCTTTTAAATCATAAAAGATAGTAGATTTTATTCTCTACTTGACTCTTTTAATGGATTGTTTGTTCCACCTGTGATTAAACTTGATGTTTGTTATATTGTATCGCTTTAACATTTGTTTAAGGCTAATGATAATTTATTCTCATTATCTTAGTCATAATATTTCTTCTTTGGGCTAGTTGAGCTCACCCTTTCTTTCACCGTTTCTTTCGTGAAATGAGAACGTGGTTTGATGAGTCGGGAACGGAGTGATGGTCCTGATGATAGTATTAGCTAGTAGTCCTCACTATTCAGTTAAATAGTGTGACAATAAATGTAATGAGGACCCCATTGAGTTTGTATATTGTCTATATGACAATATTTGTTTTAAAACTTACAATATATGTTTAGTCGTATTTTACACAACTGTTGTATAATTAAGTTGTATTTGAATTTTGTACCATGTATTTGGCGACTTAAGATGGGTGATGTATACCTATTTTGGGGGCGTCACAGTTGGTATCAAAGCTTAGGGATATGATCCCTGGCTGAGATTTGAGAGAAGAACTAGGAGGGGAGAGACGGGGAATTCCTTCGCTAGTATGATCTACCTAAGTTTACTTGTTATTTAATTGGTCGGTCAGAGTATAGGGATAATATGTGATATGTTATTTAACCCTTGTTTTGTGGCAGTATTTGAAAATGGCAGCTGAAAATGTCAACAATGGAGTGAATGGGACCGTGGAGACACCTCTAATCACCAACCAAGATAATGTAATATCAGGCGAAGACGGAATTAGAGATATCCATGTGGTGAGGGAGGAATTAATAGTTGCACCCGAGCTAGTCGCAGAGGTAGCAGCTGAGAGTGAGGAAGAAGAGGAACTTGAGGAGAATTTATTAGAAGAAATTTTTGATCAAAATGTAGAACTGCAAGATCGTATTCGTGAGTTAGAAGAACAGGTTGAAGAACGGCAAGCGGTCGTGGAACAAAGGGATGCAACAATTCAAAATTTTGTTACCCGATATGTGATGCTCGAACAAAATCACGCTTTGGCAGAGTGTAAGATATTAAGGTTGGAATCTGAGAATTCAAATATCAAGGATTAGCTGAAAGAAGAAACAACTGAACGAGTGAGAATGAAGGATGCGTGGGTAAAAGCCGCACGACATGTTGATATTGTAGAAAGAGATGTCCGATCCAAAAAGGCTAAAATAGATGATATACATTTCTCTTTTTTGGACAACGCAATTGGAAGAACCCAACATCGAGTTTTGAGTTACCCTGTACAGAGTGTTCAATCTCAATTCGATATGGATCGAAGATTGATGATTCAGATCATGAATCAGGAATACGATGAAGCAGTTGAGGGTGGAATATGCCCTATAGAAAAGTCAATTCCAACGATAGTGATGACACCAAATGCTACCCCAGACAAGTCAAAACTGGGTAGTTCAAAGGAGAGCGGTTGTCATGACTTCCCAACAAGTGAGGAACCCAAATGAAGTTATCACGAGTAAACTTATCATAAATTCTAGCGAAGTCTATACCGTGTTAGATACCGGTTCTACTCACTCTTTTATTTCACCTAGTTGTGTTCAATGTTTGAAGTTAACTCTGGAGAAGTTAGACTTTGATATATCTGTTTAAACTCAGTTGGAAGAAACCTTCGTTACCTCCACTATTTATAAATCTTGTTCAAATCAACACTTTCACGTTACCTATCGATCATATCTCTTTGAAAATACTTGCCTTTGATGTGATTTTAGGAATCGATTGGTTAACTACTCATCATGCTTTTTGTAAGGTTGTTAGCTTTCATACTCCTAACCAACCTATTATGCGAATTCAAAGTAACGAAACCAGTAAAGTCAATCATTGTCATATCAAGCCATAAGTAAAGAGCCCCGATCCTTTCGTTGTTGACTTCCTTGTGTGGAATGCACCAAAGCCAGACTTTTCGTAGGAGACGTTGTGAATGACGATGGCAAGTTGATAGGTATCAATGTGACGTGTTATCCAAGTCTTGGATAAGAGTCACAATTTTGAATGATATTTCTATCGTTAATAAATTTCCTGATGTATTCCTGAAAACTTCCTAGCCTACCCCTAGAGCGTGAAATCAAATTTTGTATTGACCCCAGTACAAAAACTATTTCTTAAACCCTCAAATATTTCTTTACTTAAAATGAACGTATTATGCGCCAAAGACGTTGGCTCGAGCTGTTAAAGATTACGATCGTACCATTCAATATCATCGTTGAAAAACGAACGTGGTAGCTGACGCGTTGAGTAGAAGATCGTATGCGTTTACATGTGCGAATATACGAACCCACGTGAAGATAACGAATATACAAGTAGAATCGAATTTAATCGATAAAGTTAAAGCCGCTCAAGCTACATACTTAGAGCAGATGAATGAAGAAGGTTCAAGAGGCGTTATTCTAGAAGCAAGAATCGATGATGAAGGAATACTTCGAGTCAACTCCAGACTTTGTGTTCCTAACGATCCTGAGTTAAAGTATAAAATCATGATGGAGGCCCACAACACACCATTTGCAATCCATCCTGGGAGTACCGAAATGTATCGTGATCTTCGTCATACATTTTGGTGGAGCAATATGAAGAGAGAGATATCACTGTTTATCTCAAGGTGTCTAACTTGTCAACGAGTCAAGGCAGAGCATCAAATACCAAAAGGTCCATTGCAACCACTTGAAATTCCAGAATGGAAGTGGGAGCACATTACCATGGATTTTGTTACTGGTCTTCCCAAGGTTTCTCAAGGCATAAATGCAATTTGGGTCATTATTGATAAATTGACCAAGTCTACTCATTTCTTACCAATACGAGAAACTTATACATTTGAACGTCTTGCTCGTATGTACATAAACGAGATTGTAAGACTGCATGGTATGCCAGTATCCATAGTTTCTGATCGAGACCCAAGATTCACTTCACGATTTTGGGTTAGTTTGCAAAAAGCTATGGGCACGGAATTATGATTTAGTTAAGCATATCATCCTCAGACGAATGGACAATCAGAAAGGACTATTCAAACTCTGGAAGATTTATTAAGACTCTGTGTCCTTGACTTTAAGGGAAGTTGGGACAAGTTCTTATCATTGGTGGAGTTTTCCTACAACAACAGTTATCAAACAAGTATTGGCATGGCTCCATTCAAAGTGTTGTATTGAAGGAAGTGTCGTTCTCCAGTATGCTGGGATGAGCTGGGTGAAGCAACGTTATTGGGACCAGAGTTGGTACGTATGACTACGAAAAAGATAAAAACGATCCGAAAACGTATAAAAACCTCACAAGATCGACAAAAGAGTTATGTTGATCTTCATCGAAAGGACGTGGAATTCGATATTGGAGATCATGTGTTATTACGTGTTGCTCCATGGAAAGGAGTTACAAGATTTGGAAAGAAAAGAAAGCTCAATCCTCGATTCATTGGCCCATTTTTAATCCTCGATCGGGTAGGAACTGTGGCCAATAGACTCGCTTTACCGCCAAGTATGTCTCGTGTTCATAATGTTTTTCACATATCCATGTTACGTAAATATGTGAAAGACCCGAACCACATTATTGAGTTAGAACCAGACGAAATAGCAGATGATTTAACGTATGAAGATGTACTTGTTAAAATCCTGGAATATATTTTACGCTTAAAGGTTATACCTCAAGAGTTAGAATCTGATGAAGTATCCTCATCTGTTCGGCATACCAGGTACGTACATAAATTTTGAGGGCGAAATTCCATAAGGAGGGGAGATTGTGAGACCCCAGATTTTATGAATTTGATATAATGTTATAGTTGTGGGTAGTATTTATAAATTTTGCAAAGTATGTAAGTTGTTGTATTATATTCGATTGGTCGGGGAATATTCATTTTAGCAGGGAATATTCATACAACGGCGCTATCATTGGTGGACCCCACAATAGAATTATTGTCGGATTGAGAAAACGACAAAAATATTTTTATTGAAAATAACGGCAGAAGTTTTACCGTTAATACTGTTGAACTACTCGGTAGTAAATGTACAGTAATAGGCGTGGTTGCATAGTAGCACACGATATTGATTATTGATGCTTATGTGAGAAGTTACTTAGTTTTGCTTATTTTATAGACCCCCATTTACCTATTTTTCAAAATAATCGGTAGAAATTATTTAAAGGTGGGGCCCACATGTGGGGCCCATATGTGTTGAAAAACTAATTTTAGAAATGGGGGTGAGAGGGAGTTACGTATAGGGAATGGAGTTAATATATATAAGTATGTGACGTGTGTATATATATATATATATGTATATGTTGTGTGTGTGAGTGGGAAATGGTGGAAAAGAAGTGAGAATGATGTGTGTGGATGTGGATGTGTGTGATGTGGACATGTTGGTGGGAAAGTAAGAAATGTGTATGTGAGTGGTGGAGTGTGTGAATATATATATATATATATATATATATATATATATATATATATATATATATATATATATATTGAATGAGTGAGTGGATATTGGTGGAGGAAACATGTGGGGTTATGTTGGAAGAAAGAAAAATGGGTGTGATGGGTGATGTATGTGTTGGGTGACGAAATTGATGGAAAAAGGGAGTATTATATATATATATATATATATTATATTTTGTCTTGCTTTGTTATGATTGGTTGAAGGTTTGACAATTTGAATATGTAGTATCAAAATTTTCATCCTTGAGTCTTTGAATTATTTCATCTATGAAGAAATCCTTACATAGTGCCTTTCCATTCTCCTATAAATAGAAGCTCATTCCTTCATTATTTCTTACGAATTCACTGAAACTCTAGAGAGAGAAAATTATAGAGAAAAAGAAGAAAAGTATTCTGCTACTTCCCTACTCTTATATCCAGTTTCTTTTACGGTAAGGGATATTATTTGTTGTACATGTAAAGGGTATTATTTCTTTTGTATTCATGAAGAGAACTTCAGTTATTCCATTATTTATTATTCTGTTGGAATAACTCAGATACGCTGCTACCCTATACTTGGTGAAATTCTTCATTATTCCATTCGTTATTATTCGTGTGAATATTCTATCTCATGCATTTTACGCTGCGGACCGATTCTCATCTTTATTATTACATTTGGAATATCCTATATCTCATGCATTTTACGCCGGACTGATTCCGTCTTTATTATTCTGTTGGAATATATCCTCGTCATGCATGCGTTTACGCCGGACCGGTTCCGTTAATTATTATTCATTGGAATAACTTTTTTTGTCATGGTCTATCGCATGCGTGGTGATTTCTTTTGTTATTCTATTTCTTATTATACTCAGTTGGTTAAAGTTTTAACTTCTATACTCCATGAAATTAGTGGAATATTTTTGATATTTGCGCTTCATCCAGTATCTTTTCATGGAAATATTCTTCTGAGCATTCTTGAATTTTACTCTACAAAGAAGTATCATGTTGACAATTTGGACGTTATTAGTTCCTGAATAAATTAATTCTTGAACTTGTTTTATTGAATTTTTCTATCATTGTCATCATCCTCATGTTTATATTTTTTTGAAAGTCATTTGTTGCCTGTAGTGCATAGATGGACTTGGTATGATTATGATGTTGGGTTTCGACATAGAAACGCACAGCAGAAATTAAAATTTTAAAGCAATTTTCAAACCCTAAAAACAGGATCCATGCGAAAAATAATTAATTCAGTGGTTTAGATATTATACGGATTATTAAAATTTTTGAAACGCTCTGAATCTCCAATGCGATTCCTCACGGTACTACGTCTCTACGGTATCCACACGAATGCACACAAATCGTTGAACGATTCTGCAATAAAAGGAGCTGCGGTACTAGCCACCAAAGGAATAAGATTTTTGAACTTTTCTCTAGTCTCTCTCTAAGAGCGGCTAGGGTTTGTAAGTTTTTGATTGTCTTCCTAAGTGGCTGCTATATATCATATATATAGTAGTTAAAAGGTATTAATCAAAACCTAATTTCATAAAATCTAAATTTATATATATATATATATATATATATCTCTTAATTAAGTCTTACTTAATTAATATACATATATACAAATTATCCTTTTAATTTAAATTAAATGATTTAAATACTATTAATCATATTAATATATTTAAATCCTTAAAATTTAAATTAATTCCCTTTAAATAACGTTCTATGTGTGTGACCCTATAGGTTATTATTACGTTGACAATAATTTTAAAATCATATTATAAAATTATAAACAGTGAGCGACATCTAGTAATGCATCATTGCTACCCAAGTAATAATAAGATCGATGATTCGATGCAACCTTTTCGTGACCAATGTTTTAATGTAATTTAATCCTTTTAACCTTAATATCCTAGATTAAACTCGAGTCATGGAATGTGTCATACTCTTCATAATTTAATGAGTTTTCTTGATCAATGAGTAGACTATATGAAACAAATCACTATTTGAGCATGGCCATGCATTTCATAGTCCTACTCAATCAAGAGGCCTATGAATATCACCCATAATATATAGGATGGTTAAATTCCATCTAGATCACTCATATTTCTCACATGATTCATGATGAACCCAATAATCACCTTTATAGTCCACCCTATTAAAGGTGACATTTGATGATATCAAAGTACATAAATTCTCGTGTAGTAATATAGCGATTTCAGGTCGGGGGACCATTACATCATTGTCACTATGAGAATTGCTAATGACACTTCGCATAATGCTCCATATAGAATTCTCATGGTGGGTCCGTCCGTCCAAAGACATCGTTCTCTAACATGTACCTATGCATTGACTTAATATCTCATATATTTATGACCAATGAGATTTGGTCATCAGTCAATCCACATACTAGTCTCAATGCATCATTGTTGTCCCATCAACAATGATACTCGACTAAGGACATTTAAGAACAATGATACTAATTGTAATTATAATCTCATGTTCAAGTCACATACTTGAAACTATATAATTTGTATCACTATTCTAAGGAATTTTATTATGTTAAAAATTATATTACGTAGTAAATAAACCATAATAAAATCATTTATTTATTCAATCAAATATAATATCAAAATGTTAAGCAATTATATCAAATAATTGGCCTCTAGGGCATAAACTCTAACAGTCTCCCACTTACACTAGAGCCAATCACTCATGTATCTAATACCCATGGAACTAGTGTGACCGTCGTGCTTCTGCTGCGACAAAGCCTTGGTCTGTGGATCTGCAATATTATCATCTGTTGGCACTCTTCCTATATGTACATCTCCTCTATCAATGATTTCACGGATGAGATGGTACCGCCTAAGTATATGCTTGGATCGTTGGTGAGATCTGGGTTCCTTAGCCTGTGCAATGGCTCCATTATTATCACAGTATAGAGCAACCGAATCAACAATGGTTGGAACAACACCAAGTTCAGTGATGAACTTTTTAATCCATACAGCCTCCTTGGCTGCACTAGAAGCGATAAATATACTCACCCTCAGTAGAATCGCCTCTCGCTCTTGCTTCGAACTTTTCCAGCTAACAACATCACCATTAAAGTAAAAAACAAAACCTGACTGAGACTTATAGTCATCATTGTCAGTCTGGAAACTGGCATCTGTGTAACCCTTTACTGCCAGTTCATCTTCACCTCCATATACCAAGAATGAATCCTTAGTCCTTTTAAGGTACTCGAGGATATTCTTGACTATTGTCCAGTGACCTTCACCTGGATTCGACTGGTATCTGCTCATCATGCTCAAAGCATACGAGACATCCGAACGAGTACATATCATTGCATACATGATAGATCCAATTGCCGAAGCATAAGGGATCTTTCTCATACGCTCCTCATCATCTTGTGATTTAGGACATTGGGCCTTAAAGATCTTTACACCATGAGTCACGAGTAAGTTTCCTCTTTTCGCCTCTTGCATGCTAAACCTTTTCAACACTTTATCAATATATGTACTTTGACTTAGGCCGAGCATTTTTCTCGATCTATCTCTATAGATCCTGATACCTAAAATATAGGCAGCATCGCCCAAATCTTTCATGGAGAAACATTTTCCTAACCATGTTTTTACAGCCTGTAAGGAAGGAATGTCATTCCCAATAATTAATATGTCATCAACATATAATACTAGGAATACAATGTGACTCCCACTAACCTTCTTATATACACAAGGTTCATCTTCATTTTTAATAAAGCCAAATTCTTTGACTGCTTCATCAAATCGAAGATTCCAACTCCGAGAGGCTTGCTTCAATCCATAAATGGATCATTGCGCACTTACATACCTTTCCAAAGATCCTTTGGGTGATAAAACCCTCGTGTTGTGTCATATGCACATCCTCAAGGAGATTTCCGTTAAGGAAGGCAGTTTTGACATCCATCTGCCAGATTTCGTAATCATAAAAAGCTGCAATAGCAAGTACGATCCTGATGGATTTAACCATTGCCACTGGAGAGAAGGTTTCATCATAGTCAACACCTTGAATTTGTTTGAAACCTTTTGCTACCAAATGACCTTTTATAGGTTTGTACATTACCATCCTTGTCGGTTTTTTTCTTGAAAACCCACTTGCACCGATTGGTTTTACCCTTCTGTGGATCAACCAGAGTCCATACTTGGTTAGTATACATAGAGTCCATCTCAGATTTCATGGCTTCAAGCCATTTCTCAGAATCTAGTCCATTCATATCTTGTTGGTAGGAAGCAGGCTCATCTTGATCTATGAGCATCACATCGCCGTTTTGAGTCACAAGATATCCATAATATCTCTCAGGCTCTTGGCGTGTCCTACCAGATCTACGAATGACTTGTGTAATTTGAGCAGGTTCACTTTCCACAATATCTTGTGGTTCCTGCTCACGTTCCAACTCAGGTTCAATGATATTTTGTGGTTCTTGAATTTCTTCGAGTTCTACTTTCCTCCCACTGTTTCCTTTAGAGACAAATTCTCTTTCTAGAAAAATACCAGTTCGAGCAACAAACACCTTGTTCTCAGAAGGTTTGTAGAAATAATACCCTTTTGTTTCCTTTGGGTATCCCACAAAATTACATTTGTCAGATTTGGGTCCGAGCTTGTCAGAATCCAGACGTTTTACGAATGCCTCGCAACCCCAAATCTTCATGAACGATATACTAGGACGTTTCCTAGTCCACATCTCATATGGTGTCTTCTGAACCGTCTTTGTAGGAACACTGCTAGTGTGAATGCAAATTGCCTCTAGGGCATGACCCGTAAGCTTATTGGAAGATCTGCATGACTCATCATTGATCGTACCATGTCCAACAAGGATCGATTCCTCCTCTCGCACACACCATTCCATTGTGGTGTTCCGTGGAGTGAGTCATGATATAATACCACACTCCTTTAGAAGGTCATCAAAGTCTTGGCTTAAGTATTCACCTCCTCGATTGGATCTAAGGGCTTTTATGCTTTTGCCAAATTAGTTTTGAACTTCATTCTTGAATTCCTTGAACTTTTCAAAGGATTGATTTGTGTCTCATAAGATACACATATCCATATCTACTAAAGTCGCCAAGAAATGTAATGAAGTAATAAAACCTACCTCTTGCTAATCTAACTCATGGGTCCACATACATCACTATGTATAAGTCCCAATACATCGCTAGCCCGCTCAATCGTGTCCAAAGAAAGGGGCTTTAGTCATCTTGCCTAATAAACAAGACTCGCATTTCTCATATGATTCAAAATCAAATGAATCCAAGAACCCATCTTTATGGAGTTTGGATATGCGTTTCTCATTTATATGGCCTAAATGACAATGCCAAAGATATGTCGGATTTGAATCATTTGATTTAAATCATTTTGTATTTATGTTATAGATAGGCATTTCTAAATCAAGAATATAGAGGCCGTTAAACAATTGTGCAACACCATAACAAATATCATTTAAGTAAAACAAACAACGATTGTTCTTTATTATAAATGAAAAACCTTTCTTGTCCAAACAAGAAACAGAAATAATGTTTTTGCTTATAGTAGGCACAAAATAACAATCTTCTAATTCTAAAACTAGCCCAAAGGGCAAAGATAAATGATAAGTTCCTACTACCAAAGGCAACAACTTTTGCTCCATTCCCAACTCAGTAGGTCAACCTCTCCTTTCACTTAAAGTCCTACTCCTTCTGAGTCCCCGCACATTAACACAAATGTGAGAACCACATCCAAAGATCCAATACCCATGATGTAGAAGTAGACAAGTTAACTTCTATAACATATATACCGAATCGTAAGTCGTATTTCCATTCCTTTTCTTCACTTCTTCCAAATAAGCATGACAGCCCTTTTCCAAAGGTCCAGGTTTTCCATGTAAGTGACATTCACCTTCTTTAGCCACCCCACCTTTAGGTTTTAAAGCTGTTTTGTTTTGGAATTGGGTTTGGCAAAAGATTTAGATCCTATCTTCTTCTTGCCTTTCCAATTTCCCTTAGCATTCCCCTTTTGCACCATCATTATTGGAGCGGGTCCTGCCTTTTTCATGTTGTTCTCGCAATTCTTAACATGCTCAACAACTCAGTAAGGGGTTTCTCAATTTCATTCAAAAGATAGTTCATAACAAATTGAGAGTAGCTGTTGTTCAAAGATTGCAAAACAAGATCAGTTTGGGCTTCCGGAGTGATTGGAAAACCCAACCTATCAAGGTACTCAATATACCCAATCATTTTCAGCACATGTGGACCAACTGGATCACGTTCACCCATCTTGCAGTGATACAACGCCTTGCTTGTATCATACCTCTTCTGTCGAGTATGCCCTTCAAACAATTTCTTGAGATGCTCGATCATCTCATAAACATCCATCAACACTGTTGGGAGAATGCATATTATGATTTGATGTTTTAAATGTATATGTTCATGATTATTTGTAAGGTCCTTAAATGAATATATGTACAAGGACTTAGTGATAGATCAAAATTGTTAGGTTGATCTAAGCTTTCAACGTGTACCATTCTGATAAAGAATGTATAGATATAAAGATCAAAACTGTTAGGTTGATCTTAAGATGTAATAGATTAGTTATGAAGAAATCGTAGTGCATCCATCTGATCAACATTGCAGAAGTCAAGGCAGAAAACGTAGAGCCTAAAGATCGTAGTGTGCCTGCCTTGAAGGGGACTCTTCGGAAATCGTAGAGTGGTCCCAACGTTTGCCGAGCCAACTCTACGATCGCAGTATGCTAAAGGAAACATGAAGTTTTGCAAGTCAATGATCGTAGTGTGCTCTCGGGAATGTAGAGTCAACAACACGAGCAAGAGAAGATCGTAGTGTGCGAAGGATGAAGGGAAATCGTAGTGCTCTCGAACTAATAGTCTCGTAGTATGCAAAGATGTCAAAGACACTACGATCTAAATCGTAGAACACCAAGATCCAAATCGTAGAGCATCATCTGTCTTATGTCAGAAAACGTCGAGCCTCATGATCTGTGTTTTCAACAAGTGAGGAATGGATCCCAGATGCTGCAGTGCTCATCAGTCCCAAAATAGATGAAATATCTTTAGTATGCAACAAAGAAGCATAGTGAAGAAGCTAAGGATAGTACCATGGGTAAGAGGGACAAAATACCTTTTCAGGTGGTAGGTGAGGTGAGAAAGTAAATTGCAAAGGTGTCGGTGGGCGTAATGCGAATCTGTAAGATGTGCGTAAATGTCTCCATCACAGTACAGAAAGTTCAGATGCATTTAATGCCACAACGGATGGATCCAATGGATAGTTTTCAACATCACATATATACAAATCAGACAGATGAGAGAGAGACAAGCAAGCATTAATCAAACAACGTGAACATCTATCTCAAGCTCAACTCTACGATCCGAGATATTACAAAGCTTGCTCACCTACTCGCCTCTTACTCTAACCAACCGGTGCTTACACAAAGAATCGAGTAGCAACCATCAAGAACTCAACAACTATCAATCAATCAAGAAGAGTACCAAGTCTCTGGACTTGAAGAGTTCAGAGTGAATCAGAAGAAAGCCAAGTCTCATTGGACTTGAAGAGTTCAAGAGTGAACTAGAGAAGTTTCTGCATCACCTGGTCTAGAAGGAATCTGTGTGATTCGTAAGATTGTAAAAGACATCCTTAGTGGATATCCTACTCGCTGAGTAGAAGAGTGACTAGAGCTTTGAGTGCTCAACCACTTAAAAACAATCGTGTCGCTTATATTCATGCTATATCTCGCTATAATCGCTATATCTCGCCATAACCGCTTTACTCTCTTTCATAACTCCATTGTTTGGTAAAGAAGATTAAAACAAATACTAATTCCGCTAAGTTTTAATCATTATCTAAGAACAAGTTTAAAGAGAAAAGATTTTAAAATATCTATTCAACCCCGCCTTCTAGATAACTTGTGCCTACTAGGAACTAACAATTGTTATCAGAGCAGGTTATATTTTACAGCTTACACGCTTTAGTAGATCCAAATGGCACTCGTACCAAGCAAATCCAGGACCGGGGGAGGCAGCAAGCTGCCAATGTGCAACAAGGATAAATTTGCTAACTGGAAAGTCAGGATGCAAGCATACATGGACTCAATAAATGAAGATCTATTTGAGACTGTTCTTAATGGGCCCTATATACCAACAAAGCTTGCACCAACCATTGACGATCCAAATAGAGTACAAATCAAAGTTAAAGAAAATGGACAGACACAGAGAAGAGAGTTGTCCAACTTGATAAAAAGGCGAAGAACATCCTGTTCCAATCCTTAGAGGACGATCTATTTGAAAATGTTGTAAACAGCAAAACAACTAAGAAAGTTTGGGAAGCACTGCTGATTATGCACGAAGGAACTGAAGAAGTCAGAGAGAACAAGTAGTCTCTCCTGACACAGCAGTATGAAATGTTCGCTCATGTGCAAGGAGAAAACGTGACTGCAACCTATGAAAGATTCAACGTTCTTCTCAACTCTCTACGAGTATATGAGAAGATCTATCCTAACAAGGATCTAACCATAAAGTTCATGAGAGCCCTACCGAGCAGGTGGGATGCAAAGACCACAACAATAAGAGAATCAAAGAATCTTAATGAGATGACAGCTCAACAATCAGTATGGAAATCTCCCGACGTTTAACCGGAGTCGACCCAACGCTACCAAAACCTTATCAGAAGGAAGAAGAAAGGATAAGGGTGTTGCTCTCAAGGCAAATGAAGGTGTATCAAAAGTCATAACTGAGATTGACTCTGATGATGATGAAGACGATGACGATGACTTTGCTATGCTGGTAAAGAGACTAAGAATGTTCATGCGACAAGGCAGAACCGACAAGCCAAAGAAAGTCAGCAACTACGTCAGCCAGGAACAAATGAATGATTTATGCTACAACTGCAAGAAACCTGGTCATTTCATTGCCAACTACAACAAGCCTATTAAAGAAGAACTAAAGAAGAAATCTAATGCAAAGAAAGAATACAAAGGAACCAAGAGGCCTCAGAAAAGAGACAAAGGCCTGGTTGCCGGAGGATCGTTGAGTGATTCAGATAATGACTCAAATGCAGACTCTGGAGATGAGGAAGAACCACATATGGCCAATCTATGCTTAATGGCCAAACATACAAAGGACAAACAAAGCCTAAACATATATGATGTAAGTATCGATGAGGTATTTGATTTTAATTCTCCCGATGTAGATATAAGTGACTTAAGAACCGCTTTGCATGGCATAACCATCGACCTACATCAATACATGAAGTGGTTCGTAGTCTTATCTAAAAAGATCATTCACTTCTTCAAGAGGAGAAGAAGAAAGTTCAAGAAGAGCTTGAAACAAATTTCTTCTAAGTACTAATCTTCTCTCAAGCTTGAAGTCGAGAATGAAACTTTAAAATAGACAAACACACATCATGCACAAAGAGAGTCTAAACTAACCTCTAAAATTGAGGATCTAGAGAAGACTATCTCTCTGCATGGAACAAATCCTCATCATCCATGGACCCGCCGCTTCTCTAGTCGAGAAGCACATTCGACGTAATGTGCTTAGGCTTTGGGGAATCCATCTCGAGCTAAGTGTGGAAAAGACAATGGAAACTAGCACTAGTAATGTCTCAAGTTTTGGTAGAGGCATTGCTTTTGAAAATCCTCACATTTGGAAGAACCAGTTCAACCTTGTTCTACTGCCTCTAGTTATACTCGAGAAGTAAAGGATCTCATCATTGTCCGGGTTTCATCAAGGAAAAGAGTAACCCAACCTCTACTTACCAACCTCAAAGAATCATAGAGTCAAACAAAACCAACTCTACTTAATCAACTAGGAAGCTACAAGAGAGGTAAGGCACACTCATCACTATTTATGAAACCTAAGGACACGTGGAAGAAAGAGAATCGCTTTAATGTAAGGTTAACTAAGGAACCACACAAGTCCAAGTGGAAGATGAATCACCACACACACACAGTAATGCATTATAATAGATGTTTCATATTCAATAAATATGGTCATAGGGCTACAAAGTGTTATTATAATTCCATGCATGTGAGACCCAAGATTAGACAAATTTGGGTCCCCAAAGGCACTAACAAAGAAGGACCCATGCAAATATGGGTACCAAAATGAAGTTTCAAATGTTTTGACAGGAAAAGAGCTCCACGACCTCAATATGGTATCTGGACAGTGGTTGCTCGAGGCATATGACAGGGAACAAAGCTCTACTATCCAACTATATAGAAAAGGAGGGTCCCTCAGTCATCTTTGGAGATAATGGCTCGGGCAAGACAAGAGGATATGGCTCTGCTGGCAATGGTGCAGTATCTTTCAACAAAGTAGCTTATGTGGATGGACTTCAACACAACCTTCTAAGCATCAGCCAACTCTGCAACAAGGGTCACCAAGTAACATTTCTCAATAATCAATGTCAAGTCAGAGATTTGAAGACATCTGCCATAAAGCTGACCAGAACAAGAGAAGGAAATCTCTACACAGTAGATCTTGGTCAACTAAGTTCTGATGAAATAATATGTTTTCTGGCAAAAGCATCCGAGGAAATAAGCTGGCTATAGCATAGAAGGCTGTCTCACTTAAACTTTAAAAACATGTCCAAACTGGCATCAAAAGATCTCGTAGCTGGCCTACCCAAGTTCAACTTTGTGAATGAAAGGACATGCAACGCCTGCCAGCTTGGAAAACAAACCAGAAGCTCATTCAAGAGCAAGATTGCTAACTCCATTGAAAAGCCCTCGCAGCTGCTCCACATGGATCTCTTTGGGCCAATCCCAACAACCAGCCTTGAGGAAAAGATACTCTCTGTTGTGTCGATCGACGACACACCAGATTCATATGGGTATTCTTCCTAACTTCAAAGGATGAAACGAGCTCCGAATTAATCAAGATGTTCGATCGGTGATGAATGAGAAAGGAGAGAAAATCAAGGCAATAAGGAGTGATCATGGAAGAGAATTCGATTTCTCGTAAATAGACAAGTTCCGCTTTCGATAATGGCATCAATCATTACTTCTCGACTCCATGAACTCCTCAACAAAATGGAGTTCTTGAAAGAAAGAATAGAACTCGATAGAGGTGGAAGGACCCTACTAGCAGCATCATCCGCTCAATACTTTTGGGCGTAAGTCATAACACACGATGCTACACACACGTAACAAATCATTAATTCACTCTACGATCAAGAGGACACCCTACTTAACTCGTGGAAAGGAAGGAAGCCAAGTGTCAGCTATTTCGATGTCTTTGGCTGTGCATGCTATATTCTCTACAATGGAAAGCAATGTCGACAAAATTCCATTTCAAGTCGACGAAGGGATCTTTCTTGGATATGCCACGCATAATAAAGCTTATAGGTGTTTCAACAAGAAGACACTGAATGTCGAAGTCTCAATACACATCATCTTTGATGAAACTGACTCAGATAAAGTAGTGCCTCTAGACACTACGACCGATAGTGCAGATACTATGAATGCAATCATTGAGCTCAACACTACGATCGTAGTACTAGACAGTGAAATCGTAGAGCATGATAATGAAATCGTAGAGAGGTCCATCCAAGACAGCGAGCCTCCACTCCAAGAAGAAGAGATAGACCTTGAAGACCTAAGACATGAAGGCATCAGGACAGATGTCCCAACTGGGAACAGATGGGCAAGGGATCATACTCAAGATCTAATCATTGGAGATCCAAGTGTAAGAGTTAAAACAAGAGCTGCTACTCAGAATGAATGCTTCTATCTAAGCTTCCTATCACAGATAGAGCCAAAGAAGATAGAGGATGCTATGGAAGACTCCAGTTGGATAGAAGCCATGTAGGAAGAACTCAACCAATTTGAACGAAGCAAAGTGTGGAGATTGGTAGCAAGACCAAAGAGTCATCCTGTCATAGGAACCAAGTGGGTCTTAAGGAACAAAATGGATGAAGATGGGGTCATCACCAGAAACAAGGCAAGATTAGTGGCAAAGGGCTATTCTCAAGAAGAAGGTATTGACTATGATGAGACATTTGCACCCGTTGCCAGACTAGAAGCCATCAGAATCTTTCTTGCCTTTGCTGCCCATATGAAGTTCAAAGTCTTCCAGATGGATGTCAAGAGTGCATTTCTAAATGGAGAGCTTCAAGAAGAAGTCTACGTAGAACAACCTCCAGGTTTCATCAATCCATCTCTTTCCAATTATGTCTATAGATTAGATAAAGCTTTATATGGTCTTAAACAAACACCTAGAGCATGGTATGAAACACTGACTAACTTCTTAATAGAAAATGGGTTCACTAGAGGTAGAGTATATACCACACTATTTCTTAGAAAGCATAAAGACAAAGTCTTGCTAGTTCAAATATATGTCGATGATATCATTTTTGGTTCTACTGACGAAAAGTTATGTAAGAGATTCTCTAAGCTAATGCAGAACAAGTTTGAAATGAGTATGATGGGTGAGCTGAATTTCTTCCTTGGACTGCAAGTGAAGCAGACTGATGAAGGAATATTCATCAACCAAGCCAAATACATCAAAGACTTACTAAAGAAGTATGGCATCGAATCAGCCTCTCCCATGAAAACACCAATTGCTCCTGCAACCAAGCTTGACAAGGATGAGAAAGGTAAAAGTATTGATATCACTCAATATAAAGGTATGATCGGGTCTCTTTTATACCTAACTGCCAGTAGACCAGATATAATGTTTGCAACATGCATATGTGCTAGATTTCAGGCTAACCCTAAAGAGTCACATTTGTCTGCTGTAAAGAGGATCTTCAAGTATCTCCAGGGTACACCCTACTTGGGGTCGTGGTATCCCAAGGAATCCTCGTTTGAACTGATAGGATACACAGATGCTGATTTTGCAGGATGTAAAATAGATAAAAAAGTACCAATGGCACCTGCCAACTTCTTGAAATAGACTTGTGTCCCGGTTTAGCAAAAAGCAAAACTCAAAGGTTCTACTTCAACCGCAGGTTTAATATATTGTCATTGGCAAATTTCAAGCAGTGCTCGAGATCCTATGGATGAGAAATCAGCTAACTGACTATGGGTTCGATTTCAAATCTATTCCCATACACTGTGATAACACAATTGCCATAGCAATAACTCATAATCCTGTCATGCATTCTAGGACCAAGCATATAGAAATAAGGTATCACTTCATTAGGGATCATGTGCAAAATGGAACTATATCTTTACAATATATCCCTACTAAAAATCAACTTGTTGATATTTTTACAAAACCACTAGATGAATCCAGATTTAACAAGTTAATAAGTGAGCTAGGCATGCTAAATCTTCAACCATGAAATGTATTCTCTAGATTGTGCTAACCACTACAAATATAAAGGCTGTACTCAAAATCGTAGACATGATCAAGGAAAGTTCACAATCGTAGAGCCGAACAGACAACTACCTCAACGATCGTAGCAAAGACTCAACTATCATAGTGCAGACTCGACGATGACCAAAAGCCCTTTCAACAAGCAAAGTGAATCCTGTGATGAAAAGCTTCATAACAAAGCAATCTCTCTAAGAGGTGCCTCAGGGACAAACCTAACCCTTGAATCACACCAAGAGGTTGGTCCTTCCTGAGTTACCTTAAAAAGAATGCTTAGTGGAAAACTCATCACAAGGATCCAGACAGACTCGATGATCGTAGGACAGACTCTACGAATGGTGATCAGACTCAACGACTGCCAGACAGACTCGATGATCGTAGGACAGACTCTACGAATGGTGATCAGACTCAACGACTGCACGATAGACTCGACAATCATAGGACGACTTAACGACCGTAAGACTACCTCTACGATCGTAGTCATCCTAAGGACATCTCACTCACAAGACTCAAAGGAAAATCAAGACATTAATGCACAAATCCAAAATCGTAGAGAGCCAAGCAAAAGGCTTACACCGTCCCACTAAGTCAAAAAGAGAGAGGAAGCTACAAGTACAAATTGAACCGTGTTTTTGAAATCTGAAGTTCAAAAGATTATCTCTCTCTCTCTCAAAGCAAAACCCTAAATCAAAAGAAAGCTCAGTCGTATCCCACTTCTCAACTACAGAATCAATGGCTGCTTCAAATGTAATTTCAGGCTACAGACTCTGTTTTGATGAGTTCAAGGATGCTCCACCAAAATTTCACAAGACCTTAGCGCTACTAAAGAAGGCAGGTCTCGAAGAGGCACTGAGCACCGACACCCTCATCTATCCCAAGCTAGTGAAGGAGTTCTACAAGAATGGAGTGTACGAACACAACACCATCACTACACGAGTAAGAGGAGTTGAAATGAGGCTAAGGGAAGAAAACTTCAATCTGGCCCTAGGTTTCAAGAACGTGGGGCACCCATTTCTAGACAGCATAAGCTTCCAAGAGGGCTTGAAGAAAATGCACCACAAGAAGAATCCCTCTGTGAAAGGCTACAAAAAGAAGGAGTTCCCTCAAAGGTACGAATTTTTGGCTGACATTATTGGGAAATGCATCTGTGCAAGAGCTCAAAGTCATGACTCGATAAATGAGACTCAAATTTAAGCTCATGTCGGCCATGGTTCATGGTACACAACTCAACTATGGGGGTCAGATTACTCGAGTGGATCGGCAAGTGGATCGTCAACTCAAAGAAATCAAAGAGCACTCCAAGATGTCAGTATGGGAGATTCATAAGCATCATTCTAAATATGACCGGGGACAAAATTGGGGATAATGAAGGAGAAGCCATCAACCCAAATCAAGAATGACACAACAGCTTGTTTAAGAACCGGAAAGGAACCCCACTTGAGTATGTAAGAATGATGACCGAGTCTAGTGGGAGAACTGGGAACTAAAGGACGCAGCATTCCCGAAAACATGTCTCATTGTTAGGGAAGTTGAAGAAGAAGAAGAAGCGCATAAGGAGAACCCTCTCGCTCTTGCCGTAAAAAAGCAAGGGCAAGAGAAAGCTAAGGGCAAGACCAGTCGAAGAGCCTCAAGAATCTACAACTAACATTCCTGTAGAGTCCTCTAATATAGAGACTTTAAGAAGGCTAAGAAAGATGCAACAACAAGAAGAAGCTGAAGAGGATGAAGCCACCATTTCACAGATCCTAAAGAAGAACAAAACTGGACATAAGTCCAAAAGACCAACAGTTTCTTCGATCGTAGAAACTCTGTTGTTCTCTGAAACGAGGCCAAGTGTGGCAGAAATGGAAGAAGCTGCCTCAAGAATATAAGATGTTCAACATGACAAAGCTAAGACTCAAAAGAGTCCAGAATTTGTGGCTAAACCCAATAAAGCAAAAAGAAAGCTGGTCAAGAAGTATATTCTTGAGAATGAAAAAGTGCTGAAAAAGGAAGTTAAGAGTATGGCTGGAAAAGTAGAACTGCCCCAAGCAAACGAAAAGGACAAAGGTTCAAACCGAGGGGGGAGATCCCTGAAATTCTCATGATTGAGTATACACCAGCTGAGGGGGAGAAGTCTACTGCTCAAGAAGATGTTCATGCTGAGGGGGAGCCTCATGATATCCCAATGGCTGAAGAAGAGGTCCTTGCTCAAGATGAAATTGAGCCAATGCCAAACCCTCCAGAGACCATTGAGATAATGGAATCTTCAGAAGAAAACGAAGAAGAAAAAGATGATGATAATGATGAGCTTGAAATCACTGGTGTAGGGAAAGATGGATTTAGGAGCTATATGTACACTCAACTATTTTCCTACCTACCCATGATGGCATACCATCAAGCTCAAATCCTAAACTCATGGGATCACATATTCTGGAGCTTTAAGGAATATCCAACAATCTCAGTTCTGGCTAATGGATTTCCAGGGAAAGTCATCTTTGCCAAGAAGCTGCTTACCAACCATTCCTCATCAACAGATAAACCTAAGGTATTGTCCATCCCTACAAGTTTTAGAGTTAATCACCTGCCATCATCTTCATTTAGCTATTTCTATGAATTTCCTAAATGGCTGGAAGTAACTCTCAATCCAAGAATCGGTTTCAGATTCAGAAATCCCAAAATTACATGAATCAAGAACCGTAAGAAGTCAACCTTACCTCGCTCCTCAAATCACCAACTCTACGATTCCGCACTCAAGCCACATCATAGAGTCCAATATTGAAATCGTAGAGTGACCTATCCCGATATCCAAACCCAAGCCCCTCCAAATTGATATACCATCCTCTTCATCATCACATGACTACTTTCATCTTGATCTCGCTCTTTACAATCTGCAAGATCAATCTCAACCAAGAACCCTCCAATGAACAATCCTCAAGCAAATGATACTCTCCCAAGCCTGCCTACCAAGGATGACTTGAAAGACACATCTGAAAAAATGGTCAAGTCTATAGAAGCAAGCCTGGAAACTCACTCTGATCTCATCAATATCCGGCTGAATCAAATGATCATAGCTACAAATAATCTCTCTGGCACTATGAATACTGAGCTTACAAAGAGGCTAAGGGAAATTATCAAAGAGATTTTGAAGAGTATATCAGACAGAGATGAGATCCACTTCCAAGTTGCTGCCAAGCAAAGAGAGGCTGTACTTGAAATGCAGAAACACCAAGATTGTCAACATCAAATTATGCTGGATAATATTCTCAACTTGAAAGCTTCTGTCTATGACTTCCAGAAATCTTATGCCAATCAGGAGAAGCATAATGATATGATTCTGACAGTCCTCCAAAATAAAGAAGCTAGAGCTGAAAAACAGATCAAGGAAAATAGAGAGTACATTACTCAAACCCAAAGCCAACTGAATGAGCTTGTTCAAGGAGTTAATCGGTTGTCTGCCAATATTTGAACCCTTGATGCTGACATAAAGGGGGAGAATAATAAAGGGAAAAGAGATCAAGGAGGCCAAGGCAGAGGAAGAGGTCATGAAACTTAAGAAAGGGGGAGAAGTCAATTTCATGCTCAGACATCACGAAGCCCTCCTGCAAGACATCATCAGACTCAACGATCCGGTCGCGCAGTAATTATAATAAATATTCCTCTTGAGTCATCGAGAGCCAACTCAAGCTCACAAGACGTGTCACTACTATGCGCATAAGAATGCCAATTGAGATCCTGCATTCATGCGCAGACATGAAGAGAATCCAGTTCTAAGTCTAAGCGAGCTGGAAGAGTTAGCAAGAAATGAGGAAGCTCAAAGGAAAAGAAGGGCTGAGGAGTATGCCAACCCACCTCCAAATAAGAGGTTAAGGAAATAGAGATAAGTTAAAACTTAAATTTCCTATTGATGTAATGCTGAATTGTAATATCTTCTAATAATCAATAAATTCATACTTATTCTCTAGAAATTTCAGCTGCTCACTGAAATACTAAGTCATGTTTAAATTTCCTGCATATGCATCTAGTCACTAATAATCATGACAACAAATCTCCTTGGTTATGTCAACATCAAATAGGGGGAGATTGTTGGGAGAATGCATATTATGATTTGATGTTTTAAATGTATATATTTATGATTATTTGTAAGGTCCTTAAATGAATATTTGTACAAGGACTTAGTGATAGATCAAAATTGTTAGGTTGATCTAAGCTTTCAACGTGTACCATTCTGATAAAGAATGTATAGATAGAAAGATCAAAACTGTTAGGTTGATCTTAAGATGTAATAGATTAGTTTTGAAGAAATCGTAGTGCATCCATCTGATCAACATTGCAGAAGTCAAGGCAGAAAACGTAGAGCCTAAAGATCGTAGTGTGCCTGCCTTGAAGGGGACTCTTCGGAAATCATAGAGTGGTCCCAACGTTTGCCGAGACAACTCTACGATCGCAGTATGCTAAAGGAAACATGAAGTTTTACAAGTCAACGATCGTAGTGTGCTCTCGGGAACGTAGAGTCAACAACACGAGCAAGAGAAGATCGTAGTGTGCGAAGGATGAAGGGAAATCGTAGTGCTCTCGAACTAATAGTCTCGTGGTATGCAAAGATGTCAAAGATACTATGATCTAAATCGTAGAACACCACGATCCAAATCGTAGAGCATTATCTGTCTTATGTCAGAAAACGTCAAGCCTCATGATCTGTGTTTTCAACAAGCGATGAATGGATCCCAGATGCTGCAGTGCTCATCAGTCCCAGAATAGATGAAATATCCTTAGTATGCAACAAAGAAGCGTAGTGAAGAAGCTAAGGATAATACCATGGGTAAGAGGGAAAAAATACCTTTTCAGGTGGTAGGTGAGAAAGCAGCCTGCAGTGTCGATGGGCGTAATGCGTAATTGAAGAAGATGCGCGAAATGTCTCCATCACAAGATGAAAAGTTTAGATGCATTTAATGCCACAACAGATGGATCCAAAGGATAGTTTTCAACATCACATATATACAGATCAGACAGATGAGAGAGAGAGACAAGCAAGCATTAATCAAACAACGTGAACATCTCTCTCAAGCTCAACTCTACGATCTGAGATATTGCAAAGCTTGCTCAGCTACTCAGTTCTTAACGAACCAGTGCTTACACAGCAACTGAGTAGCAACCATCAAGAACTCAACAACTATCAATTATCGTTATTATTATTAGTATTATTTCGCTCATAGAAATGGTATCGTGAAGCACCGAGTTCGGGTTTCAAGTACCCGGATTTGGGGGCCTTACAGGTTGGTATCAAAGCTTAGGGTTAAAAACCATAGGTGGGTTAGACCTTAGGCTATAACCTTAGAACAGAGGGAAACATTGAAAATATAAATAACTCATATAGAGTTTAAAAAAGAGATGAACGAATAAATTCATCGTCAAACAAAATAAAAGATAACTTATATAAAACTCTTGTTTGCTGTGTGTATATACTATATGCTAATCAGGATAATTTATATGTGTAGATGTCTAGTGGAAAAGGCTTGTTATATGCTTATAGCATGAAGAATGATCAAACCCATACACCCGAGCTGATATCGAAGCCAATAGCTGAAATGGAGGCTCATAATGAAAACAACTCAGACGATGTGGTTATTGTAGAAAACGTAGTACCAGATCCGGAGATGGTGGAGCTGACAGATAGTGATTCAGACGCTAAAGTTGAAGCTGATCAAGCATCAACGGAGGTGCAGGATCTGAGGAACAAGGTTTCTTCTCTGGAAAGGCTGTGGGAGATAGAAAAGCTGTTGAATAGTCAATTGCGTCAGGCGTTAATAGAAACAATGGAAGAACAAGATAAGCTTAAAATCCAAATTGATCAGATGGGAGTCACAAGCAACACATCGTGTGTAGCTCCGAGTAAGAAGGGGAAAAGAAAGATAGAAGATCATGACTTAGGAAAATCCGGTAACAACCAAGAGGACGCTAACAAAATAGAAAAGTGTACAAACTGTGACAAGAAACATGAAGGCGTATGCAGGAAAGGGAGAAAGATATGTTACATTTGCGGACATGAGGGACATACCTCTCATCATTGTCCCAACTTTAATCTAGGAGCATGTTTTATCTGTGGGATGGAAGGTCATCGAGCGAACGGTTGTCCAAGGAAAAAGGCTTAGTAAATAGGTGGTATAAGTTATGTTGTGTAGGCATGTTTAATGTAATATGTGTGCTTAGTATGTCTGTGTAATGTAATATTCTAAAACTTTTGTATTAATCAAGGTTGTAAATCCCGACTTTTGGAAGTCACAAAGGGATATGTGATGTTTAAAGAAATATGTATTATGATATGTAAAGTATTTTAAAATCGTTGAATGAATATGAATCTATGATTAAGTAATGAAACAAGTTTAATATATATTAAACTTATATGATAAGGCTTAGAAAGTAAGTTAATAAAGAATAATTTATGAGAATGCCGCTGAAACGAAAACGAAACTAAAGGATAGAAGAACATGTCAACGAAATCGGAGAATAACCAGACCTGATATATAATATCTCGAATGTGATCGCTCAAGCTATGTAGAATGGAATACCAGCCGCGGGAAATCAGCCAGACAATCAATTGACGAATTGCAAAGGCTTCAAGGCCGTCGTATTGTCAGGATCTAGAAGATCAACTGACCCCGTTGACGCGTGTGTGATAACTAGGGTAACAGAGGGACAAAAGATAATTTTTGACACCTATATGATGAAAGGAGATAATTTCGATAATACCGGAATTAGGCCGGGAGTGTGTTTAAAAAGAAAGTTTGTGTGCTATAAGTGTGGGCATGAGAGACATATCTCTCATAACTGCCCCAATCTAAGAGTGAATAGTTGGTGTTTTATTTATAAATCAATGGAGCATAAGGTGAAAGACTGTCCAAGAAGGAGAAGGGAGGCAAGGAATGCGAATACGACATTGGCGATAACCGGACCGAGTTCAACAAACAAATCAACAAAATCAACCGCAGGAGTCTTCAGCATAAATGTACAAGATACGGTAGCAGCCGATGATGCAACTCCAGGTAATATTCGAACAAATTTTTACTTTCTTATATATTATTTTCCTATATATAGTAAATTATTTTTAAAGAAATTTTGAGGGATGAATTTGAGTTCTTTTAGAAATTAAATTTACATTAATCGTAAATCTGAAGCTTTATGTGGATAGTTAAAGATCAGTTCGATCAAAGTTGATCAAGATCTACTTGTAATGATTATGTATGCTATGTACCCTTGTATATATAGGTTTTAAAACGGTGATTCCGGGGATGAAATCTTTATAAGGGAGGGTGAATGTAACAACCCGATATTTTCTATATAAATAAATAAGAAATTTTGCGTATAATTTTTTTTTTTATTTTAAAAATGAGGATTTTACAAGATAATGTATATATGTATTTATGTGGTAAATAAAAATATATTTATTACATGAATATTTAAAAATAATTTTATTTTAGAATTATTGATTATTAAAAAGTATATTCTTATAATAATTACTTTTATTGTAGAAATGTTTTATTAATTATTTTTAAGTGAAAATATAGTTTCATATTATTTAAATAATATAGGAAATGATTTCTTTGAATAATTATAATAATTATTTTATTATATGAATTTTAGTACTGATTATTAAGTTAATTATTTTACCTTTATTAATAAGGTTAAATATGGAAGAATAATCGAGATATGGAATCCAAACCCTAATTTTGGATTTTTATCAAGGAATGAGAATAAAAATATAATAATGTTATATTTTGATTTTTCAGTGCTATAAATATGTACTGTATGTACGTATAGATAATGATTGGTCAATAATGGTACAATATTTGAAAACCCTAATTTTACTGTGTTAAATCGTAACTTGAAACTCAAACTGGAGTTTGTGATTGGTAAGAAATTGTGTTATTTGATTAATGTTGAGTATTATAGAACTTAAGGTTAATTAGAAACCCTAATTATTATTTAGGAACCCTAATTATTTTAAAACCCTAATTTTCTATTAAAATTCCTAATTTTAATTAGTGTGGTTAAATTAAAATTTTATTGAACTTTAATCTTAATTTTTCAAACCCTACAAATTATTTGAGAAACCTTAAGGTTTAAAATCTACTGATTAAAACCTAGATTCAAATGCCATGGACAAGAATACCCTTAAAATATTTTATTATTTTACTAAAATACCCTTTTTGGATAGGTTTTTTTTTGCAAATCTTATCCATATCTTGCAAGTCATCACTCTAGATTTATAACACATGCCTAAAACCAATTCAAGCTTATCTCTATTGACACCTTGCAAGTTAAATTCATTGAATCTAAGTCATATAAATAGTTTAGGAAAGAGAAAAAGTGTACATTATGCTCATTCATTCACCAACACTCCATCAAGTCTCTTTCTCTCTAAGCTACGAATTCTCTTAGCATATTAGTCCTTGAATCAAGCCCCATGAATTCCAGAACCAAATCAGTAGCCAAGAATCAAAGATTGCTCACAGAAGGTAAAAACCCTAGCAAGAAATCTGTTCAATGATCATATGTTAGATGTTAGTTTTTTTGTGTTAAATATGTTGTATTTAGTATATAATGATGATCTGGGTTGATAGATGTTAAATCCATAACATCTATAGGCTCAAATTATGTGTTTTTAAAAACCACTGCACAAGAATCAAGTTGTGGAAGCCCAAAAGTGGACAGTCGAACTGTTCTTCATTTCCGGGTAACCCAGAAATGAAGAACAACTCTGACAGCCACTTTGGACGATTAGATCTCCTTTGTTAGTTGCTTTGTGATCATGTTGATTGTTGGAGCTTGTAGTATGTTACTAGTACTACAAGGTATAACGAGCAGAAATCCCAGAAACTTAACGAGCTAAGACCTACATGTGGTCAAACGTGCTCACTTGTTAACTGCTATGATTGTTCTTGAGGGCTCAAGAACACCTACATCGACGCTTTCTGTCGCTAAAGGCTATAGCGACAGATTTAATAATTATATTTATTTTAATTTTGAAAATTATTTAAAAATAGTTATTAATTTCCAAAAATTACAAAAAAAATTTCAAAAATAATTTTTAAGTTATAAAATTAAATATTAATAATTTGAAATATTTTTCATAAATATTAGTATTTATTTAAATATTATTGATAATTAATTTATTTATTAAATGCATTAAATAAATTAATTAAAAATGATTTTATTATATTAAAAATCATTTTAAATGATAATAAGTTATTTAAAAATATTTTAAGTTATAAAATATAACTTTTAATATTTTAAAGTAAATTTCATTAATTATTTAATATTAATGATCATTAATTTATTTACTAAAAAATTAAATAAATTAATTAAAAATAATTTTGTTATATTAAAAATCATTTTAAATAATAATAAGGCATTTAAAAATATTTTAAGTTATAAAATATAACTTTTAATATTTAAAGGTAAATTTCATTAATTAATTATTATTAATAATATTAAGGTTATGTAATAATTATATTAAATAAATTAATTTAAAAATGATTTTATTATTATAGAAAAATCATTTTAAATGAAAATAAAGTGTTTAAAGATATTTTAAGTTATAAAATATAACTTTTAATATTTAAAGGATAATTTTAATAATAATTTAATATTAATAATTATTAATTTATTATTAATGATATTGAATTTATTTAATAATTATATTAAATTAATAGTTTAAAAATGGTTTTATTAATTTAAAAATCATTTAAAAGGATAAAAATGAATTAAAAATATTTTAAGTTATACTTAATGACTTTTAATATTTTGATAAATAAAATATTAATATTTAAATATTAATGATAATTATTTTAAAATGATTTAAATGTTTTAAAAATCATTTAAGGATAATATTAATACTTTAAAAGTATTTTGAGTTATTATAAATAACTTTAACATTTTAGAAATGATTTCATTAATAGTTTAATATTAATTAAATATTAATGATAATAGAATTATTCAATATTTAAATCATTTAATAATGATTCCGATGTTTAAAAATTCATGATAAATTATAATAAATGTTTTAAAATTATATTAAGTCATTTAAAAATAATATGACTAATACTAAGTTACAGGATAGAGTCTTAGACTCGATAATTATCCGATAAAGTTGTCGGTACACCAACGCCTTTCAGAAATTGATCTGGACTTAGATATTTTGACTGTATAAGTGTTTATTTGTGATTTAATGGTTGTTAAACATATATGACAATGTGATTAGGTTATGTGTTGACTGCAATAAGCAGTATTATGTGTTGAGATATATTGTTCTAATCGAACGAATGATCTGATTAATGATAGGTCGTGATATAAACGATAAAACTAAGTTGTGAACTGTAAGCAGCGCATCAGGCAAGTATCTTACCTTTGCATTTTCTTTATGCAATGGACAAACTATATTATTATTGTACAGATTATTAACCCTATATTATATATGCTCATTGATTATCAACATGTTAGTATATGATAATTCAGATATATATTCTGTTCGTTAATTTCTATAAATGGTTATACAAGTGTCCACACTTGGATAATCATTGTATTTAATCACATGTTGATATACCTTTGTCAATTACCCGTTTATATATATATATATATATATATATGTTGAATTATAGATTATTGTTGAACAAGATAAAACCTTTGATTTGGAACCCAGACAAGTATGAACATCCCTATACGGGAAAACTTTTATGCGCCTAAGGCGGACAGAGTGAACGATACCCTCGTTCTTGCATGTAGTATTGATCAATGCAGGGCATAACGGGCTGATCACCCCCCATGCCCGTAAGTTATGACGGTTTACAGATGAATTTCTATTTAACCTATTCGAAAATTGAAAACAATGTTCATAGTAAGTCATCTAAACCCTATTTATAGTCAGTACGTAGTTTCAAAGATTTGGTATAGAATTGATATATTATTATCATTGGTACAGATTACTTCAAAGCTATTGTATCGTTGTAGAATGATAGTATAAAGAAAACATTTAAATTCTTTCAGCTTATATATATATATATATAATTGCTATTATTTGCTGGGCACTCAAATGCTCATCTTTGCTTAATTTAAAAGTTTTCAGCTAAGTGTGAAGAACCAGAAAGCTCATGCAGAAACAAAGGAAAAGGAAAGTTAACTAAATAAGATTTGTGGTAGTCTATGTAATAGTTAACTTTATTAAGACAAGTATGATATATATTATCTATCATGGGTTGTAATGAATGTTTAAAGGTTACGTACTTGGGATTCAGACTCTGATAAATATGTAAATTAAGTTGATCTTTATATTATCGTTATTATTATTAGTATTATTCCGCTCATAGAAATGGTATCGTGAAGCACCGAGTTCGGATTTCAAGTACCCGGATTTGGGGGCCTTACAGAGTCTCAGCGATAAAGTTGATGAAAAACTTTTTAAATCATATAAGATAGTAGATTTTATGCTCTACTTGACTCTTCTAATGAATTGCTTATTCAGCTGCAGTTGTTGATCTAAAACTTGTTGTCTATTATATTCTATCAGTTGTTTTACTGTTGAAGGCTAAGAAAAATTTATTCTGCATTATCTTAGTCATAATATTTCTTACTGGGCTAGTTGAGCTCACCCTTTCTTTCACTGTTCTCTTCACGAAATGAGAATATAGCTGGGACGAGTCGAGGAACAGATTGACGGTCTAGATGGTTGTTTTAGTAGTCCTCACTATTCTATAAAATAGTATGACAATAAATGTAATGAGGACTCCATTGAGTGTGGATATTGTCTAGATGACAATATTCTTATTAAAACTCTTAGATTATGTTTTGTCGTATTTTACACGATTGTTGTATAATTAAGTTGTATTTGAATTTTGTACCATGTATTTGGCGACTCAAGATGGGTGATGTATACCTATTTTGGGGGCGTCACAGTTGGTATCAAAGTTTAGGGATATGATCCCTGGCTGAGATAGGAGACAAGAACTAGGAGGGGAGAGACGGGGAATTCCTTTACTAGTATGACCTGCCTAATTTATTTGGTATTTAATTGGTCGGTCAGAGTATAGGGATAATATGTGACATGTCAATTAACCCTTATTTTGTGGAAGTATTTGAAAATGGCATCCAAAAATGTTGAGATAAGCAATGAAGCATATGAGACCGTTGAGTCACCAACGATCAATACCCAGGATAATGTGCAAGAGGAAGACAATAATCCTCGGGTAAACAATAACACCAATGAAATGGTGAACGATGGGATGTTCAGAGGCTTTATGCAATTCATGCAACATCAGGTGAGAGCGGCTCCTGTTCAAAATGCAAGTGGAAATAGTGACAACTCTCGGACGGTCACCGCTAAATAGTTCAAGGAGCTGGGACCACCAGAGTTTATTGGAGAGCCAAAACCACTTAAGGCAGACGTGGATAAAGCAGATCACCAAGATATTTGATGTCTTGGGATGCTCCGAGGAGCAAAAGGTTCCATTTGCCACCTTTATGTTGCGAGGAGAGGCAGATTATTGGTGGGAATCTGTAAAGCGTACTCAACCTGCCGCACTGAAGATGTCTTGGGAGAAATTCCAAGAACTGTTCAACGACAAGTACTTTTTCGAAAGTATTAGTCACACGAAAGAGGTAGAGTTCATCAAGCTGGAGCAGAACAATATGACCGTGTCACAAGACTGAAGCTAAGTTTGAGAGTTGTCCTTTTTAAGCGTCCCACTTGGTTGATAATGAGGAGAGAATGACACGGATGTTTCTAAGAGGTTTGAAACCCGAGATACGTCAATACTTAATTTCTCACAAACTATGTTTGTATTTAGATGTTGTAAATAGGGCTCAGTTATTGGAGCGCGATAATGAGTCAACCCAACCAAGATAGAGCAGCCGACAAAATGATAATACCAATGGTAGTAGTCATCGAAGAGCTGACAACAAACGTGGAGGGAATCAACATGCCAGAAATCGTAACCACTTCGGTGGTAATCATGGCCAAGATAATAGAAGTGGAAATTTCAAGAAGAGGAGATTCAACAATGATGGAAAGACGTCATCACCAGCACCTGTTGTTAAGGAAGGGGAACAACAACCAATAGTATGTTACAAATGCGGAGGGGAGGGACATATCAGTCCAAACTGTACGCAGCAATCCAAAGCGTGTTATAATTGCGGAAGAGAAGGTCACCTTGCCCCATTTTTTCATGCACCAAAGTCATGTCCAGCTGGGATGGAGGCATCAAAGGCCGTCCCAGACAAGACAAAACCAGTAGTTCAAGGGAGAGCGTTTGTCGTAACCTCCCAAAAAGTGAGGAATCCGAACGAGGTGATCACGGGAATTGTTAGACATCAGTTTCATTCGACCTAGTATGTCTCATTGGGGTGCTCCTGTTCTATTCGTGAAGAAGAAAGATGGAAGTATGCGACTTTGTATTGATTATCGGGAGTTGAATCATGTCACCATCAAAAATAGGTACCCATTGCCTCGCATTGATGACCTGCTTGACCAGTTGCAAGGCGCCAAATTCTTTTCAAAGATCGATCTTTGTTCTGGATATCATCAGTTAAAGATTAAAACTGATGACATTCCAAAGACTTCTTTTAGAACTCGGTACGGGCATTAAAAATTCCTAGTCATATCTTTTGGATTGACTAATGCTCCTACTGCCTTAATGGATATGATGAACCGAGTATTCAAGGAATATTTGGATCACTTTGTGGTAGTCTTTATTGATGACATCCTCATTTACTCCAAAAGCCGTGAAGATCATGAGCAACACTTAAGGTTGATACTCCAAAAGCTTCATGAAAACAAGTTATATGCCAAGTTGAAGAAATGCGAGTTCTGGCTTGAAGAAGTAGCATTCCTTGGGCACGTGATATCAAATCATGGAATATCTGTTGACCCGACAAAGATTAAAGCAATTCAAAGCTGGGAGCAACCTAAGTCAGTGACCAAAGTACGTAGCTTTCTCGGCTTAGCTGGTTATTATTGGAGGTTCGTGGAAGGATTTTCTCGAATTGCTACTCCATTAACTCAGTTGACTCGAAAAGATACAAAATTCGGTTGGAGCGAGGAATGTGAGAAGAGTTTTCAAGATCTCAAGAGAAGACTCATTTCAGCACCTGTTCTGACAATACCATCTGGCTCGGAGGGATTTGTCATCTACAGTGATGCTTCAGGCAAAGGGTTAGAATGTGTTCTCATGCAACATGGGAAATTCATAGCCTATGCCTCACGACAACTCAAAGAATATGGGAGGAATTATCCTACTCATGATCTAGAGTTAAGGCGTGATCATTTTGCTGCTTAAGATTTGGAGGCATTACCTGTATGGAGAGAAGGTGGAGATCTATACGGATCATATAAGCCTCAAATATTTCTTCACTTAAAAGGAACTCAACATGCAGTAACGACGATGGCTTGAGTTGTTGAAAGATTATGATCATACCATCAAATATCATCCTGGAAAAGCGAATGTAGTAGTTGACGCGCTGAGTAGAAGATCATATGCGGGTACGAGTGCAATATTTTCAACGCAAAGACCCATTTTTTTGTATGACTTACGAAGGATAGAGATAGAGTTAAAGACTCCAGGGACCCATGTGATAATGGCGAATATACGAGTAGAACCGACTTTAATCGATAAAGTTAAAGCTACGCAAGCTACAGACCTGGAGCTGATGCGTATGAGGAAGAAAGTGCAAGAAGGTGCTATTCCGGAAGCAAGAATCGATGAAGAAGGAATACTTCAAGTCAACTCCAGACTTTATGTTCCTAATGATTCTGACTTGAAGTATAAAATTATGATGGAGGCACACAACACACCGTTTGCAATCCATCCTGGGAGTACCAAAATGTATCGTGATCTTTGACATACATTTTGGTGGAGCAATATGAAGAAAGAGATAGCGGGGTTTATCTCAAGGTGTCTTACTTGTCAACGAGTCAAGGTGGAGAATCAAGTGCCAAAAGGTCCATTGCAACCACTTGAAATTTCAGAATGGAAGTGGGAGCACATTACCATGGATTTTGTTACTGGTCTTCCCAAGGTTTCTCAAGGCATAGATGCGATTTGGGTTATTATTGATAGATTGACCAAGTCTGCTCATTTTTTACCGATACGAGAAACTTATACACTTGAACATCTTGCTCGTATGTACATAAACGAGATTGTAAGATTGCATGGTATGCCAGTATCCATAGTTTCTGATCGAGACCCAAGATTCACTTCAAGATTTTGGGTTAGTTTGCAAAAAGCTATGGGCACGGATTTACGATTTAGCTCGGCATATCATCCTCAAACGGACGGGCAGTCGGAAAGGACTATTCAAACTCTTAAAGATTTATTAAGACTCTGTGTCCTTGACTTCAAGGAAAGTTGGGACAAGTTCTTACCATTGGTGGAGTTTTCCTACAACAATAGTTATCACGCAAGTATTGGCATGGCTCCATTTAAGGCGTTGTATGAAAGAAAGTGTCATTCTCCAGTATGTTGGGATGAGGTGGGTGAAGCAACGTTGTTGGGATCAGAGTTGGTACGTATGACTACGGTAAAGATTCAAACGATCCGACAACGTATAAAAACCTCACAAGATAGACAAAAGAGTTATGTTGATCTTCATCGAAAGGATGTGAAATTCAATATTGGAGATCATGTATTGTTACATTTTGCTCCATGGAAAGGAGTTACGAGATTTGGAAAGAGAGGAAAGCTCAATCCTCGATTCATTGGCCCATTTTTAATCCTCGATCGAGTAGGAACTGTGGCCTATAGACTCGCCTTACCACCAAGTATGTTTCGTGTTCATAACGTTTTTCACATATCTATGTTACGTAAATATGTGAAAGACCCGAACCACATTATTGAATTAGAACCGGATGAGATAGCGGAAGATTTAACGTATGAGGAGGTACCTATTAAAATCTTGGATAAGAAGGATCATATTCTACGCTCCAAGGTTATACCTCAAGTCAAAGTTTTGTGGAGAAACCACGATGTTGAGGAAATTACCTTGGAGTTAGAATCTGAAATGAAGTCAAAGTATCCTCACCTTCGACATACCAGGTACGCACCCTAATTTTGAGGACGAAATTTCATAAGAAGGGGAGGTTGTAAGACCCCAATTTTTATGAATAAAGATTAATTTTTCTCGAAATATATTTTTGAATATTATGGTGTGGATTTGATATAATGTTATAGTTGTGGGTATTATTTACAAATTTTGAAAAGTAAGCAAGTGGCTATATAATATTCAATTGGTCGGAGAATATTCGTTTTAGCAGGGAATATTCGTATGATGACACAATCATTGGTGGACCCCACAACAGAAGTATTGTCGTAGTTAGAAAACGACATAATTATCTTTTTATAAAAATAATGGCGAAGGTTTTACCGTTAAACTGTCGAACTACCCGGTAGTAAAAGTACAGTAATACGCGTGGTTGCATAGTACCACACATTATTGATTATTGATGCTTACGTGAGAAGTCACTCAGTTATACTCATTTATTGCTACAGTAATTGCTGCATCATATCTCTCATATTATTGATTCAATTATTGTTACAGTATCATCTGCATAATATTTTTATATTATTAAATCAATAATTGAGACGACAAAGTTATTCATATTATTATTTGCAATATTGACAATGTCTAGAAGTTCTATCAAGGAGAGGTTTGGTCACCTAATTGCGCGCCAATAAGGAGAAATCCTTATCGGAAAGCCCCCTCTTTTCTGGGAACGACCTGGTTGTTAAATATTGTGAGTTATAATAATAATGATGAATAAGTTTGTGTTAATTAAAGATGAAATTAATAGTTCCATTGTGTGGGAATTATTAGTGTTAGTGGAAATCAACATTTATTTCGATAATAATTAATGTGTGGAGGTTATATTGACTAATCGTGTAATTCACCGAATAAATGAGCAATTAATTGCTATTAATTCACATACTTATAACTATGTGTTCACATGTGTGTACTATTGATTCACATGATTTACTATTAAGGGAGTTGGTGTAAGATTGATAATAATTGCATGACTAAATTAAAAATGGATGTATAGATGAAGGTACTATACTGTAATTAGTTTTTTCACATGATTATACTATTAAGTCACGTGAATGAACTATTAATTCACATTATTTACTATTAGGGGAGGTGGTGCAAGTTTGATAATACTTGCAGGACTAAATTAAAAATAAAGAAAAAGAGGAAGGTATTATACTATAATATTTCGAGCCCCAAAACGTGCAATTATCGAAACTATATTTTCCTATAAATAGAAGCTCATTCTTCTTTCATTCCCACCAATTCACTAAGTCTCACAAGAGAAATTATTTTAGAGAGAAATTATAGAGAGAAAGAAGAAGAGAAGTCTGCTACTTTACTATTCCAGTATCCAGTTTCTTCTACGGTAAGGGGTATTATTTCTTTCGTATTCATGAAGAGAGTTATTTTTTTTCAATACTCGTAAGGGTTGTTATTCCATTCTTTATTATTCTATTGGAATAACATGTCTGTGCGGTCTATCGCATGCCTGGTGAATTCTTCTGTTATTTCATTCTTTATTATTACATTGGAATACCTTTGTTTGTCTTGGTCTATCGCATGCACGGTGAATTCTTTTGTTATTCCATTCTTTATTATTACATTGGAATAACTTTTTCTACCTGCAGACTCTGCATGCATGTGGTGAATTATTCTGTTATTCCATTCTTTATTATTCTGTTGGAATAACCTGTCTATGTGGATTACCGCATGCATGGTGAATGATCATTCATATTCATTCCTTATTAAATTTTGGAAATGATCTGTCTGTGTGGATTACCGCATGGCGGGCAAAAATCCATTTGCAGTTTCATATATTCTATTATACTCAGTTGGTTAAAGTTTTGTCTTCTATACTCCATGAAATTAGTAGAATATCATGGATATTTGCGCTTCATCCAGTATCTTTTTATGGAAATATTCTTCTGAGCATTCTTTTATTTTACTCCACAAAGCAGTATCATGTTGACAATTTGGACGTTATTGATTTCTGGATAAATTAGATTATAAATCTTAAAAATTTATCTTGAACTTGTTTTTATTGAATTAGTATGTCATTATCATCATCCTCATGCTTATATTGTGATGAAAGTCATCTTTGACTTACGTGCATAGATGGACTTGATATGATTATGACCAGGGATTTTTCGGTATAATCATGACCGTAATGTGACGAATGATGTGGTGAAAGTCCTCATTGGCATGTAGTTCATTGATGGACAGTTGTTGGTATGATTATGACTAGGGATAATTCGGTATAATCATGACCATTGATGATTACATGAATATCCTTTGCCGTGATGCATGGATGATTCAATTTTATTTATTAAGATGAGTCTCAGCGATAAAGTTGATGAAAAACTTTTTAAATCATAGAAGATAGTAGATTTTATGCTCTACTTGACTCTTCTAATGGATTGCTTATTCCGCTGCAGTTGTTGATCTAAAACTTGTTTTCTATTATATTCTATCAGTTGTTTTACTGTTGAAGGCTAAAGATAATTTATTCTGCATTATCTTAGTCATAATATTTCTTACTGGGCTAGTTGAGCTCACCCTTTCTTTCACTGTTCTCTTCACGAAATGAGAATATAGTTGGGACGAGTCGGGGAATGGATTGACGGTTCAGATGGTTGTTTTAGTAGTCCTCATTATTCTATAAAATAGTGTGACAATAAATGTAATGAGGACTCCATTGAGTGTGGATATTGTCTAGATGACAATATTCTTATTAAAACTCTTAGATTATGTTTTGTCGTATTTTACATGACTGTTGTATAATTAAGTTGTATTTGAATTTTGTACCATGTATTTGGCGACTCAAGATGGGTGATGTATACCTATTTTGGGGGCGTCACACCGTGCCTGTAAGTTATGACGGTCTGCAGATGAATTTCTGTATACCTTTTTGATAATAGAAAACAATGTTCATAGTCTGTCGACTGATCTCCAGTTATAGTCAGTACGTAGTTTCAAAAATTTGATATAGAAGTGATATGTTATTATTATTGGTTTAGCTTACTTCACAATTGTTGATTCGTTGTAGAAGTATTATTCAAAGAAAATATTTAATCTTTTAAGCTAATATGTATTATTGCTATTACTTGTTGGACACCTAAATGCTCATTCTTGCTTTAAAATTTAAATGTTCTCAGCTAAGTATGATCAACCCGAAGGATCAGGCATGAACAAGGGGAAAGGAAAGCTGTTCGAATGAGTTTTATGATATTCTGTGTTATAGTTAAAGTTTATTAAGACAATGATATTTATTATCTATAATGTAATGAATGTTTAAAGGTCGCGTACCTGGGATTAGACTTTGATATATGTAAATTAAGTTTGATATTTATATTATTGTTATTATTATTAGTATTATTCCACTCATAGAAATGGTATCGTGAAGCACCGAGTTCGGGTTTCAAGTACCTGAATTTGGGGGGCGTCACATGTTGGTATCAAAGCTTAGGGTTAGAAACCTTAGGTGGGATAGACCTTAGGCTATAACTTTTAGGACAGAGAGAAACGTTGAAAATACAAATAACTCATATAAAGTTTAAAAGGAGATGAATTGAATAAATTCATCGTTAAACAAAATAAAAGATAACTTTTATAAAACTATTGGTTGTTGTGTGTATATATTATATGCTAATCAGGATAATTTATGTTAGGTTTGTAATATTCATGAACGCAATCAAATTGCACAAATTAAGCAGAAGCATGGAAAATCAGAGTTTAAAATTTTTACAAACCATATACCCGGATCATCCTTTATGCACAATTATTAATTAAACAAAAATAAGAAGAACAAGAATCATACCCTTGAAGTTTCGAGCTTCCTCAGGTACAAGTTCACCTCCAATCTTTTCGCATTTAACTTGAATCCACCGGGTTTTGTTCCTTCCTTTGATCAATGTTAGCCACCTAAATGTTTGGCCTCTAGAGGTGATCCACCAAGGAAGAAGAAAGATTCAAGAAGATGGGTGTTTGGCGCGGCAAAACCCTAGTTTTTCTATCTCTCATAGAAAAAGAGCGTACTATCCAACAATTGGAATCACGTCTGTTGATATCTGATATAAGACTCCTCTTATAAAGATATCAGTTAACCCTTCTAATCTAATTAGAAAATAATATATTATTTTTATTTTAATTAATTAAATTCCTTTAATTAATTAGGCTCCCAATCTTATTAGGAATAATTAATTAAACTTTTTAATTAATTAGCCTCCTAATCTTATTAGGATATATGAAAATACTTTTCTTAAATAATTCTCAAACTCCTTTAGGAATTAAATAATATTAATAGTAATAATAATAATAAGACTCCTCTTATTAATTTATATTTAATATTTCCAAAATATTAAATAATAAATATTAAGCTATTTAATTTATTCTATCACCATAGATTAAATTAAATATACTTAACTTATTATTACAATTATACCATTAACTTCTTAAATAATTATTCTTCCTTTTATGGTGTGATCCTTTAGGTTCTCCATATTAAACCGGTTGTGAATAAATCAATTAGAGCAATTCTAATCTTTTTTAAATAAATAAATTAAACTATTAATTTATTTAAATAAATAATATTTATTCTACAATAGGGATAAGCCTCCCTAGCGATTAACGACTTTCTAGATAATATAGATTTCAACATTAATCATAAAAGAACCTTTTAGTAAATAGTTACAGTACAATTCAATCCTTCCACCATACAATGTCCCAATTAAATATAAGACATGGAATTACTGTCAAGTTTTATTTTATTTAATTATATGTATTTCGACTCTTAAATGCACAACTCCAAATAATGTAAATTAGAAACTCCTTTCTAATTTCATTCTTCCTTGGCCAAGGACTACTGAGTTGTCATTTATCGAATCATATAGGACATTTCTCTTCTTTTACTAGAAGCGGTAGATTTTTTATTGATCATACATTATCTCCATGTTTAACTTATTATACTCAAGCATACCATTTGATATACCCTAAGGGTCTTAAGGAATAAGTCAAAGTATAACTCATCATACACAAGATACTATGATGATCTCAAGTCTAAGGATCACTTGTACTACTATCACTACAAGAATTCCTATTGACAGGCAAGTAAAACTCCATTAGGTATTCCTTAGCGAGCCATGTTCAGTAAACTTATTCTCTAATAAGCACCTACATACTTTCTTTAGTGTCTCCACACAAATGATCATGAGATCAATCATCCTCATCCAATGAGCAAGCTACGTATGTACCAATCTATCCGGATTCACTAATCCCCAATTTAGTAATCTAATGATTGAGAACTATTTTAGTTTTAAGCTTTCTAAGAATTTAGATCTCATTAGAATGATCATCATCATTATTCTTAAAGCGTTGCTTAAAACTATGGGTTTATCACATATTATAAAGCAAAATCATGTAGATAATTAAAAGCCTTCAATAAATTAATACTTTTTATTAATAAATGAATAAGATTGTTACAAAGTATATGTTTTATCATCAAACATGATTGGCTTATGTGCATACTACTTTCAATCTCTCAGTTGCACTAAAGCCAATCGTCATGGTATCTCATACCCTTCTTCTCTAAGTGACGATTATCCCGCTGTTGGATAAGCATTAGTTAATGAATATGTAATGTTGTTCTTGAGAGTCCACTATCTCTATAGTGATTTTCCATCTTTCAACGATTCCTATAATCAAATAAAAGTGTCGCAACACATGTTTAGATCCAAGATGAGACTTAGGAACTATTCTTAGTTCTGTAATGAACTTTTCATCTAAACAGTCAACTTGCAGCTTCATTTACAGCTATATACTTTGTCTTTATCACAAAACCAGCAACTCTTTGGTATTTGAAACCTTTCCAATTCACTGCACCACTGTTCAAGGTAACCATTTACCTTAAAATGGATTTTCTGTCGTCTTGGTATGTCTGAAAAACTTGAGTCTGTTAAGCCTTCTAGTTTTAATTTAGACCCACCATGAATATGATCACATTCTTAGTTCCAGTTAAGTACTTTAAGATGTTTTTCACTGTCTTACAGTGATCTTCTTCAGAATATGACTTCCTTTAACTACCACCTGGTCAAGAAGAATCATCCGATCAACATCAGGTCTCGTATATTTCATTGTATACATGATTATTACTCATGCGATCTCTCTTTTCAAGAGTCTATATGGACTATTGAGAGAGATACACTCCATGACTCATCAACATGAGACATCTCTTGGAGTTTGACACGCTAAACGACTTTAGCATCAAATGAATATACGTTCCTTGGGTTAAGTCGAGCATCCTCTTAAATCTATCTATATAGATTTGAATTCCCAATTAAGATATTCTTCCCAAATCATTCATGGAAGAATGTTTAGACAACTTTATCTTTATTGATTGTAGTATTGGTATGTCATTCCTTATTCGTAGTATATCAACATATAATACTAGGAATGTTACGATGCTCCCACTGACCCTTTTGTACAGACTAGGTTCATTCTTATTTTTGATAAAATCAAACTCTTTTGATTGTCTCATCAAAACGAATGTTCCATATTTGAGAAGCTTGCTTCAATCCATTTCTCTAAGTGTCTACAACTCTTACCTCATCGTATGTAACTGGATCATCATCTTCTATGATATGTACCTCATCATCAGCATCCATGATGAATTCATACCTCCCAGGTATCTTCGGTACTATTCTAGATTTATAATTTGGTTATGGTACAATAGTTCTATCTACAAGTTCCTTTTATTTGAATTATAGTGTTTTGTGGTTCTTCAAGATCTATTATCCTCCCACTAGTCCCTTCAATGATAAACATCTTTATCTTAGAAGGAATTATGTTTTGCAACAAACACCTTTTGCTAAGTAGGATTATAGAACATATACCCTAAACTTACTTTAGGATGTCCCAAAAATTTGTACTTGTCAAATCTTGTCCCAAGCTTATCCTTTGAAACCTTTTTCACATAAGCTGGACAACCCCTTATCTTAACATACTTAAGATTAGGAATCCTCCATGTCCATAACTTTTATAGAGTCTTGGGGTCGAATTTTGAGGTTACCTTTTTCGTAGATATGCAGCCATTTCTAGGACATTATCCCAGAAGGATACTGGAATATCGGTAAAATCATTATGGACCGCACCATGTCTAACAAGGTATGGTTTTTCCTTTCAGATACATCAATCAATTAATGTGTATAAAGAGGCGTCCATTGTGAGAAAACCATTTGAGATGATCTAGAAACTCATTGCACAATTATTCCTTCCTTGATCCGATCAAAGAATTTTAATACTTTGCCAATTTGTTTCACTTTTGAATTCTTTGAACCTTTCAAATAATTCACACTTGTATTTTAGCAAATACACACATTCAACTCTTTGAATGATCATCTCCTTTTCTTATACTAGTTTGCTCAATATGCAAATCTATTTTTACGTAAGTCAAGTATACAAAATCTATTAAGTGATATTCCAGTTCTATACAAAACATTATTATTATAAATAGAAGAATAATTGTTCTTAAATATAATACCAATGATTTCATTGTCCAATAATAAAATGGAAATAATATTTCTAACGAGAACTAGAAAACAATAACAACTTATTGACTTAATAGATTTGCCCATAACAAAAGTCGGTATCCAATACCCAAGTAGAACCTTGACTTAAAGAAAAATTTATTTTAAATCATGAACAAAATTATATTTGTAACCAAAACTTCACTAAGCTTCTTCTGGTTATCCTCTATAAGATACTTCTCGCAGTTTCTTTTCAAGTGTCCAGGCTTATTGCAGTGGAAGCAAACTCCTTTGCTATCTGTATCAGTTTTGTTCTTATTATCCTTTGTTTTTCCTTTCTATTTACCTTCTTTGAATCATTCTTCTTTTTAGAAGATCCTTTGGCCCCTACTAGTAAGACTTGGTCTTTCTTTGTGGAAAATGACTCAACATTTTTAACATGTTAAGCAAATCAGCGAGGCTGATATCTAACTTTTTCATATGAAAAAATCACAACAATTGTGAAAGGAGTCCAGGAGTGAGTACAAGATCAAATCTTGGCTCAACTCTCCATCCATGAAAAAACTTATTGTCCTAATTGATCAATCAAATTGATTATGTTAAGGACTTTTGTCTGTACTATAGTGTCATCGGTCATTCTAGATCGGAAGAGCTCCTTAGATATTTTATATCTATCAGCCCTACTTTTCTCACCATCAACTACTTGATGTGCATGAGTATAGTAGGAGCATCCATAGTTTCATGTTGACGCTGAAGCTAATTACTCATGGATGCGAGAATGATACATTGAGCCAACTGTTGGGTAAAATCTAATTATGCACAACACGCAAGTATACATGGTCAACAAGTAATAAAGTGAAAGTAGAGTATCGTTCCCACGAGGAATTGTTTAATAAAAAAATTAACAAGTATTAACCCGTAACTAACTCAATCTTATTTAAACGAATGAATTTCAAATTATATAAATTAAACTACTATTAAATTCCACTAGTTAAATTAAGATTACGGAGATTTAAGATCACAACTTCACTTATTTCTTCATTTAAGATAACACACTTCACATCAATTATTCTCTATCATGAATTGTTAATCAAGAACACTAAAGCAGACAAAACCATCTCTCGATGCATAATACCCATACTCACTTAAATCCACAGATGATAGAATTAAGCAAGACACCCTAATTAACTAATCCACTATATCTCTATGTGAATTACAATTAAAAAAGATTTAAAACACAAGTTCTCTATAAGATTACATATGGCGTAAAGGCATATCTCTATCCTAAACACGAATCATGAATTCCATCTATGCAGAAATCACAAACACATACTATCATGATAAGATCTAAATCAATACTTCATCTCTCGAGTTCATATAGATTATCACGGTAATTGTTAGCTAGGCAATTAAGCAATTAAGTCAAAATCACAATAGACAATCCTCACAATAGAACATAATAATTGATAGCGAAGCATATTAAAATAAACTGTACAATAAGATCCATTGTAATCTCAAACAAAGAATTAGTTCATGATTATTGAATTAAAACTAAGAATCCACAATTGAATAATCATTAAAAGATAAAAATAGAAGAAGATAAGAAGATAGAATCTCTTGTCTGCAGATTTGAAGCTCCCACCTTCTCCTACTTTGAATCTTCAATGGTCTCCAAGTTGCTTCAATCTCCAAATCTAACAAGAACTAGTGTTTTGATCTAATTTATTCTAATCTAATCTAATGGAATCCTCCAAAACTAGCCTATCTATCATCTTTTTTATGCTTCTCATCATGTATTTGTAGTTCTAATGGATACCCTAGCAAGTTGGGCAACTAAGAATCCTATTCTAGCTCAAATTGGACATCAAATAACCCAAATAAGCTATCCCCCCGCCAATCAGCGCGCCCCACGCTTTCCCTAGGTCATTTAGAGCGCGTCCCGCGCTACTTTCTGGTGGCTCGGCGCGCCCCACGCTGTGTATAACGCAGTCCGCGCTACGCTTTTTTCTGCTGCAACGTCATTTGGTAAAACAGGCATAACGTTTGATCCGCTTGGAGTTACGGGGTCTGCCACCTATCAAATCGAAGATATCGACGAGATCTATAACGTTCATTCTTTAATAATTGACATATTCGGGTTGGAGGAAGGTGGAAATTGAGCTTGAAGTAGATGCTGTGTAAATGGCAAGCATGACAACTCTTAGCTTTGATCTTTGTTGATAAAAAGGCCATAACTCTCGCATCCGAACTTTGATTGGGACAATTCAAGATGTTTTGGAAAGATAAGAAGTAGATCTATAATATAATCCAAGTTCCAAGCTAAGAACATGCATACAACTTGGTGTTAAAAGCCCATCAATCTTCCCTTTTGTATTTGCCTGCATATTTTTATCCAACAGATGTCCGAAATGCTTTCCCTTGCTTCTTCATGCCAATGTTATGTCATAGCCTACTGTTAACGCCGAGATCTTTCCCCACGTCCCAATCACGTAAGACGCGTCCGATATCCTGCACAGTAAACACGATCAATACCAAAAGCTTGACGGCCTGACCGTCGGGGGATAGCTCCGGTGTGAGAGTTAGTACAGGCGATCACAAGGTTAACAATGGAGGAAAAATATCTAGTGCTTGAGAGAGAATAATAATGTGGTTAAGTGTTTTGTAATGTTTTGTTTGTTACCTACCTTTCTTGTGTGATCCTTGCCCCATACGTACCCCAGACCCGGTTTACCGTGCCACCCACTATCTCCTGACACCTCCCCCCACTCCCGGTCATCTCAGCCGAAAGTATGTAGCTTACTTCCTCACCTGCTACCACTGTTTACCACCGTCGGTCATCTGATTCCCATCCTCATTAATGCTATGCAGAAAGGTGGCAGACATAATATTCAACTATCTTTGGTGCAATGATTACCGGTCAATAAAAGGGTTAAGTGACAATTTGTGTAATGGGCCAATCCAATGACTAAGCCCAATAGTAGAGATAACCCATATGACCGGATCCAATCAAAAGGACCCAATAGAATAATCAAGTAACTAGGCCCAAATCATTCGAACCAACAGAACAAAAGTAACATAATCCAAGGGAGGAGCCCATTAAGTCTGGCCCAATAAGGAAAAGGATCATGGCCCAACATTGCCCCCCAGTCTTTTATTAAACAGGGTGTTTAATGGAAGGCTGTAAATAATATAGGCCCATGATATAATGAGCTGTAATAAATCACAAGGGGTCCAATCTGAAACTTGTCGAGGCCCAACTGATGAATGCTAATCAATAATTCAAATAAAATAGGGCCCAAAAGAGAGAAGTCCAATCCAGTTAAGATATTAAACCCAAAGTCGGATGCTACCCCTTCACATTCGCCATCATTGCTGCTAATTAAATGTCCCACCCTCGTGTAACGTGTAACCGTCAGTATAAAAGATAATGTTTTCTCAAATTGACAACTTTATTTGCCATTTCAAACTTCAAACTTCTTTTTGAGCTTTAGACTTCCTTCTTTCTCAGATTTCTTACTTTTCTCTGCAAACTAACAACAATGGCGTCTTCTGGTTCTGATAACGTCACTCCAATCCATGACATTCCTCTCACCACTGTTCCTCCTATACCCAGCCCAAGCAAGGCCGCTTCGGGATCAAACCCTAACCCTGCTGGTACGTCGAGCAAAATCGCATCAAAAAAGTCTCTTCCCAACCCTTCCATCTTCTTCCAAAGAGCAACACAGTTCACTCATGCCAATACTACATCAACACTAACTAAGAAGGACGTTCAGAACGCCTACGAACGTTACCAGGTTCCGACGACCCATCAATTCCACTGTTCCACCGCCACAGAGAGGATGTACCAGTGCTCGGATGGCTGGACTGCCATGCCTCTGACCTTGATAGAAAAAGGGGTTCGATTCCCCTTACATGTTTTCTTGGTCACCCTTCTAGGGTTTATTGGCGTCGGCTTCGCCCAACTAGTCCCGAACTCATACATTCACATCTTGGCCTTTATCGCCTTCTGTCATGAAATGGGCGTTGGCCCTACCCTCGACTATTTCTTCTCTATATACGCCGTTAGCAAGTCCAGAGAGAAGGGATTCAAACTTCTGGGCAAGATTCCTTCAAAAGCCGGAGAGGACTTCGAGCGACGCTCTCTGATGAATACTCCTTCCAGTAATAAAAGATGGCATGAGCAGTGGTTCTTCGTTAAAGGACCTGAGATTGCCTCTCTCCCTGACTGGACAACATTAGACAAAGTATCTGCCGACTTCGGAGATATAGCTGAGGAACGCGTGAAAGAGATGATTGAACTTTTGGATAACTTCCCGAAGAAGGAGTGGAGTTACACTCTTCTCACCAAACAAGCTTGGTTGTATGACCACAAATGTAAGTCTCAAAGTTTTCAAATTTTTATCGAAGTAAATTTTACGTGCTTACTATTGTAGAAAGATCTAATAGAGTGTATTTCTTTGTTGCAGTGTCTTTGATCAAGCCTTCATCGATGGATCGAAGGGATTTAGAAAAATTCCTTTCGAGCAAACCTCCCACATCCCCTCCTACCGAAACCCCCCAGGAAGAGATTCCGGTCTCTGAAGCCCCAGATACCGAAGATCTTCCTGTAGAATCAGAGGTTGTAGAAGAGACTCTCCAACTTCGTAAGAAGAAGAGAGCTATTCGAAACCCAAGAGGTATCTCCCAAGAATCTCAACGGATTACTACTTGCAGCCTGATCGATATGCCTGAAAACGAACGAATGCAGGCTCTTCGAATCAAGAAAAGGCGAGTCAGGGTAACTCCATTGACTATCGAAGAACTTTGAGTTCCTACTGGCCCAGTGGGAATTTAGGCTTCCGAAGAGGGTCCTGAAGAACAGCCTGAGGCTTCAATTGCCTCTCGAAAAAGAAAACAACCTTCGGATGATCAACCACCACTCCCCGGAGAACCGATTCCAGACCAACCATAGCCGTCATCTATCCCTTCGCCGACCCGGGAACCTACTCCTGGTCGCTCTCCATCTCCAGATAACATATACATGGATCCTTCACCATCACCTCCCCACAAAGAACGGACGCCTTTCATCTCAATACCTTCTGCCGATGAGTTTGAGAATGATGCAAGGGGGTCTCCAACTTTATGGCCTCATTTCAATGCCAATTACCCTTTCCATCTCTTCAATTCTTTTGTTAGAGAGACTGATGAACACCGGTTTGGCAACAGTTCAGTCATGGATTTGATTAAAGAAGGCATGAGTTATCACGCCAAGGTGAATATTTGTCTGTCTGTTCTTTTGGATTTATATGTATTTCTTTGAAAATTAACGAATTATCTGTGAATATCTACAGGCGAGTGCTGTCTTTGGGCGTCTTCTTCCACGCTATCAAGAAGCTAAAGCCGAAGAGGATGTTGCTCGTCGGGAAAACACAATTCTGAAGTCAGCTTGGAATAAGGCAAGGACTGACCTCGGCGATGCTCTCTTCAATAATGAAAATCTTCAAAAGGACTTAACTCAAAGAATGGAGGAATTGAAGATCTGCAAAGAGGACTTGAAGAAGACGAAGGCCAGCCAGCAGGAGATGACGAGTCTGAATGTTGAACTTGACACTCAGAATCATGCTCTAAGGCTCAGGAATGAAGAACTCTGTATAGCTAATCAAAACCTGGCAATACAAGTGGACAATCTTTAGGAGCAGGCTCGTGATGACAAAGAGAAAAATCTGAACATACGTCTCGAGCTTCAGGGTAAGCTAGAAGCCTTGTAGATTTAGGGCCCCCTTTGACTAAAGAGCTTCGTGAACAAATTTATGACGAATACCGAAAGTCAAATGAGCTGAATGAGAAGGTAGTTAAGATGTTTTCTGATGGTTATTATGATTGCCGAAGAAAGGACAAGGCAAAACTTGTCACGGTCGAAGTTGATCCTACCATTCTCGATTCGTCTGAAGATGAAGCCGCAGCCTGAAGAGGGATATCTGTTTCTTCTTTTTTTTTTAGCTTAGAGGATTTTTGTAAAAAAATTTCATATTTCTGTCTTTATAATTGGCAATATATTAATGGAGTATGGGCTTTATTCTTTATAACTTCGGTGCATTTACTTTTTATCAATACTTCAATATCGATTCAACTTGAAAAATGTACAAGCTCTTTCATGGGCTTAACTTGAACTGTTAATTAACAACTAGGCAAGTCATATAACAGATAAGATGAAGTTAAAGAATGAGGTATTCCGAACTCACACTTAGAAAAATTTAGGTAATAAAGTAAAGGAATACTTATTTGTTACCGAAGTGTGAGATAGATCTGCTTCATAAGGAATTTGTTTACCCCAAAAGGCCTAACAAAACCACAAGATGACATTTTCCTACCACGAAGGGCCTGAAGAAGTCTAAAGAACGACAGTTGCCTACCACGAAGGGCCTGACAACGTCAAAAGGACAACGATTGCCTACCACGAAGGGCCTGTCTTAAGAATGACACTTGCCTACCACGAAGGGCCTGACAAGGTCTGAAGGATGGCATCTGCCTACCACGAAGGGTCTGACAAACCCATAAGGACGACAATTGCCTACCACGCAGGGCTTGACAACGTCTTAAGGTCGACAATTACCTACCACGAAGGGCCTGACAATGTCTTAAGGATGACACTTGCCTACCACGAAGGGCCTGACAAGGTCTGAAGGATGGCATCTACCTACCACGAAGGGCCTGACAAACCTATAAGGACCACCTGCCATTAAGGCTACCATCGAATGGTCAACAAGTCCCCCCGAACCTCCTTACACCACTGAACCGATCAGCAATGAAGACAAGATTTGTTTGAGAAAAATGGAACTTTTATTGATGATGACGTGAATATTTACAAACTTCCGATGTACTGACATTATATTTACTGAAAGTATTTCCTAAGCCTGCCGACATGCCAAGTATTTTTAATTGTTGACCCGTCCAATGCCCTCAACCGATAAGTCCCCGACTTCGGTACTTCTATGACTTCATACGGTCCTTCCCAATTCGGCATCAGCTTTCCCAAATTCTGAGGCGTAGATGCTTCAACTTCTCTGAGGACAAAATCCCCCACTTCAAATCTGCGAAGCTTTACCCCCTTATTATAATGCTTAGCCACTCTTCGCTGATAGGCTGCAAATTTGATCAAAGCAGTTTCTCTGACTTCTTCTAACAGATCCAAGTTGACCTTCAATCCTTCGTCATTGTAGATCTCTTTAAATTGACTAACTCGAAGACTTAGAGATCCAATTTCAACTGGGACTAAGGCATCAGTACCATAGGCTAGTCTGAAAGGTGAATCCCCTATTGTTGTCCTTGGGGTAGTCCGATAAGCCCATAACACGCTAAGAAGCTCTTCTGGCCATCTTCCCTTAGCTTCGTCTAATCTGCGTTTGATCCCATTTAGCAGCGTTCTATTGGTCACTTCGACTTTTCCGTTTGATTAAGGATGAGCCACTGAAGTCTTTCTGTGCTGGACCCCCAGTTCTTTCAAAAATGTTTCAAATTTCGATCCCACAAATTGACGTCCATTGTCCAATATTACCACCTTAGGAATTCCGAAACGAAACACTACTGACTCCTTAATGAACATCAGGCATTCCTATTCCGTTATTAACCTAAGTGTCTTCGCTTCTACCCATTTGGTCATATAGTCGATGGCAACTATAACAAAACTGACCTGACCTTTTGCTTTTGGTAATGGACCCAGTATATCAACTCCCTATACAACAAAGGGTGTAGGAGATAATATCGAGTATAGCTCTTCTGGTGGCTGATGTGGTATCGGACTATTGAGCTGACACTTCTCGTACTTCTTGACGTACTCAATTGCTTCCTTGAAGATGGTAGGCCAGTAGTACCCCTGACGAAGTACTTTGTAGGATAATGACTTAGCAGGCATATGGTCGCTACAGATGCCTTCATGTACCTCTCGGAGAGCATATTCAGCTTCAGATGGAGTCAAACATTTCATTAGTGGAGACGAGAAAGCCCTTCGGAATAGATCCCCATCAATCAGAACAAAATTAGCACTCTTGTACTTGATTTTCTTGGCTAGCATCCGATTCGAAGGTAAGACGCCATCTGCTAGATACTCCAGATATGGAGTCAACCAGCAGTTGGTTCGATCTATGCACATTACCGATTCATGATGAACACTAGGATGTTGCAAAATTTCCAAATAAACTGACCCATCAAAGACGTTAACATCCGTAGTGGCTAATTTGGAGAGTGCATCAGCAATGGAATTGTCATTTCGCTCGACCCCCCTGAAACTCATAGGACTGGAAATATTGAACCCATTCTTTCAATTCTGCCAAATACTTGATCATTCTCGGACCTCGAGCTACGTACTCCCTAGAGAACTGCTTAACGACTAACTGAGAATCACTGAAGATAACTATCTTCTGCACTTCAAGACTCTTTGCTAGTCGTAACCCTGTGAGTACTGCCTCATACTCAGCTTCATTGTTTGTCGCTTTGAATTGAAATTTAATGGCCTGTTGCACTTTAAATCCCTCCGGACTCGTCAGAATAATCCCTGCCCCACTGACATCCGTAGTAGAAGATCCATCTGCATACAGCGTCCACGAACTATGCTTCTCAAAGAATCTGTAATCGCTTTCTATCGGATCCTTCACCACGCACAACTTCATCGGCTTCAGAAAATGAACATTCGACTACAAAATCAGCCAAGGTCTGCCCCTTGATGGCGGTTCGGGGATGATATTCAATGAAAAATTGGGACAACTCCATCGTCCATGAAACTAATCTCCCCGATACCTTAGGTTTGCCCATAATATTCTTCAAAGGCTGATCCGTATATACTATTACCAACCTACCCTGGAAGTATTGCCTAAGCTTTCGGCTAGCAGTTATTAAAGCAAAGGAAAACTTTTCAATATTTAGGTACCTTGTTTCAGCATCCCGAAGGACGTGGCTTACATAATAAATCGAGTGCTGCTTACCCCCAACTTCACGCACCAACATTGCTCCTACTGCCAACGAACTAGCTGCTAGGTACAAATACAGAGGCTCAACAGGAGCGGCCTTCACCAACAAAGGTGCCGAAGATAAGTAGGACTTGATGCTTTGAAAAGCGTCTTCACACTCTGAAGTCCATTGAAATGTCTTTGCATTCTTCGGCCCTTTCAACGTATCAAAAAATGGCAAGCACCTTTCTGCCGACTTGGACATGAACCTCCTTAAAGCTGCAATCCTTCCAGTTAGACGTTGAACATCTTTAAATGACTGAGGAGTCTTCATGTTCAGGATCGCTTGAATTTTTTTTGGATTCGCTTCAATTCCTCTCTCTGACAAGATAACCCGAAACTTGCCAAATTTCTAATCCCGAAGGTGCACTTAGCAGGATTCAGTCTCAATTTGTGGTGACGAATTGTCTGAAAGCATTCTTCCAAATCATCCAAATGTTTCTGCATCAGCATGCTCTTGACAATAATGTCGTCCACGTACACCTCCATGTTCTTGCCCAACTGATATTTGAAGACATAATTCATCATCCTCTGGTATGTGGCTCCGGCATTGATGAGGCCGAATGTCATTTTCTTGTAGGCATATACCGAAAGATGCGTAATGAACGCCGTCTTCGGTATATCCTCTTCACACATAGAAATCTGATGATATCCAGAGAAGGCATCCATGAAGCTTAACAAAGCATACCCCGAAGTGGCATCGATGAGTTGATCGATGTGGGGCAGCGGGTAGAAATCCTTTGGACAAGCTTTATTCAGATCGGTATAATCGATACAGACTCTCTATTTCCCGTTTTTCTTTTGGACCAGCACCACATTTTCATCCATTGTGGGTAGTCGATCTCAAAGATGTAGTCAGCAGCTAACAGCTTCGCAATCTCTTCATCGATGATCCATTGGCGCTCAGGCGCAAAGATCCTCCTCTTCTGCCGAACTGGTTTCTTTGACGGGTCCACTTCCAACTGATGCTCAGCAATATCCTTGCTCACTCCCGGCATATCTTGAGGTTCCCATGCGAAGATGTCAACATAGCATCGCAGGAGTTCTATGAGGTTCGTCCGGAGAGGTTCCGGCAGACCCGAACCTATTTTCACTGTCTTGTTCGCCTTGCCCGGGATGAGCTCTATCTCTTCTGTTTCTTCAGCTGGCATGACCAACGGCTCTGAACTGCTTTCAGTGAAGGGTTCGATCTCTATCGCCATGGTCTATTTTTTCTTTGATACCCCCACTCCCGAAGTGATCACTGCGACGACCCCAAAATAGGTCCATTCCATCCAACCCATTCTAAGTCGCCAAATACATGGTACAGAAAATAACTACAACTTTATTACAACAATTGTCGTTACAAAATACAACAACATACATATGTCAGAGTTTGGATACAAATATATACCAACTGTGACTCATGTCCCAATCGTGGATAGCATGTCACAATTACACCTTACATAAAGGTATAGTCAAAAACTGTTTTAGAAATTAGAATTTTTGGGAAGTGCTTAAGGAAACCTTCGTACATGAGAGGTCATGCTTCTAGGTTATGATATATATCATATGGCCACAGAATTATCCTTGGTTGACCCAATAGACCCCAAATAAAAACGAGAAGATTACTATCATATTCTTCCCAATGATGAGTCTTCTCTTGACTTATCATTATCTCCACTGTCTCAAATTGAGAATTATACTTCAAACAAACACCAAGATTATATAGGTAGTGCTCATAAATATACTCAGCAAGTGGATGAGCACAACCCTGTCTTATGATGAGACGAGGTTGTATGTCATTAGACATCTTGTATGATAGTGGCAAAACACCCTTCCAACGTTGGGTTCGCCTCTCCCTATATGATTCACCAAATATAACTACTAAAAGATGTATACAACACACTTGTCTATACTGCTTAGGGAGAATCCACAACTAGAGACCACCGCTCTATTCCTTGTTACCCCGGCCGACCCAAAAAATACACTTTTATTACCTGAAAGGAATTGTGAAGCAAAAGAGTGAGCGCAACTAGCTCAGTAAAGAATATCATGACTAAAGATAATTAAATTATCAATAGCATTCATCAATAACAAATCGTAGATTTAGAACATATGGTAGATGATAAAAATTTCAACCATAGTTGCAAAATGAACGAAGCAATCCATTAGAAGAGTTAAATAGACAATACAGTCTATTATCTTCTCCATGTTAAAAGTCCACCAACAATGTTTTATCCATGTAACATCAATCAACAGTTCCTTTCCACAATTATATGAATATCTCATGATCATAATTGTGATTCTAAATTCCTCTTCGCATCTGTGATGAATATAATTTTCATCACATGTCTTTACCTGAAACATCAAAGATCATGGTTATACCAAATCACAGTTCATGTTCATAATCATACTAATAAATTCATCTTTGCACTACGGGCCAAAGATATTCATCTACAGTTCATCTTCGCACCACTGGCCAAAGATATTCAACAATAGGTCATCTTTGCACTACGGGCCAAAGATATTCATTAACAGTTCATCTTTACACTACTGGCCAAAGATATTCATTAACAGTTCATCTTTACACTACTGGCCAAAGATATTAATATCTCAAAGAAATATATAATCATTTCAGAATTTATATAAACAATAATTATAACCATGTTGATCAATTCACCTTTGCACTTAAGATAAATATATTCAATTATAAATTCAATGGTCATGATCATACCAAATACAATTCAACTTTTCACTATCGCCAAAGAGAACCCTAGTCATGATCATACCAATAATCTACTCATCTTTACACTTCAAAGAAAGAGAATTTCAATATCAGGGTTATAAAAATATTATATATGATAATAAAATAAATATAATCAATATATAGTTTTAATCTCCAGAGTAATATTCATAAATCAACTATAATTTAGTTAGAAAAAGAAACCAATTTTGTAGTGAATAGTACCCGTGAATAGTAACTCCTGAATAGTAACTCGTGAATAGTAACTCATGAATAGTAACTCATGAATAGTAACCCTGACACAAAAAGGTAGAATTTCCACAATAAAATTCATACCAATATTTCGGTATAATGATATTGAAAGAATAATATTTCTTAAACTTATAAACAATTTATTTTAACTATTTACACTTTACTAAATAATGCATTTAATCATCATAAAATGCCAAACTTATAAGGTTTCATCACCAATAACCAAAACGCTCATCAAAAATCTGCATATACCACATATATGATTCTCAAGCCATAAAATCATATTTTCCAATTTTCTTCCTTCACATAACATATTTAACTCATTTATTCATAACTAGTCCATTTTCATGAAAAATATCAAATCAGTTCCAAAAATATTTTTTTTCTGGGATTTAGCAGAATATAGTCCCATATTGAACATATATTTTTCTTAGAATTTTTAAAATTTATTTACTATTTTTCATATGGCTAAAACCGCCGAATATTTAGACATTTATCATAAATTGTACTTTTATCCAAAAATTCTGAAATTCACAGAGTACACTGATATTATATAGATTTACTCCCAATAAATATTTCATCAATTTTGGAGTTAACCATAAGGAGTTATAAGGCGTTACTTTTAAAATAGTCTTTTCTCAAAAATCATAACTCTTAATCTATACATCCAAAAATCACCATTTTTGGACACAATCAATAAAACTCATCAACATATCATTTCAAATTTTTCCAGAATTTTCTTCAAGGTCAAGAAGTACGAACTGAAAAATATAATAACCCTTAAAATCCCTTAAAATCCTTACCTCAAAAGAGCAAAGACTTCCGATTTGATATCTGATATGACGTCAAGGAAAACTTGCACCGATGAATATCAACTCACCAAGTATCTAAATACTCACAAAATACACTCAATAATCTAGAGAGAGAAAGACAGAAAACTTATTTCTGGTGTGATTTTTTAATTCTAACTTAGCCCTCTATTTATAAGAAAATTTTAGAAGACTTGACCTGCAACCTGATGGCTTTACCTGTTACTATTCTCACCCACCACCTTTGAAATAAAATTCAGCACATTTCTTCACCAACCACAAGTGGGTCCACTCAATTCTAGAATTTTCCACCAAAATGCTAAATTCGGATACTTCAACAATTTCTGAACCATTCACCTCTAAAAATTCATAACAAATCATACGTTCATTTTTAACAGTTCAAAATTTTTGGACATATACTCAACTTATATATGTATAACATATCCAAAAATTACAACAATCCAACGCTCAGATTAAAAATTATAACTAACGCAATATATCTCAAAAACACTAGCTTAATTTTTAATACCTTCATTCCGACAAAAATACTGATAAAATACCTCAACATTAATTCCTTCATTTATAACCACATAAAAAAATCCATCATTTATATCTACATCAAATAAATATTTCCTTATCATATAAATCAATAATTAATTATTCACAAATAATATTACGTAATCACAATTATGACAACCAAAGTGCCGCTCCTGTGAAAGAGGGGGCTTTCCAATAAGAATTTCTCCTTCATCAAGCGCCAAGTAATTAGGTGACCAAACCTCTCATCGATGTAACTTTCTAGACATTGCCAATAATGCTATCTAATAATATTATTCAAATAATATGAATTATTGATCCGATAATGAGAAATATTGTGCAAAGATAATTATTGAAACAATAATAATATAAAATATCAACGCAAAGAACTATTGAATTAATAAAATAAAATATTGAATAAAGAATTACCGTAATAATTATTGAGTAGTGCCTTCTTACGTAAGAATCAATAATTCAAAATATTGTGTAATACCGTAAAGCTCGCTCAACAACGCCAGATTACTTTATTTTACCAATAGGGTATTCCAATAAAGTTAATTAGAATGATTACGCCGTTATTTATAAAAACTTAATTTTGTCATTTTCTTCATCCGACGCTTATTCTTGCTTATGGGGCCCACAAATGGTCATACTGTCGCATTTAATATTCCCTACGTAAAGAATATTCCACGACCAAACGAATATTCCCCGACAACAATGAATATTTTATAACCACTTGTGTATTTTGAAAAAAATTTTATATATCACCCTTAACTTTAACTTTTATCAATTTAACCATTTACTGAATAGTAATTATAAGAAAAATTGAATACTTTTATTTCATAAAATTTGGGGTCTTACAATCTCCCCTCCTTATGAAATTTCGTCCCCGAAATTTACGTACCTGGTATTTCGAAAAGTTTAGAATACCTTGCTTCCATTTCAGATTCTATCTCCCCGGTCATCATGATTTCTCCATCTCCCATGATAACTTCATTTGGGTTCCTCATTTGTTGGGAAGTCATGACAACCGCCATCCCTCGAACTACCCGACTTTGACTTGTCTGGGGCAGCATTTGGCGTCATCACTACCGTTGGAATATATTTTTCTATAGGACATATTCCTCCCTCAACTGCCTCGTCAGACTTCTCGCTTTCATGATCTGAATCATCAATCTTCGATCCATATCGAATTCAGGTTGACCGCTATGTACAGGGTAATTCAAAACTCGATGTTGGGTTCTCCCAATTACTTTCCAAAAAGAGAAATTCATGTCATCTATTTTAGCCTTCTTAGATCGGACATCTCTTTCCACAATATTCACGTGTCGTGTGGCTTTTACCCATACATCACTCATTCTTATTGGTTCAGTTTTTTCTTCTTTCAGCTCAGATTCCATATTTATCATCTTATACTCTGCCAAAGAATGCTTCTGTTCAAGCATCACATATCAGGTAACACAAGCTTGAATTGTTGCATCCTTTTGTTCCACGATCACTTCATCGTTCTTCAAATTTCTTCTTCTAACTCATGAATACGATTTTGAAATTCTACATTTTGATCATATAATACCTCTAATAAACTCTCCTCAGGTACCTCTTCTTCCTCACTCTCAGCTGTTACCTCTGTGACTATCTCGGGTGCAACTATCAATTCTTCACTCACCACATGGATATCTCTAATCACATTATCATGGTTAGTGATTAGAGGTATCCCAACTGGCCTCATTCACTCCATTGTTAACATTCTCAAGACCCATTCTCAAATACGCCATAAAACAAGGGTTAATTAAACAAATTAACATATCACATAATATCCCAATATTATGACTGACCAACAAATAAGCTTAGGTAGGACACACTAGCAAAGAATTTACTCATCTCTCCCTCCTAGTTATATTCCCCGATCTCCGCCAGAGATCATATCCCTAAGCTCGATACCAACCGTAATCTTCCCCAAAAATAGGTCCATTCCATCCAACCCATTCTCGAGTCGCCAAATACATGGTACGTAAAATAACTACAACTTTATTACAACAATTGTCGTACAAAATACAACAACAACACATATGTCGTGAGTTTGATACAAATATATACCAACATGTGACTCATGTCCCAATCGTGGATAAGACGTCACAATGACACCTTACATAAAGGTATAGTCAAAAAACTATTTTAGAAATTAGAATTTTGGGAAGTGCTCAAGAAACCTTCGTATATGGGAGGCCATGCTTCTAGGTTATGATAGATATCATATGGCCACGTAATTATCCTTGGTTGACCTAATAGACCCCAAAAAAAAACGAGAGAAGATTACTATCATATTCTTCCCAATTGTGAGTCTTCTCTTGACTTATCATTATCTCCACTGCCTCAAATTGAGAATTATACTTCAAACAAACACCAAGATTATATAGGTAGTGCTCAGAAATATACTCAAAGAAGTGGATGAGCACAACCCCGCCTTTTATGATGACACGAGGTTGTATGTCATTAGACATCTTGTATGATAGTGGCAAAACACCCTTCCAACGCTGGGTTCGCCTCTCTCCCTATATGATTCACCAAATATAACTACTAAAAGATGTATACAACACACTTGTCTATACTGCTTTAGGGAGAACTCCACAACCTAGAGACCACCGCTCTATTCCCTTGTTACCCCCGGCTCACCCAAATACACTTTTTTATTACCCGAAAGGAATTGTGAAGCAAAAGGGTGAGCACAACTAGCTCAAGAAAGAATATCATGACTAAAGATAATTAAATTATCAATAGCCTTCATCAATAACAAATCAGAGATTTAGAACATATGGTAGATGATAAAAATTTCAACCATAGTTGCAGGGGAACGAGCAATCCATTAGAAAAGTCAAATAGACAATACATTTATTATCTTCTCCATGTTAAAAGTCCACCAACAATGTTTTATCCTCAGAACATCAATCAACAGCCTTTTTCCACAATTATATGAATATCTCATGATCATAATTGTGATTCTAAATTCCTCTTCGCACTCTGTGATCGAATATAATTTTCATCACATGTCTTTACCTCAAAACATCAAAGATCATGGTTATACCAAATCACAGTTCCTGTTCATAATCATACTAATAAATTCATCTTTGCACTACGGCCAAAGATATTCATCCACAGTTCATCTTCGAACCACTGGCCAAAGATATTCAACAACAGGTCATCTTTGCACTACGGGCCAAAGATATTCATTAACAGCTCATCTTTACACTCGCCAAAGATATTCATTAACAGCATCTTTACACTATCGCCAAAGATATTCATCAACAATTCATCTTTGCACTACAAAAAAAGATATTAATATCTCAAAGAAATATATAATCATTTCGTAATTTATATAAACAATAATTATAACCATGTTGATCAATTCACCTTTGCACTTAAGCTAAATATATTCAATTATAAATTCAATGGTCATGATCATACCAAATACAATTCAACTTTTCACCATCGCCAAAGAGAACCCTAGTCATGATCATACCAATAATCTACTCATCTTTACACTCCAAAGAAAGAGAATTTCAACATCGTGGTTATAAAAATATTATATATGATAATAAAATAAATATAATCAATATATAGTTTTAATCTCCGTAGTAATATTCATAAATCAACTATAATTTGGTTAAAAAAGAAACCAATTTTGTAGTGAATAGTATAGTCGTGAATAGTAACTCGTGAATAGTAACTCATGAATAGTAAATCTCATGAATAGTAACTCTCACACACAAAAAATTTTGTAGAATTTCCACAATAAAATCCATACCAATATTTCTAAGATAATGATATTGAAAGAATAACATTTCTTAAACTTATAAACAATTTATTTTAATTGCTTACACTTTACTAAATAATGCATTTAATCATCATAAAATGCCAAACTTATAAGGTTTCATCACTAATAACCAAAACCCTCATCAAAAATCAGATATACCACATATATGATTCTCAAGCCATAAAATCATATTTTCTAATTTTCTTCCTTCACATAACATATTTAACTCATTTATTCATAACTAGTCCATTTTCATGAAAAATACCAAATCAGTTCAAAAATATTTTTTTTCGGGATTTAGCGTAATATAGTCCCATATTGAATATATATTTTTCTTAGAATTTTTAAAATTCATTTACTATTTTTTATATGGCTAAAAACAAATTAATATTTAGACATTTATCATAAATTATACTTTTATCCAAAAATTCAAAATTCACAGAGTACAATCGATATTATATATATGTACTCCCAATAAAAATTTTATCAATTTTGGAGTTAACCATAAGGAGTTATATGGCATTACTTTTAAAATAATCTTTTCTCATAAAACTCATAAGTCTTAATCTATACATCCAAAAATCACCATTTTTGAACACAATCAATAAAACTTATCAACATATCATTTCAAATTTTTCCAAAATTTTCTGAAGGTCAGAAGAAGTACAAACTGAAAAACATAATAACCCTCAAAATCCCTTACTATCCCTTACCTCAAAAGAGCAGCACTTCTGACTGGATATCGGATATGACGCTGAAGGAAACTTGCATTGATGAATATCAACTCACCAAGTATCTAAATACTCACAAAATATACTCAATAATCTAGAGAGAGAAAGAGAGAAAACTTGTTTCTGGTGTGATTTTTCAATTCTAACTTAGCCCTCTATTTATAGGAAAATTTTAGAAGACTTGACCTGCAACCTGATGGCTTTACCTGCTATTATTCCCACCCACCACCTTTGAAATAAAATTCAGCACATTTCTTCACCAACCACAAGTGGGGCCCACTCAATTCTAGAATTTTCCACCAAAATGCTAAATTCGGATACTTCAACAATTTCTGAACCATTCACCTCTTAAAATTCATAAAAAATCATACGTTCATTTTTAACGGTTCAAAATTTGTGGACATATACTCAACTTATATATGTATAACATATCCAAAAAGTACAACAACGATCCAACGGTTTGATTAAAAATTATAACTCACTTAATATATCTCTCAAAAACACCGGTTTAATTTTTAATACCTTCATTCCGACAAAAATATCGATAAAATACCTCAACATTAATTCCTTCATTTATAACCACATAAATAAATCCATCATTTATATCCACATCAAATAAATATTTCCTTATCATATAAATTAATAATTAATTATTCACAAATAATATTACGTAATCACAATTATGACAACCAGCCGCTCCTGTGAAGAGGGGGCTTTCAATAAGAATTTCTCCTTATCGCACGCGCAATTAGGTGACCAAACCTCTCCTTGATGTAACTTTCTAGACATTGCCAATAATGCTATCTAATAATATTATTCAAATAATATGAATTATTGATCCGATAATGAGAAATATTGTGCGTTGATAATTATTGAAACAATAATAATATAAAATATCAACGCAAAGAACTATTGAATCAATAAAATAAAATATTGAATAAGAATTATCCGTAATAATTATTGAGTAGTGCCTTCTTCACGTAAGAATCAATAATTCAAAATACTGTGTAATACCGTGTCTATCGCATCGCAACAACGCGTATTACTTTATTTTACCAACCGGGGTATTCCAACAAAGGTTAATTGTGAACGATTATGCCGTTATTTATAAAAACTTAATTTTGTCGCTTTCTTCATCCGACGCTTATTCATTATGGGGCCCACAAAATGGTCAAGCTTGTCGCATTTAATACTCCCCCGATGTAAAGAATATTCCACGACCAAACGAATATTCCCCACAACAATGAATATTTTATAACCACTTGTGTATTTTGAAAAAATTTCATATATCACCCTTAACTTTAACTTTTATCAATTTAACCATTTACCTAATAGTAATTATAAGAAAAATTGAATACTTTTATTTCATAAAATTCGGGGTCTTATAATCACAGCATTTCTATAACATCTTCTAGCTAGATCCAAATCTCCTTTCACCTCACCAACCCCATGAGCCATAGGAAATTTGATTTTGAAATGGGGGATTGAGGTCACAGCTTGTACATTAGTTAAAGTGGGCCTCCCCAAAATAGCATTATAAGCAGAATCCACATGCACAACATAAAATTTGCAAATAATTTCTACCTGCTGGGGGTCCGTTCCGAAGATGACCGGCAGCTCGATGGTTCCAGCCACCTTGACTGGATTGTTGCTGAATCCGTATAAAGGAGCCTCCTGCCCAATCTCCATCTTCTGACCATCAAGATTCATCCTCTGATAAGCATGGGCATATAGGATATCCACAGACGACCCATTATCGATCATCATTCGCTTCATGTCTATCGAACCAACTTGTGCAGTCACCACCAATGATCCTTCATGTGGTTCGATGGTCTCCGAAGGGTAATCCTCATCGGTGAAGGAGATTACCGTTCCTGGATAAAGTCTATCAGTCTTCGGGCGTGTACCCACCACCGACATGACTAAATCCAGATGACTTCGGCGCTTCTTTCCAACAATTTTACCGGAAGTGCCCCCAGTGATGACATCTATAACTTGCCTTCTTTGGTGGTCGGGGCCGAAACACCTTCTTTGAATCGGATGAGTCATGAACATGCCCTCTATCCTGTTGTTGATTTGTTCTAGTAGCCACATACTGAACTAAAGCCCCACCTTGTACCTTTCTTTTAATGAAATCTTTCAGGCTAGTACAGTCGTTTGTATCGTGACCTGAGGCTTGATGGTAATCACAATACTTACGAGAATTCCCTTTTCCGGGCTTAATATTATCTTGAGGTGGCTCGAAAATAGGTCGATTCTTAATCTAATCCAAGATAATAGCCCTATCGGTGTTAAGTGCGGTGTACGTCCTATTTACTCTTTGGGCTGGAGCGGACGAATGTCCTCCACCCTGTCTCCAATTATTTTATTTCTTTGACCCGCCTTCATAGCGGTCTTTATTTCCTTCATTCTTCTTATGGTCCCCATCTGTTCTGTCCCTATCTGTCTCCTTAAACCGGTCTGAAGAAGGACGTTTGAGGTTGTTCATGGCTTCCTCCACCACGATATAGCCTTCGGCTTTGTCGAAGGCTTCAGCGAGACTCTTCGGGTGGTGAAACATTAATTTCTTCACCAACTTTTCTGATTTGACTAGATCTACCCCCTTCTGAAATAGTCCCACGTCTTGTAGATCATTCAGGTCTGTCACTTGGCCAACTGCTTCACGGAACCGATTCACATATTGGCCCAAAGACTCATTCGAATACTGTCGAACCTGAGCCAATGAGCCATTTGGTTTCCCCCTCCTTTTGTTGCTCCCGAAGCGAGCATGGAATTTATTGCACATGTCCGCCCAAAATGAAATTGAATCCGAAGGCAAAGTCCCCATCCACTGCCTGGCATCCTTTCGGAGTGTCGTGACAAAAGTATGACACTTAGCAGCATCGCTAAAGTCATAATAATCCATCAGTTGGTCGAAGGCCTGACTGTGGTCATAGGGATCCCCTGATCCATCATAACTTTCAATGTGGGGCAACTTCTTGGTGGGGTCAGATTTCTCATTTAGAATCTCCGCGAAAAAAAGGGATGCCTTCTTTCCCGAAGTATCTTTCATTTTCTGTACTTCGGCAAGCTGCTTCCGAAGTTCCTTTAATTCTTTAACCAGATACTCCACACCTTCTGGTTGAGATGATGCTTTTTTTTTTCGGTGACTCCTTCCTCTTCTGAGTAGACCTGTCTTTTACAATAGAACCTCCAACTTTAGAGGGACTTTTCCGATGACGAGTGTCCACAGGGTGGTGTACCCTTAGTAGACTCTCAGGAATGTGACCTCTGGATCTACTTCGTTTCTGAACTCGGGCGCTATGGTGAGAATGCGCAACAACGAGCGCGTTCTTTGTATTCTCAGGAGTGCGATCTCTGGATCGACCTCTTCGTTCGCTTCGACCCTGCTCCTTAGAATCGACAGGGTGATGTGCCCTCTTCGATCTTTGAGGAGTAGGGCTTCGGGATCTTCTTCTTTCTCGAGGTTGGCCCTGAGACCCACGTCTTGAATGGACAGGTTCCTTCCCACTCCGATGCCCTCGTTCTTCAGATTGAACATAACTGAACTCTTCATCCCTTAACTCTGCCATTCGAGCCATCTGCTCCGCTATATCATGTCGCTGCTTCACAAGTACCTCCATGGCCCTATCTGCTTCATCTGCCATCTTAGCCAATCGGGATGCCTTTTCGTCTTGGTTATCTCGGTATCGAGTTCTAGGCGAAGTGCCTTCTACTCATTTCCGACCATGGCCAAACCCTTTCTCTGCCGTGAAAACTAGCTTTCGCTTAGCTTTGCCCATAGCCTTCAGCCGAGAATCTTCATGTGAACGTTTGGACACTGTGCTGGCATGAACACTTACTGCAGGTCCCAAACGATCCTTGACAGACACTCACGGTGCTGATTCACTAGCAGCCATCGGCTGCCCTTCAGGCGTAGGTGTTCTACTCTTTCCCATGTATACTGACGTAAAACAACCTCAATATGTGATTGAAAAATACTCAGGACACTAGAACTCAGCCCTCCTTCTAGCGCCAATGTTAACGCCAAGATCTTTGCCCACGTCCCAATCACGTAAGACGCGTCCGATATCCTGCACAGTAAACACGATCAATACCAATAGCTTGACGGCCTGACCGTCGGGGGATAGCTCCGGTGTGAGAGTCAGTACAGGCGATCACAAGGTTAACAATGGAGGAAAAATATCTAGTGCTTGAGAGAGAGTAATAATGTGGTTAAATGTTCTGTAATGTTTTGTTTGTTACCTACCTTTCTTGTGTGATCCTTGCCCCATACGTACCCCAAACCCGGTTTACCGTGCCACCCACTATCTTCTGACACCTCCCCCAACTCCCGGTCATCTCAGCCGAAAGTATGTAGCTTACTTCCTCACCTGCTACCACTGTTTACCACCGCCGATCATCTGAGTCCCATCCTCATTAATGCCATGCAGAAAGGTGGTAGACATAACAGTCAACTATCTTTGGTGCAATGATTACCGGTCAATAAAAGGGTTAAGTGACAATTTGTGTAATGGGCCAATTCAATGACTAAACCCAATAATAGAGATAACCCATATGACCAGATCCAATCAAAATGACCCAATAGAATAATCAAGTAACTGGGCCCAAATCATTCGGACCAACAGAACAAAAGTAACATAATCCAAGGGAGGAGCCCATTAAGTCTGGCCCAATAAAGAAAAGGATCATGGCCCAACACCTACAAAATAACATAAAATGTATGAAAAGTAACTAAGAAACATAGGTTTAAGAAACTAATTCAAGTAATAGATATTGGAAAATATAGCAATTAACAAGACGAATAATATAGTAAATTGGAACAACTTAGTTGGAAAACCGAGGCGTAGCGTACGTAGCTACTGTCCTAAAAAGTGTTTCGCCCCCATTGATATTAATCACAGTACAAATGGGCTGCCGGCGGTCACTCTCCAGGATTCAACGGCGAAGTCTTTGATCGTGTGTACTCACAGAAGGAGGCTTTGGACTTGTCTATGTGGATTGCCCAATTAACAGAGTATTGTGTAAGAAAGAACAAAACAGATTGTATATTATGCGAAGAATAAAGGCCATTTTCTTGCAAGGAGAAGAAGAAGATGATTATGATATGTGTCTTGTGCTAAGAAGAATAATAGTGATTTCTACAAGGATGATTAGAATATTAGACACATTAACGTTGGGAATTGCCCATTAACCGTTGGGGGTTACAGACAACGTAACGGCTAGGGTATTAACTCTAAACGGGGGTTACATATAAAATCATAATTTTTAAGCATAACCAACAATCCCCCACATGATTCAAAATTATCAAAGGAAGAAAAATTAAAAGGAAGTGAGAAGGGTAATGGATTTTAGATACATAACATCGATACCTTGTGGGTTTGAATCGACATTTAGTGGAACAAGCTCATGACTGTAGATTATAGGTGAATTATATTCTTGAACCCATTATCTATGCTACAATCAATTGAACTTGCACACATATCAGAAAATCCTAAATCCACACAAGTCTGCGGTTGGGCGCGTTCTAGGCTATGCGCCATATCCTAGATTTTCATAAAGGCTCTAGAGAGTTTGCCAAAGAATCTCATAGGAAGCGGCCTACACTTCCACCTTTATATAGGTGAACCCATCAAGTGTATACTGACATACACCACCCTTTAGGGCTATGAGTTTCATTAAGAATCTAAATGATTCATCCTATCACAATTTGTCAGTAAGCACCACATGCACACAAGAAGGGATATAAATAATTGTAGTGCTATAATTAAGTAATTACGTGACTTGTTGTTACCCATTGAACCCAATTCATGGGATCTGCAATCACATGGGTTGGGTTTCCATCACGTATTACTTACTCAAGATGTTGGCAATAGTCCCATCCCTCTGGATGCTTCATGGACACTCTGTTTAATCAATCCCTTTCTGCTAGGTTCTTTTCAGACCTTACAAATTCCATGGAAATAACACCGTTTACTGATCAGTACTCATTCAATATTATGTCTCAAGCTAATATTTCTGTTTCCCATTATACACATGGTTCATTCCTCGTCCAATAGCAGCTTGAGAATCACAATGCATAGATATAGAAGTAATTGGTTTAGGCCACAACAATATGTCTGCCAATAAATTCCTTAGCCACTCTGCTTCTGTACCTGTCAATTCTAATGCAATACATTCAAATTTCATAGTAGATTTAACAGTACAAGTTTGTTTAGCAGATCTCCAAGAGACAACTCATCCACTTAAAGTAAACACGTATCCACTAGTGGAGCTTGTTTCGTCATTAGCTAGCAGATACCCAATTAGCATCACAATATCCTTCAAAAACATTAGGATTATAAGAAAAATATACACTTACATTAATTGTTCCTTTTAAATATCTCATTAGACGTGACAATGCATTCCAATGAACTTATGAAGGATTATGCATATATTTGCTAAGTTTCAATATCAGGTCGAGTACAATTCATTAAGTGCATTACACTATCAATGATTCTGGCATCTTCAATTTGTGCAATATCAATCTCCTTTATTTTCTTTAAATGCACAAACTAGAATCACAAGGTGTTCCTAATGGCTCTTTATTAAAGAAATTAAATTTCTTAAGAATTCCACATAATAAAAACAAACCATGTGCATTTTTATTAATTCTAATGCCAAGAATCACGTTCATTTTTCATGTCAAATTTAGAGAATAAAAAATGTTTTAATGATTTTCACAACTTTCTCATCAGTACCAAATATCAGCAAATCATCCACATAAATAAATAATCACATCATGATTTTCATGCTTTTGTATCTCATGCATATATCACATTTCTCATGCTTCACATCTTATGTATAATTCACATTTTATACATGCTTCATCTTTCTCATATTATACATTTATACATGCTTGACATCTGATACATGCTCCATAATGCTCATACTTCGCATTTCTATAGTTCACATAGAACAATTAACTTAAATCATCAACATACTATTAACAGTTATTATCACATTGTTGCACGAAGTGCATATTAAAATAATTCACAAGAATTTCCCATAATGCCGAACATTAGCACATAAAAACAAGTGCTGAAAAACTTACTTTAAAAGTTATCAATAGACCGGTCAACTTTTAACTTCTTTTTAAACACCCAACAGATTTACTTCTTTTTAGACAAAATAACTAGCTCTCATGTATGATTACTCATAATGAATAACATCTTTACAAAATATTGCATCAAATGACTCCATTGCCTCTTAGGGTCATCTCTAGTTATCAAAAGTCTATATGCAACACTGTTTGAAACATATCCAGTAAAAATACAAACCATTGTTTTATGTCCAATTTTATTCCCTTTTTTTTAAAATTCTGGTATAGCTACTTTAGCTAGACACCCCCACATTTTAAGATACCCCAAGTTAGAGTACATGTGTTATTACAACATGGTAATTTAATTCCAAGCACCAGCAATTAATATTTCAAAAATATTAACAAAAGAATTAAATAACATACAATATTACTCAATTAATATTCCAAGTATGCTATAAACACATTAAAATACTTCATAAAATTTAGAACAGTATCTTATCATCACCATAAGTTACTGTAATTTTCTGGAATTTTTCTGAAGATCATGCAAATTATCACAATAAGTGTTGGAAAATAATAAGTGTTGGAAAATAATTTTTTTTTTCTTCCTGTTTCCAGAATCGCAGTTATAGCTAGATATTCTTATTAATAGATTAAATCACTTTTTAGATTGTTGGAAAATATAGCAATTAACAAGACGAATAATATAGTAAATTGGAACAACTTAGCTGGAAAACCGAGGTGTAGCGTACGTAGCTACTGTCCTAAAAAATGATTTTGCCCCCATTGATATTAATCACAGTACAAATGGGCTGCCGGCGGTCACTCTCCAGGATTCAATGGCGAAGTCTCTGATCGTGTGTACTCATAGAAGGAGGCTTTGGACTTGTCTATGTGGATTGCCCAATTAACAGAGTATTGTGTAAGAAAGAACAAAACAAATTGTATATTATGCAAAGAGCAAAGGCCATTTTCTTGCAAGGAGAAGAAGAAGATGATTATGATATGTGTCTTGTGCTAAGAAGAATAATAGTGATTTCTACAAGGATGATCAGAATATTAGACACATTAACGTTGGGAATTGCCCATTAACCATTGGGGGTTACAAACAACGTAACGGCTAGGGTATTAACTCTAAACGGGGGTTACATATAAAATCATAATTTTTAAGCATAACCAACAATAGATACTAGATAAGTAGGTATAAAACCTACTTATCAAATACCCCCAAACTTAAACATTTGATTGTCCTCAAGCAAAAACACAAAATAACAATGCTATGCAATGCAACTAATCTACATGCTTATGAATCCAACAGTAATGACAGAAACAAGTCTATTTAATCGGCCTTAGAGAAATCAAGTAAACATGATAATACATAATATCAAAACAAATCATTAACTTCCCAATTAATCATCAAATATTAGACTGTTATCACTGATATAGTGCGTATGTGCTCCACAACAATGTTAACTGATAAAAAATCAAATTTAACACATAATAAGTCTCTTCGAAGTCATCATACAATGTAAACTCAAGAAATCCAAAAATAAGCTAGATCCAACTAAAATTAAACAATTACCAATATTGAGGGTCAACATGGGATACTTATGCTTCATTTTTCATCTACGGGGGCTTTTTACTCTTATTTCCCGTTTTATTAAAAAAAAAATTGAATGATGGATAGTGAGTGCGTTTTACGCTCCATCTCACGCCTGTGTTTATGGGGAGTGCATTTCACGCTTCTTCTCGACCCACCACAGGACTCAATTTATTCAACTCAATATCTTTTTCTTTTCTTTTCTTTTTTTTTGAAAGCTTATATACCCCACTTTTCCCCCCAAACTTAGGTTCTTGCCTAATTTTTCGCCTTCATTGCCTATCTTTGTCATTCTCTTATTTAAACTAGCATTATCCTTTAGAGGTCCTTTATGTATCAATTTAAACTCACTCATTCAACAAGTAGTTTTTACTGTGCTATCCTTATTATACCAGTTTCAAACAAAAAAAGACTCAATTCATAACAAGAAATCACATCAACGACCCAATTCCAATCTCATCATTGGCCAAAACAAACTGTAAATCTCAAACAGCTGACTCATGCAAGATGTACTAAAAGCTATATAAACATAGTAAACTAACTACTAATTTTTTCAATTTTCAATTTTTTTTCTTTCAAGAAACTGAATGAAAAAACTAAATGTAACTATATGAACTACAATGTAAATAACTAATTATATGCAATACGACACTAAAATGCCCCCCAAACTTAAACTAGACATTGTCCTCAATGGCTGAAATAAGAAAAATTCAAAGAGAGGACTTCCCTAAAAATACATCATGTTCCTCCTTGTCTGCTAAGTCTGAAGAATAGGCCAGACACATTGGAATAAATCGGGCACCACACTTGAGTTGGACTTGAATAACTTGTAAATAGAATAGAAGCAAGTTTATTAAATCCTAATAAATGCAAATTTATTAACTAATAATATAAAACCTAATAAAAACTATAAATAAAAATTAAACTTGGGTTGCCTCCCAATAAGCGCTTGATTTATAGTCCTTCAGCCAGACTTTGTCTGGTCAACGCTATCTAATTCCTCTTCGAAAGTTGAGGAATCCTCCATCCATCAGTAGCAAATAATCATTTGGGAGGTTCCCACAAGCGATGGCCAAACATCAAAGTCACATAGCATGCTCTGACTCGGTATAATCTCCATGAAGAAGGGCAAATGACTAGGTGTTATCTTCATTGTGTTTGTGATCATATTTGGGCATGGAAGTGTGTCAAACACAATGGGCTCTTCGTCTATCTTCTCTTTCTCTTCCCACCACGGCTTTATTGTTGCACTCGTTCTTTTGGCATAAAGAGCTTCGCCGACGACATGACTACCAAGTGGGCATGATTTTGCAAATCTAATTGAACCCTTAAACTTTGGCGAAAAAGGCACTTGAGGCGTTAATAACATCGGCTCATCTGCGTTAGTACTAATAGTTAGTTCATCCCCACTTGTCTCCTCTTTTTCAACATCTCGTGTTTCATCCAGTTGTAGATTTGGTTCGGGCACTTCATCAATCTCGGAATCCTCGTCATAACACCAATTATTTTGAGGACAATTGTTCAAGGCTTTGAGCAATTGATCCATCTGGTTCTGCAGATTTTGAATTGATATCTCTTGATTTTGAATTGACCGCTCTTGATTAATCCTCCTCTCCTCATTTGATGCTACGAACTTGGACAACAATTCCTCCAACCTTGAATTATTTATCTCAGTCTCGGAAGCCATGTATTGAGGACCATTGGTTGAGGTAGTGACGAGTTGTTCCATCCGATTATTAAAATTTTGAGTTGACAGCTCCTGGCTAATAGTCATCTCCTCTAGGTTTGCTATGCCCTTCAATATTACATCCCTCAAATTTGGCTTTTCTTCTTGTGGCAATGGAGGTGGACATGAAAATTCTAGTGTGTATGTTGGATTTGGAACGTAGTATTGGTCTTCATAAGTATCGTTCCATGACGAATCCGGGTGAAACCCCCAAACTTGATGATAATTAGCATATGTATAATCGTTGAGGTATTCACCACCGTGTTGTCTGACCCCCAAACTAATCTGGTGCATTGATGACTTGGATGATTACCAAAGACAATAATTGCAATTAATCGCTATCCTTCGATTACGTTGGGCTGCAACAACGTCCAACCTCCTCGAAAGTGTCTCAAGTTGCGCTGATAATGCAGAAAATGCATTGAGTCCATCCATTCTTGTGTCCCTTGGTTGAGTCTTACTTGTATATGGCCATTGATAATTGCATCCAGCCATGGTACCTGAAAAGATATAAAAAAATAGGAGAGAATTAAATAAAAAAAATATTTAAATTAAGACTAATCTGATTGAAGCTAATATTGGCAAAAATATATTAACTAATTCCCCGACAACAGCGCCAAAAACTTGTTGGGTAAAATCTAATTACGCACAACACGCAATTATAAGTGGTCAACAAGTAATAAAGTGAAAGTAAAGTATCGTTCCCACGAGGATTTTTTTTAATAAAAAATCACCAAGTACTAACCTGTAACCAACTCAATCTTATTTAAACAAATGAATTTCAAATTATATAAATTAAACTACTATTAAATTCCACTAGTTAAATTAAGAGTACGGAGATTTAAGATCAGAACTTCATTTATTGCTTCATTTAAGTTAACACAATTCTCATCAATTATTCTCTATCATGAATTGTTAATCAAGAACACTAAAGCAAACAAAATCATCTCTCGATGCATAATACCCATACTCACTTAAATCCACAGATGATAGAATTAAGCAAGACACCCTAATTAACTAATCCACTATATCTCTATATGAATTACAATTAAAAAGGATTTAAAGCACAAATTCTCTATAAGATTACATATGGCGTAAAGGCATATCTCTATCCTAAACACGAATCATGAATTCCATCTATGCAGAAATCACAAACACATGTTATTATGATAAGATCTAAATCAATACTTCATCTCTCGAGTTCATATAGATTATCACAGTAATTGTCAGCTAGGCAATTAAGTAATTAAGTCCAAATCACAATAGACAATCCTCACAATAGAACATAATAATTGATAGCGAAGCATATTAAAATAAACTACACAATAAGATCCATTGTAATCTCAAACAAAGAATTAGTTCATGATTATTGAACTAAAACTAAGAATTTACAATTGAATAATCATTAAAAGATAAAAATAGAAGAAGATAAGAAGATAGAATATGTTGTCTGCAGATTTGAAGCTCCTTCCTTGCTCCTACTTTGAATCTTCAATAGTCTTCAAGTTGCTTCAATCTCCAAATCTAAAATTTACTCTAATCTAATCTAATGGAATCCTCTAAAACTAGCCTATCTATCCTTTCTTTTATGCTTCTCATCGTGTATTTGTAGTTCTAATGGATACCCTAGCAAATTAGGCAACTAAGAATCCTATTCTAGCTCAAATTGGAAATCAAATAATCCAAATAAGCTGTCCCCCCACTGATCGGCGCGCCCCACGCTGTCCCTAGGTCATTTAGAGTGCGCCCCACGCTACTTTCTGGTGGCCCGGCGTGCCCCGCGCTATGTATAGCGCGGTCCGCGCTACGCTTTTTTCTGCTGCGACGTCATTTGGTAAAACAAGCATAACCTTTGATCCGCTTAGAGTTACGGGGCCTGCCACCTATCAAATTGAAGATATCGACGAGATCTATAACGTTCATTCTTTAACAATTGACAGATTCTGGCTGGAGCAAGGCGGAAATCGAGCTCGAAGTGGATGTTGTGTAAATGGCAAGCATGACAACTCTTAGCTTTGATCTTTGTTGATAAAAAGGATATAACTGTCGCATCCGAACTCCGATTGGGACGATTAAAGATGTTCCGAAAAGCTAAGAAGTAGATCTATAATATAATCTAAGTTCCAAGCCAAGAACATGCATCCAACTTGGTATTAAAAGCCCAACAATCTTCCCTTCTTGTATTTGCTTGCAGATTTTTGTCCAACAGATGTTCGAATTGCTTTCCCTTGCTTCTTCATGCCAATGTAATGTCATAGCCTATAAAATAACATAAAATGTATAAAAAGTAACTAAGAAATATAGGTTTAAGCAACTAATTCAAGTAATAGATACCGAATAAGTAGGTATAAAACCTACTTATCACCAACTGTGCATCATCTTGCCTTTTCTAAAAGTAGCAATCTTTTCCTCAAAGTCATTGTCTGCAACCATTGCAGGGATAGGCGTATTAAGGACATAAGATAACTTTTCAGCCATGAGAACTATTCTCAAATTCATTAACCAATCCGTTTAATTCGGTCCGGTTAAATAGCATCTAATATGCTTCACAGTGATCGTAATTTAGACATTGTAAAATTCTTTAAATGAATTTGTAATTAACAACATTTTAGCATACATTCTTTTATTAATTACCAAAATAAATTAGGTCTTGTTTTAAATTGGTATCTCCCACTATTTTCATCTAACTATATTTTCCTCACTTATATAGTTCGGCAAAATCTAATTAAAGATTTGCTAGTGAGAATAAGGATCTCATTTCAAATGTATATAGCCTTGTGGTGGCACAATAAACTATATATAAATAAATAAGTAGACAACTCTTGTCAATTACATCAACTATGCAACTCCTTGTATTTTGTCTCTTAGATTATTTTGATCAAGTGGTGGCACATCCGAATCAAAATTATCCAAGTTAAGTCAAACCTAGTACTCCATATATTCAAAAAAGAAAAATATTATCATTGTGGTGACACAACAAAACAACATTGTTCAATTTTCTTTAGAAGCATCAAATGTGATAAAATTAACATCTCAAAGAATTAAGATAAGCCTTGTGGTGACACAACAAACTTATAATAATTAATTGATACTCTATTATTTTTATCATGCTAGAAGGCGACGTTCGATATTCCAAATATCTTTGAACGCTTAGAAGTTAATATAAAAATTTGAGGGGTTTGCATGTAATTAATTTGTCTCATCTTGTTTAGCGGCGTACAAGCCTTCACACACACATATATATATATATATATATATATATATATATATATATATATATATATATATATATATATATATATATATATATATATAAACATGCATATATAGAATACTATATTCTACCCGGATTGATTATGGACTTTATTCTAGTTTGGTTCACTAGAGCCACCAAGTGAACCAAAAGGTCAAACCTAGGGGTACAAGAATTAATATTTAAATATAACTATTACATTTAAACCCGGGCTTCATTACAAACGGGTCTGCAAGCGCTTCTTGCTCCTTGATCTCCAATTTTTCAAAATTAATTCTAACTATTTCTATTACAAAACTATTTAAAATAAATAGAAATCTTGATCAGCAGTCAAGGGGAAGTACATAGGAGGGAGATACAATTTACATTAAGAAAAAAGTAGAGAAGACGAGGTATGCATACCCCATTTAATAAAACTCATACATTTAAGCATCCAACTAAAATAAAATCCAAACACATAACCATATACACAAACATTCAATTGAAAAATTTAAATCAAAAGAAAACGAATCTATTTTATTTTAATCAAATTCTTTATATATATATATTCCAAAACAATACTACCATTCCCTCATGTTCTTTATAACCCTTACATTTGTTCTTGTCATAATATCAAATATTATCATTACAAACCTATACTATTACATAGACAATCTATAAGTTCTCTTTAGCCTTCATCTTTATCCTTGTCTTGAAATCCTTTATCCATATCGGTCTAAAGTTCGCATTCATATGGTTCAAGCAAGTGTGAGCATAACAAGCTCAAAGAAAGTACAACAATTTCATTTTTAAAAGCATGCTTGAAACATAGGAATCGTATATATCTTCAATAACTGGATGATAGTTACGAAGTACTATCAATAACTTAAAATAGCGTTTCTTTTCCTTCAAAACATTTTGCAATAACAATAATCAGTAATTCATCAATTCTAGTTCAAGACGTGAACGTCTTATAGTTTCTTTGAAAAGGACAACCCGGCACGAAGTCCGTAAGTCCGACATATCTTACGAGCACTTCTAGGTGATCAGCCTATAGTACTCTATGTTGATCAACACTACATCCATTAAACGTGTATACGTTTAAGTTGTGGCAACCTCACGTGCCCATCGAATACTCGATGAAAATACATTTGTTTATTCATATTCAAGCTTACCTTGAATCCGTACCAATTAGTTGGCGTAGGATAGCGTTAGCAATTCTATATTGAAAGACTTGTAAACAGTTCAATCAATCTATCAAGATTAGTCTAGCCGAGTTAAAACTGGCATCGACTCTTTCTTTAAAACCATACATGCATCTCATAATGTGAATCATTTGAAAACCTGGCTAACACGAAGGTTAGACAAGCGTTTAAGAAAAACTTGCCTTCAGCGTCTGCTACAGTATAATTACGTTTCCTTTGAGTCTTTACAATCTCTACAATACATAATCACATAACATACCACATTAGGTCATGAATGAACATACATAGTTCCTAAAGAATCTTACCCTACTTCTCAATCTAATCCCATATTAGATTTGTTATTATTGGTTTAGGCTTTCATCATTCTTTTTACATCATTCTTACCGACTTCTGTCTCTTCCATAACTTAAGTGAAGTTATTTCATTAGTACAACTCGGTTCAAGTTAATTATCCTTCCTCACGGCTTACTAACGTCCTTACGTTATCATCCGAAACTCGATCGTCATTGGTTAAGTATACTTATTGCATATCGTTCACGTTCATCTTCAATTGACTTTCTTTAACCCTAAGTAATCATACTTGAGTTTTAATTATGACTTAATAATATTTTATTAAGTCCCTTTGTTCGTTACTAAACAATTTCCCTTCATGTTCCACTTGTAACCATTCTTCATTGTCTAAGTTTTAAAATTTTGGCATTGTGCGTTACGCTATTACACTTGATGTCGCTACTGCATGGCATCACCACTTATTGCTCAAAATCCGGACTCGGCGTCGTGTATTCGAGTCTCTATGTTATTTTGTCGTCAAACAGTAGCGAGTTTGCAGGGTCTGAAGGCCACTTTGGCACTGCGGCGCGGGATTATTTGCCTTGTGCTGGCGTTGCGGCGCCAGCTTTGTGCACCAGACACTTTGGACAGATTTTTTAACTTAATGAGATTCCTGGCCTCGTAACTTCTTCGTTATAAGTCCGAATTGGCTCGTTCAAGAGCCTACGGTTCACAAATCACATACTCTACGTGTTCATGTAAGAATTTTATCTATTCGAAATCGTTTGCTAAAAATTCACCTATTAGTCCATTTTCAACGAAAACGATAAACGTTTGTGAACATTCAACGCTCGTTTCTTCGTTCTAAGTCGGAATCCGACCATTGTTGAGTCCGCAACTCTATAATGCCAAATAAGACTTGTCTCCATTGAAAACCAATGTTTCCAAGTTCAATATCAAAATTCAACTTCCATTCCGAGAATTTCACGAATTCGACGATTGTTGTCTAATCGTGAGAATTCCTGCGAAACTTCGTTACTTGAGATTTTTAAACCGTTTCAATTGGATTCAATCCATCATACTATCATCTTGACATACATGCTTTGTTAACTTATGAACATGATAAGTTATTACTAGTTCATTGTGAGTTTATAACTTATGAAAATATAAATTACTTATATTTTCAATACTCATAACTTATATCTTCTTTTCATATAACTTATTATGGTTAATGACTTCTATCCATTATTCATGCTTCTTATTATCATACTAACTTCATTTGTATAAACATGTTACAAGTTCTTATTCGTTCATTATAAGTTCATAACTTATATAAGTATACATAACTTATTCATGATTTATTACGGCTTATTAAGACTTAAGCCCTTTGATTCATTATTTCAACCCCTTCTTAGCATGCTTGTTCTACTAATACCCCTTCTCTAACAATAGAAGAAGAAAGAGAATCAAAACTTAGGAGTACTTACTCTTGATGTTCACTTGCTACACCTTAAACTTCTTATTGCTTGTTGCTTAATAAGAACTCTAGCTTCTCTAGCTTTTTCTCTCAAGCCATTAAGCTATAAGTTGTTGTGGAAAATCTAATAATAGAAGTCTAGCTTTTATGTGCTTATTCTCTCAAGTAAATAAGCTCTCAACTTATTATGTATAAGGTGTTGGAGGAAATGAACAACCAACAAAATGAATTAAGAGCTTCCTATTTATAGAAAATCCTAGATGAGGGCTCAATGGTCATTAAACCATCCACCTCCTTACTATTCATTACCTAGCTCTTAAGTAAACTCGCTCCCCACAACACTTGCTCACCACTCTTATTTCTTGGTTAATACTTAACTTAGCCATTAAGCTACTTGTTTATCACTTAAGCACTTTTGGTGCTCACCACACTTACTTAGCCTCTAAGTTTACTTGTTCATCACCTTGGATCATCCATGGTTTGCTCCATGGGTTTAAACCATCTCATAACCCATTGGTTCTTACTTTGGGCTTTAGCTTAATTAACTTAACTTAATCATTTTGGGCTTACATTAATTTACTTTGGGCTTTACATTACAAATCCTTAGGCTTGCTTATTAATTCTATTGGACTTAACCAATAAATCATATTGGACTTTAATACTTCCTACATAATCCTACCAATTCATTTCTTTTGGCTTAAAGCCTTATAACATATATTATACGTATAATTCTCGTACTCTAATTCGTATACTTAGTCAACATATACGACATACCATTATTCATACGTACTCGTATAATAACTCATAAAGTATTCGTATTCCTTACCTCGTACAATACCTACGTATAATACGATCATCGCTTAATTCATTACATACATTTAAATTCCTTCTCGAAAGTCATATTTCCTAAACGTTAGGTTTTTTTAAGTCCACAGTGAAATATTACGTTTTCCATAACTCAAATATTATTGGATATTCCATCTCACATCCATATTCTATCGTTCGTATTTATTTCTCGAGTTCAAAAATAATTCCGGCGAAATGCGTGAATAGTGTTTTTTTCGAAAAATTTCTCGAAAGCTTTTATTTTCGTCTTGAAATTCAAACACTTTAATTCTACCACGTAGCCAAAATCCTACGATGTTCGACATTCCTAGGTCGAAGAACGCGACGTTCGATTAGCTTGCTCCATAAATAATCAATTAAATTCCTTTAATAAAAATAAAATTTAATTCTCAAAATTCGATTTTCTCAAGCGTTACATTCTTCCCTCCTTATAAGGATTACATCCCCGAATCTCGCTAATAATACCTACACCACAGGGATAATTTTCCTTTATTTTAATCTCGAATTCCCACAATGCTTCTTCGACATTGGGGTTCTTCCATTTCACCTTCATCGAAGGTATTATCTTTTTACACATGACTTATCACTTCCTGTTAACAATTGAGTTAGAAGTTAAACACTTACTAACACATTTCGCTATTTTTATATCATCTTAGTTATCCTTTTAACTCAGACTTATATGGAACTCAAATTCCTCCCTCAAAATAAGACTATACTTAGTCTTCTACTTATCTTGCATCATCTTCTTCATTCACTTATACTCCTCGTTAACTAATTGTACTTAATTGACTCGGTCCATTATTGTGGATTGAGTCTATGTTTTGAATAACATTTCTATCGTTTCATTATGTAATTTAAATTCTAACTCCACTTCCGCCATCTCCGTTATTAACTCATTCTGAGTCGTTAACATCGATAGTTTTCCTTACCCTTCCTATTTAACGCGTCGGCTTCTACGTTTACCTTCCTTGAATGATATAAGATATCCTAGTCCTCTTTTTACTGCATATACAACTCCTTTTATGTGGAGGTATACCTCAGACTCTTAGAGTCCTTGTATATCTCATTTTTTTTTCCCGTATAATTACTATCTTCAGAATTTTTTTTAATTCAAAAACTACAACTATCAATTCTAGATCATAAGTAGGATAGACCTCCTCATAATCCTCTAACTGGCATGATGCATACACAATGACATTGCCATGCTATAAGAGCACGCAATCATGTCATCTATGCGAACATCGAGATACTTTACAAAATTCCCCATATCATCTGATGAAGACAATACAGGTGACACAATTAACCTTTCTCTTACATCCTGTGATGCTAATGGTACCTCCTCTTTCTTTCTTACTTCCAACCGACTATACCCCGTACACAAATCTATCTTTGGAAAAATTCTTTGCCCCTCTTCAACTGATCAAATAGATCATCGATCCTGGGCCATGGGTATTTAGCCTTAACCGCTAACTTACTCTTATTACGTTAGTCGATACGCAACCGTAACAACTCATCCTCTCCCTTAACATCCTACTAACTTACGTCAAGGTTAGATGACAAGGCATCTCGGTGTTTTTTTATCGCAAATTACTACCTTGGGTTTTCTGAAAAACTCAAGATTCACACTTTTCTTATAACTATTTATTATAGCTCTATGGTTAATCAACCCATTCATACCTATCTCAAATTTCTCCAAATTCTCTCAACTTTATTATCCATGAAATCATTTCCACGAATACAATTAACAAAAGTTATTTCCTCTTCCTCTACCTTAATATTTTAAAGGTATTTATACTCCCTTTTAGACAGACTCCTAGATGAGTCTTTCCACCTGTTTTATACGCTCTGATCCTTCGCTTAGGATCCCCTTGTCCCACTCCAGTATTCCTGGAGTTATAATTCTTTCTTCTTGGCATACTGCCATTGGCATTCTCTATCTTGGTTCCTCTCTCTCCCTTGCTCTCATCTTTTCACTCTTTGTGGTATTGAGTCTACAACTCACTATCACCTTATGCTATAATCACCTTCTCTAGAATGATCCCATAGGAAACACTCTAGATCACCAAAATCCCACTATAGAGCTAGGGTTTCAGTGCCCCGCTCCAACCTCACGAGCCTTCACCTCCTCAAAGTCCACTTGATGTGAAACAAACCTTGCCAATTCATTTGAATTTGGTCGCATCTTTGGGAAATATCATATCCCTTTCTTAAGTTCTAAGAATTCAATCTCTATCCTCCTCACATATTTGTAGGGAAATAATTCTCAAAGAAAACCTTCTTGAATTGTTTCCACGCTACCATATCTGTTCTAACCCCACCACGTGTGAGCCTTCCACCAAAGTTGGCTTCACTCTTCCTCGTGTAAGTCACAAAAGAAAACTTTTGCATCTCACCTACGCTTGTAATAACAAACGCCTTCTCTATTTCTTTTACCCCTGTGTATGGGCCTCGATTGGGTCCGTCGTTCCTTTGAACTCCGGGGACCTATGCTTTTAAACTCTTTAAAGGTAATCGTTCTAGCTACCTTAGGTTTCATGTACTCTCTACCCCGGTTTGGTAAATGTAGTCGTTAATAACTTAACGAACTCTTGCATAGGGTTGTTTTGACCCCATTAATTATCATTATGATTCTGCTTCTTGATTACGTTATCTTCTCTCCGTGGCATTTTCTAATTAAACAAATAAAATTTCATTATTATCTATTTACTTACTTATTATTATTCCCACATACAACTCATACCATAACAAAGCACATTTAATAAAAACTTATTTATATTCATATGCTTCTTCATAGTTTGAAACTATTTACAACTGTTTTCATAGCCAAAAGCTATTACATTTTTATCCCGTAATTGAACTTCACAAAAGTTGGGATTTACAAAAAGACTACCCTTTTAAACAAAAGAGGGTTTTACGCCACTACTCATATTTTTATAACTCTAACATTCTAATAATGCATAACAGCATTCTCGTGTTTCTCATTCGCAATCATTACTACAGTATCCCGATTAATAGTATGACGGGTCTGTCCTGACTCATTGGAATAACAAGCAACCTTCATCTTGAAATCCTTATGAGCGCTCTCATGGATGTAAGACATCCAGGCTATCTTCCGGTCCTTCTCCCCAAGTTCTCTACGAAGCTCATCGACCTCCTTCTTAAAATCCCTAGCCTTATTTATCATAAGTACCTTCTCCTCATGCTCTGACTCAAAATCTGCTTCTGCCGACTCCTTCGCTACATAAAGAGCACTAATCTCTTCATTCTGTTTCTGCACAACTGCACTCAGTTGTACATTCTTGTCACGCGCTGCCAGATACAATGCTTCCATTGCATCTGGAGGTGATGACTCCAATGTAGGTACCACCGTAGTAACCGATGTTACCTCTCTTTCTTCCTCCATATCATTCATCATACTAAGGTATGACGATATATCCATCTCTCCCTCGGAGTAGTCTTCCTCGGAAAAGTACTCTCCCGCCTCCTCCACTCCTCTAGAATCACTAATGGTACCTCCCCACCCAAGATAGGTACAGGCTCTACTCTCAGTTCACAAGCTCTTCGCTCACCACGGTATATATCTCTATACATCAAGCTATCAATCGACATCCTACAATAACACACATGTGTTGATTAGTACATAACACACAATAGTATAAGCACAAATCACATTTAATTTATTTAGGTTACTTTCCATCTTTTAAATCTTTTTGATACTAAGTTTCCTCAATACCTTATTAACTCATTCAACTTAAGTAAAGCTCAAGTTTTTTTTTTCTTCCTTCGGACTTCTCTTCCTTAACGAGGTTATTAGCCTAAGGTTCTTCCCCCCTTAAGTTTTATAACCTAATGCTTTGATACCAACCTGTGACGCCCCCAAATCCGGGTCTCTTTCAACCCGATAGATGGTGCTCCACGGTGCTACAGTTCACACAAACATTCAATTGAAAAAGCCTCAAAAGAATGAATCTGTCTTATATATATTCCAAAACAATACTACCATTCCCCAGGTTCTTTATAACCGTTACATTTGTTCTTGTCATAATATCAAATATTATCATTACAAACCTATACTATTACATAGGTACGCTACAAGTTCGCTTTAGCCTTCACTTTATCCTTGTCGAATCCTTTGGTCATATCTCATTTAACAAGCTCGCATATCATATGGTTCAAGCAAGTGTGAGCATAACACGCTCAAAGTAAGTACAACAATTTCATTTTTAAAAGCATGCTTGAAACATAGGATCACATATATATCTTCATTAACTAATAACCTGATAGTTACAAAGTTAAGTACTATCAATAAACTTAAAAAATAGCATTTCTTTTCCTTCAAAACATTTTGCAATAACAATAATCTATAATTCATCAATTACGTTCAAGACGTGAACGTCTTATAGTCTCTTTGAAAAGGACAACCCCAAGACACGTCCGTAAGTCCGGCATATCTTACGAGCACTTCTAGGTGATCGATCGACTATACTACTCTATGTTGATCAACACTACATCCATTAAACGTGTATACGTTTAAGTTGTGGCAACCTCACGTGCCCATCGAATACTCGATGAAAATACATTTGTTTATTCATATTCAGGCTTACCTTGAATCCGTACCAATTAGTTGGCGTAGGATAGCGTTAGCAATTCTATATTGAAAGACTTGTAAACAGTTCAATCAATCTATCAAGATTAGTCTAGCCGAGTTAAAACGGGCATCGACTCTTTCTTTAAAACCATACATGCATCTCATAATTTGAATCATTTGAAAACCTGGTTAACACGAAGGTTAGACAAGCGTTTAAGAAAAACTTGCCTTCATACTATGCAGTATAATTACATTTCCTTTGAGTCTTTACAATCTCTACAATACATAATCACATAACATACCACATTAGGTCATGAATGAACATACATAGTTCCTAAAGAATCTTACCCTACTTCTCAATCTAATCCGTATTAGATTTGTTATTATTAGTTACTCCGCTTTCCGTCATTCTTTACATCATTCTTACCGACTTCATCTCTTCCATAACTTAAGTGAAGTTATTTCATTAGTACAACTTCGGTTCAAGTTAATTATCCTTCCTCACGGCTTACTAACGTCCTTACGTTATCATCCAAACTCGATCGTCATTGGTTAAGTATACTTATTGCATATCGTTCACGCTCATCTTCAATTGACTTTCTTTAACCCTAAGTAATCATACTTGAGTTTTAATTATGACTTAATAATATTTTATTAAGTCCCTTTGTTCGTTACTAAACAATTTCCTTCATGTTCCACTTGTAACCATTCTTCATTGTCTAAGTTTTAAAATTTTGGCGCAATACGCGCTATATTACTTTGATGCCGCAATCTTGCATGCCATACCACTTATTATCTCAAAAATCCGGACTCGGCGCCATGGCGCATAGTCTCTCTGTGTTATTTGTTTGTCGTCTTTGCCAGCAGCGAGTTTGCGGTCTGAAAGGCCACTTTGGCATTGCTTGACACGGATTATTTGCCTTGTCTTTGGCCATGCATGCATTTCCTCTATGCACCGCATACACTTTGGATGATTTTTTGACTTAATGAGATTCTCGGCCTCGTAACTTCTTCGTTATAAGTCCGAATTGGCTCGTTCAAGAGCCTACGGTTCACAAATCACATACTCTACGTGTTCATGTAAGAATTTTATCTATTCGACTTCGTTTGCTAAAATTTCACCTATTAGTCCATTTTCAACGAAAACGGTAAACGTTTGTGAACGTTCAACGCTCGTTTCTTCGTTCTAAGTCAAAATCCGGCCATTTTCAAGTCCGTAACTCTATAATGCAAAATAAGACTTGTCACCATTGAAAACCACTGTTTCCAAGTTCAATATCAAAATTCGACTTCCATTCCGAGAATTTCACGAATTCGACAATTGTTGTCTAATCGTGAGAATTCTGGCGAAACTTCATTACTTGAGATTTTTAAACCGTTTCAATTGGATTCATTCCATCATACTATCATCTTGACATACATGCTTTGTTAACTTATGAATAAGTTATTACTAGTTCATTGTGAGTTTATAACTTATGAAAATATAAATTACTTATATTTTCAATACTCATAACTTATGTCTTCTTTTCATATAACTTATTATGGTTAATGACTTCTATCCATTATTCATGCTTCTTATTATCATACTAACTTCATTTGTATAAACATGTTACAAGTTCTTATTCGTTCATTATAAGTTCATAACTTATATAAGTATACATAACTTATTCATGATTTATTACGGCTTATTAAGACTTAAGCCCTTTGATTCATTATTTCAACCCCTTCTTAGCATGCTTGTTCTACCAATACCCCCTTCTCTAACAATAGAAGAGAAAGAGAATCAAAACTTAGGAGTACTTACTCTTGATGTTCACTTGCTACACCTTAAACTTCTTCTTGCTTCTTGCTTAATAAGAACTCTAGCTTCTCTAGCTTTTTCTCTCAAGCCATTAAGCTATAAGTTGTTGTGGAAAATCTAATAATAGAAGTCTAGCTTTTATGTGCTTATTCTCTCAAGTAAATAAGCTCTCAACTTATTATGTATAAGGTGTTGGAGGAAATGAACAACCAACAAAATGAATTAAGAGCTTCCTATTTATAGGAAATCCTAGATGAGGGCTCAATGGTCATTAAACCATCCACCTCCTTACTATTCATTACCTAGCTCTTAAGTAAACTTGCTCCCCACAACACTTGCTCACCACTCTTATTTCTTGGTTAATACTTAACTTAGCCATTAAACTACTTGTTTATCACTTAAGCACTTTGTGTGCTCACCACACTTACTTAGCCTCTAAGTTTACTTGTTCATCACCTTGGATCATCCATGGTTTGCTCCATGGGTTTAAACCATCTCATAACCCATTGGTTCTTACTTTGGGCTTTAGCTTAATTAACTTAACTTAATCATTTTGGGCTTACATTAATTTACTTTGGGCTTTACATTACAAATCCTTAGGCTTGCTTATTAATTCTATTGGACTTAACCAATAAATCATATTGGACTTTAATACTTCCTACACAATCCTACCAATTCATTTCTTTTGGCTTAAAGCCTTATAACATATATTATACGTATAATTCTCGTACTCTAATTCGTATACTTAGTCAACATATACGACATACCATTATTCATACGTACTCGTATAATAACTCATATAGTATTCGTATTCCTTACCTCGTACAATACCTACGTATAATACGATCATCGCTTAATTCATTACATACATTTAAATTCCTTCTCGAAAGTCACATTTCCTAAACGTTAGGTTTTAAGTCCACAGGCGAAATATTACGTTTTCCATAACTGAAATATTATTGGATATTCCATCTCACATCCATATTCTATCGTTACGTATTTCTCGGAAGTTCAAAAATAATTCCTACGAGTTAACGTAAATGCGTGAATAGTGTTTTTCGTAAAATTTCTCGAAAGCTTTTATTTTTGTCTTGAAATTCAAACACTTTAATTCTACCACGTAGCCAAAATCCTACGATGTTTCGACATTCCTAGGTCGAGAATAATATACGCTCGATTAGCTTGCTCCATAAATAATAATCAATTAAATTCCTTTAATAAAAAAAAAATATATTTTAATTCTCAAAAAAATCCAATTTTCTATTTATGGGCGAAATTTTTCCATAATATAATATTTTGGGTGTAATTTGGATACCTATATATAAAAATGTATATACGATGCACACGACTATACATACATATTTTGTTATCGTATTCAAATCACATCAAAACAACATATTATATAAAATTTGATTTCCATAAAATATTAAACTTTTTTTAGTTGTTTTAAAAAAAAAAAAAAAAAATTCCCTCATTTTAAAAAGAGATCCTACAGATCCGACCAGATATATATATATATATATATATATATATATATATATATATAAATCAAGAAACAATTAAAGGTGAATCCATATATATATTCAATCAGCCAAAACAACACAGGTTCAGCCAAAAAATATTTGGTTCCTTCCTTTGATCAATGTTAGCCACCTAAATATTTGGCCTCTAGAGGTGATCCACCAAGAAAGAAGAAAGATTCAAGAATATGAGTATTTGGCAAAACCCTAGTTTTTCTATCTCTCATAGAAAAAGAGCGTACTATCCAACAATTGGAATCACGTCTGTTGATATCTAATATAAGACTCCTCTTATAAAGATATCAGTTAACCCTTTTAATCTAATTAGAAATTAGGATATTATTTTTATTTTAATTAATTAAACTCCTTTAATTAATTAGGCTCTCAATCTTATTAGAAATAATTAATTAAACTTTTTTAATTAATTAGCCTCCTAATCTTATTAGGATAAATGAGAGTACTTTTATTAATTAATTTCCAAACTCCTTTAGGAATTAAATAATAATAATAGTAATAATAATAATAAGACTCCTCTTATTATTACGATTATGCCATTAAATTTTTAAATAATTATTCTTTCTTTTATGGTGTGACCCTTTAGGTTCTCCATATTTAAACCGGCTATGAATAAATAAATTAGAACAATTCTAATCCTATTTAAATAAATAAATTAAACTATTAATTTATTTAAATAAATAATATTTATTCTACAATAGGGATAAGCCTCCCTAGCGATTAACGACTTTCCAGATAATATAGATTTCAATATTAATCATAAAAGAACCTTTGAGTAAATAGTTGCAGTACAATTCAATCCTCCACTATACAATGTTCCAATTAAATATAAGACATGGAATTACTATCAAGTCTTATTTTATTTAAATTCATGTATTTCGACTCTTAAATGCACAACTCCAAATAATGCAAATTAGAAACTCCTTTCTAATTTCATTCTGCCTTGGCCAATGACTACTGGGTTGTCATTTATCGAATCACATATGACATTTTTCTTCTTTTACTAAACGCGGTAGATTCTTTATTGATCATACATTATCTCCATGTATAACTTATTATACCCAAGCATACACTTTGATATACCCTAAGGGTCTTAAGGAATAAGTCAAAGTATAACTCATCATACACAAGATACTATGATGATCTCAAGTCCAAGGATCACTTGCACTACTATCACTACAGGAATTCCTATTGACATGCAAGTAAAACTCCATTAGGTATTACTTAGCGAGCCACGTTCAGTAAACTTATTCTCTAATAAGCACCTACATACTTGCTTTAGTGTCTCCACACAAATGATCATGAGATAAATCATCCTCATCCAATGAGTAAGCAACGTATGTACCAATCTATCCGGATTCACTAATCCCCAATTTAGTAATCCAATGATTGGGAACTATTTTAGTTTTAAGCTTTCTAAGAATTTAGATCTCATTAGAATGATCATCATCATTATTCTAAAAACATTGCTTAAAACTATGAGTTTATCACATATTATAAAGCAGCATCATGTAGATAATTAAAAGCCTTTAATAAATTAATACTTTTTATTAATAAATGAATAAGATTGTTACAAAGTATATGCTTTATCATCAAACATGATTGGCTTGTGTGCATGCTACTTTCAATTTGTGCGAAGATGTCAGGTGGAAAAGAGTTAGGATAACCTTAGATCATGAAGAAGGAGCCAATATCAAAGCCAATAGCTAAAATAGAGGCTCACAATGCAAGCAACCTTGATGAGGTGGAGGTATTGGAAAACGTAGTATCAGATCCAGAAACAATAGAACTGACAGATAGTGATTCAGACACTAAATTTGGAGCTGATCAAGCATCACCGGAGGTGCAGAATCTGAAGAACAAGGTTTCTTCTCTAGAAAAGCTGTGGGAAATAGAAAAGCTGCTAAATAACCAATTGTGAAAGGCGTTAATAGAAACTATGGAAGAACAAGATAAACTTAAAATCCAAATTGAACAGATGGGAGCTAAAAGCAACAAAACAGGTGCAACTCCGAACAAGAAGGGGAAAAGAAAGATGAAAGACCGTGACTTAGGAAATCCTGATAAGAACCAAGGGAAAAAGATATGTTATATTTGCGACCATGAGGGACATACCTCTCCTCATTGTCCCGACTTTAAGCAAGGCGCATGTTTTAATTGTGGGTCAGAAGGTCATCAGGCGAAAGGTTGTCCAAGATCTAGAAAAGGCGTAGTGAACCAGTAGTATAAGTACAGTTAGATTATGCGTATTCCATAATAAGTTTATGTGTATAGTGTAATATTCTCAAACTTTTGTACGAGTGGATGTAGCGAATCCCGACTTTTGTGGTCACAAAGGGATAGCAGTATGTGTTATGTTATATAAAGTGCTATGACTTAGTAGAATGGATATGAATCTATAGTTGATTAATGGAATAAGTTTTGTATAAAACTTTGTGTTACATGTTAAACTTATACAATAAGGTTTAGAATGTAAGTTAAATTTATGATTTTATGTAATCAGATAATGCTTCCAAGACGTCGAACATGAAATCAAAGGGTAGAAGAAACTGTCAACAACGTTGAGGGACAACAGCAAGACCCGATGCAAAACTTTACAAATATGGTAGCTCAAGATATGCAGTAGGGAATACCAGCAGCAGGGAACCGACCAAAAAATTGCTTGGCAAATTTTAAAGACTTCAAGGCTGTAGGACCACCAGAATTTAGGGGAAAAGCTGACCCTATAGAAGCCCAGACATGGGTTAAAGAGATAGAAAGACGTTCATAATTGCAAGGGTAGATGAGGGGCAAAAGATCGCTTTTGCCACCTATATGATAAAAGGAGAGGCAAACTTTTGGTGGGAAGAAAATAAAGCGAGGACAAGAGAATGTGTGGTAACTTGGGCTAGGTTTAAGACTTTGTTTTTCGAAAACTATCTCTCAGCTAGCATGCAGGCTATGATGGAGGTGAAATTTTTGAAGTTAAAGCAGGATAACATGACTGTTGCGGAATATGCCGCAAAATTCAATGAATTGGCTAGGTTCGCTCCGCACCAGGTGGATACGGAGGATAGGAAGGCAAGAAGGTTTGAGCTGGGATTAAAACCCTGGCTCTACAACAAGGTGGAGGTGTTGCAGATCAATACTTTTGCAGCACTCATGGAAAAGGCTATCATAGCTGAGGAGTGGAGTGAGGCCATGAGCCTCTACAACAAGGAGAAGAAGAACAAAAGCAAGGTCGTAGGAGCCGTGAGGGTGGAAACTATTAGTGGGAATAGGGGTGAAAAGAGAAAAGGGAATTATTTTGGAAATGTCCAGGTGAAATAGGAAGGTGTGAAGAAGCAGGTAGTTCAGTGTAGGAACTGCGGGAAGAATCACTCTGGTGAGTGTCTGAAGGGTAAGTTTGTATGTTATAAGTGCGGGTAGGAGGGCTATATTTCTCCCAACTGCCCCAACCCAAGGATGAACATTGGGTGTTTTCTGTGTGGGTCGATGGAACATAAGGTGAAGGATTATCCAAAGAGGAAAATGGAGGCGGGGATTGTAACCACGGGAAAAGGCAACGGGACTCTGGCAATCACAGGACCGACTTCAACCAACAAACCAACAAAAGCAACCGCGAGAGTCTTCAATATGACGGTCCAAGATACTGTGGCAGCTGGGAATGGAACTCCAGGTATTATTCGAATAACTTTTATTTTCGTATATATATGATTTTCCTATATATAGCAAATTATGATATAAAGAAATTTTGAAGGAGGAATTTGAGTTCTTTTAGAAATCAAATTTCCGTTTAATCAGATAGACAAGCTTTATATGAATAGTTAAATATTTGTTCGATCAATTATGATCGAGATCTATTTTCAATGATTGTGTAGGCTATGTACCCTTGTATGTATGAGTTTTAAAACGGTGATTCCGGGGACAGAATCTTTATAAGGGAGGGTGAATGTAATAACCCGATATTTTCTATATAAATAAATAAGAAATTTGGCATATAAATTTTTTATTTATTTTAAAGGTGCGAATATGTGCTAATTAATGTGAATGTATGTATGTGATAAATAAAACTTATTTATTACATGAATAATTTCAAATAATTTTATTTTAGAATTATTGATCATTATAAAGTATATTCTTATAATAATTAATTTTATTGTGGAAATGTCTTTATTATTTATTTTCTATGAAAATATGATTTTTATAGTATTTAAATAATATGTGAAATGATTATTGGAATTATTATAATTACAATTTTATTTTATGAATTTTAGTTCGATTATTAAGTTAATTATTTTAACTTAATTAATAATTTTATATATGAAAGATAAATCGGATATGGAATCCAAACCCTAATTTTGGATTTTTAGCTATGAATGAGAATAATATTATTATATTAAATATAATATTATTTTTTAGTGTTATAAATATATACAGTATGTGTGTATTAATAATGTTGGTCAATTATGGTGTATAATGTCAAAACCCTAATATTGATTTGTTAAACCCTATTTGTTAAACTCAATTATGAGTTTAAGAATGTGTAGTAATTGTGTTATATGAATTATGTTGCATATTATAGAATTTTTGTTAATTAGGAAAATCCTAATTAATATTTGAAAACCCTAATTAAAATTAGAAGCCCTAATTTGCTAATTAGGAACCCTAATTGCTAAAATTAAAAACCCTAATTATTATTTTAGTAAATTCAATTGTTAATTTGGGAACCCTAAAATTATTAAGGAACCCTAATAATTTAAAACCCTAATTTTCTATTAAAAACCCTAATTTTAATTAGTAAGTTCTAATTAAAATTTTATTATACTTTAATCTTAATTTTTCAAACCCTAGATATTATTTGGGAAACCTTAAGGTTGAAAATCTAGTGATTAAACCATAGATTCAAGTACCATGGACAAGAATATCATTAAAATTAAAATGCAATTGACAAAGTACCCTTTTTGTCCCATTCTTGAAATAATTGCTAGCAAATCTTGCCAAATCTTGGCAAGTCATCAACCTAGTCTAAGCTAGGGGCTAAGAAACACCAGCACATCAGCCATTACTCATCCAAGTTCATTGCATACACGATATACATATAGATTAAGAGAGAGAAAGCTACTAAGTTGCTCATTTGGCCATCTAACTCTCAAACACCTTTTATCTCTCCCAAACCTCCAAAAATATAAGGCATATCAGTCCCTAAATCAAGCCCCACGACTTCCAATAACAGATTAGTAGCCAAGAATCAAGAACTTGTTCATAGAAAGGTAAAAACCTAATTTATAATCTGATCTTGATTGCTATGTTAAATGTTATGATTTTGTGTTAAAACATGTAGTATGTAGTATATATTGATGATCTGGGTTGCTAGATGTTAGATCTATAACATCTAGAGGCTCGGATTTAAAATTTTTAAAAATCTAGAAAATTTTATTTTTGTTGTCTGACCATGAATGTCAGACCTCAGAGATTTTAATTATTTTTATTGTTTAAAGGTTTGAATATGTCGTATGCTATGAGATCTTGGATCTGGAACTTGAATCAAGTCCAGATCGTGTACAAATTGTTAGATATATGTGATCAAACCACGTTGACCAACATTGACCAAGCCTTTCTGGGTAACCCAGAACATACCCAGATGGCTCTGACAAGAAGTTCATGTCCACAGATCTTACACAGGTTTGTTGTTGTGATTCTGTAGTTGTAAACACGCTTGTTGTATGTTATATGGACTCTATTCTATGCTTTTAGATCACCTAAATGACAAGCAAGATCAGAGTAATGGACGGTCAAAGTAGACTGTTCGAGCACGAAGTTGATTTCTGGAATCCCCAGAAAACCCAAAAATTTCTGACAACATTTGGCAGACCCTAGATCTTGCTGTGTTTAATGTATTTGGTTATGTTAGTGTTTGATTTGTGTAGACTGATATTTGGACTATCTATCCATGCTATTATAACACCAAAATCATAAACAGAAACAAAATTAATCATGGTCAAAGTAGGGTTGACCATACTACCAGATGAAGATTCTGGGCAACCCAGAAATCTTCAAAGGCAGTTTTCTTCCCAGTACTTTGACCGACTCAAATCTTGAGATGGTGTTGTTGTTATGATGATGTTATGTAATATATTTGTTCATTGACATGTTGTCTACAACCCGGAATCATTATATCACACAAACAAGGTACAAAATACGAGTTATAAGGACCTAAAAGTATGAGCATGAACTGTTCTTCATTTCTGGGTAACCCAGAAATGAATTACCCAGAAATGAAGAACAACCACTGACAACAACTTTGAGAGATTGTCTCTTTGTTGTTACATGAATACTACATCTTTAAAACTTTAGCAGCCCATAAAACTTAAGGATCAAAGAATTACAACTGGTTAAACATGGTAGCTTATAAACTAACTATGAAGATCTGGGCAGGCTCAAGAACACATATAGCGACATTTTCGTCGCTATAGGGCCCTTTAGCGACACTTCATTTCTGAAAATTATTATTTTATTAAAAAAATTAGAGAAAATTAGTTTTAAATTATTAAAAATACATAATAAATTACTAAAAATTATTTTAAACCCTAAAAATTAGTTTTTAATAATTTTGAATATATTTCATAAATAATTAATATATTTAGGATATTAATGGTATTTAATTTATTTAATTGTTATATTAAATAAATTATTTAAAAATGATTTTATACTTAAAAAATCAATTAAAATTATATTATGGTATACAAAAATAATTTAAGTTATTTTAATAACTTTTAATATTTTGTGATGAATTTCATTAATAAATTAACATTAATGATAATTAAGTTATTTAATAAATGTATTAAATAAATTAGTTTATAAATGACTTTTAATATTAGAAAAATCATTTAAAATAAAAATAAAGAGTTTAAAAATATTTTAAGTTATAAAATATAACTTTCAATATTTAAAGGTAAATTTCATTAATAATTTAATATTAAATAATATTAGAGTTATTTAATAATAATATTAAATAAATAATTTAAAAATGATTTTATTAATTTAAAATCATTTAAAAGGAAATAAATGAACTAAAAATATTTTAAGTTATAATCAATGACTTTTAATATTTTGATAAATAATACATTAATACTTAAATATTAATGATAATTATTTAAAAATGATTTTAATTGTTTTAAAAATTATTTAAGTGAAATAAAATGTCTTAAAAATATTTTGAGTTATTATAAATAACTTTAATATTTTGACAATGGTTTCATTAATAATTTAATATTAATGATAATAGAATTATTTAATATTTAAATCATTTATGTAAGACCCCAACTTTTTAATAAAAATGATTTTTTTCCTATAAATATCATTTTTAAATATTATGGAATGAATTTGATATAATGTTATAGTTGTGGGTAATATTTATAAATTTTGCAAAGTACACAAGTTGTTATATAATATTCGATTGGTGGGGAATATTCGTTTTAGCGAGGGAATATTAATGACGACAAGCACAATCATTAATTGGATCCCACAAATGTAATTATTGTCGGATTGATTGAAAATGACAAAAATACTTTATAAAAATAACGACGGAAGTTTTACTGTTAATCGTTGAAACACCCTTGCAGTTAAAAAATACAAGAATGTCTGCGTGGTTGTCTTTGTACACTAAGTATTGATTATTGATGCTTACGTGAGAAGTTACTCAGTTTTATTCAATTATTGCTACAGTAATTGCTGCATAATATCTCACGTTATTTAATTCAATTATTGTCAATATTTTATATATTATTAAATCAATAATTGAGACGACAAAGTTATTAATATTATTATTTGCAATATTAACGATGTCTAGAAGTTCTGTCAAGGAAAGGTAAAATATATTTATTTATATATATATATATATATATATGTGTGTGTGTGTGTGTGTGTGTGTGTGTGTGATGTGTGTATATATATATATAATATAATGTGAGTGGAAAGTGATAGTATGAAAGTGATGGGTGTAAGGTATGTGTGTGTGGTAGTGATGTGTGTGTATTTGTATTGTTAGTGGAGGATGGTGGAAAATGTGGAGTGTATTATATATATATATATATATATATATATATATATATATATATATATATATATATATATATATATATATATATGTGTGTGTGTGTGTGTGTAAGAGAATGTGTTAAATATATATGAGGAAAGGGACTTGTGTGGGTAGAATTTGAAAATGTGTGTGTGTGTGTACCGTGTGTGCTGTATGTGTTAGTTGAAATAAGGGTGGTGGTGGGAAAGTGTTTCTGATAGTGATAGGTGGGTGTGTGTGTTTGATGTAGAAAATTGGTGAGTTTTTCTTTATGGCATGTGTTTATATATATATATTTATTATAAAACTTTTGTTTTGTTTGACTATTATGTTAACATTTGAAAAAGTGGGCGTCTGATATTCGATTTCTTCCGCCCGTGAATTTTTCGTCTGATTTCATACTGTGCATTCCGTGAGAAAATTCAAATAGTGCCTTTCCATTCTCCTATAAATAGAAGCTCATTCCTTCATTAGTTCTTACAAATTCACTGAAACTTTAGAGAGAGAAATTATAGAGAAACTATAGAAAAGTATTCTGCTACTTCCCTACTCTTATATCCAATTTCTTTTACAGTAAGGGGTATTATTTCTTTTATATTCATGAAGAGAACTTACATTATTCCATTATTTATTATTACATTGGAATAACTTTTGTATCGCTGGCTACCCTATACTTGGTGAAATTCTTACATTATTCCATTCGTTATTATTACATTGGAATATCACATGCATGCGTTTTACTGCCGGACTGATTCCGCCTTTATTATTACATTGGAATATCACATCTCATGCGTTTTACTTGGGACACGATTTCGCCTCTTTATTATTATGTTGGAATATCTTGTCTGTGCGTTTTACACCGGACCTGGTTCCGTTAATTATTATTCTGTTGGTATAACCTGCATGTGCGGTCTATCGCATGCTTGGTGATTTCTTTTGTTATTTCATTCCTTATTATACTCAGTTGATTAAAGTTTTGACTTCTATACTCCATGAAATTAGTGGAATATTCTTTATATTTGCGCTTCATCCAGTATCTTTTCATGGAAATATTCTTCTGAGCATTCTTGAATTTTACTCTACAAAGAAGTATCATGTTGACAATTTGGACGTTATTAGTTCCTGAATAAATTAATTCTTGATCTTATTTTATTGAATTCTTATATCATTGTCATCATCCTCATGTTTATAATTTTTGAAAGTCATCTGTGGCCGGTAGTGCATAGATGGACTTGGTATGATTATGACCAGGGATTATTCGGTGTAATCATGACCTTAATGTTATAAATGACCAATTTGCTGCACAGAATGCACTGACCATCCAATCACATCCAGGCGTTCAACTTAGCCATTTCCCAACTACTCCTGTTCTACCAGTATTTCACCCTTCCGATCAAGAGATGAGCGAGGACGATGATGCTCCATCCGAGGAATAAGCTCGTCAGGGATGTCCTCTGTTTTAGTTTGCCTTTTTTTCGCATGAGGATATTGCTCTAGATTAGTTTGGGGGTAGTTAAGTTTTATTTTCGAAGTTGTAGTTTGTTATTAGTTTGCGGATTTGGATTGTTATTGTTAGTTAAACATTGCATTTAGGATTGCATGATAATTCCAGCGTTTGTTAGTGCGTTTATTCGGGGGCCAATGATGAGATTAGAATTGCATAAACAAGTCTAGTAAGGATTGTTGAGTCAATGATATGATTTTCATGACAAAAGTTGAATCTTTAGCTGTTTGACATTGATATTATAGGAAAATACTTTGAAAAACGACCATGTTGGCTATGATAGTTTAAATGGTTAGATAATAGAGTTCTAAAGGAGGATTACTAGTGAAATGCAAGGACAATTTGAATAGCTAGAGAAGACTGAATTTAGACATATACTCAAGTTTGGGGGAAAAATATTTGGAATATATAAGCTAAATAGAATAAAAAAAATAAAAAAAAAGTATACATGGTGACTAGTCTTATTTCGGGGCCTTTGTTACTTGAGCAAGTACGGCCGAGGGGATTGTATTAACACCTAACGCCCTAAGGTCTTTTATGGTCTGGGAGTCGTTGGTCTAAAGCTCGCTAAGGGGTAACACTGTTAGCCTAATGGGATGAGACATTGCACAGTCATTTATGTATATTTAGAAGAAAAAAATAATAATACAATTAAAGCGGGAAAAGTGCAAAAAGCCCCCGTTAAAAAAAAGAAGAAGAAAAGCATAAGTATTCCATTTTGACTCTTAAATTCAGGTAATTGTTTGATTTCAGTTGAAACAAGTATATTTGATGAGTTTTCAAGTTTACACTGTATGATGCTTACTAAGAAATTTATTATCTTTCATATTTTTGCCTTTCATAGGTTAGCAAGGTTGTTGAACACACACTCACAATATCAATGATAACAGATTTAGATTCATTGATTGTTGGGATATTATTGATCTGCTTTAACAGGATGTATTAGCATGTTTTTGTGATTTTTCTGAGGTCTTTGGATATACGTGAGCTATTGAATTGCTGGAATTAAGAACATATAGACAGTTTGCATTTGCATGGTAATTAATTTTTGTGGTGTTTTGTGTTTGTTGCTTGAGGACATGCAACGATTTAAGTTTGGGGGTATTTGATGATTGGGTAATATACCTTTGAATCAGATATATTTAAGCTTGAATACGGTGTATTCTCAAGTATTTTATTGGCATTTTTACAGTGTTTATGTTTTGTTTTGCAGGTTTGGGAGATGTAGGGACGAATTGGGGAATTTTAGCTGAAAATGGCAAAATGGTAATTCTTTCAATCTCCGGTACGGGCGCTCAACTCGATTCAAATCCCAACAAATGGGGTCGTGCCAGATGTTGACTAGGGACGCGTGCGTTGACTTTTTCGTTGCCCACTAAATTGGTTGTTGTTTAAAGCCTAATTGGATTGGATTGTGGCAAGCTATAAAAAGAGGTCAAGTGCTGAAATTAGGCATCTGATGAATTCATTCATTCATTGGAGGCTACACAAGGATTATTTGAAGACTAAGGATTGGCTAAAGAGTTTTCTTCTTCTTCTCCTTATTTTCAATTTGTAATTCTTTAAGGATGATTTGCAAACGATTATTGGTTTTATTTCCGTTATGAACTAATTCTTTAATTAAGATTTCAATTGAACCTTTTATGGCTATAAATTAGTTATTCAGGTTTATTCCAATTATTTATGTTGAAGTGAATTGTTTATCATGCCTTGCATCTTTTGATTAATTATTTGACCAATAATTACCTTGTTACTCTGAAGGAATTGAAAGAGGAATTCTAGGTTAGAATCTGGGTTTGATAACGTGTGACTTATTTATTTGCATAGTGAGTAATTAGGTTTGTGAATTGAATGGAAATATCTTTTCACCGCATGTAACACATAAGGAATTGGAATTGAAAGAGTTTAATTCACTTGTTTTGCATAGGAATATAGCAAGATTAATCTGGATTAAATAGAAGTCAGTTGATTACTTGGAAAAGGACTTTTGACATTTGAGAATTCCTGTTAACAATTCAGTAGACATAATAATTGGGATAATTGGGTAATTGAGTTATAGTTCATAATTGGGGATATTGAAGTCTTAATCCTTATTTATCGAAAATCATTCATTCAAATCTTAGTTTATTTATTTGTCTATTTTAGAGTAATATCTTTAATTGTTTAATTTAGTTTTAATATTTTAGAAAATCATAATTTATCATTGTTTAAATAAAATTGGGTTGATATAGTGCTAGTAGTTGGAATTTATTAATTAGAATTCTCTGTGGGATCGACACTCTATTTTATCACTTTATTACTTGTTGACCGTGTATACTTGCACGTATTCTTTGATTGCGAAATCAACCAACAAGTTTTTGGCGCCGCTTCGGGGAATTTTTATTAATATTAATTTCATATTAGTTATAATCAATTCGGTCTTAATTTAAACGTTACTTATTTTTCTTCTTGGATTGGCAGGAATTCTTGTGCGTGTATGCACACTAGATCGAAGGCTAAAGAGTAACTTTTTCCGTATACAGATGACATCGAAAGGAAGTTCTAGAAATTGCATTTGAATGGTGAGGTTATACATTTGGAAGAAGAACTGGCAGACCAAGAAATACCCGTGAACATGGCAGAGAACGAACATAAATCACTTAGGGATTACGCCATGCCGAATGTCACGGATTTGCAGTCGAGTATTAAGAGGCCGACAATCAATGCGAACAGTTTCGAGATAAAACCAGGAACAATTCAGATGCTACAGAATACATGTCAGTTTGGGGGTAATTCGATAAATGATCCTAATGAGCATATCTTGAGTTTCTTGGAAGTTTGCGATACCTTCAAATTTAACAATGTATCGGAAGATGCTACAAGGTTGAGGATGTTCCCGTTTACTTTGAAAGATAAAGCACGAAGCTGGTTACACTCTTTGCCTCTTGGCTCAATCACCACTTGAGATGACTTAGCTCAAAAAAAATTAGCTAAGTTCTTCCCACCAGCGAAGTCGGCAAAACTACGGAACGATATTCACACTTTTGCACAATTTGATTCAGAGTCGTTATATGAGGCGTGGGAAAGGTTCAAGGATATGCTCCGTAAGTGCCCTCATAATGGAATTCCGCAGTGGATGCAATTAGGGATATTTTGTGATGGTTTTCACTCGTCCACGAGGTCTAGTATTGATGCAGCAGCAGGAGTTGCGATCATGTCCAAGAGTTTTGGTGAGGCGTATCAATTGTTAGAGACAATGGCCACCAACAACTATCAGTGGTCCATGACGAGGTCTAATCATCCGAAAGCATCGGGAAAGTATGAAGTGGACGCCGATGATGGATTAACAAAGCACAAGTGACCGCAATAGCTAAGCATATGGAAATATGGCGTCCACAAGCCACACAGCAGGTAGCGATGGTTTGTGAGTTGTGTGCTGGGGGTTATGCTACGGATCAATGTGCCATAAATTATGAATCAACACAGTTTGTAGGAAACTATAATCGCTCAACTCAACCGTATCTGACTCAAAATGCTTATAATCCAGGTTGGAAAAATCACCCGGGGTTTTCATGGAGTAACACTCAAGCAACAGCTCAAGCACCTAGACAACAAAACACCTCTGGATTTCAAAATCAGACTCAACAACAACCAGAGAGGAAAGAAAATTGGGAAGAAGCCTTAGAAAAATTCATTAGAGCATCTGATAAAAGGAACGAGGAACATGATAAGAAAATGAATCAAGTAGAGCTAACTTTGCAAAGCCAAGGGGCATCGCTAAAGAATCTGGAAAATCAAGTGGGGCAAATTGCACATGCATTGAATAACCGTCCACTAGGAACACTCCCGAGTGATACAGAAATAAATCCGGGCAGAAACGAGCATTGCAAGGTAGTAACTTTACGCAGTGGGAAGGATTTACTAGAAACAGTTAAGGATAAGGAAAAGGGGGACAACGCAACAGCTGAAATAAAAGAAGTTGTGGAAACCGGGAAAGATAAAGATGAAATCGTAGAGCAGAATGCACCGTAACCAACTATCACAATGCCACCCATACCATATCCGCAGAGATTTCAGAAATCCAAGTTAGATAAGCAATTTTCAAGATTTTTGGATATTTTCAAAAAATTGCATATCAACATCCCATTTACCGAAGCTTTAGAACAAATGCCGAGCTACGCTAAGTTCATGAAGGATGTGTTGTCAAAGAAAAGGAAACTAGGTATTTTTGAAACAGTAGCGCTAATCAAAGAATGCAGCGCAATTATCCAGAATAAGTTACCTCAAAAGTTAAAAGATCCAGGCAGTTTTACTATCCGTGCGACATTGGAAATCAGTTTTCGGGAAGAGCACTGTGTGATTTGGGGGCCAGTATTAATTTGATGCCATTATCAGTCTACAGTCAGTTTGGGCTCAAGGTACCAAAACCAACAAATATCAATTTATTGTTGGCGGACCGATCAGTTACATATCTACGTGGTATCGTTGAAGACATATTAGTAAGGGTGGATAAATTCATCTTCCCAGCAAATTTCGTAATCTTGGATTGTGAAGCAGATAAAGAAATTCCCATCATTCTCGGGCGACCATTCTTAGCAACGGGGAGAACTTTGATCGACGTACAGAAAGGAGAATTGACAATGCAAGTTAAAGATCAACAGGTCACTTTTAATGTGTTTAAGTCAATGTCTTATCCAAAGGAAAAAGATGAGTGTTTGCGGGTGGATTTAATGGATGAGTTAGTTAATCACAAGTTTTGCGGCAATTACTTGAAGGACCCGATAGAATCCATGTTGTTTGGAATAGACGACTATGGTATTGATGAGGACATTGAGCAGATCAAATGGCTAGACACATCATCGTTCTACCGGAAAAATAATCAACCATTCGACACCCTTGATAGGCCCGAAACGGAAGGTAAAAAGTGTAAACCCTTGATAGAAGAGCCACCGGTGTTGGAATTAAAGCCACTTCCCTCTCATCTTGAGTATGCTTATCTGGGGAAAGATTCGACTCTACCCGTTATTGTTGCGACATAATTAACTGACACCCAAAAGGAAAAAATGCTACGGGTTTTGCGATAGTTCAAAACAGTGATTGGGTGGACTATAGCGGATATTCGAGGTATTAGCCCATCTTTCTGTATGCATAAGATTTTAATGGAAGAGGGGTCAAAACCAACCATTAAGATGCAAAGAAGGGTAAACCCCATTATGAAAGACGTGGTGAAAAAGGAGATTATAAAATGGTTGGATGCCGAAATTATTTACCCAATCTCAGACAGTTCATGGGTAAGTCCTGTACAGTGGGTACCAAAGAAAGGGGGTATGATAAAGGTGAAACTACGCCAATGAGCTCATCCCGACTAGAATCATTATAAAGTGGAGAGTATGTATGGACTACATAAGAACCGAATAAAGCCACATGCAAGGATAACTTTCCTTGCGGTTCATTGATCGAGATGTTGGACGGAGTTAGCGGGACATCAATTCTCTTTGTCATTGGATGGATATTCCCGGTATAATCAAAATGCCATAGCTCCGGAAGATCAAGAAAAGACCACGCTCACATGTCCATACGGTACGTTTGTATTCCGGCATATATCTTTTGGTTTATGTAACGCCCCGGCAACCTTTCAACGATGTATGATGGCAATATTCTCCGATATGGTCGAACAAAATTTGGAAGTATTTATGGATGACTTCTCCGTGTTCGGTGATAGTTTCGACTTGTGTTTGAAGAATCTGATCTTGGTGTTAAAAAGATGTGTGAAACTAACTTTGGCTTAATCGGGAAAAATGTCACTTTATGGTGCAAGAAGGGATTATTCTGGGACATAAGGTTTCCGCATCCGGATTAGAGGTCGATAGAGCAAAGATAGAAACGATTGAGAAATTACCTCCACCATCATCTGTTAAGGGAATACGAAGCTTCTTGGGACATGCGGGTTTCTACAGACGCTTCATTAAAGATTTTTTAAAGATTTCGAAACCCCTATGTTCACTCTTAGAGAAAGATGTGCTTTTCAAGATGGATCAGTCATGTCTCGAGGCATTTGAGATATTAAAGAAGAAATTGGTCTCTGCTCCAATCATTGTAGCGCCCGATTGGTCGTTACTGTTTGAATTGATGTGCGACACCAGTGATTATGCGGTCGGAGCAGTGTTGGGTCAACGTCACGACAAGATTTTTTACACTATCTACTACTCTAGTAAGATGTTAATGGATGCCCAATTGAACTACACAACCACCGAAAAAGAGTTACTTGCAATGGTGTTTGCCTTCGACAAATTCAGAGCTTATCTTATTGGCACCAAGGTAATTGTCTACACTGATCATTCTGCCATTAAATATCTGATTGAGAAGAAGGATGCAAAACTGCGTTTAATACGGTGGGTACTATTATTACAAGAATTTGACCTGGAGATCCGGGACAGATTAGGTACCGAAAATCAAGTGGCGGATCATCTTTCTCGGTTGGAAAATGCAGAGGTACAGAAGGAAGACAACAGATTGATTAATGAAAAGTTTCCAAATGAACAACTGTTCCGAGAAACCACAATATTGCCTTGGTATGCTGACTATGTGAACTACGTTGTTGCCAAAGTGTTACCTCTGAATTTGACCTCACAACAACGAAAGAAGTTCCTCCACGATGTGAAGCAATACTATTGGGATGAACCATTTCTGTTTAAGGCTTGTGCAGATAAAATGATACGCCATTGTGTACCTCATGAAGAAATGGACAGCAAATTATGCCATTGCCACTCCTCAGATTATGGAGGTCATTATTCTGGCGATCGAACAGCAGCAAAAGTGCTACAATTGGGATTTTTTTGGCCTTCTCTATTCAAAGATGCTTACCTCTATGTTCTGAAATGTGATCGGTGCCAACGCGTAGGCAATATCTCCAAGCACAATGAAATGCCACTCAACACAATTTTGGAGGTAGAACTATTCGACGTATGGGGAATCGATTTATGGGACCTTTCCCTTCATCTTTTAATAATCAGTACATTTTATTGGCGATAGATTATGTCTCCAAATGGGTAGAAGCCACAACGTTACCCAAGAATGATGTCAGCGTTGTTCTTCGATTTTTAAAAAAAACATCTTCACACGATTTAGGACGCCGAGAGCGATAATAAGTGATGAGGGAACTCATTTCTGTAACAAGCAGTTCACAAAATTGCTTGTAAAGTATGGGGTTCATCATAAAATTGCTGTTGCATATCATCCCCAAACCAATGGGCAAACGGAGGTCTCGAATAGGGAGGTCAAGCGAATTCCGGAAAAAGTGGTCAATCCATCACGAAAAGATTGGTCATTGCGTCTTAACGATGCTCTATGGGCATACCGAATAGCGTACAAAAATCCGATCAGCATGTCTCCATACAGAATGGTATTTGGAAAGGCGTGTCACCTTCCGGTCGAGCTAGAACACAGTGCACACTGGACCATTCAAAAACTGAACTTTGATCTAGAAACGACGGGTGAGAAAAGGTTACTGCAGTTAAACGAGATGGATGAATTTCGGTTCAATGCCTACGAGAACGCAAAGCTTTACAAAGAGAAAGTCAAAGCCTGACATGATAAGAAAATTCTCGATCGGACTTTTGAACCAGGCCAACAAGTATTACTGTTCAACTCCCACTTGCGTCTATTTCCTAAAAAATTGAAATCCTGGTGGTCCGGGCCATTCGTAATTTTATCTGTCGCTCCACACGGAAATATTGAGGTCGAGGAACCAAACTCAAAGCATACATTCAAGGTTAACGGCCAACGTCTGAAACATTATTGGAGTGGTCCCATCGAACGTCAAGCTACGGTCATGTACTTCTTCGAACCTGTGCACAATTGAGCAACACCAGCCAAGTCGGGCTGACGACTAAAAACCAAGCGCTACAGGGAGGCAACCCAATTTTTAGTTATTTTATTTTTATTCATTTACAATTTTTGTCCTTATATTGTAGTTCATTTTTATTAGAATTACTAGCAGATATTCGTGCATAACACTCTTCAGTGAATTCTTGATTTCAGCGAGAGGAAGCATGCCCAGCACTTGAAGGCATTATGTGCTGCATGATCACCAGTGCCCCGGCGCTCCTAACAAAGAGGATTCGATGTTCCCGCCGCTAGGCACCGAATGTGAAAAAGAACCCGGTGGTTCCCGACGGCGGTTTCCGATCAGATTATCAGTATACAGCGCTTAGACCACTCCAAGAGTCTTGCCTCTTAGCACCCCGGCGCTATATCTTTATGCAATTCAGCGCTACCCGGTGCTGGCTCGCTCTCAACAGTATTGCCTGACACCCGACTCTTGGTCAGGAAGGTTCAATCTCAAATATTTCGACCTTTGAACGCAAATTAGACTCCTAATTGCCTTTAAATACGCGGTTATCCACTCCAACCCTTCTAATTCCTCACACGATTTCACTCTACATCTGGTAACTGATTTTTAACCTTCATACAACATCCCAATAGCAAACACAACTCACACATTCACTTTGGGATTTCCTTTTTGCAACGCAATTTTCATCTATAGCTAAAAGGTATGTTACTCATTTACACTCTTTTGATGGTGCAATCAACTATTGTTAATTGTTAGATGGGTAAGCGAATTTTCATCCTCATTCATGTTCTCTACTTCTACAATGTTGATTGTCATTCTTTTGCTTTTGATTGGGCACCAATTTTGACTAGATACCATGCATATGTGGTAATTGAATGTTAGAAATTTGAATCAATAAGAAAGTAGTGTGATTCAAAGAAATTTATGAGAATCCCAGAAGGTGTTTGATAATTTGTCCGAGCCAATGATCATGTTCAAATTCGCTCATATCACCATATCCATGCACATTATTGATGGAGCCTCTTGTCAACGCAATATTCCACATCTACTGTGACCATATTCATTACTATTGTGGGACAAATTATATTGTCTTGATGTATACACAGGGATATGTTACTCCTTAGGACAAAACTATTGGGTAAATCATGTGTGTGAGACCCCAAATTTTATGAATAAATATTTAATTTTCTCAAAATAATTTTTTAAATATTATGGTGTGGATTTGATATAATGTTATAGATGTGGGTTATATTTATAAATTTTGCAAAGTACGCAAGTTGTTATATAATATTCAATTGGTCGGGGAATATTCTTTTTGTCGGGGAATATCCGTACGACAGTACAATCATTGGTGGACCCCGCAACGGAATTATTGTCGGATTGAGAAAACGACAAAAATACTTTATGAAAATAAATGGCGGAAGTTTTACCATTAACTGTTGAAACACTCAGTGTTAAAAGTACAGTAATACGCGTGGTTGCATAGTAGCACACGGTATTGATTATTGATGCTTACATGAGAAGTCACTAAGTTATACTCAATTATTGCTACAGTAATTGTTGCATCATATCTTTCATATTATTGATTCAATTATTGTTACAGTATCATCTATATAATATGATATATTATTAAATCAATGATTGAGACGACAAAGTTATTCATATTATTATTTGCAATATTGATAATGTCTAGAAGTTCTGTCAAGGAGAGGTTTGGTCACCTAATTGCGCGCCAATTAAAGAGAATTCCTTATCGAAAGCCCCATCTTTCCTAGGAACGACCTGGTTGTTAAATATTGTGAGTTATAATATTAATGATGAATGTTATTAAAATTGAAGTTGTGTTCGAAGTTGAATTTGGAGACGCGGACGTGATATTTGAGTCCAGAACGATGAAATTAGTAAAAATAGTCTATAAACACAAAATTTTCTGGGATTCACTATTTGGTCAAAAAGTCAATAATTGACTTTTTTGGGAAAAGTCAAACTTCGAAATTTCAAAATTTATATTGTTGATAAAAATAGTTTCATTATGTTGGAATTATTTGTGTTAGTGAAAATCGACATCTATTCCGATGATAATTGATGTCTGGGGGTTATATCGATAAATCGGGTAATTTATCGGATAAATGAGCAATTAATTGCTACTAATTCACATGCTTATATAACTATTTGTTCACATGTGTATACTATTGAATCACATTCTTGTACTATTAGGGGAGTTGGTGCAAGATTGATAATACTTGCATGACTAAGTTAAAAATAGAGGTATAGATGGAGGTATTATACTGTAATTATTTTTATCACATGATTAGAACTATCGAGTCACATGATTTACTATTGATTCACATTATTTACTATTAGGGGAGTTGGTGCAAGTTTGATAATACTTGCGGGACTAAATTAAAATGAAGAAAAGAGGAAGGTATTATCTTTGTAATATTTCGAGCCCCAAAACGCGTAATTATCAAAACTATATTTTCCTATAAATAGAAGCTCATTCTTCCTTCATTTCTCACCAATTCACAAAAGCTTTAGAGCAATTATTATAGAGAAAAATTATAGAGAGAAAGAAGAAGAGAAGTCTGCTACCTCATTATTCCAATATCAAGTTTTTTCTAAGGTAGGGAATATTATTTGTTGTACTCATAAGGGGTACTCTTTCTTTCTTATTTATGAAGAGAACTTCAGTTATTCCATTCTTTATTATTACATTGGAATAACTCAGATACGCTGCTACCCTATACTTGGTGAAATTCTTCTATTATTTCATTCTTTATTAGTATGTTGGAATAACCTGTCTATGCAAAGTACTGCATACATGGTGAAATTCTTTTAATATTCCATTATTTATTATTCATTGGAATATCCAGCGGTCGCGCTTTTACTGGGACCGGTTCTGTTATTTATTATTCATTGGAATATCCCATGTTCACATGCGTTTACTGCCGGACCGGTTCCGTTATTTATTATTCTGTTAGAATAACTTTTTGCTTGCAAGGCCTATCACATGCATGGTGATTTCTTTTGTTATTCCATTCTTTATTATACTCAGTTGGTTAAAACTTTGACTTTTATACTCCATGAAATTAGTGGAATATCCTTGATATTTGCGCTTCATCCAGTATTTTTTCATGGAAATATTCTTCTGAGCATTCTTGAATTTTACTCTACAAAGCAGTATCATGTTGACAATTTGGACGTTATTAGTTCCTAGATAAATTAATTCTTGAACTTGTTTTATTGAATTCTTATATCATTGTCATCATCTTCATGTTTATATTTTGTTGAAAGTCATCTGTGGCCTGTAGTGCATAGATGGACTTGGTATGATTATGACCAGGGATTATTCGGTATAATCATAACCATAATGTTACAAATGATGTGGAAAAAGTCCTCATTGGCCCGTAGTGCATTGATGGACAATTTTTGGTATGATTATGGCTATGGATTCTCTTTGGCTGTAGTGCAAAGATGAATTGTTTTATAGCATGATCAGGACCGTTGATGAAAATATGATTATCTTTAGCCGTAGTGCATGGATAATTCGTGGTCGTGATACTAAAGAATATCCTTGGCAGTAGTGCGGGGGTGATTCGATGATGTGGATTATTTATTAAAATTTGAGTCCCAAATGATAAAAGTGATGAAAAACCTTTTAAATCATAGAAGATAGTAGATTTTATTCCATACTAGACTTTTCTAATGGATTGCTTGTTCCGCTGCAGTTAAACTTGATAGTTATTATATTTTATCAGTTTAACACTGTTGAAGGCTAACGATAAATTATTCTGCATTATCTTAGTCATAATATTTCTTACTGGGCTAGTTGAGCTCACCCTTTCATTCACTGTTTTCTTCAGGAAATGAGAACGTAGTTGGGACTAGTCCGGGAACATAGTGATGGTCCTAGATGGTGCATTAGTAGTCCTCACTATTCTGTGAAATAGTGTGATAATAATTATAATGAGGACTCCTTTTGAGTTTGTATACTCTCTAGTAGACAATATTTGTATTCAAACTCATAGCATATGTTTTTTCGTATTGTACACGACAGTTGTATAATTAAGTTGTATTTGAATTCTGTACCATGTATCTGGCGACTCAAGATGGGTGATGTATACCTGTTTTGGGGGCGTCACAATGTGTTTCTTACCACTTGTACTAAAAAAATACATGCATCTAATTGGCACAATTGTGCGTTTTCATGCTCGTATATGTCCTGCCACACCCTCAACTATGTACTTAACATTTACATATATTTTGATGTTTGGGGGTAGTGTCTTGGAAACGTGTATCCAGACTAAATTTTTGTCAACTGCAACTAATTATGAATTCGTATTATTGCAGAAATTTCTCAATGACTTCAAAATGACAACGTGGAGACGGTTCCGATTCTGACTCGGCTCGTCCGAGATTTGATAGCCGACGATTTGTCTCTACTGAGGCATAGGAACGCTATAACCGCATGGCTACCCGCTCTCTCGACCCTGAACGTGGTTTACGGCCCGGCCAAACCAAAGATGGGGAAATAACGGTAATGATTGCTGAAAGAAATTGATTCTCCCTCACCGAACAACCTGACCCGGCAGTGATCGCAGTCGTGAAAGAATTTTATGCCAACGTCTCAGAACACGATCACTATGCAGTGTTTGTGCGGGGAAAAACTGTGGAAATTGGTGAGGAGGACATCAATGGGTGTTACCAACTGAATTTGGAATAGGTCAACGATGAATATACCGGTCTGCTGAGCCAAGGTCCAGACTATGAGAAAATAATCCAAGAGCCATGTCAACCGGGCACCACATCGACAGTGCATGAGCGTGGTAGCATGACCTTGCCCCATTCTAACCTCAGTCTATATGGGAAGGCGTTGTATGCCTTCATCTATGCCAAACTCATGCCATGCACAATGTGAGCCATGTCACAAAAGAAAGAGCAGTGCTGCTATACTCTATTATTCAAGGCTTATAAATAGATGTCGGTCACGTCATTCAGCAGTCTATTCTCCGAGCATCCCGAGGAGGGACCACATGAGGTTTACCACATCTGTCTCTCAAATGGAAATCGGATGAGATAATCCAAATGCATATGCCAGTTTTGGACCACAGGTTGATTAACAGGTATAAAGTGTGGACAGGTGGGGCAAATCACCCTAGGGGATTGGGTTTTATAATTCCCTAAGTTGCACCTACACAAGCCCCACCACCTCAGGCTCCACCTACTTATGGCCCATCTATAGCAGCTCATCGTGGTGTGGTCCCCGAAGCTGTCCAGTGAGAGATAGACGGCTAGTTTTACAATATGGAGTCCCAGAATGTGCGTTTGTCGGAACGTCAAGACGTGATTTTCAAATTTTTAGTTGACCAATTTGCTGCACAGAATGCACTAACCGTCCAATCACATCCAGGCATTCAACTTAGCCATTTCCCAACTGCTCTTGTTCTGCCAGTATTTCCCCCTTCCGATCAAGAGATGAGCGATGACGATGATGCTCCACCCGAGGAATAAGCTCGTCAGGGAAGTCCTCTGTTTTAGTTTGCCTTATTTTTCGCATGAAGATATTGCTCTAGATTAGTTTGGGGGTAGTTAAGTTTTATTTTCGAAATTGTAGTTTGTTATTAGTTTGCGAATTTGGATTGTTATTGTTAGTTAAACATTGCATTTAGGATTGCATGATAATTCCAGCGTTTGTTAGTGCATTTATTCGGGGGCCAATGATGAGATTAGAATTGCATGAACAAGTCTAGTAAGGATTGTTGAGTCAATGATATGATTTTCTTGACAAACGTTGAATCTTTAGCTATTTGACACTGATATTATAGGAAAGCACTTTGAAAAACGACCATGTTGGCTATGATAGTTTAAATGGTTAGATAATAGAGTTCTAAAGGATGATTACTAGTAAAATGCAAGGACAATTTGAATAGCTAGAGAAGACTGAATTTAGACATATACTCAAGTTTGGGGGAAAATATTTGGAATATATAAGCTAAATAGAATAAAAAAAAAGTATACATGGTGACTAGTCTTGTTTCAGGGCCTTTGTTACTTGAGCAAGTACGCCCGAGGGGATTGTCTTAACACCTAGCGCCCTAAGGTCTTTTATGGTCTGAGAGTCATTGGTCGAAAGCTCGCTAAGGGATAACACTGTTAGCCTAATGGGATGAGACATTTCACAGTCATTTATGTATATTTAGAAAATAATAATAATAATACAATTAAAGCGGGAAAAGTGCAAAAAGCCCCCGTTAAAAAAAAGAAGAAGAAAAGCATAAGTATTCCATTTTGACTCTTGAATTCGGGTAATTGTTTGATTTCAGTTAAAACAAGTATATTTGATGAGTTCTCAAGTTTACACTGTATGATGCTTACTAAGAAATTTATTATCTTTCATGTTTTTGCCTTTCATGGGTTAGCATGGTTGTTGAACACACACTCACAATATCAGTGATAACAGATTTAGATTCATTGATTGTTGGGATATTATTGATCTTTTTTAACATGATGTATTAGCATATTTTTGTGATTTTTCTGAGGTCTTTGGATATACGTGAGCTATTGAATTGCTGGAATTAAGAACATATAGATAGTTTGCATTTGCATGGTAGTTAATTTTTGTGGTGTTTTGTGTTTGTTGCTTGAGGACATGCAACAATTTAAGTTTGGGGGTATTTGATGATTGGGTAATATACCCATGAATTGGATATATTTAAGCTTGAATATGGTGTATTCTCAAGTATTTTATTGGCATTTTTACTGTGTTTATGTTTTGTTTTGCAGGTTTGGGAGATGCAGGGACGAATTGGGGAATTTTAGCTAAAATGGCAAAATGGTAATTCTTTTTTTAATCTCCAAATACCGGGCGCCAACTCGATTAATATTGGTGGTCGTGCCAGATGTTGACTAGGGACGCGTGCGTTGACTTTTTCGTTGCCCACTAAATTGGTTGTTGTTTAAAGCCTAATTGGATTGGATTGTGGCAAGCTATAAAAAGAGGTTAAGTGCTGAAATTAGGCATCTGATGAATTCATTCATTCATTGGAGGCTACACAAGGATTATTTGAAGACTAAGGATTGGCTAAAGAGTTTTCTTCTTCTTCTTCTCCTTATTTTCAATTTGTAATTCTTTAAGGATGATTTGCAAACGATTATTGGTTTTTATTTCCGTTATGAACTAATTCTTTAATTAAGATTTCAATTGAACCTTTTATGGCTATAAATTAGTTATTCAGTTTATTCCAATTATTTATTTTGAAGTGAATTGTTTATCATGCCTTGCATCTATTGATTAATTATTTGGCCAATAATTACCTTGTTACTCTAGAAGGAATTGAAAGAGGAATTCTAGAGTTAGAACTGGGTTTGATAAGGTGTGACTTATTTATTTGCATAGTGAATAATTAGGTTTGTGAATTGAATGGAAATATCTTTTCACCGCATGTAACACATAAGGAATTGGAATTGAAAGAGTTTAATTCACTTGTTTTGCATAGTAATATAGCAAGATTAATCTGGATTAAATAGAAGTCAGTTGATTACTTGGAAAAGAACTTTTGACATTTGAGAATTTCTGTTAACAATTCAGTAGACATAATAATTGGGATAATTGGGTAATTAAGTTATAGTTCATAATTAGGGATATTGAAGTCTTAATCCTTATTTATCGGAAATCATTCATTCAAATCTTAGTTTATTTATTTGTCTATTTTAGAGTAATATCTTTAATTGTTTAATTTAGTTTTAATATTTTAGAAAATCATAATTTATCATTGTTTAAATAAAATTGGGTTGATATAGTGCTAGTAGTTGGAATTTATTAATTAGAATTCTCTATGGGATCGACACTCTATTTTATCACTTTATTACTTGTTGACCGTGTATACTTGCACGTATTCTTTGATTGTGAAATCAACCAACAGTAATCATGACCGTAATGTTATAAATGATATGGTAAAAGTCCTCATTGGCCCGTAGTGCATTGATGGACCGTTGTTGGCATGATCATGACCATTGATGAATACACGAATATCCTTGGCCGTAGTGCATGGATAATTTGTGGTTGTGATACTAATGAATATCCTTGCCCGTAGTGCAGGGATGATGTGGATTATTTATTGTCGAGTCTCAAATGATAAAAGTCATGAAAACCTTTTTAAATCATAGAAGATAGTAGATTTTATTCTCTACTTGACTCTTCTAATGGATTTCTTGTTCCGCTGCAGTTAAACTTGATATTTATTATATTTTATCAGTTTAACACTGTTGAAGGCTAACGATAAATTATTCTACATTATCTTAGTCATAATATTTCTTACTGGGCTAGTTGAGCTCACTCTTTCTTTCACTGTTCTCTTTTGGAAATGAGAACGTAGCAGGGACTAGTCGGGGAACAAAGTGACAGTCTAGAGGATAGCATTAGTAGTCCTCACTATTCTGTGAAATAGTATGTTAATAAATGTATTGAGGACTTATTTTGAGTTTTAATGATGTCTAGAAGACAATGTTTGTATTAAAACTCACAGCTCATGTTGTATATTTAAGATTGTATTTGAATTTTGTTCCATATATTTGGCGACTCAAGATGGGTGATGTATACCTATTTTGGGGGCGTCACAGTTGGTATCAAAGCTTAGGGATATGATCCCTGGCTAAGATGTTAGACTAGAACTAGGAGGGGAGAGACGGGGAATTCCTTCGCTAGTATGACCTACCTAAGTTTATTTGGTATTTAATTGGTCAGTCAGAGTATAGGGATAATATGTGATATGATAACTAATCCTTGTTTTGTGGCAGTATCTGAAAATGACATCCGAGAATGTTGAGAATAGCAATGGAGCACATGAGACCGTTGAGTCTCCACATATCAATAATCCGGATAATGTGCATCAAGAAGGCGACAATCCTCACGCGAACAAAAACAATGACCGAATGATGAATGATGGAATGTTCAGAGGCTTTATGCAATTCATGCAACATCAGGCGAGAGCGGCTCCTGTCCAAAATTTAGGTGGAAACACTGGAAACTCTCGGACGGTCACTGCTAAAAAGTTCAAGGAGCTGGGACCACCGGAGTTTATTGGAGAGCCAAAACCACTTAAGGCGGAAGCATGGATAAAGCAGATCACCAAGATATTTGATGTCTTGGGATGCTCCGAGGAGCAAAAGGTTCCATTTGGCACCTTTATGTTGTGAGGAGAGGCAGATTACTGGTGGGAATCGGTAAAGCGTACTCAACCTGCCGCACTAAAGATGTCTTGGAAGAAGTTCCAAGAACTATTCAACGACAAGTACTTTTCCAAAAGTATTCGTCACATAAAAGAGGTAGAGTTCATCAGGTTGGAGCAGAATAATATGACCGTGTCGCAGTCTGAAGCTAAGTTTGCTGAGTTGTCCCGGTTTGCGTCTCACTTGGTTGATAATGAGGAGAGAAAGACGCGAATGTTTTTAAGAGGTTTGAAGCCGGAGATACGTCAATATCTTATTCCTCATAAATTGTGTTTGTATTCAGATGTTGTAAATAGGGCTCAGTTAGTGGAGCGCGATAACGAGTCAATGCAACCAAGAGAAAGCAGCCGGCATAATGAAAATACCAGTGGTAACGGTCATCGAAGCAGTGACAATAAACGTGGGGGGAATCAACATGCTAGAAATGGTAGCCACTTCGGTGGTAATCATGGCCAAGATAATAAAAATGGACATTTCAAGAGGAGGAGATTCAACAATGATGGAAAGACGTCAGCATTAACACCCGTGATTAATGAAGGAGAACGACCACCTATCATATGCTTAAAATGCGGAGGGGAGGGACATATCAGTTAAAACTGCGCGATGCCATCCAAAGCGTGTTATAATTGTGGAAGAGAAGGTCACCTAGCCCGATTTTGTCATGCACCGAAGACAAGTCCAGTTGGAATGGTGACACAAAATACCGTCCCTGCATAAGTCAAAACCAAAGAGTTCAAGGAGAGGCGTTTGTTGTGACCTACCAGAAAGCAAGGAACCCAAACGAGGTCATCACAGGTAAGCTTATCATAAACTCTAGCGAAGTCTATACCTTATTTGATACCGATTCTACCCATTCTTTTATTTCTCCTACTTGCGCTCAACGATTAAATTTGACTCCGAAGAAATTAGACTTTGACTTATCTGTGGAAACTCCATTGGGAGAAACCTTCATTACATCCATTGTTTATAAGTCTTGCTTGGTTCAAATCGGTACCCTCACATTACCAGTCGATCTTATTTCATTGAAAATACTTGCATTTGATGTGATTCTAGGGATTGATTGGTTAACTACTCATCATGCTAAAATTGATTATTTTTGTAAGGTTGTTAGCTTTCATATTCCTAACCAACCTATTATGCGAATTCAAGCAACCAAACCATTAAAATCAATCACTGTCATCTCAAGCCATAAAGCTATTCGTTTATTAAAAAATGGATGTCAAGATTTCTTAGCTCATGTCACGGATCTAAACAAAAATACGTCAGGTTTGAATGATATTTCTATTGTTAATAAATTTCCTGACGTATTCCCTGAAAAAATTCCTGGCCTACCCTCAAAGCGTGAAATTGAATTTTGTATCGACCTTGAACTCGGTACAAAACCCATTTCCAAAGCCCCATATCGAATGGCTCCTATTGAACTTCAGGAGTTAAAGACCCAACTGCAGGAATTGTTAGACATTGTCTTTATTCGTCCTAAGACTTCTCCTTGGGGTGCTTCGCTCTATTCGTGAAGAAGAAAGATGGGAGTATGCGACTTTGTATTGATTATCGGGAGTTGAATCATGTCACCATCAAAAATAGGTACCCATTGCCACGTATTGATGACCTGTTCGACCAGTTGCAAGGCGCCAAATTCTTTTCAAAGATCGATCTTCGTTCTGGATATCATCAGCTGAAGGTTAAAACTGAGGATATTCCAAAGACTGCCTTCAGAACTCGGTACGGACACTATGAATTTTTAGTCATGTCTTTTGGATTGACTAATGCTCCTGCTACCTTCATAGATATAATGAACCGAGTATTCAAGGAATATTTGGATCACTTTGTGGTCGTCTTTATTGATGACATCCTCATATATTCCAAAAGCCGTGAAGATCATGAGCAACACTTGAGGCTGATACTCCAAAATCTTCGTCAAAACAAGCTTTATGCCAAGTTGAAGAAATACGAGTTCTGGCTTGAGGAAGTAGCATTCCTTGGGCACGTAGTATCAAGTCATGGAATATCCGTTGACCCGGCAAAGATTGAAGCTATTCAAAGATGGGAGCAACCCAAATCAGTGACCGAAGTACGTAGCTTTCTCGGTTTAGTTGGTTATTATCGGAGATTCGTGGAAGGATTTTCTCGAATCGCTACTCCATTAACTCAGTTGACTCGAAAAGATACAAAGTACGGTTAGAGCGAGGAATGTGAGAAGAGTTTTCAAGAACTCAAAAGGAGACTCATTTTAGCACCTGTTCTGACAATACCATCTGGTTCGGAGGGATTTGTCATCTACAGTGATGCTTTGGGCAAAGGGTTAGGATGTGTTCTCATGCAACATGGGAAAGTCATAGCCTATGCCTCAAGAAAACTCAAAGAATATGAGAGGAATTATCCTACTCATGATCTAAAGTTGGCAGTTGTTGTTTTCGCACTTAAAATTTGGAGGCATTACTTGTATGGAGAGAAAGTGGAGATCTGTACGGATCATAAAAGCCTCAAATATTTCTTCACTCAAAAGGAACTCAACATGCGACAACGACGTTGGCTTGAACTATTTAAAGATTATGATCATACCATCCAATACCATCCTGGAAAAGCGAACGTGGTAGCTAACGCATTGAGTAGAAGATCATATGCGGGTACGAGTGCAATATTCAAAACACAAAAGCCCATTTTGTGTGACTTGCAAAGGATGGAGATAAAGTTAAAGACTCCAGGGACCCATGTGATGATGGCGAATATACGAGTAGAACCGACTTTAATTGATAAAGTTAAAGTTGCTCAAGTTACAGATCCGGAGCTGATGCGTATGAGGAAGAAAGTGCAAGAAAGTGCTATGCCGGAAGCAAGAATCGATGAAGAAGGAATACTTCGAGTCAACTCCAGACTTTGTGTTCCTAACGACCCTGATTTAAAGTATAAAATCATGATGGAGGTGCACAACACACCGTTTGCAATCCATTATGGGAGTACCAAAATGTATCGTGATCTTCGTCATACATTTTGGTGGAGCAATATGAAGAGAGAGATAACATTATTTATCTCAAGGTGTATAACTTGTCAAAGAGTTAAGGCGGAGCATAAAGTACCAAAAGGTCCATTGCAACCACTTGAAATTCCAGAATGGAAGTGGGAGCACATTACCATGGATTTTGTTACTGGTCTTCCCAAGGTTTCCCAAGGCATATATGCAATTTGGGTCATTGTTGATAGATTGACCAAGTCTGCTCACTTCTTACCTATACGAGAAACTTATACACTTGAACATCTTGCTCGTATATACATAAATGAGATTTAAGATTGCATGGTATGCCAGTATCCATAGTTTCTGATCGAGACCCAAGATTCACTTCACAATTTTGGGTTAGTTTGCAAAGAGCTATGGGCACGAATTTACGATTTAGCTCGGCATATCATCCTCAGACGGACGGGCAGTCGGAGATGACAATTCAAACTCTTGAAGATCTATTAAGACTCTGTGTCCTTGACTTCAAGGGAAGTTGGGACAAGTTCTTACCATTGGTGGAGTTTTCCTACAACAACAGTTATCAAACAAGTATTGGCATGGCTCCATTTGAGGCGTTGTATAGAAGAAAGTGTCGTTCTCCAGTATGCTGGGATGAGGTGGGTGAAGCAACATTGTTGGGACCAGAGTTGGTACGTATGACTACGAAAAAGATTCAAACGATCCGACAATGTATAAAAACCTCACAAGATCGACAAAAGAGTTATGTTGATCTTCATCGAAAGGACCTAGAATTCGATATAGGAGATCATGTGTTGTTACGTGTTGCTTCATGGAAAGGAGTTACGAGGTTTGGAAAGAGAGGAAAGCTCAATCCTCGATTCATCGGCCCATTTTTAATCCTCGATCGAGTAGGAACTGTGGCCTATAGACTCGCTTTACCGCCAAGTATGTCTCGTGTTCATAACGTTTTTCACATATCCATGTTATGTAAATATGTGGAAGACCCAGACCACATTATTGAGTTGGAACCAGACGAAATAGCAGAAGATTTAACGTATGAAGAGGTTGCTGTTCAAATCTTGGATAAGAAGGAACATACTCTACGCTCCAAGGTTATACCTTAAGTCAAAGTTTTGTGGAGAAACCACGATATTGAGGAAATGACCTGGGAGTTAGAATCTGAAATGAAATCAAGGTATCCTTACCTCTTCGACATACCAGGTACGTACCCTAATTTCGAGGGTGAAATTTCATAAGAAGTGGAGGTTGTAAGACCCCAACTTTTTAATAAAAATGATTTTTTTTCTATAAATATCATTTTTAAATATTATGGAATGAATTTGATATAATGTTATAGTTGTGGGTAATATTTATAAATTTTGCAAAGTACGCAAGTTGTTATATAATATTCGATTTGTCGGGGAATATTCGTTTTAGCAGGGAATATTCGTAATGACTAAGACAATCATCAGTGGACCCACAAATGTAATTATTGTTGGATTGAGAAAACGACAAAAATACTTTATGAAAATAACGGCGGAAGTTTTACCGTTAACTGTTGAAACACCCGGTGTTAAAAGTATAGTAATACGCGTAGTTGCACAGTAGCACACGATATTGATTATTGATGCTTACGCGCGAAGTTACTCAATTTTGTTCAATTATTGCTACAGTAATTGCTGCTTAATATCTCACGTTATTTAATTCAATTATTGTCAATAATTTTTTATATTATTAAATCAATAATTGAGACGATGAAGTTATTAATATTATTATTTGCAATATTAACGATGTCTAGAAGTTCTGTCAAGGAAAGGTAAAATATATTTATATATATATGTATGTGATATGTGTATATATATATATATAATATAATGTGAGTGGAAAGTGATAGTATGAAAGTGATGGGTGTAAGGTGTGTGTGTGTGTGGTAGTGATGTGTGTGTTTGTATTGTTAGTGGAGGATGGTGGAAAAGGTGGAGTGTATTATATATATATATATATATATATATATATATATATATATATATATATATGTGTGTGTGTGTGTAAGAGAATGTGTTATATATATATGATGAAAGGGACTTGTGTGGGTAGAATTTGAAAATGTGTGTGTGTACCGTGTGTGTAGGAGTATATGTTAGTTGAAATAAGGGTGGTGGTGGGAAAGTGTTTCTGATAGTGATAGGTGGGTGTGTGTGTTTGATGTAGAAAATTGGTGAGTTTTTATTTATGGCATGTGTTTATATATATATATATATATATATATATATTAAAACTTTTGTTTTGTTTGACTATTATGTTAACATTTGAAAAAGTGGGCGTCTGATCTTTGATTTCTTCCGCCCGTGAATTTTTCGTCGATTTCATTCATACATGCATGCAATTCGTGAGAAAATTCAAATAGTGCCTTTCCATTCTCCTATAAATAGAAGCTCATTCCTTCATTATTTCTTACTTAATTCACCAAACTCTAGAGAGAAAATTATGGAGAAACTATAGAAAAGTATTCTCGCTACTTCCCTACTCTTATATCCAGCTTTCTTTTTTCGGTAAGGGGTATTATTTCTTTTGTATTCATGAAGAGAACTTCATTATTCCATTATTTATTATTCTGCTGGAATAACCTCAGATACGCTGCTACCCTATACTTGGTAAAATTCTTCTTCATTATTCCATTCGTTATTATTACATTGGAATATCATGTACATGCGTTTCTGCCGGACTGATTCCGTCTTTATTATTACATTGGAATATCATCATGCATGCGTTTCGTCCTGACTGGTTCCGTTAATTATTATTACATTTGTAATAACCTTGCATATGCGGTCTATCGCATGCCTAGTGATTTCTTTTGTTATTCCATTCCTTATTATACTCAGTTGGTTAAAGTTTTGACTTCTATACTCCATGAAATTAGTGGAATATTCTTTATATTTGCACTTCATCCAAGATATCTTTTCATGGAAATATTCTTACGAGCATTCTTGAATTTTACTCTACAAAAGTATCATGTTGACAATTTGGGCGTTATTAGTTCTGAATAAATTAATTCTTGAACTTGTTTTATTGAATTCTTATATCATTATCATCATCCTCATGTTTATATTTTTGAAAATCATCTCATGGCTTTTAGTGCATAGATGGACTTGGTATGATTATGACCAGGGATTATTGATTGTAATCATGGTAGTAATGTTATAAATGATGTGGTAAAAGTCCTCATTGGCCCCGTAGTTCATTGATGGTCCGTTGTTGGCATGATCATGACCATTGATGAATACACGAATATCCTTAGTCGTAGTGCATGGATAATTTGTGGTTGTGATACTAATGAATATCCTTGGCCGTAGTGCAGGGATGATGTAGATTATTTATTAAAAATGAGTCTCGTGATAAAAGTCATGAAAAACCTTTTAAATCATAGAAGATAGTAGATTTTATTCTCTACTTGACTCTTCAATGGATTGCTTGTTCAACTGATTAAACTTGATATTTATTATATTTTATCGGTTTAACAACATTGAAAACTAACGATAAATTATTACGCATTATCTTAGTCATAATATTTCTTCTTTGGGCTAGTTGAGCTCACCCTTTCTTTCACTTTGTTCTCTCCGGAAATGAGAACGTGGCGAGGGACTAGTCGGGGAACGGAGTGACAGTCCATAGGATAACATTAGTAGTACTCACAATTACGTGAAATAGTGTGTTAATAAATGTATTGAGGACTTATTTTGAGTTTTAATGTCATTTGAAGATAATGTTTGTATTAAAACTCACAAATTTCATGTTGTATATTTAAGATTGTATTTGAATTTTGTACCATGTATTTGGCGACTCAAGATGGGTGACGTATACCTATTTTGGGGGCGTCACAATTTAATAATGATTCCAGTGTTTGAAAAATCATAATAAATTATAATAATTACTTAAAAATTATTATAAGGCTATGAAAGATAATATGACTGATATTTAAATTATCTAAACGAATATTGAACTATAGAATAAAGTTTTAGACTCGATAATTACCCGATAAAGTCGTCGGTACACCGAAATATTTCAGAAATTAATCTGGACTTAGATAATTCGACTAGATACGTGATTGTTTAGGATCCAATGACTGCTAAACATATGTGACAATGTGATTAGGTTATGTGCTGACTACAAATAGGAGTACTATGTGTTATGATATATTATTCTAATCAAACGAATGATCTTATTAATGATAGGTTTTGTGACGCCCCCAAAATAGGTATACATCACCCATCTTGGGTTGCCAGATATAAGGTACTGAATACAAATACAAACTTAATTATACAACCGTCGTGTAATATACGACAATACATAAACTGTGACGCCCCCAAAATTAGGTATACGTCACCCATCTTGGGTTGCCACTTACATGGTACATAAATTCAAATACAACTTAATAATACAACTGTCGTGTACAATACGACAAAACATAAACTGTGAGTTTGAATACAAATATTGTCTACTAGAGATTATACAAACTCAAAAGGAGTCCTTATTACAATTATTATTACACCATTTCACAGAATAGTGAGGACTACTAATGCTATCATCTGGTCCGTCACTCCGTTCCCCGACTAGTCCCTCGCTACGTTCTCATTTCCTCAAGAGAACAATAAAAGTAAAAGGTGAACCTAACTAGCCCAAGAGGGAAATATTATGACTAAGATAATGCGTAATATATTATCGTTAGCCTTCAACAATGGTAAACCGATACAATATAACAACCATCATGTTTAATCAAGTGTGAACAAGCAATCCATTAAAAGAGTCAAGTAGAGAATAAAATCTACTATCTTTTATGATTTAAAAGGTTTTCATCACTTTTATCACGGGACTCAAATTTTAATAAATAATCCACATCATCGAATCACCCCGCTACTTTCTGACCAAGGATATTCTTTAGTATCACGACCAAAATTATCCATGCACCACAAAAGCCAAGAATATTTGTGTATTCAATAATGGTTATGATTATGCCAACAACTCATCCATCAATGCACTACGGGCCAATGAGGACTTTTTCCACATCATTTGTAACACTACCATCATGATTACAATCAATAATCCTCGGTCATAATCATACCAAGTCCATCTATGCACTATAGGCCATGATGACTTTCAACAAAATATAGACATGAGGTGATGACAATGATATAAGAATTCAATAAAACAAGTTCAAGAATTATTTTATCCAGTAACTAATAACGTCCAAATTGTCAACATGATACTGCTTTGTAGAGTAATTTCAAGAATGCTCAGAAGAATATTTGCATGAAAAGATACTGGATGAAGCGCAAATATCAAGGATATTCCACTAATTTCATGGAGTATAAAAGTCAAAACTTTAACCAACTGAGTATAATAAGGAATGAAATAACAAAAGAAATCAACAAGCATGCGATAGACCGCACAAAAGGTGTTATTCCAATGTAATAATAAATAAAGGAATCAGTCCCACGTAAAACACATGCATGTGATATTCTAATGTAATAATAAAGACTTTTAATCAGTCCGACGTAGAACCCATGCATGTGATATTCCAAATGTAATAATAAAGACGAAATTAGGGTCCCAAGGTAGAACGCATATATAGGATATTCCAATGTAATAATAAAGACGGAATCAGTCCGGTGGTAGAACGCATGCATGGATATTCCAAATGTAATAATAAAGATTTTAAATCAAGTCCGCGTGATAACGCATGCATGTGATATTCAAATGAATAATAAAGAATGGAACAACAAAAGAATTTCACCAAGTATAGGGTAGCCCGCGTATACAAGTTATTCCAACAAAATAATATGAATGGAATAACAGAAGTTTTCTTCGTAGATAAGAAAGAAATAATACTCCCTACCTTGGAAAAACTGGATACTGGAATAGTGAGTAGCAGATTTCTCTTCTTCTTTCTCTCTATAATTTCTCTCTATAATAATCGTTCTAAAGCTTTTGTGAATTGGTGAGAAATGAAGGAAGAATGAGCTTCTATTTATAGGAAAATATAGTTTCAATAATTGCACGTTTTGGGGCTCGAAAATTATAGTACAATACCTCCAACTTTTCTTTCATTTTTAACTTAGTCCTGCAAGTATTATCAATCTTGCACCAACTCCCCTAATAGTAAATAATGTGAGTCAATAGTATAATCATGTGAAAAAAATACGAATGACGGTATAATACCTCCATCTATACCTCAATTTTTAACTTAGTCATGCAAGTATTATCAATCTTGCACCAACTCCCCTAATAGTAAATAGTGTGATTCAATAGTACACATATGTGAACAAATAGTTATATAAGCATGGGTATTAGGAGCAATTAATTGCTCATTTATCCGATAAATTGCCCGATTTATCAATCTAACCCCTAGACATCAATTATCATCAGAATAAATGTCGATTTTCACTAACACAAACAATTCCAACATAATGAAACTATTTTTATCAAAAATATAAATTTTGAAATTTTGAAGTTTGACTTTTTCTAAAAAAGTCAACTGTTGAGTTTTTGACCAAATAGTGAATCCCGGAAAATTTTGTGTTTATAGACTATGTTTACTAATTTCGTCGTTCTGGACTCAAATATCACGTCTGCGTCTCCAAATTCAACTCAAAACAATATTCATCATTAATATTATAACTCGTAATATTTATCAACCAGTCGCTCTCCGGAAAAAGAGGGGCTTTCCAATAAGGATTTCTCCCTATCGCCGTAATTAGGTGACCAAACCTCTCCTCGATGTAACTTCTAGACATTGTAAATATTGCGCTTTATAATATGAATAACTTTGTCGCCTCAAGTATTGATTTAATAAAAAGCATTTTATCTGCGGATGATACCGACCATAATTGAATCCATAATATGATAGATATGATGCAACAATTACTGTAGCAATAATTGAGTATAACTGAGTGACTTCTCACGTAAGCATCAATAATCAATATCGTGTGCTACTATGCAACCACGCGTATTATTGTACTTTTAACACCGGGTGTTTAAACAGTTAACGGTAAAACTTCCGCCGTTATTTTCATAAAGTATTTTTGTCGTTTTCTCAATCCGACAATAATTCCGTTGTGGGGGTCCACCAATGATTGTGTCGTTGTACGAATGTTCCCTGTTAAAACGAATATTCCCTGTTAAAACGAATATTCCCCGACCAATCGAATATTATATAACAACTTGCGTACTTTGCAAAATTTGTAAATATTACCCACAACTGTAACATTATATCAAATCCACACCATAATATTCAGAAATTTATTTCGAGAAAATTTAATCTTTATTCAAAAAGTTGGGGTCTTACAACCTCCCTTCTTATGAAATTTCGTCCCTCGAAATTACGGTTAATGTTACTGGTATGTCGAAGAGGTGAGGATACCTTGATTTCATTTCAGATTCTAATTCCCAAGTCATTTCCTTAACATCGTGGTTTCTCCACAAAACTTTTACTTGAGTTATAACCTTGGAGCGTAGAATATGTTCCTTCTTATCCAAGATTTTAACAGGAAACTCTTCATATGTTAAATCTTCCTCTATCTTGTCTGGTTCTAACTCAATAATGTGGTTCGGGTCTTTCACATATTTACGTAACATGGATATGTGAAAAATGTTATGAACACGAGACATACTTGGCGGTAAAGCGAGTCTATACGCCACAGTTCCTACTCGATCGAGGATTAAAAATGGGCCAATGAATCGAGGGTTGAGCTTTCCTCTCTTTCCGAATCTCGTAACTCCCTTCCATGGAGCAACACGTAATAACACATGATCTCCAATATCGAATTCCACGTCCTTTCGATGAAGATCAGCATAACTCTTTTGTCGATCTTGTGAGGTTTTTATACGTTGTCGGATCGTTTAAACCTTTTCCGTAGTCATACATACCAACTCCGGTCCCAACAACGTTGCTTCACCCACCTCATCCCAGCATACTGGAGAACGACACTTTCTTCCATACAACGCCTCAAATGGAGCCATGCCAATACTTTCTTGATAACTGTTGTTGTATGAAAACTCCACCAATGGTAGGAACTTATTCCAACTTCCCTTGAAGTCAAGGACACAGAGTCTTAATAGATCTTTAAGAGTTTGAATGGTCCTCTCCGACTGCCCGTCCGTCTAAGGATGATATGCCGAGCTAAATCGTAAATCCGTGCCCATAGATTTTTGCAAACTAACCCAAAATCTTGAAGTGAATATTGGGTCTCGATCAGAAACTATGGATACTGGCATACCATGCAGCCTTATAATCTCGTTTATGTATATACGAGAAAGACGTTCAAGTGTATAAGTTTCTCGTATAGGTAAGAAATGAGCAGACTTGGTCAATCTATCAACAATGACCCAAATTGCATCTATGCCTTGAGAAACCTTGGGAAGACCAGTAACGAAATCCATAGTAATGTGTTCCCACTTCCATTCTGGAATTTCAAGTGGTTGCAATGGACCTTTTGGTACTTGATGCTCCGCCTTGACTCGTTGACAAGTTAAACACCTTGAGATAAACTCTGCTATCTCACTCTTCATATTGCTCCACCAAAATGTCTGTCGAAGATCACGATACATTTTGGTACTCCTAGGATGGATTGCAAACGGTGTGTTGTGTGCCTCCATCATGATTTTATACTTTAAATCAGGGTCGTTAGGAACACAAAGTCTGGAGTTGACTCGAAGTATTCCTTCTTCATTGATTCTTTCTTCCGGCATAGCACTTTCTTGCACTTTCTTCCTCATACGTATCACTCCGGGATCAGAACTTGAGTAACTTTAACTTTATCAATTAAAGTCGGGCTTCTACTCAGATATATTACCATCATCATCATATGGGTCCTCGAGTCTTTAACTCTATCTCCATCCTTTTCAAGTCACACAAAATGGGCTTTTGTGTTGTGAATATTGCACTCGTACCCGCATATGATCTTCTACTCAATACGTCATCTACCACGTTCGCTTTTCTAGGATAGTATTTGATGGTATGATCATAATCTTTCAATGAGCCAAGCCAACGTCGTTGTCGCATGTTGAGTTCCTTTTGAGTGAAGAAATATTTGAGGCTTTTATGATCCGTCATGCATCTCCACTTTCTCTCCATACAAGTAATGCCTCCAAATTTTAAGTGCGAAAACAACAACTGCCAACTCTAGATCATGAGTAGGATAATTCCTCTCATATTCTTTGAGTTGTCTTGAGGCATAGGCTATGATTTTCCCATGTTGCATGAGAACACATCCTAACCCTTTGCCCAAAGCATCATCAGAGATGACAAATCCTCCGAACCGTATGGTATTGTCGAACAAAATTTGAAATGAGTCTGCTTTTGAGTTCTTGAAAACTCTTCTCACATTCCTCGCTCTAACCGAACTTTGTATCTTTTCGAGTCAGCTGAGTTAATGGAGTAGCGATTTGAGAAAATCCTTCCACGAATCTCCGATAATAACCAGCTAAACCGAGAAACCTACGTTTTTCGGTCACTGATTTGGGTTGCTCCCAGCTTTGAATAGCTTCAATCTTTTTTTGGGTCAACGGATATTCCATGACTTGATACTACATGCCCAAGGAATGCTACTTCCTCAAGCCAGAACTCGCATTTCTTTAACTTGGCATAAAGCTTATATTCACGAAGCTTTTGGAGTATCGACCTCAAGTGTTGCTTTCATGATCTTCACTTTTTGGAATAAATAAGGATGTCATCAATAAAGACGACCACAAAGTGATCAAAATATTCCTTGAATACTCGGTTCATCATATCCATGAAGGCAAGAAAGCGCATTAGTCAATCCAAAAGACATGACTAAGAATTCATAATGCTCGCATCGAAGTTACGAAGGTAGTCTTTGAATATCCTCGCTTTAACCTTCAGCTGATGATATCCAGAATGAAGATCGATCTTTGAAAAAAATTATGCTCCTTGTAACTGATCAAACAGGTCATCAATACGTGGCAATGGGTACCTATTTTTTGATGGTGACATGATTCAACTCCCGATAATCAATACAAAGTCGCATACTCCCATCTTTCTTCTTCACGAATAGAACAGGAGCACCCCAAGGAGACGTACTAGGACGAATGAAACCAATGTCTAACAATTCTTGCAATTGGGTCTTTAACTCCTGAAGTTCAATAGGAGCCATTCAATATGGGGCTTTGGAAATGGGTTTTTTACCGGATTCAAGGTCGATACAAAATTCAACTTCACGCTCTGGGGGTAGGCCAGGAAGTTCTTCAGGGAACACGTCAGGAAATTTATTAACAATAGAAATATCCTTCATATCTGACGTATTTTTGTTTAAATCCGTGACATGAGCTAAGAAAGCTTGACATCCGTTTTTCAATAAACGAATAGCTTTGTTGCTTGAGATGACCGTGATTGATTTTAATGGTTTGGTCGCTTGAATTCGTATAATAGGTTTATTAGGAATATGAAAGCTAACAACCTTACGAAAACAATTAATTTTAGCATGATGAGTGGTTAACCAATCAATCCCTATAATCACGTCAAATGCAAGTATTTTTAAGGAGATAAGATCGACAGGTAACGTGCGGTTACCGATTTGAATCAAACAAGACTTATAAACAGTGGATGTAATGAAGGTTTCTCCTAATGGAGTTTCAACAGATAAGTCAAAGTCTAATTTCTCCGGAGTCAAATTTAATCGTTGAGCGCAAGTAGGAGAAATAAAAGAATGGGTAGAACCGGTATCAAATAAGGTATAAACTTCGCTAGAGTTTATGATAAGCTTACCGTGATGACCTCGTTAAGTTACTTTGCTTTTCGGGAGGTCACAACAAACGCTCTCCTTTGTACTCTACTGGCTGACTTTTCTCGACGGCCTTTGGTGCCTCCATCCTAGCTTTGAACTTGTCTTCTGGTGAATGACAAAATCGGGCTAGGTGACCTTCTCTTCCATAATTATAGCACGTTTTGGATGGCATCGCGCAGTTTGGACTAATATGTCCCTCCCCTCCGCATTTGAAGCATATGATAAGTGGTCGTTCTCCTTCCTTAACCACGGTTCTTTGGTCTGACGTCTTTCCATCATTGTTGAATCTCCTTTTCTTGAAATGTCCATTTTTACTGTCTTGGCCATGATTACCACCGAAGTGGTTACCATTTCTGGCATGTTGATTCCCTCCACGCTTGTTGTCACCGCTTTTAGATGATCATACTACCATCGGTATTTTCATGCTTTACACGCTTTCCCTTGGTTGCGTTGACTCGTTACCACGCTCCAATAACTGAGCCCTATTTACAACATCTGAGTACAAGCACAGTTTATGAGAAATAAGATATTGACGTATCTCCGATTTCAAACCTCTTAAAAACATTCGTGTCATTCACTCCTCATTATCGACCAAATGGGATGCAAACCGAGATAACTCTGCAAATTTAGCCTCGTATTGTGACACGGTCATATTGTTTTGTTCCAACTTGATAAACTCCACCTCTTTTATGTGACGAATACTTTCGGGAAAGTACTTGTCATTGAATAGCTCTTGGAACTTCTCCCAAGACATCTTGAGTGCGTCAGGCTGGGTACATTTTACAGATTCCCACCAGTAATCTGCCTCTTCACGCAACATGAAGGAGGCGAAGGGAACCTTTTGTTCCTCGGAGCATCCCAAGACATCAAATATCTTGGTGATCTGCTTTATCCATGTTTCCGCCTTAAGTGGTTTAGGCTCTCCAATAAACTCGGGTGGTCCCAGCTCCTTGAACTGTTTAGCGGTGACCGTCCGAGAGTTTCCTGTGTTTACACCTGTATTTTGAACAGGAGCCACTCTCGCCTGATGGTGCATGAATTGCATGAAGCCTCGGAACATTCCATCGTTCATCATTTGGTTAGTGTTGTTGTTTGCATGAGGATTGTCGCCTTCCTGATTCACGTTGTCCTGGTTATTGATCTGTGGAGACTTAATGGTCTCCTATGCTCCATTGATGTTCTCAACATTCTCGGATGCCATTTTCAAACACTGCCACAAAACAAGGGTTAATTGACATGCAACATATTATCACTATACTCTAACTGACCAATCAAATACCAAATAAACTTAGGTAGGTCATACTAGCGAAGGAATTCCCCGTCTCTCCCCTCCTAGTTCTAGTCTCACATCTTAGCCAGAGATCATATCCCTAAGCTTTGATACCAACTGTGACGCCCCCAAAATTAGGTATACGTCACCCATCTTGGATCGCCACTTACATGGTACATAAATTCAAATACATCTTAATAATACAACTGTCGTGTACAATACGATAAAACATAAACTGTGAGTTTGAATACAAATATTGTCTATTAGAGATTATACAAACTCAAAAGTAGTCCTTATTACAATTATTATTACACTATTTCACGTATAGTGAGGAGGACTACTAATGCTATCATCCGTCCATCACTCCGCTCCCGACTAGTCCCCTCGCCACGTTCTCATTTCAAGAGAACAATAAAAGTAAAAGGGTGAGCTCAACTAGCCCAAAGAGAAATATTATGACTAAGATAATGCGTAATATATTATCGTTAGCCTTCAACAATGTTAAACCGATACAATATAACAACCATCATGTTTAATCTGCAATGAACAAGCAATCCATTAAAAGAGTCAAGTAGAGAATAAAATCTACTATCTTTTATGATTTAAAAGGTTTTTCATCACTTTTATCATTGGGACTCAACAAATAAATAATTCACATCATCGAATCACCCCACACTACGACCAATGATATTTCTTTAGTATCACGACCACAATTATTCATGCACTACGGGCCAAGAATATTTGTGTATTCAATAATGGTCATGATTATGCCAACAACTGTCCATCAATGCACTACGGGCCAATGAGGACTTTTTCCACATCATTTATAACATTACGGCCATGATTACAATCAATAATCCTCGATCATAATCATACCAAGTCCATCTATGCACTATAGGCCACAGATGACTTTCAACAAAATATAGACATGAGGATGATGACAATGATATAAGAATTCAATAAAACAAGTTCAAGAATTATTTTATCCAATAACTAATAACGTCCAAATTGTCAACATGATACTGCTTTGTAGAGTAAATTTCAAGAATGCTCAGAAGAATATTTGCATGAAAAGATACTGGATGAAGCGTAAATATCAAGGATATTCCACTAATTTCATGGAGTATAGAAGTCAAAACTTTAACCAACCGAGTATAATAAGGAATGGAATAACAAAAGAAATCACCAAGCATGCGATAGATCAGACAAAAGCGAGTTATTCCAACAATAATAAATAAATAATGAATCAGTCCCGTTAAACGCATAGATGGGATATTCCAATGTAATAATAAACACGAAATCAGTCCTGTAGAACGCATGCGATGCGTGATATTCCAATGTAATAATAAAGACGAATCAGTCCCATGTAGAACGCATGCATGTGATATATTCCAATAGAATAATAAAGAATGGAACAACAGAAGAATTTCACCAAGTATAGGGTAGCCCGCGTATATAGGTTATTCCAACAGAGTAATAAGAATGGAATAACAGAAGTTCTCTTCATAGATAAGAAAGAAATAATACTCCCTACCTTGGAAAAACTGGATACTGGAATAGTAAGTAGCAGATTTCTCTTCTTCTTTCTCTCTATAATTTCTCTCTATAATAATTGCTCTAAAGCTTTTGTGAATTGGTGAAAAATGAAGGAAGAATGAGCTTCTATTTATAGGAAAATATAGTTTTGATAATTGCACGTTTTGGGGCTCAAAAATTACAGTACAATACCTCCAACTTTTCTTTCATTTTTAATTTAGTCCTGCAAGTATTATCAATCTTGCACCAACTCTCCTAATAGTAAATAATGTGAATCAATAGTTCAATCATGTGAATCAATAGTATAATCATGTGAAAAAATACGAATTACGGTATAGTACCTCCATCTATACCTCAATTTTTAACTTAGTCATGCAAGTATTATCAATCTTGCACCAACTCCCCTAATAGTAAATAATGTGATTCAATAGTACACATATGTGAACAAATAGTTATATAAACATGTGAATTAGTAGCAATTAATTGCTCATTTATCCGATAAATTACTCAATTTATCAATCTAACCCCTACACATCAATTATCATCGGAATAAATATCAATTTTCACTAACACAAACAATTCCAACATAATGAAACTATTTTTTATGAAAAATATAAATTTTGAAATTTCGAAGTTTGACTTTTCCCGAAAAAGTCAACTGTTGACTTTTTGACCAAATAGTGAATCCCGGAAAATTTTGTGTTTATAGACTATTTTTACTAATTTCGTCGTTCCAGACTCAAATATCACGTCCGCGTCTCCAAATTCAACTCCGAACAATATTCATCATTAATATTATAACTCACAATATTTATCAACCAGTCGTTCCTGTGAAAGAGGGGCTTTCGATAAGGATTTCTCCTATCAAGGCGCAATTAGGTGACCAAACCTCTCCTTGATGTAACTTCTAGACATTGTAAATATTTCAGCTTTATAATATGAATAACTTTGTCGCCTCAAGTATTGATTTAATAAAAAAACATTTTATGCAGATGATACTGACCATAATTGAATCCATAATATGATAGATATGATGCAGCAATTACTGTAACAATAATTGATTATAACTGAGTGACTTCTCACGTAAGCATCAATAATCAATACCGTGTGCTACTATGCAACCACGCCAGACATCGTACTTTTAACACCGGGTGTTTAAACAGCTAATCTGTAAAACTTCCGCCGTTATTTTCATAAAGTATTTTTGTCGTTTTCTTAATCCGACAATAATTTCCGTTGTGGGGTCCACCAATGATTGTCTTAGTTATCTAATATTCCTCGTTAAAATGAATATTCTCCCACCAATCGAATATTATATAACAACTTGCATACTTTGCAAAATTTGTAAATATTACCCACAACTATAACATTATATCAAATTCACACCATAATATTCAAAAATATATTTTGAGAAAATTTAATCTTTATTCAAAAAGTTGGGGTCTTACATAAACTGAGAGTTTTAATAGGAATATTGTCATCTAAATAATATCCACACTCAAACCAATCCTCATTACATTTATTGTCAGACTATTTAACAGAATAGTGAGGATTACTAATGCTATCATCTGGACCGTCACTCCTTTCCCCGACTCGTCCCAGCTATATTCTCATTTCCTGAAGAGAAAAGTGAAAGAAAGGGTGAGCTCAACTAGCCCAGTAAGAAATATTATGACTAAGATAATGCAGAATAAATTATCAATAGTCTTCAACAATGTTAAACTGATAAAATACAATAGACATCAAGTTTAATCTGCAATGAATAATAAGCAATCCATTATAAGAGTCAAGTAGAGCATGATATCTACTATCTTCTATGATTTAAAATGTTTTCATCAATTTTTATCATTTGAGACTCGACAATAAATAAACCACATCATCTAATCATCCCTGTATTACGGGCCAAGGATATTCATTAAATCATCAACGGTCATGACTATACCGAATAATCCCTGGTCATAATCATACCAAAAATTGTCCATCAATGCATTATAGTCCACTGAGGACTTTTACCACATCATTTATAACATTACAGGTCATGATTATACCGAATGATCCCTGGTCATAATCATACTAAGTCCATCTATGCACGTAAGCCAAAGATGACTTTCATTACAATATAAGCATGATGATGATGACAATGACATAATAATTCAATAAAACAAGTTCAAGAATAAATTTTAAAGATTAATAAGTTAATTTATCCTGAACTCAATAACGTCTAAATTGTCAACATGATACTGCTTTGTGGAGTAAAATTCAAGAATGCTCAGAAGAGTATTTCCATGAAAAGATACTGGATGAAGAGCAAATATCCAGGATATTCTACTAATTTCATTGAATATAGAAGCCAAAACTTTAACCAACTGAGTATAATAGAATATATGAAACTTCAAATGAATTTTCACCCGCCATACGGTAATGCACGTATACAAATCATTTCCATAATTTAATAAGGAATGAATACAAAGGATCATTCACCATGCATGTGGTAATCTACATAGACAGGTTATTCCAACAGAATAATAAAGAATGGAATAATGTAAGATTCACCATGCGTGCGATAGATCGCACAAAAAAGTTATTCCCAATGTAAATAATAAATAATGGAACCAGTCCCCCAGATAAACGCATGCATGTGATATATATTAGACGTAATAATAATAAATTATGGAACCAGTCCCATGCGTAAACGCACGATGTGATATTCCGACAAAATAATAAATAATGGAACTGTGTTCTACAAGAACGCGCGCGAGACGAGGATATTCAGACGCAGAATAATCAATAATGGAACCAGTCCCAAACTAAACGCATGTACGGAGATATTTCTATAGAATAATCAATAATGGAACTGTGTTTGCAAAAATGAAAGCATGCATGTGATATTCGACGTAATAATAAAGAACGGAATATTAGAAGAATTTCACCATGTATGCGGTACTTCGCATAAACATGTTATTCCAACAGAATAATAAGAATGTAATAACAATAGAATTCACCAGGCATGTGATAGACCGTGCAGACAGGTTATTCCAACAGAATAATAAAGAATGGAATAATAGAAGAATTTACCATGTATGCGGTACTTCGCATAAACATGTTATTCCAACATAATAATAAAGAATGGAATAACAGAAGTTCTCTTCATGAATACGAAAGAAATAATACCCCTTACGAGTACAACAAATAATATCCCTTACCTTAGAAGAAACTTGATTTGGAAAAGTGAAGTAGCAGAATACTTTTATTCTTTCTCTCTATAGTTTCTCTTTCTAGAGTTTCAGTGAATTCGTAAGAAATAATGAAGGAATGAGCTTCTATTTATAGGAGAATGGACTGAATAGTAACTAATTCATGAACGGTCCAGATTGATTTACTTTTAAACAGATTTATCCATATTGGTTTACTATTAAAACTTAAAACAACTATCCCATACTTGATTTACTATTAAAACTTTAAACTAGCGATCCATACTGATTTACTATTATAACTTTCAATATGCAGTCCATATTGATTTACTATTATATCTTCGACCAACGATCCATATTGATTTACTATTATAATTTCAACCAATGGTCTGAAAATTAGCACATCTCCTCATGGAATAATATTGTACCCAAAAATGATTTGGACTGAAAAGAAATATATTTTACGGGTGAATAGTACCCTGTGAATAGTAACTTATGAATAGTAACTCGTGAATAGTACTCCGACGTGAAAAGTTCCCCGAATACCTGATTGAATAATATAACCTCCAGACATCAATTATTATCGAAACAAATGTCGATTTCCACTACACAAATAATTCCAACACAATAGAACTATAAAATTCATCTTTAATCAACACGAACTTATTCATAATTAATATTATAACTCACAATATTTAACAACCAGGTCGTTCCCAGGAAAGAGGGGGCTTTCCAATAAGGATTTCTCCATATTAGCGCGCAATTAGGTGACCAAACCTCTCCTTGACAGAACTTCTAGACATTGTCAATATTACAAATAATAATATGAATAACTTTGTCGTCTCAATTATTGATTTAATAATATAACATATTATGCGGATGATACATCGTGACAATAATCGAATCAAGAATATAGAGAGATATGATGCAATAATTACTTTAAGCAATAATTGAGTATTACTTGTGACTTCTCATATAAGCATCAATAACCAATACCGTATGCTACTATGCAACCACGCGTATTACTGTACTTTTACTGTCGGGTAGTTCAACAGTTTTAACGGTAACACTTTCGCCGTTATTTTTATGAAAAGATAATTCTATCGTTTTTCTTACTACGACAATACTTCCGTTGTGGGGTCCACCAATGATTGTGCCGTTGTACGAATATTCCCTGTTTAAACGAATATTCCTCGACCAATCGAATATTATATAACCACTTGCTTACTTTGCAAAATTTGTAAATATTACTCATAACTATAACATTATATCAAATCCACACCATAATATTCAAAAATATATTTTGAGAAAATTATTCTTTATTCATAAAAGTTGGGGTCTTACAGGTTTCGATATAAAAGATAAAACTAAGTTGCGTTATCATAAGCAGCAACTCATACAAGTATCCTACCTTTGTATTTACTTTATGCAACGGACATGAGTAAGAATATTTTAGAATTTTATTATTATTTTGCCAGATATTTATTATGTTCGTTAATTTCTAAATATAGTTATAAAAGTGTCCTCACTTGGATAATCATTGTATTTAATCACATGTTGATAAATACTTATTTATTTCCAATATGTATATGATGACTCAAAAATCGTCTAAGCTATTTGATTCAGCTAGACATAAACTTAAAAATATTGTTGAACAAGATAGAACTTTATTCTATCTAACAAGACTGTTTTGGTTCTGATTCCCGACTAAGTATGAACATCCCGAACATGGGAAAACTTTTGTGCACCTAAGGTGGATAAGATGAACGATAATATCGTTCTTGCATGTAGTATTGATCAATACAGGGCATAACAGGCTGATCACCCCCCATGCCTGTAAGTTATGATGGTCTGCAGATGAATTTTTGTTTACCTTTTTGAAAATAGAAAATAATGTTCATAGTCTGTCGACTGATCTCCAGTTATAGTCAGTACATAGTTTCAAAAATTTGATAAAGAAGTGATATGTTGTTATTATTTGTTCATCTTACTTCACAACTGTTGATTCGTTGTAGAAGTATTATTCAAAGAAAACATTTAATCCTTTCAGCTAATATGTATTATTGCTATTACTTGCTGGGCACCCAAATGCTCATTCTTGCTTTAAAATTTAAATGTTTTCAGCTAAGTATGATCAACCCGAAGGATCAGGCAAGAACAAGGGGAAAGGAAAGTTATTCGAATGAGTTTTATGATATTCCGTGTAATAGTTAAAGTTTATTAAGACAATGATATTTATTATCTATGATGTAATGAATGTTTAAAGGTCGCGTACCTGAGATTAGACTTTGATATATGTAAATTAAGTTTGATATTTATATTATTGTTATTATTATAAGTATTATTCCGCTCATAGAAATGGTATCGTGAAACACCGAGTTCGGGTTTCAAGTACCTGAATTTGGGGGGCGTCACATACCATCTCTCATCTACTAAAGAAGAACAAAAACAGTCACAAGTCCAAGAGTCCATCTGTCTCCTCGATCGTTGAGTCTTTACCGATCACAAAAACCAGACTAGACACCTCTCCTAGAGAAGTTGCTGCAATAGATTCTTTGGCCGATCAACAACTCAGAATTGAAGCTGAAGAGAGTCCTAAACCTGTGACCAAGCCTAGGAAACCAAGAAGGAAATTAGTCAAAAAGTACATCCTTATCAATGAAGGAGTACTTAAAGAAGAAGACAAAAAGATAGTCACTGAGAAGGGGCTATCCGAAGCTAGACAAGAGAACACTGCTCAAGCTGAGGGGGAGCTACCTAAGGTTCTCACTCTAGAGAATGCTCCAGTTGAGGGGAAGCTATTTGAAATGCAAATGTATGATCATGTTGAGGGGGAGCCTCATGATATCCTTATGTCAAAAGAAGCTGTTCCTGAAGAAAATGAGAGAGCACCAGAGCAAGAAAGTCACAAGGAAGTGATTGATGTAGTGGAATCCTCGAAAGAAGACAGAGAAGAAGAAGAAGACGATGAGATTGAGATTATAGCTGTGGGCTATAGTGGTTATAGGAGAGCTAATTACAATCAGCTGTTCTCCTATCTACCTATGATGCCCTTCCATAGAGCTCAAATTCTCAACAACTGGGATCACATGTTCTGGAGCTTCAAAGCATATCCTGCAATCTCAGTGCTAGCACATGGATTTCAAGGCAACTTCAACTATGCCAAACAGCTAATCACAAATGGTCCTTCCTCAAGGAATGAGCATGAGGTACTATCTATCCCAATCTCTTTCAAAGTTAATCACAGTCCACCATCATTCTTCAATCAATTCTATGAATTCCCAAAATGGTTGGAAGTGATCCTCAATCCACTGAATCAATTCCCAGTTGCAGAATCCCAAAATTTTATAACTGATGAACCAAATATGCCAAACCTCATTTTGATACCATCTCCTCTCATCTCTACGATTATTGACTTGAGCCCAATCGTAGAGTCACACGCTCAAATCGTAGAGCCACCTACTCAAGAAGCCCAAACACAAGCCCCTCCATCAGATATTCCATCCTCGTCCTCAATGAATATTTCAACCTTGATCTTTCTCTCTCTACCTTGCAAGATCAATACAGAAGAGCACCTCCTCCTCCTCCAAACAATCCACAACTCAGTGAACTCCTTTCAAAGCTGCCCACCAAATCTGAGTTGTAAGACGTGTCAAAGAAAGTGATCAAGGACATAGATGACAGTCTTGAAGCTCACACTGAACTCATTCAAATAAGACTGACTAAAATGATCAATGCTGTAAATAGTCTCCCAAGCACCCTAAGCTCTGAGCTCACAAAGAAGCTTAAGGAGATCATCAAAGAAATGCTTAAGAGTATAAAGGACATGGATGAGATCCACTTTCTAGCAGCTAAAAGACACAGGGATGATGTTCTTGTCTTACAGATGACTCAAGAGGCCCAGAACAAACTTATGTTGGAAAGCATCATTAATCTAAAAACTGCCGTAAAAGAATTCCAAGAATTTTACGTAAGCCAAGGAAAACAGACTGTCAATGTTCTTGACATCCTCCAACGAAGGGAAGCTCGATCTGATGCTCTAATCAAAGAGAATCGAGAGGACATTGCTCAAACCCAAAGTCAACTCAACGAGCTTGTCCAAGGAGTGACTCGCCTCTCAGAAGACATTCGAACCCTTGATGCTGACATAAAGGGGGAGAATAAAGGGAAAGGAGATCAAGGCAAAGGTAGAGACAGAGGCACATTCTTAGCTCAATCATCAAGGAGTCCTCCTCCAAGGCAGTATCATCAATAGACTCCACGATCTGGCCATCAAACTCAACGATCTTATGGTGAGCCAATTATCATGGCTCAACCATTAAGGAGTCTAGGGCCAACTCTCAGCTCACAAGAAGTGACTACCACAGGCCTAAGAATGCAAATTGGAGATCCTGCATTCATGAATAGGCATGATCACAATCCAAGACTAAGTCAAAGGGAGCTGGAAGACCTAGCCAGGAGAGACGAAGCCAGCAGGAAAATGAGAGCTGAGGAATATGCAAATCCTCCACCAGGCAAAAGGTCGAAGAAACATAGATAAGTTGAATTTATTTCTTATTGATGTAACTGAACTTAAATGTAATATCTATTGTAACAACCCGATATTTTCTATAAAATTAAATCAGAAATTTTGCGTATAATTTTTTTTAATTTTAAAGATGAGGTTTTGTACAAGATAATGTGTGTATATAATTATGTAATAAATAAAAATATATTTATTACATGAATGTTTACAAATAATTTTATTTTAGAATTATTGATTATTATAAAGTATATTCTTATAATAATTAATTTTATAGTAGAAGTGTTTTTTATTAATTATTCTCCATGAAAATATAATTATATATTATTTAAATAATATATGAAATGATTTTTAGAATAATTATAATAATTATTTTATTATATGAATATTAGTACATATTATTGAGTTAATTATTTTACCTTAATTATTAAGGTTAAATAGAGAAGAATAAATCAGATATGGAATTCAGACCATAATTTTGGATTTTTATCAAGGGATGAGAATAATATTAATTATATTTTGATTTTCAGTGCTATAAATAGGTACTGTATGTATGGACAGATAATGGTTGGTCAATTATGGTGTATAATGTCAAAACCCTAGAATTAATTTGTTTAACCCTATTTTTAAATTCAAATGGGAAAGTCAAGACTGTTATATAAATGTGTTATATGGTTTATGTTGAGTATTAATTGATTAATTAGGTAAACCCTAATTAAAATCTAGAAACCCTAATCTTTAGAAAAACCCTAATTATAAATGTAAGACCCCAACTTATTATAAATAAAATCGAATTTTCTCTAATTATTATTGTGAATAATAAGGTATTAATTTGATATAATTCTCTGGTTATGGGTGAAATGTGGAAAGTTTGCAAAATAAGCAAGTGGTTATAAAATAATCATTGTTGTCGGGGAATATTCGTTTGGTCGTGGAATATTCTTGTTGTCGGGAATATTCAATGATTTGCAAGCAGCTCATTTATGGGCCCCATAATGTAATAAATCGCTTGGATGAAGAAAATGACAAGTTTAAGTTTTTATAAATAACGGCGTAGTTATTACCAATTAACAATCATTGGAATACCCTTGGTTAAAATACGATGTCGCGTGGATGCACAAAATTGATGAATTATTGATCCTTATGTAAGAAGGCACTACTCAATAATTGTTACGAAGAGTTACTTGCTCAATATTTTATTTTATTGATTCAATAATTGTCAAGGTTGATATTTTATATTATTGTTGTTTCAATAATTGTCATCGCACAAGATTTCCCATTATCGATCAATAATTCATATTATTTTAATAATATTATTAGATAGCATTATTGGCAATGTCTAGAAAGTTCTCATCGAGGAGAGGTTTGGCCACCTAATTGCAAGGCGGCCAATAAGGAGAAATTTTATTGGAGAGCCCCCTTTCCCGAGGAACTACTGGTTGTCATAAATGTGATTACGTAATATTATTTGTGAATAATTAATTATTGATTCATATGATAAGGAAATATTTATTTTATGTGGATATAAATATTGGATATATTTATTGTGGTTAAAATGAAGGAGTTAATGTTGAGGTGTTTTATCGGTATTTTTTTGTCGAAATGAAGGTATTAAAATTAAATCGTTGTTTTTGAGATATATTGTGTGAGTTATAATTTTTAATCCGACCGTTGGATCGTTGTAATTTTTGGATATGTTATACATATATAAGTTGAGTATATGTCCACAAATTTTGAACCGTTAAAAATGAACGTATGATTTGTTATGAATTTTAAGAGGTGACTGGTTCAGAAATTGTTGAAGTATCTGAATTTAGCATTTTGGTGGAAAATTCTAGAATTGAGTGGGCCCCATTTGTGGTTGGTGAAGAAATGTGCTGAATTTATTTCAAATGTGGTGGGTGGGAATAGTAGCAGGTAAAGCCATCAGGTTGCAGGTCATGTCTGCTAACATTTTTCTATAAATAGAGGGCTAAGTTATAATTGAAAATCACAACAGAAACAAGTTTTCTCTGTTTCTCTCTCTAGATTATTGAGTGTATTTTGTGAGTATTTAGATACTTTGTGAGTTTCTATTCATCAGTGCAAGTTTCCTTCAGCCTTATACCGATATTCCGATCGGAAGTACGGATATTTTGAGGTAAGGGATGTTATTTTCTTCATATATGATATTATTTCTTCAATATCATTATGCCAAGTATTGATCTCAATTTTTATCAAATTTGGAACTTTTTGTGTTCTGGGTTACTATTCACGATACTGACCTTATTCACGAATCTGACATTATTCACCAAAATGAAATTTTCTTCTTTTGTCCAAGATGTCTATTATGGTTACTATCTTTGATTGTATCCATGTTTTGATCTTTATTTTTGAATTCGCTTCAAAATTGGTATTTATGAAGTATTATTGATCTTGGATAAAAAGCTGTTATACTGAATCCCTACTATTTGTCCTTCCGTTTCATTTGGATTCGCTTTTCTTTAAAATATTTTTCATCATCCTCACCCTAAATGATGATATTACTAAATATCTTCTACCAGTAGTGCAAAGATAAATGATTAATCGATGAATATCTTTGGCCCGTAGTGCAAAGATGAACAGGTGTTGAGATGAACATGACCAACTGGTGATACAAATGAATATCTTTGGCCTGTAGTGCAAAGATGAATATTTAATTAAAGATGTATATTAATTATTGTTACAGGGATAAATATTGATGATGGACTTTTAAATCTTAGAAGATAGTAGATCTCATTCTCTTCTTGACTCTTTTAATGGATTGCTGTTTCTGCTGCAGTTGTTGATCTAAAACATGTTGGCTATTATATTTTATCAGATTTTTCCCTGTTGAAGACTAACGATAATTTATTGTATATTATCTTAGTCATAATATTCTTTACTGGGCTAGTTGAGCTCACCCTTTTCCTTTTTGTTCCATTTTTCTCAGGAGATGAGAACATAGCAGGAACTAGTCGGGGGTATGGAGTGATGGTTCTAGAAAGATATTTTAGCAGTCCTCACTATTTCTGTAAAATAGTGTTTGAATAATTGTAACGAGGACTTATTTGAGTGTGGATATTGTCTAGAAGATAATATTTGTATTTAAACTCACAGTATGTGTTGTCGTATTTTCCACGACAATTGTATTATTGAAGTTGTAGTTTGCTTTACGTACCATGTATTTGACGACTTACGGAATGGGTGTTGTATACCTATTTTGGGGGCGCCACAACAGGTATCGAGCTTAGGATATGATCCCAGTCGAGATATGAGACAAGAACTAGGAGGGGAGAGACGGGGAATTCCTTCACTAGTATGACCTACCTAAGTTTATTTGGTATTTAATTGGTCGGTCAGAGTATAGGGATAATATGTGATTTGTTAATTAACCCTTGTTTTATGGCAGTATTTAAGAATGGCCGCTGAGAACGTTAACAATGGAGTGTATGAGACTGTGGAACATCCTTTAATTACTAACTAGGAGAACATGCAACAGGAAGGCAATATTCCTCCTGTAAACAACACTACCGAGCAAACGATGAATGATGGAATCTTTAGGAGCTTTTTGCAGTTCATGCAAAACCAGACGAGGGAGACTCGTGCACAAAATATGGGTGGAAATGATAGCAATGCGCGGCTTGTCACAGCTAAGCAGTTCAAGGAGTTGGGACCACCAGAATTTAAGGGAAAGCCGAATCCGATCATCGCGGAAACGTGGGTCAAACAAATTACCAAGATATTCGATGTCTTGGGATGCACGGAGGAACAGAAGGTTCCATTCGCCACCTTTATGTTCAGCGGTGAGGCGTACTCTCTTGGTGGGAGTCTGTGGCGCATCACCCACCAAGACTTCAAGATAAATCTTGGGAAACGCGTTTGAAACGTTTCAGAAACTATTCAATGACAAGTACTTTCCTGAAAGTATTCGTCATATGAAGGAGGTGGAGTTTATCAGACTAGAACAAAACAACATAACGGTGTCCCAGTACAAGGTGAAGTTTGCAGAGTTATCTAGGTTTGAACCTCATTTGGTCAAAAATGAGGAACGAATGACTAGGATGTTTCTGAGAGGCATAAAGCCCGAGATTCGGTAATATCTTATATCTCATAAATTTTCTTTATATTCAGATGTTGTAAACAGGGCTCAATTATTAGAGCGAGATAATGAGTATGTTCAACCGAGGGACCACAACCGTGGTAATGCCATGATGCGATCATCGAGCAATGATAACCAACGAGGAGGGAAAAATACGAACAAAGGCGGTAACCACTCGGGTGGTCATCGTGGCCATGATAATAGGAGAGGTGAGTCAAGTGGAAATTTCTGAAAGAGGAGATTCAACAATGATGGGAAGACATCAACAGCAGTACCAGCACCAACAACAAATTCTAGGGGAGGTGAACGACCGCCAGTTAGATGTTACAAATGCTGGAAAGAGGGACATATCAGCCCAAACTATCCACAACAATCCAAAGTATGTTACAACTATGAAAAGGAAGGCCACATAGCTCGGGATTGTTCTGTAGCAAAACCAAGTTCAATGGGGATGGTGACTCCAAGGGCTGTCCCGGATAAGTTGAAATCAGCGGTTCCTGGAAGAGCGTTTGTCGTGACTGGCCAAAACGCGAGGAACCCAAATGAGGTGATTACGGGTAAGCTAATCTTGAACTCTTGCGAAGTTTATACCTTACTAGATACTGGTTCTACCCATTCTTTTATCTCTCCTGCTTGTGCTCAACGTTTAACCTTGACTCCAGAGAAATTGGACTTTGACTTATCTGTTGAAACTCCGTTGGGTGAAACCTTCGTTACATCTACAGTTTATAAATCTTGCATGATCCAAGTTGGCACTATCACATTACCTGTTGCTCTTATATCTTTAAAGATACTTGCTTTTGATGTGATTTTAGGAATTGATTGGTTAACCACTCATCATGCCAAAATTAATTGTTTTCGTAAGGTTGTTAGTTTTCATATTCCTAACCAACCTGTCATACGAATTCAAATAACTAAACCACTAAAATCAGTCACTATCATATCAAGCCATAAAGCTATTCGTTTATTGAAAAACGGATGTCAAGTTTTCTTAGCCCATGTTATGGATTTGAACAAAGACAAGTCAGATTTGAATAATATTTCTGATGTTAGAGAATTTTCTGATGTATTTCCTGAAGAACTTCGCGGTCTACCCCCAGAACGTGATATTGAATTCTTTATTGACCTTAAGCCGGGTACAAAACCTATTTCTAAAACCCTTAAATATTTCTTCAACCAAAACGAACGTATAATGCGCCAAAGACGTTGGCTTGAGCTGTTAAAGATAACGATCGTACCATTCAATACCATCGTGGGAAAGCGAACATGGTAGCTGACGCGTTGAGTAAAAGATCGTATGCGTTTACGAGTGCGATGTTGTTAACACACAAACCAATTTCGTATAACTTACAAATGATGAAGATAGAATTAAAGACTCTAGGGACCCACGTGAAGATAACGAATATACGAGTAGAATCGACTTTAATCGATAAAGTTAAAGCTGCTCAAGCTACAGACCTGGAGCTGATACATATGAAGAAGAAAGTGCAAGAAGGAGCTATTCCAGAAGCGAGAATCGATGAAGAAGGAATACTTAGATTCAAATCCAAACTTTGTGTTCCTAACGATTCTGACTTGAAGCATAGAATCATGATGGAGGCACACAACACCCCGTTTGCAATCCATCCTGGGAGTACCAAAATGTATCATGATATTCGACATACATTTTGGTGGAACAATATGAAGAGAGAGATCGCGGAGTTTATCTCGAGGTGTTTAACTTGTCAACGTGTAAAGGCGGAGCATCAAGTGCCAAAGGGTCCATTACAACCACTTGAGATTCTGAAATGGAAGTGGGAACACATTACTATGGATTTCGATTCAGGTCTTCCCAAAGTTTCTCAAGGCATAGATGCTATTTGGGTTATTGTTGATAGATTAACCAAGTCTGCCCATTTCTTGCCTATACGTGAGACTTATTCCCTTGAACGTTATTTTTGAACTTTTGAGAAATACGTAATGACAGAATATCGAGGTGAGATGGAATATCCATTAATATTTCAGTTATGGAAAACGTAATATTTCGCCTGTGGACTTAAAACCTAACGTTAAGGAAAATGATTTACAAGAAGGAAATGTAATGTGATTAATGAATAAAACAATGATCGTATAATACGTAGGTACTATACGAAGTAATGAATACGAGTATTATACGAGAATGTATGAATGATGTTATATCATGAGGAATAAGTATACGAGAGGAATATAAGATGAATACGTAAATTATACGTTATAAGGCGTTAAGCCAAATATAATGGAATTGTTGAATTGTGTAGGAAATTGTATTGTGCAATAAGAAGTATGATAAGGCCCAAATATAAGGATGGTTAAGTCCAATATGTTTTAACATGAAAGTCCAATAGAATTAATAAACAAGCCCAGTGTTTGTTTAATGTGCAAGCTTAAGTGTGTGTAATATAAAGCCCAAAGATTTGTTAATATAAGCCCAAAAGTTTGAGATAAGCTAATCAAGTTAAAGCCCAAGCTATGATCCAATGGTTAAGCATGAACCATGGGGCAAACCATAGATGACCCAAAGTGGTGAGCAAGTAAAGTGACTTAGTGGCTAAGTGTTGTGATGGCCAAGTAATTTATTTGGAGAGCAAGTAAGCTTAATGGCTAAGTTAAGTAGCAACCAAGAAAGAAGAGTGGTGAGCAAGTGTTGTGGGGAGCAAGTTTACTTAATCCTTAAGCTATGAATAGTAAGGAGGTGGATTAAGGAGGTGGAAGGTCCTAATGACCCTTATGCCCTCACTTTAGAAATCCTATAAATAGCAAGCTTTGTTTTCATTTGTTGGTTGTTAGTTTTTCATCCAATAAACACATAAGTTGAGAGCTTATTTAGTTGAGAGAATAAGCTAGAAAAGCTAGAAAGCTAGAGTTCATATTTCAAGAAGCAAGAAGAAGATTGAGGACATGTTAGCTTATTTGTTGTTGATTAATTTTCATCCAACCCCTTCCATCTAGTAAAGTGCTTATTGGTTAGAGATAATAAGTTAGAAAAAGTTATACTTTGAGCAAGAAGTAAGCACAAGAAAGAATCATGTGATCATCAAAGAGTAAGTGTTCTTGAACCATGTTTCTCTTTCTCTTCCATTGTTAGAGAAGGGGGTATTGGTAGAACTAGCATGCTAAAAAATGATGAGAATGATTAATAAATGGACTTAAGCCGTAATAAGTCATGAATAAGTTGTTTATACTTATATAAGATATGAACTAAGAGAAACTTGTAAAAGCTTGTAACATGTTCACATTAATGGAATTGGTATGAAGGTAAGAAGCAAGAATGGTGGTTATAGATTAAGATCATGATAAGTCATGGAATCATAGTAAGTAGTCTATATTTTCATAAGTTACAAACTCATAATGAACTAATAATAACTTATCATATTTATAAGTTAATGAAGCATGTATGTCAAGATGTTAGTATAATGGATTGAATCCAATTGAAACGGTTTAAAAATATTAAGTAACGAAGTTTTGCCAGAATTCACACAATTAGACGACAATCGTCGAATTCGTGAAATTCTCGGAATGGAAGTCGGATTTTGTGTTTGAGCTCGGAAGCGTTGGTTTTCAATGGAGACAAATCTTATTTGGTATTATAGAGTTGCGGACTCGAAAATGGCCGGATTCCAACTTAGAACGAAGAAACGAGCATTGAACACGAACGTTTACCGTTTTCATTGAAAATGAACTAATAGGTGAATTTTTAGCAAACGAAGTCGAATAGATAAAATTCTTGCATGAACACGTAGAGTATGTGATTTGTGAATCGTAGGCTCTTGAACGAGCCAATTCGGACTTATAACGAAGGCGTTACGAGGCCGGGAATCTCACATAATGAAAAATCTGTCAAAATTGTATGTGGCACAGAGTCTGCGCCGCGGCACGAGTCCAAGCCAATTAGCCGTATTGCATGACCACAGAAAGCCTCACCACACAAGTTAGTTCACGCCAGGTGGTGGCAGATAACACTAGAACTCGCGCTTCTTGTAGAGTCCGGCTCTTCGGTTCAAAGGCATGGTATGTAAGGCCAAGACAAAAGAAGAAAAGTTAGCAACGCCAAAATTTCTAGGGTTTGCATAGAGAGGATTGGTTATGAAGATAAAAAGAAAGGCAATGAAGTAATACAAACTTAATGAACATGAAGTAACATTGTTAAGTCATGATTAAACCCCAAGTAAGATCACTTAGGGTTAAAATAAGTCAATTGAAGATGAATGCAAACGATGTGAAATAAGTCCTAAACCAATGACGATCGAGTTTCGATTAATAATAAAGTTAGTAAGCCGCGATGAAGGACACTTAACTCGAACCGAGTTGTATTAATGAAATAATTTCAGTTAAGTTATAGAAGAGAACGAAGTTGGTAAGAATGATGTAAAGAATGACGAAAAGCCCAAACCAATAATAACAAATCTAATAAGGGATTAGATTGAGAAGAAGGGTAAGATTCTTTAGGAGCTATGTATGTTCATTCATGACCTGATGTGGTATGTTATGTGGTTATGTGTTGTAGAGACCGTAAGGACTCAAAGGAAAACGTAATTATACTGTAGCAGATACTGAAGGAAAGTTTTTCTAAACGCTTGTCTAACCTTCGTGTTAGCCAGGTTTTCAAATGATTCAAATTATGAGATGCATGTATGGTTTTGAAGAAAGAGTCGATGCCAGTTTTAGCTTGGCTAGACTAATCTTGATAGATTGATTGAACTGTTTACAAGTCTTTCAATATAGAATTGCTAACGTTATCCTAACGCCAACTAATTGGTACGGATTCAAGGTAAGTATGAATATGAATAAACAAATGTATTTTCATCGAGTATTCGATGGGCACGTGAGGTTGCCATAACTTAAATGTACACACGTTTAATGGATGTAGTGTTGATCAACATAGAGTACTATAGGCTGATCACCTAGAAGTGCTCGTGAGATATGTCGGACTTACGGACTTCATGTCGGGTTGTCCTTTTCAAAGAAACTATAAGACGTTCACGTCTTGAACCATAATTGATGAATATTGTTATTGTAAAATGTTTTGGAGGAAAAGAAACGCTATTTTAAGTTATTGATAGTACTTTGTAACTATTATCCGGTTATTGAAGATATACGATTCCTATGTTTCAAGCATGCTTTTAAAATGAAATTGTTGTACTTGCTGAGCTTGTTATGCTCACACTTGCTTGAACCATATGATTGCAGCTTAGACGATATGACCAAAGGATTTGACAAGGATAAAGTGAAGGCTAAAGCGAACTTGTAGCGTACCTATATAATAGTATAGGTTTGTAATGATAATATTTGATATTATGACAAGAACAAATGTAACGGTTATAAAGAACCTAGGGAATGGTAGTATTGTTTTTGAATATATATAAGACATATTCGTTCTTTCGAGGCTTTTTCAATTGAATGTTTGTGTGAACTGTAGCACCGTGGAGCACCATCTGTCGGGTTGAAAGAGACCCGGATTTGGGGGCGTCACAGGTTGGTATCAAAGCATTAAGTTATAAAACTTAAGGGGGGAAAAACCTTAGGCTAATAACCTCGTTAAGGAAGAGAAGTCCGAAGAAAGTAAACTCGAGCTTTACTTAAGTCAAATAAGTTAATAAGGTATTGAGGAAACTCAGTACCAAAAGATTTAAAAGATGGAAAGTAACCCTAAATAAATTAAATGTGATTTGTGCTTATACGATTCTATGTTATGTACTAATCAACATATGTGTTATTATAGGATGTCGATCGATAGCTTGATGTATAGAGATATACACGCAGTGAGCGAAGAGCTTATGAACCGAGTAGAGCCTGTACCCATGCCGGTGGCGGAGGTACCATTAGTGATTCTAGAGGAGTTGGAGGCAGAGGAGTACTTTTCTGAGGAAGACTACTCCGAGGGAGAGATTGATATATCGTCATACCTTAGTATGATGAATGATATGGAGGAAGAAAGAGAGGTAACATCGGTTACTACGGTGGTACCTACATTGGAGTCATCACCTCCAGATGCAATAGAAGCATTGTATCTGGCAGCGCTTGACAGGAATGTGCAACTGGGTACAGTTGTGCAGAATCAGAGTGAAGAGATTAGTTATCTCCATGAAGCTAAGATGTTTGCAGAAGTAGATTTTGAGTTAGAGCACGATAAGCAGGTGCTTATGGCGAGAAAGTGCTAGGAATTTTAAGGCGGTAGGTAGAGCTTCGTAGAGAACTGGGGAAGAAGGACCGGAAGATAGCACGGATGTCTTACATCCATGAGTGTGCACATACGAATTTCAAGCTGAAGGTTGCTTGTTATTCCATTGAGTCAGGACAAACCCGTCATATGATTAGTCGGGATACTATAGCAATGATTCCGAATGAGAAACACGAGGATGTTGTTATGCATTATTAGAAGTCTAGAGTTATAAATATGTGTGTAGTGACGTAAAACCCTCTTTTAAAGGGTAGTCTTTTTGTAAATCCCAACTTTAGTGGATAGAAAATGTAATAGCTTTTGTCTATGAAAACAAATTGTAAATAGTTTCAAACTATGAAGAAGCATATGAATATAATGAAGTTTTCGTTTAATATGCTTTGTTATGGTATGAATTGGTATGTGGCGATTAATAACGAAGTAAGTAATTAGATAATAATGAAATTTTATTTGAAAATACCGCCAAGAAGGAGATAACGTAATAAGGACTTAATTTAATGTGTGGATATAGTGTATGAATAATTGTAACGAGGACTTAATTTAATGTGTGGATATAGTCTAGGAGACAATATTTTTATTTAAACTCACAGTATGTGTTGTCGTATTTTGCACGACAATTGTATTATTGAAGTTGTAGTTTGCTTTCTATACCATGTATTTGGCGACTCAGAATGAGTGTTGTATACCTATTTTGGGGGTGTCATAGTAAGTATCAGAGCTTAGGGATATGGTCTCTGGCAGAGATCGGGGAATAGAACTAAGAGGGGAGAGATGAGTAAATCTTTCGCTAGTATGTCCTACTTAAGCTTAATTGTTGGTCTGTCGTAATATAGGGATATTATGTGAGATGTTAATTTGTTTAATTAACCCTTGTTTTATGGCAGTATTTAAGAATGGCTGCTAAGAACGTTAACAATGGAGTGTATGAGACTGTGGAACAACCTTTAGTCACAAACCAGGAGAACGTACAACAGGAAGGCAATATTCCTCCTGTAAACAACACTACCGAGCTAATGATGAATGATGGAATGTTTAGGAGCTTTTTGCAATTCATGCAAAATCAGACGAGAGAGACTCGTGTACAAAATACGGGTAGAAGTGATAGCAACGCACGGTCTATCACAGCCAAGCAGTTCAAGGAGTTGGGACCACCAGAATTTATTGGAAAGCCGGATCTGATCAAGGCGGAAATGTGGGTCAAACAACATGTCTTGGGAAATGTTTTAAAAACTATTCAATGACAAGTACTTTCCTGAAAGTATTCGTCATATGAAGGAGGTGGAGTTTATTAGACTAGAACAAAAAAATATGACGGTGTCCCAGTACGAGGCAAAGTTTGCAGAGTTATCCAGGTTTGCACCTCATTTGGTAGAGAATGAGGAACGAATGACAATGATATTTCTAAGAGGTCTAAAACCCGAGATTCAGCAATATCTTATCTCTCATAAATTTTCTTTATATTTAGATGTTGTAAACATGGCTCAATTATTAGAGCGAGATAATGAGTATGTTCAACCAAGGGAGCACAACCAGGGTCATACCGGTGGCAGCGGTCATCGGAGCAATGAAAACCAGCAGGGAGGAAAACATTCGGACAAAAGCGATAACCACTTTGGTGGTAATCGTGGTCGTGATAATAGAAGGAGCGAGTCGGGAGGAGATTTCAAGAAGAGAAGGTACAACAATGACAACATAAAGACGTCAACACAAACATCAACTATTTCTAGGGGAGGAGAACGAGCACCTTGATTGTTTGTTATAAATCTTGAAAGAGGGACACATCATTGAAAACGCCCACAATAATCCAAGGTGTGTTATAACTGTGGAAAAGAAGGTCATATAGCTAGAGATTGTCTAGTTGCGAAACCAAGTTCAACGGGGATGGTGACTCCAAAGTCTATCCCAGACAAGTCAAAGTCGGTGGTTCCTGGAAGGGCGTTTGTCGTGACTGCCCAAAACGCGATAAACTCGAATGAGGTGATCACGGGTAAGCTAATCATAAACTCTTGTGAAGTTTATACCTTATTAGATACCGGTTCTACCCATTCTTTTATCTCTCCTGCTTGTGCTCAACGTTTAAATTTGACTCTAGAGAAATTAGACTTTGATTTATCAGTGGAGACTCCGTTAGGAGAAACTTTCGTTACATTCACTGTTTATAAATCTTGCTTAATCCAAGTTGGCACCATCACATTACCTGTGGATCTTATCTCTTTAAAGATACTTGCTTTTGATGTGATTTTAGGAATTGATTTGTTAACCACTCATCATGCCAAAATTGATTGTTTTCGTAAGGTTATTAGTTTTCATATTCGTAACCAACCTATTATGCGAATTCAAACAACCAAACCACTAAAATCAATCACTGTCATATCAAGCCTTAAAGCTATTCATTTATTGAAAAACGGATGTCAAGCTTTCTTAGCCCATGTCACAGACTTGAACAAAACCACGTCAGATTTGAATAAAATTTCCGTTGTTAGTGAATTTCCTGATGTATTTCCTGAAGAACTTCCCGGTCTACCCCCAGAACGTGATGTTGAATTCTTTATTGACCTTGAACCGGGTACAAAACCCATTTCTAAACATATCGAATGGCTCCTATTGAACTTCAGGAGTTAAAAGTCCAACTACAGGAATTGTTAGACATCGGTTTCATTCGTCCTAGTACATCTCCTTAGGGAGCTACTATTTTATTTGTAAAGAAGAAAGACGAGAGTATGTGACTTTGTATTGACTACCGAGAATTAAACAATGTCACCATCAAGAATAGGTATCCTCTACCTCGAATTGATGACCTATTTGACCAGTTGCAAGGAGCACAATTCTTTTCAAAGATCGATCTTCGTTCTGGATATCATCAGCTGAAGATTAAAACTGAGGATATTCCAAAGACTGCCTTTAGAACTCGGTACGAGCATTATGAATTCTTAGTCATGTCTTTTGGATTGACTAATGATCCTGCTGCTTTCATGAACCGTGTATTCAAGGAATATTTGGATCAGTTCGTTGTTGTCTTTATTGATGACATCCTCATCTATTCCAAAAGCCGTGAAGATCATGAGCACCATTTAAAGCTGGTACTGCAAAGGCTTCGTGATAACAAACTATATGCCAAGCTGAAGAAATGTGAGTTCTGGCTTGAGGAAGTAGCATTCCTTGGGCATGTGGTGTCAAAACATGGAGTATCTGTCGACCCGGCGAAGATTGAAGCCATACAAAGTTGGGAGCAACCGAAGTCAGTGACCGAAGTACGTAGCTTTCTGGGCTTAGCTGGTTATTATCGGAGATTCGTGGAAGTATTTTCTCGAATTGCTAATCCGTTAACTCAGTTAACTCGGAAGGATACAAAATTCGTATGGAGCGAGGAATGTGAGAAGAGTTTCCAAGAGCTCAAGAGGAGACTCATTTCGGCACCTGTTCTTGCAATACCATCTGGTTCGGATGGATTTGTTATCTACAGCGATACTTCAAGCAAAGGGTTAGGATATGTTCTCATGCAACATGGGAAAGTCATGGCCTATGCCTCACGACAACTCAAAAAATATGAGAGGAATTATCCTACTCATGATCTAGAGTTGGCAGTAGTCGTTTTTGCGTTGAAAATCTGGAGACACTACCTGTATGGGGAGAAATTGGAGATCTGTACGGATCATAAAAGCCTCAAATACTTCTTCACCCAAAAGGAACACTCAACATGCGGCAACGACGTTGGCTCGAGCTATTGAAAGATTATGATCACACTATTCAATATCATCCTAGAAAAGCGAACGTAGTAGCTGACGTATTGAGTAGAAGATCATATACAAGTATGAGTGTGATATTATCAATGCAAAGGCCCATTTTGTATGACTTGCAAAGGATGGAGATAGAGTTAAAGACTCCAGGGACCCACATGATGATATCAAACATACGAGTAGAACCGATTTTAATCGATAAAGTTAAAGTTGCTCAAGCTACGGATATGGAGCTGATGCGTATGAAGAAGAAAGTGCAAGAAGGTGCTTTTCCAGAAGCAAGAATTGATGAAGAAGGAATACATCGAGTCAACTCCAGACTTTGTGTTCCTAACGATTCTGACTTGAAGCATAGAATCATGATGGAGGCACACAACACACCGTTTGCAATCCATCCTGGGAATAACAAAATGTATCATGATCTTCGACATACATTTTGGTGGAACAATATGAAGAGAGAGATCGTGGAGTTTATCTCGAGGTGTTTAACTTGTCAACGTGTAAAGGCAGAGCATCAAGTGCCAAAGGGTCCATTGCAATAACTTGAGATTCAGAAATGAAAGTGGGAACACATTACTATTGATTTCGTTATGGGTCTTCCCAAGGTTTCTCAAGGTATAAATGCGATTTGGGTTATTGTTTATAGATTAACAAAGTCTGTTCATTTCTTGCCAATACGTGAGACTTATTCCCTTGAACGTCTTGCTCGTATGTACGTGAATGAGCCAGTATCCATAGTTTTGGATCGTGACCCAAGATTCACTTCACAATTTTGGGTTAGCTTGTAGAAAGCTATGGGCACGAATTTACGATTCAGTTTGGCATACCATCCTCAAACGGACGGACAATCAAAGAGGACTATTCAAACTCTTGAAGATCTATTAAGACTCTGTGTCCTAGATTTCAAAGGGAGTTGGCATAAGTACCTACCATTGGTGGAATTCTCCTACAACAACAGTTATCAGATAAGTATAGGTGTGGCTCCATTTGAAGCATTGTATGGACAAAAGTGTCGCTCTCCAGTATGCTGGGATGAGGTGGGAGAAGCAACATATTAGGACCAGAATTGGTACGCATAACTACGTAGAAGATCCAAATGATCCGACAACATATACAAACGGCACATGGTCGACAAAAGAGTTATGCGGATCTTCATCGAAAAGACGTGGAATTTAATATTGGGGATCATGTATTGTTACGTATTGCTCCATAGAAGGGAGTTACAAGATTTGGGAAGAGGGGAAAGCTTAATCTAAGATTTGTGGGTCCATTTGAGATTCTTGACCGAATAGGAAATGTGGCCTATAGACTCGGATTACCTCCAAGCATGTCTCATGTTCATAATATTTTTCACATATCTATTCTTCGTAAATATGTGAAAGACCCGAACCACATTATTGAGTTAGAACCAGACGAGATAGCCGAAGATTTAACGAACGAGGAGGTACCTGTTAAGATCTTGGATATGAAAGAGCATGTCCTACGCACCAAGGTTATACCACAAGTTAAGGTGTTATGCAGAAACCATGCTATTGAAGAAATGACATGGGAGTAGGAATCAGAAATGAAAACGAGGTATCCTCACCTTTTCGAAACACCAGGTACGTACGTCAATTTCGAGGATGAAATTTCATAAGGAGGGGAGGTTGTAAGACCCCAACTTATTATAAATATAATCAAATTTCCTCTATTTATTATTGTGAATAATAAGGTGATAATTTGATATAATACTTTGGTTATGGGTAAAATGTGCAAATTTGCAAAATAAACAAGTGGTTATAAAATATTTATTTTGTCGAGGAATATTCGTTTAGTCGTGGAATATTCTTTCTGTCGGGGAATATTCATAGGACGGCGCAGCCATTTGTGAGCCCCATAACGGAATAACTGTCGGATGAAGAAAACGACAAAGTTTGAGTTTTATAAATAACGGCGTAATTTTTACCGTTAGCACTGTTGGAATACTTGATGGTTAAAATACAGTAATGCACGTGGTTGCACAGTAGCACACGGTATTGCACAGTATTGTTGAATTATTGATTCTTACGTAAGAATGCACTACTCAATAATTATTACAGTAATTACTGTTCAATATTTTATTTTATTGATTCAATAATTGTTGCGTTGATATTTTATATTATTGTTGTTTCAATAATTGTCACTGTACATTATTTCCCATTATCAGATCAATAATTCATATTATTTGAATAATATTATTAGATAGCATTATTGGCAATGTCTAAAAAGTTATGTCAAGGAGAGGTTTGGTCACCTAATTGCGTGCCAGTAAGGAAAAATCCTTATTGGAAAGCCCCCTCTTTCTTGGGAACGGCCTAGTTATCATAATTGTGATTCTGTAATATTATTTGTGAATAATTAATTATTGATTTATAGGATAAGGAAATATTTATTTGATGTGGATATAAATGATGGATTTATTTATGTGGTTACAAATGAAGGAATTAATGCTGAGGTGTTTTATCAGTATTTTGTCGGAATGGAGGTATTAAAAATCACCCGTTTGTGGATTTCGGATATTTTTTGTCTAGAATTTGGAAAAACTTAAAGCTACAAAGATGTAGAGAATTCGATTTCATGTGGAATGGACATAAAATTCATATTTTTTCGATAAACGGGCTATTTTCTATGAATTACTGAAGTTTTGAAAAATAAAATGATTTCTATTAAATTATGGGTGGGACCCACTTTTGGTTGGTGTTGAATACATGTGGGCTGCTATTTTTCTTCAAAGATGGCTGGCTTTGAATGAGGTGTGCATAGAATGGAAGAAAAGAAATAATATTATTTTATTATTTTAGTCTCCTTTGGCGTTCTAGCATTTTCCTATAAATAGACGCTTAGGTTAGAATTGAAAATCACACCAAAAACAAGTTTTCTTTCTCTCTAGATTATCGAGCGTATTTTTGTGAGTATTTTGATACTTTGGGAGTTGCTATTCAGTGCAAGTTTCTGTTAGCACTATATCCAAAATTTAGTCAGAAATACCGTTATTTTGAGGTAAGGGATGTTATTTTCTTCCTAAATGATGTTATTCTTTCAATATCATTATACCGAAATATTGGTATGAATTTTATTTTGGAATTTCTACCTTTTTCTGTCGGGGTAACTATTCACGTATACGACACTATTCACGAATACGACACTATTCACCGAAAAATGAAATTTTCTTCTTTTTATCCAAGATGTCTATTATGGTTACTATCTTTGATTGTATCCATGTTTTGATCTTTATTTTTGAATTCTGCTTCACAATTGGTTATTATGAAGTATTATTGATCTTGGATAAACTGTTATACTCTAATCCCTACTATTTGTCCTTCTTCCGTCTCCTCACCGGATTCATTTTCTTTAAAATATTTTTCATCATCCTCAGTCTTAAATGATGATATTACTGAATATCTTTGGCCTGTAGTGCAAAGATGAATGATTACTTAATGAATATCTTTGGCCCGTAGTGCAAAGATGAACAGGTGTTGAGATGAGCATGACCAACCGGTGATACAAATGAATAACTTTGGCATGTATTGCAAAGATGAATATTTGATTAAAGATGTATATTGATTGTTGTTACATGGATAAAATATTGATGATGGATTTTTAAATATTAGAAGATAGTAGAACTCATTCTCTACTTGACTCTTCTAATGGATTTTTGTTTCCGCTGCAGTTGTTGATCTAAAACTTGTTGTCTATTTATTCTATCAGATTTTTCCCTGTTGAGGACTAATGATAATTTGTTGTATATTATCTTAGTCATAATATTCTTTCTTTGGGCTAGTTGAGCTCACCCTTTTCCTTTTTGTTCAATTTTTCTTCTCGGAGGTGAGAACATATGCTTGAGATCTGAGTCGGGGTATGGGTGATAGATCTAGAAAGATGTTTTAGCAGGTCCTCACTATTTACGTAAAATAGTGTATGAATAATTGTAATGAGGACTTATTTGAGTGTGGATATTGTCTAGAAGACAATATTTGTATTTAAACTCACGGTATGTGTTGTCATATTTTGCACGACAATTGTATTATTGAAGTTGTAGTTTGCTTTCTGTACCATGTATTTGGCGACTCAGAATGGGTGTTGTATACCTATTTTGGGGGCGTCACAAAATTGCCCATAATAATGTCCTTAAATATGGAGAGAGAATTAGAATAAGAAAAGTATGAGATATTTAATACTACGGGTATAATAGGAAAATATGCGTAAAAGTTTGGTTATTAAAGGAAAATGGACATTTAACATGAGACTACCCAAAATAGTAATAAGGACTTTTATCATTGGACGGAGGGAGTATAATTTAACATGATTTTTCAAACACTTGAATCATTATTAAATGATTTAATATTAAATAATTCTATTATCATTAATATTTAATTAATATTACTGCCAAAATATTAAGGTTATTTATAATAACTCAAAATATATTTAAAACATTTGTATTACCCTTAAATAATTTTTAAAACAATTAAAATCATTTTTAAATAATTACTATTAATATTAGAATATTAATTTATTATTTATCAAAATATTAAAAGTCAGTTATTATAACTTAAAATATTTTTAATTCACTTATTTCCTTTTTAAATGATTTTTGAATTAATAAAACTATTTTAAACTATTTATTTAATATAATTATTAAATAACTCTAATATCATTTAATATTAAATTATTAATGAAATTTACCTTTAAATATTAAAAGTTATATTTTATAACTTAAAATATTTTTTAAACTATTTATTTTCATTTAAAATGATTTTTCTAATATTAAAATCATTTTAATTAATTTATTTAATATAATTACTAAATAAATCTAATATCATTAATATTTAAATAATTAATGAAATTTGTCTTAAAATATTAGAAGTTATGTTTTATAACCTAAAATATTATTAAATACCTTATTATTATTTAAAATGATTTTTAATATAATAAAATCATTTTTAATTAATTTATTTAATGTATTTATTAAATAAATTAAATATCAATAATATCTAACTAAATATTAATATTTATGAAAAATATGTCAAATTATTAAAAGTTAGTTTTTATAACTTAAAATAATTTTAAAAACTATTTTGGAATTTTTAATAATTAATTTATATTTTTAAATAATTTTTGGAAAATAAATTAAATAAATTTATTAAATCTGTCGATATAGCCTTTAGCGACAAAAAGCGTCGCCTTAGGTGTTCTTGAGTCCTCAAGAACATTCATAGCCAGTTTCGAGGTAGCTAGTTTGACCATGAATCATGAACTGTGTTCTGTGTTTCTGGGCATGTTGTTGGTCAGAGCTTGTAGTACCTATGTCAGACTACAAGATCCAACAATAAACATGGCCATCAAGCCTGAAACCAAGAAGATCTGGGCTTGCAAAGTGGCTGTCAGAGCTGTTCTTCATTTATGGGTTACCCAGAAATGAAGAACAGTTCGAGTGGCCACTTTTGGGCTTCCACAACTTGCTGATCATGTAAATGTTTTGTGATCTAAGCTTTACAGTGTGTAGCCAACATGTCAAGGAAGAGATAGATCACATAAAAGTACTATAACAACAACTAAATCTCCAGATATTAACCGGTCAACCCATGTCAGAAATCACGATCATACGTTTTCTTGATTACCCAGAAAATGGAAATCGTGATCGTCTTACATGGTTTGACCGTACACTGCATGAATCTTGATAATCATTTAGATGTTCTACAAGCTTAAAAATGTAGCCTAAACAACATACAACAAACTTGTTACAACAACAGGATCCAAATAACAAAAACACGAAAAATCTGGGCCCATGAACTTGCTGTCAGAGAATTCTAGGCAAGTTCTAAGTTACCCAGATCTGGCTCGGTCAATGTCGGTCAACGGTATTTGACCAAGATTAACTGACATTCTATGCTTGATCTGGTCCTGCCACAAGTTCTAGATCACAGATCTCATAGCACACTACATGTTAAAACATTAAAAACACAAAAATCATTAACAGACAAAGATCTACAAGACCTGACATTTGGTTGTCAGTTAAAAAAAATTCCAAATTTTTAAAAACACTAGATCTGAGCCTATAGATGTTATGGATCTAACATCTATCAACCTAGATCACTTAATAACACTATAATCAATATATTTTAACACTTAAACACAACTTTTATTATAACAATCAAGATCATAATTTCAATTAGGGTTTATACCTTCTATGAGCAAACTCTTGAATCTAAGCCTCTAATTTGTTAATGGAATTTTTGGGGCTTGATTTGGGGACAGGTCCACTACTATATTTTGTGGTTTTTAGAGAGAGATGGTCTTGGATGAAAGTTGTGAACAAATGGGCAAATAAGAGTACTTTTCTCTCTCCTATTCTATAAAAATAACTTAGGTTCAATGAATCTAGCTTGCAAGGTGTCAAAGAGGATAAGCTTGGAAGATATATAGAGCATGTGCTATAATCTAGAGTGATGACTTGACAAGATATGGAAAGATTTGCAAGAAACCTATTAAAATAAATCCAAAAACGGTATTTTAGTAAACTAACAAAACATTTTAAGGGTATTCTTATCCATGGTACTTAAATCTAGATTTTAATCAATAGATTTTAAACCTTAAGGTTTCCCAAATAATATCTAGGGTTTGAAAAATTAAGTTTAAAGTTTAATAAAATTTTAATTAGAACTTACTAATTAAAATTAGGGTTTTAATAATACTTAGGGTTTCTTGATATTATTAGGGTTCCCAAATTATGAATTAGGGTTTTCTAATTAACATTATATAATAATGGTCAAAAATCATGTACCACAATTTCCTACCTATCGCAAGCTCCAGTTTGAGTTTCAAGTTAGGGTTTAACGAATTAATGCTACGATTTTGACATGCCAAAACATAATTGAACAACCATTATCTGTCTATACAAACAGTACATATTTCTAGCACTGAAATATATTTAATATAATATTATTATTCTCATTCCTTATTCCAAATCCAGAATTAGGGTTTGGATTCCATATCTGATTTTTTCTTGCATATATAACGTTATTAATTATGTTAAAATAATTAACTTAACTAATATAAATAAATTCACATAATAAAATAGTTATTATAATAATACTAATTATCATTTCATATATTATTTAAATAATATATAACTTTATTTTCATGGAAAATAAATGTTAAAATCATTTCTACTATAAAATTAATTACTATAAAAATATACTTTATAATAATCAATAATTCTAAAATAAAATTATTTGAAATTATTCATGTAATAAATAAATTTTATTTATCACATATATCAATACACATTACCTGGCACGTATTCCCACCTTCAAAATAAAAAAAATTCTATGCAAAATTTCTTATTTATTTAAATAGAAAATATCGGGTTATTACAGAATATCTCTGGACAAACATATATATGCATAACATGATAAATGCATGACAAACAATAGATGAAAATATGATGTAGGGAGTGGAAAATAGTACGTATATTCCTAAGTACATCATCATCTCTGTACAGCTAAAAATACAAGGAAATGGGGCACATACGCCCTACTACTAACAAAGGCCTATCAAAAGATATAGGAGAATGAGGCACATCCACCTAATATCTAACAGAGGCCTATCAAAAGAGATAACGAGAATACACATCAGAAGAAGACAATGGTGTCAATATCAACATCATTAATCCAGTCCACCTTATGTAACTCCTCCTGAGTCACTTGATCTCTATCAACCGGGATGTCAGGCCTATACAATGGAGGATTTGCACCAGTAAAGCTATATGGGTCACCTGAGGGGCCAGCAACTGAGCTGGAAGGATCAAAAGTATCTGCCTCTGAAAGATCTCTGCCCAAGTGTCGGATGAAAAAATGTGTCCGGTCCAACTACCGGGTCAAAATATTAGTCTATGTCAAATGAGTCGGATCTCGGACACAGGTCAGCCAATTCGTCATCATCACAGATCCAGGAATCATATCCCCCATAAACTGAGTGGTGCGGGTCTGGGCTCCGATGGTACGAGGGGACCTCCAGTGATAGAACGTATCCTGAGTATGTGAACCCTCTGACAAAGTGTAGTCGTCAATACCTATCAATGGGATGTCATCAACGGGTGACTGCAACACAGGCCAATAATGCCTGGCAGGAGGCAAGATCGGCACACGAATCTCTCCTGTGGTCCTCCTAATAGCACGCTCTCCTGAATAGAGCTCCCGTTCTCCATCTGTGAAGAGAGGAATCCTACAGGTGGATATCATGTGCTCGACACCAGTCGGGAATCCATGCTTAAATCCAATGGTCAAATGTTCCCCAGAGTAGTGAACCCAAGTGATGATAGCAGCTGTCAATAACTCTAACTGTAAGCGACAATGGGTGAAACCCTCAGCTATAAGAACCTCCGCCAAAATGGAGTGATGCCATCGTCGTCCTCGTGGATAGGTCTCTAAACCTAACACACTCACATGACGCAAACATGGAAGCCTCTCATAGGCCCAAAACTGCCATCACAAAGGCAAGCATTTGTTGTCAGTGAACACCCTTTACCTGTACATGGAAAATCAAAAGAGAAATACTCACCAGCAGAATGTGTAAAATCCTAGCCAAGCCTCGATAAAGCCATGCAAACGCATGCGCATTCCCCTAAGGAAATAGGCAAAGGTGTAGGAACCCTAATCATACTCTCCAATACGATCCACCTCACGAGTGGCGCTAATCAAAGCGAATGACACCGTAGAAGAGTTATCAGCTATGAAACAACCCCTGATAATCACAAGGAACAATCGCCGAAGAATGCGATCCCTGACTCTCACATCAGCGGGTATGAACTCGCTCAACAGCCCACCCATAACATCTACGCTCAAAGGACCCGTACGGACGGTCCTACCCTTGAACGCCTTAGCCAAAACTCCCAACAAGGATCTAACGACAGTCGGGGTAATATTCGTCGTACATGGCACTGGCGCCCCTCCAAACTCAATACCGGTGATAAACTGCCAATCCATTAGTGTCATCATCACCTCACAATCCAACAAATGGAATGGAAAAAAATGCCCCAAAGCCCCATCAATGCCCTGAGGTAACCCCAAGGACAACGGCGGGGAGGAATGGAAAAAAATGCCCCAAAGCCCCATCAATGCACAATACCTCGGTAATCTGGATGCAGAGCCTGATACAGGGCGTGTATGTTGAACCAGTTCCCTCGAGGCTGGGTAAAGCCGGGAACCTACATCACATGCAAATCAATGCCAAAATCCATGCTCCTCCTCAATAGGAAAAAAGGAAGATCAAATCTAGCTTTTACCTCATTTGCATGAAAGTAAACTGAGGGGTGGTGACTCAAATCACCCAGAAGCTCTAGAATAGCCACCTGAATGCCTGGAAAATCCCTACGGGGAATACTAGCAGCAGGAGCTATAGCCGCTACCGGTACATCCTCATCCTCGTCCTCGACATCCAGTAAATCAACCCGGATAGGACGTATCACCGCCTCCGCCAGACGATGAGGTTGTCTAACTTAACGGGGTCGAGGTACTTCAGAAGCCCTCCTCCGCACACCTGAAGTGGTCATGCGAGAAGTACTCGGCTGATCTGGATCCATAATATCTGGACACAAGTCTCCAAATCACCTCAGAAAGGGTGTGGTAAATTCTAACCTGGAGCATTTTTGTGCATTTTTATGACTATATGCATGCATGCATTACTTTAACATACGCCTACAGTAGAGTTAAAAATACATGTCTACCCAATGCCTAGACTTTTGGAAAATTTTGCTAGAGTCTCCTTTGTAAATAGGACTATCCACATACACATAGGCATGACTAGGTGGCCATTCAGTAGCACACCTACCCACAATCATAAACATCTTATAATGCATGAACATATCAAAGTCCCAATCCATGACGATAGACTAATTACCAGGATTGTTTTTCTTTACTACCTTTGCTCAAAGTCCCAATCCATGACGATAGACTCATTTGTCCCAATCCAATCCTTTTCTCATTTCAAAAGTTAATTTTTTTCAAATCATTATGTTTAGCATAGTTTAATACTAACATTTACTATGTTGAATATTTAGACAAGAGCATACATATTCACTATTATGTGTTTAGACGTATTTCATATAAAAATTCATTTTCCAACAGATAGAAACTGGAAAAGAAGACATACATACGTTACCAGGACAGTGTGGAACACTTGTACGATGACAGAATTTACAGAAAGACGCCCGAACTCAGCAGATCTGAAGAAGAGCACTCGAATTTCCTATGCAGCACAACTTGAAAATGACTTATGAAAGCCATAGTTGCCCTAAATGTAAGACTCCGAATTTTATGAAATAAAAGTATTCAATTTTCTTATAATTACTATTCAGTAAATGGTTAAATTGATAAAAGGTTAAAGTTAAGGGTCATATATGTAAATATTTTAAATAAGCAAGTGGTTATAAAATACTCATTGTTGTCGGGGAATATTCGTTTGGTCGTGAAATATTCTTACTGTCAGAGAATATTCGTACGACGATGCAGCAATTTGTGGGACCCATAACAGAATATTTGTCGGATGAAAATAATGACAAGTTTGAGTTTTTATAAATAACTACGTAGTTATTCTGAATTAACAACGTTGGAATACCCGTGGTTAAAATACTGATGTCGCGTGTTTGAACAAAGATAGCATGGTATTGCACATATTTTTGAATTATTGATTCTTACGTAAAGAAGGAACTACTCAATAATTATTACGGTAATTCTTCGCTCAATATTTTATTTTATTGTTTCAATAATTGCTACTGTTGATATTTTATATTATTGTTATTCAATAATTGTCACTGCACAGTATTTTTCATTATCAGATCAATAATTCATATTATTTGAATAATATTATTAGATAGCATTATTGGCAATGTCTAAGGAAATTCTGTCTAAGAAATGGGTTTGGTCACCTAATTGCGCACCAGTAAGGAGAAATTCTTATCGGAAAGCCCCTCTTTCCTGAGAACGTCCTGGTTATCATAATTGTGATTCTGTAATATTATTTGTGAATAATTAATTATTAATTTATATGATAAGGAAATATTTATTTTATGTAGATATAAATGATGGATAGGGAAATATTTATTTTGTGTGGATATAAATGATGGAATTAATGCTGAGGTGTTTATCATTATTTTGTTAGAATGGAGGAATTCTTAAAAAAGTGTCAATTATTGAAAATTGATATTTTATCTTACATTATAAATGTATAATGTGGTTATATAATAATATAATAATGGTGATATTTTCACACTAAATTCACAGTGCATGAATCAAATGAGAGAAATCTAGAAATCAAAAGAATAACAAAATATGGGATTTTCAGAAAAATTAGTTTATTACTTGATTTTGTAAAATCCATAACTCTTTGTGTATATTGAGTTATGAGATGAGCCATATATCAAAAAAAGCCCTTGAAGTAAGATAAAGGAAAAATTTTGAATCACCCAAATATTCTTTGTGGATTTTTCGTGGTGACTGTTTGAGTGAAACTGGTACGAGGGACTTATAGTCCGAAAATCAAATCAGTGTTCTTAAAGCTCTATTACGTGACTTATAATTTTAATCCGACCGTTGGATCGTTGTGATTTTTGGATATGTTGTATATATATAAGTTGAGTATATGTCCACAAATTTTGAACCGTTAAAAATTAACGTATGATTTGTTATGAATTTTAAGAGGTGTTGAAAATCGTCCGTATGTGGATTTCGGTCATTTTTCGTTTGGAATTTGGAAAATTTTAAACTTACAAAGTTGTAGAGAATTTAATTTCCTAGGGAATGGACATAAAATTCGTATTTTTCTGATAAAAGGGCTATTTATTATGAATTATTAAAGTTTCGAAAATAATTGTTTTTATTAAAAACATGGTGGGCCCCACTTTTGGTTGGTGAGAAATGAAATGTGCTGAATTTATTTTCAAAAGTGGTGGGCTTGAATAGTAGCAGGTAAAGCCATCAGGTAACAAGTTAGTCTGCAATGACATTCTAGCATTTTCCTATAAATAGGGTGCTTAGTTAGAATTGAAAATCACACCAGAAATAAGTTTTCTCTCTCTATATTATCGAGCGTATTTTGTGAGTATTTAGATACCTTGAGCGTTGCTATTCAGTGAAAGTTTCCTTCGACATTACATCCGAAATTCCAGCCATAAGTACTATTCTTTTGAGGTAAAGGATAGTAAGGGATGTTATTTTTTTCGTAAGTTATATTATATCTTTTGATATCAATATACCGAAATATTGATATAAATTTTATTGTGAAATTTTTTCCTTTTCGTGTTGGGGTTACTATTCACGTATACAACACTATTCACATATACGACATTATTCATGTATATGGCACTATTTACGTATATGACATTATTTACGTATACGGTACTATGAATGAATACGGATTATTATTCATGAGTTACTATTCACGACAAAATTGGTTTCTTTTTCTAACCAAATTATCGTTGATTTATGAATCTTACTCTTAAAATTAAATGCAGTTGTTGATCATATTATTTTTATTTTATTATATAACATTTTTATAATCATGGTGATGAAATTTCTCTTTGACTTGAGTGTAAAGATGGGTAGATTATTGGTATGATCGTGACTATGGGTTCCCTTTGGCCAGTAGTGCAAATATGAATTATTGACTGGGATGATCATGACCATTGAATTTATAATTGAATATCTTTAGCTTAAGTACAAAGGTGAATTGATCAACATTGTTATAATTATTATTCTAAAATGATTATATATTTCTTAAAATGTTAATATCTTTGGCCTGTAGTGCAAAGATGATATGTTGTTGAATATCTTTGGCCTGTAGTGCAAAGATGACCTATTGTTGAATATCTTTGGTCAGTAGTGCAAAGATGAACTGTTGATGAATATCTTTGGCTCGTAGTGCAAAGATTAATTTATTAGTATGATTATGAACATGAACTGTGATTTGGTATAACCATGATCATTCATGTTTCAGGTAAAGACAAGTGATGAAAACTATCTTCGTCCTGGATGAGAAAAGGAATTTAGAACCACAATTATTATTATGAGTTATTCATATGATTGTGGACCAGAACTGTTGATTGATGTTACAGGGATAAAAACATTGTTGGTGGACTTTTAACATGGAGAAGATAATAGACTTTATGGTCTATTTGACTCTTCTAATGGATTGCTCGTTCCGCTGCAACTATGGTTGAAAAGTTTTATCATCTACCATATGTTCTAAATCTCTGATTCATTACTGACGAAGGCTATTAATAATTTAATTATCTTTAGTCATGATATTCTTTATTGGGCTAGTTGTGCTTACCCTTTTGCTTCATAATTCCTTTTAGGTAATAAGATTGTACACAGGTCGAAAGCGGGGTAACAGGAGAATAGAATCAGTGGTCTCTAATTTGTGGAGGTTCTCCTAAACAAGATATGGAAATAATTTTATTGAGAACTTTAGAATAGTGTGTTGTATTTTATACATCATTTAGTAGTTATATTTGGTGAATCAAATAGTGCCAGGCGAACCCAACGTTGGAAGGGTGCTTTGCCACTATCATACAAGATGTCTAATGACATGCAACTTCGTGTTATCATAAGATAGGGTTGTGCACATCCACTTCCTGAGTATATCTACGAGCGCTACATATATAATCTTGTAGTTTGGATGAAATATAATTCTCAATTAGAGACAATGGAGATAATTATATGTCAAGAAAAGACTCACCATTAGAAAGAATATGATAGCAATTTTCTCATTTTTCTTTTGGTCTATTGGGTCAACCAAGGATAATTCTCCAGTCTTATGATATCTATTATAACTTAAATGCATGGCCTCCCATGTACGAAGGTTTCCTTGAGCATTTTTCGAAGATTTTAATTTCTAAAATAGTTATTGACTATACCTTTATGTAAGGTGTTATTGTGACGTGCTATCAAATGTTGGGATGAGAGTCACAGTTGTTATATATTTGTATTTAAACTCATAGTATATGGGTTGTCATATTTTGTACCACAATTGTATTAATGAAGTTATATTTATTTCTGTACCATGTATTTGGCGACTCAGAATGGGTGATGTATACCTATTTTGGGGGCATCACAGTTGGTATCAGAGCCATAAGTAAAGAGCTTTGAGCCTCTATCTGGTGCTTCTTGTTGATTGGGGATGCACCGAAGCCAGACTCTCCGTAGGGGACGCCGTTATGCGGTGGCAAACTGTTAGGTATCAATGTGAGGTGCTGTCCACGGTTGGAACATGAGTCACAGTTGGTATCAAATCTTAGGGATATGGTCTCTGGCGGAGATCAGGGAATAGAACTAGGAGGGGAGAGACGAGTAATATCCTTCGCTAGTGTGTGTCCTACCTATGCTAAATTTTCTTACTTAAGTTGACAAATTGTGATATGTCAATTAACCTTTGTTTTGAAGCTGTATTCTAGAATGATATCTGAAATATAGGAGATGAGCAATGGAGAAATCATGATGACCAGGGAGATAGAATCTGAAATGAAAGCAAGGTATTCTCAACTCTTCGAAATACCAAGTACGTAAATTTTGGGGATCCAATTTTATAAGGAGGGGGAGATTGTAAGACCTCGAATTTTATGAAATAAAAGTATTCAATTTTCTTATAATTACTATTCAGTTAATGGTTAAATTGATAAAAGGTATACAATACTCATTGTTGTCGGGGAATATTCGTTTGGTCGTGGAATATTCTTACTGTCGGAGAATATTCGTACGACAGCGCAACCATTTTTTGGCCCCATAACAGAATATTTGTCGGATAAAGATAACGACAAGTTTGAGTTTTTATAAATAACGGCGTAGTTGTTACCGTTAACACTGTTGGAATACCCGGTGGTTAAAATACGATGTCTGGCGTGGTTGTACAATGGCATACCAGTATTGCACAATATTTTTGAATTATTGATTCTTACATAAAAAGGCAGTACTCAATAATTATTACAGTAATTACTGTTCAATATTTTATTTTATTGATTCAATAATTGCTACGCTAATATTTTATATTATTGTTGTTCAATAATTGTCACTGCGCAGTATTTCCCATTATTAGATCAATAATTCATATTATTTAAATAATATTATTAGATAGCATTATTGAAAATGTCTAAGGAAGTTCTGTCTAGGAAAGGGGTTTTGTCACCTAATTGCGCAGCCAAGATGAGAGAAATTCTTATCTAAAGCCCCTCTTTCCTGGGACCGACCTGGTTGTCATAATTGTGATTCTGTAATATTATTTGTGAATAATTAATTATTGATTTATATGATAAGGAAATATTTATTTTATATGGATATAAATGATGGATAGGGAAATATTTATTTTGTGTGGATATAAATGATGGAATTAATGCTGAGGTGTTTTATCAATATTTTGTCGGAACAAGGATTTGATCAAGGATTTGATCAAGAAAGGTATAACCCTAAACCTAAAATCTGACCTTTAATTCCTTGTTAGATCCCGTGTTTTAATTTTTAAACATGTTGAATAAAGTGTTAATGTGACGCCCCCCCCCCCCAAATTCTGACCTCCACTTAGTCACCCGAATTCGGTTGGTCACGTTCTCAATGTATTACCATAATAACTAAAATCATACATTTGCAACGAAAGATCAAATTTAGAATAATATACAATGTTTTATTACAATTTTTCCCTCAAGACTCGCAACCTATAGTGCTTAATAGATTACATAATAATATCGAATAAAGACTTATTACATAATCCTACTTAAGCTTAAACATAGTCTGAAAATAGTCTTAATGCCATATAATAAATTTAAACATAAAAGGGACAAGCTAGTCGGTAGCCTTGCCCTTGCCCTTGTCTTTCCCAGATACACATCCCTATTCCACCTTAACTGAAAGGTTTTAAATAAGCAAGAATGAGCACAAATTGCCCATCAAGTAATATACAACAAGGGTAAAGAGTCTTTATAACACGAGTTTGAAATATCGAAGTATCATCTCTAAGATAGTTTAGAGTTTCAGAATAATATCACAAATAATGAATATCAACAATCCTTGGAATAAGATCAATAATTCAATATAATCAACCGATATATATGAATTCAAAGGCTATCAAGGCGTCCGTCTGGATCACAATTTATACTGAGCAGCCATTAAGGACTATTGAACATCTACTAGAATTACCAATATTAAACTGATAACCCAAAAGAATCAAGTATTATAGATGATCAGACTAAAATACTTTAAGTTATGCATAACACCACAGTAATAATATACTCATGTGTTGGGGTTTCCAACAACATACAATCCCTTTACCTTAAGGGTTGTTCAACTCAGTTTTCAAGATTTTCGCACCAATCAACTGGTTTGGACAGTTTTATAAACATGCATATAATCTAGCCGAATCAAGTGGCATAGATACTTTCACAATATTCAAGAACAATACTAAGTTCACATGAATAATAGTTTTTTTCAAGAGTTTACAATTGAACGAATAAATAGGATAACTTACATTCAAAGAGATAAGTTTACGATATTCGCTGGAATAAAGTAATGCAAGAGTTTAGAATACTTGCACAATGTAAAGTAGGGTTCGGATACTTGCCTTAAGCGTAGTTTATCTACGTTAATAAATCAACACTTTCGAATCCTATTTATAGCGTATTATAAGTACAAGATATTCATTAACTAACATAGTCTTTAATTAAGCTCAACATAATTCAAGTATACATGTATGGTACAAAATCAGTTTGTAAGTCATCACAAGTTCAACCCACATAACATTGTTTAGACATTATGCAAACGTCCCTTTGTACTTATCCTTCGAAAGTCAACATTAACCTTTATTTACATCACCTAGCATGTTCCTTATCCCATTACGTAGCATGTTGATCATATATTATACGTTAAAGATATCATGTAGGCATGCTCCAAACATTAGTTCAAAAAAAGAACTCAATTGTGGTTACAGACGGCTATGCAATAGGCTTCTGTCTGAAACTTTAATGACGGCAAGAAATTCTTACTGTCCCCTAACCGCACTCAGAGATCGAAATTGTTGTTGCCATGCGTCATTCCACTTTAACATACCATTTATACCTATAGTCTAACATACATGCATATTAATATTCATAAATATTAATATTCAATTGGATATTATTGATAATTTATTTATTTAATAAATGCATTAAATAAATTAATTAAAATGATTTTATTATATTAAAAATCATTTTAAATGATAAAAAGGTATTTAATAATATTTTAAGTTATAAAATATAACTTTTATTATTTTAAGACAAATTTCATTAATTATTTAATATTAATGATATTAGATTTATTTAACAATTATATTAAATAAATTAATTAAAAATCATTTTAAATGAAAATAAATTGTTTAAAAATATTTTAAGTTATAAAATACAACTTTTAATATTTAAAGGTAAATTTTATTAATAATTTAATATTAATGATATTAAATTTATTTAATAATTATATTAAATAAATAGTTTTAAAATGGTTTTATTAATTTAAAAATCAATTAAAAGGATATAAATGAATTAAAAATTTTAAGTTATAATTAATGACTTTTAATATTTTGATAAATATATTAATACTTTAATATTAATGGTAATTATTTAAAAATGATTTTAAATATTTTAAAAATCATTTAAGGGTAATATTACTACTTTAAAAATATTTTAAGTTATTATAAATAACTTTAATATTTTGGCAATGGTTTCATTAATAGTTTAATATTAATTAAATATTAATAATAATAGAATTATTTAATATTTAAATTATTTAGTAATGATTCCGGTGTTTGAAAAATCATGATAAATTATAATAATTATTTAAAAATTATTATAAGGCTATGAAAAATAATACGACTGATATTTAAAATATCTAAACGAATATTGAACTACAAAATAGAGTTTTAGACTCGATATTTATCCGATAAAGTCGTTAGTACACCGACATATTTCAGAAATTGATTGAGACTGAGATAATTGGACTCGATACGTGTTTGTTTGTGATCCAATTACTGTTAAACATATGTGACAATGTGATTAGGTTATGTGTTGACTACAAATAGCAGTACTATGAGATATGATATATTATTCTAATCGAATGAATGATCTTATTACTAATAGGTTGTGATATAAAAGAAAAAACTTAGTTGCATACTAGTAAGCAGCAGCTCAGGCAAGTATCCTAACTTTGAATTTCCTTTATACAATGGACATGAGTAAGAAAGTTTCAGAATTATACTATTATTGTGCCAGATTATTAACTCTATTATTATCGATTATGTATCCAATCTTTTGTATTCATACAAATTCTTAAATTATCCGATCATTGTTTATCAATACAGTACTATTGTACAATTCAGATCATTATTATGTTCGTTAATTTCTAAATATGGTTATACAAGTGTCCTCACTTGGATAATCATTGTATTTAATCACATGTTGATACATACTTATTGATTTCTAGTATGTATACGTTGAATTAAAACTCGTCTAAGCTATTTGATTCAGCTATACACAAACTTAAAAATATTGTTGAACAAGATAGAACTTTATTATTATTATCCAATCAAATTATTTTGGTTCAAATTCCCAACTAAGTATGAACATCCCGTACGTGGGAAAACTTGTGTGCGCCAAAGGCGGATAAGATGAATGATAATCTCGTTCTTGCATGTAGTATTGATCAATACAGGGCATAACAAGCTGATCACCCCCCCCCCCCATGCCTGTAAGTTATGACGGTTTGCAGATGAAGATCTGTTTAACCTTATCAAAAATTAAAAACAATGTTCATAGTATGTCGACTGATCTTCAATTATAGTCAGTACGTAGTTTCAAAAATTTGATATAGAATTGATATGTTGTTATTATTGGTTCAACTTACTTCACAACAGTTGATTCGTTGTAGAAGTGTCATTCAAAGAAAACATTTACTTCGTTCAGCTAACAATTCATGTTTATTATTACTTGTTGGGCAATCAAATTCTCATTCTTGCTTAATTTAAATGTTTTCAGCCAATCGTGATCAACCTGAAGGATCATGCAAAAACAAAGGAAAAGGAAAGCAAATAGAATAAGATTTATGGTATTTTATGTAATAGTTAAGATGTTATTAAGACAATGGTATATACTAAGTATCATGTAATGAATGTTTAAAGGTCGCGTACCTGGGGATTAGACTCTGATGTGTAAATTAAGTTTGGTATCTATATTATTATTATTATTATTATTATTATTATTATTATTATTATTATTATTATTCTTATTATTATTATTATTATTATGCTCATAAAAATGGCATCGTGAAACACTGAGTTCGGGTTTCAAGTACTTGAATTTGGGGCATCACAGGTTTGTATCAGAGCTTAGGGTTAGAAACCTTAGGTGGGATAGACCTTAGGCTATAACCTTAGAACAGAGGGAAACGTTGAAAATACAAATAACTCATATAAAGTTTAAAAGGAGATGAATTGGATAAATTCGTCGTCAAACAAAATAAAAGATAACTTATATGAAACTATTACTTGTTGTGTGTATATACTACTACCTCCGTCCATAGTAAGTGCTTTTTTAGCTTAAATTACTTATACCAATACACAAGTAAAAATGGTAAAAATACCCTTAATATATTTTCTTTGAAGTTGAAGAGTTAATGAGTGTCATTTAATTGTAGTGATGGTAAGATGCAATAAATACCATTGAATGCATAAGGGCATATATGAGAAAATATTGCAAAAATTTTATTGGAGTTCTAACACATCACTTATTTTGGGAAAAAATATTAAGCCTAAAAAAGCCCTTATTGTGGGACGGAGGTAGTATATGTTAATCAGGATAATTTGTGTGTAGATGTCAGGTGGAAGAGGCTTATTATATGCTTATAGCATGAAGAAGGATCAAATCCATACACCCGAGCTAATATCGAAGCCAATAGCTGAAATAGAGGCTCACAATGAAAACAACTCGGATGAGGTGGTTATTTTGGAAAACATAGTACCAGATCCAGAAATGGTGGAACTAACAGAAAGTGATTCGGACACCGAAGTTGGAGCTAATCAAGCATCAACCGAAGTGTAGAATCTGAGGAACAAGGTTTCTTCTCTAGAAAAGTTTTGGGAAATAGAAAAGCTATTAAACAGTCAGTTGCGAAAAGCGTTAATAGAAATAATGGAAGAACAAGATAAGCTTAAAATCCAAATTGATCAGATGGGAGCCAAAAGAAACATATCATGTGCAGCTCCGAGCAATAAGGGGAAAAGAAAGATGAAAGACCACGACTTAGGAAAATCCAATAAGAACCGGGGGAAAAGGAGATGTTCTATTTGCGGCCATGAGGGACATACCTCTCCTCATTGTCTCGACTTTAAGCAAGGTGCGTGTTTTATTTGTGGGTTGGAAGGTCATTGGGGGAAAGGTTGTCCAGAATCAGGAAAAAGGTGTAGGAAATAATTAGGATTAGTAGTTGATTATGTATGTTTGATAATGTGCGTGTGTAATGTAATATTCTTAACTTTTGTATAAGTTGTATCAGTAAATCCCGACTTTTGTTGTCACTAAGGGATAACAGTATGTGTTATGTAAAAGTGTTATATTATTAGCTGAATGAATATAAATCTATATTGAATTTATGAAATAAGTTTGATATATTAAACTTATATAATAAGGTTTAAATGTAAGTTAAATTTATGATTTTATTTAATCAGATAATGCCGCCAAGACGTCGAACTCGAAATCAAAGGGCTGAAGAATCTGTCAACAACGCTGAATGAAAACAACAAGACCCGATGAAAAACTTTGCAAACATGGTAGCTCAGGCTATGCAGCAGGGAATACCAGTCGCAGGGAACCCGCCAAATAATCACTTGGCAAACTTCAAAGATTTTAAGGCTGTAGGACCGCTAGAATTCAAGGGAACAACTGACCCTATAGAAGCCCAGACTTGGGTAAAGGAGATAGAAAAGGCGTTCATAATTGCTAGGGTAGATGAGGGGCAAAAGACCACTTTTGCCACCTATATGATGAAAGGGGAGGCTAACTTTTGGTGGGAAGCAAATCAAGCGAGGGCAGGAGAAGGTGTAGTCACATGGGCTAGGTTTAAGACTTTATTTTTCAAAAACTATCTCTCAGCTAGTATACAGGCTAGGATGAAGGTGAAATTTATGGAGTTAAAGCAGGAGAATATGACAGTTGTGGAGTATGCCGCAAAGTTTAATGAGTTGGCTAGGTTCGCTCCACATCAAGTTGATACGGAGGCTAGGAAGGCGAAGAGGTTTGAGCTGAGATTAAAACCTTGGCTCTACAACAAGGTGGCGGTGTTGCAGATCTCTACATTTGAAGCACTCATGGAAAAGGCTATCATAGCCAAAGAAGGGAGTGAGGCCATGAGCCTCTATAACAAGGAGAAAAGGAATAAGGGCAAGGTCGAAGGAGCTGTGAAGGTGGAAAGTAGTAGTGGAAATAGGGGTGAAAAGAGAAAAGGGAGCAATTTCAGGAATATTCAGGTGAAGCATGAAGGTGTCAAAAGCAGGTAGTTCAGTGTTGGAACTGTGGGAAGAACCATACGGGTGGGTGCCTCAAGGGAAAATTTATTTGTTATAAGTGCGAGCAGGAGGGTCATATCTCTCCCAACTGCCCCAACCCAAGGATGAACAGTGGGTATTTTCTGTGTGGGTCTACGGAGCATAAGGTGAAGGATTGTCCAAAGAGGATAATAGAGGCAGGTAGTGTAACCACGGGAAAAGGTAGTGGGACTCTGGCAATCACGGGACCAATGTCATCAAATAAGCCAACAAAATCAACCGCGAGAGTCTTCAACATGACGGTCCAGGATACTGTGGCAGCTGGGAATAAAACTCCAAGTATTATTCGAATAACTTTTATTTTCGTATATATATGATTTTCCTATATATAGCAAATTATTTTATAAAGAAATTTTGAAGGAGGAATTTGAGTTCTATTAGAAATCAATTTTTCCATTTAATCAGATAGACAAGCTATATGTGAATAGTTAAAGATCAGTTCGATCAAATTTGATCGAGATCTACTTGAAATGATTATGTATGATATGTACCCATATATATATATAAGTTTTAAAACGGTGATTCCGGGGACGAAATCTTTATAAGGGAGGGTGAATGTAATAACCCGATATTTTCTATATAAATAAATAAGAAATTTTACATATAAATTATTTTTTTTATTTTAAAGGTGGGAATATGTGCCAGGTAATGTGTATATATATATGCGATAAATAAAATTTATTTATTACATGAATAATTTCAAAATAATTTTATTTTAGAGTTATTAATTATTATAAAGTATATTCTTATAATAATTAATTTTATAAAGAAATGTTTTTATTATTTATTTTATATGAAAATATGATTATTATATTATTTAAATAATATATTAAATAATTATTAGAATTATTATAATAATTATTTTATTATGTAAGTTTATTCAAGATTTTTAAGTTAATAATTTTAATTTAATTAATAATGATATTTGTGCAAGATAAATCGATATGGAATCCAAACCCTAATTTGGGATTGGGAACAAGGAATAGGAATAATAATATTATATTAAATATAATATTATTTTTCAATGCTATATATATATATATATATATTGTATGTGTGTTTAGATAATAGTTGGTCAATTATGGAATATAATATCAAAACCCTATTTTGAAACTCAATTATGAGTTCAAGACTGTGTAGTAATGAGGTTATATGAGTTATGTTGTGTATTATTAGATTTAATGTTAATTAGAGAAAACCCTAATTAATATTTAAAAACTCTAATTGTTAGAAACCCTAAATTCTAAATTAGTAATCCTAATTTGCTAAAATGAACCTCTAATTACTAATTGTAAGCCTTAATGCTAATTATGGGATTTTAAACCCTAAATGTTCAAGTAATGTAATTAGAAAACTAATTATATTTAGTGAATTCTAAATTACATTTTTAAAGAAATTAATGTTTTTTTTGTTTTTTTTTATTTTTAAACCCTAATTGCAAATCCTACAATTTCTTTGTGCCAAACCTTAGGGTTAAACCCTAAGAGTCAAACTCTAAGGATTTGCCAAGTTTACAAAAATGCCATTAAAATTGCTAGCCAAAAGACATTTTTGCCTTATTGCATAATTGAAGAAAACTTGTGTATCTTGCCATATATTTAGTTGGTGAACTACTCTACCAACCCCATGTGCTCTAAATAAACAGCAACAAGCCACGTTATATCAGCCATGTGCATTGTATCCATTATATATATAGATTGGAGAGAGAAAAAAATTCATTTGTTAGCTTATTTTTGCACAACTCTCATCCAAGACCCTCTCTCTCTAAAAACCTGCGAAATTTCTAAGTAAATCAGTCCCAAAACCAAGCCCCACTATCACCCATAACAAATCAAAAGCCTAGAATCAAGGATTTGATCAAGAAAGGTATAACCCTAAACCTAAAATCTGACCTTTAATTCTATGTTAGATCATGTGTTTTAATGTTTAAACATGTTGAATGAAGTGTTAATCAATGATCTGGGTTGATAGATGTTAGATCCATAACATTTATAGGCTCAGATCTAGTGTTTTACAAAATTTGGAAAATTTTCTTATGTGGTCTGACAACCGAATGTCAGACCTTCTAGATCTCAGCATGTTTATTGTTTTGGTGTTTTAAATGTTTGATATTGTAGTGTGTTATGAGATCTTTACTATGGAACTTGAATCAAGGTCATAGCATGAACATATTGTAAGATATTAATGGTCAAAAGTCGTTGACTGGCCATGACTGGACATTTCTGGGTAACCCAGAAAATGCCCAGAAAGGCCTGACAACTTACTCAAGCGTCTGGATCTTTCAGTTGTTTGTTGTTGGATCATGTAGTCTTACACTAGCACTACAAATATGTGATCAACAGCTAGCTCAGAAACATTACATATTAAGATTTTAGCTTGGTCAAACATGCCCCCTCGTTAACTGCGTATGAATGTCTGGGTTTCTCAAGAACACCTAAGGCGACAGATTTTGTCGCTAAAGGCTATAGCGACAGTTTAGTTAATTTTATTTAATTTATTTTCCAAAAAATTATTTAAAAATAGAAATTAATTATTAAAAATTCCAAATATAGTTTTAAAAATTATGTTAAGTTATAAAATTTAACTTTTAATAATTTGACATAATTTTCATAAATATTAATATTTAATTGGATATTATAGATATTTTATTTATTTAATAAATGCATTAAATAAATTAATTAAAAATGATTTTATTATATTAAAATCATTTTAAATAGTAAAAGGTATTTAATAATATTTTAAGTTATAAAATATAACTTTTAATATTTTAAGACAAATTTCATTAATTATTTAATATTAATCATATTAGATTTATTTAACAATTATATTAAATAAATAAATTAAAAATGATTTTAATATTATAAAAATCATTTTAAATGAAAATAAATTGTTTAAAAATATTTTAAGTTATAAAATATAACTTAAATATTTAAAGGTAAATTTCATTAATAATTTAATATTAATGATATTAAATTTATTTAATAGTTATATTAAATAAATAGTTTTAAAATAGTTTTATTAATTTAAAAATCATTTAAAAGGTTATAAATGAATTAAAAATATTTTAAGTTATAATTAATGACTTTTAATATTTTGATAAATAGTACATTAATACTTTAATATTAATGTTAATTATTTAAAAATGATTTTAAATGTTTTAAAAATCATTTAAGGGTAATATTACTACTTTAAAAATATTTTAAGATATTATAAATAACTTTAATATATTGGCAATGGTTTCATTAATAGTTTAATATTAATTAAATATTAATGATAATAGAATTATTTAATATTTAAATCATTTAATAATGATTCCAGTGTTTGAAAAATCATGATAAATTATAATAAGTATTTAAAAATTATTATAAGGCTATGAAAAATAATACGACTGATATTTAAAATATCTAAACGAATATTGAACTACAGAATAGAGTTTTAGACTCGATATTTACCCGATAAAGTCGTCGGTACACCGACATATTTCAGAAATTGATCTAGACTTAGATAATTGGACTCGATACGTGTTTGTTTGTGATCCAATTACTGTTAAACATATGTGACAATGTGATTAGGTTATGTGGTGACTGCAAATAGCAGTACTATGGGATATGATATATTATTCTAAACGAACGAATGATCTTATTACTGATAGGTTATGATATAAAATATAAAACTAAGTTGCGTACTAGTAAGCAGCAGCTCAGGCAAGTATCCTAACTTTACATTTCCTTTATGCAATGGAAATGAGTAAGAAAGTAGTTTCAAAATTTTGATATAGAATTGATATGTTATTATTATTGGTTCAACTAAATTCACAACAGTTGATTCGTTATAGAAGTGTCATTCAAAGAAAACATTTATTTCGTTCAGCTAACACTTATTGTTTATTATTACTTGCTGGGAAATCAAATGCTCATTCTTGCTTAATTTAAATGTTTTCAGCCAATCGTGATCAACCTGAAGGATCCTGCAGAAACAAAGGAAAAGGAAAGCAAACAGAATAAGATTTATGGTATTTTATGTAATAGTTAGACGTTATTAACACAATGGTATCTACTAATTATCATGTAATGTGTTTAAAGGTCGTGTACTTGGGGATTAGACTCTGATGTGTAAATTAAGTTTGGTATCTATATTATTGTTATTATTAGTAGTATTATTCTGCTCATAGAAATGGTATCGTGAAGCACCGAGTTCGGGTTTTAAGTACCTGAATTTGGGGGCGTCACATCGTCAGGGTTAACTGTGATAACTTCAGTCCCCGTCACAAGTTATGGGAGCAAACAATCATCACATCCCGTTGGAAAACGGTCCAACAAACCACATGCATCATACAGTTTATGGATGATAAGCCATACTCAACTTCAACAGCGTTCCCAACTGCTCTTGCAGACTCCTCCAAAAGCTCGATGTGAATCGTGGGTCACGATCTGACACAATCGAAATTGGTACTCCATGTCTGGAAATAACTTCCTTACCATAAAGTTTAGCTAACTGGTCTAAGTTATACTTAACCCTAATTGGCAAAAAGTGAGCCGACTTCGTCAACCGGTTCACTATTACCCAAATCGCATCATAACCTTTTGTTGTAGTCGAAAGTCCTACCACAAAGTCCATCGTGATATGCTCCCACTTCAACTCCAGAATCTCCAATGACTGTAACAAGCCACTTGGTCGTTGATGTTCAGCCTTAACTTTCTGATAAGTCAAGCACCTACTCACATACTCGGCTATCTCTCTCTTCATGTTCGGCCACAAAAAACTCTGTCGAAGGTCTTGATACATCTTAGTACTACCAGGATGAATCGAGTAACTTGAACTATGAGCTTCTTGTAACACTCGCTCCTTCAATTCTGTCTCATTCGGAACCCAAATTCCTCCTTCAAATCTTAATAATCCCTCATTATCCAGATTGTATTTTAAATCTTTTTTATTGGTTAACCGTTTCTTCATCTGGTCACACTCATCAGTTTTGAGATGCACCACCTTGACTCTTTCTACGATGGTAGATTGAATCTCCGTCGCAAACAGTCTCTGTCCCGATTCACATGGCAATTTCACCTCTATCTCCATCCTAGCCATCTCTGTTATTAACTCAATTTGAGTCGTTAATATAGACAACTTTTCTCGACCCTTCCTACTTAAGGCATCGATAACTACATTGGCTTTTCTAGGGTGATAAAGGATTTTATAATCGTAATCCTTTATCAACTCCAGCCATCTCCTCTGTCTCATATTCAACTCCTTCTGTGTGAAGATATATTTTAGACTCTTATAGTCCGTGTATATCTCATATTTCTCTCCGTAAAGATAATGTCTCCATATCTTTAAGGCAAAAACTACCGCGGCTAGTTCCAGATCATGAGTAGGATAAACTTTCTCATAAACCTTCAACTGCCTATATGCATACGCAATGACCTTACACTACTAGAAATTCCACCTATAGCGACGATTCGTTTGGCCGACTCGCTATAAACTAAAAGACAATCATTATAGGATTTAGTGACGATTAAATCGGCCGTCGCCATATAAAGCGTCGCTAAACTCTATAGCGACGATTAAATCCCAGATTCTATAGACATTTTAGATTTCAAAAAAATAATAATTAATAATGCACAATTATTCAACAAACACAAATACACTATAAAATAAAACATAAAAAATATTATATACATCATTTAAAATCATTCACAATACAACTCAAGACTTAACAATTACTTAATCAAATTTAGAGCAAATTTATTGTCGCAAATTTGGCCTCATGGAGACCCACATGCCACATCATCCAATAGATTTTTTGTCTATTCAAACATCAGCGAAGGAAGAAAAACACCAGACCACCTGCCAAATCTTAAGCCAATAAATGCAACTACTAGTCTTTGTTGCAACAATAGATGGGTTTTGCAACATACATCATGCCTTGTTCACCTCTCCATTGACATATATCTTCTGAGCTATCTCTACCTGTAAATACATAAATGAGAAAAAATCAAACATAAGGACTTTCAGTTGGTAATTCATCAAATGGCTAGTCCACCCCAGTAAACAATTCATATACAAATACCACTAGATACATAAGGTCACACCCTTGTATATACATGCATATGTGTATACATATCTGGAAGTTTTTCATCCTTTTCGAGTATCTCTAAACTTTTGCATCCTTTTCGAGTATCTCCTCTCTACGTACTTAAAACAATAAGGAACTTATCTACTCAACAACACATGTATGATGGGCTGACATACTAGATTAGAAACCCAGTGTAACATTCCAGATTTTTATTTTAATTTTAAATATTTATTTGAGTTATATAAATATGTAATGGTTATGTTTATTATTGAATAAATAATTGTTCAATTTGATTGATTTGATTTAGTTAATTATTTGTTAAGAAAATAATTAAGGAGTTAAGAAAATTAATTTGTATGAGATAATATACTAATTTAATTTAATAATTAAGTTAGAGAGCTTATAATGATTAAATTAATTATAATATTTTAATTGGAATTTGTAATTAAAATAAGGTGTTAGTTGGTTAAATAAAATTATAATTCTAAAGGAAATTATAATTATGTGGTAGTGATTTATGTGATAAAGTAATTTAATAGATTAGTATTAGAATTTATTAAATAGATTATTAAAATATAATTAAATAGAAGTGTGATAAATAACCTTGCTATAAAGGAGTTATTAAAATAAATTAAAGGAGTTTAATTAGTTTTTGCCAAACAAGTCTTAATGCATATTAAGTCTTTAATCTAATAGTGTTTTATCAAACAAGGTATAAGAATTAATCCATTTATTTTAATTAGGTTTACCAAACAAGGTGTAAGATTTAAAGGGTTATTTTATTAGTCTAGCCAAACAAGCCTTATGGCTTTTGAATTTTGAAACTTAGATAACTGATATCAGTTATCTCTATATTAATATTATATAATTAATACATATATTATTACCTATATACGTTATATTTTACTACGTAAGATAGAGTTAGGAGAAGAAAAACTCAGAAGAAGAAAAAGGAAGAGAAGAAGAAAATTTGAGAGAGAATTGAGAGAATCCTAGAAGGTTTTGATAAAGGAATTTGAGGAAAGAAGTATTGTTGATCAAAGGAAGGAAAATCTTCATCTTCTCTGTAAAATATTTGTAAAAGATGAATTGTTGATGTATATAGCTTTATATGATAGTTGTTGTTATACGAATTATTTTCATAAAGTTTATATATGAGTATAGATAAACTAATTCATGTATGTATGTATTTTATGAAGAAACTCATATTACAGTGAGTTATATGAATATGTGTGAATATGGCTTAGTTTAAAAGTAAAATTAAGGTTTCAGTAGTTGTTTAAATTATAAATTGACTATGGAATTTGAAAGAGGATGAATAAACATAAACAAGGTATTTAGAATTAATTGTTTTGGTTGAAAAACAAAGTTTCAGTGATATGTTTCACTGAAAATGTCAAAAATGGAGTTTTTATTAAAAACAGTGAAATTGGGTATTGTAAACTTGACGTTTATGTTATCATATGAGTAAAAACATGTTAATAGTCTTTAAATTATGTTTATATGAAGTCTATGTGTGTATTACATGTTAATTAGTTTGTTAGAAAGGAGCTTGTAGGCCAAATTGGCTTTTTGTTCAAGTTGCTGTTTAGAAATTTGGTCGTAGAAGTCTGAGAGTTCTGCATACACAATGCCCCAAAGATGTTATTCTCGTGTTGCAATACTGGTATCACGCCAGCGCCCAACTACTAGCTTTGAGTCTCGCGTCATGGCTATGCTCGCGCAGCAGTCAGGCTGACAACCCATGTGTAAATTGTTAAAGCTTGTGCATGAAGTTAACGAGAATGGTCTCGATGCTTTTATTTATTTACACAAAGTCTGAAAACAAATGTTATCTGTTAATAATAGGATAGTTAAATTATGATTTCAGTAGTACTAAACTAAGAATGAGCATGTTATCAAGGGTTAACTAGTATTAGTATTAACGTAATTCGATTATGTGAATTGAAAATCAAACCTACATGATGTATATACTTGTTTATATATAAAATGTTGGTAGTGACTAATTATGTCATGATGACATATATATAGGGTATTGAGATTCAAGTTGTAAGGTTTAGCTTGTGCTCAAGGCAAGTTTTCTAACCCTAAAACTTCGTTCTGCAAGTTTAATTTCGTTGAGTACGTTATTGCTTCTAATTCAATTACAATTACATAAGTTTGCTAACTCTACACTTTTGTAGAGTTAGATTGTCTATTATTGAGCAAGTTTCTTTAATATGTAACTTGTTATTTAGCATGCAAGTTACTGTATTCTGATATCCTAGAGTTGAACAAATTTATCGTTCAAATTACTATTCGTTATGCATGTTTAGTATCCAATTCTTAATAACCTTGATTTAATATTGTTCAAGAATATTATGTTACGATTATTCAATGTTTATGCTATTATATTATTCCTAAAGCATGATATTAATTTACAAATATCGATTCAGTTATGATTATTCCATATCATGCAGTTATTTATGTTGTATTCAACTAATCCTTAGTTGATGACCGTTGAATTCTAAATTACCTTGTAATGTATCCAAACCAAATCTATTTTGGTGCGGACTTGTATTCTAAATACTGAGATGAACAACTCTTTTATTAGAGGTTTACGCTTAGCGTTGAAATGGTTGTGCACAATACATTGTACGAAGGGCTGATCCTCCTAAGTATGTGGAGTCCTTATAGTCATATGACTGTTAAAGTTAAAGTTGAAAGATTACTTATAACTGTGGACATGGTTCGTGGCCATTATACCCTCAGTAGTATGTTTCAGAATTTTAATAGAACATATCATTTAGTTCTATTAAGTCTATTTCTAGAAAATATTGTAATATTGTAAAGTTATTCATTCTTATTTCAAGTGAGCTTTGTTTGCTCACTCTTGCATATTTATACACTTATTGCAGCTAAGGTTGAGATGGTAAATGAACCTTCAACTAGCAAAGGAAAGGGAAAAATGTACAAGTGATGAATACTTGTAATTTATTTTATCGTTATGATATTAAACTTTTAATAATGATGTGATGTAATAATTTAATTTACGCATTTGAATGATTGTAATTAAAGGTTAGATAACCTGGGAGATTTTATTTAAATGTAATCCTGTATGGGCAGATTTTTATTATTCAATTTTATTATGATTGGGTAGTTAGATATGAATGTTTTGATTATGTGAACACCAAATCTTGAGGTAAGGAAGTGCCGGGATTTGGGGGTGTCACAAGTTGGTATCAAAGCTTTAGGTTATGAACCTTAGGTGGGGAAAAGCCTTAGGAAGTAACCTTTGAAAAGATAGTGGTGATTAACTCTTATCGAGTTTTAAGGAAGGAGTAATAAAACACTTATGTGCTTATGTGTTTTATAACTTATGTACTCGTGATTGTTGAGTAGTAGTGATTAATGATTAAAACATAAAATTTTGTTGTCAGGATGACTAATGTTGTAGAGTCCAGTCAGGCTAGGGAGGAGGGACCTCAGATGCCTATAGAGGAGGAGCCTCGCGACATTCGAATAGTTTAGGAACAACTCATCGCCACGGAGTCGACCCGATGGTCACGATGAGTTGAAGATGAGGATGACGACGTGGAGATGGATGAGGAGGATCCCGTTGAGTTGCCACAGGAGGATGAGGATGATGAGGACGAGGAGGAAGAGACTCCATTAACCTCGATGGTGGTCGCTTTCGTATATGCGATGAAGTCTACGATCGTAACGTGGAACTTCGTGGATACAGATTGAGGAGTTGCAGGAGATAGTAGCTGAACAACAGACCGCAATGACACAAAAAGACGGTGAGATCCAGGATCGTGAGGAATTACTGACAAATGTCGAGGAGAAATTAGTATAGACTGAAGGAGAAAAAGAACAACTGATCGAAGTGGTCGCTGAACTGAAGAAAAAGCTGAGGGAAAAAGCTACTAAGAGGGCAAGAGCTGAAAATGCCTACGAGGAAGCTTTTCAACGAACCGGAATAGCAGCAAAAGACGCGCAGGAAAAGAGAATGAAAATGGAAGATATGAATAGAGTATTCAACACCGTGGTTAATTGAGCTCAAAATCGGGTCATGGGGTATCCAATTCAGTTCGAGACGCTGCCATCGTATGTATTAGATCGCAGAACAGTGTTCGTGATTATGGAAGAAGAGCGTAGTAAGGCTAAGCAGTATCTTAATAGAACATAATAGTTGTTATGCGATTAATAAATGATAAATAAATTGTAAATCCCAAGTGTTATGTGACCTATGGGATATGATGATGATGATGTCGTCCTGAAACTTTTGTAGTTCAGGAAAGTAATGTAAATAGCAGTGATGCTATTGTTTTATATTTTCAAAGAGGTTATGAATAAATAAAAGTTGTTATTTTATTCAGAGTGTTATGTGATTATGTGGTTATTTCTTTTGTGGAGGCAAGTTAAGTAGAAATTACTTAAAAGAGTTGAATAATAATCTAATGAGTGTATTTTTAACAGAAAATGCCTCCCAGACGTCAACCACCACGACAGAGAACCACTGAAGGAACCAACAATAACGACAATGTTGATGGTAACCCCGTTCAACAACTAGTGACGCTACTGACAGGAGCGTTGCAAAATAAACCATAAAACCAAGGTACAACATTTAAGGATTTCAAGGTGGTTGGACCACCTGAGTTCCGTGGGTCCATGAATCCAGTCGAAGCACAGACCTGGATTATGGAGATAGAAAAGGTGTTCGATGTCGCTAGGGTAAGGGAAGATTAGAAGACTGCTTTCACAACATTCATGTTGAAAACAGAAGCTAGTTATTGGTGGTAGGCCAATAAAACTCGTGAAGGGCCAGGGGTGATGACCTGGGATAGGTTTAAGGAAATATTCTTCGAGACCTATTTCCCGGAGAGTTCGAAGAGTCAGCTAGAAGTGCAATTTCTGGAACTAAAGCAAGGAACGATGACGGTATCTGAGTATGCTGCTAAATTCAACGAGTTGGCGAGGCTTGCGCCATATCAAGTCAGTACGGACGAACGCAAGGCGAAGAGGTTTGAACAGGGACTGAAGCCCTGGTTGTATAGTAAGGTTTCCCTATTTCAGTTGAAGACTTACGCAGCAGTGATGGAAAAAGCAATACTCGCTGAAGGTGGAGGTGAGGTAGTGACAAAGTTCAATCAGGAACAGAAGAAGAAGAAGAATGTGGTGGAGATCAAGAATGGAGGTGGTAGTGGGGGAAACGGTAATAACAACAACAACAACTTGAAGAGGAAGTGGAATGGGAACATGGCCGCTGGAAACCAACAGGGTAACTAGCAAAATAAGAAGTTTGAAGCATGTGCTACATGCGGGAAGTTTCATAAGGGTGCATCCTTGATGGGGAAACGAGTATGCTTCAATTGTGGCCAGGAGGGTCACATCACCCCAAATTGCACTCAACCTAAGAAGAACGTGTGCTTCACGTGCGGATCCAAAGATCACTTTGCACGTGAATGCCCTACAAAGAAGACTGGAGAGACAACCAGAAGCAATGGAGTTAACAATGAAGGTACATGGGCCATTGCTGGACTTGCAGCATCAAACAAACCCACATCTAGAACTTTCAACATGACTGTGCAAGATGCTATGCAATCAAAAGATGTGGTGTCAGGTATTATCCCAATCAATGATATAAATGCTTATGTATTATTTGAATCGGGTGCTACTTGTTCGTTTATATCTAATGAATTTGCCAAGAGGTTAGGAGTGCCTAGTGAAGAACTGAATTTCCCTTTGAACATAGAAATTGCGAATACGGAAGTAATCCCTGTTAGGTTCGTATACAATAACTGTAGGGTGAACATTAAAGAGAATACTTTGATGGTAGATTTGATTCCGATTAGACTTGGAGAGTTTGTGTGACGACCCCAAATCCAGGTACTTGAAACCCGAACTCGGTTCCCCACGATACCATTTCTTTAAGCTGAATAATACTAAATAATAATACATTCAACTTAATTTACATACATCAAAGTTTACTTCCCAGTGCGTGACCTTCAAATACATTCCTTATAATACTTGAATAGATACCAATACAACTATAACCATTAACTCATGATACACACTTATTCGATCGACTTTTCCTTTTCCTTTGTTCGTGTTCGAGCCTTCTTGTGTTGCTCATACATAATCTGAAAAACATTTAATTTAAGCAAGGATGAGCATTTGAGTGCCCAAAGAAGTAATAGCAATTATATATATAAAATTTGAAAGAATATAAGTATTCTCTTTACATAACACTTCTACAACGAATCGAAAGTTGTGAAGTAATCATCTTGATAAAAAATTCACATAACAAATCTCTTCCAAATTATTTAAATTTGGCTCGCTCTACCCATGAATAGGGTTTAAGAATCATACTATGAACATTCTTTTCATTTTCAAAAGGTTTGGCGAAATCCATCCATAAACCGCTTCTAGCTTACTTTCGCACGCGGAGGGTGATCGGCCAGATTGTACCTGTGATTGATCAATACTACATAACTTGAACGAAATTCATCGCTTCACTCTATCCGCTTTGGGCGCAAAAAAATCTTCCCATATAGGGATGTTCATACATGCACGTTTCCAAACCCAAGGTTTTAATCTTCTTCAACAATAATATGTAATTCAACATATATGTATACGGGTAATTGATGATGAGGTATATCAACATGTGAATAAATGCTATGATTATCCAAGTGGGGACACTTGTATAACCATTTAGAAATCAACTTAACAGAATATATATCCGAGCTAACATGTTGATAATCAAAGCGTATATAACATGCGAGAATAGAATAATTACTCAAACTTCTTACTCATGTCCATCAGCATAAAGAAAATGCAAAGGTAGGATACTTTCTGATTCAATGATTACAAATCTCAACTTAGGTTCTCTTTATCACAACCTATCAATAATCATATCATTAGCTTCGATTAGAACAATATATCTTAACACATAAGACTCGTCTATTACAACATTAGACATAGTCTAATCACATAATCACAAAGATCATACTTTTAGTTCCTATTCTATACTTGAAATATTTTTATACATTTTTCAAATATCTCATCCATGCTCTTATAGTAGTCTTTTCTTTCTTTTTTATAAGGTCTAACATTTGTTTGGCAATCATCGAACGACTTTATTATCGGTAAATCTTGAGTCTAAGACTCTTATTCTATACCTCAACATCTCAGAATATCGGACATCTTATTTTTAATCATTTTCGCAATTTCCGAGAAATTGAAAAATTTAAAATAATTCAAATCATCACTAAAGGGCCTATAGTGATATAATCATTCTATAGGTGTTCTTCTTCAAATTCGAGAACTTCATAATCGGTTCTCAAGTCACTAGTTTGGTAATTATTATAACTTTCAAATATCTAATCATAATTAAATGATTTAAACATTAAACAATTCCATTATCATTAATAGTTTAATTAATACTAAACTATTAATGAAACCATTGCTAAAATATAAAAGTTATTTATAATAACTCAAACTATTTTTAAAATATTTATATTACCCAAATAATTACCATTAATATTTAAATATTAATGTACTATTTATCCAAATATTAAAAGTCATTAATTATAACTTAAATATTTATTTAATATTAATCATTAAATAAATTAAATATCATTAATATTAATTTAATATCATTAATATTTAATTATTAATGAAATTATCATTTAAATATTAAAAGTTATATTTTATAACTTAAAATATTTTTAAATACCTTATTTTTATTTAAAATGATTTTTATAATATTAAAATCATTTTTAAACTAAATTATTTAATATAATCATTAAATAACTTTAATATCATTAATAATTATTAATTAATGAAATTCATCACAAAATATTTAAAGTCATCACAAATAACTCATTTACATAATCAATTCCAAGCCAAAATAAACATAGTAAACTAACTAGTTTATTAACAACACTAACTAAACTTCAAAAATTCAAACTTTAACTAACAATTAAAAATAATAACATTACAAAATTAAATAAGAAACATACCCTAAAATCTGAATTCCACAGACTGAATACGCACTTCCACGCCAAAATTTAACTAAGGAGATCTTTATAAAAAGTTCTCCCACAACAAAGCCTTTCTCAAAAATTGGAGGCCTTATTGTTGGTGAATGAAACAAAGGCCAAGCCCTTCTATTTATAGGTTTAGAAAATGGGAAGTTCTCAATTTAGTCGATGTGGGACTTGGTTTATACTAATTTTTCAATAGCTCACTTTGCGATTTTCTAACGCATTGCTCATAACTCCGATTAATCTGATTTTTGGATATGTTATACATGGTATGTAAGACTATTTTTAAAAAATACGAATTACCCAATTTGGGTTCATTAGGTAGCCCAAACAGTGCGTCAAAAGTGGACGTTCATAACAGTTTTCAATCTCGTTTCAGCTTTACCCTCTTCCGCTAAAACAGTCATAACTCTTTCATTTTAAAACATTTTTGAGAGATTTTTGAGCCCACGCGAAGCTAACTTCTGGGGCTACAACTTTTATTCTTTGACAATTTCCAAATTCCGAACACATCAGCCCAGAAATTCCGTTCAAATGGACTGCACCGCACTTGTTGGGAAGTTTTGACACTACTATTTTGAAATGTCATAACTCTCTCCTCCGATATCGGATTTAGTCCGTTTCGGAGTCTATGGAAAGCTTATTCGGTGTACTATAACATAGCAAAAGCCCAGAAGGTTTTGAAAACATTAACTGATCGAAACAGTGTCCCGAATAACACATCCCGCTGCCGACTTTCGGTTTGACACATTTCCTTCCAATCACCGTAATTCCTCATCCGAGGTCGAATGAGGTCATTCCAAAACCTATGGCTTCCTAACTCAGTGCACTACAACATATCAAAAGTCCAGACCTTTTAAAGCACAAAAAGTGGACGAGAATGCCCCCATTACAGATCGCCCAAAAAGCAGTTTATCATGATCGGTCAACCATGTTTGACCATCTATAACTTCTAATCTATACATGATATGGACTTGATTCTTTTTGCGCATTAAAGACCACATATCGGGCTACACATAACAACTTTTTGAAGAACAAAACTCATGATCGAGCAAAGAGTTATGTCCTCGACATTTAGTGAAAAAATAATGAAATTCGGTTTTTCCAACTTGCTTAAATCTTCAAATTGCACTTTGATGTTATGGGTCTTTGATTTATCAACCCATATCATCAATTAACATTCTATTACACAACTTTAAACATTCAATTGTATCAAATAACATCGAATCAAAGGATTTCTAGGTTTAGTGTTCTTATACCCTTTTTGCCAAAAATTCTTGATTCTTGCTTCTGATTTGTTATGGGTGATGGTTGGGCTTTGTTTAAGAGTGTATGGGCAATCTTGTACAAGGCAATTAAATATAATATCTCATCACTAGATTTAATTCTTATAATTTACCAATTAACTTCTATCCTTTGGTAAATTAAAACACTTATACAATAACATCGAAATTAAACCCTATTAATTAAAATTAGGGTTTCTCAACGCCATCAATTAGGGTTTCTAATTGACCATTAGTGGTTCTTTAATTATCTCGTGTATGTTACTAACACAATTACGTTATTCACGGTTTCTAATTTCAACCTGTTAGGGTTATAATAATTAGGGTTTGTCCTAATTATCGACGTCTAACAAAATAATTAGGGTTTCTTCTAATTACCGATATTCTTATTCACAGTAACTTCATATACACAGTCACTACTAAGAAATATCCCATAACTGAGTTTAATAATTAGGGTTTCACAGCACGGTAATATGCTATGACCTAATTGACCGTCATTGCTCAATATTATTTGTCCGCACATACCCAGTACATAATTATGGTACTGTAAAATCATTATATAAATAATATAATATTACATTCACCCTCCCTTATAAGGATTCCGTCCCCGGAATCACCGCTTTAAAAACTCATATGCAGAAGGGTACATAGCATATAATCATTGTACGTAGATCTCGATCATACTTGATCGAATCGATCTTTAGTTATTCATCATAACACTTGTCTATCCGATTAAGCGTAAATATAAGATATATAAGTTATTCAAATAGCACTTTGGAGTTCTGCTTTCACCGCCACCGTGATCCTGGACCGTCGTGTTGTAAACCCTGGAGTTGCTTTTGTTGGGTTCTTGGTTGAGTTTGGTCCTCAAATTGCTAACGTCCCACCGCTTCTCCCCTGTGGTTACGTTCCTGCCTCCATTCCCTCTCGTGGGCGGTTCCTCACCTTATGCTCAATCGATCCACATATGAAGCATCCACCGATCATCCTTGAGTTAGGGCGGTTGGGAGAGATATGACCCTCTTGCTCGCACTTGTAGCATACAAACTTGCCCTTCGATACACTCGCCAGAGTGATTCTTCCCGCAGCTCTTGCACCGCACTACACCGCTTCTTTATACCTTCCCCGCTTTACTTGCATTTTCTCGAAAAATTCCTCATTCTTTTCTCACCCCTATTCCCACTACTACTTTCTATCTTTCTTGCTCCTCCCGACTTGCTTTTGTTCTTCTTCTCCTTATGGTAGAGGCTCATGGCCTCACTTCCTGCTCAAAGAATGATAGCCTTCTCCATGAGTCTTTTGCAAAAGTATTGATTTGCGATCTTGACACCTTATTATTAGAGAGCGTGGTTTTAAGCCCACCTCAAATCTCCTTGCCTTCCTAGCCTCTGTATCCACTTGATGTGGAGCAAACCTAGCCAACTCATTAAATTTTATGCGGCATACTCTTGCAATCATGTTATCCTCGCTTTAACTCCGTGAATCTCACCTCCATTCTAGACTGCATACTAACAGAGAGATAGTTTTTGAAAAATAAATCCTTAAACCTATCCCAAGTAATTTCTTCTTTTCCTGCCCGAGTCTTATTTGCCTCCCACCATAAGTTAGCTTCCCCTTTCATCATGTAAGTGGCAAAAGCGGTCTTTTGCCCCTCATCTACTTTAGCGATTATGAACGCCTTCTCTATCTCGTTCACCCAAGTCTGGGCTTCTATAGGGTCAGCTGATCCTCTGAATTCTGGTGGTCCTACGGCTTTGAAGTCTTTGAATTTTGCCAAGCGATTGTCTGGCTGGTTCCCTGCAGCTGGTATTCCCTGATGCATAGCCTGAGCTACCATGTTTGCAAAATTTTGCATCAGTTCTGGCTGTCGTTCTCCAGCATTAGTAGATTCTTCTACCCTTTGGTTTCGAGTTTGACGTCTTGGTGGCATTATCTGGTTAAATAAAACCATAAATTATACCCTTACATTTTAAACCTTATTGCATAAGATTAATGTATTAAACTCGTTTCATTTCTCAAACTTAGATTCATATTCATTTATCGAATATTTACACAGCACATCCTGCTTTTATCAACAGCTATCCCTTTGTGACTACGAAAGTCGGGATTTAAAATCTTGACCAACATAAAAGTTGAAAATAGTTCATTACTTATCACACACATTACATAAACACAACATAACCCATACTACTTATTTACCAAACCTTTTTCTCGGACATTCATTCGCTCGATGTCCTTCCATTCCACAATTAAAACATCCACCTTGTTTATAGTTGGGGCAACGGGGAGAGGTATGTCCCTCACGGCCACAAATATAACATATCTTTTTTCCCTTTCTTCTCTTATCGTGTTTTCCTAAGTCGGGATCTTCTACCTTTCTTTTCCTTTACCTCTCGGAGTTGCACACGAGGTGTTGCTTGAGGCTCCCATCTGGTCAATTCGGATTTTGAGCTTATCCCGCTCTTCCATTGTTGCTAGCAATGCTTGACACAGCTGGATATTAAGCAACGTCTCAATCTCCCACAGCCTTTCCAAATAGTAGAAACCTTGTTCTCCAGATCCAGATTCCGCTGATGCTTGAGCAGCTTCAACTTTAGTGTCTGAATCACTATCTGTCAAATCCACCATTTCTGGATCTGATGCTACGTTTTCCACTATAGCCACCTCGTCTGATTTGGGTTCCTGGTGAGCTTCTATTTCAGCTGTTGGCCTTGATATTAGCTCGGGGGTATAGATCTGATCCTTCTTATTCCACATATCTTTCTCACCAGACATCTACATACATAAGTTACCCTGATTAACATATAGTATATATACACAGCAATCAAGAGTTCTATATATCTTATTTTGATTGATGATAAATTTATTCAATTCTCATCAACACCTATCTCTCACCGAAGGCGACTCCATCCACTCTGCATCGAATCGCATGAAGGTGATGACTAAAGCCCGGTCCAAGGTATATATCCGTGTCTTTGGCTTCTATTTCAACCTTCAACCGTCTTATCTCGAATATCTCCTCTGCTCCAACCTCCTCATAACTTCATTAGCTTAACGCTATCTGTGCTTACAACATTCACACATATCATCACATGCTACCCAATACACCTCTCACAAGAGTAAAAGTTTTCAAATTGTGCTGAGGGGTCATATAGACCATGAACACATAGTTTTAACGGTATTCATACCGCAAAACATTACCTGGTATGTTTACAATCACAAAGAAGGTAAACTACCATTAATAGTACTTTAGGTGATTAACCTATTGTACCCCTACGTCATGCATAACGTATTAATCATGCCTAGCGAATATTTACGCTATTAGATTGGATTATTTTATCCAAACAACATCGTTCACCTCAGTCTTATCATAGGATTCCGCACCAAAACAATTTGGTTCGGGAAATTTCTTTCAATGAACACTTAGAGTTTTCATAAACATTAGTCTAGCTGATTCAAATAGCATAGACTCATATCAATAATTCAATTCAATCGAATTATTTAGATGTAGCCAAACCCCGTTGGCAAATTAAACTTTTTGAAAACATTTTCGAGAATGACGTCATGATGTCGTCTTGTCAGACACAATCCGTTGAGGATGCCATCATTGTATGACTTTGTCATAACACATTATACAATAGTGGAACGACGACTTGGTCAAATTCACACTAAGTATTCCTCAGTATTTACAACTCCATCACATTTTTATCATCTCTCGCACTCAAAGTTACATGGTACATGAGTGATAATTAAAACAAATTTTGATATTTCAAATCATTTATGTCTAGCCAAAATAAGTAGCATAGACCAGATACTTTTAAACCGCTTTCAAAAATGATTACGAGTCTACATTTTTGTTTTCAAAAGCACATAGTGCGTATTTAGCTTGATGTCAAAAATTTTGAAGTTTAGCATAGCTAGGAGTTTAGGAAAACCTAACACCTTCACTAAAAATCATTTACTTAACAATCTATCTGTTCTTGTAATCCATAACACTCCATTCACACAAAACTATACCCAGCCTCATCAAACCACACTTATGAGTTCATAAATTGCCACAATCATATGAGTTTAAGAACTTATCCTAGTCGGACCTTTGGCGTCCATTCATTTGAGGGTTCATAAACATTTCATATAATTATGAGTCAAGAATGTCTCATAGGTATGAGTTTTAAGAACTCGAACTTAATCTTATATTCTCTATCTATGACCTATCTACCTGTTATACACCTGAGAATGGAGTCATCCTCTTAATGTGCATATAACAAATAGCGCGACACATACATTTCAATGATTATCAGTGCCAGAAACTAAGTGGTTTTTACACCAAGTACAATTCAGCTCCCATACGAAGAATCATACAACTCAGCTGCCGACATGAGTCCTCAATTGAATCCCCATCTAACACTAACCCCATTCTCCATACGAATTTAATTCGTATTTATAATTCTCTTCTGGATCTGTACCAATTGATAGTACAATTCATACCACGTTAATCTTGTAAAATTTCCAATCATCGATTGATTCCTTCCGGGTCATTATAGCCTTATCAGATCACGAGGTGATCTCATCGTATATATTACGATTTAGTTCTATATCTTGATCGTTTTATTTTACGATCTCTCATAACTGCACTTTCATCTTTTTAGACTCAATCTATTCCCCACTACTATTTAACTTTTTAATCGAGAGTTAGGGAACTCTATGTCTTTACACTCATGAGATTCATCTTTGAATCTTATCGACCAACTAACTCTATATGAGTTAATATTTATCCTAATCATTGCGGTTATTAGTCTCGGTATTCCTACCTAAGCTTCATAACCAATGACTTTGATACCAACTTTGTGATTTACCCCAAATCCGTGTACTTGAAACCCGAACTTCGGTTCCCCACGATACCATTTCTTTAAGTTTGAATAATACTAAATAATAATACATTCGAACTTAATTTACATACATCAAAGTTTACTTCCCAGTGCACGTGACCTTCAAATACATTCCTTATAATACTTGAATAGATACCAATACAACTATAACCATTAACTCATGATACACACTTATTCGATCGACTTTCCTTTTCCTTTGTTCGTGTACTCGAGCCTTCAGTTGCTTGCTCATACATAACCGAAAACATTTAATTTAAGCAAGGATGAGCATTTGAGTGCCCAAAGAAGTAATATCAATTATATATATAAAATTTGAAAGAATATAAGTATTCTCTTTACATAACACTTCTACAACGAATCGAAAGTTGTGAAGTAATCTGATCGATAAAAAATTCACATAACAAATCTCTTCCAAATTATTTAAATTTGGCTCGCTCTACCCATAAATAGGGTTTAAGAATCATACTATGAACATTCTTTTCATTTTCGAAAAGGTTTGGCGTAAATCCATCCGCAAACCACTCTAGCTTACAGACACGGAGGGTGATCACCCCACAGATTGTACCTGTATTGATCAATACTACATAACTTGAAACGAAATTCATCGCTCACTCTATCCGCCATGCAAAAATCTTCCCATATAGGGATGTTCATACATGCACGGTTCCAAACCCGAAGGTTTTAATCTTGCTCAACAATAATATGTAATTCAACATATATGTATACGGGTAATTGATGAGGTATATCAACATGTGAATAAATGCCATGATTATCCAAGTGGGGACACTTGTATAACCATTTAGAAATCAACTTAACGTAATATATATCCGAGCTAACATGTTGATAATCAAAGCGTATATAATCATGACAGAATAGAATAATTACAAACTTCCTACTCATGTCCATTGCATAAAGAAAATGCAAAGGTAGGATACTTTCTCGATTCAACATTTACAAATCTCAACTTAGGTTCTCTTTATCACAACCTATCAATAATCATATCATTAGCTTCGATTAGAACAATATATCTTAACACATAATATCGTTTATTACGATTGACATAGTCTAATCACATAATCACAGTGATCATACTTTTAGTTCCTATTCTATACTTGAAATATTTTTATACATTTTTCAAATATCTCATCCATGCTCTTATAGTAGTCTTTTCTTTCTTTTATAAGGTCTAACATTTGTCGGCGTACCGACAGCTTTATCGGGTAAATACTGAGTCTAAGACTCTTATTCTATACCTCAACATCTGTAAATATCAGACATCTTATTTTTAATCATTTTCGCAATTTCCAGAAATTGAAAAATTTAAAATAATTCAAATCTGTCACTAAAAGGCCTATAGTGATATAACTGTTACTATAGGTGTTCTTCAAATTCAGAACTTCATAATCGGTTCTCAAGTCAGCTAGTTTGGCCGGCTATAACTTTCAAATATCGGAATCATAATTAAATGATTTAAACATTAAACAATTCCATTATCATTAATAGTTTAATTAATACTAAACTATTAATGAAACCATTGCCAAAATATAAAAGTTATTTATAATAACTCAAACTATTTTTAAAATATTTATATTACCCAAATAATTACCATTAATATTTAAATATTAATGTACTATTTATCCAAATATTAAAAGTCATTAATTATAACTTAAAATATTTTTAAATCCTTAATATCCTCTTTAAATGGTTTATAAATAAGTAAAACTATTTTTTTAACTATTTATTTAATATTAATCATTAAATAAATTAAATATCATTAATATTATCTTAATATCATTAATATTTAATTATTAATGAAATTATCATTTAAATATTAAAAGTTATATTTTATAACTTAAAATATTTTTAAATACCTTATTTTCATTTAAAATGATTTTTATAATATTAAAATCATTTTTAAACTAAATTATTTAATATAATCATTAAATAACTTTAATATCATTAATAATTATTAATTAATGAAATTCATCACAAAATATTTAAAGTCATCACAAATAACTCATTTACATAATCAATTCCAAGCCAAAATAAACATAGTAAACTAACTAGTTTATTAACAACACTAACTAAACTTCAAAAATTCAAACTTTAACTAACAATTAAAAATAATAACATTACAAAAATTAAATAAGAAATATACCCTAAATATCGAATTCCACAATTTGAATACGCACTTCCACGCCAAAATTTAACTAAGGAGATCTTTATAAAAGTTCTCCCACAACAAAGCCTTTCTCAAAAATTGGAGGCCTTATTGTTGGTGAATGAAACAAAGGCCAAGCCCTTCTATTTATAGGTTTAGAAAATGGGAAGTTCTCAATTTAGTCGATGTGGGACTTGGTTTATACTAATTTTCAATAGCTCACTTTATGCGATTTTCTAACGCATTGCTCATAACTCCGATTAATCTGATTTTTGGATATGTTATACATGGTATGTAAGACTATTTTAAAAAAATACGAATTACCCAATTCGGGTTCATTAGGTAGCCCAAACAAAGGCGTCAAAAGTGGACGTTCATAATGAGTTTTCAATCTCGTTTCAGCTTTACCTCTTCCGCTAAAAAACAGTCATAACTCTTTCATTTTAAAACATTTTTGAGCGATTATTGAGCCCACGCGAAGCTAACTTCTGGGGCTACAACTTTTATTCTTTGACCATTTCCAAATTCCGAACACATCAGCCCAGAAATTCCGTTCAAATGGACTGCACCGCACTTGTTGGGAAGTTTTGACACTACTATTTTGAAATGTCATAACTCTCTCCTCCGATATCGGATTTAGTCCGTTTCGGAGTCTATGGAAAGCTTATTCGGTGTACTATAACATAGAAAAAGCCCAGAAGGTTTTGAAAACATTAACTGATCGAAACAGTGTCCCGAATAGCACATCCCGCTGCTGACTTTCAGTTTTGACACATTTCCTTCCAATCACCGTAATTCCCTCATCCGAGGTCGGAATGAGGTCATTCCAAAGCCTATGGCTTCCTAACTCAGTGCACTACAACATATCAAAATTCCAGATCTTTTAAAACACAAAAAGTGGACGAGAATGCCCCCATTACAGACTGTCCAAAAATAGTTTATCATGATCGGTCAACCATGTTTGACCATCTATAACTTCTAATCTATACATGATATGGACTTGATTCTTTTTGCAGATTAAAGACCACATATCAGGCTACGCATAACAACTTTTGAAGAACAAAACTCATGATCGAGCAAAGAGTTATGTCCTCTGACATTTGGTGAAAAAATAATAGAATTCGGTTTTTCCAACTTGCTTAAATCTTCAAATTCGTGCACTTTGATGTTATGGGTCTTTGATTTATCAACCCATATCATCAATTAACATTCTATTACACAACTTTAAACAATCAATTGTATCAAATAACATCGAATCAAAGGATTTCTAGGTTTAGTGTTCTTATACCCTTTTTGCCAAAAATTTTGATTCTTGCTTCGATTTGTTATGGGTGATGGTTGGGCTTTGTTTAAGAGTGTATGGGCAATCTTGTACAAGGCAATTAAATGTAATATTTCATCACTAGATTTAATTCTTATAATTTACCAATTAACTTCTATCCTTTGGTAAATTAAAACACTTATACAATAACATCGAAATTAAACCCTTAATTAAAATTAGGGTTTCTCAACGTCATCAATTAGGGTTTGTAATTGACCATTAGTGGTTCTTTAATTATCTCGTGTATGTTACTAACACAATCGTTACGGTTTCTAATTTCAACCTATAGGGTTATAATAATTAGGGTTTGTCCTAATTATCGACGTCTAACAATAATTAGGGTTTCTTCTAATTACCGATATTCTTATTCACAGAACTTCATATACACAAATCACTACTAAGAAATATCCCATAACCGAGTTTAATAATTAGGGTTTCACAAAGACGGTAATATGCTATGACCTAATTGGCCGTCATTGCTTCAATATTATCTGTTACTTATACCCAATTACATAATTATGGTAATCAGTAAATCATTATATAAATAATATAATATTATTATTCTCATCTCTTGATCACAATCCCAATCCGTGGTTTGGATCTCATGTCCGACTTATTCTTCGTGACACAAAGATCAATAATCAAGTTAAAATAATTAACTTAAATATTACGAACAATTCATATAATAAAATATTTATTATATAAATCTAATTATCACTTCATATATTATTTCCAATCATGTTTTCATGGAAAATAATTAATAAAAACATTTCTACTACGAAATTTATTATCATATAATTTGTGGTAATTAATAATTCCAAAATTATTTCTAATTTTTCAAGTAATAAATGTATTCGCATTTATCGTTCACTTTACTTGACACTTAGTCTCGTCATTAAATAAAAAAAAAAAATTATACGCAAAATTTCTTATTTATTTTATATAGAAAATCTCGAGTTATTACAGTTTGATGTTATTTTGGAAATGGATTGGCTATTCAAGTATAGAGCGGTAATTGATTGCCAAAAGAAGTGTGTAAACCTTATGACTCCGTCAAAGGTAGTATTCTATGGTAGCAAGTCGCCTAGACAAATGAAATGTCTGACGATTATGCAGACCAAGAAATTGTTGAGTCAAGGCTGTATGGGCTATTTAGCTTATATAGTCGATACTCAGAAGAAGAATGTGAAACTAGAAGAAATACCAGTGGTGAGGGAATTCGAGGACGTGTTTCCAGAGGATTTTCCAGGACTTCCGCCTGACAGAGAAATTGAGTTCGTGATCGAGTTGGCACCGTGAACATCACCAATGCCGAAGGCCCCGTACAGAATGGCTCCGATAGAAATGAAGGAACTGATGGTACAGTTGCAAGAGTTGCTAGACAAGAAGTATATTCAACCAAGCGTATCGCCGTGGGGAGCGCCAGTATTATTCATGAAGAAGAAGGATGGGTCGATGCGTCTTTGCATTGATTAAAGAGAATTGAATAAAGTCACTATTAAAAACAAATACCCATTACCAAGAATAAATGACTTATTTGATCAGTTGAAGGGTGCTAAATACTTCTCAAAAATAGATTTGAGAAGTGGGTATCACCAATTGAAAGTAAGGAAGGAGGATATACCTAGAACGACATTCAGAAATCGGTATGGACATTACGAGTTTCTGGTAATGTCTTTTGGTTTAACCAATGCCCCTGCTGCATTCATAGATTTGATGAACAGGGTGTTTAAACTATTCTTAGACAAGTTTGTAGTGGTATTTATCGATGACATTCTGGTGTATTCCAAAACTCAAGAAGAACATGTGGAACACTTAAGTTTGACATTAGAAACACTAAGAAAGGAAAAATTGTACGCAAAATTCTCTAAGTGCGAATTTTGGCTAGATCGTGTACAATTTCTTGGGCACGTGATTGACAAGGATGGGATTTTAGTGGATCCATCAAAAGTGGAAGCTATAATCAGTTGGGAATAACCAAGAACACCGTCAGAAGTGAGGAGTTTCTTGGGACTGGCCGGTTATTATAGAAGATTTATTCAAGATTTTTCTAAGATAGCCATTCCACTAACAAATTTGACAAGAAAAGCGATAAAATTTGTTTGGACAGAGAAATGTGAAGAGAGTTTTCATGATTTGAAGAAGAAATTAAGTGTGGCACCTGTGTTGTCGTTACCAGATAACACATGAAATTTTGTGGTATATAGTGATGCCTCACATAAAGGGTTGGGTTGTGTTCTTATGCAGAACGACAAAGTAATTCTGTATGCATCAAGACAACTGAAGGATTATGAGAAAGGTTTTCCGACTCATAATTTGGAATTGACTGCAGTAGTATTTGCTCTAAAGATATGGAGGCACTATCTCTGTGGAGAGAAATATGAAATCTACACAGACCATAAATGTTTGAAGTATATTTTCACACAGAAGGACCTGAATATGCGTCAGAGAAGGTGGATGGAATTGATAAAGGATTATGATTGTGAGATCTTTTATCACCCGGGCAAAGCAAATGTGGTTGCAGATGCTTTAAGCAGAAAAGGTTGGGAGAAATTGATGTTGTTAACCAATCAGGAAGAGCTTATTTCAGAAATGGCAAGGCTAGAGTTGGAAATAAAGTTTCCACAAGAATCCAAATGTGCACAAGGTGAAGAATGCTCAACTACAAGATAAAGAATGCGAAACGTTCAAAGATAAATTGGTTGACGATAGTGATGTAAAATACAAGATCGATACCGAAGGACTACTATGGTTCGAGGAAAGAATTTGGGTTCCAGCAGTGCCAGAGCTTAAAGACAAAATCTTGACCGAAGCACACAACACAAGATATTCGATTCATCCAGGAAGTACAAAGATGTATCAAGATTTGCGGTGACATTTTTGGTGGCCAAATATGAAAAGAGATGTTGCCGAATGCGTGGCAAAATGCTTGACATGTCAAAGAGTCAAGGCTGAACATCAAAGACCAAGCAGATTACTTCAACCATTAGAAATACCTGAATGGAAGTGGGAACACATCACAATAGATTTTGTAGTGGGTCTTCCAACGACTTAAAAAGGATACGACGTGATATGGGTAATAGTGGACAGATTGACAAAATCTGCACACTTTTTGCCAATAAAGATTATATTTAATATTGATCAGCTAGCGAAACTGTACGTTAAAGAGATCGTGTCAAGACATGGAGTTCCAGTGTCAATTGTATCAGATAGAGATCCATGGTTTACGTAAAACTTCTGGAAGAGACTACAAGAATGTATGGGAACACAGTTGCGAATGAGTATGACTTATCATCCATAAATAGATGGCCAAAGAGAACGAACAATCCATACATTGGAAGATATGCTGAGAACATGCATCATGGATTTCAAAGGAAGCTGGGATGAACATTTACCGTTGGTAGAATTTTCCTACAACAACAGTTACCACGCGAGCATCGGCATGCCGCCTTACGAGGCATTATACGGTAGAAAGCGCAGAACTCCACTGTGCAGGGATGAAGTCGGTGAACGCCAGATGTTAGGACCAGAACTGGTACAACAAACTGCTGAGGTTGTCAAGCTCATCAGGACAAGATTGGTAGCAGCCCAAGATCGACAAAAAAAGTATGCCGATCAACATAGGCATAATCGCGAATTGGAAGAAGGAAATTTCGTTTTCCTTAAAGTTTTTCATTGGAAGGGGAAAATTCGTTTTGGCAAGAAAGGAAAACTCAACTCAAGATTTATTGGACCTTTCAAAATACTGTGAAGAGTGGGGGAAGTGGCTTATGAGGTAGCTCTACCTCTAGAATTGGAAAACATTCATAATGTTTTTCACATTTCGGTGTTACGACCATATAAACCCGATTACAAGCACGTGATCAAGTACGAACCATTGCAGTTTGAGAAAGATTTGTCTTATGAAGAGATTCTTATCCTGATAGTCGACAGGAAAGAACATGTACTTAGGAATAAAGTGATACCTTCGGTGAAGGTGATATGGAGAAACCACAACGCCGAAGAAGCTACGTGGGAACTCGAAGAGAAAATAATAAAAGAGTACCCTGAGTTATTTGTTTAATCTGTGTCTTCGATTCTGGGGACATAATCTTTGTAAGTAGGGAATAATGTAATGAATGATTTGTTTGAATTGTGATCCTGATGACAAAATTCTTTTAAGAGGGGAATGATGTAACATTCAAGATTTATATTTTATTTTTAAATATTTATTTGAGTGATATAAATATTTAATGGTTATGTTTATTTTTGAATAAATAATTGTTCAATTTGATTGATTTGATTTAGTTAATTATTTGTTAAGAAAATAATTAAGGAGTTAAAAAAATTAATTGTTATGAGATAATATACTAATATAATTTAATAATTAAGTTAGAGAGCTTATAATGATTAAATGAATTATAATATTTTAATTGGAATTTGTAATTAAAATAAGGTGTTAGTTGGTTAAATAAAATTATAATTCTAAAGGAAATTATAAATATGTGGTAGTGATTTATGTGATAAAGTAATTTAATAGATTAGTATTAGAATTTATTAAATAGATTATTAAAATATAATTAAATAGAAGTGTGACAAATAACCTTGCTATAAAGGAGTTATTAAAATAAATTAAAGGAGTTTAATTAGTTTTTGCCAGACAAGTCTTAATGCATACTAAGTCTTTAATCTAATAGTGTTTTATCAAACAAGGTATAAGGATTAATCCATTTATTTTAATTAGGTTTACCAAACAAGGTGTAAGATTTAAAGGGTTATTTTATTAGTCTAGCCAAACAAGCCTTATAGCTTTTTAATTTTAAAACTTAGATAACTGATATCAGTTATCTCTATAATAATATTATATAATTAATACATATATTATTACATATATACGTTATATTTTACTACGTAAAATAGAGTTAGGAGAAGAAAAACTCAGAAGAAGAAAAAGGAAGATAAGAAGAAAAATTGAGAGAGAATTGAGAGAATCCTATAAGGTTTTGAGGAAAGAAGTATTGCTGATCAAAGGAAGGAAAATCTTCATCTTCTAGCATACAAGGTATCATCCAAACCTTTTAAAATTCCTTAAAATTTTGTTTTCTTCATCTTCCAAAAAAAGTTCTCTGTAAAATATTTGTAAAAGATGAATTGTTGATGTATATAGCTTTATATGATAGTTGTTGTTATAAGAATTGTTTTCATAAAGTTTATATATGAGTATAGATAAACTAATTCATGTGTGTATGTATTTTATGAAGAAATCCATATTACAGTGAGTTATATGAATATTGTGAATATGACTTAGTTTAAAAGTAAAATTAAGGTTTTAGAGTTGTTTAAATTATAAATTGACTATGGAATTTGAAAAAGGATGAATAATCATAAACAAGGTATTTAGAATTAATTATTTTGGTTGAAAAACAAAGTTACAGTGATAAGTTTCACTGAAAATTTCAAAAATGGAGTTTTTATCAAAAATAGTGAAATTGGGTGTTGTAAATTTGATGTTTATGTTATCATATGAGTAAAAACATGTTAATAGTCTTTAAATTATGTTTATATGAAGTCTATGTGTGTATTACATGTTAATTAGTTTGTTAGAAAGGAGCTTGTAGGCCAAATTGGCTTTTTGTTCTTGTTGTTGCTTAGGTTTGGTCGTAGAAGTCTCGAGTTTAGTATACATGTATTGAAAGAGTTGTTATTCTCGTACCAACTGTTGAAAGTTAAAGCGAAATAATCCGATAGCTTTATTTATTTACACAAATTCTGAAAACAAATGTTATGTGTTAATAATAGGAATGTTAAATTATGATTTCAGTAGTACTAAACTAAGAATGAGCATGTTATAAGGGGTTAACTAGTATTCGTATTAACGTAATTCGATTATGTGAATTGAAAATCAAACCTACATTATGTATATACTTGTTTATATATATAAAATGTTGGTAGTGACTACTTATGTCATGATGACATATATATAGGGTATTGAGATTCAAGTTGTAAGGTTTAGCTTGTGCACAAGGCAAGTTTTCTAACCCTAAAACTTTATTGTGCAAGTTTAATTTCATTGAGTACGTTATTGCTTCTAATTCAATTACAATTACGCAAGTTTGCTAACTCTACAATTTTGTAGAGTTAGACTGTCTATTATTGAGCAAGTTTCTTTAATATGTAACTTGTTATTTAGCATGCAAGTTACTGTATTCTGATATCCTAGAGTTGAACAACTTTATCGTTCAAATTAATATTCGTTATGCAGGTTTAGTATCCAATTCTCAATAACCTTGATTTAATATTGTTCAAGAATATTATGTTACGATTATTCAATGTTTATGCTATTAGATTATTCCTAAAACATGATATTAATTTACAAATATCGATTCAGTTATGATTGTAGCATCCCCAAATCCGGGTACTTTTTACCACGAATCTGGTATACTAATTCTATAATTATTACGGAAGATATAAACATAAATTATTTATACATTAAACTTTTACACATCATTTCCAAGGTCTACAACCTTAACTTAATACATACACTCAATATCTTAAATGTTTACAATACTATTTTCGTCAGAAGATTTAATAAATCTAACTTCACCATAATTTAGTCTTGCACTTTTCCTTTACTCCTGTCTTTACTCGAGCTTTCCTCTAAATCTGAAAATTTTATCATGATATAGCAAGGGTGAGCAACAAATTTGCCCAGCAAGCATAAGTTTATTTGAGGATATATCATGAATGAAAGAATTGAACAATAAGCTAGCTAACTTTCAACAATATAAACATTGTGAAAGAACATGAACAAATTTTCTTAGCTGAACGACCAAGTCAATAAAAATGAATGGTCAAGCATAAACATGAACAGATTAACTGAACCAAATGATAATGAAGGTGATCAACCTTTCATACCTAATGAACATATACAACATGCACAACGTACGAATCAATAACCAATATAGACGTGAATAATCAACAACAACTATTCACTAACATGCTTTGAACATACAACTCAAGTTTGAGTTAGGGAAACTTGCCTGAACCACTGATTACCGCTAAACAATCTAATGTAATCTCTTATGAAAGACCTATCAATTATAAGATTAATCTTTCAGTTAGCATAACATACCTGTTAACTCATATTACTATTACTTTATACATAGATTATCTAACACTTAATCAAATATAAGATAACACCTTACAACATTAGTATTATTATCATCTGTTGATAATTCTTTAGTCACTATATCATATCTATTATGATTTAACACTCGCCTTTTCAATTCATAAGTTATTCTTTAACATCTAATAAGTCAAATACTAATCCAGCAACCTGGATTCTAAATCTAGCAAATTGGATTCCAAATCCAGCAACCTAAACTGCAATCCAGCTAACTGGATTCCAAATCTAGCAACTAGATTACAATCCAGCAAGCCTAGATTCACCAATTCATCAATCCAGTAAGCTGGATTCTAAATCCTTCAATTAAGTAAGCTTCTTTTCAATCCAACAAGCTGGATTCATCAGATTCTTCAATCCAGCAAGCTGGATTCCATATCCTTTTCACGAAAATACTAAAACAACTTATTATATTTCTATCCTTTGTACAAACATATATACACATATTTCATACACAAAAAGTATTTTTCCAAAATTTTCCAACTTTCTTTGATATTTTTCAAAAATCACTTTTAGTCAATTCCTTAAGAAATTAGCTACCTCGTGCTTAACTCCAAAAATTCCCATCTTTTGACACAATCTTACACGTGTTAACATGACACTCTAGTTTAATTTTTGTGGCCATCGGAGTTATAGAACTCCGGTTATAGTCGTTTTCGTCAGAAAATCACAAAAATTGAAATGGTCATAACTTGGTCATTTTAACTCGGAATGAGCTCATTTTTGGATAGGAGGTACTTTATACCATATATTTTTATGTCCAAAAAGGCCGACATTTATTTCACAAATTAAGTGGCCAAAACAGCCCTTTTAAAATCTTTGGCAGTTTACTTTTGCAATTTGCAGTTTTGGAGTCCTTTGCTAAATCTTAAATAAAATGAGATCTATAACTCCAATTAACGATCCGTCAATTTTGTTGGATTCATATCTTTCCGATCTATAATTTTCAACTATCACAATCCATATTTGGAAATGTTAAGCTCCCGAAAATTAGCCCGGAAGTTGCTGGTAAAAACTGTTGTTCTAACAGTTTTCTTAGCTTTGAGTAGTTTGTGATTAATTCCATAACTTGCTCATTTTTCAACCTAATTGAGTGATTCCAAAGGGGTTTTATCCTTAATACATAGATCTAGCATCCCAAGAAAATAAATCACAAATATCCATCATAGATTTCAAAAATCAAAAGCTAGACCACACTTTCAAGTTTAAGCTTTACAGAAAATTCTATTTTTCTATTCCTTTTGATTCCAACCAAATCAACACCCAATATGGGTAGATCTAAACATAAAACACTCATCAACATGGATACCCATAGTTTTTGAGTTTAGAAACATAGATTCAAGGTTTGATTATGAGTAATCAAAATAAAATTATATAAACTAAATAGAGTTTATACATTTGCTTGATTTCCTTCCTTCTTCTAAAATATAAGATGGATCTTGGTTGTATAAAAATCAAAATCTCCTCTCTTCTCTCTCTCTAGGGCTGCCAAAATTTGCTCATCTATCCTCTCTCTCTCTAGTTTCTCTCTTTCTTTCTTAGTTGCTTAGGAAATAAAATGAGATGAAAAGTTATATTTATTTTGCTAACAAATTTAAAAAGTATAGATATATGGCATATATCTATACATGGGATAAGGTCCAAAAATACCCCTGACATTTTCCCCAATGTCTACCGAGCACTATATACTTTTTTTTGGTCCAAAAATACCCTTAATGTTACAATTTTTGGGTCATTCGTGCCCCTGCCATTAATGAATCTGCCACCTTGACAAACAGATGTTAAACCCTCTATGATGTGGCTAACACATGGCAATATTTGCTGACGTGTACAAAAATTCATTAACAGAAATAATTAAAAACTCCAATTTTTATTAATTATTTATTTTATTTTTCTTTAAAACAAAATAAATAATTAATAAATAAAATAAATATTTATATTTATATTTAATTCATTAACACAAATAACAAAAATTCGTCAACCCACCACAACACCACCAAACCCACCACAACACCACCAACCCCACCACAACACCACTAAAATGAAAGATGAGAATGGGGCGTAAATCATTCCGCTTGCACCGTCACCCACACCACACAACACCACCAACCCTCACTCCGCCACCGTCGACCCGTCCGTACCACTGATCCATTCTCACGACTCAGCCTCAAACCCACAAACGGTCCGACCGGCTGCAACAGAGTATCCCGAACCATCGAAGGCTTGAATCACAACCAGTAATCTCAAATCAAAAAATCTTGAGTACACCAGAAATCCAGATCTAGATTGAGAAAATTTTTATTGTTGAAAAACAAATTTACACCTTCAAATTAGATCTGGATATTTTTAACATTTATTTTCCAACTAACATCCAAATAATGAAGGGATCAAAATCAGATCTGGATGTTTTTAAGATTTATTTTTGAGCTAATATCCAAATAATGAGGAATGATAGAAGAACGAAGAACAAAGGAAAGGAAGAAGAAGACCCAAAATCACCGTTCTTTGCTTTTTTTGATTTTCCGGTGGGGAAATTTTCTGGATTTTGGTAAATCAAATAATTTCGCCTTAACTTTGCCATCCATCGATTTACTTGTTTATTACCATGGCCATTTACCTTCTTAAAGATTGCAGACAAAGACTCTGTTCACCGCCTTAACTATTCACAGCAAAGACTCTGTGCATTTTCGCTGATCTACCAGGAAAAGAAACAAAGTGGTTATTCTTTAGATAATGTGTTTAAATAAAATAAGATTTACTAAAAGCATAATTGAATTTTTTAAAATATAATACTAAAATATAATATTAACGTTAATACAAAAAATATTAATGCTAAAATATTAACGTTAATACTAAAATATAATATTTTAAAAATATAATATTAACGTTAAAAATATAGTACTAAAAATATTAGCGTTAATATTTTTATGAAAATATAATACTCTCTTTGCAAAATATTTTTACTAAAATATAAAAATATTAAAATATTTTGAACTTTTTAAAAAACGTTAATTTTTTTGATATAAAAATATTTTAAAATTTTTAAAAAACATTAATTTTTGATATTAAAAATATTAAAAAATGTTATTTTAATTAGTTGTTTTGATTAGTTAACAAAATAATTTGAATTTTAGTATTTTAGTATTTATAAAAAACTTATAAATATGTAAATATTTTTTTAATTATTATTTTAGTATTTGATGTAAATATGTAATTAGAATTTTAGTATGTAAAAGTATATAATACTAATATTTAGTAAAATAATTATAGTATTTAAGTATTTTTTTTAATTAACAAAATAATTTGAATTTTAGTATTTTAGTATTTTTTTTAATTTGATTTTTTTTTAGTATTTTAGTAGTTTTTAATTAGTATTTTAATATTTTTTTAATTAATATTTAATATTTTTTAATTAAATATTAGTCTAGTTGGCAGCCACCTAAGCAATTTAGACGGATGTTAGTCTAGTTGGCATGTCTGTCAACGGCAAGGGTACAATCGACCTCAGATCCGTAACGTTAAGGGTATTTTTGGACCAAAAAAAAGTATAGGGTGCTCGGTAGACATTGGAAAAAATATCAGGGGCATTTTTGAACCTTATCCCATCTATACATTCTCACCCATACTTGTATCGTCTCTCTCTCTCTCTCATTATGTAAGTTGTTTCTTACAAATTACACAAAGTTGTTGTCTCCATCCAAGGTTTGACACCTAAGCAAAGTGGGTGACCAAATAAAGTAAGTAACTCATTTCATTCACCTCCCTTTCTCTCATTCTCTTTCATCCGGCCACTTGGCCTTAGTTTGTCCCAATATTGGCTTTCCTTTATGTTTTATTTGATTTATTAAATGTCCAAAAAGTTCTCTCCCACTTGGGCTAGAAATTGGGCCATCCAATAATTCATTTGGGGCTTTCAAATTAAAAATGTTTGGGCTCTCTACTTATCATGTTTGGACCATGTGATTTACATAGTACAATACCCTTAATATTACCATTCCCTGATTATTTAATTAGGGTTTTTATTTCCTCAATTATAACATAAATCATTACTCATACATATTTATTTCGTTAACCCAATTAGACTTTCTATAATTAGGTTATAAAATTAATTAGTTGAGATATATAAATTAAATCTCTTAGACTTAGTATATATTTTATATACTAACATTCTCCCTATTATAACCTCTTAGGTTATTTACTTATCACACCTAATACATATATATTAGGTTACATAACTTAATTCTTAATTCACTTACTCACATATTCATTCAAAATAATTTAATAAATTGAGACATGGTCCACAATTCTTAGATCAGGTCACTAGTATATAATTAAAATACTAGAACCACATACACATAATCTTATGAACTCGTACACTAAACATATACCTCATTATCAGACTATCACTTATAGTCTATCAAATCATTCATATTCTTCTCCAAAAATTTTGAAATCCTTAAAATCCCTTTACAGAAACGTCAAATCCATACACTTATTTTATGTCTAAGTTTATTATTTAACCTTTATTCAATCTTTTAAAATTTTATCAAATTGTCCAAATTTTCGGGTTGTCACAATGATTATTCCATAGCATGCAGTTATTTATGTTGTATTCAACTAATCCTTAGTTGGGGACCGTTGAATTCTAAATTACCTTGTAATGTATCCAAACCAAACATACTTTGGTGCGGACTTGTATTCTAAATACTGAGATGAACAACTCTTTTATTTGAGGTTTACGCTTAGCGTTGAAATGGTTGTGCACAATACATTGTACGAATGACTGATCCCCCTAAGTACGTGAAGTCCTTATAGTCATATGACTGTTAAAGTTAAAGTTGAAAGATTATTTATAATTGTGGACATGGTTCGTGGTCATTAGACCCTCTTTAGTATGTTTTCGGAATGTTAATAGAACATATCATTCAGTTCTATTGAGTCTATTTATGGCAAATGTTATAATATTGTAAAGTTATTCATTTTTATTTCAAGTGAGCTTTGTTTGCTCACTCTTGCATATTTATACACTTATTGCAGCTAAGGTTGAGACGGTAAATGAACCTACAACTAACAAAGGAAATGAAAAAATGTAAAAGTGATGAAGACTTGTAATTTTATTTTATCGTTATGATAATAGACTTTTAATAATGATGTGATGTAATAATTTAATTTCCGCATTTGAATGATTGTAATTAAAGGTTAGATAACCTGAAAGATTTTTATTTAAATGAAATCCTGTATGTGCATGTTTTTATTATTCAATTTTATTATGATTGGGTAGTTAGATATGAATGTTTTGATTACGTGAACACCAAATCTTAAGGTAAGGAAGTACCGGAATTTGGGGGTGTCACACCCAGGATGCACCAGATCATCAAATATGTACTTAAATCACTTGCATTTGTAGAATGAACAAAGGCAGAAAAATAGAAGCAAAACATGTAATTGGGCACAACATCCCCACCACCATCCCCTTTTTTCAAACCATAAAAACCCAAAAAAAACACAAACACACCTGCTCAGATAGGTATACTGCATAGTCACGTTCCCCATTTGTATATGCTGTAGCTGCCTGAAAAGGAATGTGTGCCTTTCATTATTCAATTTAATTATGTAGACAATTCGATTTGATATTTAGAAGTTTTAAAGGGAAAACCTATATGCACAAAACAATTTCATACTTCACATCAGCTTCTGATAATAGGACCTCATCAAATCCCACTGCTGCCTCGCAGATTCTCTACAAATCCCACTCGTGCCAGGACCCTAGTCACCCAGCTTAACAAGAAACTTGTGACTGCTTTATATAAAAGTAATAAACAAGTTGGTCACTACATTTATGTTTCAAAGCAAATATAAAAGAGATTAAAATTAGTGAAAGGTTAAACATTTACAACTTCGACCATTTACTACCCAAAAAAAGAGAGTAATAAAACAAATATGAATTACTAAATCAATAGAAGTATACTAATTTAGGCTCCTATCAAAATGAAATAATAATATACAGCTTCATAAATCAATAAGCTCAATATGCTAGAAATTTTCATTTTGGCTAAAATTCCTAAATATGGCAACTCCAAAGACTTAAGATCTCAAATTTCCTACCAATTCCCAGCAATCACACAGATCATAATTCAAGAAATTATGTTGAATGCAACACATCATGAAAACATAAACAGTTAAAAATTGAGTAAGAGGGATTTCTCCGTTAAAGCAGCAAGGCCGCAGCCACCGATGATCGGAAGAAGAGACAAGTACACCGGCATCGGAAATGTCTCACCCAAGATGAACCTCGATACCAAAACACTAAATATAAGTTCACCACTCTTGATAATATGAGTAAATGAAACGGCAACCTTCGACATACTCACAGTAGCTGCTACATGTCCAATGGTATGAGCCACAGCAACCAGAAACACAATCGGGTCATAGAAAACCAAGAATTACCAAAGACAGATCACCAAACCCAAAGATTTAGCAAACACAGAAATTCAAAACCCAAACAAACAACATAGTGTTGACCTTTGGGATATTAGGGTTTTCCAGATTGGTCTCGGGGGCGGAGGCAGGGTTGACGGGGAGATGGGCATCGGCGATGTGACACCCCCAAATCCCGGAACTTCATTACCTCAAGATTTGGTGTTCACGTAATCAAAATATTCATATCTAACTACCCAATCATAATAAATTGAATAATAAAAATCTGCCCATACATGATTACTTTAATAAAAATATTATCTCCCAGGTTCTCTAACCTTTAATACAATCATTCAAGTGCGAAAATAAAATTATTACATCACATCATTTTTAAATGTCTATCATCATAACAATTTAAGCAAAATTACATGTCTTCATCACTTGTATATTTTTCCCTTTCCTTTGCTAGTTGTAGGTTTATCTACCTTCTCAAACATAGCTGCAATAAATGTATAAATATGCAAGAGTGAGAAAACAAAGCTCACTTGAAATAAGAATAAATATCTTTACAGCATTTGCCAAATAATAGGCCCAATAGAACTGAATGATATGTTCTATTAACATTTCAATATTTGCCAATTTATAGGCTCAATAGAACTGAATGATTTGTTCTATTAACATTCTTAAACATACTACTGCGGGTCAAATGACCATGAACCATGTCCACAGTTATAAGTAATCTTTTAACTTTAACTTTAACAGTCATATGACTATAAGGACTCCACGTACTTAGGGGGATAAATCCTTCATACAATGTATTGTGCAAAAACATTTCAACGCTAAGCGTAAACCCCTAAACATAGGGTTGTTCATCTCAGTATTTAGAGTACAAGTCCAAACCAAAGAAAGTTTGGTTTGGATAAGCTTTCAAGGGTAATTGAATTTTAATGATCATCAACTAGGGAACTAGTTGAATCAATAATGATTGATAATACAACAGTTGTTTAATAACAACATAACTTAGAACATTTGAGAATCATAAATGAAATGATTCTACATAGTTAACTCATGCTTGAAATAACTATAGAGCATAAGTATTCAATAGAATGAATAAAATGGTTAACCTTTGCTTGAACAGTAAAATAAGCTAAGATTCAAGTGTTATAACATTAGAAATGAAATTCCTGAAAATTAAGAAACTTACTTTGCTGTAAACAAGTTAGAATGAATCAATCAATTGAGAATTTCCAAAAACATTAGTGTTAGAGTTTGCTCAAATGGATTTTAGGAACAATTTACTTAATCAGTAATAGTTAAGATAAAAAGCTTGCTCAATCAAAAGCATGAAGTTATAATAATAGAACTAACTCAACGAAAGTGTAGAGTTAGAAAACTTGCACAATGTAATAAATGAACTAGCTCAACGAAAGTATAGAGTTAGAAAACTTTCCTCGAGCGTAAGCTAAAATATTAAAACTCACGTTCACCTATACACAATATTAAAGCCACAACATCTATTAAACATACTAATATTCACTTTTCAATATAAAACATATTACTAGCTAAACTTGTTATTTAAGCACAAGTCTTAAGCTTCCATTTACATTTCAGAATTCCCAAGTGTTAATCATCATAACACTTAACTAACGTTCATTGTATAAACTAAGTTATCACATAACGTGTTTTTTGATTTACTAAACATTTTTGCAACTTTGAATTCATAATACATATAACACAACTCTGTATTTGCCTTGTTGTTACATGTTGGACACATTACCATAACCTTTAGCTAAGCCACAAAGAACGACCAAAGTTTGCAGAATTAGCAGACTTCAATTAATTCGAAATGGGCACTTTCATGGGCGGTGCCATGAGTTTTATATGGAGATCTTTATGGCATACGCGATTTGCGTAACCTCTGCTTTTTCAAAACTGAGCTTCGACACATTTTCTTAAGCCAACTAACACGAATTTAACCCATCAAACAATGATAATAACACGAAAAATAAATATACAACTATCATAAACATGATTGCTAACATATACAATCACTTAACATAATTTAGCAACTACTAACACTATTTTAATTTCTCAATTTTCATGTTTTTCACATAAAACTCCAATTTTTGATATTCATCCCAAATATCATCACCGTGAATTCATTATTTGGCCAAATCACTCCATTCCAATTACGTTATGCTCGTATTTCAACAAACTAGCATAAACAAAACTCAATTAACATTTTAGCATGCAATTTGACCCTCAAAATTGGTACTTTTCATGAACATATAAAAAAATACATATAAACATACACTCTCAAAATTTTCTTCTATTGTAAACCGAAATTAGCATGCAATTATCTTATTTAACATAAATTCTAGCATTATAAACATATATAATTGCAATTACCAACTATATAAATCCACAATTGAACAATTGCGTATAATAGAACATGAGAAAATTCTTGCTGAGAAATACATATACACGTATATACACATATATAACTCTAAGGTTGTGAACATACCTTCAATTAGCATGTAATTCTTGCTAACCCACTGGAATTTCTTGAAAACCCTAAGCTTTCTCTCAATTTCTCTCAAATCTCAATTCTCTCTACTGCCTAACACAACTAGAATGATACTCTGATAGCCAGTATGTGTAATATAAAAAAAATACAAATTGATATGGCCTTAATAGCCATCATCAGTTATCACAATAATGTACACTTTATATTGATTATTTTATTTATTTATTTTATTTAAACTAGAAATCTCAAAAGCCATAAGGCTTGTTTGAAAAACCCCTTTAAATATTAAAGAATTAATATATTAAGCCTTGTTTGTTAAAACTAAATTAAACCACTTTAAGTTTTTTTAATAACTCATTATAATATAGTTATTTGTCACACTATATTTAATCAAGCTTTCATATTTATTTTAATTAATGCAAATCACAATTAATTAAATAAATCCTTTAATCACATAACACAATACAAAAAAATTAATCATTTAAATTGAAATATCAATATAATAATAATTTCCTTGATTCATCAATTATTTATTTAACAAATAATTTTCCAAATAAAATTAAATCAATTAAACAAATATTTATTCAACGATAATCACATCCATTAAATATTTATATAAATCAATAAATATTTAACATTACATTTAAAATTCTGGAATATTACATCATTCCCTCCTTAAAAGGATTTTGTCCTCAGAATCACAATTCAAACAATCAAATCGTCACATTCTTCCCTACTTACAAAGATTCTGTCCCCAGAATCGAAGACATAGATTAAACAAATAACTCGTGGTAATTTTCATCATTTCAAATTTTCGAGTTCCCACGTTGTCTCTTCGACATTGTGGTTTCTCCATATCACCTTCACAGAAGGTATCACTTTATTTCTGAGCACTTGTTCTTTCCTGTCGACTATTTGGATAGGAGTCTCTTCATAAGACAAATCTTTATCGAATTGCAATGGTTCGTACTCGATCACGTGCTTGTAATCGGGTTTATACGGTCGTAACACCGAAATGTGAAAAACATTATGAATGTTTTCTAATTCTGGAGGTAGAGCTACCTCATAAGCCACTTCCCCCACTCTTCGTAGTATTTCAAACGGTCCAATAAATCTTGGGCTGAGCTTTCCTTTCTTGCCAAAATGAATCTTCCCCTTCCAAAGAGAAACTTTTAGGAAAACAAAATTTCCTACTACAAATTCGCGATTCTGCTTGTGTTCACCGACTTCATCCCAGCACAGTGGAGTTCTGCACTTTCTGCCGTACAATGCCTCGTAAGGTGGCATGTTGATGCTTGCGTGGTAACTGTTGTTGTAGGCAAATTCTACAAATGATAAATGTTCATCCCAGCTTCCTTTGAAATCCATGATGCATGCTCTCAGCAGATCTTCCAACATTTGGATTGTTCGTTCACTTTGCCCGTCGGTTTGCGGATGGTATGTTGTACTCATTCACAACTGTGTTTCCATACATTCTTGTAGTCTCTTCCAAAAGTTTGATGTGAACCTTGGATCTCTATTTGACACAATTGACACTGGAACTCCATGTCTTGACACGATCTCTTTAATGTACAATTTCGCTAGCTGATCAAGATTAAATCTAATCTTTATTGGCAAAAAGTGTGCAGATTTTGTTAGTCTGTCCACTATCACCCATATCGCATCATATCCTTTCTGAGTCGTTGGAAGTCCTACCACAAAATCCATTGTGATATGCTCCCATTTCCATTCCGGTATTTCCAACGGTTGAAGTAACCCGCTTGGTCGTTGATGTTCACTTTTCACCTTCCTCGACATCGCCAAGCATTTTGCAACGCATTCTACAACGTCTCTTTTCATATTCGGCCACCAAAAATGTCGTCGCAAATCTTGATACATCTTTGTACTTCCTAGATGAATCAAATATCTTGTGTTGTGTGCTTCTGTCAAGATTTCGTCTTTAAGCTCTGGCACTGCTGGAACCAAAATTCTTTCCTTGAACCGTAGTAGACCTTCGGTATTGATCTTGTATTTTACATTACTACCCTCAACCACTTTCTCTTTGATCGTTTCACATTCTTTATCTTGTATTTGAGCATTCTTCACTTTGTCAACCAAAGTTGGACTGACATCTATCTGAAATAGTCGTTCATCATATTCCTTTGGAAATTTGATTTCCAACTCTTGCTTTGCCATTACTGAAATAAGCTTCTCCTGAGTAGTTATTATCATCAAATTCTCCCGACCTTTCCTGCTCAAAGCATCTGCAACCACATTCGCTTTGCCCGGTTGATAAAAGATCTCACAATCATAATTCTTTATTAATTACATCCACCTTCTTTGACACATATTCAGGTCCTTCTGTGTGAAAATATACTTCAGACTTTTATGGTCTGTGTAGTTTTCACATTTCTCTCCATAGAGATAGTGTCTCCATATCTTGAGAGCAAAAACTACTGCAGCCAATTACAAATCATGAGTCGGATAACCTTTCTCATAATCCTTCAGTTGTCTTGATGCATACGCAATAAATTTGTCGTTCTGCATAAGAACACAACCCAACCCTTTATGTGAGGCATCACTATACACCACAAAAATTCATGTGCTATCTGGTAATGACAATATAGGCGCCATACTTAATTTCTTCTTCAAGTCCTAGAAACTTTCTTCACACTTCTTTGTCCATACAAATTTCACAGTTTTCCTTGTCAAATTTGTTAATGGAGTGGCTATCTTAAAAAAATCTTGAATAAATCGTCTGTAATAACTGGCCAGTCCCATGAAACTCGTCACTTTCGACGGTGTTCTTGGTTGTTCCCAATTGATTACAACTTCCACTTTTGATGGATCCACTGAAATCCCATCCTTGTCAATCACGTGCCCAAGAAATTGCACACGATCTAGCCAAAATTCGCACTTAGAGAATTTCGCGTACAACTTTTCCTTTCTTAGTGTTTCCAATGTCAAACGTAAGTGTTCCACATGTTCTTCTTGAGTTTTGGAAAACACCAGAATGTCGTCGATGAATACTACTACAAACTTGTCTAAGAATGGTTTAAACACCTTATTCATCAAATCCATGAATGCAGCAGGTGCATTGGTTAAACCAAAAGACATCACCAGAAACTCGTAATGTCCATACTGAGTTCTGAATGTCGTTCGAGGTATATCCTCCTTCCTCACTTTCAACTGGTGATACCAACTTCTCAAATCAATTTTCGAGAAGTATTTAGCACCCTTCAACTGATCAAACAAGTCATCTATTCTTGGTAATGGATATTTGTTTTTAATAGTGACTTTGTTTAATTCTCTATAATCAATGCAAAGACGCATTGACCCATCCTTCTTCTTCACGAATAACACTGGCACTCCCCACGGTGATACGCTTGGTTGAATATACTTCTTATCTAACAATTCTTGGAACTGTACCATCAGTTCCTGCATTTCTACTGGAGTCATTCTGTACGGGGCCTTCGATGTTGGTGTTGTCCCCGACACTAAGTCGATTACGAACTCAATTTCTCTATCAGGCGGAAGTCCTGGAAAATCCTCTGAAAACACATCCTCAAATTCCCTCACCACTGGTATCTCTTCCAATTTCACATTCTTCTTCTGAGTATCGACTATGTAAGCTAAATATCCCACACAGCCTTGACTCAACAATTTCTTAGCCTGCATAATCGTCAGACATTTCATTTATCTAGGCGACTTGCTACCATAAAATACTACCTTTGACGGGGTCATAAGGTTTACACACTTCTTTTGGCAATCAATTACCGCTCCATATTTGAACAACCAATCCATTCCCAAAATAACATCAAACTCTCCCAATCTAATCGGAATCAAATCTACCATCAAGATATTCTCCTTAATGTTCACCCTACAGTTCTTGTATACGAATCTAACAGGGATTATCTCTTTATTCTCAATTTCTATGTTCAAAGGGAAATTCAGTTCTTCTCTAGTAAATTCTAACCTCTTAGCAAATTCTTCAGAGATAAACAAGCAAGTAGCACCCGAATTAAATAATACATAGGCATCAATATCATTGATTGGGATAATACCTGACGCGACATCTTTTGATTGCACAACATCTTGCACAGTCATGTTGAAGGTTCTAGCTGTGGGTTTGTTTGATGCTATACCTCCATTGTTACCTCATTATTTCTGGTTGTCACTCCATCTTTCTTCTTAGGGCATTCACAAGCAAAGTGATCCTTGGATCCACACATGAAGCACACGTTCTTCTTAGGTTGAGTGCAATTTGGGGCAATGTGACCCTCCTGACCACAATTGAAGCATACTCGTTTTCCCATCAAGCACGCACCCTTATGAAACTTCTCGCATGTAACAAATGCTTCAAACTTCTTGTTTTGCTGGTTACCCTACTGGTTTCCAGCACCCACGTTTCCATTCCACTTCCTCTTTAAGTTGTTCTTGTTATTGTTGTTGTTGTTTCCACCACTACCACCTCTATTCTTAATTTCCATCTCATTCTTCTTCTTCTTCTTCTGTTCCTGATTGAACTTTATCACTACCTTGCCTTCACCTTTAGCAAGTATTGCTTTCTCCATCACTGCTGCGAAAGTCTTCAACTGGAACCGGGAAACCTTACTGTACAACCAGGGCTTCAGTCCCTGTTCAAACCTCTTCACCTTGTGTTCGTCCGTGCTGACTTGATAAGGCGCAAACCTCGCCAACTCGTTGAATTTAGCGGCATACTTAGATACCGCCATCATTCCCTGCTTCAGTTCCAGAAACTGCACTTCCAGCTGACCCTTCGAGCTCTCGGGAAAGTAGGTCTCGAAGAATATCTCCTTAAACCTATCCCAGGTCATCATCCCTGGTCCTTCTCGAGTTTTATTGGACTGCCACCAATAACTAGCCTCTGCTTTCAACACGAATGTTGCGAAAGCAGTCTTTTGATCATCCCCTACCTTAGCAATATTGAACACCTTTTCTATCTCCATAATCCAAGTTTGTGCCTCGACTGGATTCACGGACCCTCGAAATTCAAGTGGTCCAACTGCCTTGAACTCCTTAAATGTTGTTCCTTGGTTCTGTGGTTGATTTTGCAACGCTCCTGTCAGTAACGTCACTAATTGTTTAACTGGGTTAGCATCAACATTGTCGTTATGGTTGGTTCCTTCGGTGGTTCTCTGTCATGGTGGTTGACGTCTGGGAGGCATTTTTTGTTAAAAATACACCCATTAGATTATTATTCAACTCTTTTAAGTAATTTCTACTGAACTTACTTCCACAAAAGAAATAACCACATAATCACGTAACACTTTGACTAAAAATAACAACTTTTATTTATTCATAACCTCTTTGAAAATATAAAACCATAGCATCACTGCTATTTACACTACTTTCCTGAACAACAAAAGTTTCAGGACAACATCATCATCATATCCCATAGGTTACATAACACTTGGGATTTACAATTTATTTAACATTTATTAATCGCATAACAACTACGATATTCTACTAAGATACTGCTTAGCCTTACTACGCTCTTCCTCCATAATCCGAAACATTGTTCTGCGATCTAATACATACGATGGCAGCGTCTCGAACTGAATCGGATAACCCATGACCCGATCTTGAGCTCGATTAACCACAATGTTGAATACTCTATTCATCTCTTCCATCTTCATTCTCTTTGCCTGTGCGTCTTTCACTGCTTTCCTGGCTCGTTTAAACACTTCCTCGTATGCGTCTTCGGCTCTTACCCTCTTCGTAGCTTCTTCCCTTAGCTTATTCTTCAATTCAGCGACCTCCTTGATCAGTTGTTCTTTTTCTCCTTTAGTCTGTTCTAGCTTCTCCTCGACATTAGTCAGTCATTCCTCACGATCCTGGATCTCATCGTCTTTTTGTGTCATTGCAGTCTGTTGTTCAGCTACTATCTCTTGCAATTCCTCGACTGTATCCTGAAGTTCCACGTTACGGTCGTAGACTTCATCGTACATACGAGCAACTACCGAGGTTAGTGGAGTCTCCTCCTCCTCGTCCTCGTCCTCCTCATCCTCATCCTCTTGTGGCAACTCAACGAGATCCTCCTCATCCTTCTCCACATCTTCATCCTCACCTTCAACCACTGTGACCAACGGGGCTGACTCCCGTGGCAGTAGTTGTTCCCAACTAACATGAATGTCGTGAGGCTCCTCCTCTGTAGGCACCTGAGGTCTATCCTCCCTAGCCTGACTGGATGCTCCGACACTAGTCATCCTGACAATCATTCCTACTCGACACACACAAGCACATAAGTTATAAACACATAAGCACATAAGTGTTTTATTACTCCTTCCTTAAACCTCAATAAGAGTTAATCACCACTATCTTTTCAAAGGTTACTTCCTAAGGCTTTTTCCCACCTAAGGTTCATAACCTAATGCTTTGATACCAACTTGTGACACCCCCAAATCGCGGTACTTCATTACCTCAAGATTTGGTGTTCACGTAATCAAAAGATTCATATCTAACTACTAAATCATAATAAATTGAATAATAAAAACCTGCCCATACAGGATTACTTTAACAAAAACATTATCTCCCAGGTTCTCTAACCTTTAATACAATCATTCAAGTGTGAAAATAAAATTATTACATCACATCATTTTTAAATGTCTATCATCATAACGATTTAAGCAAAATTACAAGTCTTCATCACTTGTACATTTTTCCCTTTCCTTTGCTAGTTGTAGGTTTATCTACCTTCTCAATCATAGCTGCAATAAATATATAAATATGCAAGAGTGAGCAAACAAAGCTCACTTGAAATAAGAATATATATCTTTACATCATTTGCCAAATAATAGGCCCAATAGAACTGAATGATATGTTCTATTAACATTTCAACATTTGCCAATTTATAGGCTCAATAGAACTAAATGATTTGTTCAATTAACATTCTTAAACATACTACTGAGGGTCAAATGACCATGAACAATGTCCACAGTTATAAGTAATCTTTCAACTTTAACTTTAACAGTCATATGACTATAAAGACTCCACGTACTTAGGGGGATCAATCCTTCGTACAATGTATTATGCACACCCATTTCAACGCTAAGCGTAAACCCCTAAACATAGGGTTGTTCATCTCAGTATTTAGAGTACAAGTCCAAACCAAAGAAAGTTTGGTTTGGATAAGCTTTCAAGGGTAATTGAAGTTTAATGATCATCAACTAGGGAACTAGTTGAATCAACACTGATTGATAATACAACAGTTGTTTAATAACAACATAACTTAGAACATTTGAGAATCATAAATGAAATGATTCTACATAGCTAACTCATGCTTGAAATAACTATAGAGCATAAGTATTCAATAGAATGAATAAAATGGTTAACCTTTGCTTGAACAGTAAAATAAGCTAAGGTTCAAGTGTTATAACATTAGAAATGAAATTCCTGAACTTTAAGAAACTTGCTTTACTGTAAACAAGTTAGAATGAATTAATCAATTGAGAATTTCCAATAACATTAGTGTTAGAGTTTGCTCAAATGGATTTTAGGAACAATTTACTTAATCAGTAATAGTTAAGATAAAAAGCTTGCTCAATCAAAAGCATGAAGTTATAATAATAGAACTAACTCAACAAAAGTGTAGAGTTAGAAAACTTGCACAATGTAATAAATGAACTAGCTCAACAAAAGTGTAGAATTAGAAAACTTGCCTCGAGCGTAAGCTAAAATATTAAAACTCACGTTCACCTATACACAGTATTAAAACCACAACATCTATTAGACCTACTAATATTCATTTTTCAATATAAAACGCATTACTAGCTACACTTGTTATTTAAGCACAAGTCTTAAGCTTCCATTTACATTTTAGAATTCCCAAGTGTTAATCATCATAACACTTAACTAACGTTCATTGTATAAACTAAGTTATCACATAACGAGTTTTTTGATTTACTAAACATTTTTGCAACTTTGAATTCATAATACATATAACACAACTCTATATTAGCCTTGTTGTTACATGTTGGACACATTACCATAACCTTTAGCTAAGCTTAATAAAAGAAACGACCAAAGTCTGCGAAATTAGCGAGACTTGATTGTCTGAAATGGGCACTCACATGCCGCATGCTGAAGTTTTATATGGGGATGTCGCGCGCCCACGCGACTTGTAGAACCCAGTTTTTCAAAACTAAGCTTCAGCATATTTTCTTAAGCCAACTAACACAAATTTAACCCATCAAATAGTGATAATAACACGAAAAATAAATATACAACTATCATAAACATGATTGCTAACATATACAATCACTTAACACAATTTAACAACTACTAACACTATTTTAATTTCTCAATTTTCATGTTTTTCACATAAAACTCCAATTTTTGATATTCATCCCAAAACTCCTTATTGTGAATTCATTATTTGGCCAAATCACTCTATTCCAATTACGTTCTGCTCGTATTTCAATAAACTAGCATAAACAAAACTCAATTAACATTTTAGCATGCAATTTGACCCTCAAAATTGGTACTTTTCATGAACATATGAAAAAAATACAAATAAACATACACTGTCAAAATTTTCTTCTACTGTAAACCGAAATTAGAATGCAATTATCTTATTTAACATAAATTCTAGCATTATAAACATATATAATTGCAATTACCAACTATATAAATCCACAATTCAAGAATTGCTTCTAATAGAACATGAGAAAATTCTTGCTGAGAAATACATATACACGTATATACACACATATATAACTATAAGGTTGTGAACATACCTTCAATTAGTGTGTAATTCTTGCTAACCCACTGGAATTGCTTGAAACCCCTAAGCTTTCTCTCAATTTCTCTCAACTCTCAATTCTCTCTACTACCTAGCACAACTAGAATGAAACTCTGATAGCCAGTATGCGTAATATAAAAAAAACACAAACTGATATGGCCTTAATAGCCATCATCAGTTATCACAATAACGTACACTTTATATTGATTATTTTATTTATTGATTTTATTTATTTAATTTAATTTAAATAAACTAGAAATCTCAAAAGCTATAAGGCTTGTTTGGCAAAACCCTTTAAATATTAAAGAATTAATATATTAAGCCTTGTTTGTTAAAACTAAATTAAATTACTTTAATTTATTTTAATAACTCCTTATAATATAGTTATTTGTCACACTATTATTAATCAAGCTTTCATATTTATTTTAATTAATGCAAATCATAATTAATTAAATAAATCATTTAATCACATAACACAATACAAATAATTAATCATTTAAATTGAAATATCAATATAATAATAATTTCCTTAATTCATCAATTATTTATTTAACAAATAATTTTCCAAATAAAATTAAATCAATTAATTAAATATTTATTCAACGATAATCACATCCATTAAATATTTATATAAATCAATAAATATTTAATATTATATTTAAAATTCTGGAATGTTACATCATTCCCTCCATAAAAGGATTTTGTCCTCAGAATCAAAGTTCAAACAATCAAATCGTCATAGGCGACGATGAGGAAGTTAGGGAAATCATCGGAAGTGTGGGTTCCGAGGATCATCTTGTGAATGGAGAATGATCCGTCGGCACATGTGGTCGGAGGCGAGGGGAGCCAGTGGACGGTGAGAGATGGCTATTCTAGTGTGTGGGAGATTATGAGATCGTACAGAAATGGGGTCATCTTTTTCCATACACTGAACTCCTCATCCACCTGATAATCTCCCTTCTGTTCTTCCATAAAGATGTACACACAAATCAAACTAATTAAACCAAAAAATAATGATGGATCAATAAATTGAAAGTGGTTACATAAGGGGTAACAAAAATTAAGCTTGAACTCAAAACCCTAGAAGAATCCGCCATTTCCATATAGAGATTGATGATGGTATACCCTTGTTCGCTCCGATCACGATCTCTCCGGTCCGTTCGTCTGTAAGGAGAGAGAAAGAGTGAAGACAGTGAAATGATTTGGGGGAAGGTGGGAGGGTTTTATCTTTAAAAAACCTCTATACCGACAGTTCCGTGCCGACCGTCCCTATAGATACGCTATAGCGATGGTTCCTTGCCGACCGTCGCTATAGCTCGTCACTATATGTCGAAATTCTAGTAGTGTTACCATGATGCATGAGCACACAACCAAGTCCTCTATACGAAGCATCTCTATAAACTACAAATTTTCATGTGTCATTGGGTAATGACAAAATAGGCGCTTCACTTAACCTCTTCTTCAGTTCTTGAAAATTGTCCTCACATTTCTCAATCCACGCTTATTTCACCGTCTTCCTTGTCAGGTTAGTCAACGGAGTAGCTATCTTTGAAAAATCCTGGATGAATCTCTGATAGTATCCCGCTAACCCTAGGAAACTACTGAAATCCTTTCATGGTCAATGACATGACCTAAAAATTGTACCCTTTCTAGCCAAATTCACACTTAGTGAACTTCGCATATAACTTCTCATTCCTTAGTGTCTCCAACACTATTCTTAGGTGTTCAGCATGATCTTCTGGCATCTTAGAATAGACTAGAATATCATCGATAAACACCACGACGAACTTGTCTAAATATTGTTTGACCACCCTTGTCATCATATCCATAAATACAGCTGGTGCATTACTTAACCCAAATGAAATCACAAGAAACTCATAATAACCATAACGAGTCCTGAATGCCGTCTTTGGTACATCCTCCTTCCTAACCTTCAACTGATGATACCCCGTCCTCAAATCTATTTTAGAAAAATACTTTGTCCCTTTCAACTGATCAAAAAGATCATCGATCCTGGGCAATGGGTAGTTATTCTTTATTGTTAACTTGTTCAACTCTCGGTAGTCGATACAAAGTCTTAACGATCCATCCTTCTTCTTTACAAATAGTATAGGTGCTCCCCACGACGAAACACTCGGTTGTATGTACTTCCTATCCAATAGTTCTTGTAACTGTACCATTAATTCCATCATCTATCTAGGCGCCATACGGTACGGTGCCCTTGAAACTGGTGCCGCTCCTGGCACAACGTCTATTACGAACTCGGTCTCCCTATCCGGTGGAAGACCCGACAATTCACTTGGAAATACATCCGTGAATTCTGTAACTATAAGTATTTGTTCCATGGTCGCTCCCACTGTGACGCCCCCAAAACAGGAATACATCACCTATTCTGAGTCTCCAAATACATGGTACATAATATAAATATAATCTTAAATATACAACATAAGCTGTGAGTTTTAATACAAATATTGTCGTCTAAACAATATACAAACTCAAATTCAATATTATTAGATTTATTTTCCCACTATTTCACTGAATAGTGAGGACTACTAATGCAAACATCTAGGACCATCACTCTGTTCCCCGACTAGTCCTAGTTACGTTCTCATTTCCTGAAGAGAACATTGAAAGAAAGGGTGAGCTCAACTAGCCCAGTAGGAAATATTATGACTAAGATAATGCAGAATAAATTATCATTAGCCTTAAACAGTATAACAACTGATAGAATATAATAGACAACAAGTTTTAGATCAAAAACTGCAGCGGAATAAATAATCCATTAGAAGAGTTAAGTAAAATATAAAATCTACTATCTTCTATGATTTAAAAAGTTTATCATCAATTTTATCGCTGAGACTCAGCTTAATAAATAATCCACATCATTAACTCATCCCCGCACTACAAAAGCCAAGGATATTTTAGTATCATGACCACGAATTATCCATGCACTACGAGCCAAAGATAATCATGTTTTTCATCAATCATCCCGATCATGCCATAAAATAATTCATCTTTGCACCCTTGGTCAAGAGAATCCATAGCCATAATCATACCAAAAACCGTCCATCAATGCACTACGGGCCAATGAGGACTTTTACCACATCATTTGTAACATTACGGTACCATGATTACACCGAATAATCCTCGGTCATAATCATACCAAGTCCATCTATGCACTACAAAGCCACGTATGACTTTCAACAAAATATAAACATGAGGATGATAACAAAGATATAAGAATTCAATAAAACAAGTTCAAGAATTAATTTATGCAGAACCAATAACGTCCAAATTGTCAACATAATATTTCTTTGTGGAGTAAAATTCAAGAATGCTCGTAAGAATATTTTCATGAAAGATATTGGATGAAGAGTAAATATCAAGGATATTCCACTAATTTCATGGATTATAGAAGTCAAAACTTTAACCAACCGAGTATAATAAAGAATGGAATAACAAAAGAAATCACCATGCATGCGATAGACCACATATGCAAGTTATTCCAATGTAATAATAAATAATCGGAATCAGTCCGACGTAAAAACGCATGCATGACGATATATTCCAATGTAATAATAAAGACGGAATCAGTCCGACGAAACGCACAAACAGGATATTCCAATGTAATAATAAAAAGATTTTAACCAGTCCCATGAGAACGCATGCATATGATATTCCAATGTAATAATAAAGACGGAACCAGTCCAGCGTAGAAACGATAAATAAACATGATATTCCAACATAATAATAAATAACGGAATCAGGTCCGACGTAAAATGCACAGACAAGATATTCCAACAGAATAATAAGGAATGAAATAATAGAAGAATTTCACCAAGTATGCGGTACTTCGCATAGACAGGTTATTCCAACATAATAACAAAGAATGGAATAACAGAAGTTCTCTTCATGAAGATGAAAGAAAGAAATAATACCCCTTTTGAATACAACAAATAATATTCCCTACCTTAGAAGAAACTGGATATAGAAGTGGTGAAGTAGCATAATACTTTTCTTCTTTTTCTCTATAATTTCACTCTATAATAATTGCTCTATAGCTTTAGTGAATTGGTGAGAAATGAAGGAAGAATGAGCTTCTATTTATAGGAAAATATAGTTTTGATAATTGCATATTTTGGGGCTTGAAATATTACAGTATAATACCTTCCTCTTTTTCTTCACTTTTAATTTAGTCTTGCAAGTATTATTAAACTTGCACCAACTCCCCTAATAGTAAATAATGTGAATCAATAGTAAATGATGTGACTCAATAGTTCTAATCATGTGATAAAAACAATTACAGTATAGTACCTCCATCTATACCTCTATTTTTAACTTAGTCATGCAAGTATTATCAATCTTGTACCACCACCCCTAAAAGTATAAGAATGTGAATCAATAGTATCTCGTGAATAGTAACTCATGAATAGTGACTCGTGAATAGTACTCCGACACGAATAGTGCTCCGAATACCCGAGTGAACAATATAACCTCCAGACATCAATTATCATCGAAATAAATGTCAATTTCCACTAACACTAATAATCCCAATACAATGGAACAATCAATTTCATCTTTAATCAACACCACTTATTCATAATTAATATTACAACTCACAATATTTAACAACCAGGTCGTTCCCAGGAAAGAGGGGGCTTTCCGATAAGGATTTCTCCTTATTGGCACGCAATTAGTTGACCAAACCTCTCCTCGATGTAACTTCTGACATTGTTAATATTGCAAATAATAATATGAATAACTTTGTCGCCTCAATTATTGATTTAATAATATAACATATTATGCGATGTTACCGTGACAATAATTGAATCAATAATATGAGAGATATGATGCAAAGAATTATCAGTAGTAATAATTGAGTATAACTGAGTAACTTCTCACGTAAGCATCAATAATCAATACCGTGGCTACTATGCAACCACGCGTATTATTGTACTTTTACTACCGAGTAGTTCAACAGTTTTAACGGTAACACTTTCGCCGTTATTTTTATAAAAAGATAATTCTGTAATTTTCTAACGACGACAATACTTCCGTTGTGGGATCCACCAATGATTGTGCCGTCGTACGAATATTCCCCGACAAAAAGAATATTCCCCAACCAATAGAATATTTTATAACAACTTGCATACTTTGAAAAATTTATAAATACTACCCACAACTATAACATTATATCAAATCCACAACATAATATTCAAAAACAATATTTTGAGAAATTTAAATATTTATTCATAAAATCTGGGGTTTCACAATCTCCCCTCTTTATGAAATTTCGCCCTCGAAATTTACGTACGCACTTGATATGCCAAAGAGGTGAGGATACCTTGACTTCATTTCCGTTCTAACTCTTGAGGTATAACCTTTGAGTGTTGAATACGATCCTTCTTATCCAAGATTTTAACACGTATCTCCTCATACGTTAAATCTTCTGCTATATCGTCTAGTTCTAATTTAATAATATGGTTTAGGTTGTCTACATATTTACGTAACATCGATACGTGAAAACGTTATGAACACGCGACATACTTGGCGGTAAAACGAGTCTATAGGCCACAGTTCCTACTCGATCGAGGATTTCAAATGGGCCAATTAAATCGAGGGTTGAGATTTCCTCTCTTCATCGATTCTTGCTTCTAGAATAACGCCCTCATTAACCTTCTTCATTCATCAGCTCCGGGTGTGTAGCTTGAGCGGATTTAACTTTATCGATTAAAGTCAATTCTAATCGTATATTCGTTATCTTCACGTGGGTTCCTAGAGTCTTTAACTCAATCTTCATCATTTGTAAGTCGTATTTAAATGGGTCTTTGTGTTAACAACATCGCACTCATAAACGCATACGATCTTCTACTCAACGCTGTCGCCTACCACGCTCGCTTTCCCACGATGGTATTGAATGGTACGATCGTAATCTTCAACAGCTCGAGCCAACGCCTTTGACGCATGTTACGCTCATTTTAGTTTAAGAAATATTTGAGGGTTTTAGAAATGGGTTTTGTCTCAATCAATACAAAATTCGATTTCACGCCTAGGGTAGGCTAAGAAGTCTTCAAGAATACGTAAGGAAATTTATTAATAATAGAAATATCATTCAAAATTGTGACTCTCATCCAAGACTTGGGTAACACGTCACATTGATACCTATCATCTTGCCATCGTCATTCACAGCGTCGCCTACAGAAAGTCTGGCTTCGGTGCATTCCATACAAGGAAGTCAACAACGAAAGGACCGGGGCTCTTTACTTATGGCTTGATATAACAGTGATTGACTTTAGTGGTTTGGTTGCTTGAATTCGTATAACAGGTTGGTTAGGAATATGAAAGCTAACAACCTTACGAAAAGCTTGATAAGTAGTTAACCAATCGATTCCTAAAATCACATCCAAGGCAAGTATTTTCAAAGAGATATAATCGACAGGTAACGTGAAAGTGTCGATTTGAATTAAACAATATTTATAAATAGTGGAGGTAACGAAGGTTTCTCCCAACTGAGTTTAAACAGATATATCAAAGTCTAACTTCTCCGGAGTTAGCTTCAAACATTGAGCACAACTAGGTGAAATAAAAGAGTGACTAGAACCGGTATCTAACACGGTATAAACTTCGCAAGAGTTTATGACTAACATACTAGTGATAATTTTATTCAGGTTCCTCGTCACGAAAAAAAATGCTCTCTCTTAAACTACTGGCTTTGGCTTGTCTGGGACATCCTTTGGCATCACTATCCCAGCTGAAATTGACTTCACCATACGACAAAATCGAGCTAGGTGACCTTCTCTTCCGCAATTAAAACATGCGTTGGATTGCTGCGTACAGTTTGGAAGGATGTGTCCCTCATGTCCGCATTTGAAACATACGACCAGTGTTCATTCTTCTTCCTTTGAAATGGGTGCTGGTGCCGACGTCTTCACGTCATTGTTGAACCTTCTCTTCTTGAAATGTCCATTCTTATTGTTTTGGCCATGATTACCACCGAAATGGTTACCATTCATGGCATGATAATTTCCCCCACGATGGTTATCATTGTTCCGATGGTCATTGCCACCAGTACGATTACAATCATGTTGTTGGTCGTTGCCTTTTGGTTGTGCTGACTCGTTATCACGTTCCAATAACTGAGCCCTATTCACAATATTTGAATATAAACAAAGTTTGTGAGAAATGAGGTATTGACGTATATTGGGTTTCAAACCTCTTAAAAACATTCACGTCATTCGCTCCTCATTATCGACCAAATGGGATGCAAACCGAGACAACTCGGGAAACTTAGCCTCGTACTGCGACACGGTCATATTGTTTTGCTCCAGCTTGATGAACTCTACCTCCTTCATGTGATGAATACTTTCGGGAAAGTACTTATCATTGAACAGCTCTTTGAACTTCCCCCAAGACATCTTGAGTGCATCAGTCTGGGTGCATTTTATAGATTCCCACCAGTAATCTGCCTCTTCACGCAACATAAAGGTGGCAAAAGGAACCTTTTTCTCCTCTGAGCATCCCAAGACATCAAATATCTTGGTGATCTGCTTTAACCATATCTCTGCCTTAAGTGGTTCTGGCTTTCCCAAAAACTCCGGTGGTCCCAGCTCCTTGAATTGCTTAGCGGTGACCAACCGTGGGTTGCCAGTGTTTCCTCCTGCATTATGAATAGGAGTCTCTCTCGTCTGGTGTTGCATGAATTCTAAAAATCTCCTAAACGTACCGTCGTTCATCATTTGGTCAGTGTTGTTATTTACAGGAGGATTATCGCCATCCTGTTGCACATTGTCTTGATTATTGATCTGTGGAGACTCAACGGTCTCCTGTGCTCCATTATTATTCTCAACATTCTCGGATGTCATTTTCAAATACTGCCACAAAACAAGGGTTAATTAACTTATCACATATTATCCCTATACTCTGACCGACCAATTAAATATCAAATAAACTTAGGTAGGTCATACTAGCGAAGGAATTCCCCGTCTCTCCCCTGCTAGTTCTTACCTCACATCTCAGCCAAGGATCATATCCCTAAGCTTTGATACTAACTGTGACGCCCACAAAATAGGAATACATCACCTATTCTGAGTTGCCAAATACATGGTACAGAATACAAATATAATCTTAAATATACAACATAAGATGTGAGTTTTAATACAAATATTGTCGTCTAGACAATATACAAACTCAAATTCAATATTATTACATTTATTTTCCCACTATTTCACTGAATAGTGAGGACTACTAATGCAAACATCTAGGACCATCACTCTGTTCCCCGACTAGTCCCAGCTACGTTCTAATTTCCTGAACAGAACAATGAAAGAAAGGGTGAGCTCAACTAGCCCAGTAAGAAATATTATGACTAAGATAATGCATAATAAATTATCATTAGCCTTCAACAGTATAACAACTGATAGAATATAATAGACAACAAGTTTTAGATCAAAAAATGCAGCGGAATAAACAATTCATTAGAAGAGTCAAGTAAAATATAAAATCTACTATCTTCTATGATTTAAAAAGTTTATCATCAATTTTATCGCTGAGACTCAACTTAATAAATAATCCACATCATTAACTCATCCCTGCATTACAGGCCAAGGATATTTTTAGTATCACGACCATGAATTATCCATGCACTACGGGCCAAAGATAATCGTGTTTTCATCAACGGTCCTGATCATGCCATAAAACAATTCATCTTTGCACCCTTGGCCGAAGAGAATCCATAGCAATAATCATACCAAAAACTGTCCATCAATGCACTACGGGCCAATGAGGACTTTTACCACATCATTTGTAACATTACGGTCATGATTACACCGAATAATCCCTGGTCATAATCATACCAAGTCCATCTATGCACTACAGGCCACATATGACTTTCAACAAAATATAAACATGAGGATGATAACAGTGATATAAGAATTCAATAAAACAAGTTCAAGAATTAATTTATGCAGGAACCAATAACGTCCAAATTGTCAACATAATATTTCTTTGTGGAGTAAAATTCAAGAATGCTCAGAAGAATATTTTCATGAAAGATACTGGATGAAGCGCAAATATCAAGGATATTCCACTAATTTCATGGATTATAGAAGTCAAAACTTTAACCAACTGAGTATAATAATGAATGGAATAACAAAAGAAATCACCATGCATGCGATAGATCAAGACAGCAAAGTTATTCCAATGAGAATAATAAATAAATAAATCGAAATCAGTCCGTAAAAATGCATGCATGACGGGATATTCCAATAGAATAATAAAGACGGAATCAGGTCCGGCGTAAAACGCACAAACAGGATATTCCAACAGAATAATAAAGACGAAACCAGGTCCGGCGTAGAACGCACAAACAAGATATTTTAACAGAATAATAAAGACGGAACCAGGTCCGGTGTAGAACGCACAGACATGATATTCCAACATAATAATAAATAACGGAATCAGGTCCGGCGTAAAACGCACAAACAGGATATTCCAACAGAATAATATGGAATGAAATAATAGAAGAATTTCACCAAGTATGCGGTACTACGCATAGACAGGTTATTCAAACATAATAACAAAGAATGGAATAACAGAAGTTCTCTTCATGAAGACGAAAGAAAGAAATAATACCCCTTTCGAATACAACAAATAATATTCCCTACCTTAGAAGAAACTGGATATAGAAGTGGTGAAGTAGCAGAATACTTTTCTTCTTTCTCTCTATAATTTTTCTCTATAATAATTGCTCTATAGCTTTAGTGAATTGGTGAGAAATGAAGGAAGAATGAGCTTCTATATATAGAAAAATATAGTTTCGATAATTGCACATTTTGGGGCTCGAAATATTACAGTATAATACATTCCTCTTTTTCTTCACTTTTAATTTAGTCCTGTAAGTATTATCAAACTTGCACCAACTCCCCTAATAGTAAATAATGTGAATCAATAGTAAATCATGTGACTCAATAGTTCTAGTCATGTGATAAAAATAATTACAGTATAGTACCTCCATCTATACCTCCATTTTTAACTTAGTCATACAAGTATTATCAATAGTACTGCATGAATGGTAACTTGTGAATAGTAACTCATGAATAGTAACTCATGAATAGTGACTCGTGAATAGTACTCCAACATGAAAAGTGCTCCGAATACCCGAGTGAACAATATAACCTCCAGACATCAATTATCATCGAAATAAATGTCAATTTCCACTAACACTAATAATCCCGATACGATGGAACAATCAATTTCATCTTTAATCAACACAACTTATTCATCATTAATATTATAACTCACAATATTTAACAACCAGGTCGTTCCCAGAAAGAGGGGGCTTTCCGATAAGGATTTCTCCTTATTAGCGCGCAATTAGTTGACCAACCTCTCCTTGACAGAACTTCTAGACATTGTCAATATTGCAAATAATAATATGAATAACTTTGTCGTCTCAATTATTGATTTAATAATATAACATATTATGCAGATGATACTGTGATAATAATTGAATCAATAATATGAGAGATATGACGCAGTAATTACTGTAGCAATAATTGAGTATAACTAAGTGACTTCTCACGTAAGCATCAATAATCAATACCGTGTGCTACTATGCAACTACGCGTATTACTGTACTTTTACTACCGAGTAGTTCAACAGTTTAACGGTAACACTTCCGCTGTTATTTTTATAAATTGATAATTCTATCGTTTTCTAACTACGACAATACTTCAGTTGTGGGGTCCACCAATGATTGTGCCGTCGTACAAATATTCCCAGACAAAAAGAATATTCCCCGACCAATCGAATATTTTATAACAACTTGCATACTTTGAAAAATTTATAAATACTACCCACAACTATAACATTATATCAAATCCATACCATAATATTCAAAAAAATATTTTGAGAAATTTAAATCTTTATTCATAAAATCTGGGGTTTCACACCCACTCTCTGGGTATCAACAACATGGCACAGATAACCTACACACCCCTTCCTCAAAATTTACCTAGTTTGTGTTATCGTAAGACAACACAAACGTCCCGACAATTTATTACCGTAAAATATTACATGAGGTTGTCTCAACGTTCTAATATTCACACATTTCTTTTGATAATCTATAGTTTCCCCATGGTTAAACAACCAATTCATTATGAGAATTACATTGAATTCTCCTAAGTTTATCGGTATCAAATCTACCGATAATTTACAACTCCGTATGTCTACGCAACAACTCCTATAAATATCTTCAACATAAATATTATCTTTATTTGCTACCTTAATATTTAAAGGTATTGGTAACTTTTCGGGAAGTAATCCTAATCGTCTAGCAAAATCACATGCTATAAACAAACAAGTAGCACCCGAATCAAACAACACATAAGCATTTAGGTCGTTGATCGGAATAATACCTGCAACTACGTCTCCTGATGCAACTGCATCTTGGACTGTCATATTAAAGGTACGGGCCATCGGCCTACCCGACTGCGATGGACCACCAAGAGCTAACTTACCTCTTTTAGCACCCTTATTCCCGTCCGTCCCCTTCTTCGGGCAGTTCTTTGCTATGTTATCAGTTGCATACAAAGCATCCATGATTCTTCTTCAGACTTGGATAGTTAGGCAAAATGTGCCCCTCCTGTCCATAATTATAGCATACGGCCTTCCCCTTGAGACAGACTCCTAAGTGAGTCTTCCCACAGGTCTTGCAGGCCTCCATCCTCCTCTTCGAATCTCCTTGCTTCACTCCAGTATTCCCAGAGTTAATCACTTTCCATTTCTATCCCTCGCCACTCCCTCTGGCTCCTTCTATCTTCACTCCCCCATCAACTTTTCCCTTATTCTTCTTGTCTTTGTGGTACTGGCTTAAAGCCTCGCTCCCACCTTCGGCGATTATCGCCTTCTCTAGTATGGTCCCAAAGAAAGTACTATGGAACACATATATCCGGTTATAGAGCCAGGGTTTCAAGCCCTGCTCGAACCGTCGAGCCTTTCTAACCTCGGTGTCAACTTGGTGTGGAGCAAACCTCGCCAATTCATTAAACTTGGCAGCGTATTGGGGAACTGTCATTTACCCTTATTTCAAATCAAGAAACTTCATTTCCATCCTCCCCTGCATACTCGTGGGAAAATAGTTCTAGAAGAAAATCTCCTTGAACCTTACCTACGTTATATTCTCTATATCAGCCCTAGCCTAATTGGCCTCCCACCAAAAGTTGGCCTCTCCTTTCATCATATAGGTTGCAAAGGCGACCTTCAGACCCTCATCGACATTTGATATGACAAATGCCTTCTTAATTTCTTTTACCCAAGTCTTGGCTTCTATAGGGTCTGTAGTTCCTTTGAACTCCGGTAGAACCACACTCTTAAAATCCTTAAACGTAGTAGTTTGTACTACTCCAGGATTTACAGGGATATTAGCCCCATTTCTATTAAACATTGCTGTTAATAAGTTAACAAATTCCTGCAATTGGTTAACCAGACCTCCCTCCGGTTGATTTACATTAGCGTCTTGATTACGTTGTCTCCTTCTTGGCGGCATTTTGCTATTACAATAAACAACACATTACATTATTATTCGCTTCCTGTTAGTTAGTTATTATTCAAGATTAAACAATAACTTCCACATTCATTACTCAATATGTTCCAAAAAAGGCTTATATTGATTCATTTATTGTAGTATAATACTACATCGGTTACATTACACATCCTAAGCTGCTTACATTACTATTTCATAATTGCTTTTCAAAAATTGGGATTTACAAAAAACTACCCTTTGATATACAAAAGAGGGTTTTACGTCACTACTAGATACACAATATGTACATATCTAAACTACTCTATTTACTACTAGATTACATCTGCCTCAAGACATTATTAAAATCCGCGGTGGCAAGACCGGCGATAACATCACGGCTGATAGTATGCCGAGTCTTCCCAGTCTCTACGGGATACCCAGCTACTTGCTGCTGGAAATCCTTATGAGAACTCCTATGTATATAGGACATCCTCCCTATGTTATGTTTCTTGATCTTTAGCTCCTGCCTGAGCTCAAAGACCTCTTGTTTTAGCTCATGGACCTTGTCCTTGGATAAAACTCTCTCATCATGTTCCTGCTCCCACATCAACTCCACATTAGTCTTATCTTCCAAGATAACATGGAGTTCCTCTTTCATCTCCTTCACCTCCTTACAATACTGGATGTTTCTATCCAATACTGCCATGAACAGTGCTCCCATTGACTACCCCAGATTCATCTCTTCCTCAGGTGTTATGGGGTCAAAAGACACCACCTCCACCTCCTCTTCAGACATGTCATCGAACATGGCCATCATGTCTAGGCTTTCTGAGTCTCCAGACTCAACTATAACCACTTCAGGCTCTGTTACTATAGGATTCAGTATAATCTCTACTTAGTTCACCGACCCTTCACTGACTACATGTATATCCCTATACACTTCATTTCCTCCTGACATCTACAACAAAACAAATAGTTTGATTAGTACACGTCAGTAGAATAATAAAAACACATAACATATATAATGCATTTTTATAGGGTTAATTTCAATCTTTTATTTCTTTTACTCTTCTTAAGGCTATGACTTAAGGTTCAAATTCTCCCTTATGTTTTATAACCTAAAACTCTGATACCAACCTGTGACGCCCCCAAATCCGGGTATCTTCCACCTCGACATATGGTGTTACACGGTGCTACAGTTCACACATACATTCAATTGAAATGCCTCAAAAGAATGAATATGTCTTATATATATTCCAAAACAATATTCCCTTCCCATGTTCTTTATAACCAATACATAAGTTCTTTGTCATAATATCAAATACATTACAACACTAAACCTATACTATTACATAGACAGTTCAACGGTATGCCTTAGCCTTTCCCTTATCTTTATCGAATCATTCGGTCTGTTCGGTCTTAACTGCATTCATATGGTTCAAGCAAGAGTGAGCATAACAAGCTCAGCAAGTACAATAATTACAAGTAAATATCATGCTTGAAACATAGGAATCGTATATCTTCAATAACTGAACAATAGTTATGAAGTACTATCTGTGATAACCCAGGATTTCGAATAATCTAAATTTTTCAAATAAATTTTTTTATTATTTAATATTAATATTGATTATCAATTTTGTGATGTGTATCTGTGATACGAGTCATGAGATGTGGTCAATTTGTGTATTAACTGAGAAAATAAGAGTAGAGTTGTGCTTAATAGGGAATAGAAACCCTAACCCTAAGTTCGGATAGGGATTCGATAGAAAATATAATTAAAATAATTATATTGATGAGTACATGGTTGTACTATAAAGAAATTTTGATTCATGATTGATCGGGTAGGGTACAATATTAGTAAACCCTAATAAGGGATTAGAAACCCTAATCTCAGATCTAGAAACCCTAACACACAATTAGGAACCATAATCGGATGCCGGGAAACCCTAATTTTAAATTTGGGAATCCTAAATCCTAATTAGGAAACCTTAATCCTAATTAGCAAGACTAATGTGATTAGTAACCTTTAATATAATTACGCACAACACGTAAGTATACGTGATCAACAAGTAATAAACTGAGAAGTTGAGTATCGTTCCCACAGAGAATTATTTAATAACAATCACCAAAGACTAACCCATAACCAACTCAATCTTATTTAAACGAATGAATTTCAAATTATATAAATTAAACTACTATTAACTTCCATTAGTTAAATTAAGATAACGGAGATTTAAGATCACAACTTCACTTATTGCTTCATTTAAGTTAACACACTTCTCATCAATTATTCTCTATCCCGAATTGTTAATCAAGAACACTAAAATAGTATTAACCACCTCTCGATGCACTAATACCGTATTAACGTCAATCCACAATTAAGAAAGAAATCCGTTAAACACCTTAATCAACTAACCCACTATATCTCTATGTGAATTACAATTGAAGAAGGTTTAAGAGCAAGTTCTCTATCCGATTACATGTGATGTCAAGCATATCTCTACCTTAACATACATTAAGTTTAAGCTACTAACAAAATCCTGAACATATGCTATCATGATTAGATCTAAATCTAAACTTCATCTCTCGAGTTCATATAGATTATCACGGTAATTGATAGCCAATCAATTAAACAATTAAGTCCAAATCATAATAGACAATCCTCACAATAGAACATAATAATTGATAACGAAGCATATTAAAATAAACTATACAATAAGATCCATTGTAATCTCAAACAAAGAATTAGTTCATTGAATTAAAACTAAGAATCCACAATTGAATAATCATTAAAAGACAAAGAATAAGAGTAGAGTAAAGAATAAATCTGTTGTCAGCAAATCTCCATCTTTCTCAAGCTCCTGCTCTTGATCTTCAATGGTGTCCAAGTTGCTTCAATCTCCCAATCTCTTTTAATCTATGGTTCCTAATCTAAGAAAGAAAGTGAAGAATTCCCTTTATTGAAATATATCCCAAGAGGGATTTAATAGAGTCTTAGAATTAGCCTCCCAATCCCAGTTAAACTCAAGTATTTAGAGTTCTAATAGATATCCTAGCAAGTTAGGCAACTAAGAATCCTATTCTAGCTTAATTTGGACATCAAATAACACATTTTTACTCAAATCCTGCCCCAAGACACGGTCAATACGCTCAAGCAAGCGCGATCATTGTTGTTTAGCAGCTTTGTTAACTTTAAATCGATGTAGTAGCGTTGTCATTGGCCCGGCACTACTGTCCGTGCTAGTCTGTTTTCTGCTGCGACGTCCTTTGGTAAAACAGTCATAACTTTTGATTCGCTTGGATTTACGGGGCCTGCCACTATCAAATCGAAGATAACGACGAGATCTACAACTTTCATTCTTTGAGGATGGACAGATTCGGATTGGATCAAGGCAGAAATTGGGCTTGAAGTAGACGCTATGTAAATGGCAAACATGACAACTCTTAGATTTGACCTTCGTTGATAAAAAGGCCATAACTCTCACATCCGAGCTCCGATTGAGATGATTTAAGATGTTCGGGGAAGCTAAAAAGTAGAGTTACCATAAAATCCAAGTTCCAAGCCAAGAACATGCATCCAACTTGGTGTTAAAAGTCCTTCAATATTTCCTTCTTGCACTTGCTTGCGTATTTTAGTCCAAGAGATGTCTGAATTGCTTTTCCTTGCTTCTTCATGCCAATGTCATGTAATAGCCTACAAAATAACATAAAATGTATGAAAAGTAACTAAGAACATGAAAATAAACAACTAATTCAAGTAACAGATACCGGATAAGTGGGTATAAAACCTACTTATCAAGTTTATCTCGAGGTGTTTAACTTGTCAACGTGTAAAGGCGGAGCATCAAATGCCAAAGGGTCCATTACAACCATTTGAGATTCCGAAATGGAAGTGGGACCACATTACTATGGATTTCGTTATGGTTCTTCCCAAGGTTTCTCAAGGCATAAATGCGATTTGGGTTATTGTTGATAGATTAACCAAGTCTGCCCATTTCTTGCCTATACGTGAGACTTATTCCCTTGAACATGTTGCTAATATGTACGTAAATGAGATTGTAAGATTGCATGGCATGCCAGTATCCATAGTTTCGGATCTTGACCCAAGATTCACTTCACGATTTTGGGTTAGCTTGCAGAAAGCTATGGGCACGGATTTATTTATTGATTTTCTAAGATACCATCCTCAAAACAGATTTTGACAATCGAGAGGACTATTCAAACTCTTGAAGATCTATTAAGACTCTGTGTCCTAGATTTCAAAGGGAGTTGGGATAAGTACTTGCCACTGGTGGAATTCTCCTACAACTACAGTTATCAAACAAGTAGGCATGGCTCCATTTGAGGCGTTGTATGGACGAAAGTGTCGTTCTCCATTATGCTGGGACGAGGTGGGAGAAGCAACGTTGTTGGGACCAGAATTAGTACGCATGACTGCAGAAAAGATCCAAATGATTCGACAACGTATTCAAACCTCACAAGATCGACAAAAGAGTTATGCTGATCTTCATAGAAAGGACGTGGAGTTTAATATTGGAGATCATGTATTGTTACGTGTTGCTCCATGGAAGGGAGTTACAAGATTTGGAAAGAGAGGAAAACTCAATCCACGATTTGTTGGTCCATTTGAGATTCTTGACCGAATAGGAAATGTGGCCTATAAACTCGGATTACCTCCAAGTATGTCTCGTGTTCATAATGTTTTTCACATATCCATGTTTCGTAAATATATGAAAGACACGAACCATATTATTGCGTTAGAACCAGACGAGATAGCCGAAGATTTAACGTACGAATAAGTACCTGTTAAGATCTTGGATAGGAAAGAGCATGTCCTACGCACCAATGTTATACCACAAGTTAAGGTTTTGTGGAAAAACCATGCTATTGAAGAAATGACCTGGGAGTTAGAATCAGAAATGAAAGCGAGGTATCCTCACCTTTTCGAAACACCAGGTACGTATGTCAATTTCGAGGATGAAATTTCATAAGGAGGGGATGTTGTAAGACCCCAACTTATTATAAATAAAATCGAATTTCCTCTAATTATTATTGTGAATAATAAGGTATTAATTTGATATAATTCTCTTGTTATGGGTGAAATGTGCAAATTTTGCAAAATATGCAAGTGGTTATAAAATAATCATTGTTGTCGAGGAATATTCATTTGGTCGTGAAATATTCTTGTTGTCGGGGAATATTCGTATGACGGCGCAGTCATTTGTGGGCCCCATAACAGAATAATTGTCGGATGAAGAAAATGACAAGTTTGAGTTTTTATAAATAATTACAGAAGTTGTTACCAATTAACACTATTGGAATACCCTTAGTGGTTAAAATACAAGATAATCTGGCGTGGTCGCACAAAGAAGCATGGGTATTGCATGATTGTTGAATTATTGATCCTTACGTAAGAAGACACTACTCAATAATTGTCACGGTTATACTTTATTCAATATTTTATTTTATTGATTCAATAATTGTTGCGTTTATATTTTATATTATTGTTGTTCAATAATTGTCAACGCATGCCTGATTCCAATATCAGATCAATATTTCATATTATTTGAATAATATTATTAGATAGCATTATTGGCAATGTCTAGAAAGTTCTGTCAAGGAGAGGTTTGGTCACCTAATTGCACGCCAGTAAGGAGAAATCCTTATCGGAAAGCCCCCTCTTTCCTGGAAACAGCCTGGTATTCATAAATGTGATTCTGTAATATTATTTGGAAATAATTAATTATTGATTCATATGATAAGGAAATATTTATTTTATGTGGATATAAATGATGGATTTATTTATGTGGTTATTAATGAAGGAATTAATGCTGAGATGTTTTATTAATATTTTGTCGGATTGGAAGTATTTAAAAATCATCCGTTTGTGGATTTCGGGTATTTTTCTGTTTGGAATTTGGAAAAACTCAAAGCTACAAAGTTGTACAGAATTTAATTTCGTGTGGAATGGACATAAAATTCAGATTTTTCCTACGATAAACTGGCTATTTTCTATGAATTACTAAAGTTTCTGATTATTGTTTAAATGATAAAACATTTTGGAAAATTCTAGAATTGGTTGGTGAGAAATGTGCCCAATTGAATTTCAAATGTGGTGGGTGGCAATAGTAACAGGAAAAGCCACCAGGTAGCAAGTTAGTCTTCTATGACGTTCTAAGCATTTTCCTATAAATAGGGTGCTTAGTTAGAATTGAAAATCACACCGTAATTCATAAGTTTTCTCTTCTCTCTATATATTATCGAGTATTCTTCTTGTGAGTATTTTGATACTTTGAGTGTTGCTATACAATTGCAAGTTCCTTTAGCACTATATCCAGATTCCAGTTAGAAGTATTATCTTTTTGGAGGTAAGGGTGTTATATTCTTCTTAAAATGATATTTTCTTCAATATCATTATACCGAAATGTTGGTATGAACTTTTTATCAAATTTGGAACTTTTTGTGTCTGGGTTACTTATTCACGATACTGGCCTATTCACGAATACTACACTATTCAATTTGAAAAATAAAATTTTCTTCTTTTGTCCAAAATGTCTATTATGGTTACTATCTTTGATTGTATCCATGTTTTGATCTTTATTCTTGAATTTTGCTTCAAAATTGGTTATTGTGAAGTATTATTAATCTTGGATAAACCATTATACTGAATCCTTACTATTTGTCCTTCTCGTCTCACTTTGGATTCGCTTTTTTTTAAATATTTTCATCATCCTCAAATCCTAAATGATGATATTCTTGAATATCTTTGGCCCATAATGCAAAGATAAATGATTAATCGATGAATATCTTTGGCCGTAGTAGTGCGAAGATGAATGTGTTGAGATATAACATGACCAACTCGATGATATAAAATGAATATCTTTGGCTCAGAAGTGCAAAGATGAATATTGATTAAAGATGTATATTGATTATTGTTACAGGGATAAAATATTGATGATGGACTTTTAAATCTTAGAAGATAGTAGAATTCTTTCTCTACTTGACTCTTTTAATGGATTGTTGTTTCCGCTGCAGTTGTTGATCTAAAAGTTATTGTCTATTATATTTTATCAGATTTTTCCTTGTTGAAGACTAACGATAATTCGTTGTATATTATCTTAGTCATAATATTCTTTACTGGGCTAGTTGAGCTCACCCTTTTTCTTTTTATTCCATTTTTCTCAGGAGGTGAGAACATAGCAGGAACTAGTCGGGGTACGGAGTAATGGTTCTAGAAAGATGTATTAACAGTCCTCATTATTTCTGTAAAATAGTGTTTGAATAATTGTAATGAGGACTTATTTGAGTGTGGATATTGTCTAGAAGACAATATTTGTATTTAAACTCACAATATGTGTTGTCGTATTTTGCACGACAATTGTATTATTGAAGTTGTAGTTTGCTTTCATACCATGTATTTGGCACTTTCGAGAATGGGTGTTGTATACCTATTTTGGGGTCGTCACATATTTTCTGAATTTCTGGAAAATGATTAAAAATAGAAATAAATTTCTAAAAATTATAATAATGGTTTTAAAATTATTTTAAATTATGAAAATTAACTTATGATAATTTGGGATATTTTTCATTAATATTTATAATTATTTGGATATTAATGTTATTTAATTTATTTAATTAGTGTATTAAATAAATTAGAGAAAATGATTTTAATATTATAAAAATCATTTTAAATAAGAATAAAGTTTTTTAAAATATTTTGAATTATAAAATGTAATTTTCAATATTTTTGGAGAATTCTCATTAATAAATTAATATTAATAATATTAGATTTATTTAACTATTATATTAAATAAATGTTAGAAAAATGATTAAATTGATTTAAAAATCATTTAAAAATGAGAAAAATGATTTAAAAATATTTTAAGTTATAATCAATGACTTTTAATATTTTGATAATAATTTCATTAATATTTAAATATTAATGGTGATGGTTTAAAAATGATTTTAATTATTTTAAAATTCATTTAATTAGAATATTGGTGATTTAAAAATATTTAAAGTTATTATTAATAACTTTAATATTTTGTCAAAGTATGTCATTAATATTTTAATATTATTAAATATTAATGATGATGGAATTAATTAGTATTTAAGTCATGTATAAATGATTCCTTGTTTGAAATATTATTATAAATTATAATAATTGCTAGAAAATTATTAAAAGCTTCCAAAAAATATTATAAACGATATTTGACTTATCTAAAATAATATTGAAGCTTAGAGAACGAGTTTAATTGACAATAAATGTGTTAATTATCGGATAGGGTAACCAAGACACCGGGATGAGACCGAAGTTCAACTAAACCGAACTAGTTAGACTTGATAAGTGTTTATATAGGTTATAAACACTGATGTGACTATGTGGTAATGTATCTAGGAGAAATATTGAATGTAAATTACAGTATCATGCATTGTGAATTATTGTGTTAATTGTGAGACCGATATTATGATTATAGGTCTTTCAAATACAGATAAGTATTTTGTGTAGTAGTAATCAACGCAGAAGGCAAGTTTCCTAACTCAACCTTGAGTTATATCTGTTTCAATACTATGGTGGTTAATTCGCAATTAGTGCATGCTTATTAATTCAAATGGAATTAGTGATTTCGAGAATATATATATTTAGAGAAAAAAATGTTGTTGGATATTCAAATTCGTAGAAACTATTAGTGATTGAAAATAGTATAGATAATTCATGTCTATTGTTTAATCGTGTTGAAAAACATCTTAGCTAATTGTTCTGGCTAGATAAACATTTATTAGAACTTGATAGGTTCGAGAAGAGAATTGAAGAGAATTCAATTATTATTGATAGATCTATGCCAATTATTCTGGCTAGACCGAGAAAGGAACCTTGATAGGTTCGAGAAGAAAAGAGAACTGACTAGATATTGAATTATATTATTTCGTTGTCAAATCAAATTCTGATTCAAAGACTGAGAAGAACAACCTTTTATATAAGGGGAACATTTTTGGTCATATATTCAGACTTTGCGCGCGTGTAAGTATTATGCATAATATAGGGTACAAAGAGTTGGCCGCTCTAAGTACTTGCAGAGGGGTATAATTTAATCTATATGGTTATTTGATACACCTGGGTATATCAAAGTCAAATCTTTGATAGTTACTCGAGAAAAGAAGTTCAAGATCCAATGGATCACTCAGCATAAATCTGGAAAACATTCCACTTTGTTATTGCGTAGAATTGATTCTTGATTATTCATTAGAATATCGTAGAAACTTTGAAAGCATTATACTCTTTCATTATCGAATTATTGTGTTGCACAGGTTGCGAGAAGACTTGTTAGTGATTAACGAATTGTTCAGCTATCTCAAAGTTCCCCGAACTTTGGTGTTATTCTATCAAATTAGATAATCTGTCATTCTTGATTCTTATACATTCATTGTATGTCTTAACTTGTGAGGCAAATTTGTTGCTCACCCTTGCTAAATAAAACATTTCAGCTAAGGGAAGATGTGGCAGGAGGTGCTGTGAAGAACAAGGGCAAAGGTGTTATGCTGGGATAGTTATGAATAACATTATTATTATGTTATGTTTGTAAACTCTTTTTGTATATCTAATGGGTATGTTTGTAATATTAAGGTTAGATAAACTGTGACTAATGTATTAACATCATCTGTTAATGAGATATGTATTGCTACTTATAATTGAATGGGTAGTCAGATGTTATTATATTGTGGATCGTGAACACCAAACTTGGGGGTCAGGTAACCTGGATTTGCGGGTGTCACAGGTTGGTATCAAAGCTGTAGGTTATAAACCTTAAGTGGAGTTGGGAAAACCCTAGGATTATAACAATAAGCGAGATAGAGAAAGCTCATTTAGAGTTCTAAGTGAGGGAGTGCCGAAGTACATCAATAGAAAGATGTGTGGACACATCGTGTGTATTATGTTTGTACTATTGAAGTACTAATCAAGTTGTTTAAAATAACTGTAGGATGTCAGGAGAAGATAAAATGAGTACAGAAGTGCTAGCGGCTGTTGCACTAGTGCCAGTAGCCGAGGTGCCAGCGCAAAGCGAGTCAATTGAGGAAGTGGGAAAGGATTAACCCATGGTGAATCTGGGGAGTGATCATGATGATTATCCCAAAATGTATCTGAGTGGTGATGAGGAGGCAGAGTCTGAAGAAGCTACAGTGGAGAAAGAAAATAAGACCAAAGTTGGAGAACAAGATCAAGTATCTGCAGAAGTACAAGAACTCCAGAGTAAAGTATTTCTCTTGGAGGAGTTGTAGAAGACAAAAATGGCGTTACACGAGATGACCGAAGAACGAAATGAGTTGAAGGCACAGGTGGAAAGGATGAAGACTTAAGGTGGTGGATCGTTTGAAGGAACAATTAAGCAGAAGGGCAAGAATAAGAGAAAGAGGGACAACGCCAGTGATAATTCTAAAAATTCAAACCCGAAGAAGAAGCAAGTCTGTAGCAAGTGTGGAAAGACTCACGTGGGAGAATGCATGATGTGGAAGAATGTGTGCTTCAATTGTAAGCAGGAAGGACATATTTCCCTACATTGTCCTAAGCCGAATATGAGGAAGTGTTTTTCATGTGGGAGAATGGGTCACGGATTCAACAAGTATCCTAGCAAGAAGAGGATTGGTGAAGGGAGTGGATGGTAGACAACTTAGATATAAGCGGTAGTTTCTTTTGGTAGTAGGTTATGATATTAAAGGTTATAATATCGAGAACGATGTGTAAGCATATGCAAATATATATATATATATATATATATATATATATATATATATATGCTTGTATGAATGAAATCTTTATTTTCTATATAAATATAAGATTAAGCTTAATTTGTGTGTTCTTAAAACTCATACGTATGGTAAGTTCATGACTCATAATTATTTGAAATGTTTTGAACCCCTCAACGAATGGACGCCAAAGGTCTGACTAGGATAAGTTTATACACTCATATAATTGTGGCAAGTTCCTGAACTTATAAGTGTGGTAAGTTTGACGAACTGAGAATAGTTATGTGTGAATGGAGAATTATAACTTTTTGTGTAAAGTTGTGTGTGTTAATTTTAAAATTTATTTAAAAATGGATGCTAATATGTGTTAAGTACTAAATGTACTATGTGCTATTTGAATAGATATGTGATTATATGAGAAATATGTGTTGAATTCTTATTGTGTTAAGAAATTGTGTAGAGAAAGAGAATTAATGTAAGATTTTTATTTTAATTAGATCATGCTACCTAGACGATAGAATCGAAATCAAAGAGAAGAGCAGTCAGTGAATAATGAAGGAGGTCAAGCGGACCCGATGCAGAATTTCGTAGATATGTTAGCCCAAGCTATGGGAAATAGAGCTCTAGCAACAGGAGGAAGAGCGAGAGAACCGCCAGCTAATAGATTGGCTAATTTCAAGGACTTTAAAGCGGTAGGACCGCCATAATTTAAGGGGACTACAGATTCGATTGAAGCCCAAACATGGGTGAATGAGATGGAGAAAGCATTCATGATTGCGCGTGTGGCAGAAGAGCAAAAGATAGCTTTGTAACATATTTGATGAAGGGAGAAGTTAATTTACTGGTGGGAGACTAATCAAGAGAGAGCTGGTACAGCTGTGGTGACTTGGACAAGATTCAAGGAGTTGTTCTTTGAGAACTACTTTTCACCGAGTATGCAATCTAGGATGGAAGTCAAATTTCTAGAATTGAAGTAGGAAAACATGTCGGTTTCTGAGTATGCTGTTAAATTCAACGAATTAGCAAGATTTGCACCTCATCAGGTGGATACGGAATTACGAAAAGCGTTAATTGTTGAAGGAGGGAGCGAAGCTGCATCTCGATTTTATCAGGAGAAGAAGAAGAAGACAAATGATGGAGGAAGCAGTGGTGGTAGTAATCCGAATAAGAGAAAGAGGAGCGAGAATACCCAGTCGGGTAATAAGACATAAGAGAATAGGAAAGGGAGGGAGCCATGTGCGACTTGTGGAAAGAACCATTCAGGAGTTTGTCTGAAGAAAAAAAGAGTTTGCTATAATTGCGGTCAAGAGGGACACATATCGCCCAATTGTCCCAATCTAAAGAAAATACAAGGTTATTTTGCGTGTGGATCGACTGATCATCTGGTTCGGAATTTTCCGAAGAGAAATTTGGAGAAAGAAAGTATCAACAAGGGACCTGGTAGCGAAATCTTGGCGATTCGAGGACCTGCACAACCAGGAAGACCAATAGCCCGTGCATTCAACATGACGGTGCAAGATGCAGTGGCTACCCAGGAGGTAGCGAAAGGTAACAATTTCGTTTAGAATTTAATTACGCGATTAATATTAAGTTAGATAAATACTGTGAATTGTTTTCTTTTATAGATCTAAGTCTCAGGTTAGATTATGGGACACAAATTAATATTGTCTTGATACGAATGAATTGATGATACAACTTTAAAAGATTGTAGAGAATAAGAAAGCAGTGATTCCGAGGACGGAATCCTTATAAGGAGGGGAGAATGTGATAACTCGGGATTTCGAATAATCTGAATATTTTAAATAAATTTTTTTTATTTAATATTAATATTGATTATCAATTTTGTGATGTGTATATGTGATACGAGTCATGAGATGTGGTCAATTTGTGTATTGACTGAGAAAATAAGAGTAGAGTTATGCTTAACAGGGAATAGAAACCCTAACTTTAAGTCCGGATAGGGATTCGATAGAAAATATAATTAAAATAATTATATTGATGAGTATGTGGTTGTACTATGTAGACACTCGAAATTTTCTACACACCTGTCACTGATATTGCATGAGGGCAGATTCATCTTTCAGAGATAACCCTGGAAGACATCTCATATCCAGTTCGGATATGATCGGATGTTCAGTCTCAACCCCGGAACACACATCGGGAGTATCAGTTCCAACCTCGGAGATAACCCCAAGGCGTGCTGTTCAAATACCGGAAATTCCACCGGAGAAGGCCGATTAATCTCGGAGATAACCCTGAGATATTCAGTCTTAGTCCCAAAAATAACACTGGGAGTAGCAGTTCCAACCTTGGAGATAACCCCAAGGAGTGCAGTTGCAGTTCCAGAGATAACCCCGGAAATGCTTGGTTCAAAAGCATGTAATCAGCTTTAACCTCGACACTCACACCGAGACACTCACTACAAGATCCGAAGATAACACCGGGAAGACATGCACACCTCAGAGATGACACTGAGGACCTTCAACACTTGCATCCGTCCAATCTCAGAGATAACCCTGAGCAACGTCTGCTTTATCAGCCCAAATCGGAGATAACCCCGGTGAGAGGAAAAGTCGTCATCTTGCCACCTTGATGCCACATCGCACTGTCTCAAAATCTCATACATACATTTCTACACAACAATGTCCCACAAGAACCAACGAAGTCCTATCCCGAGTGACTATTACGCAGGGCAACATATAGAATTTGAAGCATGAAGACCGGAGGGAATGGTCTCATCTTCCTGACTTCTTACAACCTCTAATCCCATGTCATTGCGTAACTCTCAACAACGGCGGTCCGAAATAGGTCTTACATACCTCAGTCGGATGCCCGTATTGTAATTCTGAAAGTTCGAGCGGACATCAGAGTGCATGAGTGTATGTATTTTGAGGCCAATTGGGACACAGGCACCCGGGCACCACCGGGCACCAAGAGTACATCTCATGACGAGCCGCAGGTTCCCCCCCTCTATAAATATAGGACTTGGGGTGGCAATTTTGTAAGAGAAAAAGGCGAGGAAGCCCTGTCAAACTTGCTCTGTACACACCGTAAACTGAGTGCTTTCTCATTTTAAACACTTGTGAGCTCACATATAGCTATTATTTGTACCGACGGAAGCCGAGTGTTCATCCACTTAAATTTATAGAAGTCTTCTTTGGCAGCCCACTGTAAGCCTTCTTACACACTTTGAAGCCTTTCTCTTCATCTTTGCACACACCATTCTTCACGTTGAGAGTCGTGTTGCGTGTGTATGCCTGGACTTTGGTATGTGGTTTCATTTCATTATGTATATATATATATATATATATATATATATATATATATATATATATATATTTTATATATGGACTAACATTATCAAGTTATGCCTCGATTGAGCCTAGACTTTTGTTTGAAACGTTTACTTGCTTTCGTATATACACTTACATATATGAACTGTGTTGAACTCTGTTCGATGAGCCTAGACTCACGTCTAGAGCGTTTATTTGTTTTCGTATATATATATATACTTATATATATGAATTGCGTGTCGAACTTTGTTCGATGAGCCTGGATTTTACATCCGGTGCGTTTACTACTTTATATATATATATATATATATATACCCTTCGTCCCGCCTGGAGTTTACTTCGTGGAGGTTGTAAGACCCCGAATTTTATGAAAATAAAGTATTCAATTTTTCTTATAATTACTATTCAGTAAATGGTTAAATTGATAAAAGTTAAAGTTAAGGGTGATATATGAATTTTTTTTTCAAAATACACAAGTGGTTATAAAATATTCATTATTGTCGGGGAATATTCGTTTGGTCGTGGAATATTCTTTCTGTCAGGGAGTATGCGTATGACGGCACAGCTATTTGTGGGCCCTATAACAGAATAACTGTCGGATGAAGAAAACGACAAAATTAAGTTTTTATAAATAATGGAATAATCGTTACCGTTAACACTGTTGGAATACCCGGTTGGTAAAATAAAGTAATACGCGTTGTTGCACAGTAGCACACGACATTACACAGTATTTTTGAATTATTGATTCTTACGTAAGAAGGGATTACTCAATAATTGTTACAGTAATTACTGTTCAATATTTTATTTTATTGATTCAATAGTTGCTGCGTTGATATTTTATATTATTATTGTTTCAATAATTATCACTGCACAATATTTCTCATTATCAGATCAATAATTCATATTATTTGAATAATATTATTAGATAGAATTATTGGCAATGTCTAGAAAGTTCTCATCAAGGAGAGGTTTGGTCACCTAATTGCGCTACCAAGAAGGAGAAATTCTTATCGAAAGCCCTCTTTCTTAGGAAACTACCGGTTGTCATAATTGTTCAGTAATATTATTTATGAATAATTAATTATTGATTTATATGATAAGGAAATATTTATTTGATGTGGATATAAATGATGGATTTATTTATGTGGTTATAAATGAAGGAATTAATGTTGAGGTATTTTATCAAGATTTTTGTTTGAATGAAGGTATTAAAAATTAAACCAAAGGTTTTTTGAGATATATTATGTTAGTTATAATTTTTAATCCGACCGTTGGATCGTTGTAATTTTTTGATATGTTATACATATATAAGTTGAGTATATGTCCACAAATTTTGAACCGTTAAAAATGAACGTATGATTTATTATGAATTTTAAGAGGTGACTGATTCAGAAATTAGGTTTATAAATGATTTTGGTAGAAAATTCTAGAATTGAGTGGGCCCCATTTGTGGTTGGTGAAGAAATGTGCTGAATTTATTTCAAAGGTGGTGGGTGGGAATAGTAGCAGGTAAAGCCATCAGGTTGCAGGTCAAGTCTGCTAAAATTTTCCTATAAATAGAGGGCTAAGTTAGAATTGAAAAATCACACCAGAAACAAGTTTTCTCTCTTTCTCTCTCTAGATTATTAAGTGTATTTTGTGAGTATTTAGATACTTTGTGAGTTGATATTCATCAGTGCAAGTTTTCTTCAGCGTCATATCCGATATCCAGTCAGAAGTGCTGCTCTTTTGAGGTAAGGTAAGAGATTTTAAGGGTTATTATGTTTTTCAGTTCGTACTTCTTCCGACCTTCAGAAAATTCTAGAAAAATTTGAAATTATATGTTGATGAGTTTTATTGATTGTGTCCAAAAATGGTGATTTTTGGATGTATAGATTAAGAGTTATGAATTTTATGAGAAAAGACTATTTTAAAAGTAACGCCTTATAACTCCTTATGGTTAACTCCAAAATTGATGAAATTTTTATTGGGAGTACATCTATATAATATCAGTGTACTCTGTGAATTTCGGAATTTTTGGATAAAAGTATAATTTATGATAAATGTCTAAATATTCGACGGTTTTAGCCATATGAAAAATAGTAAATGAATTTTAAAAATTCTAAGAAATATATATGTTCAATATGGGACTATATTCGCTAAATCCCGAAAAGAAATATTTTTGAACCGATTTGGTATTTTTCATGAAAATGGACTAGTTATGAATAAATGAGTTAAATATGTTATGTGAAGGAAGAAAATTGGAAAATATGATTTTATGGCTTGAGAATCATATATGTTGTATATGCAGATTTTTGATGAGGGTTTTGGTTATTGGTGATGAAACCTTATAAGTTTGGCATTTTATGATGATTAAATGCATTATTTAGTAAAGTAAAATAGCTAAAATAAATTGTTTATAAGTTTAAGAAATGTTATTCTTTCAATATCATTATACCGAAATATTAGTATGGATTTTATTGTGGAAATTCTACCTTTTTGTGTCAGGGTTACTATTCATGAGTTACTATTCACGGGTACTATTCACTACAAAATTGGTTTTTTTTTTTAACCAAATTATAGTTGATTTATGAATATTACTCTGGAGATTAAAACTATATATTGATTATATTGATTTTATTATCATATATAATATTTTTATAACCCTGATGTTGAAATTCTCTTTCACTGGAGTGTAAAGATGAGTAGATTATTGGTATGATCATGACTAGGGTTCTCTTTGGCCAGTAGTGAAAAGTTGAATTGTGACTGGTATGATCATGACCATTAAATTTATAATTGAATATCTTTAGCTTAATTGCAAAGGTGAATTGATCAACATGGTTATAATTATTGTTTATATAAATTCTGAAATGATTATATATTTCTTTGAGATATTAATATCTTTGGCTTGTAGTGCAAAGATGAATTATTGATGAATATCTTTGGCCAGTAGTGCAAAGATGAACTGTTAATGAATATCTTTGGCCAGTAGTGCAAAGATGAATTGTTAATGAATATCTTTGGCCAGTGGTGCGAAGATGAACTGTGGATGAATATCTTTGTCCCGTAGTGCAAAGATGAATTTATTAGTATGATTATGAACAAGAACTATGATTTGGTATAACCATGATCTTTGATGTTTCAGGTAAAGATATGTGATGAAAATTATATTCATCCTGGGTACGAAGAGAAATTTAGAATCACAATTATGATCATGAGATATTCATATAATTGTGGAAAGGAACTATTGATTGATGTTACAGGGATAAAATATTGTTGGTGGACTTTTAACATGGAGAAGATAATAGACTGTATTGTCTATTTGACTCTTCTAATGGATTGCTCGTTCCGCTGCAACTATGGTTAAAATTTTTATCATCTACCATATGTTCTAAATCTCTGATTTATTTTTGATGAAGGCTATTGATAATTTAATTATCTTTAGTCATGATATTCTTTATCGAAGTTAGTTGTGCTCACCCTTTTTGCTTCACAATTCCTTTCGTGTAATAAAAGTGTAGTTGGGTCGAAAGCGAGGGTAAAGAGGAATAGAATCAGGTGGTCTCTAGTCAGTGAGTTCTCCCTAAAAAGTATAGACAAGTGTGTTGTATACATCTTTTAGTAGTTATATTTGGTGAATCAGATAGGAGAGGTGAACCCAACGTTGGAAGGGTGTTTTGCCACTATCATACAAGATGTCTAATGACATACAACCTCGTGTCATCATAAGACAGGGTTGTGCTCATCCACTTGCTGAGTATATTTACGAGCACTACCTATATAATCTTGGTGTTTGTTTGAAGTATAATTCTCAATTTGAGACAGTGGAGATAATGATAAGTCAAGAGAAGACTCACCATTGGGAAGAATATGATAGTAATCTTCTCATTTTTCTTTGGGGTCTATTGGGTCAACCAAGGATAATTCTGTGGCCATATGATATCTATCATAACCTAGAAGCATGGCCTCCCATGTACGAAGGTTTCCTTGAGCACTTCCCAAAAATTCTAATTTCTAAAACAGTTTTTGACTATACCTTTATGTAAGGTGTCATTGTGACGTGCTATCCACGATTGGGACATGAGTCACAGTTGGTATATATTTGTATCCAAACTCACAGCATATGTGTTGTTGTATTTTGTACGACAATTGTTGTAATAAAGTTGTAGTTATTTTCTGTACCATGTATTTGGCGACTCAGAATGGGTTGGATGGAATGGACCTATTTTGGGGTTGTCACAGGTTGGTATCGAGCTTAGGATATGATCTCCAAGAGATCGGGAATATAACTAGGAGGGAGAGATGAGTAAATCCTTCGCTAAGTGTGTCCTACCTAAGCTTATTTGTTGGTCACCATAATATCGGGATATTATGTGATATGTTAATTTGTTTAATTAACCCTTGTTTTATGGCAAGATTTGAGAATGGTCACGAGAATGTTAACAATGGAGTGAATGAGACCGTGGGGATACCTCTAATCACTAACCATGATAATGTGATTAGAGATATCCATGTGGTGAGTGAAGAATTGATAGTTGCACCCGAGATAGTCACAGAGGTAACAGCTGAGAGTGAGGAAGAAGAGGAAGAAGAGGTACCTGAGTAGAGTTTATTAGAGGTATTATATGATCAAAATGTAGAATTTCAAAATCGTATTCATGAGTTAGAAGAGCAGGCTGAAGAACGACAGGCGGTCGTGGAACAAAAGGATGCAACAATTCAAGCTTATGTTACCCGATATGTGATGCTTGAATGTAAGCATTCTTTGCGAGTATAAGATGATAAAGATGGAATCGAAATGAAAGAAGAAAAAAACGAACGAGTAAGAATGAGTGATGCATGGGTAAAAGCCACACGACACGTGGATATTGTGGAAAGAGATGTCCGATCTAAGAAGGCTAAAATAGATGACATGAATTTCTTTTTGAAAGCAATTGGGAGAACCCAACATCGAGTTTTGAATTACCTCATATATAGCGGTCAACTTTGAATTCGATATGGATCAAGATTGATGATTCAGATCATGAAACAGGAGTACGACGAGGCAGTTGAGGGAGGAATATGTCCTATAGAAAAATATATTCCAACGGTAGTGATGACGCCAAATGCTGCCCCAGACAAGTCAAAGCCGGGTAGTTTGAGGGATGGCAGTTGTCATGACTTCCAAACAAATGAGGAACCCAAATGAAGCTATCACAGGAGATGGAGAAATCATGATGACCGGGGAGATAGAATCTGAAATGGAAGTAAGGTATTCTCAACTTTTCGAAATACCAGGTACGTAAATTTCGGGGACGAAATTTCATAAGGAGGGGAGATTGTAAGACCCCGAATTTTATGAAATAAAAGTATTCAATTTTTCTTATAATTACTATTCAGTAAATGGTTAAATTGATAAAAGTTAAATTTAAGGGTGATATATGAATTTTTTTTCAAAATACATAAGTGGTTATAAAATATTCATTGTTGTCGGGGAATATTCGTTTGGTCGTGGAATATTCTTTTCAGCTTGGGGAATATTCAGTATGCGACAAATAAGCGACCATTTATTTAGGGCCCCATAATGTAATAACCGCTTGATGAAGAAAATGACAAAATTAAGTTTTTATAAATAATGACGTAATCGTTACTGCTAACAATTGTTGGAATACCCTATTGGTAAAATAAAGTAATACGCGTTGTTGCAAAGAAAGACACTACAAGATTACACAAAGATTTTTGAATTATTGATTCTTACGTAAGAAGGTACTACTCAATAATTGTTACAAGAATTATCGCTCAATATTTTATTTTATTGATTCAATAGTTCTTTGCGTTGATATTTTATATTATTATTGTTTCAATAATTATCACCGCACAATATTTCTCATTATCGATCAATAATTCATATTATTTGAATAATATTATTAGATAGCATTATTGGCAATGTCTAGAAAGTTCTCACAAGGAGAGGTTTGGTCACCTAATTGCATGGCTACCATGAAGAGAAATTCTTATTGAAAGCCCCTCTTCCTCGAACTACTTTGTTGTCATAATTGTGATTCTCAGTAATATTATTTGTGAATAATAAATTATTGATTTATATGACAAGGAAATATTTATTTGATGTGGATATAAATGATGGATTTATTTATATGATTATAAATGAAGGAATTAATGTTGAGGTATTTTATCGGTATTTTTAGTTTGAATGAAGGTATTAAAAATTAAACCAAAGGTTTTTGAGATATATTGCCTTTGTTATAATTTTTAATCCGACCGTTGGATCATTGTAATTTTTGGATATGTTATACATATATAAGTTGAGTATATGTCCACAAATTTTGAATCGTTAAAAATGAACGTATGATTTGTTATGAATTTTAAGAGGTGACTGATTCAGAAATTAGGTTTATAAATGATTTTGGTGGAAAATTCTAGAATTGAGTGGGCCCCACTTTTGGTTGGTGAAGAAATGTGCTGAATTTATTTCAAAGGTGGTGGGTGGGAATAGTAGCAGGTAAAGCCATCAGGTTGCAGGTCATATGGCTGGGGCCGTCCCCTCCACTCTTCATCCGCAACTGAAATACATCATGAATGACATCCTAGTCATGGTTAACGCTGAGCCGGAATGTCCTAAACATGGTGACATACCATTTATCAGCTTTAATTCAGAAGTTATGTCGGTCAGTTTTCATGCCCTGGAGGTGAGCAACAATCACTACCACCCTATTGAGGCGCCACCTCCAAGATTTGTGCCGAAGTAATGTCGGCTACTCAAGAAATGATGTCTTTGGGTCATCAGCTTGAACGAGGGCTAGGTAAAGATCATCAGGGTATTAAGCACACAATTCAAGTGTCTAGTAAAACCGGGACAGCTGGACTAGGCTATTCTGCCAGTTCCAGTCATAGGAATCCACATAAGCATCATCAGATTCCTCCAGGTTTAGCTATACGACGATTATCTCCATCTGCAAATCCTGAGTCCGCACAACCTCCGGTAAAGGTGCTAGCCAATGTAATGGCTATGTTATTTCCCAAGCCGATACCTGTAAAGGAGAAAGAAGTCTTTGTTCCAGATCCCAAAGTGGAAGAAGAGGAACGAAGAATTAAGCAAGACATCGTCAGGATGATGTCAGGCATACACATCATTATCCATGATGAGCATACAAATAGATACACCCCAGACGATGATTGCCCATACGTAATGGTCATCATTCGAGAAAACGAGGATGATGACAGCCCCTCCATCACTGCAGTCCACCAGGACATTGCCCTCGACAATTAGAGCAGCACTCCTTGCATTGGTCGACAAGGGTAAAAGCAAAAGAACTCTTTTCGCCTGTAGATATCCTCACAACCGCTTACTTTTTCTCATGACAATTATTAGCGAATATTTTGTCAGTACATGCTAACACTTTGTATCATTAAACAATTTCATATATACTAAGTGAAAGCATATTTTGTTTCAGGACTCTGAACTTAGATGTGCATGTACTTGCTGATAAGATGCCTCTTCTCCACAAGGATTGTAACTTTGATGAAAAGTTGGATTCAGACTTGATGGAAATACAAGAGGACATTGAGGTGCCTTAGGAGATCAAAGAATGGGTTGAAGACAAACCTAAACCCAACCTTGATCAAACCATTTCTTTCAATATCGGAACCTTAGAAAGCCCTAAGTTAATCCAGATTAGTTCAGACCTCACTCCAAACCAGAGGAATGACATGGTTACGCTACTAACCCAATTCCAAGATGTGTTTGCATGGTCTCATAAAGACATGGTGGGTTTGTCCACTGACATTGTCCTTCATCACCTTCCCATTAAAGAGGGATTTAAGCCAGTCATGCAAAAGCTCTGGTGATTGAAACCTGAGTGGAGTTTAAAGGTGAAAGAAGAAATTATGAAACAATTTCAAGCTGGTATTATCATGGTGTCCACATATCCTGAATGGATATCCAACATCGTTCCCGTACCTAAAACTGGAGGAAAGGTGAGAGTTTGCGTTGATTACCGGGATCTGAACAAAGCTTGCCTTAAAGATAGCTTTCCCGTGCCATTTATCCATATTCTCATTGACAACACTACTCAATACGGCATGTACTCCTTCGCTGATTGCTTTACGGGGTACCGTCAAATTATGGTTGCTGAGGAGGATCGTGAGAAAACTGCTTTCATCACGCCTTGGGGAACCTTTTTCTATGGACGATTGTTATTCGGCATCATCAATGCCGGAGCCACCTATCAGCGAGCTATGATTGCTCTTTTCCATGACTTAATCCATAGAGAAATAGAGATCTACATGGATGACATCATTGTCAAGTCCCGAAAGGAAGAAGACAACTTAGACCATCTCAGAAATCTTTTCAATAGGTTGCGTAAGTACAGCTTGAAGTTGAATCCAGCCAAGTGCGCCTTTGGCGTTAAATCATGCAAGTTGCTAGGATTCCTCGTCAGCCACAAAGGAATTGAGCTGGATCCCACCAAAATCCAGGCCATCATAGATTTGCCCACTCCTCAGATAGAGAAGGAAATACGGGGATTTCTAGGAAGAATCAACTTCATTAGCAGGTTTATTTCTCAACTCACAGCAACCTGTGAGACCATCTTCAAGATATTAAGGAAGAACTCCTCTATGAAATGGAACGATGAGTGTCAAAAATCCTTCCTTACAATCAAAGAACAGCTAGTCAAAGATCTCATTTTGGTACCTCCCAAGGATGATGTTACCCTATTCAAGTACTTGTCCATAAATGACAATGCCATGGGCTGCATGCTAGGACAGAAAGACGATAGAGGCCGAGAACGAGTTATCTACTACCTCAACTAAAGATTCAGCAGCAGTGAACACAAGTACACTCTGATTGAGAAGACTTGTTACGCTTTAACATGGGCTTCAATGAGGTTACAACATTACCTCCATGGTCACACAACCCATCTCATATCCCGTGTGGATCCTCTCAAGTACGTGTTCAATAAACCCATGTTAAATTATCGGTTTTCCAGATGACAGTTGATCCTACAACAATTTGACACTGTCTACGTAATGCAAAAACCCATTAAAGGTCAAGGAATTGCGGATCAACTCACCGCCGCACCTTCAGGGGACTTCAAACCCTTGGGACATACTTCCCCGATTAATGGGTAATGGCAGTTCAGCAACACCATCATCACGATACATGCCATACATGGAAAATGTATTTCGATGAAGCTGTTAATATGGAAGGTTCTGGAGCTGGAGCAGTTCTACTATCCGGTACGGGGGAGCAGTATCCCGTCGCCATCAAATTACAGTTTGTCAGCACCAATAACACAGCTGAGTATGAAGCCTGTGTCATAGGGCTAAAACTTGCCCATTCAATGGGTATCAGGCGGTTAACTGTCTTAGGGGATTCAGAGTTGGTAGTCAAACAATGTGACAAACGAGATTTTGTATTTAATTTTAATATTTATTTAATTAAATAAATATTTTCGATGATTTAATTATTAGATTAAATAATTAATTGATGCAATTGTGATAGATTAATTTCATTATATGTGTTATACTTATTAAATTAATGCGGAGAATATTTATTATTTAAGTATGTATTTATGTGAGCTTATTGAATTAAATGAAATATTTAATAAGCCTAATGTTATTTTAATTAGTTAGAGATTTAATAATTTGACATTATTAATAAATAAGAATTTAATTATTTGATTATGCGAATTAATGAGAAATTATTATATTTTATTTAAATTAAATTAAATAAGATATTTGATTTATTTTATAAAGGGGTGTGACACTATTAAACTATAGTATAAGAGATTTATTAAATTAAATAGGAATGAGTCTTTTAAAGCTAGCCAAACATGGCCTTAGTGGGAATTGAGGACAGTTAACCCATGATTGGGTAACTGAACACAACGCTTCAGTTCCTTTCCTTTATTATTATACGTCTTCTTTTCTCTTCATTATCTGCTAAGTTTGGAAAAACAAAACAGAGAGGGAAAGAGAGTTTGAGAATTAGGGAGATTAAATGAGAAGTAGTGTGGAAATTGGGAGTTGTTAACTTATTATCACCTTGTGTAATCAGAGCAGAGTAATCAAGGGTAATCTCCTCCTTCCCAAATTTTAAATTTTACGTTGTTTATGTTTTCACAAAAAAGGCTTCACGTTTTGTTAAAAGCACTGTGAATGGGAAAAGGGTATGATTATGGGTTTGTGTATGTGTTAAGGTGTATCATATCGTATTTGATTATATATATAAATATATATATATATATATATATATTATATAAACCTTATCATCAGTTTCATAATATTATAACGTATGTTATTTACAGAGTATGGAATATGGCCATATGGCCCTTTTACGTGATTTTAATATGTCAAACATAAATTGTTTTGTAAAAATTCCACTTGTATATAATTATGCATGCTAAAATGAAGAAAACGAAACTTGAATGGATGGATTTGGTGTTATAAAAATTCCGTAGTGGTAATTTTTATGTTTTGTGTTCAAAACCTTCAAGAACATCAAGAACAGTGAAAATTACATGTTTTAATTCAGTGATTATGTGTTTTAATTGGTTAGAATCATTCTATAAAGGTTGGGTAATGATTATGTACGAATTCTAGTATATGGGTATGTTTAAATTGATGAATTTAGTGACCATGTAATGATTAATTAAATTCGATTACGTGTTTTTCTTGACTGAAATTGAAATCGGAGTTTCAAATACATGGCTTAACTCCAGCCTAAAACTTCAAGCGTCATGATGCTGCCGCTACCGTAGTGCCAAGTCTCAAAGTCATTAAATACTACGTGGTGCCACAAACAAGAAAGACCAAGTATAAGCGTGAAATACAAATTACCACTTAGCAGAATGGTCCAGAAATGAGTTTTAAAATGTTTAAGTCTAGCAATGTAATAGTAAATTAATCTAATGAACATAAAATTAGGTTAAACATATAATGAGGTGTTAAAATAAATTCTTAACATGTCAACAACACATTTATGTGTAAATTGAATGATTGAATGTATAGTGAGCTTATTAGTCGTGAAATGTTATTATGTGACAATAAATGTGATAATTTGACTAAGTATAGTCATAACCAAAGTTTAGACAAAAGAATGAACTTATGATGATTAATTATATTATAATTAACTAGAGTTGTGAATGGAAATGGTATATAGGATTATATCGAAGAACGTGTATAATTAACGTGTAATCTACGCATGAGGCAAGTTTTCTAACCCTACTCGTTATCAGTGTTCAAGTTATTCTCATTATTATTAATCAAGTTCAGTTGTTATATTAAAGATTAATTATCTTTTCAAAGTATGATTCTGTTATACAATATTTGTTCTATTGTATACCTCTTGAGATTATTATTCAATCTAATTATCAATTATTGTTGAACCTTGTTAGACTAGTGAAACCCTATTTGATTCGACTAGTCCATAGTTGATGAACGTTCTAAATTTCCGAACCCTTATTGATTTATCCAAACCAAACTTCCTTTGGTGCGGTACTAAGGGATTTCTTATGTGTTAGCGTTAAGATATTGTGCACAGTATGGTACTAAGGGCTGATCCCCCTAAGTACAAGTAGAAGAGTCCATAGTCTTATGACTGTTAAAGGTTTCAAGTATAACCCTTGATAACATAGGACATAGTTCAAGGTCTTATGACCCTCAGAAATCTTTTGAATTCTTGTTATTTATTCTTGATTCAAATGTTGAGCTTTTATTTTAGAAGTCTTTGATTCACTCGCATGTTATTATATATTGTTATCATGCTCACTCTTGCATAAATACTTGCGTTTGACATAATTCTTGGGATTGATTGGTTAACTACTCATCATGCAAAATATTGATTGTTTTCGGAAGGTTGTTAGCTTTTATATTCCTAATCAGCCTATTATGTGAATTCAAGCAACCAAACCATTAAAATCAATTACTGTCATCTCAAGTTATAAAGCTATTCGTTTATTGAAAAACGGATGTCAAGCTTTCTTAGCTCATGTCACGGATTTAAACAAACATACGTCAGTTTTGAATGATATTTCTATTGTTAATAAATTTCTTGACGTATTCCCTGAAGAACTAATTGGCCTACCCCCAGAGCGTGAAATTGAATTTTGTATCGACCTTGAACTCGGTACAAAACTCATTTCCAAAGCCCTATATCGAATGGCTACTATTGAACTTCAGGAGTTAAAAACCCAACTGCAAGAATTGTTAGACATCGATTTCATTCATCCCAGTACGTCTCTTTAGATGGAAGTATGCGACTTTGTATTGACTATCAGGAGTTGAATCATGTAACCGTCAATAATAGGTACCCATTACCTCGAATTGATGACATGTTTGACCAGTTGCAAGGTTCTAAATTCTTTTTAAAGATCGATCTTTTTTCTGGATATCATCAGTTAAAAGTTAAAACTGATGACATTCCAAAGACTGCTTTCAGAACTCGGTACGGGCATTACGAATTCTTAGTCATGTCTTTTGGATTGACTAATGCTCATGTGGCCTTCATGGATATGATGAACCGAGTATTCAAGGAATATTTGGATCATTTTGTTGTTGTCTTTATTGTTGACATCCTCATATACTCCAAAAGTCGTGAAGATCATCAACAAAAGTCATGAAGATCAGCTATGCTGAAAGTAGAAGAAATGCAAGTTTTGGCTTGAGGAAGTAGCATTCATCATGTGATATCAAATCATAGAATGTCTTGACACGGCAAAGATTGAAGCAATTCAAAATTTGAGAGAAACCTAAGTTAATCAAGATCAGGATACTCATTTCAACACTTTGTTACGACAATACCATACAATGCGGAGGGATCAACTACGGTGATGCTGCTCATGACAACTCGAAAAGAATATGAGAGAATATCCTACTACATAATCTAGAGTTGTCATTGTTACTCTTTACTTAAAATTTGAGGCGTTACATATTGTGCCTCAATATCCTCAATCAACATGATTTGAAAGCAGGCTAGTTTCATGAGATCATCATCTTACGAGTGCGATATTCCTATTTTGTATAACTTATGCAAAGGATTGAGATAGAGATAAAGAATCCGAGGACACGATAAGATTTGCTCAAGAACAGGTTATCACTCAATTCGAAGCAAGAATTGAAGAAGGAATAGTCGACTCCGGACTTTGTGTTTCCTATCGATTTGAAGTATAAGATCTGATAACACCACCGTGATTTGCATCAACTTAATGGATTTTTGGAGCAATATGAAAGATGATATCTAACTAACTTATCAACAAATCGTCGATGCGATATCCGATTTATAGTCCATCAAAGAAATTCGAAATGGCAGCAGTTATTTGGAAGTAAGACTATTTGATTTGAATTTCATAGATTGATTTAAGGAGAGACCATTCAAGAGCGTCTTGCTAGTATATACGAAGCTGCATTCTGAGATCTATTAAGATTTATGTTCTTAACTTCAGAAGATTTCGGGTTGAAAGCTGGGATGATGAGAGACTATTTTCTGCCATTGCTTCACCCACCTCATCCCAGCATACTGGAGAATGACACTTCCTTCCATACAAGGCCTCGAACGCACCAATGGTAAGAACTTGTCCCAACATCCTTTGAAGTCAAGGACACAGAGTCTTAATAAATCTTAAAGAGTTTGAATAGTCCTCTCCGACTGCCCATCCGTTTGAGGATGATATGCTGAACTAAATCGTAAATATGTGCCCATAGATTTTTGCAAACTAACCCAAAATCGTGAAGTAAATCTTGGGTTGCGATTAGAAATTATGGATACTGGCATACCATGCAATCTTAAAATCTCGTTTAAGTACATACGATCAAGACGTTCAAGTGTATAAGTTTCTCGTATCGGTAAGAAATGAGCAGACTTGGTCAATCTATCAACAATGATCCAAATCGCATCCATGCCTTGAGAAACTTTGGGAAGACCAGTAACAAAATCTATGTTAATTTGCTCTCACTTCCATTCTGGAATTTCAAGTGGTTGCAATGGACATTTTGGCACTTGATACTCCGCCTTGACTCATTGATAAGTTAGACACCTTTAGATAAACCCTGCTATCTCTCTCTTCATATTGCTCCACCAAAATGTATGTCGAAGATCACGATACATTTTGGTACTCCCAAGATGGATTACAAACGTTGTGTTGTGCGCCTCCATCATGATCTTATACTTCAAATCAGAGTCGTTAGGAACACAAAGTCTGGAGTTGACTCTAAGTATTCCTTCTTCATCTATTCTTACTTCTAGAATAGTACCTTCTTGCACTTTCTTCTTCATACGCATCAGCTCCAGGTCTGTAGTTTGAGCAGCTTTAACTTTATCGAATAAAGTTGGTTCTACTTGTATACTTGACATCATCACGTGGGTCCCTGGAGTCTTTATCTCTATCTCCATCCTTTGCAAGTCATACAAAATGGGCCTTTGCGTTGACAATATCGCACTCGTACCCATATATGATCTTCTACTCAATGCATCAGTTACCATGTTCGCTTTTCGAGGATGGTATTGAATAGTATGATCATAATCTTTTAGCAGTTCAAGCCAACGTCATTGCCGCATGTTGAGTTCCTTTTGAGTGAAGAAATATTTGAGGCTTTTATGATCCGTAAAGATCTCCACTTTCTCCATATACAGGTAATGCCTCCAGATTTTAAGTGCGAAGACAAGAGCTGACAACTCTAGATCATGAGTAGGATAATTCCTCTCATATTCTTTGAGTTATCACGAGGCATAGGCTATGACTTTCCTATGTTGCATGAGAACACATCCTAAACCCTTGCCTGAATCATCATTGTAGATGACATATCCCTCTCGCATCGTATAGTATTGTCGTAACAAAATAAATGAGTCTCCTATTGAGTTCTTGAAAACTCTTCTCACATTCCTCGCTCCAACTGAATTTTGTATCTTTTCGAGTCATCTGAGTTAATGGAGTAGCGATTCAAGAAAATCCTTCCACGAATCTCTGATAATAACTAGCTAAGCCCAGGAAGCTACTTACTTCATTAACTGACTTAGGTTGCTCCCAGCTTTGAATTGCTTCAATCTTTATCGGGTCAACAAATATTCCATGATTTGATATCACGTGCCCAAGGAATGCTACTTCCTCAAGCCAGAACTCGCATTTCTTCAACTTGGCATATAGCTTGTTTTCACGAAGCTTTTGGAGTATTAGCCTAAAGTGTTGCTCATGATCTTCACGACTTTTAGAGTATATGAGGATGTCATCAATAAAGACAACAACAAAATGATCCAAATATTCCTTGAATACTCGGTTCATCATATCCATGAAGGCCGCATGAGCATTAGTCAATCCAAAAGACATGATTAGGAATTCGTAATGCTCGTACCGAGTTCTGAAAGCAGTCTTTGGAATGTCATCATTTTAAACTTTTAATTGATGATATCCGGAATGAAGATCGATCTTTGACAAGAATTTAGCACCTTGCAACTGGTTAAACATGTCATCAATTCGAGGCAACGGGTACCTATTTTTGATGGTGACATGATTCGACTGCCGATAGTCAATACAAAGTCGTATACTTCCATCTTTCTTCTTTACGAATAGAACAGGAGCACCCCAAGGAGACATACTGGGACGAATGAAACTGATGTCTAATAATTCTTGCAGTTGGGTTTTTAACTCATGGAGTTCAGTAGGAGCCATTCGATATGGGGCTTTGGAAATGGGTTTTGTACCGAGTTCAAGGTCGATACAAAATTCAATTTCACGCTCTGGGGGTAGGCCAATTAGTTCTTCAGGGAATACGTCAAGAAATTTATTAACAATAGAAATATCATTCAAAACTGACGTATGTTTGTTTAAATCTATGACATGAGCTAAGAAAGCTTGACATCCAATTTTCAATAAATGAATAGCTTTATGACTTGAGATGATAGTAATTGATTTTAATGGTTTGGTTGCTTGAATTCTCATAATAGGTTGGTTAGGAATATGAAAGCTAACAACCTTACAAAAACAATCAATTTTTTGCATGATGAGTAGTTAACCAATCAATCCCTAGAATTATGTGAGGGTACCGATTTGAACCAAACAAGACTTATAAACAGTGGATGTCATGAAGGTTTCTCCCAACGGAGTTTTAACAGATAAGTCAAAGTCTAATTTCTCCGTAGTCAAATTTAAACGTTGAGCGCAAGTAGGAGAAATAAAAGAATGGGTAGAACCGGTAACAAATAAGGTATATAATTCACTATTGTTTATGATCAGCTTACCCGTGATGACCTCGTTTGGGTTCCTTGCTTTCTGGGAGGTTACGACAAACGCTCTCCCTTGAACTACCGGTTTTATCTTGTCTAGGACGGTCTTTGATGCCTCCATCCCAGTTGGACATGACTTTGGTGCACGATAAAATCGGGCTAGGTGACCTTCTTTTCCACAATTGTAACATGCGTTGGACTGCTGCGTACAGTTTGGACTGATGTTTCCCTCCCCTCCGCATTTGTAATATACGACCGGCGATCGTTCTCCTTCCTTAACAATAGGTGATGGTGCTGACGTCCTTCCATCATTATTGAATTTCCTCTTTTTGAAATTTCCACTTCTATTATCTTGGCCATGATTACCACCGAAGTGGTTACCATTTCTGGCATGTTTATTCCCTCCACATTTGTTGTCACCGCTTCGATGACTGCTACCACTGGTATTATCAATTTGTCGGTTGCTCTCTCTTGGTTGGGTTAACTCATTATCGCGCTCCAATAACTGAGCCCTATTTACAACATCTGAATACAAACATAGTTTGTGAGAAATTAGGTATTGACGTTCCTCAGGTTTCAAACCTCTTAGAAACATCCGCGTCATTCTCTCCTCATTATCAACCAAATGTGACGCAAACTGGGACAACTCGGTAAACTTAGCTTCGTACTGCGACACAGTCATATTATTTTGCTCTAGTTTGATGAACTCCACTTCTTTCATGTGACGAATACTTTTGGGAAAGTACATGTCGTTGAACAGTTCTTGGAACTTTTCCCAAGACATCTTCAATATTTACATCAAAAGATACTGGATGAAGGATATTCTTTAGTATCATGACCACGAATTATCCATGCACTACGGGCCAAAGATAATCATGTTTTCATCAACGGTCCTGATCAAGCCATAAAACAATTCATCTTTGTACCCTTGGCCGAAGAGAATCCATAGCCATAATCATACCAAAAATTGTCCTTCAATGCACTACGGGCCAATGAGGATTTTTTTTCACATCATTTGTAACATTACAGTCATGATTATACCGAATAATCCCTAGTCATAATCATACCAAGTCCATCTATGCACTACAGGCCACAGATGACTTTCAACATAACATAAACATGAGGATGATGACAATGACATAATAATTCAATAAAACAAGTTCAAGAATTAATTTATCCAGGAACCAATAACATCCAAATTGTCAACATGATACTTCTTTGTAGAGTAAAACTCAAGAATGCTCAGAAGAATATTTACATGAAAAGATACTGGATGAAGCTCAAATATCAAGGATATTCCACTAATTTCATGGAGTATAGAAACTAAAACTTTAACCAACTGAGTATAATAAAGAATGGAATAACAAAAGATATCACCAAGCATGCGATAGACCACACAGCAAGTTTATTCCAATGTAATAATAAATAATCTAAACCAGTCCAAATAGAAAGCGCATAGCACGTGATATTCCAATGTAATAATAAAGACCGAACCAGTCCCCACAGAAATGCATGCATATATGATATTCCAAATGTAATAATAAAGAATATAATAACAGGAGAATTTCACCAAGTATAGGGAAGTCCGCGTATCTGAGTTATTTCAATGTAATAATAAAGAATGGAATAACAGAAGTTCTCTTCATGAATACAAAAGAAATAATACTCCATACCTTAAGAAGAAGAGTACTAGATATATGAGTAGTGAAGTAGCAGACTAATTTTCTTCTTTCTCTCTATAGTTTCAGTGAATTCGTAAGAAATAATGAAGGAATGAGCTTCTATTTATAGAAAAATGGACTGCATAGTAACTAACTCATGAACGGTCCAGATTGATTTACTTTAATCTGACGGTCCATATTTAAAGCAAAATCTTTTAAATAAAATATAATATATTCTATTTATAATCTAATAAAACGAATAAATTTATAAAAGATTTTACTATGTAAACACTATGCAGACAGTATGCAAACACTATGCATAATAAATATAATATATTCTACTTATTGTTTAATAAAATAGATAATTTTATAAAAATATTCTGTTTTATATAAAAAGATTTTACTATTAGCCTAATAAAACGAAGAACTTTATAAATGTATTCTGTTTTATATAAAAAGATTTTCTGTTTTATTTCATTAATAATACAAATAAAACAAAACTGAGTGACTTATCACATAAGCATCAATAATCAATACCGCATGCTACTATGCAACCACGCATATTACTGTATTTTTACTACCGAGTAGTTCAACAGTATTAATGGTAAAACTTCCGCCGTTATTTTTAATAAAAAATTTTGTCGCTTTCTCATCGACAATAATTACATTGTAGGGGTCCACTAATGATTGTCTTGGTCGTATGAATATTCCCCAACAAAAAGAATATTCCCCGACCAATCGAATATTATACAACAACTTGAATACTTTTCAAAATTTATAAATACTACCCACAACTATAACATCATCTTAAATCCACACCATAATATTAAAAAAATATTTTGAGAAAATTAAATCTTTATTCATAAAATCTGGGGTCTCATAATCTCCCCTCCTTATGAAATTTCACCCTCAAAATTTACCTACGTACTTGGTATGCCGAACAGGTGAGGATACATTGACTTCACTTCAAATTCTAACTCTTGAGGTATAACCTTTGAGCATCGAATATAATCCTTCTTATCCAAGATGTTAACACGTATCTCCTCATATGTTAAATCTTCTGCTATCTCGTCCGGTTCTAAATTAATAATGTGGTTCGGGTCGTTCACATATTTACGTAACATCGATACGTAAAAAAATGTTCAGAACACGCAACATACTTGGCGGTAAAACGAGTCTATAGGCCACAGTTCCTACTTCATCGAGGATTTCAAATGGGCCAATTAAATCGAGGGTTGAGATTTCCTCTCTTCGTCGATTCATGCTTCTAGAATAACGCTCTCTTGAACCTTCTTCTTCACATTCATCAGCTCTGAGTATGTAGCTTGAGCGTCTTTAACTTTATCGATTAAAGTCGATTCTAATCGTATATTCGTTATCTTCACGTGGGTTCATATATTTGCTCTTGTAACCGCATACGATCTTCTACTCAACGCGTCAGCTACCACGTTCGCACTTCCACGATGATATTGTGTGACACCCCCAAAACAGGAATACATCACCTATTCTGAGTCGCCAAATACATGGTACAGAATAAAAATACAATCTTAAATATACAACATAAGCTGTGAGTTTTAATACAAATATTGTCGTCTAGACAATATACAAACTCAAATTCAATATTATTACATTTATTTTCCCACTATTTCACTGAATAGTGAGGACTACTAATGCAAACATCTAGGACCATCACTCTGTTCCCCGACTAGTCCCAGCTACGTTCTCATTTCCTGAAGAGAACAGTGAAAGAAAGGGTGAGCTCAACTAGCCCAATAAGAAATATTATGACTAAGATAATACAAAATAAATTATCATTAGCCTTCAACAGTATAACAACTGATAGAATATAATAGACAACAAGTTTTAGATCAAAAACTGCAACAGAATAAACAATCCATTAGAAGAGTCAAGTAAAATATAAAATCTACTATCTTCTATGATTTAAAAAGTTTATCATCAATTTTATCACGAGACTCAAATTTTTATAAATAATCCACATCATTAACTCATCCCTGCACTATAGGCCAAGGATATTTTTAGTATCATGACCACGAATTATCCATGCACTACGGGCCAAAGATAATCGTGTTTTCATCAACGGTCCTGATCATGCCATAAAACAATTCATCTTTGCACCCTTGGCCGAAGAGAATCCATAGTCATAATCATACCAAAAACTGTCCATCAATGCACTACGGGCCAATGAGGACTTTTACCACATCATTTGTAACATTACGGTCATGATTACACCGAATAATCCCTGGTCATAATCATACCAAGTCCATCTATGCACTACAGGCCACAGATGACTTGCAACAAAATATAAACATGAGGATGATGACAACGATATAAGAATTCAATAAAACAAGTTCAAGAATTAATTTGTCCAGGAACCAATAACGTCCAAATTGTCAACATGATATTTCTTTGTGGAATAAAATTCAAGAATGCTCAGAAGAATATTTCCATGAAAGATACTGGATGAAGCGCAAATATCAAGGATATTCCACTAATTTCATGGATTATAGAAGTCAAAACTTTAACCAACTGAGTATAATAAAGAATGGAATAACAAAAGAAATCACCATGCATGCGATAGACCGCAAGACAGCAAGTGTTATTCCAATGAATAATAAATAACGGAATCAGTCCGGTGTAAAAAGCGTCTGCATGTGGGATATTTGAAATGTAATAATAAAGACTAATCAGTCCTGTGTAAACGCATGCATGTGATATTCCAATGTAATAATAAAGATTTTAACCAGTCCGCAACAGAGAACGCATGCATATGATATTCCAACGTAATAATAAATAACGGAATCAGTCCTAACAGAAAACACACAGTACATGATATTCTAACGTAATAATAAGGAATGAAATAATAGATTTAATTTCACCAAGTATGCGGTATTTCAGATAGACAAAGTTATTCCAACATAATAACAAAGAATGAAATAAAGAAAGTTCTCTTCATGAAGACGAAAGAAAGAAATAATACCCCTTTTGAATACAACAAATAATATTCCCTACCTTAGAAGAAACTGGATATAGAAGTGGTGAAGTAGCAGAATACTTTTCTTCTTTCTCTCTATAATTTCTCTCTATAATAATTGCTCTATAGCTTTAGTGAATTGGTGAGAAATGAAGGAAGAATGAGCTTCTATTTATAGGAAAATATAGTTTTGATAATTGCACATTTTGGGGCTCGAAATATTACAGTATAATACCTTCCTATTTTTCTTCACTTTTAATTTAGTCCTGCAAGTATTATCAAACTTGCACCAACTCCCCTAATAGTAAATAATGTGAATCAATAGTAAATCATGTGACTCAATAGTTCTAATCATGTGATAAAAATAATTACAGTATAGTACCTCCATCTATACCTCCATTTTTAACTTAGTCATGCAAGTATTATCAATCTTGCACTACCACCCCTAATAGTATAAGAATATGAATCAATAGTACCTCGTGAATAGTAACTCGTGAATAGTAACTCATGAATAGTAACTCATGAATAGTAACTCGTGAATATTAACTCGTGAATAGTACTCTGACACGGAAAGTACTCCGAATACCTGAGTGAACAATTTAACCTCCAGACATCAATTATCATCGAAATAAATGTCAATTTCCACTAACACTAATAATCCCAATACAATGGAACAATCAATTTCATCTTTAATCAACACAACTTATTCATCATTATTATTATAACTCATAATATTTAACAACCAGGTCATTCCCAGGAAAGAGGGGGCTTTTCGATAAGGATTTCTCCTTATTGGCGCGCAATTAGGTGACCAAACCTCTCCTTGACATAACTTCTAGACATTGTCAATATTGCAAATAATAATATGAATAACTTTGTCGTCTCAATTATTGATTTAATAATATAACATATTATACAGATGATACTGTGACAATAATTGAAACAATAATATGAGAGATATGATGCAACAATTACTGTAGCAATAATTGAGTATAACTGAGTGACTTCTCACGTAAGCATCAATAATCAATACCATGTGCTACTATGCAACCATGCGTATTACTGTACTTTTACTACCGTGTAGTTCAACAGTTTTAACGGTAACACTTCCGTCGTTATTTTTATAAAAAGATAATTCTGTCATTTTCTAACTACGACAATACTTTTTCGTTGTAGGGTCAACTAATGATTGTGTGTCGTAATTTAATATTCCCCGATAAAAAGAATATTCCCCGACCAATCGAATATTTTATAACAACTTTAATACTTTGAAAAATTTATAAATACTACCCACAACTATAACATTATATCAAATCTACACCATAATATTCAAAAAAAATATTTCGAGAAATTTAAATCTTTATTCATAAAATCTGGGGTTTCACAATCTCCCCTCCTTATGAAATTTCGCCCTCCAAATTTACGTACGCACTTGATATGCCAAAGAGGTGAGGATACCTTGACTTCATTTCCGATTCTAACTCTTGAGGTATAACCTTTGAGTGTTGAATACGATCCTTCTTATCCAAGATTTTAACACGTATCTCCTCATACGTTAAATCTTCTGCTATATCGTCTAGTTCTAATTTAATAATATGGTTCAGGTCGTCCACATATTTACGTAACATCGATACGTGAAAAAACGTTATGAACACGCGACATACTTGGCGGTAAAACGAGTCTGTAGGCCACAGTTCCTACTCGATCGAGGATTTCAAATGGGCCAATTAAATCAAGGGTTGAGATTTCCTCTCTTCGTCGATTCTTGCTTCTAGAATAATGCCCTCATGAACCTTCTTCATTCATCAGCTCCGGGTGTGTAGCTTGAGCGGATTTAACTTTATCGATTAAAGTCAATTCTAATCGTATATTCGTTATCTTCACGTGGGTTCCTAGAGTCTTTAACTCTATCTTCATCATTTGTAAGTTGTACGAAATGGGTCTTTGTGTTAACAACATCGTACTCATAAACGCATACGATCTTCTACTCAACGCGTCAGCTACCACGTTCGCTTTCCCATGATGGTATTGAATGGTACGATCGTAATCTTCAACAGCTCGAGCCAACGTCTTTGGCGCATGTTACGTTTATTTTAGTTGAAGAAATATTTGAGGGTTTTAGAAATGGGTTTTGTACTGGGGTCAATACAAAATTTGATTTCACGCTCTAGGGGTAGGCTAAGAAGTCTTCAAGAATACGTAAGGAAATTTATTAACAATAGAAATATCATTCAAAACTGTGACTCTCATCCAAGACTTGGATAACACGTCACATTGATACCTATCATCTTGCCATCGTCATTCACAGTGTCACCTATAAAAAGTCTGGCTTCGGTGCATTCCACACAAGTAAGTCAACAACGAAAGGACCGGGGCTCTTTACTTATGGCTTGATATGACAGTGATTGACTTTAGTGGTTTGGTTGCTTGAATTCGCATAACAGGTTGGTTAGGAATATGAAAGCTAACAACCTTACGAAAAGCTTGATAAGTAGCTAACCAATCGATTCCTAAAGTCACATCCAAGGCAAGTATTTTTAAAGAGATATGATCGACAGGTAACGTGAAAGTGTCGATTTGAATTAAACAAGATTTATAAATAGTGGAGGTAACGAAGGTTTCTCCCAACTGAGTTTAAACAGATATATCAAAGTCTAACTTCTCCGGAGTTAGCTTCAAACATTGAGCACAACTAGGTGAAATAAAAGAGTGAGTAGAACCGGTATCTAACATGTTATAGACTTCGCAAGGGTTTATGACTAACATACCCGTGATAATTTTATTCAGGTTCTTCGTCACGAAAAAAAAATGCTCTCTCTTAAACTACCGGCTTTGGCTTGTCTGGGACATCCTTTGGCATCACTATCCCAGCTGAAATTGACTTCACCATATGACAAAATCGAGCTAGGTGACCTTCTCTTCCGCAATTAAAACACGCTTTGGATTGCTGCGTATAGTTTGGACGGATGTGTCCCTCCTGTCCGCATTTGAAACATACGACCGGTGTTCGTTCTTCTTCCTTTGAAACGGGTGTTGGTGCCGACGTCTTCACGTCATTGTTCAACCTTCTCTTCTTGAAATGTCCATTCTTATTGTTTTGGCCACGATTACCACCGAAATGGTTACAATTCATGGCATGATAATTTCCCCCACGATGGTTATCATTGTTCCGATGGTCGTTGCCACCGGTACGATTACTATCATGTTGTTGGTCGTTGCCTTTTGGTTGTGCTGACTCGTTATCGCATTCCAATAACTGAGCCCTATTCACAATATCTGAATATAAACAAAGTTTGTGAGAAATGAGGTATTAACGTATATTGGGTTTCAAACCTCTTATAAACATTCGCGTCATTCGCTCCTCATTATCGACCAAAAGGGATGCAAACCGAGACAACTCGGCAAACTTAGCCTCGTACTGCGACACGGTCATATTATTTTGCTCTAGCTTGATTAACTCCACCTCCTTCATTTGACGAATACTTTCGGGAAAGTACTTGTCATTGAACAGCTCTTGAAACTTCCCCCAAGACATCTTGAGTGTGTCAGTCTGGGTGCGTTTTACAGATTCCCACCAGTAATCTGCCTCTTCACGCAACATAAAGGTGGCAAAGGGAACCTTTTGCTCCTCTGAGCATCCCAAGACATCAAATATCTTGGTGATCTACTTTAACCATGTCTCCGCCTTAAGTGCTTTTGGCTTTCCCAAAAACTCTGGTGGTCCCAGCTCTTTGAACTGTTTAGCGGTGACCAATCGTGGGTTGCCATTGTTTCCTCCTGCATTATGAACAAGAGTCTCTCTCGTCTGGTGTTGCATGAATTCTAAAAAGTTCTTAAATGTACCGTCGTTCATCATTTGGTCAGTGTTGTTATTTACAGGAGGATTATCGCCATCGTGTTGCACATTGTCCTGATTATTGATCTGTGGAGACTCAACGGTCTCCTGTGCTCCATTGCTATTCTCAACATTTTCGGATGTCATTTTCAAATACTGCCACAAAACAAGGGTTAATTAACATGTAACATATTATCCATATACTCTGACCGACCAATTAAATATCAAATAAACTTAGGTAGGTCATACCAGCGAAGGAATTCCCCGTCTCTCCCCTCCTAGTTCTTATCTCATATCTCAACCAGGGATCATATCCCTAAGCTTTGATACCAACTGTGATGCCCACAAAATAGGTATACATCACCCATCTTGAGTCGCCAAATACATGGTATAAAATTCAAATACAACTTAATTATACAACAGTCGTGTAAAATATGACTAAACATATACTGTGAGTTTTAATACAAATATTGTCTACTAGAGAGTATAAAAACTCAATGGGGTCCTCATTACATTTACTACTAATGCAAACATCTAGGACCATCACTCTGTTCCTCGACTAGTCCCAGCTACGTTCTCATTTCCTGAAGAGAACAATGAAAGTAAAAAGGGTAAGCTCAACTAGCCCAGTAATAAATATTATGACTAAGATAATGCAGAATAATTTATCGTTAGCCTTCAAAAGTGTTAAACTGATACAATATAACAAACATAAAGTTTAACTACAGCAAAATAAGCAATCCATTAGAAGAGTCAAGTAGAGAATAAAATCTACTATCTTCTATGATTTAAAATGTTTTTCATCACTTTTATCGCAGAGACTCAGCTTAATAAATAATCCACATCATCAAATCATCCATGCACTACAGGGCCAAGGATATTATTTAGTATCACGACCACGAATTATCCATGCACTACAGGCCAAAGATAATCGTGTTTTCATCAACGGTAATGATCATGCCATAAAACAATTCATCTTTGCACCCTTGGCCGAAGAGAATCCATAGCCATAATCATACCAAAAATTGCCCATCAATGCATTACGGGCCAATGAAAACTTTTTCCACATCATTTGTAATATTACGGTTATGATTATACTGAATAATCCCTGGTCATAATCATACCAAGTCCATCTATGCACTACATGCCACAGATGACTTTCAACATAATATAAACATGAGGATGATGACAATGACATAATAATTCAATAAAACAAGTTCAAGAATTAATTTATCCAGGAACCAATAACGTCCAAATTGTCAACATGATACTGCTTTGTAGGGTAAAATTCAAGAATGCTCAGAAGAATATTTACATGAAAAGATACTGGATGAAGCTCAAATATCAAGGATATTCCACTAATTTCATGGAGTATAGAAACTAAAACTTTAACCAACTGAGTATAATAAAGAATGGAATAACAGAAGAAATCACCAAGCATGCGATAGACCACACAGGCAGGTTATTCCAACAGAATAATAAATAACGGAACCCGTCCCACAGTAAAACGCATGCATGACGGGATATTCAACGGAATGTAATAAAGAGCGGAACCGGTCCAAATAGAAAAAGCATGCAGACATGATATTTCAATAGAATAATAAAGAATAGAATAACATGAGAGTTTCACCAAGTATGGGAAGTCCGCGTATACAGGTTATTTCAACAGAATAATAAAGAATGGAATAATAAAAGTTCTTTTCATGAATACAACAGAAATAATACCCCCTATCTTAAGAAGAAGAGTACTAGATATATGAGTAGTGAAGTAACATAATACTTTTTTTCTTTCTCTCTATAGTTTATCTCTCTAGAGTTTCAGTGAATTCATAAGAAATAATGAAGGAATGAGCTTCTATTTATAGAAAAATGGACTGCATAGTAACTAACTCATGAATGGTCCAGATTGATTTACTTTAATCTGACGGTCCATATTTAAAGCAAAATCTTTTAAATAAAATATAATATATTCTATTTATAATCTAATAAAACGAATAACTTTATAAAAGATTTTACAATGCAAACACTATACAGGCACTATACAAACACTATGCATAATAAAATATAATATATTCTAATTATTGTCTAATAAAATAGTTAACTTTATAAAAGTATTCTGTTTTATATTAAAAGATTTTACTATTAGCCTAATAAAACGAATAACTTTATAAAAGTATTCTGTTTTATATAAAAAGTTTTTCTGTTTTATTACATTAATAATACCAATAAAATAAAACTGAGTGACTTATCACATAAGCATCAATAATCAATACCATGTGCTACTATGCAACCACTCGTATTACTGTACTTTTACTACCGAGTAGTTTAACAGTATTAATGGTTAAACTTCCGCCGTTATTTTCAATAAAATATTTTTGTCGTTTTCTCAATCCAACAATAATTCTGTTGTGGGGTCCACCAATGATTGTGCCATCGTACGAATATTCCCCGATAAAAAGAATATTCCCCGACCAATCGAATATTATGCAACAACTTTCATACTTTTCAAAATTTATAAATACTACCCACAACTATAACATTATCTCAAATTCACACCATAATATTAAAAAAATATTTCGAGAAAATTAAATCTTTATTCATAAAATCTGGGGTCTCACAATAGATCATATCTCTAAGCTTTGATACCAACTGTGATGCCCCCAAAATAGGTATACATCACCCATTCTGAGTCGCCAAATACATGGTACATAAATCAAATACAACTTCTTTTATACAATACGACAACATCATATCTTAGAGTTTTTACACGAATATTGTCTCATAGACATTATTCAAACTCAAATGAAGTCTTCATTACATTTATTATCACACTATTTCATAAAATAGTTAGGACTACTACAGCCACAATCTCGGACTATCACTCTGTTCCCCGACTAGTCCCGGCTATATTTTCATTTTCTGAAGAGAACAATGAAAGGAAAAGGGTGAGCTCAACTAGCACAGTAAGAAATATTATGACAAAGATAATGCATAATAAATTATCATTAGCCTTCAACAGTGTTAAACTGATAAAATACAATAATCATCAAGTTTAACTATAGCGGAACATGCAATCCAGTATCCATAGTTTCTATTTCCCTGCAGTCTGTCCTACACATGGGATCAAGCTTTTCGTCGGCTACAAATCGTCCTGAGGGGCGAACTACGTCGACCTGATCTCCCCGATACCTGGGAGTACGTAAGAAACCATTTTATATGGCCCGGACACAATAAAACAAAAACAACAAAAATATTTCTACACCCTTCTCATTACAAAAGCAAAAATAACAACAAAAACATTCATACACCCTTTCTGCCAAAAACAACGTTGAACCTCTTACACCAGGTTCGAACTACGCAGACCTAACCTCCTCTTCAATAGGAGTACGTAGGCAAAAATATATGGTTCGGTCTCACCCCCTACCAAAACACAAACACTTGTCATCTGGTACTGGGATCAAACTTGAATCCACTACATTTCATCGGCTTCAGACCAAAGGGGTGGAATTACCTAAACTCCTCCTAAATAGGAGATTCGGCGACCATCTAAGCTGTGGTTGTGCCTCAAAGAGAAATACCAATCCATAAGAGATGGAAATAACTAGGCTCCTCCTAAATAGGAGTACTGGCGACCATCTGTGGTACGGTCAATCTCAGAGAGGAAAGCCACACTCTTCTCCACATTTCCATACAGAAACCAGTCTCAAGACACCAAAGATGGTAGGGGATACACACAGATCAATGATTCATTCTGAACTGTCTAAAGACAACTCAATGTCCATCCATCAAGGAAGAATTCAGAATACATCAAGATTACAAGCCTTGAAGAAATATGCAAAATATCAACCAAGTATCCTGGCATATCTAAAAGGGAAGTGATCAAAAATATATTTCCTTGCTATATATATAATGTTATTTGATATACACAATGTAAACTGTACATGACAAAATGGCTAAGCTAGTCTATGCATGAAAGTAAAAGCCCATCTATAAATCAGTGTATATGCGAGCTATTAAGCCCAACATGGCATTCCTCTCAGCAGAAGGAGGTAACGATGTGGTCTCCTGTACAAGGGTATCCACGCGAGCCAACAGATCTACAACCATCTGCATGGTGACTCTATGCTCATTAATGTACGTGCTCATCCTTACAATCATGTCAATAGTAAAGGACCTCACTGTAGTACCATCTGTAACGGCTACTGTGACGCCCCCAAAATAGGTATACATCACCCATTCTGAGTCACCAAATACATGATACATAAATCAAATACAACTTCTTTTATACAATACGACAACAACGTAGCTTAGAGTTTTTACAAGAATATTTTCTAATAGACATTATTTAAACTCAAATGAAGTCCTCATTATATTTATTATCACACTATTTCATAAAATAGTGAGGCCTACTATAGCCACCATCTCGGACCATCACTCTTTTCCCCGACTAGTCCCGGCTACGTTTTCATTTCCTGAAGAGAACAATGAAAGCAAAAGGGTGAGCTCAACTAGCCCAGTAAGAAATATTATGACTAAGATAATGCAGAATAAATTATCGTTAGCCTTCAACAGTGTTAAACTGATAAAATACAATAATCATAAAGTTTAACTGCAACGGACAAACAATCCATTAGAAGAGTCAAGTAGAGCATGATATCTACTATCTTCTATGATTTAAAAAGTTTTTCATCAACTTTATCGCTGAGACTCAGCTTATTAAATAAACCACATCATTGAATCATCCCTTCACTACTGACCAAAGATATTCATGTAATCATCAATGGTCATGATTATACCGAATAATCCTTGGTCATACTCATACCAACCACTGTCCATCAATGTACTACATGCCAATGATGATTTTTACCACATCATTTATAACATTACGGTCATGATTATACCGAATAATTCCTGGTCATAATCATACCAATCAATAGTACATCTATGCACGTAAACCACAGATGACTTTCATCACAATATAAGTATGAGGATGATGACAATAATATAAGAATTCAATTAAATGACAAAAAAGTATAAATTTAAAAGATTTATAATTTAATTTATCCAGAATTCAATAATGTCCAAATTGTCAACATGATACTGCTTTGTGGAGTAAAATTGAAGAATAATATTGTATCAAAAATGATCTGGACAACAAAGAAATCAATTTTTGTCATGAATAATTCCCCAGGTGAATAGTACCCCGTGAATAGTACTTTGGGAATAGTACCTTATGAATTGTACTTTGTGAATAGTACTCATGAATAGTACTCTGTGAATAGTACTCATAAATAGTACTTTGTGAATATTACCCCATGAATAGTACCGTAAAAATGAATACTACTCATGGACAGTACTCCAGCATGAAAAGCTTAAAATTTAATAAGAATGTGTAGAAAATATCCTTGTGAAACGATACTAGATGAAGCGCAAACTTTAAGGATATTCTACTAATTCACGTAGTATTGAAGAAATACTTTAACAAAATGAGGGTATAATCAGGAATACGAGACGAAATAATATTACTCACATACTACAGAGTATGGAAGAAAATATTATTCCTATGAATACTGTACAAAATAATATCCCTTACCCCAGAAGAAGACTGGATACTGGAATAGTGAGGTAACAGACTTCTCTTCTACTTTCTCTCTAAAACTTCTCTCTCAATAGCTTCTCTTTCTATAATTGCTCTTGTGAGTCTTAGTGAATTGGTGAGAATGAAAGAAGAATGAGCTTCTATTTATAGGAAAATATAGTTTCGATAATTGCAAGTTTTAGGGCTCGAAATATTATAGTATAATACATTCATCTTTTTCTTTATTTTTAATTTAGTCCTACAAGTATTATCAAACTAGCACCACCTCCCCTAATAGTACATCATGTGAATCAATAGTACACACGTGTAAACAAATAGTTCTATACATGTGAAAAAAATAATTACAGTATATACCTTCATCTATACCTCCATTTTTAATTTAGCCATTCAAGTATTATCAATATTGCACCACCTCCCCTAATAGTACATGCATGTGAATCAATAGTACACACATGTGAACAAATAGCTATACGTATGTTAATTAATAGCAATTAATTGTTCATTTATCCGATCAATTACCCGATTGGTCAATATAACCTCCAGACATCAATTATTATCGAAATAAATGTTGATTTCCACTAACACTAATAATCCCAACACAATGGAACTATCAATTTCATCTTTAATCAACATGAACTTATTCATCATTAATATTATAACTCACAATATTAAACAACTAGATAATTCCCAGGAAAGAGAGAGCTTTCCGATAAAGATTTCTCCCTATTGGCGCACAATTAGGTGATTAAACCTCTCCTTGACAGAACTTTCTAGACATACGAACGCGAACGCATACGCATGCCCCTGAGGGAATAGGCGAAGGTATAGGAACCCCAGTCATACACTCCAATACGGTCTATATGTCGAGTGGCGCTGATCAAAGTGAATGACATCGTAGAAGAGTTATCAGCTATGAAGCAACCCCTAGTGATCATCAGGAACAATCATCGAAGAATGTGATCCATGACTCTGACATCAACTGGTATGGGCTCGCTCAACAGCCCACTCATAGCATCTACGCTAAAAGGACCTGTACGAACAGTCCTGCCTTTGAGCGCCTCTGCCGGAACTCCTAGCAAGGATTTAATAGTAGTCGGGGTAATATCCGCCATACAAGGCACTGGTGCCCCTCCAAACTACATACTTGTGATAAACTACCAATCCATCGGTGTCATCATCACCTCACAGTCCAACAAATGGAGTGACCGAAGTGCAGTGAAACCAACACTCGAACAATGCCCCGAGGTAACCCGGGGACAACAATGGAAGGATGGAAAAGAACGCCCCAAATCCTCAGTCATTCATAATCGCTCTATAGTCAGGATGCAAATCCTGGTACATGGAGTGAATGCTGAACCAATTCCCTCGAGGCTGTGTAAAGCCGGGAACCTACAAGAAATGCAAATCGACATCGGAATCCTTTAATTCCCATCAATAGGAAAGAAGGAAGATTAAGATCTAACTTGATACCTCGTTGGCGTGCAAGTACATCGAGGTATGCCAACTCAAATCACTCAGAAGCTCTGGGTTTGCCACCTGAATACTTGGGAGGTCCATATGGGGAACATCCTCTTCCTCGTCCTCGACGCCCGGTACATCAACCTGGACTGGACGTATCACCGCCTCCACTAACTAACGAGGTTGTCTAATAGAACGGGGTTGAAGCACTTCAGAAGCCCTCCTCCGTACACCAAAAGTGGTCCTGCAGAAACTACTCGGCTTATCCGAATCCATAATATCTGGCAACAAGTCTCCAAATCACCTTAGAAAAAGTGTGGTAATTTCTAACCTGGAGCTTTCTTTTCAAAATACATTTTATGACTACATGCATGCATGCATTACTTTAACATACGTCTAAAGTAGAGTTAAAAATGCATGACTATTCAATGCTTAAAATTTTGCCATAGTCCCCTTTGTAAAAAGGACTACCCACATGCACACAAGCATGACTAGGTGGCCATTCAGTAGCACACCTGCCCACAATCATATACATACTATATACATTAAAAAGTCAAAGTCATCAATCCATAAGGGTAGTTTAATTACCAGGATTACTTTGCATTTTTACCTTTTGCTCATTTGTCCTCAAATAGGATAAGAAATAGTAGAAAAAAGGTGCTAATTTGACTATTTCAAAAGTCAAATTTTTTCACATCATTATATTCAGCATGGTTTAATACTAACATTTACTATGTTGAATATTTTTTATCAAGTCATTTGAGCATTCATAAGTCATTTTCCAACGGATAAAAACTGGAAAAGAATACATGCATACGTTGTAGAAAACTTGTACGGTGACAAAATTTGCAGAAAGTCACCCGAACTCAGCAGATCTGAAGAAGAGCTCTCAGTCCTTCGCGGTGCAACTTGAAAATGACTTATGAAAGCAATCTGCAGGCATTTAATAGCCACGGTGGTAAGTCAGAGGTCCACTGCTGGTTTGCTTCAAATGTACTGCAGCACCCCCACATGGGTCCCACCCTCCGCTCCTACCCGTTTTGAGTTGTAATAGAGTTCTCATTAGCTGAAGAAGCAAAATCAGGAATAAAAACGCTACGCGATTGAGTAGAGTAGCTTACAATCATAGTTTTCTCAGACCGAGCCATGGGTCTACACATCAATCATTGGTGTTCACCCAAGTACAGGGTACACTATGCCAATGATCTCAGCTGTTACAAGATACACTCGGCAATACCTGACGCATGTCCAATGCTGCCAATTTAGGGTCGTAACCCTAATCCTCTCAAACATCCCTGGCGGGGGCATCACACATTCCAAAAGCAGATCCCCGATGGGGGCATCACGCGTTTTAATATGTTGAAGTACATATCCCCGGCGGGGGCATCACGCATTTTAATATGTCAAAGTACATATCCCCGGTGGGGGCATCACGCGTTTTAATATGTCGAAGTATATATCCACGGCGGGGGTGTCACACATTTTCCGTTGATGCACACGTCAGCGAAGATCAAGTAGATCCCCAGCGGGGGTTACAACGTGTGTTTATCTGTTGATTCACACGTCAGCGAAGGTCAAGCAGCCTTGACAGTCTGCCCAACAAGGGTTTTTATCTGTTGATTCAAATGTCAGCGAAGGTCAGACATCCCTGACGACACATACTATTGGCAGTAAATCCAACAGAACGTTGATATATCTTGGCGATACTAACCAGGAAGGATCAACATATTCGGGGAGGATCGATGATGGAATATGTTATATACATCATCAAACAGACAAAACTTTATCCCCACAGATCTCTTGTACATGATAGGGACATCTTCAGAATAAAGTCTGTATCAAGGATTAAGGACTTTGGTTATAGCCCCAACATCAACATCCTAAAAGATTTGGATCACACGTCCAATATTGTCGGTAAAGACATCGTTGCCGATCCCAGGTAGAAGCAACAGGGAGCCGACAATCATCCCAACATGTTGGAGAACAATCCAACAACACACTTGCATCATATTACTGAAAATGGCATCATGTTTATCTTGTTGCATTTCAAGTGTCTAGGATTCTTTATCCTATCCATGCCATTGCATTGCATGAATATGATAAAAAGGGGCATATGTAGACAATCAAAATTTTTTGCACACCTGTCACTGACATTGCAGGAGGGCAGATTCGTCTTTCAGAGATAACCCTTGAAGAAAGTTCATATCCAGTCCGGATACTACCAGAAGTTTAGTCTTAACCCCGGAACACACACCAGGAGTATCAGTTCCAACCTCGGAGATAACCTCGAGGAACGCAGTTCAAATACTGGAAATTCCACCAGAGAAGGATTCATCTCAGATATAACCCCGAGATATTAAGACTCAGTCCTAGAAATAACACTAGGAGTAGTAGTTCCAACCTTGGAGATAACCCCAAGGAGTGCAGTTGCAGTTCCGGAGATAACCCCAGAAATGCTTGGTTCAAATGCATGCAATCAGCTTCAACTTCGACACTCACACCGAGGCAATTAGTACAAGACCCGGAGATAACACCGGGAAGACAGACACACCTCAGAGATGACACTGAGGACCTTTAACACTTGCAGCAGTCCAATCTCAGAGATAACCCTGAGCAATGTCTATTTTATCATCCGAAACCGGAGATAACCCCGGTGAGGGGAAAAGTCATCATCTTTCAACCTTGACGCCACATCGCACCATCTCAACATCTCATACATACATTTCTATATAGGAATGTCCCACAAGAACCAAGGAAGTCCAATCCCGAGTGACTATTACGCATGGCAACGGATATAATTTAAAGCTTGAAGACCAGAGGGCATTGTCCTATCTTCCCGACTTCATACAACCTCTAATGCTATGTCATTGCGTAACTCTCAACAACGGCAGTCCAAAATAGGTCTTACATACCTTAGTCGGATGCCCGGATTGCAACTCTGAAAGTTTGAGCGGACATCACAGTGCACGAGTGCACGTACTTCGAGATGACAGAACCCGTAGAGCCCAGGGAAACTTGGGAAGCCGCAGGTACATCTGCGGCTAGCTTCCCCCTCTATAAAAAGAGGGCTTGGGGTGGCCATTTTGTAAGAGAAAAAGGCGAGGAAGCCTTGTTAAATTTGCTCTGTACACACCCTAAACTGAGATCTTTCTAGTTTTAAACACGTGTGAGCTCACATATAGCTACTATTTGTACCGGCAGGAGCCGAGTGTTCATCCACTTGAAGTTATAGAAGTCTTCTTTGGCAGCCCACTGTAAGCCTTCTTCCACACTTTGAAGCCTTTCTCTTCATCTTTGCACACACCATTCTTCACGTTGAGAGTCGTGTTGCGTGTGTATGCCTGCACTTCCATTACTATGGTTTCATTTATTTCATATTATATATATATATATATATATATATATATATATATATATATATATATATATATATATATATATATATATATATATATATATATTTATACATGGATTAACATTATCGAGTTATGCCTCGATTGAGCCTAGACTTATGTTTGGAGCATTTATTTGCTTTCGTATATATATATATATATGAACTGTGTGTCGAACTCTGTTCGATGAGCCTAGACTCATGTATGGAGCGTTTATTTGCTTTCGTATATATATATATACACACACACACACACATATATATATATATATGAACATCCGGTGCGTTTACCACTTATATATATATATATATATATACTTTAAATCCCTTTGAGTTTACTTCGTGATGATTGATTGCTTTTACAACTTTATTTACATTTACGATCCCCGTGGAGGTGCTTGTAATGGTAGTGATCATATATATATATATATATATATATATATATATATATATATATTTTACATCTTTTATATATATATAATTGCTTCTTCATATAAATTGCGGCATCATGTGAGCCTAGGAATCATGTGATCACAAATTCAGTCTACTAGATCTAGATTTTGATCACGTGATGGACATTTTCAGTTGTAAGCAGCTTGTAAATTTATTCACGGTGTTTGGATTTCCTCATATGGTTTTCATGCCCACGAGGAGTTCGACACTACTTTTTACATTATTTTCTCGAAGGTGTTTTGCATCTCAAAAATTAAAAGCAATCAAGCCGAACACTTAATAAAAATGGAAGTGTAAAAGTCTCAATTACTATTGAGCACAAGGGTTTGAAAAACATTTTTCTTACAAAACATCACTGCCATATCTTGCTTAAAACTGAATTTTTACACAAATTCAAACCCTGTGTATAAAGGTGCGAACGAGGTCTCGCACTACTTCCATATAAATAGCACATTGACCCACACACACCTATTAATATAACAGTTTCTTAAAAAGTAGCGGTCACCGTGGTAACACGGATGTCGGGGGGTGCCTAACACATTCCCTTTGCATAATCAAGCCCATGGACTAGGGGTGTTCATCCCAGTAAAACATGCGAGCAAGCATTTTGCATCAACCAAATCAAAAAAAACCAAAATAGGCCAAATATTGATATCGATAACTAACCTAGTTGACCTAAGATATCTTTGATCAAGCGATGTCTAGGTTCTGATTCTGGGTTTTATCAAAAATTAGTATAATTATTATTTTTATTATTATTATCGTTCTATTATTATTATTATTTATTAATATTATGATTATTTTTATTATTATAATCATTATTTTATTATTATTATTATTATTTTATTATTTTATTTTTATTTTTATTAATATTATTAGTATTTTATTATTATAATCATTATTTTATTATTACTATTTTAATAAATTATTAATAAAAAAAAATTAAAACCTAGATATATCTTAGGTCCGATTAAGTTTCTTGAACTATAAAAAGCGTCGAATCAAAATCCAGATCAAAAAAACGGTATATCTTAGGTTTTTATCTTAACCGATTCGATTTTTTTTTATCTGACCGAAACCGATTGTTCTTGGTCCTGGTTCAAAACCAAAAATCGAAAAACCCGAGTAAAATGAACACCCCTACCCCGGACCCTAATGAATCTCGGTTTCACAGACCCGTTTAGCAGTATCACATCAATGGGTCAATGTGCAAACTTTTTCTCGGTTGTGTTAGCCCACCCATATAAAAAACCAACTGGCGACTCTTACAATCCAATCGTCGACATATAAATGTCGGACCTTTTCACAACTTGTTTTTTCAAACAAATCTCACCTAACATGAGAACACCAAAGAACAAGAACAGAAAGGGACAAAAAAAATCACGACATCGACATACTGTAGAGAAATTTTGATCAAGGATTGATCGGGTAGGGTACAATATTAGTAAACCCTAATAAGGGATTAGAAACCCTAATCTCAGATCTAGAAACCCAAATGTACAGTTAGGAACCCTAATCGAATGCCGGGAAACCCTAATTTTAAATTCAGAAATCATAAACCCTAATTAAGAAACCCTAATCCTAATTAGCAAGACTAATGTGATTAGTAACCTTTAATATAATTAGGAAACACTAATTATATTTTAGAAATCTTAATTTTCTATTTTAAAAACCCTAAGTAGAAAATCCTAGAAACTAATATTGTAGAACCTTAGGGTTAAACCCTAAGGGTTTGGACAATTGTCTAGATTGCCATTAAAATTTCATGCTCAATGACCAAAATACCCTTTTGCATTTCTTTAATATGTAACTTGTAGGATTTACCAAATTTGGAGTTGGTGACCAACTAATATTAACTTTGTGACTCATATCTCAGCAAATCTGATCTATTGCATGCGACCTAGCCATTTATAGATACATTGTACCATTTTATAAGAGATTAAGAGAGAGAAAGTCACCAAAAGTTACGCATTTGTGTTCTTACCTCAACCAACTCTCTCTCTCACCAAAACTCCGAATTTACTAAGTATTTCAGTCACTAGTTAACCCTTTCAAACATCCAAATCAGTAGGAGAAAGCAAGGATCAAGGATTGGATAAGAGAAGGTATAACCCTAACTCACCATTTGATCTTGTATGCTTAGAAAAAAATTAGTGTTTATGTGTTTAGATTCATGCTAGAGGATGTTATATGATGATCTATGATGGATCTATAGCATCAAAGTGTCTTGAAATCAAAGTTTTTCAAAACTGCCTTTGAACACTAAAAGTTGTCTGACAATCAAATAGCAGTGGCCCTTGATTCTTTTCTGTTTTTGGTTTTTGTTGTTTTATGTTTTAGATCTGTAGTCTGACATGAGCTCTTTGATCTGGAAGTGGAATCACATCCATTCCATGTCCAGATTGTAAGTTATAAATGGTCAAAACCCATTGACCGAGCTTGACCGGGTGATTTCTAGGTAACCCAGAAATCCTAAACTAGCGTCTGACAAGCTTTTGTAATGCCTTGATCTGTCAGGTTTGATGTATATTGTTGATGTTGTTGTAACCATATTGTAGTGTGTTGTCTGGACTATAGATCCATGCTTTAAGATCCCTGATATCACAAACAGGATCAAAGTAGTGGGTGGTCAAACTAGGCCATTCGACACTGACTTGCAGTTTCTGGAATTTCCAGAATTCGGATGAACAATGATTTTGACAGGGTTTGACCGGGCTTAATCTAGAGAATGTGTTGTTGTTGAACTGATTTATTGATTCCTATGTGTTCCTTGACATAAGTACTATAGACTTGAACCATAAAATCATCAAGATAATGACAAGAACATTAAATTAATTTGGCTGGAAAGTGGCACCACGAACTGCCTGGGTTTCTGGGTTACCCAGAAAACCTAGGAACTGTCTGACAGTATGTTTGGAGGCTCAGATCTCCTTGTTGGTTTATTGTATGACCAAGATGGTGGTTGCATATTGTAGTGTTACATTTCAACTGCAAGATCAAAGTCTAAGATAGACCAAATCGTTAACAGGCTGAGAATCATAAGCGGTCAAACGTTGACCCTTACTAACTGACTGTCAGTGTTCTTGAGGCTCAAGAACACCAACAGCGACGGTTACCGTCGATATAGCCTATAGCGATAGTTTTATTTTATTACAAAAATGGTTTTAAAAATTATTTTAAATTATGCAAATTAACTTTTGATAATTTGCGATATTTTTCATTAATATTTATAATTATTTGGATATTAATGATATTTAATTTATTTAATTAGTGTATTAAATAAATTAGTGAAAATGATTTTAATATTATAAAATTATTTTAAATAAGAATAAAGTGTTTAAAAATATTTTGAATTATAAAATGTAATTTTCAATATTTTGGAGAATTCTCATTAATAAATTAATGTTAATGATATTTGATTTATTTAACTATTATATTAAATAAATGATAGAAAAATGATTTTATTTATTTAAAAATCATTTAAAATTGAGAAAAATGACTTTAAAATATTTTAAGTTAAAATCAATGACTTAATATTTTGAAAAAATGAGTGTTATATTAATGGTGATGGTTTAAAAATGATTTTAATTATTCTAAAATTTATTTAAGTAGAATATTGGTGATTTAAAAATATTTTAAGTTATTATTAATAACTTTAATATTTTGATAAGTATGTCATTAATATTTTAATATTATTAAATATTAATGATGATGGAATTAATTAGTATTTAAATCATTTAAAATGATTCCAGTTTTTGAAAAATTATTATAAATTTTAATAATTGTTAGAAAATTATTAAAAGCTTCCAAAAAATATTATGAACGATATTTGACTTATCTAAAATAATATTGAAGCTTTGAGATCGAGTTTAATTGACAATAAAAGCATTAATTATCGGATAGGGTAACCAAGACACCGAGATGAGACCGAAGTCCAACCAGACCGAACTAGTTAGACTTGATACGTAACGCCCCGAAATACGGTCTATCTTTACACCCAGATTCCGTACGTCACGAGTACATATCATTCATCCAACATACATCATTATATACTGAAATATAACGACATACACTCTCAAATCCCAGGTTCTGGAAACCTTATATCCTTTTTCATTACAATTAATAATAAATACATTATTCATTTCATCTTACAAGAGTAACTTTTATCCGCCACCAAGGATACATAACAATTCATTAAACTATTCTATAGTTCAGTTTTTATCTTTCTACATTACAAGTCTTCATTTGATCTTCTCGCTCGTTCACAATCTGAATGGTACTTCATCTGGATACCGTCAGCTTGATCTTTACGGGATCCTTAAGTTCTTCTAACCTTGTTCGCTGAAAATTGTTTTTCATTTAAAGCAAGTGTGAGCATTCAATTGCCCAGCAAGTCATAACAGTTGAACAAACAACTTCAGAATTAAAATATTTCTTTAGAACTTCTATAACCGAACAAAGGTTATGAAGCAGCTTGAATAATATGAATAGTCTCGATTCCTATCATCTTAAAACATCAGTCATTTTCACTTTGAAATACTTTCATTCTTCTACCTTTTTCGTACACATCCTATCTGGCTAGAATCATTAGCACAGACTTAACAATAACGGTTCATGTATAAACAGAACATACTTGTATTGAACATCTCAATCAAAGAACAATGCATATCATAGAAACACCAAAGTGTTTAAATTGTGGCTCAAGGCCTCATACGTTCTACCACATTGTACAAATATCACACATTCGCACAAAGACAGAACTTCTCAATTACAACATCTGAGAAGTTAAAGAAACTAGCATTCATGTAATATGAATGAAGTTAGGAAACTTTCTTTATGCCCAGTTATAGCTTACGTTGAACTGCTAATTTCAATTCTTATATAACACATAAGGAGAAAACATAAACACCAATTAGTCATATATTGAACTTACGCATTTGTTTGTTTAATTTTACTTCTTAAGGTTCGCATTCTTGCAATATAAGTTTACGCGACTAACTTCCTTTACTAGTTTACGGCTTTGTGACATACGGAGATGTCTTACTCAAAACGTTCATCATCTTGGATGATTTATTTTTTTATCTTATCTGAACCATTAAACTTAATGTTCAATAAATCAATTTCTTATTCCTTACGGCTTTCTAGCAACTAAATGCCATACCTCAGGATTCATTCCTTATTGACTCACATTCGGCTTTCATTAATCTTATTACCGTTTGTTATGGCTTTCTTGATAATTCATATAATGTAACGCCCGAGAAAATCGGATTTTTATGACAATTAAATTTTTATTTGATTATCTGAATTAAATGAATTTAATTAATTTATTTGTGAGTAAGCTATATGAAAGTCGTTCTATGACCTAGAATGTGCTAACGTGGTTAGTATTCTGGCTACATGTTAGAAATAGTTGTTTGGAATTTCCAAGACAATAATAATTATTTTCTGAAAAATTTTCGTAAAAACACTATTCATCCGTTTCTGTTCGGGGAATTATTTTAAAATTCTGGGAAACGCGTAATGATAGAATATCGTGATGAGTTGGAATATCTGATAATATTTCATTTATGGAAAACGCAGTTTTCGCCTGTGGACTTAAAACCTAAGGGTTGAGTATATTGATTTCCGAGAAGGAAATAATATGCATAGAAGGAATAGCGTTAGGTTTAATTCAAGTGTTATGAAATGGGTGATGCTAGTTAGTATCTATGTATAATACGTTGAGTAAATACGAGGTACAATACGATTATTGTACGTATAGTATACGAAGGGAATACGTGAATTGTACGTGTAGAATACGATGCGTATCGCAGGATTAATCTATGTATCAATGAGTAATTCCCTTGTATTAGATTATGATTAGCCCAATCAATTGAATGACTAAGCCCAATGAGATGGATGGGTTAAGTCCAAGTTAAGGCCCAATGTTTATTTAGTTAAGCCCAATTCATTAAAACCGAATCGTGGGTCGAACCGGTGGATCACCAAATGGGTAAAACTCATGGGGCAACCCATGGGATGCACAAAAGGAGGTGGGCCGGCCACCTTGGGGTGGACTCCAAGCATAAGGCTTGGTCACCAAGTATTTTACTTGGTGACCACACATGAATAGTAAGGAGGTGGGGTTTAATGACCATTATGCCCTCCATTCTAATTTCCTATAAATATGAGTCTAGGTTGCTTCATTTGTGAATTTTTCAACTTGCCAACCTATATCATTTGAGAGAGAAAAGAGAGCTAGACTTATAAGTCCTTCACTTGGGAAGCTTTAACCTTTATTCTTCCAAGAGATTTTTAAGAAACTTGAGGTAATACTTCTTGTTCTTCATTCTCCATCTCTTTTTGATTTTCTTTGGTATTGGAGAATCATAGATGGGTGGTATATGCCTTGTATGAGAGATTAAAGATGACTTACCATAGATTCAATCTCTATAAGTCAAGAGATTATAAGGATCATAAGGTTTGAAATAGTTTTAAACCATGAAAATATTGGTAGTTGAGATCGATCGTGGATAAACGATTGGACTCCATCAATCCGCTAGTATTTGCATCTTGTTTGGTTAGGATGTAGATATGAAATCCATGGAGTATTCCATGTAATTTGGCTTAAAGAACAATAGTAACGAAATTATAGCGAATTTTGCGGAAATAGACGTTAAACGTCGAAAACGTATAAAGTCCGGATTAAAGGTCAACAGTTGTCGTGTGACTTGAAAACGTCGGTTTCCAATGTCAACACGTGAGATAGGGTGATTAAGAATTGTGGGTTCGAGAATCGTCGGATTCCGACTTAGAACGAAGAAAACGAGCATTGAACGCTTATTAACGTTTACAAACGTATATAAAATGAACTCAATAGTGAATTATGAGTTAACAGATTCAAAAGTGTTGAATTCTTACATGAACACTTAAAGGATGTAATTCCTGACTTGTAGGAATTCGAATGGGTCAATTCGAATGTAAAACGAACAAATTAGGAAGCCGGGAGTTTCGTTAGAAAACCAAAAGCTGTTTGGCTAATCTTTGCTTGAGATGACTACAAGCCATTGCTGAAACCGAAGACAAAGTGGTGGCACCGCAGCGCCAGACTTGGCTAAGTACCCTACTAACTCACGCCGCAGTGCCACTAAAACACACAAGATGCCGCGCCGCAGCGCCGACAGTAGAAAAAAATTGACCAAGTTAGGTTTTAAGCTTCAATTGTTTAGAGACCTACCATATTTGAGTTTATATACTCAATGAATGTACTAAGACTAATCCTATACTACCTATACTAAGGTATAGAGTATGAAACTTATGAATGAAATGCATATAAACAAGATATGTAAAATGAACAAAGTTGGTACTTTATCAACGATGTTTGAGTCCGGTTAACAAACGTCAATAGAGTGATACACCGGGATGAAGGGTAATAAGTCATGTTGACTTTAATAAAGATATTAAGTTAACACAGACATAGAAGAGAAAGAAGCTTGCAGGAACAATGTGAATAGTTGTTTGATAGCTAATTATAGTGTGCTATGTGAACATATCATGTAGATTCTGTAAAGGCTGTGGTCAGTCGAGTAAGTTATTTGAAGACGCTGAAAGGCAAGTTTCCTTAACGCTTGTCTAACTTCCATATTAGCCAAGTTTTATGTGATTCGTTGAACTGAATTGCAAGACTTGTTTTAAAGAAAGGGTCGATGCCAGATTTTAACTCGGCTAGACTATTCGTAAGATATAGATTGATTATTATTCATATCATTCTATATAGAAATTTTAACGCTATCCTATGCCAAGTAATTGGTACGGACGTGAAGGTAAGGTTTGTCTATGGACAAACAAAAGTATTTTTAATCGATTATTCGATGGGCACGCGAGTTTGCCAAAAATATTAAACGTAAATACATTTAATGAATGTAGTGTTGATCAACATAGAGTACTATAGGCTGATCACCTAGAAGTGCTCGTAAGTTATATGGATGAACGACCTTAGTGTTGTGGACTCCTTTTCAAGTATGAAAACTAAAATTTACTGTTCATGGTCTATCAACCAGTTCAGAATTCCTAATCTATTCTATACTTTGGGAATTGATGTTATGAACTGTTAAAGTATTATGGATTCAAAATACTTCATAACTATTGTTCAGTTATGTTGGAATTGTTGTATAATTCATGAATGTGGTATTCCTGTTATCCTTGATTAAACTTGTTGAGCTGTCATGCTCACTTCTTGCATGAATTATATAACTGCAGGTAAAGATGAACGTACTGTGAATGCCAAGAATGATAAGGGCAAAGGTAAGATGGATGCTTAGGCATTGTGTAATAGTTTAGTAAGTTTGTATGTATTATACATTATGAACAATGAACGATGTAGCCGGTTATGAACCTGGGAAGGATTATACTTTGATTGTAATAAGAAGATAGTAATGACTTTCATTTTGTTGTATTTCAATGGAATGATTGTATGGAAGTTAGTACAGTAGAGCACCATCTGTCGGGTTGGAAGATACCCGAATTTGGGGCGCCACAAAGTTGAGTATCAAAGCCTTAAGTTATAAAACTTAAGGGGGGGGGGGAAACCTTAGGCTAATAACCTCGTAAGGAAGGTAAAGTCCGAGGAATGAAATTCAAGTCCATTGAATTAAGAAGATATTGAGATAACTCAGTATCGAAAGAATTAAAAGATGGAAATTAATCTTAAAGACATTAAATGTGATTTATGCTTATACTATTGTGTATTATGTACTAATCAACGTGTTATGTGTTTGTAGATGTCAACCGATAGCTTGATGTTTAGAAACGTGGAAATGATAAGTGAGGACTCAGTTAACCAAGTTGAGATTGTACCAATGCCAGTGGCAGAGGTACCGATAGTTGTACTATAAGACTCAGACATTGTGGAGTACATCTATGAGGAGGAATACTCTGAGGAGACTATGGGATTAGCATCATACCTTAACGAGATGCTAGATGTGGAGGAGGAAATGGAGGTGACATTGATTAACACGGTGTTACCTACTCAGGAGCTAGCATCTCTCGATGCAACTAGAGCATTATATCTGGCAGTGTTGGATAGGAATGTGCATTTGCATACTCAGGTAGAGGCCCAGATTGAGGAAATAACTGCCTTATATGAGGCAAAAGAATCTGCAGAGGCAGACTTTGAGTCAGAGCATGATGAAAAAGTGCTTATGACGGATACGGCTCATAACTATAAGGATGAGGTCCTTGAGCTACAACAGAAACTGGTTGAGAAAGACCAGAAAATAGCTAGGATGTCCTACATCCATGAATGCGCTCATGAGGATTTCAAGCTGAAAATTGCTTGTTATTCTATTGAGTCCGGGCAGACTCGACATACCATAAGTCGAGATATAGTGTCGATTCTAGCAAATCAGAAATATGAAAATGACGTTCGACAGTGTTAGTAGATCGCTAGATCTTTTTGGTATATAAGTAGTGACGTAAAACCCTCTTTTGTATAACTAAGGGTAGTCTTTTTGTAAATCCCAACTTTTATAGAAGGCAATCACGGGATAGTATGTAATATCGTTTGGCTAAGGGAACATGATGTAAATAGTTTTGACTATGAAAGCATATTTATATAATGATGTTTTTATTTAACATGCTTGTTGTGGTATGAATGGTTGTTGTTAATTTAAAATGATAACCGAGTACTTCAATAGATAATAACGAAGCTTTTTTTATTTAATCAGAATTATGCCGCCGAGAAGGATACAACGGAACCAAGAGGCCGGGTCTCATAATGAAAATCAGGGGGTCCTAACAACCCTATGCAAGAGTTCGTTAATTTATTAATGGATGCATTTAACCAAGTGGGGGGGGGGGATTCAGTAGCTCTGAGGTAGCAAGAACAACTACCTTTAAGGACTTTAAAGTGTGTGGGTCCTCCCGAGTTCGAGGAACGACGGATCCACTAGAAGCCCGATATGGATTAGAGAGATTGAAAAGGCGTTTGTGATAACAAGCGTGGGTGAAAGCGCAAAGACTTCTTTTTACGACTTACATGATGAAGGGGAAAGCCAACCACTTGGTGGGAAGCTCACCGAGTAGGGCTAGGACGAGAGGTCACATTACGTGGGGAACAGTTTAAGAAGGTTTTCTTGAGAACTACTTCCTTACTAGCATGCGGGGTAGGATGGAAATTAAGTTCCTAGAACTTAAGCAGAGGACATGACAGTTCCCCAGTATGCCGCCAAGTTTAACGAATTGGCAAGATTTGCTCCACATCGAGTTGATCTGAGAGGAAAGGAAGGCTTGAGATTTGAGCGGGGCTTAAAACCCTTGCTTTATAGTAGGATATCGATTTTCCAAAGTTCTTCCTACGGGACCATTCTGGAGAAGGCGATAATAGCTGAAGGTGGTGGTGAGGCTTTGTCTCAGTACCACAAAGAGCGGAAGATTAAGAGTAAGTTAGAAGGAGGTAAGGCTGAAGTTGCCAGCGGAAGCGGCAACTTGCCAAAGAGGAAGAGTTTTAACCTTGGGAATACTGGGTAAGCGGGGAGATCCCAAAGGAGAAACAGATTTATAAAGACATGCGGAAAATCTCACATTGGAGTCTATTTAAAGGGGAAAGCAGTATGCGATAACTGTGGGCAGGAGGGGCATTTGTTACCCAACTGTCCTAACCCTAAGAAGAACCAGGGGTGTTTTGTCTGTGGGTCAATGGACCACATGGCAAAAAATTGCCCGAAGAAGGGTTTAGAGGGGAATAAGAGTTCTGGTAGTGGTAAATTAGCCATTACTGGACCAACACCATCAGTGGGTAGACCCTCAACTCGTATCGTTTAATATGACTGTTCAAGATGCGGTTGCATCAACAGATGTGGTAGCAGGTATCCTTCCGATCAATGAGATAAATGCTTATGTGCTATTTGACTCGGGTGCTACTTGTTCTTTTATAGCATGTATTTGCTAAGCGATTAGGTTTAATCCATGAAAAGTTACCTATACCTTTAGACGTTAAGGTAGCGAACGAGGAAATAATCCCCATTGAACATATTCATAAGGATTGTTGCGTGGAAATTAGAGGAATAAGTTATCGATGAGATTTGAGTGCAAATAAGGCTAAAAGAATTAGATGTAATTCTTGGTATGGATTGGTTGGTGAACCATGAGGCGATTATAGATTGCCATAGGAAAAGTGTAAACCTTCGGCTTTCTAAGAAAACCAAGGTAGTGTTCTTCGGTAGTAATTCACCGAGATGATCTTGTTGTCTGTCTACGACACAAGCTAGGAAGATGTTGAGAAAAGGGTGTGTAGGTTATCTATGCCATGTTGTGGATACCCAAAGAGTGGGAACATCCTTGGATCAGATACCTATTGTGCAAGATTTTGCGGAAGTATTTTCAGAGGAATTATCGGGTATTCCACCAGACAGGGAGGTGGAGTTTGTAATTGATCTGTTACTGGGAACGACACCAGTTTCAAGGGCACCATATCGAATGACGCCAGTTGAAATGAAGGAGTTAATGGTTCAATTACAATAACTATTAGACAGGAAGTACATTCAATAAAGTGTGTCTCATTTGGGAGCACCGGTGTTGTTTGTAAAGAAGAAGGATGGGTCGTTAAGACTTTGTATCAACTACTAAGAGTTGAACAAGTTGACAATTAAGAATAGATACCCTTTGCCCAGGATCGATGATCTATTTGATCAGTTGAAAGGGGCAAAGTATTTTTCTAAAATAGACTTGCGCATGAGGTATCATCAGTTAAAGGTAAGGAAGGAAGATGTACCTAAGACGACATTCAGAACTCGTTATGGTCATTACGAGTTTCTGGTAATGTCGTTTGGGTTGACTAATGCGCCAGCCGCATTTATGGATATAATGAACAGAGTGTTCAAACAATATTTGGACAAGTTTGTCGTAGTATTCATTGATGATATTCTAGTCTATTCAAAGACGCCAGAAGATCATTCGGAACATTTAAGAATAGTGTTGGAGACACTACAGAAGGAGAAGTTGTATGCGAAATTCACAAAGTGTGAATTTTAGCTTGAGAAGGTGCAGTTTCTAGGGCATGTTATTGATAAGGATGACATTTTCGTAGATCCGGCAAAAGTAGAAGCAGTTAACGAATGGGAGCAATCGAAAACGCCAACTGAGGTTCGAAGTTTTCTAGGGTTAACGGGATACTATAGAAGGTTCATTCCGGACTTTTCTAAATTAGCTAGTCCGTTAACAAATCTGACAAGAAAGTCGGTAAAGTATGTGTGGACTGAAACATGTGAGAACAGTTTTCAAGAGTTGAAGAAGAGGTTAAGTGAGGCACCGGTATTTTCCTTACCAGACGATACAGGGAATTTTGTAGTGTAAAGCGATGCTTCGCATAAAGGACTGGGTTGCGTGCTCATGCAGCATGGCAAGGTCATTGTGTATGCGTCACGTCAATTGGAGGATTATGAGAAGGTCTATCCTACTCATGACCTGGAATTGGCAGCTGTAGTTTTTGCCCTAAAGATATGGACGCATTATCTTTATGGTGAGAAATGTGAGATATACACGGACCACAAAAGTCTGAAATATATCTTCACACATAAGGAGTTGAACATGAGACAGAGAAGGTGGTTAGAGTTAATAAAAGATTATGATTGTGATATTTTATATCATCCGGGGAAAGCAAATGTAGTAGCCAATGCGCTAAGTAGGAAGGGTAGAGAGAAATTATCAATGTTAACAACTCAAGATGAGTTGGTAACAAAGAATGGCAAAAATGGAGCTAGAAGTTAAATTCTGAGAAGCGGTAGAGATGTTATTTTCCATGGAAACCCAACCTACCATAGTGGAAGCGGGTTAGGGAGTACAACCGAGCAATGAGGAGTGCAAGCGGATCTGCGAAGAGGATAGAAAGACGAAGAAAAGGCGAGTATAACCTCGATAAGGAGGGATTACTTCGTTTTGAGGGAAGAATTTGGGTTCCTAATGATCTTGAATTAAAAGAAGAAATTATGATGGAGGCCCATAGTTCGAGGTACTCGATACATCCCGTAATCTGAAGATGTATCAAAACCTTCGTCAGAACTTTTGGTGGCCGAATATGAAGAGGAGATAGCGAGAATATGTTAGTAGGTGCTTAAATTGTCAAAAGTTAAGGTTGAACATCAACGGCCGAGAAGCGGGTTGTTACAACCGCTAGAAATTCAGTGGAAGTGGGGCGCATCACGATGGACTTTGTGGTGGGACTTCCAATAACCAGAAAAGGATACGATGCTATTTGGGTGATAGTGGATCGATTGACGAAATCGGCTCATTTTCTACCAATAGGAGTTAGGTATAACCTAGATCAGTTAGCTAAGCTTTATGTCAAGGAAATTATTTCCATACATGGAGTACCTGTTTCGATTGTGTCAGATCATGATCCACGATTCACATCGAACTTTTGGAGAAGTTTGCAAGAACAAATGGGAATGCAGTTAAGATTGAGTACGGTGTATCATCCTCAGACGGATGGTCAGAGTGAACGAACAATTCAAACGCTTGAAGATATGTTAAGATCTTGCGTTATGGATTTCAAAGGGAGTTGGAACGAATTTCTACTGTTGGTGGAATTTTCGTACAATAATAGTTTTCACGCTAGTATAGGCATGCCGCCTTACGAAGCGTTGTATGGGAGGAAGTGCCGAACTCCATTGTGTTGGGATGAGGTGGGTGAACGTCGGATGTTGGGACTGAGATGGTTCAAAGAGATGGTGGACATGGTAGAGTTAATCGTACTTTCGATTAGTTGCGGCTCAAGACCGTGAAGGAAATATCTGAGATCCTCACGAGAGAATAGAGAATTCGATGTAGGATCTTTTGTTTTTCTGAAAGTATCGCCTTGGAAATTGAAGATACATTTTGGAAAGAAAGGGAAGTTAAGTCCAAGGTTTGTAGGACCTTTTGAGATTTTCAAAAGGATAGGGGAGGTAGCTTATGTAGTAGCCTTACCTCCAGAGATGGAACGCATTCATAATGTGTTTAATGTGACAGTGTTGCGTCCTTATAAACCACACTATAAACACGTGATAGAGTATGAATCTATTCAGATAGAGAAGGACTTGTCCTATGAGGAACTTCCAATTCAAATTATTGATAGGAAGGAACAAGTTTTAAGAAGTAAGGTCATACCTTTAGTGAAGGTGTTATGGAAAAACCACAATGCTGAAGAAGCAACGTGGGAGCTCGAAAGTAAAATGAAGGAAGATTTTCCTCATTTGTTTATGTAATTATAAGCTAAGATTCTGGGGACAGAATCCTTATAAGGGGGAGAGAATGTAACGCCCGAGAAAATCGGATTTTTATGACAATAAATTTTTATTTGATTATGTGAATTAAATGAATTTAATTGATTTCTTTGTGAGTAAGCTATGTGAAAGTCATTCTATGACCTAGAATGTGCTAACGTGGTTAGTATTCTGGCTACGTGTTAGAAATAGTTGTTTGGAATTTCCAAGACGATAATAATTGTTTTCCCGAAATTTACGTAAAAACACTATTCATCCGCTTTACATTAAGTGAATTATTTTGAAATTAGGAAACGCGTAATGATAGAATATCATGATGAGTTGGAATATCTGATAATATTTCATTTATGGAAAATGCAGTTTTCGCCTGCGGACTTAAAAGCTAAGGGTTGAGTATATTGATTTCCGAGAAGGAAATAATATGCGTAGAAGGAATGGCGTTAGGTTTAATTCAAGTGTTATGCAATGGGTGATGCTAGTTAGTATCTATGTATAATACGTTGAGTAAATACGAGGTACAATACGATTATTGTACGTATGGTATACGAAGGGAATACGTGAATTGTACGTGTAGAATACGATGCATATCATGGGATTAATCTATGTATCAATGAGTAATTCACTTGTATTGGATTATGATTAGCGCAATCAATTGAATGACTAAGCCCAATGAGATGGATGGGTTAAGTCAAAGTCAAGGCCCAATGTTTATTTAGTTAAGCCCAATTCATTAAAACCAAACCGTGGGTCGAACCGGTGGGTCACCCAATGGGTAAAACCCATGGGGCAACCCATGGGATATCACAAAAGGAGGTGGGCCGGCCACCTTGGTGTGGACTCATAAGGCTTGGTCACGAAGTATCTTACTTGGTGACCACACATGAATAGTAAGGAGGTGGGGTTTAATGACCATTATGCCCTTCATTCTAATTTCCTATAAATATGAGTCTAGGTTGCTTCATTTGTGAGTTTCTCAACTTGCCAACCTATATCATTTGAGAGAGAAAAGAGAGCTAGACTTATAAGTCCTTCACTTGGGAAGCTTTAACCTTTATTCTTCCAAGAGATTTTTAAGAAACTTGAGGTAATACTTCTTGTTCTTCATTCTCCATCTCTTTTTGATTTTCTTTGGTATTGGAGAATCATAGATGGGTGGTATATGCCTTGTATGAGAGATTAAAGATGACTTACCATAGATTCAATCTCTATAAGTCAAGAGATTATAAGGATCATAAGGTTTGAAATAGTTTTGAACCATGAAAATATTGGTAGTTGAGACCGATCGTGGATAAACGATTGGACTCCATCAATCCGCTAGTATTTGCATCTTGTTTGGTTAGGATGTAGATATGAAATCCATGGAGTATTCCATGTGATTTGGCTTAAAGAACAATAGTAACGAAGTTATAAAGAATTTTGTGGAAATAGATGTTAAACGTCGAAAACGCATAAAGTTCGGATTAAAGGTCAAAAGTTGCCGTGTGACTTGAAAACGTCGGTTTCCAATGTCAACACATGAGATAGGGTGATTAAGAGTTGTGGGTTTGAGAATCGTCGGATTCCGACTTAGAACGAAGAAAACGAGCATTGAACGCTCATTAACGTTTACGAACGTATATAAAATGAACTCAATAGTGAATTATGAGTTAACGGATTCGAAAGTGTTGAATTCTTACATAAACACGTAAAGGATGTAATTCCTGACTTGTAGGAATTCGAATGGGTCAATTCGGATGTAAAACGAACAAATTAGGAAGCCGGGAGTTTCGTTAGAAAACCAAAACTGGTTTGGCCAACTCTTCAAGAGACTCGGCGCCACAAAATAGCAAAACCCGTATAAAAGTGGTGGTGCTTGCGATTGCGGACTCGACTTTCTAGTATCCTCTAAGTAACTTTCATGTTTGCGCCACTAAAATACATTGGGATGTCAGCGCAAGCATGGCAATGACAAGAGAAAAAAAAATTTGACCAAGTTAGGTTTTAAGCTTCAATTGTTTAGAGACCTACCAGAGTTGAGTTTAAAAACTCAATGAATGTACTAAGCCTAATCCTATACTACCTATACTAAGGTATAAAGTATGAAACTTAGGAATGAAATGCATATAAACAAGATATGTAAAATGAACAAAGTTGGTACTTTATCAACGAGGTTTTAGTCCGGTTAACAAACGTCAATAGAGTGATACACTTGGACGAAGGGTAATAAGTCATGTTGACTTTAATAAAGATATTAAGTTAACACAGACATAGAAGAGAAAGAAGCTTGTAGGAATAATGTGAATAGTTTTTTGATAGCTAATTAGAGTGTGCTATATGAACATATCATGTAGATTCTGTAAAGGCTGTGGTCAGTCGAGTAAGTTATTTGAAGATGCTGAAAGGCAAGTTTTCTTAACGCTTGTCTAACTTCCATATTCGTAAGATATAGATTGATTATTATTCATATCATTCTATATAGAAATTTTAACGTTATCCTATGCCAAGTAATTGGTACGGACGTGAAGGTAAGGTTTGTCTATGAACAAACAAAAGTATTTTTCATCGATTATTCGATGGGCACTCGAGTTTGCCAAAAATATTAAACGTAAATACGTTTAATGAATGTAGTGTTGATCAACATAGAGTACTATAGGCTGATCACCTAGAAGTGCTCATAAGTTATACGGATGAACGGCCTTAGTGCTGTGGACTCCTTTTCAAGTATGAAAACTAAAATTTACTATTCATGGTCTATCGACTGGTTCAGAATACCTAATCTATTCTATACTTTGGGAATTGATGTTATGAACTGTTAAAGTATTATTGATACAGAATACTTCATAACTATTGTTCAGTTATGTTGGAATTGTTGTATAATTCATGAATGTGGTATTCCTGTTATCCTTGATTAAACTTACTGAGCTGTCACGCTCACTTCTTGCGTGAATTATATAACTGCAGTTAAAGATGAACGTACTTTGAATGCCAAGAATGATAAGGGCAAAGCTAAGATGGATGCTTAGGCATTGCGTAATAGTTTAGTAAGTTTTTATGTATTATACATTATGAACAATGAACGATGTAACCAGTTTATGAACCTAGGAAGGATTATACTTTTATTGTAATAAGAAGATAGTAATTACTTTCATTTTGTTGTATTTCAATGGAATGATTGTACGGATGTAGTACAGTGGAGCACCATCTGTCGGGTTGGAAGATACCCGAATTTGGGGGCGTCACACATATCTTAGTAACACTTTTGTTATCCATTACATGAACCCCATATAGGTTCATTACCCTTGTCACTCAACCTCTAAGGAATCACAACCATAGCAATCCCTCACGTTCGTTAATCGTGACTACGGTCCCCGGATATCGGTTACGTAACCCGCGTTTATATTCTTTGTCATTTAATCTTGGTTAATCTATACGTTTAATCTTTAATAAAGGTTTACATTACTTGATTAAGTGTTACTTTAGTTGAATATTACATTCTTTATCTTCCCTTATATTTCTCCCAAGAACTGAGCAGTTAAAAGCTTATCTCTGGCTTTTTCCCAACACTGGCGCAGCGGCGCCACTCCCTTCTTTATCTCTCGCGCCGCAGCGCGAGTTTGCAGTACCCGGCACCCGATCTGGCACTGCCGCGCCACTCTACAAGGCATGACTGGCGCCACGACGCCAAGCCCTAACCCTAGAAAATTTCTCTAAGTGTTAAATCAAATTTGAGCTGCTTACTTCGCGATCTCATAACTCCTTCGTTATAACTCAGAACGAGGTCGTTCCAAGCAATTCTCTTCCTTATCTTACGTACTTTAATACCCGTCGAGCAAAAATTAAATATAAATCTGTTAACGTGCCATTCGATTGGCTTGATTTTCACCCTTTGTTCATTTTACGTTTTTAATGCTCTTCGTTCGTTCGTCCGTAATTCGGTCATCCGAACTCTGAACTCACTCGTTCTTGAGTCCACGACTCACGTTTTCTATGTTCTCTTACTTTCTTATGAAACCCTACACGTTCGGGTTCATTTACTAACTTTCTAATTCTCATTTGACTTTTACGAAATTTTTCCCATAACTTCATTATAACTAAGTTTTAATCCGTTCTTCATGAATGTTTCTACCGATCCTAACCAAGCAATATTCAACTAACTTATACGCGATGGTTTTAAACTTGTCCATCAACAACAATTATCCTACAATGGATTTAAATTTGTCCATCAACAACTTTCTTCGTGTTCTTCGTTCGTTCTTCATTTTAATCGATATTTTGGATTATGATTTCACTTGTTATTGGAATTTGATGTTATAGAACACCATTCCTTACTTATTTCACCTACTTATTCATATAATCAACTCGGATCGTTCAAATTCGCTACGAATCTTATACTTCCTTAAGAAATTTATAAACTAAATTTCTAAGTTCTTATTTCTTCTTTTCTTATGATTTCAACCATATGAAATCATTTCTAACATCATCTTCTCTCTATTCTCATCAAGATATGTTTTAAACATATGAAACCTAAAGAAAATATTGAAGAAACTAGGTTTTAAATTACCTCTTCTTCTTATTTTTCTCCCGCTAGACAAAGCTGACGATTTGCAAGCTTTTCTATTTCACGAACACTTTTAACCCTATCATTCATGCTCAAACTCTTCCTTCTCCTCCCCATCCGACTTCTCTCTCTCTCTCTCTCAAGTGTGGGATTTTCAAAATCCTCAAAATAAACAAATGAGCTTCCTATTTATAGAAAATCAAAGCTAAGGGCATTTTAGTCATTTCGCCCCCCACCTCCTCCAAGACTAGCCACCAAGTTTACTTGGTGGCCAAGTGGCCGCCCCTCTTGCCCCGTGGGTTGCCCCATTGGTTATTACCCATCAGTTTACCCATCGGTTCGATCCGCAGTTTCTTTTCTTAGTTTGGGCCTTAACCCTAATTCTTATTGGGCCTATCTTGGGCTTGATTTCACAAAGCGTTGGGCTTGACATAATCCAAGTCCAATTAGATTCTACAAAGTCCATGAACTCAAAGTCCATTAAGACTAATCGTATTCTACGCATCTCATTCTAAATATTCTCGTATTTTCTTCAGTATATAGTTAAATGCGATATTCAGTATTATACGTCGTACTAATCTTCTTACTATACTCATATAATAAATAGTATTATCCTCGTATTTCTCACGCATAATAACCCTAATGATTATACGTGATCATAAAATTCTCGGAACTCACTTTTCCTAACCCTTAGATTTTGAGTCCGTAGGCAAAAACTTCGTTTTTGCCATAACTGAAATATTATTGAATATTCCATCACGTCTCAAAATTAAACGTAATCTATAACTTCTCAGAATTTCAAAAAAAATCTCTAAGCAGAAACGGATGAATAGTGACTATTTCGTATTTTTCCCTGAAAATATTTTGTTCCCGGAAAACTTTTATTTTCGTCTTGAAAATTCTTACTCGCTCAGACTAGCTCGTAGCCAGAATACTCCTGACTTATAATCAACCTAGGTTATAGAACGATTAACAAACACATAGCACATAATAGTATAAATAAAAATTAGTTTTATGAATAACTAATTCTTTAAACCTAAATTCTTAACAACATGAATTTCCGGGTTGTCACATTCTTCCCTCCTTATAAAAATTCCATCCTCGGAATTTCTTAAAACCACACCCTTACCCGGGTCATCACATTCACCCCTTCTTCACAGAATTTCGTCCTCGAAATTTTAGCCTAACTTTTCTTCTCAACTTCACTTCAACGGACTTCTTATCTTTCCCTCATTCCTAACCCCCATAACCTATCAAGAATCATGAAGTAGAAGGAATAACGAGGAATATAAAATTTCTTCTTAAACTGTTTCATACTTTTGCCAAGGGGTCAAATCGACCATGAACTCTTACTGGGTTAACCAGCATTTCACCGTAAGCCCTTCTTTAACGGTCAGTTTACAATCACAAAGAAAGTAACTACCTCTTCCATGTTCTCTTCAGAATAAATCATTAGATTCCGCACCAAAATAATTTGGTTTGGCCCAAGTTCTCAAAGAAAGCTCGATGACATACCATTTGTCTAGCCGAATCAAGTAGCTTAGACCATACCAATAAATTGGATATCAACATGAAACATTCGTCTAGTAAACTCAATTGACGTCGACCACTTCTTTAAATTCTTTTCGTAATACATCAAAACAGTTTATGACGTCATGACACCCTACTTTTCACAGTACGTTGAGGACTTCGTCAGTTTGTAACTTTGTCATTGTACACCATACCATAGCGGGTTGTTGATCCTAAGATCACATCTAACACCAGGTTCAATGGTATTAACAACTCCATCGTTATACCACCCTTGCATCGAATGCACAGATGATATAAAATTCATTTTGATATTTTAAATCAATTTTGTCTAAATCAAAAAGCAATTAGCATAGACATACCAAGAATAGCTCTTTTAAAAATTCTATTGATTCCAAAAGTTGAACCAATTCTTTCCTTTTCAAAATGTACATATCAGCATGAGTTCAATAAAGTTCAAAATCTAGCATAGCTAGATGACTTGGAATATCCTATTTCTCCATCTTCCTTCATTGTCTTACTATGACAATACTTAATCTTGTCTAGCACCTTCAATACTAAGTCTACTGAAAACAATTCATTTTCAGTCTAAACATTCCTATATATTAGTACAGTCCATCAACTTGCCACACATTATGAGTTCAGGAACTTTCCATAATGATATGAGTTTAAGAACTGTCCAGTTAGACAGTAGGCGTCCATTCGCTGAGACGTTCAAAAATATACCATATTATTATGAGTCACGAACTTACCATAAGTATGAGTTTCAAGAAATCGCACCTACCTTATCGTTCTCTACCTATCAAGTATATACATGAGAAAAGATTCACCTTCTCTCATCATATACATCTTGATAGCGACCAAAAACCAATGATTATCACTACGAAGCTAAGTGATTGTAGAACCAAACACAATTCCACCTTATACGAGAAAATTGGTCAACTCGACTTTCGAATCGATATAAGAAGCTAAGCGGTTGTTACACCAAGAACAATTCTCCGCCCATACAAAGAATTGTTCAACTTAACCACTATATAGCATAAGAAGCTAAATGGTTCTAAAACCACGTACAATTTCCCCGCCCATACAAGGAACCATACAACTCAGCTGCTGATATGAATCCTCAATTGAAATTTTACAACTCCTAAATCTCTCTCTACTTAATACGAATTTTCTTTAATTCATATACTATCCTTCATAACTCAATCTAAGTTCTTATTCCCGTACTACTTCATAGTACCATTCATTTATAGCCATAGCTATAAATCATTCATCGTTTAACAACTAATCTGTTACTACGAGTCACTATGATCACGTGGTGATCTTCTTATCCTTCTCTCGACGATTATAGTCTTAGGTACTCCTACCTAAGGTTTATAACCTATCAGCTCTGATACCAACTTGTAACGCCCCAAAATCCGGTCTATCTTCACACCCGGATTCCGTACGTCACGAGTACATCATTCATACAACATACATCATTATATACTGAAATATAACGACATACACTCTCAAATCCTGTGTTCGAAACCTTATAACCTTTTTCATTACAAATAATAATAAATACATTATTCATTTCATCTTACAAGAGTGACATTTATCCGCCACCAAGGATACATAATAATTCACTAAACTATTCTATAGTTCAATTTTTATCTTTCTATATTACAAGTCTTCATTTGATCTTCTCGCTCGTTCACAATCTGAATGGTACTTCATCTAGATACCGTCAGCTTGATCTTTACGGGATCCTTAAGTTCTTCTAACCTTGTTCACTAAAATTTGTTTTTCATTTAAAGCAAGTGTGAGCATTCAATTGCCCAGCAAGTCATAACAGTTGAACAAACAACTTTAGAATTAAAACATTTCTTTAGAACTTCTATAACCGAACAAAGGTTATGAAGCAGCTTGAATAATAGGAATAGTCTCGATTCCTATCATCTTAAAACATCAGTCATTTTCACTTTGAAATATTTTAATTCTTCTACCTTTTTCGTACTCATCCTATCTGGCTAGAATCATTATCACAGACTTAACAATAACGGTTCATGTATAAACAGAACATACTTGTATTGAACATCTCAATCATAGAACAATGCATATCATAGAAACACCAAAGTGTTCAAATTATGGCTCAAGGCCTCATACGTTCTACCACATTGTACAAATATCGCACATTCGCACAAAGACAGAACTTCTCAAGTACAACATCTGAGAAGTTAAAGAAACTAGCATTCATGTAATATGAATGAAGTTAGGAAACTTGCCTTACGCCCAACTATAGCTTACGCTGAACTGCTCATTTCAATTCCTATATAACACATAAGGAGAAAACATAAACACCAATTAGACATATATTGAACTTACGCATTTGTTTGCTTAACTTTACTTCTTAAGGTTCGCGTTCTTGCAATATAAGTTTACGCGACTAACTTCCTTTATTAGTTTACGGGTTTGTGACATACGGAGATGTCTTACTTAAAACGTTCATCGTCTTAGATGATTTTTTTTCTTATCTTATCCGAACCATTAAACTTAATGTTCAATAAATCAATTTCTTATTCCTTACAGCTTTCTGGCAACTAAATGCCATACCTCAGGATTCATTCCTTATAGACTCACATTCGACTTTCATTAATCTTATTACCGTTTGTTACGGCTTTCTTAATAATTCATATCTTATTAACACTTTTGTTATCCATTACATGAAACCCATATAGGTTCATTACCCTCGTCGCTCAACCTCTAAGGAATCACAACCATAGCAATCCCTAACGTTCGTTAATCGCGACTACGGTCCTCGAATATCGGTTACGTAACCCGCATTTATATTCTTTGTCATTTAATCTTGTTTAATCTATATGTTCAATCTTTAATAAAGGTTTACATTACTTGATTAAGTGTTACTTTAGTTGAATATTATATTATTTATCTTCCCTTATATTTCCCCCAAGAGCTGAGCAGTTAAAAGCTCATCTTTGGCTTTTTTTCCCAACACTAGCGCAGCGGCGCCACTCCCTTCTTTATCTCTCGCGCCACAACATGAGTTTGCAGTACCCGGCCCCCGGTCTGGCGCTGCCGCACCACTCTACAAGGCATGACTGGCGTCGCGGCGCCAAGCCCTAACCCTAGAAAATTTCTCTAAAAGTTAAATCAAATTTGAGATGCTTACTTCGCGATCTCATAACTCCTTCGTTATAACTCGGAACGAGGTCGTTCCAAAGACATTCTCTTCCTTATCTTATGTACTTTAATACCCATCTAGAAAAAATTCAATATAAATTTGTTAACGTGCCATTCGATTGGCTTGATTTTCACCCTTTGTTCATTTTACGTTTTTAACGCTCTTCGTTCGTTCGTCCGTAATTCGGTCATCCGAACTCGGAAATCGCTCGTTCTTTAGTCCACGACTCACGTTTTCTATGTTCTCTTACTTTCTTATGAAACCCTACACGTTCGGGTTCATTTACTAACTTCCTAATTCTCGTTTGACTTTTACGAAATTTTCGCCATAACTTCGTTATAGCTAAGTTTTAATCTGTTCTTCATGAATGTTTCTACCGATCCTAACCAAGCAATATGCAACTAACTTATATGCGATGTTTTTAAACTTGTCCATCAACAACAATTATCCAACGATGGTTTTAAATTTGTCCATCAACAACTTTCTTCGTGTTCTTCGCGTGTTCTTCGTGTTCTTCGTTCGTTCTTCGTTTTAATCGATATTTTGGATTATGATTTCACTTGTTATTGGAATTTGATGTTATAGAACACCATTCCTTACTTATTTCACCTACTTATTCATATAATCAACTCGGATTGTTCAAATTCACTACGAATCTTATACTTCCTTAAGAAATTTATAAACTAAATTTCTAAGTTCTTATTTCTTCTTTTCTTATGATTTCAACCATATGAAATCATTTCTAACATCATCTTCTCTCTATTCTCATTAAGCTATGTTTTAAACATATGAAACTTAAATAAAATATTAGAAGAAACTAGGTTTTAAATTACCTCTTCTTCTTATTTTTCTCCAGCTAGACAAAGCCGGCGATTTGCAAGCTTTTCTATTTCACGAACACTTTCAATCCGATCATTCATGCTCAAAGTCTTCCTTCTCCTCCCCATCCAACTTCTCTCTCTCTCTCAAGTGTGGGATTTTCAAAATCCTCAAAATAAACAAATGAGCTTCCTATTTATAGAAAATCAAAGCTAAGGGCATTTTAGTCATTTTGCCCCCCACCTCCTTACTATTCCCACCTCCTCCCAGACTTAGCAACCAAGTTTACTTGGTGGCCAAGTGGCCGCCCCTCTTGCCCAATGGGTCACCCCATGGGTTGCCCCATTGGTTATTACCCATCCGTTTACCCATCGGTTCGATCCACGGTTTCTTTTCTTGGTTTGGGCCTTAACCCTAATTCTTATTGGGCCTATCTTGGGCTTGATTTCACAAAGCGTTGGGCTTGACATAATCCAAGTCCAATTAGATTCTACAAAGTCCATGAACTCAAAGTCCATTAAGACTAATCGTATTCTACGCATCTTATTCTCGTATTCTCGTATTTTCTTCATATATAGTTCGTACGATATTCGTATTATACGTCGTACTAATCTTCTTACTATACTTATATAATAAATAGTATTATCCTCGTATTTCTCACGCATAATAACCCTAATGATTATACGTGATCATAAAATTCTCAGAACTCACTTTTCCTAACCCTTAGGTTTTGAGTCCGTAGGCGAAAACATCGTTTTTGCCATAACTGAAATATTATTAAATATTCCATCACGTCTCAAAATTAAACGTAATCTATAACTTCTCGGAATTTAAAAATAAATATCCGAGCAGAAACGGATGAATATGGCCTATTTCGTCTTTTTCCCCGAAAATATTTTGTTCCCGGAAAACTTTTATTTTCGTCTTGAAAATTCTTACTCGCTCAGACTAGCTCGTAGCCAGAATACTCCCGACTTATAATCATCCTAGGTTATAGAATGATTAACAAACAAATAGCACATAATAGTATTAATAAAAATTAGTTTTATTAATAACTAATTCTTTAAACCTTAATTCTGGACAACACGAATTTCCGAGTTGTCACATTCTTCCCTCCTTATAAAAATTTCGTCCTCGGAATTTCTTAAAACCACACCCTTACCCGGGTCATCACATTCACCACTTCTTCACAGAATTTCGTCCTCGAAATTTTAGCCTACCTTTCTTCTCAACTTCACTTCAACAGACTTCTTATCTTTCCCTCATTCCTAACCCCCATAATCTATCAAGAATCATGAAATAGAATGAATAACGAGGAGTATAAAATTTCTTCTTAAAATGTTTCATACTTTTGCTGAGGGGTCAAATCGACCATGAACTCTTACTTGGTGAACCAGAATTTCGCTGTAAGCCCTTCTTTAACGGTTAGTTTACAATCACAAAGAAAGTGACTACCTCTTCCATGTTCTCCTCAGACTAAATCATTAGATTCCGCACCAAAACAATTTGGTTTGGCCCAAGTTCTCAAAGAAAGCTCGATGACATACCATTTGTCTAGCTGAATCAAGTAGCTTAGACCATACCAATAAATTGGATATCAATATGAAACATTTGTCTAGTCAACTAAATTGACGTCGACCACTTCTTTAAATTCTTTTCGCAATACATCAAAATAGTTTATGACGTCATGATACCGTACTTTTCACAGTACGTTGAGGACTTCGTCAGTTTGTGACTTTGTCATTGTACACCATACTATAGCGGGTTGTTGATCCTAAGATCACATCCAACACCAGGTTCAATGGTATTACCAACTCCATCGTTATACCACCCTTGCATCGAATGCACAGATGATATAAAATTCATTTTGATATTTTAAATCAATTTATGTCTAGCCGAAGCAATGAGCATAGACATACCAAGAATAGCTCTTTTAAAAATTCTATTGATTCCAAAAGTTGAACCAATTCTTTCCTTTTCAAAATGTACATATCAGCACGAGTTCAATAAAGTTTGAAATCTAGCATAGCTAGATGACTTGGAATATCCTATTTCTCCATCTTCCGTCATTGTCTTACTGCGACAATACTTAATCTTGTCTAGCACCTTCAATACTAAGTCTACTGAAAACAACTCATTTTCAGGTTAAACATTCCTATATATTAGTACAGTCCATCAACTTACCACACATTATGAGATTAGGAACTTTCCACAATGATATGAGTTTAAGAATTGTCCAGTCAGACCATAAGCGTCCATTCGCTGAGACGTTCGAAAATATACCATATTATTATGAGTCACAGACTTACCATAAGTATGAGTTTCAAGAACTCGCACCTACCTTATCGTTCTCTACTTATCAAGTATATACATGAGAAAAGATTCACATTCTCGTCATATACATCTTGATAGCGCGACCAATTCCAATGATTATCACTACCAGAAGCTAAGTGATTGTAGAACCAAACACAATTCCACCTTATACGAAAAATTGGTCAACTCGACCGACCAATATAAGCAGCTAAGCGGTTGTTACACCAAGAACAATTCTCTGCCCATACAAAGAATTGTTCAACTTAACCGCTATATAGCATAAGAAGCTAAGTGGTTCTAAAACCACGTAAAATTTCCCCGCCCATACAAGGAATCATACAACTCAGCTGCTGATATGAGTCCTCAATTGAAATTTTACAACTCCTAAATCTCTCTCTACTTAATACGAATTTTCTTTAATTCATATACTATCCTTCATAACTCAATCTAAGTTCTTTTTCCCGTACTACTTCATAGTACCATTCATTTATAGCCATAGCTATAAATCATTCATCGTTTAACAACTAATTTGTTACTACGAGTCACTATAATCACATGGTGATCTTCTTATCCTTCTCTCTACGATTATAGTCTTAGGTACTGTTTATAACCTATCAGCTCTGATACCAACTTGTAACGCCCCGAAATCTGGTCTATCTTCACACCCGGATTCCGTATGTCACGAGTACATCATTCATACAACATACATCATTATATAATGAAATATAAATACATACACTCTCAAATCCCAGGTTCTGGAAACCTTATAACCTTTTTCATTACAAATAATAATAAATACATTATTCATTTCATCTTACAAGAGTGACTTTTATCCGCCACCAAGGATACATAATAATTCACTAAACAATTCTATAGTTCAGTTTTTTCTTTCTACATTAAAAATCTTCATTTGAACTTCTCGCTCGTTCACAATCTGAATGGTACTTCATCTGGATACCGTCAGCTTGATCTTTACGGGATCCTTAAGTTCTTCTAACCTTGTTCACTGAAATTTGTTTTTTATTTAAAGCAAGTGTGAGCATTCAATTGCCCAGCAAGTCATAACAATTGAACAAACAACTTCAGAATTAAAACATTTCTTTAGAACTTCTATAACCGAACAAAGGTTATGAAGCAGCTTAAATAATAGGAATAGTCTCGATTCCTATCATCTTAAAACATCAGTCATTTTCACTTTGAAATACTTTAATTCTAATACCTTTTTCGTACACATCCTATCTGGCTAGAATCATTAGCACAGGCTTAACAATAATGGTTCATGTATAAATAGAACATACTTGTATTGAACATCTCAATCATAGAACAATGCATATCATAGAAACACCAAAGTGTTCAAATTATGGCTCAAGGCCTCATACGTTTTACCACATTGTACAAATATCGCACATTCGCACAAAGACGGAACTTCTCAAGTACATCATCTGAGAAGTTAAAGAAACTAGCATTCATGTAATATGAATGAAGTTAGGAAACTTGCCTTACGCCCAGCTATAGCTTACGCTGAACTGCTCATTTCAATTCCTATATAACACATAAGGAGAAAACATAAACACCAATTAGTCATATATTGAACTTACGCATTTGTTTGCTTAACTTTACTTCTTAAGGTTCGCGTTCTTACAATATAAGTTTACGCGACTAACTTCCTTTACTAGTTTATGGCTTTGAGACATACGGAGATGTCTTACTCTAAACGTTCATCATCTTGGATGATTTATTTTCTTATCTTATCCGAACCATTAAACTTAATGTTCATTAAATCAATTTCTTATTCCTTACGGCTTTCTGGCAACTAAATGCCATACTTCAGGATTCATTCTTTATCAACTCACATTCGGCTTTCATTAATCTTATTACCGTTTGTTACGGCTTTCTTGATAATTCATATCTTATTAACACTTTTGTTATCCATTACATGAACCCCATATAGGTTCATTACCCTCATCGCTCAACCTCTAAGGAATCACAACCATAGCAATCCCTCACGTTCGTTAATCGCGACTAGGGTCCCCGGATATCGGTTACGTAACCTGTGACAACCCGGAAATTCGGATTGTCCAGAAATTAAGATTTAAAGAATTAGTTATTAATAAAATAAATTTTTATTAATACTATTTTGTGCTATGTATTTATTAATCGTTTTATAACCTAGAATGATTATTAATCGGGAGGATTCCAGCTACGAGTTAGATTGAACGAGTAAGAATTTTCAAGACGAAAATAAAATTTTTTCTGGAACAAAATATTTCCAAGGAAAAAGACGAAATAGGCATTATTCACCCGACGAAATGGCATTCCGTCTAAAGATTTGACGATAATATATCGTGAAAAGTTAAGTCAACCGATAAAAGTTTTTCTCGAAAAACGTGCAGAAATCGGACAAAATAAAAACGACGAAAAGTACTGCTGTGTATTTTTCACTCGTTTAGCTACGTTAGGGGAAAACGTGAAGGAAAACGCTTAACGTGGAAAAGTGTTTTTCAGTTTTTCGGAGATCCAAAGAATATGTAAAAGTTAATCGGTAGAGGAAAGACGAAATATCCAAAAATATTTGGATTCCGAGAATCGCAGTTTTCGAACTGTCGGACGAATTCCGAATTACGGAAGCACGAAGCTTCCAAAGGAAGCTAGCTAAGGAGGTGGGGCGGCCACTTGGCCACAAGTAAACTTGGTGGCTAAGTTATGAATAGTAAGGAGGTTAGGGTGGCAAAATGACTAAAATGCCCCTAGCCTTGGTTTTCTAAATAAACAAGCTTAAGCTCATTTGTTTGATTGAAAATTTCAACCAACACTTGAGAGAAAGAGAGAGAGACTTCGGATGGGAGAGGAAGAGAAAGAGAATGAGGAAAAGCTAGCTTGAATGCACGCTTTGTCCGACGGAAGGAGATTAAAGAAGAACGATAATCCAAACCCTAGTTCTTCTAATTTTTCTTTTAGTTTTTATGTTCAAAAACATAACTTAATGAGAATAAGGAGTAAAAGATATTGAGAATGATTTCATATGGTTGAAATCATGAGAAAATAAGAAATGAGAAATAAGAAATTTAGTTTATAAATTTCTTATGGAAGTATAAGATTCGTAAGGATTTTGAGAGATCCGAATGAATTTTATGAATGAGTAGGTCAAATAAGTAAGGAATGGTGTTCTATAACATCAAATTCCAAGAAAAAGTGAAATCGTAATCCAAAATATCGATTAAAATGAAGAACGAACGAAGAACACGAAGAACGTTGTTGATGGACAAATTTAAAACCATCGTAGTATAATTGTTGTTGATGGATAAGTTTAAAACCATCGTGTATAAGTTAGTTTCTTATTGCTTGGTTAGGAATGGTAGAAACGTTCATGAAGAACGGATTAAAACTAAGCTATAACGAAGTTATGTCAAAAATTTTGTAAAAGAAGAACGAAAATTTGAAAGTTAGTAAATGAACCCGAACGTGTAGGGTTTCATAAGAATGTAAGAGAACGTATAAAACGTAAGTCGTGGACTCAAGAACGAATGAATTCCGAGTTCGGATGACCGAATTACGGACGAACGAGCGAAGAACGTTAAAAGCGTAAAAATGAATGAAGGGTTAAGATTAAGCCAATTGAATGGCATGTTAATGGATTCAGAACGAAGTTCTGTTGGAGGCATATTAAAGTACGTAAGATAAGGAAGAGAATGGCTTTAAAACGACCTCGTTACGAGTTATAACGAAGAAGTTATGAGATCGTAATGTACGCGTCTCAAACTTAATGAAAGACTTAGAAATTTTTCTAGGGTTTAGGCTCGCCGCCGCAGCGGCGGCTAAGCTGTGAGAAGTGGCGTCGTAGCGTGAGCTCGGCCATAATCTTCTGGAGAGTGGCGCCGTAGTGCAAGAGATAACAAAGGACTTGGCCATGTACCAATTTTTGAAGGAAGAGAGGAGAAAAAAGTAGGTCATGTGCATGTGCACGAGAGGAAAGGAAGAACGCAACAGCAATGCAGCCACGGCAGCATGTAGCAATGCCCACAAATGAGAATTTTAGTTCTCAATTACTGGAGGATGTGCAAGAAAGAAGTATGAACATGTAGTTCACTAATGTAACACTTAATCAAGTATGTTAAACCTTTAGTAAAGGTTGAATTGAAAGATTAAACGAGACTAAAAGAATGTAAACGCTAGATTACATAACCGATATCCGGGGACCGTAGTCACGATGAACGAACGTGAGGGATTACTATGATTGTGATTCCTTAGACGTTGAGTGACGAAGGTAACAAGTAACATTTCGATGTTATGTTGTGATAATGAGAGATAAGTTTAAAGCGTATAGATGATATGAACGCAACGTTGTTGCGATGAACGATCGGTCTTAGCATACAACGAACAGTATGGCTTTGACATTAAGAAATTATAATGAACATGGGGTTCATGGGATGGATAACGATCAAAAGCGATTAAAACCTTGGTTAAAGGTTGTATATAATTAAAAGGCGAGCAATGTAAATGTTGAATACATAAACGATTCTCGTGAATCGTATTCACGTCGGACGAACGTTCTAAGTATACCCTGGTTGTATGACTTAGACGTTGACAAAAGTAGTAAGTAAGATACGAATGGTATCAAGAGAGCCGTAGCGAACGGTAATAAGATTACTGAAAGCCGAATATAAGTCGGATGAGAATGTTAGAATGAATTGTAAGCGTTGAACACTTTAACCGATGTGAAGGTTGAGTGTACGCGAATATTAAACGGATAGAACCTACAGCCCGTGTATGGTTTGACCGTGGAATAACGAAGACCATTGATTAAAGCTGTGAGCAATGAAGAAGCTGATTTAAAGACAAGTACGTATAATGTAAAAGAAGCCGAGTTAATGTTTATAACTTGGATGACGCTCCGAGTTGAATTAATCGGATGCTGTAAGATAAGAATAAGGTAACGTAAAATGCTTAACGCTATAAATGCGTAGAATGAATATGAAATGATCGTTCTGAGTATACAAAAGACTGTATGACTTAGACGATGATGAATGAATCCTGAGGTATGGAAATTAGTTGCCAGAAAGCCATAAGGAATATGAACTTGACTTAACGAACATTATAGTTTAATAGTTCGGACAAGTTAAGATAAGTTAGGTTGTAGTACAATCGTAACCTTTGATGGTTGACATATGGGAGCTGGGATAAACAATTCCTTCAGAGAGCGAAGGTATATACAAAACTGGCAACCGATCTAACTCACTGTGTGGGCAGTGTAGATGAGACGGGAACTTGTTTGTTGGTTGTTTGTGGGAAACCACTCAGAGTACCATATGGACTACTAGGAGAGAAGCGATGTGTGCTAAGTCCTAGCAAAGTTATAAGAAGAAGATAAGAATGTAAATCATCAAAGATGATGAATGTATTGAGTAAGACATCTCCGTATGTCATGAAACCGTAAACCGATAATGAAAGTTAGTCGCGTAAGATTATATTGCAAGAACGCGAACCTTAAGAAGTAAAGTTGAGTAAATCAATGAGTAAGTCAAGTATATGACTAATTGGTGTATGTCTTATTTTTCTTATGTGCTACATATGAATGGGAATGAGCAGTTCAGCGTAAGCTGTTGCTATGCATAAGGCAAGTTTCCTAACTTCATTCATAATTTAAATGAATGCTAATTTCTAAAACTTCTCAGATGTTGAACTTGAGAAGTTCTGTCTATGTGCAAATGTATGATATTTGTACAAGGTGGAAGAACGTATGAGGCCTTGTGCCACAATGTGAACACTTCGGTGTTTCTGTGAGATGGACTATTTTATGTTTGAACTGTTCAATAAAAGAATGTTCTATTTATACATGAACCGTTATTGTTAAATCTGTGCTATTGATTCTAGCCAGACATAATGTGTATGAAAGAGAGTAGAGAATGAAAGTATTTCATAGTGAATATAACTAATGTTTTAAAATGATAGGAATCGAGATTATTCCTATTGTTCAAGCTACTTCATAACGGTTATCGAAGTTCCAAAGGAATGTTAAACTCTTAAAGTTGTTTGTTCAACTGTATGACTTGCTGGGCAATTGAATGCTCACACTTGCTTTAAATAAAAACATTTTCAGCGAACGATGTTAGAAAGAACTTAAAGATCCCGTAAAGATCAAGTTGAGCGGTATCCAGACGAAGTGCCATTCAGTAGGCGAATGTGCGGGAAGATCAAGCAAAGACTTGTAATATAGAATGATAGAATTAAACTATAGAATAGTTTAATGAACGATTATGTATCCTTGGTGGCGGATAAAAGTCACGTGTACACGATGTAAAGAATAATGTAATTATCATTATTTGTAATGAAAGAGGTTTTATGGTTATAAAACCTGGGATTTGAGAATGTATGTCGTTATATTTAGCTATATAATGATGTATGTTTGGAAGAAGATGGGATCGTGACGTACGGAATCCGGATGTGAAAATAGACTGGATTTCGGGGCGTTACATAACCCGCGTTTATATTCATTGTCATTTAATCTTGTTTAATCTATACGTTCAATCTTTAATAAAGGTTTACATTACTTGATTAAGTGTTACTTTAGTTGGATATTATATTCTTTATGTTCCCTTATATTTTCCCCAAGAGTCGAAAGCGATTAAAAGCTCATCTCGGCTTTTTCCTAACACCGGCCTTGTTATTGGCACTCCCTTCTTTCTCTCTCGGCATTTACAATATGAGTTTGCGATACTGACCCCGATGCAGCCTGTTCCGCACCACTCTACAAGGCATGACTGGCGCCGCGGTGCCAATCCCTAACCCTATAAAATTTCTCTAAGTGTTAAATCAAATTTGAGCTGCTTACTTCGCGATCTCATAACTCCTTCGTTATAACTCAGAACGAGGTCATTCCAAAGCCATTCTCTTCTTTATCTTACGTACTTTAATACCCATTGAGCAGAAATTCAATATAAATCCGTTAACGTACAAATGGACAAGTTTAAACCCATTGGGTATAGGTTATATGCAAATTTCTTAGTTAGGATATAAATAACTGACCAATGGATTGATTCCATTTGGTTTGGTGTAAAAATCTCGAGTAACAAAGTTTTGGCAAAATTTACGTGATTAGATGATAATTGTCGAAATCATAAGATTTCTATAACGATAGGCAAAAGTCGATGTTTAACTCAAAAATCTTAGTTTTCGATGGTGTATCATAGAACTTCACATTTAAGAGTTGTTGACTCAAGAATGGTCGAATTCTGACTAAAAACGAAGAAACAAGCTATAAATGTTAAAGAACGCTTAACGAACGCATAATAAAAAATTGAAACAGTAAATTTGTTGTTAACGAATTAAGAAACTTATTATGTCCTAATGAAATCGATGTATATGAGATATGTGAGATAACGACTTTTGAACGAACCAATTTTGAGTTATAATGAACAATTTACGAGCTCGAAAAATGAATGGCTTGAGAAATTAAAACTTTTTTAAAAGGTTTAAAAGAGGTGCCGCAGCGCTGCCCAATGAAGGATTTAGGGCATTGTAGTGCCGGAACCAGATCCCAGTTACTTGAGAATCGTGTTGTAGCGCAGCAATTAACAAAGGACACAGCGCCTCAGCGCTAGTCCTAGACCAAAGGCAGAGAAGAATAGTTATGAACATAAAAGAAAGGTAAATTGATTGAAGGTGAATTATGACCTTAATTAAACTTTAAGTAACATCTTAAATGATGATTAAAACCTTAAGTTCAACAATTAAAAGTTAACACAAAAGGTTACTTATAACAATAAAATGTTATAAAGTCGTAATGAACGTTAATTAACCTAGTGAATATCAGTAGGTTAACCAAACGAATAGTTTTATTGAAAAGAAGAAGAAGATTGGTTAATGACAATACTTATAGATTGTATAAGACCTAACATGATATACTATGTGATTATGACATGTAGAACCTATACAGATCCAAAGAGAAAGTGAGTTAGAGCTAGACGCCGCTGAAGGAAAGTTTTCTAAATCCTTATCTATACTTTATGTTGGACAAGCTTTATAATTCATGTATGATATGCACGAATTGATTCAACAAAGAAGTCGAAGCCATTTACTTCGGTTAGACCAAACATAGAGTATTTTATAGATTTCCTTATAATCTATCAAAATATTATTGATATTAATATTTTATGCCAACTATTTTGGTATGGATTCAAAGAAAGACTAATTATGAATAAACAAACGGTTTGTCGTAAATCGACTGGCACGTGAGTTTGCCAAAACTTAAACGTAGATACGTTAGATGTAGTAGTGTTGTACAACATAGAGTACTATATGCTGATCACCTAGATGTGCTCGTAAGAAATATCGGACTTACGGACTTAGTTCTGAGTTGTTCTTTTCAAAGAAAAAAAGAATGAAATGCTCACGGTCTTTGACCAAACTCAAGGTTTAATTGATGATGTTCATCGTTAAATATTTTAAAGAAAAAGAGAAGTGTTATTTTGATTTATTCATAGTACTTCATAACTATCAGTTCAGTTATAGAAAATATACTCATATGATTCTTGCATAATTGTAAGACCCCAACTTTTTATAAATAAAATTGAATTTCCTCTATTCATTATTTTGAATTAATAAGGTGTTAATTTGATATAATGCTTTGGTTATGGGTGAAATGTATACATTTTGCAAAATAAACAACTGGTTATAAAATATTCATTCTATCAGGGAATATTCGTTTGGCCGTAGAATATTCTTGTTGTCAGAGAATATTCGTACGACGACTCAGCCATTTGTGGGCCCCATAACGGAATAATTGTCGGATGAAGAAAACGATAAGTTTGAGTTTTCATAAATAACGGCGTAATTGTTACTGTTAACACTGTTGGAATACCTGGTGGTTAAAATACAGTAATACGTGTGGTTGTACAGTAGCACACGATATTGCATAGTATTTTTGAAATTATTGATTCTTACGTAAGAATGCACTACTCAATAATTGTTACAGAAATTACTGTTCAATGTTTTATTTTATTGGTTCAATAATTGCTGCGTTGATATTTTATATTATTATTGTTTCAATAATTGGCACTGCACAGTATTTCTCATTATCAGATCAATAATTTATATTATTTGAATAATATTATTAGATAACATTATTGGCAATGGCTAGAAAGTTCTGTCAATGAGAGGTTTGGTCACCTAATTGCGCGCCAATGAGGAGAAATCCTTATCAGAAAGCCCACTCTTTCCTGGGAACGGCCTAGTTGTCATTATTGTGATTCTGTGATATTATTTATGAATAATTAGTTATTGATTTTTATGGTAAGGAAATATTTATTTTATGTGGATATAAATGAAGGAAATATTTATTTTTATGTGGATATAATTGAAGGAATTACTGTTGGGGTATTTTATCCGTATTTTGTCGGAATGGATGTATTAAAAATCATCTGTCTGTGGATTTCGAACATTTTCTGTTTAGAATTTGGAAAAATTTTCATCTGCAAATTTGTAGAGAATTTTATTTCCTATGGAATAGACATATAATTCGTATTTTTTGATAAAGGGCTATTTATTATGAATTATTGAAGTTTTAAAAATTAAATATTTTTATTAAAATTATGGGTGGGACCCACTTTAGTTTTAAACATGTGGACTGCAAGAAATTTCAGAAATGGCATGCTGGTGGTTGGTCTTGGTAGGTGGCATATAAGGAGAAAATATATATATTATTTTTTTAATTTAGTCTCCTTTGGCGTTCTAGCATTTTCCTATAAATAGGGTGCTTAATTAGAATGGAAAATGTGACACCCACAAATTCGGGTACTTTAATTCCACGGGATTTGGTGTTCACTGTACAAATATCATCTATCTATCTACCCATAATAAATGCAAGCCATGCAATAGATAGAATAAAAATCTTCCCCTAAAGGGTTACAACATCTGAATAATAATAATACAATCCCAGGTTAAACTAACCATAAACATCTGTTCGGAATCATAAACAAATAAGTCTTAACAACATCATTAACTCAAGTCTTAAACATAAATACATCATTTAATAAAATAACAAGTCTTCATCCCTTGCTAACTTTGCCCTTGCCCTTACTAGTGGAAGGTTCATCAGTTCTTTCGTTCTTAACTGCAATGTTATTTTTAAGCAAGAGTGAGCACTATTGCCCACGAGTATAATAATGAAATAACAGTATAATAACATGCGAGAGAAATAATAACTTCTGAATTAAAAGCTCAACTTTTGAATCAAGAATGAATATCAAGAAACAAAAGATTTCTGAGGGTCATAAGACCTTGAACTATGTCCTAGGTTATCAAGGGTAATACTTGAAACCTTTAACAATAATAAAACTATGGACCTTTCTACTCTTACTTAGGGGGATCAGCCCTTAGTACCATACTGTGCACAATATCTTAACACTAACGCATAAGTAAATCCCTTTGCAGGGTTGTTCACCTCAGTTTGACATTCGAGTCCGCACCAAAGGAAGTTTGGTTTGGATAATTCATCAAGGGTTCTGAAATTTAGAACGCTCATCAACTATGGACTAGTCGAATCAATAATGGTTCGCTAGTCTAATAAGGTTCAATAATAATGATATTCAAATTGAATAATAATCTCAAGAAGTATACAATAGGACAATTATTGTATAACTGAATCATGCTTTGAAAAGATAATCAATCTCTAATATAACATTTGAACATGAATGATAGTAATGATAATTTACTCTAGGTAATTAATAACCTTGAACAATAATGACAAGTAGGGTTAGGAAACTTGTCTCGTGCGTAGATTACACTTTAACTAAGCACCTTCTTTGAATTTAATCCTACATACCATTCACATTCACAATACCAATTAATTATAACTTAACTAATCATCAACGATCATTCTTTTGTCTAAACTTTGGTTATGACTATACTTAGTCAAATTATCATATTTATTAACATATAATATCACCTCATGAATAATGAATTAATTATGTATTCAATAATTCAACCCACATGCAATTATGTTATTTACATAATAAACATCTATTTTATCTTCACATTATACTTCTAAAATGTTTACATGTTCATTAAATTAATTTACTAACACATTGTTAGACTTAAACATTTTAAAAAAATCACATTCTGAACATTCTGGAGAGTGGCATTTGCTGGCTTTCATTACATGGGTTCTCGTGATTGCAAGGCATGGTTATTTTATGCCATTTGCTTGGCCCGATTGGTCTTTAGGGCGTGGTGGCATTGAGCAGTCTCAAGGCTCTGAGTCTCTCGAGGCTCAGTTTGATTCTCGATTTGAATTCACGAAATTGCGTAACATGGCTAAGGAGCTCCATAAAATTATTACTACTCGAATTTAATCATACCCACATAATATAATTCATGTATAATCATAACCCAACATTTATATACTGACAATAACCAATTTAAACACTTAATAACAGATTTAAAGCATGTGAATTTCACTGACTTTGATGTTCTTGGAGGTTTTGAAAATAAAACATGAAAATTATCACTACGGATTCGTTATAACACCGAATCCGTTCATTTAAACTTTGGTCTCTTTATATCAACATGCATAACAACATACAAGTGTAAAATTTAGGGATAATATACGATCAATACATAAAATATCACATATAAGGCCATAAGGCCAAAACCCATACTATGTAATTTTGTAGAAATCATATACGACATGTTTTCATGAATTTAATGATATGGTTTACATAATATATATAATTAAACACGATTTGATATGTCATAACACATATACAACCCATAATCATTACTCCTAACCCAATTACAGAGGTTAAACCAAAAACTTTAAAAGCCATTTTCATGAAAACTAAAATACGTAAAGTAGAAATTGGGAAGGAGAAGATTACCCAAAGCGTAGTGTGGATTTTAATAAGAGATGAATATCAATTTCTCTCTGACTTGTCAACTAATATTCTGTTTCTCTCTTTGTGAAAGCTCTCTAGACTTAGCAATAATGAAGAAAAGAAAAGAAGATGTCTGATATATTAAAGGAACTGACCTTTGAGTGGTCGATTAACTTGATCGTGGCAAATCTGCTAGTAACTCCCATTAAGGCCATGTTTGGCTAGGCTTAATAGATTTCAAAACCATTTAATTTAATAAAGCTTTATCATATGGTTTAATTAATGTCACACTCCTTCATAAAATAAATCAATATCTTATTTAATTTATTTTAAATAAAATATAATAATTAATAATTAAAATAACATCATGCTTAATTAAATATTTCATTTAATTCAATAAGCTCACATAAATTCATACTTGAATAATTAATATTCTCTATATTAATTTAATAAATGTAACACATAATTAAATTAATCTACCACAATTGTATCAAATAATTATTTAATCCAATAATTAAATCATCAAAAAATATTTATTTAATTAAATAAATATTAAAATTAAATTACAAAATTCTCGTTCGTCATATCTTTCCCCCTTAAAAGGATTCTGTCCCCAGAATCACGACTCAATAATTTTGACCCATTAAATTCTCCCCCCTTACAAAGATTTTGTCCCCAGAATCGTTTACAAATAATTAAGTAAATAAATGAGGATAATTCTTCATCATATTCTCTTCGAGTTCCCACGTAGCTTCTTCAGCGTTGTGGTTCCTCCAAATTACCTTAACAGAAGGTATAACTTTATTTCTGAGAACTTGTTCTTTTCGGTCGACAATTTGGATAGGGATTTCTTCGTAAGATAAGTCCTTCTCATAATGCAGGGGTTCGTATTCAATTACATGCTTGTAATCGACCTTGTAGGGTCGTAACATAGACACATGGAAGACGTTGTGGACATTCTCGAGTGATGGAGGTAAGGCTACCTCATACGCGACTTCTCCGATTCTACGTAATACTTCAAATGGTCCAATAAATCTTGGGCTCAATTTTCCTTTCTTTCCGAACCTGATCTTTCCCTTCCAGGGAGACACCTTCAAGAAAACATAACTACCTGATTCAAACTCGATATTTTTACGATGTGGATCAACGTATTTCTTCTGTCGATCTTGAGCCGCTACCAATCGTGCTCGGATCACTTTAACTATTTATGTCGTCTGCTGTACCAATTCTGGCCCTAGCAATTGTCTTTCACCAACTTCATCCCAGTAAAGCGGAGTTCTGCACTTTCTGCCGTATAACGCTTCGTAAGGCGACATGCCTATACTAGCGTGATAACTGTTGTTGTAGCCGAACTCTACTAACGGTAGGTGATCATCCCAATTTTCTTTGAAGTCCATCACACAGGCTCTTAGCATATCTTCTAACGTTTGAATTGTTCGTTCGTTATGTCTGTCTGTTTGAGGGTGATAAGTTGTACTCATTCGCAATTGCGTACCCATACATTCCTGAAGACGTTTCCATAAATTTGATGTGAAACGCGAATCCCTATCCGAAACAATTGATACTGGAACTCCGTGCCTCGAAACAATCTCTTTTACGTAAAGCCTGGCCAACTGATCTAACTTGAATCTGATTTTGACAGGAAGAAAGTGTGCAGATTTTGTCAGTCGGTCAACGATACCCATACTGCGTCGTAGCCTTTCTGAGTCATCGGAAGGCCAACCACGAAGTACATTGTAATATGTTCCCATTTCCATTTTGGGATCTCTAATGGTTGTAGCAATCCACTCAGTCTCTGATGTTCTGCTTTCACTTTCTAACAGGTCAGACACTTGGTAACACATTCTGCAACATCACGTTTTAAATTCAGCCACCAGAAATGTTGTCGAAGATCTTGGTACATTTTGGTACTACCAGGGTGAATCGAATATCATGAACTATGAGCCTCGCTCAAAATTTCTTCCTTAATCTCTTGTACTGGTGGAACCCAAATTCTACTCTCAAATCTCTGTATTCCTTCCTTATCCATCTTAAGTCTCGGTTCGGTTCCTTCATATATCTTCTTTGTCACCTTTTTACATTCATCGTCCTGAAGTTGAGCCTCCTTTACTTTATCTAGTAGAGTTATACCAGATTGCATCTGAAATAGCTTCTCATCAATCTCCATAGGATACTTTACTTCCAACTCTAGTTTCTCCATTTCTACAATTAGCTCCTCCTAAGCAGTCAATATCATCAATTTCTCATGACCCTTTCTACTTAAGGCGTCGGCAACCACATTTGCTTTCCCCGGATGGTATAAAATCTCACAGTCATAATCCTTAATTAATTCCATCAATCTTCTTTGACACATATTCAAATCCTTCTATGTAAAAATATATTTCAGACTCTTGTGGTCCGTATATATTTCACACTTCTCCCCATATAGATAGTGCCTCCAAATTTTTAGAGCAAAAACAACTGCAGCTAAATCCAAATCATGGGTCGGGTAACCCTTCTCGTAATCCTTCAATTGTCGTGATGCATACGCAATGACTCTAGTGTTTTGCATAAGCACACAGCCAAGTACTTTATGAGACGCATCGCTAAAAATAACAAAATTTCCTGTATCATCTGGAAGAGATAACACAGGTGCCGTACTCAACCTCTTCTTCAATTCTTGAAAACTTTCCTCACACTTATCCACCCAAACAAATTTCACAGCTTTTCGAGTTAAATTTGTTAATGGATTTGCGATCTTGGAAAAGTCTTGTATGAACCTTCTATAATATCCCGCCAATCCAATAAAACTTCTTACTTTCGACGGCGTTCTCGACTGATCCTAGTTAATCACGGCTTCTACTTTGGATGGATCTACCGAAATTCCGTTTTTATCGATCACGTGACCAAGAAATTGTACCCGCTCGATCCAGAATTCGCATTTCAAAAATTTAGCGTACAACTTCTCCCTTCTCAGTACTTCCAACGTTAACCTCAAATGTTCTTCGTGTTCTTCTTTGGTTTTGGAATATACCAAAATGTCATCTATAAATACCACTACGAACTTGTCCAAAACGGTTTGAATACACTATTCATTAGTCCCATAAATGTTGCAGGAGAATTCGTAAGACCAAACGACAATACTAAAAATTCGTAGTGACCATATCACGTTCTGAACGCTGTCTTCAGTACATCCTCTGGTCTCACCTTCAATTGATGATAACCACTTCTCAAGTCTATCTTGGAAAAGTATCTCACTCCCTTCAATTGATCAAACAAGTCGTCGATCCTCGGTAATGGATATATGTTCTTAATTGTGACCTTATTCAGTTCTCTGTAGTCAACGAAGAGCCGCATCGATCCATCCTTCTTTTTCACGAACAACATCGGCGCTCCCCACGGCGATACGCTTGGTTGAATGTACTTATTGTCCAACAATTCTTGTAGTTGTACCATTAATTCTTTCATCTCTACCGGTGCCATTCGGTATGGTGCCTTCGATATTGGAGCAGTTCCGGGCGCCAAATCGATCACAAAATCTACTTCTCTATCTGGAAATACGTCGACAAAATCCCTCACAATCGGTATCTCTTCTACCTTAGGATTCTCTTTTTGACTGTCGACTTCTGAAGGGTGTTCTATTTGCTCGTAGCTCCGTTTGATCTGGGATAAAGCAAATCTTGGTTTTTGTTTTCCTTGTGATGGACACGAAGAGGGGAACGTCAAGTATCGGCTTTGGATCATATCTTCTTAGGACTATTCGGATGTACAATGCAATTTCGGTGAGTTATATTCCATTTCGGTTGGAAAATGCGATGGATGTTTGGGGCGATATAAGTGATCAAGGGTAGTAACTCATATCACGGGGAGAAACTTTCATGCAGAGTTCCATTACTATTAATGGGTGGCTCATGATTTTTTTTATAGGCACAAGCATCCCGTAATTCATCTTATGGTTCTTCATTATCTACATATGGACTTTTCTTCCTAGGTGCTCATTTTGTATGGGCTTTTAGTTGTAAGCTAAGTATCCTACATAGCCTTGTCTTAACAACTTCGGCACCTGAACATCGCCGACAACTCGCTTGTCTAGCGACTTCTCTTACTATAAAATCTGACCTTTGGATCGAGTCATAAGGTTAATATGCTTCTTTTGGCAATCGATTACAGCCCCGTAATTGAATAACCAGTCCATTCCCAAAATAACGTCAAATTCCCCAAGTCGAATAGGGATAAGATCTACATTCATGATATTACCCTTAATATCCACTCTACAGTTCTTATGTACATACATAACATGGATTATTTCTCTATTCGCAATTTCTATGTTCATGGGGTAATCCAATTCATTCTTAGGCAAATCTAAATTCTTGGAAAAATCATCAGATATAAAGGAACAAGTAGCACCCGAATCAAATAATACGTAAGCATTAACTTTATTGATCGGAATGATACTGACACCACATCACTTCGGATTGAATCGCATCTTGCATCATTATTTGAAAGTCCGAAGCGTTGATTCGATTTGTTGCGGTAGGTCCGGTGATGGTTAAGGCATTTCCACTATTATTTCCCCGGTTTCCTCCTGATCCTGACCCTCCCGATCGCTTCTTGGGATAATCTCTTGCCAGATGGTCCTTCGAACCACAAGTAAAACAAGCACCATTCTTTGGGTTTGGACAGTTTGGTGCTATGTGACCTTCCTGACCACAATTGTAGCACACTCTTTTTCCTTTCATACAAACTTCCAGATGGGCTTTCTCACAAGTCGGGCATGCTTCAATTCTTTTCTTCTGATTACCTTGTTGATTCCCTGATGATGAGCTGTCGTTCCACCTTTTCTTCTGATTGAAATTTCCACCTCCTGTGCCACTTCCACTGGCCTTGTTATTAATTTCACCTTCACTCTTCTTCTTCTTCTTCTGATCTTGATTGTACTTGGTCACCGCATCACTTCCTCCTTCAGTGAGGATGGCCTTTTCCAGTACTCCAGAAAATATGTTTAGCTGAAACATTGATACCTTGTTGTACACCCAAGGCTTTAGTCCTTGTTCAAATCTTCTGGCTTTTCTTTCGTCCGTGTGTACTTGGTACGGGGCGAATCTTGCTAACTCGTTGAATTTAGTCACGTAGTCAGGTACACTCATGTTTCCCTGCTTCAGTTCCAGAAATTGAACTTCCATCTGATTTTGCGAACTAGTTGGGAAATACATTTCGAAAAACATTTCTTTAAATCTCTCCCACGTAATTACACCTTTACCTCCTCGTACTTTGTTTGCTTGCCACCAGTAGCTAACCTCAGACTTCAGCATAAACGTTTCAAAAGCGGTCTTCTGATCTTCATTAACCCTAGCAACGTCGAAAACCTTCTCCATTTCCATAACCCACGTTTGAGCCTCGATTGGGTTCATGGAACCTTTGAACTCTGGCGGTCCCACCGCCTTGAAGTCTTTAAACGTTGTGTTTGGTGGAGCTTGCGGTTGATTATTCATGGCTCCAGTCAGTAAGTTAACCAACTCACGGGATTAAGCGTTGGCATTATTGTTATTATTGGTTGACTCTTCCTGAGCCGGTTGACGTTGTTGTCTTCTCCTTGGCGGCATTTTTCTGTTAAATAAACGCTTATTAGAACTTTATTTATTTCTCTAAATAGTTAAGGCATTACTTAACAATTTAACATACTCATTTAACACATCATCTCAAACAACTTGATATATTTTCATTCAAATCAAAAGTTTTAACATTAAACGATAGCATAATCGCTATTTACATCACTATCCTCGAATAAAGAATCCACAGAGATTTAAAACATTCAAATATTCTTTCGTTCATAAACACGTCAGAATTAACATCTAAAAACTAATTAAGTTCTTCACATAATTAAATAAATCATATCACTGTCGGTCAAGGTACTGATTAGCCTTGCTACGCTCTTCTTCTAAAATGCGATGCATAGTCCTGCGATCCATCATATACAATGGTAGTCCTTCGAACTGGATTGGGTAACTCAAAACTCGATATTGGGTCTCATTCATTGCCTTGTTAAGTGTAGAGTACATTTCCCCAATCTTCGCTTTCTTTGCACGACTATCATCCTCTACACGATCAGCTCGACGCGATTCTCTTACCCAGCCTTCCTCTGCTATGTTCAGCCTTTCGGAGGTTTCCTTCAGTTCCTTCTTCAGTTTCTCTATCTCCTCGGTCTTATCTTCAGTTTGACCCTTCTCATGGACCAAATCCCATTCTATATTTGCTAGTCAAGAGTGAAGAGTCGAAATCTACCTCTCCTTCTGCTCTAGAGTAATATGCTGAATAACCGCTCGCTCAGTCAAATCCTGGACCTCATCTCGTAACTCCACGTTAAGGTCGTATAACGTGTCATACATCTCAGCATCAATGGTGTACCGTGGTAACTCCTCTTCTTTCTCTTTCTCTTCCTCAACAAATTCCTCCTCAGGATCAGTCTCAGGTTCATGCTCCTGACCAACAATTGTGATCAATGGAGATGACTCCCTCTGTACCAGCTGTTCCCTAATGACATGAATGTCTCGGGGCTCCTCCTCTGTCGGTACTATAGGTACACGGGGTTCCTCCTCAGTAGGTACTATAGGTACACGGGGTTCTTCCTCCCAAGCTTGACTAGCTTCTCCAACATTCGACATCCTAACAACAAAATTTTAAGTTTTAGTTACTAAGTCGTATCATCTAACGCATACTTTAACACATAAACACATAAGGTCTTTTATTATCTTCAATGAATTACAGAAATACATTTCTTATAACTCGATAAGAGTTTTCCATCACTATCTTCTTTCTATAAGGCTACTACCTAAGGTTGTTCCCCCAACTAAGGTTCATAACCTACAGCTTTGATACAAACTTATGACACCCCCAAATCCGGGTACTTCAATTCCACAGGATTTGGTATTCACTGTACAAATATCATCTATCTATCTACCCATAATAAATGCAAGCCATGCAATAGATAGGATAAAAATCTTCCCCTTAAGGGTTACAACATCTGAATAATAATAATACAATCCCAGGTTAAACTAACCTTAAACATCTGTGCGGAATCATAAACAAATAAGTCTTAACAACATCATTAACTCAAGTCTTAAACATAAATACATCATCTAATAAAATAAAAAGTCTTCATCACTTGCTAACTTTGCCCTTGCCCTTACTAGTGGAAGGTTCATCAGTTTCTTTAGTTCTTAATCGCAATGTTATTATTAAGCAGAGTGAGCACTATTGCCCACAAGTATAATAATGAAATAACAGTATAATAACGTGCGAGAGAAATAATAACTTCTAAATTAAAAGCTCAACTTTTGAATCAAGAATGAATAGCAAGAATCAAAAGATTTCTGAGGGTCACAAGACCTTGAACTATGTCCTAGGTTATCAAGGGTTATACTTGAAACCTTTAACAGTCAAAGACTATGGACCTTTCTACTACCGTGCTTAGGGGATCACCCTTAGTACCATCACATGCACAATATCTTAACGCTAACGCATAAGTAAATCCCTTTGCAGGGTTGTTCATCTCAGTTTGACATTCGAGTCCGCACCAAAGGAAGTTTGGTTTGGATAATTCATCAAGGGTTCTGAAATTTAGAACGCTCATCAACTATGGACTAGTCAAATCAATAAGGGTTCGCTAGTCTAATAAGGTTCAATAATAATGATATTCAAATTGAATAATAATCTCAGGAAGTATACAATAGGACAATTATTGTATAACTGAATCATGCTTTGAAAAGATAATTAATCTTTAATATAACATTTGAACATGAATGATAGTAATGATAATTTACTTGAGGTAATTAATAACCTTGAACAATAATGACAAGTAGGGTTAGGAAACTTGCCTCATGCGTAGATTACACTTTAACTAAGCACGTTCTTTGAATTTAATCCTACATACCATTCACATTCACAATACCAATTAATTATAACTTAACTAATCATCAACGATCATTCTTTTGTCTAAACTTTGGTTATGACTATACTTAGTCAAATTATCACATTTATTAACATATAATATCACCTCATGAATAATGAATTAATTATGTATTCAATAATTCAACCCACATGCAATTATGTTATTTACATGATAAACATCTATTTTATCTTCACATTATACTTCTAACATGTTTACATGTTCATTAAATTAATTTACTAACACATTGTTAGACTTAAACATTTAAAAAAATCTAGATTACGAACATTACGGAGAGTGGCCTTCAATGGCGCCCTTTATTACCTTCAGTTCTCGGCCTACTGTTGCGATAAATGCTATGATGTGGTCTTTGGTCTTTGGTGGCATGGTGGCTATGGCTAATGGTGGCAGCGCCATGTATGGCGCTGAGTCTCAAGGCACAGAGTCAGCCCATGAGAGGCTCGAGTTCGGTCTCTGCAATTCGCGTAAATTGCAGAACATGGCCAAGGAACTCCAATAAAATTATTACTACTCGAATTTAATCATACCCACATAATATAATTCATGTATAATCATAACCTAACATTTATATACTAACATTAACCAATTTAAACACTTAATAACAGATTTAAAGCATGTGAATTTCACTGACTTTGATGTTCTTCAGGTTTTGAAAATAAAAACATGAAAATTGTCACTACGGATTCGTTATAACACCGAATCCGTTCATTTAAACTTTAGTTTCTTCGTATCAACATGCATAACAACATACAAGTGTAAAATTTAGGAATAATACATGATCAATACATAAAATATCACGTATAAGGCCATAAGGCAAAAACCTATGCTCTGTAATTTTGTAGAAATCATATACGACATGTTTTCATAAATTTGATGATATGGTTTACATAATATATATAATTAAACACGATTTGATATGTCATAACAAACATACAACCCATAATCATTACTCCTAACCCAATTACAGAGGTTAATCCAAAAACTTTAAAAGCCATTTTTATGAAAACTAGAATACGTAAAGTAGAAATTGGGAAGGAGGAGATTACCCAAAGCGTAGTGTGGATTTTAATAAGAGATGAATATCAATTTCTCTCTGACTTCTCAACTAATATTCTGTATCTCTCTCTGTGAAAGCTCTCTAAACTTAGCAATAATGAAGAAAAGAAAAGAAGACGTCTGATATATTAAAGGAACTGCCGATTTGAGTGGTCGAACCCTACTTGATCGTATGGCAAATCGCTAGTAACTCCCATTAAGGCCATGTTTGGCTAGGCTTAATAGATTTCAAAGCCATTTAATTTAATAAAGCTCTATCATATGGTTTAATTAATGTCACACTCCTTCATAAAATAAATCAATATCTTATTTAATTTATTTTAAATAAAATATAATAATTAATAATTAAAATAACATCATGCTTAATTAAATATTTCATTTAATTTAATAAGCTCACATAAATACATACTTGAATAATAAATATTCTCTATATTAATTTAATAAATGTAACACATAACAAAATTAATATACCACAATTTCATCAAATAATTATTTAATCCAATAATTAAATCATCAAAAAATATTTATTTAATTCAATAAATATTAAAATTAAATTACAAAATTCTCGTTCGTCACATAAAATCACACCAGAAACGAGTTTTTTCTCTCTATATATATATTATCAAGCGTATTTTGTGAGTATTTAGATACTTTGAGAGTTGTTATTCAGTGCAAGTTTCCTTCGGCTTTACATCTGATATTCTGATCAAAAAATACTGTTATTTTGAGGTAAGGGATGTTATTTTCTTCATAATGATGTTATTCTTTCAATATCATTATATCGAAATATTGGTATGGATTTTATTGTGGAATTTCTATATTTTTTATGTCGGGGTTATTATTCACGTATACGACACTATTCATGTATACGACACTATTCATGAATACGGCACTATTCACAGAAAAATAAATTCTTTCTTTCTTTGTCCAAGTTGTTTATTGTGGTTACTATCTTTGATTGTATCCATGTTTTGATCTTTATTTTTGAATTTTGCTTCACAATTGGTTATTATGGAGTATTATTAAACTTGGATAAACTGTAATACGAATCCCTAATATTTTTCCTTTTGTCTCACTGGATTCGTTTTCTTTAAGATATTTTTCATCATCCTCGATCCTAAATGATGATCTTACTGAATAGCTTTGGCCTGTAGTGCAAAGATGAATGATTAACTGATGACTATCTTTGGCCCGTAGTGCAAAGATGAACAGGTGTTGAGATGAACATGACCAACTGGTGATACAAATGAATATCTTTGGCCTGTAATGCAAAGATGAATATTTGATTCAAGATGTATATTGATTGATGTTACATGGATAAAATATTGGTGATGGACTTTTAAATCTTAGAAGATATTAGAATTCATTCTCTACTTGACTCTTCTAATGGATTGTTGTTTCCGCTACAGTTGTTGATCTAAAACTTGTTGTCTATTATGTTCTATCAGATTTTTCTCTGTTGAAGACTAATGATAATTTGTTGTATATTATCTTAGTCATAATATTCTTTACTGGGCTAGTTGAGCTCGCCCTTTTCCTTTTTGTTCCATTTTTCTTCTCAGAAGGTGAGAACATAGCAGTAACTAGCCGGGGTATTGAGTGATGGTTCATGAGAGTTGTTTTAGTAGTCCTCACTATTTTATAAAATAGTTTATCAATAATTTTAATGAGGACTCCTTTTGAGTTTGTAAACTGTCTATTAGACAATATTTGTATTTAAACTCACAGTATATGTGTTGTCGTATTTTACATGATAATTGTATTACTGAATTTGTAGTTTTGCTTCTGTACCACATATTTGGTGACTCAGAATGGGTGTTGTATACCTATTTTGGGGGCGTCACAGTTGATATCAAATCTTAGGGATATGGTCTCTGGAGGAGATCGGGGAATAGAACTAGGAGGGGAGACACGAGTAATCCTTTGCTAGTGTGTCATACCTAAGTTTATTTGGTTGGTCAGTTGAAGCATATGGTTAATATGTGATATGTTAATTTGTTAATTAACCCTTGTTTTGTGGCAGTATTTGAGAATGGCAACTGGAAATATTAACAATGGAGTGAATGAGACCGTGGAGACACCTTTAATCACCACCCAGGGAAACGTGCAACAGGAAGGCAATATTCCTCCTGTAAACAACACTACCGAACAAATGATGAATGATGGGATGTTTAGAAGCTTTTTGCGTTCATGCAAAATCGATTTAGGAGACTTCGTGTACAAAATACTGGTGGAAATGATAGTAATGCATGGCTTGTCACAAATGACGAGTTCAAAGAGTTGGGACCACCGAATTTGCGGGAAGCCGGATCCGATCAAGGCGGAAACGTGGGTCAAGCAAATTACCAAGATATTCGATGTCTTGGGATGAACGGAGGAATATAAGGTACCATTCGCCACCTTTATGTTTCGTGGTGAGGCGGATCTTCAAAGGGAGTCTGTGAAGAGTACCACCAACCAAGACTCTGACATGTCTTGGGAAACATTTCAAAAACTGTTTAACGACAAGTATTTTCCTGAAAGTATTCCTCATATGAAGGAGGTAGAATTTATTAGACTGGAACAAAACAACATGACGGTGTCCTAGTACGAGGAGAAGTTCACAGAGTTATCCAGGTTTGTACCTCATTTGGTAAAGAATGAGGAACAAATGACGCGGATGTTTCTAAGAGGTCTAAAACCCGAGATTCGATAATATCTTATCTCTCATAAATTTTCTTTATATTCAGATGTTGTAAACAAGGCTCAATTATTAGAGCAAGATAATGAGTATGTTCAACCGAGGGACCACAACCAGGGTCATTCCGGTGGCAGCAGTCATCAGAGCAATGACAACTAACGGGGAGGAAAACATTCGGACACAAACGGTAACCACTCTAGTGGTAATCGTGGCCATGATGGTAGAAGAAGTGAGTCAGGGGGAGATTTCAAGAAGAGAAGGTACAACAATGACAACGTGAAAACGTCAGCACAAACATCAATTGTTTCTAGGGGAGGAGATCGAGCACCAGTCGTTTGTTATAAAAGCGGGAAAGAGGGACACATCAACCCAAACTACCCAAAACAATCCAACGTGTGTTATAACTATAGAAAGGAAGGTCATATAGCTAGAAATTGTCTTGTTGTGAAACCAAGTTCAATGGGGGATGGTGACTCCAAAGACTGTCCCGGACAAGTCAAAGTTGATGGTTCCTGGAAGGGCGTTTGTCGTGACTACTCAAAACGCGAGGAACCCAAACGAGGTGATCACGGGTAAGCTAATCATAAACTCTTACGAAGTTTATACCTTATTAGATATCGGTTCTACCCATTATTTTATCTCTCCTGCTTGTGCTCAACGTTTGAACTTGACTCTGGAGAAATTAGACCTTGACTTATCTGTTGAGACTTTGTTAGGAGAATCTTTCATTACATCTACTATTTATAAATCTTGCTTGATTCAAGTTTGTACCATCACATTACCTGCCGATCTTATTTCGTTGAAAATACTTTCATTTGATGTGATTTTAGGGATTGATTAGTTAACCACTCATGTTCCTCAACATCAAGTATGTTAATGAGGTCACCAATGACATCATCATCATTTACCTCACGATTGCTAATTTGTTCTTGTAACGGCTCATCTATTCCTGACAGAATAGTGCCATCAAAAGCACGAGTCTTTGTTGTGACAACTGTATACTAAGGGCTCCTAGAATTTAAAACATTCAGGGCGTAATACACTTGAGTGGCTTAGCTGGCTAGAACTAATACATCATTAGATTGTAGTTTTGACTTTATGTCTACTGTAACGATTCTATTACGATCAATTTTAACACCCTTAACAGTATCAAACCAGCGACACCTGAGTGTAACAACCTTTTTACCCCTAGGATAATTGAGTACAACCACTTCCTCTAATCGTCCATAGTAATTGGACTCAGAGTCTTGGTAGAAACATCCCAACACGACAACGCCAAAATTGACTGATGTCATTTCATTCAATTCATCAACCTTGAATCTATACACATTCACGATGCAACCAGAAAATGAACTAATTAGTTTTTACGGGCCTAAAAAATGTCTCTAAAACGATTATAAGCGCTATCCGCTTCAATCCTGCTCTTAAACCACTGGTAAAAATTTTCAGTAGTGAATGCTTCCAGTTGTGCTGGAGTTATTCCCGGATTAGAAGCATTCGCTTCCTTTTCGAATGCACTGAAATAATATAATCAAATAGTTTATTACAATAATAATCTTAGTGTATTGACATATGTATGTATAATAATACATACTTGATGTATTCTGCTATTTTGGGAAAATTTAGAAGCATGTATGTAGATATAATCTTCAAATCTCTGTCGCTTAAGTAAGTCATTTTCTCATGGCCAAATAGTTTAGCCGGATATGTGAATACAACTTATTCATCATCAGAATGAGATTGAGGACCAAAGACCTCATTCCTACTTAAACGAGTGTTCTTAGTTGAGAGTACATTGTCGAAGTACAGAGTGCAAAAGTTGACAAGTTCTTCCTCCGTATAACGCTTAGCAATTGAACCCTCTATACGAGCTTTATTTTTCACTTTCTGCATTAATCGACGCATATACTTGGAATATGAATGAACGCAATTAATACTAAGAATATACCTTGTAAATATCATCAAAATTTAGGTAAATAGATGATATTACTTACCTCTCAAAAGGATACATCAACCGATATTACACCAGTCCTCCAAGTTTCAGTTCATATGGTAGATGTATAAGCAAATGCTCCATCGAGTCAAAGAACCCTAGAGGTAAGATCATTTCGAGCTTACACATTATCAGCACTATATTCTTCTCCATCTGCTCAATATCACTGTACCTTATTACCTTTGAGCAAATATCCCAAAAGAAAGATGATACTTCGGTCAAGGCTTCAACAAATTTCCTAGGTAACATCTCACGAAATGAAATTGACATCAACTTCTGCATGAATACATGGCAATCGTGAGATTTGAACCCAGTAATTTTCAGCTTCTCAACCTTGGTGCAACTGTGACAACCCGGATTTTAAAAAAATATTAAAATAAGAATTTAATAAATAAAATTTTTATTATAAGATATTTTGAGTTTGAGTGTGTATATATGTGTTATATATTGTGAAATATGTGATTTGATGTGAATGTAGAATATATATATATATATATATATATTGGGAGAATGAGGTTTAGTAGTTAATTTAATTTAACTATTGAAGAAGGTAAATAAAATTGTTTGAAAAAGGAATTAAGTTAATTTAAATAAGTTGAAAATTATATTATGGAATAATATAGTTTGATTATTATGCCTTGTGGCAATGAATTTATTATGAATTAAATCTCATAAATAACGTAAGTAATTCACTTCATTAAAGTAGTTAATTAATGTAAGGATATTTGCTTTAAGAAAATGAGGGACTAATATATATTACACATAAATGTAATATGTTAATGTATTAAGATTGTGAGATTTGTAAATAGTTAAAAATATTTATAGACTTGAATAAATATTTTATTTGGAATATTTATGGAAATAAATAAATATTTGATTGAAATTATTATGGAATAAGTTGTTTAAGTATGATGATAAATAATTCTATAATTTGTGCGCATTTTAGTACGCTATTGTGATGGTAATATTCTAATTTAATTAAATAATTAAATTAGCGAATTAATGACTTGTTGTGTAAAGTGGAAGTATGTATTAATTCAATTAAATAAAGGTGTGACAAATGGGCCTTATAATAAGAGAATTATAAGCCTTATAATAAGAGAATTATAAAAATAAATAGGAAGGGATTTTATTTTTGTAAGCCAAACAAGGTCTTGTGGCTGTTGGTTTTATAACTGCTAAGTTTATTGCGTGGGTGTAACTCTTAATTGCAATAAGAGTTAGTTTTTATGTTATTTGTAAAGGCAGCGAGAAGGAGAGAAATAGAGAGTTCAGAGAAAATTGAGATAGAGAAGAAATTCTCTGAGAAATTGAGAAGGTTTTTGAGAATCAAGAAGGAGGAAGAAGATTAATCAAGAGAAATCAGATAATCTTTATCATCTAATCAAGGTATCAATCTAGTTCTAAAGCTTTAAAATATAGTTTTTAAGTTCTTCACATAAAAAGTTATTTTGGGTTGGTTGATGTGAAAATTTGTTGTATATATATATGTTATGGGTTTGTGTGATCCATATTATATCATCTAAAAGTGGTTTTGGAGTAATTAAATTCATGAAAATAGGTTGAATGATGAAGAATTTGAGTTTTGTACTATATATAAGTTTTGGTCAATTTTGAGACTAAAATTAGCTAGGAAATCATGATGGAAACCTTAAATTGATGATGAATGTTGTAAGAACGCTAAAAAATGAAAAGAACGCAAGTTGAATGAATCAATTTGGTAAAGAAACGAATTCGTAGTGAATGAATTCGATAAACATGTTAAAACATGAAATTTTAGTATGAATATGAGTTTTGGGTCAAGATTTGGGTTAGTTAATATTTCTATAAATTGTTGATTATTTGCTATGTTGTAGTTCTATGAATTACGAATCCATAGAGTCAAAAACGGACTGATTTGGATGTGTATAACTTGAGTTATGAAGGTTAGAAGGAGAAAGGGTTAAAAAATTGCAAGAACAGCAAAGCTGGGGAAAAAAATTGTTCACCTTTCTGCTAGGGGCGTTGTAGCGCTGCCCCCAAGGCTATTAGGGGCGTTGTAACGCTGGAACAAATGTCAGTTTGGACTGTTTTGACCTCCTATAGTAAAATGGTCATAACGTTTTCATATGAACTCTGATTGAGGCGATTCAAAATGATTCAGAAAGATAACGAATAGACCTACAACTTTAGTTATTTTAGTTCTTCAATTTGAGGTCATTAGCAGGGGTCAAAATGGCCATCTGTGGGACTAATGTGCATTCCGAGGCAATCAGAGGGCGCCTAGCATGCACAAATTCAAGCGTAGTGCTTCTGACGATAAAATATATTGCTCTAAGTTGTAAAACATGAAGTTTAGTAAATATAATGATGTTTAACATTAATAAATGATGTATTAGATACGTTGTATAAACATACTAAGCATACACAAGAGAGACGAATCGGGCGTGTGACGAAAGAACGACGAAACGTCGTGACAAGTGTTAATGAACGTAAAAAGTGTTTTAATTCAATTGAAATAAACATTATAAGATATGGAATGGGGTTAATATAAAATCAATAAGGAGTCCTAGAAAGACTTAAACACTTGAATGAACTTATAATATGACTAAGAAAAAATATAGTGAGATGTAAGTCGAAAGTTAATACAATCAAATTAAACATTGTGTATTGATTAACAGGAAGGGTTATGGGATGTAGAGTAAAGTTTACATTAAAACTACTATGCATTTCTATGTGACTAATAGTTGATGTGCATGATTTTATAATTGTGTAAGGAACGTGAAGTGTAGATAGTTGTAACATGTTAAACTGTTATTGGTAAACAACAATCAAGGCAAGTCTTTCAGTTCCTATTTGTTATGTGAGCTTGATGATGATTTGATTTTAATCTGTATTGCAAAGAGCATGATGTATTTCTTATGTTGTAAGTATCAAATGTTAAGGTCACTTTATGACTACTTCGGTTGAGTAAGAAATGCTTATTGGCTTATGAAACTCAATTTTTATTTGATATGTGATGTACATCATGTATAATGTGTTTAGACAGATGTTTATGATGTATAAGATGAGCATGTTATTTATGTGCTACGTGTTGCATGAAAATTATTAGATTTCCTGGGCTGTCAAGCTCAACCTTGCAAATAACCATTTTTCCAGGTTAAGGATTCAAGGTAATGTTATGTGCTACTTTCAAATAACCATTTCTCTGTATTTGATCATTTTTGAGAATGGTTTTCTTATGCTTGTTAGGACCCTCTCATAGAATGTAGCTTCTTGAATGTCTATGAAAGTCATTACCATCTTAGTCTGTGTCATGGATGGGATTACTTGAGCTGCCAGACGCCTCCATCTTTGGGCATACTATTTGAATGACTCTGTGACGCCCCCAAAATAGGTTTACACAACCCATTCTGATTCGCCAAATACATGGTACAAAATTCAAATACAAACTTAATTTATACAACTGTCATGAAAAATACGACAATATAATAGCTGAGTTTCAATACAAATATTATCTTGTAGAAAATATTCAAACTCAAATGGAGTCCTCATTAAAATTATTATCACACTATTTTATAAAATAGTGATGACTACTATAGCCACCATCGTGGACCATCACTCCATTCCCCGACTAGTCCCAGCTATATTCTCATTTCCTGAAGAGAACAATGAAAGAAAAGGGTGATCTCAACTAGCCCAATAAAGAACATTATGACTAAGATAATGCAGAATAAATTATCTTTAGCCTTCAACAGTATGAAAAACTGATAGAATACAATAAACAACAAGTTTAACTGCAGCGGAACAAGCAATCCATTAGAAGAGTCAAGTAGAGCATGATTTCTACTATCTTCTGTGATTTAAAAGTTCATCATCAATATTTTATCTCTGTAACATATTTTAATAAATAATTTACATCACTAAATTATCCATGCACTACGGGCCAATGATATTCGTTAGTATCACATCCACGAATTATCCATGCACTACGAGCCAAAGATATTCGTTATTATCACATCCACGAATTATCCATGCATTATGGGCCAAGGATATTAGTTATTATCACCAGTGGTCATGATCATGTCAAACAATTGTCCATCAATGCACTACGGGCCAATGTGGACTTTTACCACATCATTTGTAATACTACAGGTCATGATTATACTGATTAATAATTCATGGTCATAATCATACCCATCAACAGTCCATCTATGCACTACGGGCCAAAGATGACTTTCATCACAATATAAACATGAGGATGATGACAATGATATAAGAAATTAATCAAGTGAGATTAAGGATAAAAATTAAAGATTTATAATTTAATTTATCAAGAGTTTAAGAATGTCCAAATTGTCAACATGATAACTACTTTGTGGAGTAAAATTCAAGAATAATATCCATGTATCAAAAATAATTTGGACAGAAAAGATATCAATTTTTGTCGTGAATAGTATCCTGGGTGAATAGTACCCGAGTGAGTAGTACCCCATGAATAGTACTTCATGAATAGTACCGTATATATGAATAGTACCGTATATTTGAATAGTGTCGTATGTATGAATAGTACCCATGAATAATACTCTGGCATGAAAAGATTAAAATTTAGCAAGAATGTTCAGAAAAATATTTATGTGGGACGATACTAGATGAAGCACAAAATTGAAGGATATTCTACTAATTTCAAGGAGTATAGAAGCAATACTTATCAAAATAAGTGTAGATTTAGGAATATGAAACAAAATAATATTACTTAAATACTACATAGTATAGAAGAAAATATTATTTCTTATGAATATTGAACAAAAATAATATTCCTTACGAATATTGAACGAAGATAATATCCCTTACGAATATTGAACGAAAAGCATATTCCTTACGAATATTGAACGAAAATAATATTTCATATCAATACGAAAAATAATCTCTTACGAATATGAAATAAATAATACCCCTTACCTTAAAATGAGGGTAATTTTGACTGATATAGCGGGGATATTCTTGAAGAAAACTTGCACTATTTGCTACACTCAAAGTTTCCTTAAACTCAAAAGAAATACGTTCAATATTATAGAAGAAGAATTCTTTGATTTAGGTGTGATTTTCATTTCTAAACTAAGCATCCTATTTATAGGAGAATGGCAGGGAACTATTTAAGAAATCACGGATGCACAGAAGGAAGAATCACGAGCGAATGTTCATGGACGAATTCTGATTTTTTGATTTTCACTATGTTACACTATGCAGCATTTGCAAACACTATGCAGTACTAAGCAACACTATGCAATACTATGCAAACACTATGCAATATAAAACAAAAACTGAGATAACTTTCTACCGATGATTTTGAAAAATGAGTAAGTAGGGTCCATGTAATAAGCTAAATTTATAATAAATACATCATGACAAACCCCTTTATTTATATCAAATCACTTGACTAAACATATTTTTAATCTTTCAACAATTATTCATCATTAATATTATAATTCACTATATTAACAACCAAATCATTCTCAGGAAAGAGAGGACTTTCCGATAAGGACTTCTCCTTATTAGCGCGCAATTAGATGATCAAACCCTTTTTCTCTACAGAACTTTCTAGACATTGTCAATAATGCAAATAATAATATGAATAACTGCGTGGTCTCAATTATTGATTTAATAATATAAAATATTGTGCAGATGATACTGTGACAATAATTGAATCAATAATATAAGATACTATACATCAACTACTGTTGCAATAATTGAATAAAACTGAGTGACTTCTCACGTAAGCATCAATAATCAGAGATATTGTGAAATACTGTGTGCTACTATGCAACCACGCGTATTACTATACTTTTATCACCAGGTATTTCAATATTTAATGGTAAAAGTTTTGTCGTTATTTTTATAAAAATGTTATTTATGTTGCTTTCTATATCCGACAATAATTCCGTTGTGGGGTCCACCAATGATTGTACCGTCGTACGAATATTCCCTGATAAAAAGAATATTCCCGACCAAACGAATATTTTATGAAAACTTGCTTACTTTGCAAAATTTGTAAATATTACCCACAACTATAATATTATATCAAATCCACACCTTATTATTATTCAAAATAACATTTAAAGAAAATTAAATCTTTATTCATAAAAGTTTGGGTCTTATAGACTTATTGTTTTGTTTTTTAACTTTGGTGATTTGATATCTATCTGGAGCCATTTGAGTTTGGAAATTGTATTGATTGAGAAAAGCATGGGCTAGTTCCTCCCAGCTATGGAATTTAGAGTTATCCAATGTAACGCCCGAGAATTTCGAATTTTCAATGAATTAAATTTTTATTTGGTTATGTGGATTAAATGAATTTAATTGAGTAATTATGTGAGTACGATGTTCTAAGGTCATTTTATGACCAAGAATGTGCGGATGTGTTTAGTATTCTGGCTTTGTGCTAGAATTAATTGTTGTGAATTATCAAGACGAGAACGAAGGTTTTCCGAGAATTTTTGCGTAAAAACACTATTCATCTGATTTCGTTCGGAGCTGGGGTTTGAGATTTTGAGAAACGCGTAATGTTAGAATATTATGATATTATGGAATATCCAATAATAATTTCGTTATGGAAAACAAAGTTTTCGCCTGCGGACTTAAAACCTAAGGGTTGAGTATATTGATTTCCGAGAAGGAAATGAAACGCGTGGAAGAAATTGCGTTAAGGTTAAGGCATGTGTTATACAATTAAGATATTATTTAGTATCTATGTAGAATATGTTGAGTTAATACGGAGTACAATACGATTATCGTACTAGTATTATACGGAAGGAATACATGACTTATACGTAGGGAAGACGAGTTGTATTCTAGAATTTAGTTAGACTTAATGTCAATTTATTTGCTTAGATTATGTTTAGCCCAATCAATTAAATGAGTAAGCCCAAGGGATTACGTGGTAAGCCCAAGTCAAGGCCCAATATTAGATTGGTTAAGCCCAATGCAAGAAAACCAAACCGTGGATCGAACCGGTGGGTCACCGAATGGGTAAAACCCATGGGGCAACCCATGGGGATGACCCATGGGCAAGGTGGGCCAGCCACTTGGTGTGCAAGGCAAGCACATCACTTGGTCACCAAGTATTTTACTTGGTGACAAAGTGGTAAATAAGTAAAGAGGTGGAGAATTGGACATTTTTGCCCCTCATTTGGTTTTCTATAAATAAAAAGCTAGGTTTGGATTTTTGTTGTTTTACAAAGCTTGTCCAACATATTTGAGAGAGAGAAAAGAGCTAGAAACTTATAATCCTTCTACTTCCAAGCAAACCAATAGACGTTTATCAAGAACGTTAACTGCTTCAAGGTAAATTCTCATAAACCGTAATCTTCATCTTTTTCGATTTCTTTCTCGTAGATGAGTGGAGTGTGTTTATTGAGGAGATATAAGGATGCCTATTAATGATCAAATCTTTGATAGGACATGACCAAATAGAAATCGTAAGTGGTTACGTGAGTTAAAACCATAAAAAGTCTTGAACGTAAATTGAGTTTTGAATGAACGTTTAAGAATAGATATAGCTAAGGAATGTGCCTATTGCTTGGTTAGGATGTAAAATGAAGTCCATGGAATATTCCAAGTGACTTATCTTAGAGAACATTAGTAACGAAGTTATGGCAGATTTTGCGGAAATAGACGTTAAACGTCGAAAACGCATAAAGTCCGGATTAAAGGTCAAAAGTTGTTGTGTAACTTAAAAACATTGATTTCCAATGTCAACACGTGAGATAAGGTAATTAAGAGTCGTTGGCGAAAGAATCGTCGCATTCCGACTTATAACGAAGAAAACGAGTATTGAACGGATAAAAACGTTAAACGAATGCTTAAAAATGAACTTAAGGGTGAATTCCGAGTTAACAGATTCGAAAAGGTAAAATTCTTATATGAACACATAAAGGATGTAATTTGTGACTTGTAGGAATTCGAATGGATCAATTCGGATGTAAAACGAACAAATTAGGAAGCCAGGAGTTTCGTTAAGAAACCAAACTATTTTAGCCAACTGGTGCATAGGTTCGGTGCCGCAGCGCCAAACCCTGTGTTTTTTATCCCACCGCAGTGCCAGTTATGGCCGGGAGAAAATAATAAGGTATGGTGACTCGCGCTTCAACGCGAGAGTTTGTACATGGACTCATGGCCAGTAGCCTTGTCGAGTCCCAGCAAAACTTCTCTGAGAGTGATGCCTTATGGCCATGTCAGTAATGTAGGAGATCTGCATGCAAATACCGATGTGAGAAAAATGTTGACCAAGTTAGTTTTTGTTCCATTTTGAATGAAGGATTAATGTAAGACAATGAAGGTAATTAATGTTCATTATAAGACTTACCTTAAATCACTTATAAGGTGTTAATGTAAGAAGATCTAGTAAGGTTTAATAAAAATTAAACGAAGAACACTAAGACGTAATAAGTGAACCATGAATGACGTTCAACATTGTTAGTTAACCAGCAATGATGGAATGTCGTCTAAGGATGTAAGAACGTTAATGAAACGTAACGAAGTATAGAAAGTTGAAACGACTTTATTATCGGAGTTAATTCAAATAAAACGTAGAAGAGAAAGAAGTTGGTTAGAACCGGAAAGTTAGTTTGTTTGATAACTAATTACAGTGTGCTATGTGAATGTATGATGTAGATCCTGTAAAGGCTGAGAATAGTTGAATTATAAATTCGAAGACGCTTAAAGACAAGTCTTTCTTGACGCTTGTCTGACCTTTGTGTTAGCCTTGTTTTTAGTTAATGCATGTTATACAATGCATGAATGATTTTAAAGAAAGAGTCGATGCCTGTTTTAACTTGGCTAGACTAATACTGAAGAGTTGATTGATTTGTTTACAAGTCTTTCGATATAGAACTGTTAACGCTATACTATGCCAAGTATTTGGTACGGATGTAAAGGTAAGTTTGTCTATGTACAAACAAAAGTATTTTTCATCGATTATTCGATGGGCACGCGAGGTTGCCAAATGTTGAACGTAAATACGTTTAACGTAGGAGTGTTGATCAACATAGAGTACAATAGGCTGATCACCTAGAAGTGCTCGTAAGTAAAGACGGGTGGATGGCCTTAGTACCGGATATCCTTTTCAAGTATGAAAACGAAAAGAGTACGTTCATGGTCTATTGACCGGTTCATCATTCCTAAGCTATTATATATGCTCTGGAATTGTTGCAGGAGAAGTATTAGTCAAATATTTCATAATGCTTCATAGATAATTGTTCAGATATAGAAATAAAGCATGTATTTGTTGATGTGATATTCATATGATTGTTGTTAAGACTTGCTGAGCTAGTTATGCTCATTCTTGCTTGAACCATATGTGTGCAGCTAAAGCCGAACGAACTGAGAGTTCTAAGAGAGATAAAGGCAAGGCTAAAATGGACAATTAATCGTCCTGTAATAGACTAGTATATTTGTATGTAATATACTTATGAAGAACAATGAATGTATTTGGTTATGAACCTGGGAAAGGATTTATTACAAATGTAATACTAAGATAGTAATTACACTCATTTTTTTGTTATCTCAATGGAATGATTGTATGGATTATAGTATCGTGGAGCACCATCTGTCGGGTTGGAAGATACCCAGATTTGGGGGCATCACAGGTTGGTATCAGAGCCTTAGGTTATAAAACTTAAGGGGGGAAGAACCTTAGGCTAATAACCTCAGAGTAAAGGAAGAGTCCGAAGAAAGTTAACTCGAGTCAAATGAGTTAATAAGGTATTGAGGAAACTCAGTACCAAAATATTTAAAAGATGGAAAGTAACCCTAAATGGATTAAATGTGATTTGTGCTTATATTATTGTGTATTATGTACTAATCAATTTGTAATGTGTTATTGTAGATGTGGGTTGATAGCTTAATGTATAGGGATATACATGTGATCAGTGAGGAGTCCATGAACCCAGTCGAGATAGTATATGTACCTATAACAGACATACCTGCAGTTATTCTAGAGGAGTCAGAGCCTGAGGAATATTACTCGGAGGAGGACTATTCTGAGGAGACCATAGGAATAACATCATATCTGAATATGATGATTGATGTGGAGGATGACATGGAGGTGACATCGATTAATCACGGTGATGCCAAATACAAAGTCGACACCTCACGAGGGACTATGAGGGCAATGTACCTCTCGGTTGATTAGGCCAATAGCGTAACGTAGCCTTCGCACAATATGGTGCAGCACCAGAAAGAAGAGATCAGTGATCTTTATGGGGCAAAAGAGTCTGCAGAGTTAGACTATGAGATAGAGCATGATGAAAAAGTGCTCATGACTGACAAGGCCCAGGACTATAAGAACGAGGTCATAGAACTTCGTAAAGCCCCGGGTTGAAAAAGACCAGAAGATAGCACGAATGTCATATATAAATGACAGTGCGCATGAGGATTTCAAGCTTAAGATAGCTTGTTATTCTATTGAGTCGGGACAGACTCGACATACTATAAGTCGAGATATTGTGTCGATTTTGGTGAACCAGAAGCATGAAAATGTTGTTAGGCAGTATTAGGAGTAGTATGGTAAATACTTTTGTGTAGTGACGTAAAACTCTCTTTTTGTATAATTAAAGGGTAGTCTTTTTGTAAATCCCAATTTTTGTAGAAGTCAATCGCGGGATGTATATGTACTAGCTTTTGGGCTATGGAAACCAACTTGAACTATAAAGAAGCATTTTAATATAAAGAATTTTTTATTTTTAAATTGTTGTGTATGAGTTATTGTTCAGTTGGTTCACGACTAATAACGAAATAAGTAAATAAGTAATAATGAAACTTTATCTATTTAATCAGAAATGCCGCCAAGAAGAAGACAACGTAACCATGAAGCAGAATCGCATAATGAGAACGAGGGGGGTCCTAATAACCCAATGCAGGAGTTCGTTAATTGATTAACGGCTGCATTTAACCAAGCTGGGGGTAGAGCACCCGCAGGACCTAGGGTAGCATGAACGACTACCTTTAAGGAATTTAAGAGTGTAGGTCCACCCGAATTTAAGGGAACGACGGACCCAAGGGAGGCCCAAACATTGGTTAAGGAAATAGAAAAGGTGTTTGTTATTATAAACGTAGCTGAGGCGCAAAAGACCTCTTTTGTGACCTATATGATGAAGGGGTAAACCAACTACTGGTGGGAGGCTCACCTGTGGTGAAATTGGAGCGGAAGTCATTATGCGTGGGAACAGCTTTAAGAAGGTATTCTTCGAGAACTATTTCCCTACTAGAATGCAAGGGAGAATGGAGATTAAATTCTTAGAACTTAAGCGAGGGGACATGACATTCCCCGATATATTTTAAAATTCAATGAATTGGCAAGGTTTGCTCCACACCAAGTGGACACGGAGGAGAGGAAGGCTCGTAGGTTTGAGTAGGGCCTAAAACCCTGGCTCTATAGTAGGATATCAGTTTTTCAGAGTGCTTCCTACGGGACCATTCTGGAAAAGGCAATAATAGCGGAGGGTGGTAGTTAGGCGTTGACCCAATACCACAAAGATAGAAAGAATAAAAGTAAGGGAGAAGGAGGAAATAAGGCAGAGGTTGCCAGTGGTAGTGGCAATATGCCTAAACGGAAGAATTTTAACCCTGGGAATACTGGGGTAAAACAAGGGGATCCTAAACGTAGGATGGAGGCATGCAAGACATGCGATGAGACTCATCTGGGAGTCTATCTGAAGGGGAAGACCGGTTGTTATAATTGTGGGCAGGAGGGTCATATATCTCCCAACTGTCCTAATCCTAAGAAAAGACGGGGATGTTTTGTGTGTGGGTCGGTGGACCACATGGTAAGAAATTGCCCAAAGAAAGGGGCGGAGGGTAATAAGGGTTCTGGTAGTGGTAATTTAGTCATTACTGGACCAACACCATCATTGGGTAGACCCTTAGCCCAAACATTTAATATGACGGTCCAAGATGTAGTTGAATCAACGGATGTAGTAGCAGGTATCATTCCAGTCAACGAAATAAATGCTTACGTCTTTATTTGACTCAAAGGTGCTACTTGTTCTTTTATAGCATGTGGATTTGCTCAAAGAATTGGGATTAAATCCTGAAAAATTAGAAATGCCTTTAGACGTTAAGGTAGCAAACGAGGAGATTATTCCCATTGAATATATTCATAGGAATTGTTTCGTAGATATCAGGGGTAATAGATTATCGGTAGATCTTTTACCGATAAGGTTAAGAGAATTCGATGTGATTCTCGGTATGGATTGGTTAATTAACCATAGAGCGATAATAGATTTTCATAGAAAGAGTGTAAACCTAAGGCTTCCTAAGAAACCTGATGTGGTGTTTTATTGATTTAAATCACCGGGACGTTCTTGTTGTCTAACCATGACAGAAGCTAGGAAGATGTTGAGGAAGGGATGTGAAAGTTATCTGTGTCATGTGGTGGATACCCAAAGAGTGGGAACATCATTGGAACAGATAGCAGTGGTTCAAGAATTCGCAGATATGTTTCCGAAGGAGTTACCCGGTATTCCGCCGGATAGGGATGTAGAATTTGTGATTGATTTGCTGCCGGGTACGACACCAGTTTCAAAGGCACCATATAGGATAGCGCCAGTTGAGATGAAGGTGTGACGCCCCCAAAATAGTCGTGCAAAATACAACAACACATAAACTGTGAGTTTATACAGACTCAAAAGGAGTCCTCATTAAAATTATTGATACACTATTTTACAAAATAGTGAGGACTACTAAAACAACTGTCTTGAACCATTACTCCACACCCCGACTAGTTCCCGCTATATTCTCGTCTCCTGAGAAGAAAAATGCAACAAAAAGGAAAAGGGTGAGCTCAACTAGCCCAGTAAAGAATATTATGACTAAGATAATGTACAACAAATTATCCTTAGTCTTCAACAGGGTAAAATCTAATAGAATACAATAGACAACAAGTTTTAGATCAACAACTGCAGCAGAAACAATAATTCATTAGAAGAGTTAAGTAGAGAATGAAATCTACTATCATCTATGAATTTAAAAGTCCATCATCGATATTTTATCCCTGTAACATCAATCAATATACATCTTGAATCAAATAGTCATATTTGCACTACAGGCCAAAGATATTTATCAGTCGATCATGTTCATCTTTGCACTACGGACCAAAGATATTCATCAAGAAATAATTCATCTTTGCATTACAGGCCAAAGATATTCAGTTATATCATCATTTAAGACTGAGGATGATGAAAAATATTGTAAAGAAAACGAATCTTGTGAAACAAAAGAACAAATATTAAGGATTCGTACTTTGATTTATCCATGTTCAAAAATACTCCATAATAAACTATTATGGAGCAGAATTCAAAAATAAAGATCAAAACATAGATCTAATCAAAGATAGAAACCATAACAGATAATCTTGGACACAGAAAAAAAAATTTAATTTTTCTATGAATAGTGTCGTATTTGTGAATAGTGCCGTATACGTGAATAGTAACTCTGACACTAAAAGGTAGAAATTCCACAAGAAAAATCATCATGCTTCGTGAATAGTACTCGTGAATAGTAACTCATGAATAGTAACTCATAAATAGTAACTCGTGAATAGTAACTCATGAATAATAGCCCCGACATGAAAACTTCCAAATTTGATAAAAAGTTCAAACCAGTATTTCGGCATAATGATATTGAAGAAATAATATCATTTACGAAGAAAATAACATCCCTTACCTCAAAAAGACAATACTTCTGATTGGAATGCTGAATATAGTGCTGAAGGGAACTTGCACCGTATAGAAACACTCAAAGTATCAAAATACTCACAAGAATACGCTCGATAATATAGAGAGGGAAAGAGAGAGAAAACTTCAATTTCTGGTATGATTTTCAATTCTAACCTAAGCACCCTATTTATAGGAAAATGCTTAGAACACCAAAGCAGAAAATTTAATAAAATATTAATATATTTATAAAATTTTCCTTAGCCCACCTTGACCATCTGAATTCAGCCACCAAATAATGACAAAAACCAAAAAAAACATTTTTGTAATTAAAAATAATTAAAACTTTCAAAAACTAATTATTTCGGAACTTAAATATTTCATAATAAATAGCCCTTTTGTCAGAAAAATTCAAACCTTATGTCATTTCCATAGGAAATTTTATTCTCTACAATTTTGCAGAAGAAAGTTTTTCCAAATTCCAAACAGAAATTGACCGAAATCCACAAACGGTCGATTTTACAGGCCATAATCAAATTTCAGTCAAGAAATGGGGTCCATCGACACACAAAACATGTTTTAATCATTTAATTCTACAAAAATACTCTTTCTCCTCATATACTTATATATCTCATATTCATTGTAAAAATATCACCATTATTATATTATTAAAATATAATAATATATTTAAATGAATTATTTTATCAGAAAAAGATAAAATATTAATTTTCAACAATTGTCACATTAAAAATTTTCTCCATCTATATCTACATAAAATGAATATTTTCCTTATTATGTAAATCAATAATTAATTATTCACAGATAATATTACAGAATCACAATATTGACAACCAGGCTGTTCCCACGAAAGAGGGGGCTTTTCAATAAGGATTTCTCCTTCATCAAGCCGCAATTAGGTGACCAAACCTCTCCTTAGACATAACTTTCTAGACATTGCCAATAATGTTATCTAATAATATTATTCAAATAATATGAATTATTGATTTGATAATGGAAAATATCTTGTGTAGTGATAATTATTGAAACAACAATAATATAAAATATCAACGCAAAGAATTATTGAATCAATAAAATAAAATAATGAACAAAGAATTACTCAGAATAACTATTGAGTAGTGACTTCTTACGTAGAATCAATAATTGGTGCAATCTCGTGTGTCTTCTTGCAACAACAACGCCAGACATCGTGTTTTAACCATTGGGTATTCCAACAAGATTAATGGTAACAACTACGCCAAGTTATTTATAAAAACTCATACTTGTCGCTTTTCTTCATCCAATCGCTTTCAGTTATGGGGCCCACAAAGGTCATACCGTGCATTGCATTTAAATATTCCCCGACAGCAACAATATTCCACAACCAAACGAATAATCCCCGACAACAATGAATATTTTATAACCACTTGCTTATTTAAAAATATTTGCACATTTTACCCATAACTAACCACATTAATCAAATCAACCCTTACTATTTCAAAATAATAAATAGAGGAAATTTAATTTCATTAATAATAAGTTGGGGTCTTATAGAAGGAGTTAACGGTTCAGTTACAGGAACTATTAGATAGGAAGTACATTCAACCGAGTGTGTCTCCGTGGGGAGCACCGATATTGTTTGTAAGGAAAAAGGACGGATCGTTACGACTTTGTATGAACTATTGAGAGTTGAACAATTTAACGATTAAGAATAAATTCCGGTTGCCCAGGATCGATGATCTATTTGATCAGTTGAAAGGGGCAACGTATTTTTCTAAAATAGATTTGCGCATGGGGTATCACCAACTGAAAGTGAGGAAGGAAGATATACCTAAGACGGCGTTCAGAACTCGTTATGGCCATTACGAGTTTTTGGTAATGTCGTTTGGGTTGACGAATACGTCAGCCGCATTCATAGATATGATGAACAGAGTGTTCAAACAGTATTTGGACAAGTTCTTCGTAGTGTTCATTGATGATATTCTAGTTTATTCTAAGATGCCAGAAGATCATGCTGAACATCTAAGAATAGTGTTGGAAACACTACGGAGGGAGAAGTTGTATGCGAAATTCACTAAATATGAATTTTGGCTCGAACGAGTGCAGTTTCTAGGACATGCTATAGACAAAGATGGCATATCCGTAGATCCAGCGAAGGTGGAAGCGGTGAATGAGTGGGAGCAACCGAAAATGCCAACTGACGTTTGGAGTTTTCTGGGGTTAGCGGGATACTATAGAAGGTTCATTTAGGACTTTTCTAAATTAGCTACACCATTGACAAATCTGACAAGGAAGTCGGTGAAGTACGAGTGGACAGAAAATTGGGAGCGTAGTTTTCAAGAATTAAAAAGGAGATTAAGTGAGGCACCTGTATTATCTTTACCAGATGATATGGGGAATTTTGTAGTTTATAGCGATGCTTCGCATAGAGGACTAGGTTGCGTGCTTATGCAACATGGCTAGGTCATTGCGTATGCATCACGTCAGTTAAAAGATTATGAGAAGGTCTATCCTACTCATGACTTAGAACTGGCAGATGTAGTGTTTGCGTTAAAAATATGGAGACATTATTTATACGGGGAGAAGTGTGAGAGATACACGGACCACAAAAGTCTGAAATATATCTTCACACAGAAGGAATTGAATATGAGGCAGAGAAGGTGGTTAGAATTGATAAAAGATTATGACTGCGATATCTTATATCATCCGGGGAAAGCGAACGTAGTAGCCGACGCGTTAAGTCGGAAGGGTAGAGAAAAGCTGTCAATGTTAACGACTCAGAATGAGTTGGTAACAGAGATGGCTAGGATGGAATTAGAAGTTAAGTTGCCAAGTGAAACAATAGAGATGTTATTCTCAATAAAGACTCGACTAACAATAGTGGAACAGGTTAAAGAAGTACAGCTAAGTACTAAAGAATGTGAACGTGTGAAAAATATAATGAAGGATGACATGAAGACTAAGTATAACCTTGATAAAGAAGGTTTACTTCGTTTTAAAAGAAGAATTTGGGTTCTAATTCGAGTTGAAAGAAGAGATTATGTGCGACGCCCATAGTTCGAGGTACTCGATACATCCTGGTAGTACTAAGATGTATCAAGACCTTCGTCAAAACTTTTGGTGGCCGAACATGAAGAGGGAGATTGCAGAATATGTTAGTAAGTGCTTAACTTGTCAGAAAGTTAAGGCTGAACACCAAAGACCGAGTGGATTGATACAACCACTGGAGACTCCGGAGTGGAAATGGGAGCATATCACCATGGACTTTGTGGTAGGACTTCCAACGATGAGAAAAGGATACGATGCTATTTGGGTAATAGTGGATCGGTTAACTAAATCGGCTCATTTTCTACCAATAGGAGTTAGGTATAACCTAGAGCAGTTAGCTAAGCTTTATGTTAAGGAAATCATTTCCAGACATGGAGTACCTATTTCGATTGTGTCCGATCGTGATCCACGATTCACGTCGAACTTTTGGAGGAGTTTGTAATAACAAATGGGAACACAGTTAAGATTGAGTATGGCGTATCATCCACAGACGGATGGACAAAGCGAACGCACAATTTAAACGCTAGAAGATATGTTAAGATCTTGCGTTATGGATTTCAAGGGGAGTTGGGACGAACATCTACCTTTGGTAGAATTCGCTTACTGTAACGCCCGAGAATTTCGAATTTTCAATGAATTAAATTTTTATTTGATTATGTGGATTAAATGAATTTAATTGAGTATTTATGTGCGTAAAATATTCGAAGGTCGTTCTATGACCTAGAATGTGTGGATGTGGTTAGTATTCTGGCTTTGTGCTAGAATTAATTGTTATGAATTATCAAGACGAGAACGAAGGTTTTCTGAGATTGTTTACGTAAAAGCACTATTTATCTGATGTCGTTCGGAGCTAGGGTTTGAAATTCTGAGAAATGCGTAATGTTAGAATATGATGATATTATGGAATATCCAATAATATTTCCGTTATGGCAAACGAAGTTTTCCCCTGCAGACTTAAAACCTAAGGGTTTGTGAAAGAGGTTTCCGAAAGGGAAATGTAATGCGTATAGTCGTTTCGATTATTATACGTATAGAATAGGAGTATTATACTAGTATGTATACGAGTATGGTATGAAGAATAGTATAACATATAATACGATTATTATATGAATATTATACGAAGAGAATACATGAATAATACGCGTAGGATACGAGTTGTATTATTAGAGTATGAGCTAAGTATTTTATCCAATCCAATTGGACTTGGATTAATAACAAGCCCAATGAATTAAGTATACAAGCCCAAGTTAAGGACCAATATTAGATTGGTTAAAGCCTAATGTTTATTAATGTCAAGCCCAATCCAAAGAATTAAACCGTGGGTCGAACCGGCGGGTCAAGGGATGGGTAAAACCCATGGGGCAACCCATAGGGATGACCCATGCGCAAGATGGCCCGGCCACTTGGTGTGCAAGGCAAGTGAATCACTTAGTCACCAAGTATTTTACTTGGTGACAAAGTAGTAAATAGGTAAGGAGGTGGAGAATTGAACAATTTTGCCCCTCATTTGGTTTTCTATAAATAGAAAGCTAGGTTTGGATTTTTGTGGTTTTTACAAAGCTTGTCCAACATATTTGAGAGAGAGAAAAGAGCTAGAAACTTATAATCCTTCTACTTCCAAGCAAACCATTAGACGTTTATCAAGAACGTTAACTACTTCAAAGGTAAATTCTCATAAACTGTAATCTTCATCTTTTTCGATTTCTTTCTCATAGAAGAATCGTAGATGGGTGGAGCATGTTTATTGAGGAGAGATAAGGATGCCTAGTAATGACCAAATCATTGATAGGTCATGACCAAATAGAAATTGTAAGTACGTGAGTTAAAACCATAAAACGTCTTGAACGTGAACTTAGTATTGAATGAACGTTTAAGAATCAATATAGCAAAGGAATGTGCTTATTGCTTGGTTAGGATGTAGATATGAAGTCCATGGAGTATTCCATGTTATTTGGATTAGAGAATATTAGTAACGAAGTTATGACGGATTTTGCAGAAATAAACGTTAAACGTCGAAAACGTATAAAGTCCGGATTAAAGGTCAAAAGTTTCCGTGTGACTTGAAAACGTTGGTTTACAATGTCAACACATGAGATAAGGAAATTAAGAGTCGTTGGCGAAAGAATCGTCGCATTTCGACTTATAACGAAGAAAACGAGTATTGAACGGACGAAAACGTTAAACGAACGCTTAAAAATGAACTCAAAGGTGAATTCCAAGTTAACGGATTCAAAAATGTGAAATTCTTATACGAACACGTAAAGGATGTAATTTGTGACTTGTTGGAATTTGAATGGGTCAATTCGGATGTAAAACAAAAAAATTAGGAAGCCGGGAGTTTCGTTAAGAAACCAAACTGTTTTGGCCAACTGGTTCACAGGTTTGGCGTCGCAGCGCCAAACCCTGTGTTTTCTACCACGCCGCAGCGCCAGTTATGGCCGGGAGAAAATAAAAAGGTCTGGAGACTCGCGCCACGACGTGAGAGTTTGTACATGGACTCATGGCTGCGGTGCACAGTCGAAGTCCCGCAAAACTCTCTGGAGAGTAGGCTCATGCAATACCACTAGAATACATAGGATGTTGCGCCGCAGCACCGGCAGTAGAAAAGTGTTAACCAAGTTGGTTTTCATTCCATTTTGGACGTTGACTTAATGTAAGACAACGAATGTACTTAATGTGCATTATAAGACTTACCTTAACTCACTTATAAGATGTTAATGTAAGAAGATCTAGTAAGGTTTAATAGTAATTAAACGAAGAACATAAAGACGTAATAAATGAACCGTGAATGACGTTAAACGTTGTTAGTTAACCAGTAATGATCAAATGGCGTCTAAGGATGTAAGAACGTTAATGAAATGTAATGAAGTATAGAAAGTTGAATCGACTTTATTAACGAAGTTAATTCAAATAAAACGTAGAAGAGAAAGAAATTGGTTAGAATCGTAAAGTTAGTTTGTTTGATAATTAATTACAGTGTGCTATGTGAATGTATCATGTAGATCCTGTAAAGACTTAGAATAGTTGAATTATAAATTCGAAGACGCTTGAAGGCAAGTCTTTCTTAATGCTTGCCTGACCTTTGTGTTAGCCAAGTTTTTACGTGATGCATGTTATACGATGCATGAATGGTAAATAAGGAAATAGTCGATGCCTGTTTTATCCTGGCTAGACAAGTACTGAAGAGTTGATTGATTTGTTTGCAAGTCTTTCGATATAGAACTGTTAACGCTATCCTATGCCAAGTATTTGGTAAGGATGTAAAGGTAAGTTTGTCTATGTACAAACAAAAGTATTTTTCATCGATTATTCGATGGGCACGCGAGGTTGCCAAATGTTGAACGTAAAGACGTTTAACGTAAGAGTGTTGATCAACATAGAGTATAATAGGCTGATCACCTAGAAGTGCTCGTCAGTAAAGACGGATGGATGACCTCAGTACCGGATATCCTTTTCAAGTATGAAAACGAAAAGAGTATGTTCATGGTCTATTGACTGGTTCATCATTCCTAAGCTACTATATATACTCTGGAATTGTTGTTATGGGAAGTAATAGTCAAATGTTTCGTAGTGCTTCATAGATAATTGTTCAGATATGGAATTAAAGCATGAAATTGTTAGACTGATATTCATATGATTCTTTGTTAAGACTTGCTGAGCTACTTATGCTCATTCGTGCTTTAACCATATGTTTGTAGCTAAAGCCAAACGAACTGAGAGTTCTAAGAGAGATAAAGGCAAGGCTAAGATGGACAATTAATTGTCCTGTAATAGACTAGTATATTTGTATGTAATGTACTTATGAAGAACAACGAATGTATTCGGTTATGAACCTGGGAAATGATTTATTACAAATGTAATACAAAGATAATAATTACACTCATTTTGTTGTTATCTCAATGGAATGATTGTATGGATTGTAGTATCGTGGAGCACCATCTGTCGGGTTGGAAGATACCCGGATTTGGGGGCGTCACAAGTTGGTATCAAAGCCTTAGGTTATAAAACTTAAGGGGGAAAGAACCTTAGGCTAATAACCTCGTAGTAAAGGAAGAGTCTGAAGAAAGTTAACTCGAGTCAAATGAGTTAATAAGGTATTGAGGAAACTTAGTACCAAAAGATTTAAAAGATGGAATGTAACCCTAAATGGATTAAATGTGATTTGTGCTTATATTATTGTGTATTATGTACTAATCAATTTGTTATGTGTTATTGTAGATGTGGGTTGATAGCTTGATGTATAGGGATATACATGTGATGTGACAACCCGAAAATTCATAAAATCTTGAATGATTAGAATAAAGGTTAAAGAATAAAACCTAGATGAGAAATTGAGGATTTATTTAAAATTTTCAAGTAAAACCTATATGGTTTGCTATTCGAATGAGAATAAAGAAAATATGGGTTAAAAAATTTCAAAACCCTAGAAATGAATTAATATGTACTTGAAGGAATATCAAGAATAAGGTATTACGATACCTGTAAATTTGATGTGAACTGAATAGTCTAAGAAATACTATATAAGTACATATGAAAATTTTATTATTGGAGATAAGATTTCACATGAAGAGATGCTATGATGTTAAATGAAGATGAGTATATGTATAGAAATATATATACTTAGTAAGGTGCTATATATATTTTAGCAAGAGGAATGATGAATTAAGTTAATGATATAAGGATCAAGATAAAACTATGTTAGTACTTAACATAGCTTGAGCGTTGGTCTTCACTGGCAAATAAGAATTTGAATAAGTATAAAGTCGTTAGTTAATAAGATTAGCAATAAGAAAGGAGTAATTTAAAACTCAAAAATTTGAGTTAGAGATAGAATTTTGAAGCATAGACTGCTCGATTGCGTCTGGAACATCAAGGTTAGTCAAAATGGACAGTAAACACAAAATGTTTAAAGGTTGACTTTTGGTCAAAGTCAACAGTTGACTTTTTATGTAGAAAAGTCAAAATTAGTGTGAGAAGTGAAATATGTTATGATTATGTGAATTATGGATATGATTAAATAAATATACATTATATAATGTGAATACATTTATTTTGTATATAAAAGTGAATTAAGAATTAAGTTATGTAACCTAATATATATATATTAGGTGTGATTATTAAATAACCTAAATGGTTATCGTTATTTAGTGGTCCTAATATTTTATTTATATACTAGTGACCTAATCTAAGAGAATTGTGGAACATGTCACAATTTATTAAATTATTTTGTTTGAATATGTGAGTAAAGGAATATGAATATTATGTGATGGTTTATATTTGTTTAATTATATAAACAAAAAAAATAAACTAGTGTAATCCTAATCATATATTAGGAATGAAGAATTAAATAACCTAAGAGGTTATGATATGGTAGAATATTAGTATATCAATATATAATAATTCTAAGAGATTTATTTTATAAATCTCAGTTAATTAATTTTATAACCTAATTATAACAAGTCTAATTGGGTTAAGAAATTAAGTGTACATGAATAATGACTAAAATTATAATTGTGTGGAATGAAACCCTAATTAAATAATTAGGGTAGGATAAAATGGAAAGACATTGGAATATGATAATTTTTCAATGGCCCACAGAATTTAATTTAAAGTCCAAAGAGATTATATATGGTGGCCCAAGAGATGGCCCAATCAATAATTTAAAAAGCCAAAATTTGATCCAAGTATGGGGGATATTTTTGGACAAGAAAAGGCAAAGGAGGGACATTTTTGGACAAAGAAATTAAACCAAACTTGGTAGATGATAAGTGATAAGTAGGTTTTATACCTACTTATCCGGTATCTATTACTTGAATTATTTGCTTAATCTCATGTTTCTTAGTTATTTTTCATACATTTTATGTTATTTTGTAGGCGATGACATAGCATTGGCATGAAGAAGCAAGGGAAAGCAATTCGGACATCTTTTGGACCAAAATACAGAAGCAAATACAAGGAGGGATGATTGAAGGACTTTTAACACTAAGTTGGATGCATGTTCTTTGCTTGGAACTTGGAAATTATGGTAGCTCTACTTCTTAGCTTTTCGGAACATCTTAAATCGTCTCAATCGGAGTTCGGATGCGAGCATTATGGCCTTTTTATCAACGAAGATCAAAGTTAAGAGTTGTCATGCTTGCCATTTACATAGCATCTACTTCGAGCCCGATTTCTGCCATGATCCAATCTGAATCTGTCAATTCTCAAAGCATGAAAGTTGTAGATATCGTTGATATCTTCGATTTAATATGTGGTAGGCCTTGTAACTCCAAGCGGATCAAACGTTATGCCTGTTTTATCAAAGGACATCGCAGAAGGAAATAGGGTAGCGCGGATCGCGCTATACATAGCGCGGGGCGCACTGGGTGACCAGATTTTCTGACATTATAGCACGGGCCGCGCCCAGAATGGCTTGGGGATAGCGCGGGGCGCGCTAGGCGGCGGGTAGACAGCGTTTTTGGGTTATTTGGTGTCCAATTTGAGCTAGAATAGGATTCTTAGTTGCCTAACTTGCTTGGGTGTCCATTAGAACTATAAATACATGAGGAGAGGCATAAAAGAGGGAGATCTAGATTAGTTTTAGAGGATTTCTATTAGATTATATTAGAATAAATTAGATCAAAACCCTAGTTCTTATGGGATTGGGAGATTGAAGCAACTTGGAGACTATTGAAGATCAAGAGCAGGAGCTTGAGGAAGATGGAGATTTGCTGACAACAGATTTATTCTTTACTCTACTCTTATTTTTATCTTTTAATGATTATTCAAGTGTGAATTCTTAGAATTCAATAATAATGAACTAATTCTTTGTTTGAGATTACAATGGATCTTATTGTGTAGTTTATTTTAATATGCTTCGCTATCAACTATTATATTCTACTGTGAGGATTGTCTATTTTGATTTGGACTTAATTGTTTAATTGATTGACCATCAATTACCGTGATAATCTATATGAACTCGAGAGATGAAGTATTGATTTAGATCTTATCATTATAGCATTTGTCATGAACTTTGTCAATAGCAGATTTTTGATTATTGTTAAGGTAGAGATATGCTTGCATCGCATGTAATCTGACAGAGAACTTATTCTTAAACCTTCTTCAATTGTAATTCACATAGAGATATAGTGGGTTAGTTGATTAAGGTGTTTAACGGATTTCTATCTTAATTGTAGATTAACGTTAATATGGGTATTATGCATCGAGAGGTGGTTTTATCTTCTTTAGTGTTCTTGATTCACAATTCAGGATAGAGAATAATTGATGAGAAGTGTGTTAACTTAAATGAAGCAATAAGTGTAGTTGTGATCTTAAATCTCCGTTATCTTAATTTAACTAGTGGAATTTAATAGTAGTTTAATTTATATTATTTGAAATTCATTCGTTTAAATAAGATTGAGTTGGTTACGGGTTAGTACTTGGTGATTTTTGTTAAATAATTCTCTGTGGGAACGATACTCTACTTTTACTTTATTACTTGTTGACCACGTATACTTGCGTGTTGTGCGTATATAGATTTTACCCAACAAGTTTTTGGCGCCGTTGCCGGGGAATTAGTTTAATATATTTTTTCCAATATTAGCTTCATTCAAATTAGTCTTAATTTAAACTTTTTTTTTCTTTTTATTTAATTCTCTTCCTATTTTTCTTTCTTTTCAAGTTCCATGGATGACTTTGCATATCAATGGCCATACACGAACATGACTCAACCAAGGGAAACATGGATTGATGGACTTAATACATCTTCTATAGAGCCAATACAAATTGAGGCAACTTCGAAGACGTTGGAGGTTATCGCAGCCCAACGAAGGCGAAGGATGGCAGTTATGTGTGACTATTGTGCTGGCAACCATCAAAGTCATCAATGCACCGTCAGTTTTGAACCGGTACAATATAGTGGTAACTACTTCAATAACTATGTTGATCCTAACTATCACCAAGATTGGGGGTATCACCCGAATTTTTCATGGAGCTATAATTATGATGATCAACATTACGCTCTAAATCCATCATACACACCAGAATTTTCATGTCCACCTCCAGTGTCACAAGAGACAGATAATTCAAGGTTGGAGGAATTGTTTTCTAAGTTCGTAGCAGCAAATGAGGAGAAGATGAGTAATCAAGCGAGGTCAATTCAAAATCTTCAAAATAAGATAGATCAATTGACCAAAGCCGTAAACAAGCTTCCTCGAAATAATTGGTGTTATGATGAGAATTCCGAGATTAATGAAGTGCCCAAGCCAAATCTACAACTGGATGATCCACAAGATATCGAAAGTGTAGAGAGCAGGTTGGGGATAATGAAATAAAGGTCGATTTAAGATCTAAATGGGTCTCCACTAACGATCAAAGAGTCAGTTAGATTTGCAAAATCATGCCCACTTGGTAGTCATGTCGTCGGCGAAGCTCTTGATGACATAAGAGTAAGTACAATTTTGAATCCATGGTGGGACGAGAAAGAGAAGATAGACGAAGAGCCCATTGTGTGTGATAAGTTTCCATGCCCCCAAAGTGATCATATACACAATGGAGAAAACACCTAGCTATGGGACGTTCTCGATTGAGAGCAAACCAAATCAGAACATGCTAGGTGACTGTGATGCATTGCCCATCGTAAATGGGAACTTACCAAAAGCTATATTATTTCCGATAGATGGAGGGTTCCTAAACTTTCGAAGAGGAATTGGATAGCATTGATCAGACAAAGTGAGGCTGAAAGACTATAAATCAAGCGCTGACTGGGAGGCAACCCAGGAATTTTTATTATTTATTTATATGCTTTCCTAGTTTATTTAGTAGATAGGAATCCAAGTGTTGTTCTAATCCATGTTGTCTCTCTTCATTGTAGGTATTGGAGGTCCAATGGATAGGAAAATGATCGTCGCCACCAACGCCACCATCAACACAAGCTTAAATGATTACAGGGAAGTCCTCGTCCACTTCATGCTTTATTTTACAATGAGGACATTGTAATTGTTAAGTTTGGGAGAGTTAAATAATTTAGTTTTATTTATGTGTGCATTCATGTAGTGTAATTGCATAATAGTTTGCATAGTAGAGTAGTTGCATAATAGTTTTTATTTATAACTAAAAAAAAAAAATTAGTTAGTTACTATGTTCATCTTGCATGATTCCAGCTGTTAGATAGTTCAGTTTATTTTGGCCAATGATGAGATTAGAATTGGGTAGACAAGTATAGTACTGACTATTAGAGCTTTGATGTGATTTTTTGTTATGAATTGAGTCTTTTTCTGTTTGAAACTGGTATATTAAGGATAGCACAGTAAAAACAACTTGTTGATTGATTGAGTTTTAATTGATACATAATGGGATTATAAAGGATAATGCTAGTTTAAATAAGAGAATGACAAGGATAGGTAGTGAAGGCGAAGAATTAGGCAAGAACCTAAGTTTGGGAGAAAAAGTGGGGTATATAAGCTTCTTAAAAAAGAAAAAGAAAAAAAAAGATATTGAGTTGAATAAATTGAGTCATGTGGTGGGTCGAGAAGAAGCGTGAAATGCACTCCCCATAAACACAGGCGTGAGATGGAGCGTAAAACGCACTCACTATGTGAAAAAAAAAAGAAAAAAAAAGAAAGAAGAAGAAAGAATAAAACGAGAAATAAGAGCAAAAAGCCCCCGTAAGTGAAAAATAAAGCATAAGTATCCCATGTTGACCCTCGATATTGGTAATTGTTTAATTTAATTAGATCTAGCTATTTTTTGGATTTCTTGAGTTTAAATTGTATGATGCCTTCGAAGAGACTTATTATGTGTTAAATTTAATTTTATATCAGTTAACATTGTTGTGGAGCACACACGCACTATATTAGTGATAACAGTCTAAGATTTGATGATTGATTGAGAAGTTAATGATTTGTTTTGATATGATGTATTATCATGTTTACTTGATTTCTCTAAGGCCGATTGAATAGACTTGTCTCTATCATTACTGCTGGATTCATAGGCATGTAGATTAGTCGCATTGCATAGCATTATTGTTTTGTGTTTTTACTTGAGGACAAACAAAGGTTTAAGTTTTGGGTATTTGATAAGTAGGTTTTATACCTACTTATACGGTATCTATTACCTGAATTATTTACTTAATCTCATGTTTCATAGTTACTTTTCATACATTTTATGTTATTTTGTAGGCGATGACATAGCATTGGCATGAAGAAGCAAGGGAAAGCAATTCAGACATCTTTTGGACCAAAATACGCAAGAAAATACAAGGAGGGATGATTGAAGGACTTTAACACAAAGTTGGATGCATGTTCTTTGCTTGGAACTTGGAAATTATGGTAGCTCTACTTCTTAGCTTTTCGGAACATCTTAAATCGTCTCAATCGGAGTTCGGATGCGAGCGTTATGGCCTTTTTATCAACGAATATAAAAGTTAAGAGTTGTCATGCTTGCCATTTACATAGCACCTGCTTTCAGCCCGATTTCCGCCATGATCCAATCTGAATCTGTCAATTCTCAAAGCATACAAGTTTTAGATCTCGTCGATATCTTCGATTTCATAGGTGGCAGGCCCCGTAACTCCAAGCGGACCAAAAGTTATGCATGTTTTACCAAAGGACGTCGCAGCAGGAAACAGGGTAGCGCGGGGCGCGCTGGGTGACCAGATTTTCTGACATTGTAGAGCGGGCCGCGCCCAGATTGGCTTGGGGACAGCGCGGGGCGCGCTAGGCGGCGGGTAGACAACGTTTTTGGGTTATTTGGTGTCCAATTTGAGCGAGAATAGGATTCTTAGTTGCCTAACTTGCTTGGGTGTCCTTTAGAACTATAAATACATGAGGAGAGGCATAAAAGAGGGAGGTCTAGATTAGTTTTAGAGGATTTCTATTAGATTATATTAGAATAAATTAGATCAAAACCCTAGTTCTTATGGGATTGGGAGATTGAAGCAACTTGGAGACTATTGAAGATCAAGAGCAGGAGCTTGAGGAAGATGGAGATTTGCTGACAACAGATTTATTCTTTACTCTACTCTTATTTTTATCTTTTAATGATTATTCAAGTGTGAATTCTTAGAATTCAATAATAATGAACTAATTCTTTGTTTGAGATTACAATGGATCTTATTGTGTAGTTTATTTTAATATGATTATTATCAACTATTATATTCTACTTGTGAGGATTGTCTATTTTGATTTGGACTTAATTGTTTAATTGATTGACCATCAATTACCGTGATAATCTATATGAACTCGAGAGATGAAGTATTGATTTAGATCTTATCATTATAGCATGTGTCATGAATTTTGTCAATAGCAGATTTTTGATTATTGTTAAGGTAGAGATATGCTTGCATCGCATGTAATCTGATAGAGAACTTATTCTTAAACCTTCTTCAATTGTAATTCACATAGAGATATAGTGGGTTAGTTGATTAAGGTGTTTAACGGATTTCTATCTTAATTGTAGATTGACGTTAATATGGGTATTATGCATCGAGAGGTGGTTTTATCTGCTTTAGTGTTCTTGATTCACAATTCAGGATAGAGAATAATTGATGAGAAGTGTGTTAACTTAAATGAAGTAATAAGTGAAGTTGTGATCTTAAATCTCCGTTATCTTAATTTAACTAGTGGAATTTAATAGTAGTTTAATTTATATTATTTGAAATTCATTCGTTTAAATAAGATTGAGTTGGTTACGGGTTAGTACTTGGTGATTTTTGTTAAATAATTCTCTGTGGGAACGATACTCTACTTTTACTTTATTACTTGTTGACCACGTATACTACTTGCGTGTTGTGCGTATATAGATTTTACCCAACAAGTTTTTTGGCGCCGATTCTTAGGGAATTAGTTTAATATATTTTTTCCAATATTAGCTTCATTCAAATTAGTCTTAATTTAAACTTTTTTTTTCTTTTTATTTAATTCTCTTCCTATTTTTCTTTCTTTTCAGGTTCCATGGATGACTTTGCATATCAATGGCCATACACGAACATGACTCAACCAAGGGAAACATGGATTGATGGACTTAATACATCTTCTATAGAGCCAATACAAATTGAGGCAACTTCGAGGACGTTGGAGGTTATCGCAGCCCAACGAAGGCGAAGGATGGCAGTTATGTGTGACTATTGTGCTGGCAACCATCAAAGTCATCAATGCACCGTCAGTTTTGAACCGGTACAATATAGTGGTAACTACTTCAATAACTATGTTGATCCTAACTATCACCAAGATTGGGGGTATCACCCGAATTTTTCATGGAGCTATAATTATGATGATCAACATTACGCTCTAAATCCATCATACACACCAGAATTTTCATGTCCACCTCCAGTGTCACAAGAGACAGATAATTCAAGGTTGGAGGAATTGTTTTCTAAGTTCGTAGCAGCAAATGAGGAGAAGATGAGTAATCAAGCGAGGTCAATTCAAAATCTTCAAAATAAGATAGATCAATTGACCAAAGCCGTAAACAAGCTTCCTCGAAATAATTGGTGTTATGATGAGAATTCCGAGATTGATGAAGTGCCCAAGCCAAATCTACAACTGGATGATCCACAAGATATCGAAAGTGTAGAGACAGTTGGGGATAATGAAATAAAGGTTGACGAAGATCTAAATGGGTCTCCACTAACGATCAAAGAGTCAGTTAGATTTGCAAAATCATGCCCACTTGGTAGTCATGTCGTCGGCGAAGCTCTTGATGACATAAGAGCGAGTACAATTTTGAATCCATGGTGGGACGAGAAAGAGAAGATAGACGAAGAGCCCATTGTGTGTGATAAGCTTCCATGCCCCAAAGTGATCATATACACAATGGAGAAAACACCTAGCTATGGGACGTTCTCGATTGAGAGCATACCAAATCAGAACATGCTAGGTGACTTTGATGCATTGGCCATCGTAAATGGGAACCTACCAAAAGCTATATTATTTCCGATAGATGGAGGGTTCCTCAACTTTCGAAGAGGAATTGGATAGCATTGATCAGACAAAGTCAGACTGAAAGACTATAAATCAAGCGCTGACTGGGAGGCAACCCATGAATTTTTATTATTTATTTATATGCTTTCCTAGTTTATTTAGTAGATAGGAATCCAAGTGTTGTTCTAATCCATGTTGTCTCTCTTCATTGTAGGTATTGGAGGTCCAATGGATAGGAAAATGATCGTCGCCACCAACGCCACCATCAACACAAGCTTAAATGATTACAGGGAAGTCCTCGTCCACTTCATGCTTTATTTTACAATGAGGACATTGTAATTGTTAAGTTTGGGAGAGTTAAATAATTTAGTTTTATTTATGTGTGCATTCATGTAGTGTAATTGCATAATAGTTTGCATAGTAGAGTAGTTGCATAATAGTTTTTATTTATAACTAAAAAAAAAAAATTAGTTAGTTACTATGTTCATCTTGCATGATTCCAGCTGTTAGATAGTTCAGTTTATTTTGGCCAATGATGAGATTAGAATTGGGTAGACAAGTATAGTACTGACTATTAGAGCTTTGATGTGATTTTTGTTATGAATTGAGTCTTTTTCTTGGTATGAAATGGTATATTAAGGATAGCACAATAAAAACAACTTGTTGATTGATTGAGTTTTAATTGATACATAATGGGATTATAAAGGATAATGCTAGTTTAAATAAGAGAATGACAAGGATAGGTAGTGAAGGCGAAGAATTAGGCAAGAACCTAAGTTTGGGAGAAAAAGTGGGGTATATAAGCTTCTTAAAAAGAAAAGAAAAAAAAAAAGATATTGAGTTGAATAAATTGAGTCATGTGGTGGGTCGAGAAGAAGCGTGAAATGCACTCCCCATAAACACAGGCGTGAGATGGAGCGTAAAACGCACTCACTATGTGAAAAAAATAGAAAAAAAAAGAAAGAAGAAGAAAGAATAAAATGAGAAATAAGAGCAAAAAGCCCCCGTAAGTGAAAAATAAAGCATAAGTATCCCATGTTGACCCTCGATATTGGTAATTGTTTAATTTTAATTGGATCTAGCTTGTTTTTGGATTTCTTGAGTTTAAATTGTATGATGCCTTCGAAGAGACTTATTATGTGTTAAATTTAATTTTATATCAGTTAACATTGTTGTGGAGCACACACGCACTATATTAGTGATAACAGCCTAAGATTTGATGATTGATTGAGAAGTTAATGATTTGTTTTGATATGATGTATTATCATGTTTACTTGATTTCTCTAAGGTAGATTGAATAGACTTGTTTCTCATCATTCTTCTTTGGATTCATAGGCATGTAGATTAGTCGCATTGCATAGCATTATTGTTTTGTGTTTTTACTTGAGGACAAACAAAGGTTTAAGTTTTGGGTATTTGATAAGTAGGTTTTATACCTACTTATACGGTATCTATTACCTGAATTATTTACTTAATCTCATGTTTCTTAGTTACTTTTCATACATTTTATGTTATTTTGTAGGCGATGACATAGCATTGGCATGAAGAAGAAATGGAAAGCAATTCAGACATCTTTTGGACCAAAATACGCAAGCAAATACAAGGAGGGATGATTGAAGGACTTTTAACACCAAGTTGGAAGCATGTTCTTTGCTTGGAACTTGGAAATTATGGTAGCTCTACTTCTTATCTTTTCGGAACATCTTAAATCGTCTCAATCGGAGTTCGGATGCGAGCGTTATGGCCTTTTTATCAACGAATATAAAAGTTAAGAGTTGTCATGCTTGCCATTTACATAGCACCTGCTTTCAGCCCGATTTCCGCCATGATCCAATCTGAATCTGACAATTCTCAAAGCATACAAGTTGTAGATCTCGTCGATATCTTCGATTTCATAGGTGGCAGGCCCCGTAACTCCAAGCGGACCAAAAGTTATGCATGTTTTACCAAAGGACGTCGCAGCAGGAAACAGGGTAGCGCGGACCGCGCTATACATAGCGCGGGGCGCGCTGGGTGACCAGATTTTCTGACATTGTAGAGCGGGCCGCGCCCAGATTGGCTTGGGGACAGCGCGGGGCACGCTAGGCGGCGGGTAGACAACGTTTTTGGGTTATTTGGTGTCCAATTTGAGCGAGAATAGGATTCTTAGTTGCCTAACTTGCTTGGGTGTCCTTTAGAACTATAAATACATGAGGAGAGGCATAAAAGAGGGAGGTCTAGATTAGTTTTAGAGGATTTCTATTAGATTATATTAGAGTAAATTAGATCAAAACCCTAGTTCTTATGGGATTGGGAGATTGAAGTAACTTGGAGACCATTGAAGATCAAGAGCAGGAGCTTGAGGAAGATGGAGATTTGCTAACAACAGATTTATTCTTTACTCTACTCTTATTTTTATCTTTTAATGATTATTCAAGTGTGAATTCTTAGAATTCAATAATAATGAACTAATTCTTTGTTTGAGATTACAATGGATCTTATTGTGTAGTTTATTTTAATATGCTTCGCTATCAACTATTATATTCTACTGTGAGGATTGTCTATTTTGATTTGGACTTAATTGTTTAATTGATTGACCATCAATTACCGTGATAATCTATATGAACTCGAGAGATGAAGTATTGATTTAGATCTTATCATTATAGCATGTGTCATTAATTTTGTCAATAACAGATTTTTGATTATTATTAAGGTAGAGATATGCTTGACATCGCATGTAATCTGATAGAAAACTTATTCTTAAACCTTCTTCAATTGTAATTCACATAGAGATATAGTGGGTTAGTTGATTAAGGTGTTTAACGGATTTCTATCTTAATTGTGGATTGACGTTAATATGGGTATTATGCATCGAGAGGTGGTTTTATCTACTTTAGTGTTCTTGATTAACAATTCTGGATAGAGAATAATTGATGAGAAGTGTGTTAACTTAAATGAAGCAATAAGTGAAGTTTTGATCTTAAATCTTCGTTTAAATAAGATTGAGTTGGTTACGGGTTAGTACTTGATGATTTTTGTTAAATAATTCTCTATGGGAATGATACTCTACTTTCACTTTATTACTTGTTGACCACGTATACTTGCATGTTGTGCGTATTTAGATTTTACCCAACAATAAGGCCAAATGGCCGGTTATTAATTAAAGAAGGAAAGAGATAAGAATAAAAAGAAGATAAGAGAAGATGAGAGAGAAAGAGAAAGGAAAAAGAAGAGAATGGGAAAGAAAAGAAAAACCGTGAGGGAGAAGAGAAGAGAGAGATCGGTGGCTCTATGAAAGAAGAAGAGGGAGAAATCTCCATGAGAAAAGAAGAAGAAGAAGAAGAAGAAGAAGAAGAAGAAGAAGAAGAAAATGTATAAAACTGATTTCTTTCTTCCTAAGCTTTGTTCTCTTTCTTTTTGTAAATTGATAAAAAAAAGGGGTTTTGATTTGGAAGTTCAAACCCCTATGATCTATGTGTTTTCCATGGATTCAAGTATGGATTTACCCATTTTGGGTGTTGATTTGGTTTGAATCAAAAAGGAAAAGAAAAATAATTTTTCTAGTTTTGAAACCCTAATTTCTATGTACTTTGAAAATCTACCGTTTTAAATCTATAACTCCTTTTTGCGATCTGTTAAAGAGGTGTGCTAGATATATGTGTTTACTAGTTAACCCAAGTGGTAGCACTCAAAACTGTTGAGTTTTCATGGGGTAGTGACTGATTTTGCTAAAAAGCAAATCAGATTTTTAGTAGAAGGAAACAAATTGTTTAGGGCGATCTGAAGCAGGGTATTTTCGTCCACTTTTTATGATTTAAAAATTCTGGGAAAATTTGGAGTGTTAATATCAGAAGCTATGAAGGTTGTGTAAACATTTGAGAATTTTTGGCCATACTGTTTGAGAGTTATGGATTTTACGGTGAAGGGCTATTTGTATGTAACCACCCGAATAACTCTCTGTGTATAAGTCCAAAAATTACAAAATGTTTACTGGAAGTACATGTGTATAGCAGGAGCATACTGTAAAACTTTCAGAATTTTTGGAGTTAATCTCGATTTATGAAAAATCGGAGAATATTTGGCTATTATGGACTATTTAAATATAGTAAATCTATTTTAAAATTTCCGGGAAAAATATATGTTCAATATTAAACTATATTCTTTCAAATCCCAGAAAAGAAATATTTTTGAAACTTATTTGGTACTTTTCATCTAAATGATGATAAATGGATAAATAGATTTAATTAATTATATGATGTCCAAAAATATGAAAGTACGATTTATGACTTGAGACCCTTGAGCATGGGTTATGCAGGTTTTTGATGAAGTTTTGGGTCGGGTGTGAAGTGTTGTGATGTTTATGGCATTTTAGAATGCTTAAACAAGTTAATTAGTAAAAGGAAAATAATTAAAAACAATTGTTTATTAATGTGATTAATGACTTAAATTATTTTTATATGACTAGCAATATTGGATTAAAATATTATTTGTAGTATTTGGTCGAATTTTATTATTAAAAGGTTGATAACCTTAGCGTAAAATATTATTACATAATTAATAATATTCGACGGAAGATTAAAATAAGAGATTTATGATATTATTCAATGTAATTGTTGAAATTGATATTCAATGAACTATATTATGTGTTTGGGCAAAGGATAGAAAAATAATAAGTGATTTAGTGTTTTTCATGAAAAGGATATGGAATCCAGCTTGCTGGATTGGAAAATTTGATGAATTCAGCTTGCTGGATTGAAAAGAAGCTTACTGAATTGAAGGATTTAGAATCCATCTTGCTGGATTGATGGATTGATGAATCCAGGCTTGCTAGATTGCAATCTAGTTGTTAGATTTGGAATCAAGTTAGATGGATTGCAGTTTGGGTTGTTGGATTTAGAATCCAGGTGGCTGGATTAGTATTTAACTTATTAGATGTTAAAGAATAACGTATGAAATGAAAAAGAGTGTTAAATCATAATGGATATGATATAGTGATTAAAGAATTATCGAAGGATGATAATAATACTGATGTGTTAAAATGTTATCTACTATTTGATTAGGTGTTAGATAATCTATGGATAAAGTAATAGTATTATGAACTAACAGGTTTGTTATGCTAATTGAAAGATCAATCTTATAATTGATAAGTCTTTCACGCGAGATTAAATTATATTGCTTAGCGGTAATCAGCGGTTCAGGCAAGTTTCCTTAACTCAAACTCGAGTTATATTTCAAAGTATGTTAGTGAATGATTATTCATGTCTAAACTGATTATTGATTTGCACTTAGTGCATGTTGCATATGTTCATCAGGTATGAAAGGCTGATCACCTTCATTAACATAAGGTTCAGTTAAATTGTTAATGGTCATTGTTGACCTTCAAACATTATTGATTAAGTCATGAAATTATTGAAACTTGATTCATGTTATTTCACAATTATTATATTGTTGAAAACATGAAAGCTTATTCATTCTTTTCAGTCATAATATATCTTCATTGTATTTTAAACTTGTTGGGCAAATTTGTTGCTCACCCTTGCTATATCATGATAAAATTTTCAGATTTAGCTGAAAGCTAGAAAAAAGACAGAAGCAAAGTCAAAGTGAAAGATTAAATTATGTTGCAGTTAGATCTATTAAATTTTCGGACGAAAATAGCATTGTAAATCTTCTAAGATATTGAAGGTATGTCTTAAGTTAAGGTATAAAACCTGGGAAAATGTTATATAATTATGTAAAATAATCAATATATGTTTATTTGTTCCGCATTAGATGATAGAATATGTATTATGATGAAGTATCGTAACGTACCAAGTTCGTGGTTCTTGGGACCTGGATTTGGGGATGCTACATGTGATCAGCGAGGAGTCCGTGAACCGAGTTGAGACAAAGATTACACAATACTATAGCGTATATACCGTAGTAATTCTAGAGGAGTCAGAGCCCGAGGAATATTACTCGGAGGAGGACTATTCTAAGGAGACCATGTGGATAACATCATATTTGAATATGATGATTGATGTGGAGGATGACATGGAGGTAACATCGATTAATACGGTGATGCCTACCCTAGAGTCGACACCTACAGAGACTATGAGGGCAATGTACCTCTCAGTGCTTGACCGTAACGTGCAACTGCACAATATGGTGCATCACCAGAAAGAAGAGATCAATGATCTCTATGGGGCGAAAGAGTCTGCAGAGTCAGACTATGAGATAGAGCATGATGAGAAAGTGCTCATGACTGACAAGGCCCAGGACTATAAGAACGATGTCATAGAACTTCGCAAGAAACTGGTTGAAAAAGACCAGAAGATAGCACGAATGTCATATATAAATGACAGTGCGCACGAGGATTTCAAGCTTAAGATAGCTTGTTATTCTATTGAGTTGGGACAGACTCGACATACTATAAGTCGAGATATTGTGTCAATTTTGGCGAACCAGAAGCATGAGAATGTTGTTAGGCAGTATTAGGAGTAGTATGGTAAATACTTTTGTGTAGTGACGTAAAACCCTTTTTTGTATAATTAAAGGGTAGTCTTTTTGTAAATCCTAATTTTTGTAGAAGTCAATCGCGGGATGTATATGTACTAGCTTTTGGGCTATGGAAAGCAACTTGTAAATAGTTTTGAATTATAAAGAAGCATTTTAATATAAAGAAGTTTTATTTAAATTGCTTTGCTGTGTATAAGTTATTGTTCAGTTGTTTGATGACTAATAAAGAAGTAAGTAAATAAGTAATAACGGAACTTTATTTATTTAATCAGAAATGCCGCCAAGAAGAAGGTAACGTAACCAAGAGGCGGAATCGCATAATGAGAATGAGGAGGGTCCTAATAACCCAATGCAAGAGTTCGTTAATTTATTAACGGCTGCATTTAACTAAGCTGGGGGTAGAGCACCCGCAGGACCTAGGGTAGCCCGAACGACTACCTTTAAGGAATTTAAGAGTGTAGGTCCACCCGAGTTTAAGGGAACGATGGACCCAATGGAGGCCCAAACATGGGTTAGGGAAATAGAAAAGGCGTTTGTTATTATAAACGTAGTTTATGCGTAAAAGACCTCTTTTGCGACCTATATGATGAAGGGGTAAGCCAACTACTGGTGGGAGGCTCACTAGGGTGGGGCTGGAGCGGAAGCTGTTACATGGGAACAGTTCAAGAAGGTATTCTTCGAGAACTATTTTTCCCTACTAGCATGCAAGGGAGAATGGAGATTAAGTTCTTAGAACTTAAGCAGGGGGACATGACTGTTCCCCAATATGCGGCCAAATTCAATGAATTGGCAAGGTTTACTCCACACTAAGTGGACACGGAGGAGAGGAAGGCTCGTAATTTTGAGCAGGGCCTAAAACCCTGGCTCTATAGTAGGATATCGATTTTTCAGAGTGCTTCCTACGGGATCAATCTGGAAAAGGCGATAATAGCGTAGGGTGGTAGCGAGGCGTTGACCCAATACCACAAATATATAAAGAATAAGAATAAGGGAGAGGGAGGAAATAAGTCAGAAGTTGCCGGTGGTAGTGGCAATGTGCCTAAACGGAAGAATTTTAACCCCGGGAATACTGGGGCAAAACAAGGGGATCCTAAACGGAGGATGGAGGCATGTAATGTAACGTCCCGAATCCGGTCTATCTTCACACCCAGATTTCGTACGTCACGAGTACATCATTCATTCTGGATACATCATTATATACTGAAATATAACAACATACACTCTCAAATCCCAGGTTCTAAAAACCTTTTAGCTTTTCTCATTACAAATAATGATAATTACATTATTCTTTACATCTTGCACGAGTGACTTTTATCCGCCACCAAGGATACATAATCGTTCATTAAACTATTCTATAGTTTAATTCTCATCTTTCTACATTACAAGTCTTCACTTGATCTTCTCGCTCATTCACATTCTGAATGGCACTTCATCTGGATACCGTCAGCTTGATCCTTATGGGATCGTTAAGTTCTTCTAACATCGTTCGCTGAAAATGTTTTTCATTTAAAGCAAGTGTGAGCATTCAATTGCCCAGCAAGTCATAACAGTTGAACATACAACTTCAAGAGTTTAACATTCCTTTGGAACTTTGATAACCGAACAAAGGTTATGAAGCAGCTTGAACAATAGGAATAATCTCGATTTCTATCATTTTAAAACATTTGTCACATTCACTTTAAAATACTTTAATTCTCTACTCTTTTTCATACACATTATGTCTGGCTAGAATCAATAGCATAGACTTAACAATAACGGTTCATGTATAGACAGAACATTCTTTTATTGAACAGTACAATCATAGAACAGTTCATCTCACAGAAACACCGAAGTGTTCAAATTGTGGCACAAGGCCTCATACGTTCTACCACCTTGCACAAATATCGCACATTCAAGCACATGTAACGAGAACTTCTCAAGTTCAACATCTAAGAAGTTTAAGAAACTAGCATTCATTTAAAATATGAATGAAGTTAGGAAACTTGCCTTCACATACATGACTCAAACTTCGTTGAACTCGCTTCATTCCCATTCCTATGTAGCACATAAGAAAAATAACACATACACCAATTAGTCATATATATATTTGACTTATGCATTGGTTTACTTAACTTTACTTCTTAAGGTTCGCGTTCTTGCAATAAAATTTTACGCGACTAACTTTAATTACCGGTTTACGGTTTCATGACATACGGAGATGTCTTACTCAAAACGTTCATCATCTTTGATGATTCACATTCTTATCTTCTTCGTATACTTCTCTAGGACTCAGCACATATCACTTCTATGCTAGTAGTCCATATGGTACTCTGAGTGGTTTTCCACAAACAACCAACAAACAAGTTCCCGTCTCATCTACACTGCCCACACAGTAAGTTAGATCGGTTGCCAGTTTTGTATATACCTTCGCTCTCTGAAGGAATTGTTTAGCCCAGCTCCCATATGTCAACCATCAAAGGTTACGATTGTACCACAACCTAAACTTATCTTAACTTGTACGAACTATTAAATATAATGTTCGTTAAGTCAATTTCTTATTCCTTTTGGCTTTCTGGCAACTAAATGCCATACCTCAAGATTCATTCTTACTCGACTCACATTCGGCTTTCAATACTCTTATTACCATTCGTTACGGCTTTCTCGATAATTCATATCTTACTTACTATCTTCATCAACGTCTAAGTCATACAACTAGGGTATACTTAGAACGTTCATCCAACACGAATACGATTCACAAGGATCGTTTACGTATTCAACTTTCATGTTGCTTGTCTCTTAATCTCTTATTCAACCTTTACTCAAGGTTTTAATCGCTTTCGATCGTTATCCATGCCATGAACCCCATGTTCATAATTCTTTCTTAATGTCGAAGCCATACTGTTCGTTGTATGCTACTACCGATCATTCATCGCAACAACGTTGCGTTAACAGCGTCTATATGCTTTACATTCATCCCGCATTACCACGACATAACATCAAAATGTTATTCATTATCCTCGTCACTCAACGTCTACGGAATCACAATCATAGCCATTCCTCACGTTCGTTTATCGCGACTATGGTTCCCGGATATTGGTCCCATAACCCGCGTCCACATTCTTTTAATCTCATTTAATCTTTCTTTTCAACCTTTATTAAAGGTTTAAAACACTTGATTAAGTGTTACATTAGTTGAACATTATGTTCTTTATCTTTCCTTTCACTTCCCCCAAGAGCTGAGCAGTTAAAAGCTCTTCTCTAGCTTTTTCCTTTCACTGGCGCTGCGGTGCCACTCTCTTCACTAAGACTCGTGTTGCGGTGCGAGTTAGCGATTAACTGGCTCTCCTCGATGCAAGCGCTGCGTTGTTGCCTTACTAGGCATGATTGGCCATGCATGCATGCCAAGTCCTTCTTCCCGAAAAATTTTCTAAGTGTTAACTTCATTTTGAGATGCTTACTTTCCGATCTCATAACTTCTTCGTTATAACTCGAAACGAGGTCGTTTCAAAGCCATTTTCTTCCTTATCTTACATACTTCGATTACCCACTGACAGAAATTCATTCTGAATCCATTAACATGCCATTCAATTGGATTAATCTTCGCTCTTTGTTCATCTTAACGTTCTGAATCCGATCATCCGAACTCGAAAATCGTTCGTTCTTGAGTCTACGACTAACGTTTTATACGTTCTCATACATTCTTATGAAACCCTACCCATTTGGGTTCATTTACTAACTTTCAAATTCTCGCTCGTCTTTTACAAACTTTTTGCCATAACTTCGTTATAGCTCCATTTTAATCCATTCTTCACGAACATTTCTAACGTTCCTAACCAAGCAATAAGCATCTTACTTATACGTGATGGTTTTAAACTTGTCCATCAACAACATTTATACTACGATGGTTTTAAATTTGTCCATCAACAACAATTACACTACGATGGTTTTAAATTTGTCCATCAACAACATTCTTCGTGTTCTTCGTTCGTTCTTCATTTTAATCGATATTTTGGATTAAGATTTTACTTTTTCTTGGAATTTGATGTTATAAAACACCATTCCTTACTTATTTGACCCACTCATTCATAAGATTCATTAGGATCTCTCAAAATCCTTACGAATCTTATATTTCGTTAAGAAATTTATAAACTAAATTTCTTATTTCTTATTTCTTCTTTTCTCATGATTTCAACCATAGGAATTCATTCTCAATATCTTTTACTCCTTATTTTCATTAAGCTATGTTTTTGAACATAAAAACTTAAAGAAAAATTATAGAAGAATAGGTTCCGGATTACCTTCCTTCTTTAATTTTATTCCGTTGGACAAAGTTTGCTCATGAGCCAACTTTTCCCCTTTCTCTTCCTTTTCTCCTTCATCCGAAGTCTCTCTCTCTCTCTCAAATGTTTGACAACTTTCAAATTTCCAAACAAATGAAATTAAGCTTCCTATTATAGATTTTCAAGGCTAGGGGCAAAATAGTCATTTTGCCACTCAAATCACTATTCACACCTCCTTACTATTCATAACTTAGCCACCAAGTTTACTTGGTGGCCAAGTGGCCGCCCCACCTCCTTAGCTTGCTTCCCTTGGAAGCTTCGTGCTTCCGTAATTCAAAATTCGTCCGACAATTCGAAAACTGCGATTCTCGGAATCCAAATATTTTTGGATATTTCGTCTTTTCTTTACCAATTAACTTTTACATAATCTTTGGATCTCCGAAAAACTGAAAAACACTTTTCCACGTTAAGCGTTTTCCTTCACGTTTTCCCCTAACGTAGCTAAACGAGTGAAAAATACATAGAAGTACTTTTCTTCATTTTTATTTCGTCCGATTTTTGCACGTTTTTTGAGAAAAGCTTTTATCGGCTTACTTAACTTTTCACGATATATTATCGTCAAATCTTTCGATGGAATGTCATTTCGACATACCGAACTCTCGGAAAGGCTTAGGTTATTCAAACCCTAACCCTTAGGTTTCGTCAGGTGAATAGTGCCTATTTCGTCCTTTTCCCCAGAAATATTTTGTTCCTGGAAATTTTTTATTTTTGTCTTGAAAATTCTTACTCGTTCAATCTAGCTCGTAGCCAAAATCCTCCTGATTAATAATCATTCTAGGTTATAGAACGATTAATAAACACATAGCACAGAATAGTATTAATAAAAATTTATTTTATTAATAACTAATTCTTTAAATCTTAATTTCTGGACAATCCGGATTTCCGGGTTGTCACATGTAAGACATGCGGTAAGACTCATCTGGGAGTCTGTCTGAAGGGGAAGAGCGATTGTTATAACTGTGGGCAGGAGGGTCATATATCTCCCAACTGTCCTAATCCTAAGAAAAGTCGGGGATGTTTTGTTTGTGGTTCGGTAGACCCCATGGTAAGAAATTGCCCGAAGAAGGGGACGGAGGGTAGTAAAGGTTCTGGTAGTGGTAATTTGGCCATTACTGGACCAACACCATCATTGGGTAGACCCTCAGCCCGAACATTTAATATGACGGTCCAAGATGCAGTTGCTTCAACGGATGTAGTAGCAGGTATCATTCCAGTCAACGAAATAAATGCTTACGTGCTATTTGACTCGGGTGCTACTTGTTCTTTTATAGCATGTGGATTTGCTCAGCAATTGGGATTAAATCCTGAAAAATTAGAAATGCCTTTAGACGTTAAGGTAGAAAAGGAGGAGATAATTCTAATTGAACATATTCATATGAATTATTTCGTAGATATCAAGGGTAATAGATTATCGGTAGATCTTTTACCGATAAGATTAAGAGAATTCGATGTTATTCTCGGTATGGATTGGTTAATTAACGATAGAGCGATAATAAATTGTCATAGAAAGAGTGTAAACCTGAGGCTTCCTAAGAAACCTGAGGTGGTGTTTTATGGAAATAAATCACCGGGACGTTCTTGTTGTCTAACCATGACACAAGCTACGAAGATGTTAAAGAAGGGGTGTAAGGGTTATCTGTGTCATGTGGTGGATACCCAAATAGTGGGAACATCATTGGAACAGATAGCGGTGGTTCAAGAATTCGCAGATGTGTTTCCGGAGGAGTTACCCGATATTCCGCCGGATAGGGATGTAGAATTTGTGATTGTTTTGTTGCCGAATACGGTACCAGTTTCAAAGGCACCATATAGGATGACGCCAGTTGAGATTAAGGAGTTAATGGTTCAGTTACAGGAACTGTTAGATAGGAAGTACATTCAACCGAGTGTGTCTCCGTGGGGAGCACCGGTATTGTTTGTAAGGAAGAAGGACGGATCGTTACAACTTTGTATCGACTATCGAGAGTTGAACAAGTTAACGATTAAGAATAAATACCCGTTGCCCAGGATCGATGATCTATTTGATCAGTTGAAAGGGGCAAAGTATTTTTCTAAGATAGATTTGCGCACGAGGTATCATCAACTAAAAGTGAGGAAGGAAGATATACCTAAGATGGCGTTCAGAACTCATTATGGGCATTACGAGTTTTTGGTTATGTCGTTTGGGTTGACGAATGCGCCAGCCGTATTTATGGATATGATGAACAAAGTGTTCAAACAGTATTTGGACAAGTTCGTCGTAGTTTTCATTGATGATATTCTAGTCTATTCTAAGACGCCAGAAGATCATGCTGAACACCTAAGAATAGTGTTGGAAACACTACAAAGGGAGAAGTTATATGTGAAATTCACTAAGTGTGAATTTTGGCTCTAACGAATACCGTTTCTAGGACATGTTATAGACAAAAATGGCATATCTGTAGATCCAGTGAAAGTAGAAGCGGTGAATGAGTGGGAGCAACCGAAAACGCCAACCAAGGTTAGGAGTTTTTGGGGTTTAGCGGGATACTATAGAAGGTTCATTCAGGAATTTTCTAAATTAGCTACTCCGCTGACAAATCTAACAAGGAAGTCGGTGAAGTACGAGTGGATAGAAAAGTGTGAATGTAGTTTTCAAGAACTAAAAAGGAGGTTGAGTGAGGCACCTGTATTATCTTTACCAGATGATATGGGAAATTTTGTAGTTTATAGCGATGCTTGCATAGAGGACTAGGTTGCGTGCTTATGCATCATGGCAAGGTTATTGTGTATGCGTCACGTCGGTTAAAGGATTATGAGAAGGTCTATCCTACTCATGACCTAGAACTGGCAGCAGTAGTGTTTGCTTTAAAAATATGGAGACATTATCTATACGGGGAAAAATGTGAGATATACACGGACCACAAAAGTCTGAAATATATCTTCACATAGAAGGAGTTGAATATGAGGCAGAGAAGGTGGTTAGAGTTGATAAAAGATTATGATTGTGATATGTTATATCATCCAGGAAAGGCGAATGTAGTAGCCGATGCGTTAAGTCGGAAGGGTAGAAAAAAACTGTCAATGTTAACGACTCAGAATGGGTTGATAACGGAGATGGCCAGGATGGAATTAGAAGTTAAGTTACCAAGTGAAACAACAGAGATGTTATTCTCAATAGAGACTCGACCAATAATAGTGGAACGGGTTAAGGTAGTATAGATAAGTACTGAAGAATACAATCGTGTAAAACAGATAGTGAAGGATGATGTGAAGACTAAGTATAACCTTGATAAAGAAGGTTTACTTCGTTTTGAAGGAAGAATTTGGATTCCAAATAATTCCGAGTTGAAAGAAGAGATTATGTGCGAGGCCCATAGTTCGAGGTACTCGATACATCCTGGTAGTACTAAGATGTATCAAGACCTTCGTCAGAACTTTTGGTAGCCGAACATGAAGAGGGAGATTGCAAAATATGTTAGTAAGTACTTAACTTGTCAAAAAGTTAAGGCTGAACACCAAAGACCGAGTGGACTGATACAACCACTGGAGATTTCGGAGTGGAAATGGGAGCATATCACCATGGACTTTGTGGTAGGACTTCCAACGACGAGAAAAGGATACGATGCTATTTGGGTAATAGTGGATCGGTTAACTAAATCGGCTCATTTTCTACCAATAGGAGTTAGGTATAACCTAGAGCAGTTAGCTAAGCTTTATGTTAAAGAAATCATTTCCAGACATGGAGTATCTGTTTCGATTGTGTCCGATCGTGACCCACGATTCACGTCAAACTTTTGGAGGAGTTTGCAAGAGCAAATGGGAACGCAGTTGAGATTGAGTACGACATATCATCCACAAACGGATGGACAAAGCGAACGGACAATTCAAACGCTAGAAGATATGTTAAAATCTCGCGTTATAGATTTCCGGGGAAGTTGGGACGAACATCTACCTTTGGTAGAATTCACTTACAACAACAGTTTTCACGCTAGTATAGGCATGCCGCCTTATGAAGCGTTGTATGGGAGGAAGTGCAGAACACCACTTTGTTGGGATGAAGTAGGTGAACGTCGAATGTTGGGACCTGAGATTGTACAACAAATGGTAGACATGGTGAAGCTGATAAGAGCTCGATTAGTAGCGGCTCAAGATAGGCAATAAAAGTATGCAGACCCTCATCGAGAGAGGAAGGAATTTAAAGTAGGGTCTTATGTCTTTCTAAAAGTATTGCCTTGGAAAGGGAAGATACATTTTGGGAAGAAAGAGAAGTTAAGTCCAAGGTTTATAGGACATTTTGAGATCTAAAGAAGGATATGAGAGGTAGCTTATGAAGTAGCCTTACCTCCAGAAATGGAAAGAATACACAATGTGTTTCACGTGTCTGTGTTGCGTCCTTATAAACCAGACTACAAACACGTAATAGAATATGCATCTATTCAAGTAGAGAAAGACTTAACGTATGAAGAAATTCTGATTCAGATTATTGATAGGAAAGAACAAGTCTTGAGAAATAAAGTAATACCTTCAGTAAAGGTAATTTGGAGTAACCACGATGCTGAAGAAGCAAAGTGGGAGCTCGAAAGTAAAACAAAGGAAAAGTTTCCTTATTTGTTTATGTAAGAGTAGCAAGATTCTGGGGATAGAATCCTTATAAGGAGGGAAGAATGTAACGCTCGAGAATTTTGAATTTTAAATGAATTAAATTTTTATTTGATTATGTGGATTAAATGAATTTAATTGAGTATTTATGTGTGTAAAATATTCAAAGGTCGTTCTATGACCTAGAATGTGTGGATGTGGTTAGTATTCTGGCTTTGTGCTAGAATTAATTGTTGTGAATTATCAAGACGAGAACGAAGGTTTTCTGAGATTGTTTACATAAAAGCACTATTCATCTGATGTCGTTCGGAGCTAGGGTTTGAAATTCTGAAAAACGCGTAATGTTAGAATATGATGATATTATGGAATATCCAATAATATTTTCGTTATGGCAAACGAAGTTTTCACCAGCGGACTTAAAACCTAAGGGTTTGTGAAAGAGGTTTCCAAAAGGGAAATGTAATGCGTATAGTCGTTTCGATTATTATTCGTATGGAATAGGAGTATTATACTAGTATGTATACGAGTATGGTATGAAGAATAGTATAACATATAATACAATTATTATATGAATATTATACGAAGAGAATGTGTGAATAATACGCGTAGAATACGAGTTGTATTATTAGAGTATGAGCTAAGTATTTTATCCAATCCAATTGGACTTGGATTAATAACAAGCCCAATGAATTAAGTTTACAAGCCCAAGTCAAGGCCCAATATTAGATTGGTTAAAGCCCAATGTTTATTAATGTCAAGCCCAATCCAAAGAATTAAACCGTGGGTCGAACCGACAGGTCAAGGAATGGGTAAAACCCATGGGGATAACCCATGGGCAAGGTGGGCCGACCACTTGGTGTGCAAGGCAAGTGAATCACTTGGTCACCAAGTATTTTACTTGGTGACAAAGTAGTAAATAAGTAAGGAGATGGAGAATTGGAGAATTTTGCCCCTCATTTGGTTTTCTATAAATAGAAAGCTAGGTTTGGATTGTTGTGGTTTTTACAAAGCTTGTCCAACATATTTGAGAGAGAGAAAAGAGCTAGAAACTTATAATCCTTCTACTTCCAAGCAAACCATTAGACGTTTATCAAGAACGTTAACTACTTCAAAGATAAATTCTCATAAACCGTAATCTTCATCTTTTTCGATTTCTTTCTCATAGAAGAATCGTAGATGGGTGGAGCATGTTTATTGAGGAGAGATAAGGATGCCTAGTAATGACCAAATAAAAATCGTAAGTACGTGAGTTAAAACCATAAAAAGTCTTGATCGTGAACTTAGTTTTGAATGAACGTTTAAGAATCGATATAGCTAAGGAATATGCCTATTGCTTGGTTAGGACGTATATATGAAGTCCATGGAGTATTCCATGTGATTTGGATTAAAGAACATTAGTAACGAAGTTATAGCAGATTTTGCGGAAATAGACGTTAAACGTCGAAAATGTATAAAGTCCGGATGAAAGGTCAAAAGTTGTCGTGTGACTTAAAAACGTTGGTTTCCAATGTCAACACGTGAGATAAGAAAATTAAGAGTCGTTGGCGAAAGAATCGTCGTATTCCGACTTATAACGAAGAAAATGAGTATTGAACGGACGAAAACGTTAAACAAACGCTTAAAAATGAACTCAAAGGTGAATTCTGAGTTAACGGATTCGAAAATGTGAAATTCTTATACGAACACGTAAAGGATGTAATTTGTGACTTGTAGGAATTCGAATGGGTGAATTCGGATGTAAAATGAACAAATTAGGAAGCCGGGAGTTTCGTTAAAAAACCAAACTGTTTTGGCCAATGGTGCATTGTGTTCAGTGCCATTTCAAAACCCCGTGTTTTCTACTATACCAGCAGGCCTTGATTATGGCCGGAGAAAATAAAAGAATCAGAGACTCACGCCAAATACGAGAGTTTGTACATGGACTCATCATGCATGCACGCAGTCCCGCAAAAATCTTCTCTGAGAGTGGCATGCCACCACCGCCCACTAGAATGCATAGGATGTTCAGCTTGCAATGCCAGTGATGAAAAAAGTGTTGACCAAGTTGGTTTTCATTCCATTTTGGACGTTGACTTAATGTAAGACAACGAAGGTACTTAATGTACATTATAAGACTTATCTTAACTCACTTATAAGATGTTAATGTAAGAAGATTTAGTAAGGTTTAATAGTAATTAAACGAAGAACATAAAGACGTAATAAATGAACCGTGAATGACGTTCAACTTTGTTAGTTAACCAGTAATGATCGAATGTCGTCTAAGGATGTAAGAACGTTAATGAAACGTAACGAAGTATAGAAAGTTGAATTGACTTTATTAACGAAGTTAATTCAAATAAAACGTAGAAGAGAAAGAAGTTGGTTAGAACCGTAAAGTTAGTTTATTTGATAACTAATTACAATGTGCTATGTGAATGTATCATGTAGATCCTGTAAAGACTGAGAATAATTGAATTATAAATTCGAAGACGCTTGAAGGCAAGTCTTTCTTAACGCTTGTCTGACCTTCGTGTTAGCCAAGTTTTTACGTGATGTATGTTATACGATACATGAATGGTAAATAAGGAAAGAGTCAATGCCTGTTTTATCCTGGCTAGACAAGTACTGAAGAGTTGATTGATTTGTTTACAAGTCTTTCGATATAGAACTGTTAACGCTATCCTATGCCACGTATTTGGTATGGATGTAAAGGTAAGTTTGTCTATGTACAAACAAATGTATTTTTCATTGATTATTCGATGGGCATGCGAGGTTGCCAAATGTTGAACGTAAATACGTTTAACGTAAGAGTGTTGATCAACATAGAGTACAATAGGCTGATCACCTAGAAGTGCTCGTAAGTAAAGACGAATGGATGGCCTTAGTGCCGGATATCCTTTTCAAGTATGAAAATGAAAAGAGTATGTTCATGGTATATTAACCGGTTCATCATTCTTAAGCTACTATATATACTTTGGAATTATTGTTATGGAAAGTACTAGTCAAATGTTTCGTAGTGCTTCATAGATAATTGTTCAGATATGGAATTAAAGCATAAAATTGTTAGAGTGATATTCATATGATTCTTTGTTAAGACTTGCTGAGCTAGTTATGCTCATTCTTGCTTTAACCATGTGTTTAGCGACTAAAAAATTTGAATCAACCGAGAGTTCTAAGAGAGATAAAGCGAAGGCTAAGATGGACAATTAATCGTCCTGTAATAGACAAGTATATTTATATGTAATGTACTTATGAAGAACAACGAATGTATTCGGTTATGAACCTGGGAAATGATTTATTACAAATGTAATACAAAGATAATAATTACACTCATTTTGTTGTTATCTCAATGGAATGATTGTATGGATTGTAGTATCGTGGAGCACCATCTGTTGGGTTGGAAGATACCCAGATTTGGGGGCGTCACAGGTTGGTATCAAAGCCTTAGGTTATAAAACTTAAGGGGGGAAGAACCTTAGGCTAATAACCTCGTACCAAAGAGAACTCATAGTCATGATCATACCAATAATCTACCCATCTTTACACTCAAGTCAAAGAGAAATATCATCATTAGGGTTATAAAAATGTTATATATGATAATAAAAACAATATAATCAACATATAGATTTAATCTCAAGAGTAAGATTCATAAATCAACAATAATCTGGTCAGAAAAAGAAACCAATTTTGTTGTGAATAGTAACTCGTGAATAGTAACTCGTGAATAGTAACGCTTACATAAGAAATGTAGAAATTCCACAATAAAATCCATACCAATATTTCGGTATAATGATATTGAAAGAATAACATTTCTTAAACTTATAAATAATTTATTTTAATTGTTTACACTTTACTAGATAATGTATTTAATCATCCTAAAATGCCAAACTCATAAGATTTCATCACCAATAACCAAAACCCTCATCAAAAATCTGCATATACCTTATATATGATTCTCAAGCCATAAAATCCTATTTTTCAATTTTTTTACTTCACATAACATATTTAATTCATTTATTCATAACTAGTCCATTTTCATGAAAAATACCAAATCAGTACAAACAAATTTTCTTTTTTGGGATTTAGTAGAATATAGTCCCATATTGAACATATATTTTTCTCAAAATTTTTAAATTTCATCTACTATTTTTCATATGGCCAAAACTGCCGAATATTTAGACATTTATCATAAACTGTACTTTTGTCCAAAAATTCCAAAATTTACAGAGTATACTTCTGTTATATATATGTACTCCCAATAAAAATGTCACCAATTTTGGAGTTAACCACAAGGAGTTATAAGGGTTTACTTTTAAAATAGTCTTTCCCCATAAAATTCATAACTCCTAATCTATACATCCAAAAATCGCTATTTTTTGACACAATCTAGAAAACTCATCAAATTATTATTTGAAATTTTTTCAGAATTTTTTAAGGTCAGAAAAATTATGAAACTGAAAAACATAATAATCCTTACAATCCCTTACCTCAAAATAACAGTATTTCTGATCGGAATATCGGATGTAAAGCCGTAGGAAACTTGCACTGAATAGCAACTCTCAAAGTATCTAAATACTCACAAAAATACGCTCGACAATATAAAGAGAGAAAACTTATGTTTCTGGTGTGATTTTTAATTCTAACTTAAACGCTTATTTATAGGAAAATGCTAGAACGCCAAAAGAGACTAAATAATAAAATATTATTATTAATTTCCTTTCTTCTTACGCACCAACCAAGACCAACCAATTCTGAAAAATTAGCAGCCCACATGTTTTAAAACAAAAGTGGGTCTCACCCAATTTTAATAAAAATTATTTTATTTTCCAAAACTTAAATAATTCATAATAAATAGCCCTTTTAGCAGACAAATACGAATTTTATGTCCATTCCACACAAAATTGAATTCTCTACAACTTTGCAGAAGAAAGTTTTTCCAAATTCCAAACCAAAAATATCCGAAATTCACAAACGGATGATTTTCAAAACCTCATAAAATTCATAACAAATCATACGTTAATATTTAACGATTCAAAATTTGTAGATGTATACTCAACTTATATATGCATAACATATCCAAAAATCACAATGATCCAACGGTCAGATTAAAAATTATAACTCACGCAATAGAGCTTTAAGAACACCAATTTGATTTTTAATACCTCCAATCCGACAAAATACTAATAAAACAACCACATAAAATAAACATATCCATCAATTATACATTAAATAAATATTTCTTTATCATATAAATTAATAATTAATTATTCACAAATAATATTACAGAATCACAATAATGACAACCAGGCAGTTCCCAGGAAAGAGGGGGCTTTTCGATAAGGATTTCTCCTTACTGGCGCGCAATTAGGTGACCAAACCTCTCCTTGACAGAACTTTCTAGACATTGCCAATAATGTTATCTAATAATATGAATTATTGATCTGATAATGGGAAATACTGTACAGTGACAATTATTGAAACAACAATAATATAAATTATCAACGTAGCAATTATTGAATCATTAAAATAAAATATTGAACAGTAATTACTGTAACAATTATTGAGTAGTGCCTTCTTACATAAGAATTAATAATTCAACAATACTGTGCAATACCGTGTGTTACTCTGCAACCACGCGTATTACTATATTTTAACCACCAGGTAATCCAATAGTGTTAACGGTAACAATTACGTCGTTATTTATAAAAATTTCAATCTTGTCATTTTCTTCATCCGACAGTTATTCTGTTATGGGGCCTACAAATGGTTGGCCGTCGTACGAATATTCCCTGACAGAAAGAATATTCTACGACCAAACGAATATTCCCCGACACAATGAATATTTTATAACCACTTGCTTATTTTGCAAAATTTGCACATTTCACCCATAACTTTAAACTTTTATCAATTTAACTATTTACTGAATAATAATTATAAGAAAATTTGAATACTTTTATTTCATAAAATTCGGGGTCTTACAATCTCCCCTCCTTATGAAATTTCGTCCCCGAAATTTACGTGCACAGTATTTCAAGAGTTGAGAATACCTTGCTTTCATTTCAGATTCTATCTCCTCGGTCATCATGATTTCTCCATTGCTCATCTCCTATATTTCAGATATCATTCTAGAATACAGCTTCAAAACAAAAGTTAATTGACATATCAAAATTTGTCAATTTAAGTAAGAAAATTTAGCTTAGGTAGGACACACTAGTGAAGGATTTACTCATCTCTCCCCTCCTAGTTCTATTCCCTGATCTCAGCCAGAGACCATATCCCTAAGCTCTGATACCAACTGTGACAACCCTAAAATAGGTCCAATCCATCCAACTTATTCTGAGTCGCCAAATACATGGTACAGAAAACAACTACAACTTTATTACAATAATTATCGTGCAAAATACAACAACATATATGTTGTGAGTTTTGATACAAATATATACCAACTGTGACTCTCATCCCAACCTTGGATAACACGTCATAATGGCACCTTACATAAAGGTATAGTCAAAAATTATTTTAGAAATTAAAACCTTTGGGAAGTACTCAAGGAAACCTTCGTACATGGGAGGCCATGCGTCTAGGTTATTATAGATATCATATGTCCACAAAATTATCCTTGGTTGACCCAATAGACCCCAAAGAAAAACGAGAAGATTACTATCATATTCTTTCCAATGGTGAGTCTTCTCTTGGCATATCATTATCTCCACTATCTCTATGTGACACCCCCAAAATAGGTCTACATCCCCCATTCTGAGTTGTCAATACACGGTACAGAAACAACTACAACTTTATTATTACAATAGTAAAACTGTGAGTTTAAATATAGATATTGCCGTCTAGACAATATCCACATACAAATAAATCCTCATCATAATTATTGGTACATTATTTTACAACAATGGTGAGGACTACTAAACAACTCTCCCTAGAACTTTCATTCCATACCCCAGGCTAATTACTCGCTATATTCTCGCCTCCCGAGAAGAAAAATGGAACAAAAAGGAAAAGGTGAGCTCGACTAGCCCAAAAAAATATTATGACTAAGATAATATACAACAAAATTATCGTTAGTCTTCAACAGGAAAAAAATATAATAGAATACAATAGACAACAAGTTTTAAATCAATATTCATGACGGAAATAATAATTCATTAGAAGAGTTAAGTAGAGAATGCAAACTACTATCTTCTATGTATGAATTTTAAAGTTCATCGCCTATTTTATCCTCGTAACATCAATCAATATATATCCGAGATCAAATATTCATCCTTGCACTACTGAGCCAAGGACATTCACCGATTAGTCATGTTCATCTAAACACTGCTCATCTTTTTGCTCTACGGCCAAAGATATTCATCGAAATCATTCATCTTTGCACTACAGTGCCAAAGATATTCATCGAAAATCATTCATCTTTGCACTACGGGCCAAAGATATTCATCATAAATCATTCATCTTTGCACTACATGCCAAAGATATTCAATAATATCATCATTTAAGACTGAGGATGATGAAAAATATTTTTTTAAAGAAACGAATCCAGTGAAACAAAATGACAAGGATTAAGGATTAAGGATTCGTACTTTGTTTTATCCACGTCCAAAAATACCTCAAAAATATTCATAGTGGTGTAAAATTTAAGAATGATCAAAACATGGATACAATCAAAGCTAGTATCCACAATAGATATTTTGGACGAAAAGAAAAATTTTCATTTTTCGATGAATAGTCCGTATTAAGTGAATAGTGTCAGATATCGTGAATAGTCTTATATATCGTGAATAGTAACTCCACACCAAATGTTCCAAATTTGATAAAAACTTCAGATCAATATTTCAAAGATAATGATATTGAAGAAATAATATCATTACGAAAAAATAATATCCCTTACCTCGAAAATCGATCAAGATTTAACCTGGAATAATGGATATAGACTATATCTTGAACTTTCACCGTTAAGCAATACTCAAAGTATACTCAAAATACTCACAAGAATACGCTCGATAATATAGAGAGAAAACTTGATTTAAATGTGTGATTTTCAATTCTAACCTAAGCACCTATTTATAGGAAATTGCTTAGAACACCAAGCGAGAAAATTTAATAAAATATTAATATTTATAAAAATATTATACGTATTCTTTGAAATCTGAATCTCAAGAATTCACACATGCCAACCTTCTAGAAGAAAATAAAAAAAAACGTTTTCTAATTTAAAATAATTTAAACTTCCAAAATTAATTATTTGAACTTGAACTTCAATAATTCACAATAAATAGCCCTTTATCAGAAAATTTGAATCTCGCGAGTTTTTATAGGAAATCCAATTTTCTACAACTTTGCGAAGAAAGTTTTTCTAAATTCCCAACGAAAATTGACCAAAAATCCATAAACGGGTGATTTTAGAGGCTATAATCAAATTTCAGTCAATAAATGGGGTCCACCGACATGTTTAACATGTTTTAAACATTTATTGCAACAAAAATACCCTTCCTCCTCGTATACTCATATATCCCACATTCGTTGTAAAATATCACCATTATTATATTATTAAAATATAATAATATATATTTAAATGAATTATTTTATCAGAAAAAGATAAAATTTCAATTTTTAACAATTGTCACATTAAAAATTTTCTCCATCTATATCCACATAAAATTAATATTTTCCTCATCATATGAATCAATAATTAATTATTCACAAATAATATTACGAATCACAATATTGACAACGAGACGGTTCCTGGAAGAGGGGCTTTCCAATAAGAATTTCTCCTCTTCTTGGCGCGCAATTAGGTGACCAAACCTCTCCTTAGATGAACTTTCTAGACATTGCCAATAATGTTATCTAATAATATTATTCGGATAATATGAATTATTGTTTCGACAATGAAAAATACTTGTGTAATGACAATTATTAAAACAACAACAATATAAAATATCAACGCAAAGAATTATTGAATCAATAAAATAAAACACCGAATGAGAATTATCGTAACCATTATTGAGTAGTGCCTTCTTACGTAAGAGTCAATAATTGGTGCAATACTGCAATCTGCTACTGCTCAACAACGCAGATTCATTGTGTTTTAACCACCGGTATTCCAACAAAGTAAATTCGGTAACAACTACGCTGTGATTATTTTTAAACAACTTATATTTGTCATTTTCTTCCTCCAATCGCTTTTAGTTATGGGGCCCACACATGGTCACTACGGCAGTATTTAATAATATTCCCAAAGCGATCTAATATTCCATGACCAAACGAATATTCCCAAACAACAATGAATATTTTATAACCACTTGCATATTTTGAAATATTTGCGTATTTTACCCGTAACTATCCACATTAATCACATCAACCCTTACTATTTCAAAATAATAATTAGAGGAAATTAAATTTCATTTATTAATTATTTGGGATCTTACACTCTAATTGAGAATTATACTTCAACCAAACACCAAGATTATATAGGTAGTGCTCGTAGATATACTCAGCAAATGGATGTGCACAACCCTGTCTTATGATAACTCGAGGTTGTATGTTATTAGACATCTTGTATGATAGTGGCAAAACACCCTTCCAACGTTGGGTTCGCCTCACCCTATTTGATTCACCAAATATAACTACTAAATGATGTATAAAATACAACACACTTTTCTATACTGTTTAGGGAGAACCTCCACACCTAGAGACCACCGTTCTATTCTCCTATTACCCTCGCTCGACCCAGCTACACTCTTATTACCTGAAAGGAATTGTGAAGCAAAAGGGTGAGCACAACTAGCCCAGTAAAGAATATCATGACTAAAGATAAATAAATTATCAATAGCCTTCACAAGAATAAATCAGAGATTTAGAACATATGGTAGATGATAAAACTTTTCAACAATAGTTGCGTGAACGAGCAATCCATTAGAAGAGTCAAATAGACCATAAAGTCTATTATCTTCTCCATGTTAAAAGTCCACCAACAATGTTTTATCCCTGTAACATCAATCAACAATTTCGATCCACAATCATGTGAATAACTCATAATCATAATTGTAGTTCTAAATTCCTCTTCTCATCCAAGACGAGGATAATTTTCATCACATGTCTTTACCTGAAACATCAAAGATCATGGTTATACCAAATCACAGTTCATGTTCATAATCATACTAATAAATTCATCTTTGCACTACGGGCCAAAGATATTCATCAACAGTTCATCTTTGCACTACATGCCAAAGATATTCAACAACAGTTCATCTTTGCACTACAGGCCAAAGATATTCAACAAAAGATCATCTTTGCACTACAGGCCAAAGATATTAATATCCCAAAGAAATATATAATCATTTTAGAATTTATATAAACGATAATTATAACCATGTTGATCAATTCACCTTTGCGCTTAAGCTAAAGATATTCAATTATAAATTCAATGGTCATGATCATACCAGTCAACAATTCATCTTTGCACTACTGGCCAAAGAGAACTCATAGTCATGATCATACCAATAATCTACCCATCTTTACACTTAAGTCAAAGAGCAATATCATCATTAGGGTTATAAAAATGTTATATATGATAATAAAAACAAAATAATCAACATATAGATTTAATCTCACGAGTAAGATTCATAAATCAACAATAATTTGGTCAGAAAAAGAAACCAATTTTGTCATGAATAGTAACTCATGAATAGTAACTCGTAAATAGTAACTCTGACATAAAAAAGATAGAAATTCCACAATAAAATTGATAAGTGGTATTATAACCTCTTATTTGGATATTAACTGACTTGAATTTGTGCTTAATCTCATGTTATTGTGTCGATTTTTATACCTTTGGGCTTTGTTTTGCAGTTTTAGTATTGGAAACTTCCTTGGTGTTATTGGAGCTAAGTTGTGTTCAAAGCTATGATGGATTGATGATGGAAAAAAAATGGAGTTAAGCATGTTTCCAAAGGTTGGATTGAAGTCTTGGAGTGAAGTGCTATGAGGTTAAAAGCGTGAAAGGTTGCGTGAGAACAAGCAAAACAAGTCGAGCCTAGGTAATGCATGGCACAAATTTGCGCTAACTTGGTTTATGACACAAACAAGAATCTAGCGCCAACATGCATAAATCCGCCAGAACCAAAGACAAAGCAATTTCACTTATCTGAAGGCTATCACAAAGACAATTTGTGCAGTCAATTCAAATGAGTTGACTTTTAATTGCTCGATCTAACAGGCTGAGTGTTTGGGGAGGAAGACTACGACTAAAACTCTGAATATATTAGACGGCTGAGGAGGATGAAAAACGTATTCCATCCCTTGGGGGATCAAGGAACTATTGTTGCTTTCTCTCTTTGATTTTCAATATTAGATTATAGTAGATTAGAACCCTAAATTAGCTAAGATTTGGGGATTGAAGCAATTGAAGATCCTTGAAAGTTTAGAAGTGAAACACGAGGAGAAACTCATATTTTCCATTCTTAATCCATAACTCTCTTTACTTCTATTTGTATCTTTCAATGTATATTCAATTGTGGATCATGGATTCTAATTCAACTATGTGTTAAACTCTATTTTGGGATTGCAATGGAATCTATTGCCTAGTTTATTTTGACATACTTCATTATTAGTCTTATTAATTGTTATGAGATTGTCTATTAAGATTCATGCTTATTTGCTTAGTTGATTGGCCATCAATTACTGTGATAACCCATATAGACTTGAGAAACGAAGTATGGGTTTAGATTTGATCTTGATAGCTTGTGATTGTATGATCTACATTGTGTTGGGATGTACGATTTGTCCTTAGGATAGACATATACCGAGGCATCGCTCGTAGTTAATTGAGAACTTGGGATTAAACCCTAATTATTTGTAAATCACATAGACATATAGTGGTTTAGGTAATGTGGGTGTTCATGTGTATTCTATCAATTGTGGATTATATATGATATGGGTATAGTACATTGAGAGATGGTTTTACCTTACTTTCGTGTTCTCGACTAACAATCCACTATAATTAATTTGGCTTAACATGAAGTGTGTCGATTTAAATGATTCAATAGGGGAAATTGTAATCTCGAGTCTTCATTGTCTAGTCTCATTCTAGGGGTAGTTATTATTAGTTAATTACATAGTTTACATATAAAATATAATATCATTCATTTAAATAAGACTGAAATGGTTATGGGATAGTGCTTGGTGAACTTTATCAGTTAATTCTCCGTGGGAACAATACTTTACTTACTCTTTATTACTTGTTGACCGTGTATACTTGCACGCATATATTGATCGGTAAAATGACCAACAAGTTTTTGGCGTCGTTGCCGGGGACTTAGCTTAATAAATTTTTGCCAATATTAATTTCAATCAAATTGGTCTTAATTTAAACATTTTATTTTATTTTAATTATCTTCCTATATTTTTCTCTTTTCAGGTACCATGGATGACTTTGCTTGTCAATGGCCTTATGCAAATAAGACTCAACCAAGGGACACAAGAACTGAAAGACTCAATGTATTTTCTACATTGTCAGCACAAATTGCAACACTTGCGGAGAGGTTGGATGTTCTTGCAGCCCAACATACTCGTGAGATAGCAGTTATATGTGAATATTGTGCAGGCGAGCATCCGAGTTATCAGTGCAACATCGGGGTTGGACAAGTACAGTTTAGGGGTGATTTCTCCAACAACTATGTTAATCCTAATTATCATCCAGGTTGGGGGTATCACCCAGATTATGAATGGAATTGTAACTATCAAGACCAAGACTGCATTCCAAGTCCAACATATCCATCGGATTTCTTATATCCACCTCCAATGCAACAAGAAGAAAATTCAAGGTTGAAGGAATTCATGTCAAAAAGCATAGCAGACCATGAAGAGATGATGACGAGTCAGGAGTTAGCAAGCCAAAATCTTAACAGACAGATGGAACAACTCATTAACTCCTCAATGAATGGTCCTCAATGCATGGATTTCGAAACTGAACAAGATAATTCAAGAGTGGAGGATTTGTGGTTCAAGTTTGTAGCATCAACTGAGGAGAAGATGATTGAGCAAGAGAGGTCAATTCAGAATCTGCAGAATTAAATGGATCAAATACTCGAAGCCTTGAGCAATCGCCCTCAAAACAATTGGTACTATGACATGGATGCTGAAACTAATGGAAAGCCAGAAGTGTGCATGCCACTGGATGAACTGAAAGGAGTGGACGTTGAGGAGACAACTGGGGGTTTGGAAAATGAAGAATATCATATCACCTATATTATACCCCAAGTGCCTTCTCGACCAGATTTGAAAAATCCAGTGAGTTTTACACACCCATGTCCTCTAGGTAGTCACATTTAAGGAAATGAGCAGTATGATAAAGATGCCTCGTATACACCATGGTGGGCTGAAGAAGATAAAATAATAGAGGAAAAATCTATTGTATTTTCCATGCCTCAACGCAACAATTTATTCCCAATTACAACGGATGAGACACCTAGTTATGCAACGGAACTAGAGACATCATGAACAGGAAATACGCTAGGTTGCTTAAATTCACAGACACGCATGATGGGGAATCTGTGATAACCCGGGATTTCGAATAATTAAAATTTTACGAATAATTTTTTATATTAATATTAATATTGATTATCAATTTTGCGACAAGTATCTGTGATACGAGTCTCGAGAAGGTCAATTTGTGTATTAACTAATAAATTAGAGTAGAGTTGTGCTTAACAGCTTTAGAAACCCTAACCCTAATTTCTGGATAAGGATTAGATAGAAAATATAATTAAAATAATTATATTAACGAGTATGTATTTGTAATGTGTAGAGATATTGATCAATGATTGATCGGATAAGGTTTAAAATTAATAAATCCTAATAAGAGATTAGAAACCCTAATCTCAAGATTAGAAACCCTAACGTACCATAAGAAACCCTAATCAAAAGTTGGGAAACCCTAATTTTATATTCGGGAATCCTAAAACCCTAATTAGGAAACCATAATCCTAATTAGTAAACTTAACGTGTTTATTAAACTTAAATATGATTAGAAAATCCTAATTATATTTTTAGTTATATTAACTTCTATTTTACAAACCCTAATTGTAATTTAGAAATTTTAATTTTTCTAATTAAAACCCTAATTTCATATTCGGGATTTCTAAACTCTGATTAGGCAACCCTTATCCTAATTAGCAAGCCTAAAGTGATTAGTATGCGTTAATATAATTAGGAAACCCTAATTATACTTTAGAAATATTAATTTCTATTTAAAATCCTAATTATATTTTTGAAATTCTTAATTTTTTATTTTAAAACCCTAATTAGAAAATTCTAGAATTTGAGTTTGTAAAACCTAAGGGTTAGAACCTTAGGGTAAAACCCTAAGGGTTTGGACATTTGACCATATTGCCATTAAATTTAAATTGCAAATGACAAATTTGGCCTTTTTGGATTTTTATTAGATTACTTGTAGATCTTGCCAATATAGGAGTTGGTGACCAACTTAATTGACCATTGTGACTTATATTATCAGCCAAACCAGATCCAATTCGCCACCTAGCATGTTGGATTCATTGAATCAATTATTTAAGAGATAAAGAGAGAGAAAGTCACTAATATTACTCATTTTGGTCACAAGATCCCACCAACTCTCTCTCTCTCTAAACCTACGAATATCTTAAGTAATTCAGTCCCAAGATCAGTCCCTAGATCACCAAGATCAACTAAGGAGGATTAAGATCAAAGATTTGAAGAAAGAAGGTATAAACCTAAAACCTATTTTGATCCAAGTTGCTAAGAAAGTTTTTGTGTTTAACTGTTTAGAACCTTGCTAATGGATGTTTTATGAAGATCTATGATGATCTATCATAAATCCATAGCATCAAAATGGATAAAAACCATGTTTTTCAAAATCTGTTTCTTGAGTCAAAAAGTCGTCTGACAAGCTAATGTCAGACGCTCTAGATCCTTGTGTATTCATGATTTTTGATGTTTTATTATTTGAATCTATAGCCTGGTATATGGTATTTAATCTGCAAGTGGTAGCATAGCCATCAGATGTCTAGATTTGTTGTTATTCATGGTCAAAGAGGGTTGACCGAGCATGACCAATCAATTTCTGGGTAACCGAGAAAGTGTAAAACTGGGTCTGACAAGATCTTTGAAGGTCCGTATCTGACAGATGTTATGTTGTTTGTTATTTTTATTGGAATTAGAGTGTAACCTGTTGTCTATACTATAGCTAAATGCCTTTATATTCCTTAAACCTTCAACCAATAGAACGTAATAGGTGGTCAAAGTAGTCCACCCAAACTGATTATAACTTTCTGGGAATTTCCAGAAATTCTATGAACACTTTTTCTGACATAGTTTGACCATGATCTATCTGGCAAATGTGTTGTTTTTAATCTGTGTTGTTGATCTATATATCTTTCTTGTCATGTATACTACGAGTATGAACAAATAAATCGCATGAATCATGATCTGAACACTTAGATAATTTAGCATGAAGGTGACTGGTAGTAGTGTCTGGATTTCTGGAAAACCCAGAAACCGCAGAACATTTGGACACTTAGATCCGGCAGCTATGATGTTGTATGATCGATATGATAATTGATAATGGTAGTACTATATACCTACTACTAGATTAGTGTTTAAATAAACCTAGAGCATGATTTAAGCTGATAGTTTCATCCGGTCAAACAGGGACCCTTGAGAGCTGGAATGTCAGTGTTCTTGAGATCAAGAACACTAACAGCGACGCTTTATGTCGCTAAAGGCCTATAGCGACGGTTTTGAATTTTTTTAATTTTTGAATTTTTGGTAATTAATTAAAAATAGAAAATAAATTATAAAAATTATTAAATATGGTTTTAAAAATTATTTTAAATTATGAAAAATAATTTTTGACCAATTGGAATATTTTTATTTAATATTTATAATTATTTAAATATTAAAGGTATTTAATTTATTTACTTAGTGTATTAAATAAATTAGAGAAAAATGATTTAATATTATGAAAAATCATTTTAAATAAGAATAAAGTATTTAAAAATATTTTGAGTTATAAAATATAATTTTAATATTTTTGAGAATTTTCATTAATAATTTAATATTAATGATATTAGATTTATTTAATTATTAAATTAAATAAATAAGATAAAATGATTTTAATGATTTAAAAATCATTTTAAATAAGAATAAAGTGTTAGAAAATATTTTGAATTATAAAATATAATTTTCAATATTTTTGAGAATTCTCATTAATAAATTAATATTAATGATATTAGATTTATTTAATTATTATATTAAATAAATGAATTAAAATGATTTTATTGATTAAAAATCATTTAAAAATGAGAAAAATGTTTTAAAAATATTTTAAGTTATAATTAATGACTTTTAATATTTTGATAATAATTTCATTAATATTTAAATATTAATGGTGATGATTTAAAATGATTTTAATTATTTTAAAAATCATTTAAGTAGAATATTGATGATTTAAAAATATTTTAAGTTATTAATAATAACTTTAATATTTTGACAAGTATGTTATTAATATTTTTATATTATTAAATATTAATATTGATAAGATTACTTAATAATTAAATCATTTAAAAATGGTTTCGATGTTTGCAAAATTATTATAAATTATAATAATTGTTTATAAATTATTAAAAGCTTCCGAAAAATATTATAAACGGTATTTAACTTATCTAAAATTATATTGAAGCTTAGAGACCAAGTTTAATTGACAACCAATGTGTTAATTGTCGGATAGAGTGACCGTAACAATCGAGAATGGATCAAGTCCAACCGCATCAAAATAGTTAGACTTGTTAAGTGTTTATATAGGTTATAAACACTAACGTGGTTATGTGGTAATGTGCCTAGGATAGATTGACTGTGAACTACAATGTTGTGTGTTATGAATTGTTGTGCTAATTGTGAGATTGATATTGTGATTATAGGTCTTTCAAACGCAGTTAAGTTTATTGTGTAGCTGTAATAAGCGGAGAAGGCAAGTTTCCTAACTCAACCTTGAGTTATATTCAATCAATTATTATAATGATTAATTATTGCTAATTATACAATGTCCAGGGAATTTATTGTTGATTATTCGCAGTTAGTGCATGATTAATAATTCAAATTAAATTACTGATTCAGAAAATATACATTTGTAGAATAACTTGTGTTGGATATTCATATTCGAAGATGATAGAATCGATATAGTATGTATAATTCCTGCTTTATTGTCAAATTATGTTGAGAAATGTCTTAGCTAATTATTCGGCTAGATTTAACATTTGTTAGAACTTGATAAATTCGAGAAAAGAATTCAATTGTTATTGTAGATCGATGCCAATTATTTCGGCTAGATCGATAAGTAAATAGAAATTGAAATCATTAAGTTTTCGTTGTTAAATCAAATTTTGATTCAAAGACCGAGAAGAACAACCTTTTATATAAAGGAACATTTTAGGTCGATATTCTACCATTGGGCAATCATTAAGTATTATGCATAATATAGGTATAATAAAGTCGATCACTTGTTATACTTGCAGAGGGATATGATTTAATCTTTATGGTTATCTAATACACCTGCGTATGTATCAAAGTAAATCTTTGATAGATACCCGAGAAAGTAGAAGTTCTAGATCCAATGGATCGCTCAGCATAAATTTGGAAAACATTCCACTTTGTTATTGCGTAGAATTGATTCTTGTTTATTCAATAGAATATCGTAGAAACTTTGAAAGCATTGTACTCTTTCATTATCATAATATTGCGTTGCCTGGAATAAGAGAGGACTTGTTATTAATTAACGATTTGTTCAGCTATTTCAAAGTTCCCCGAACTTTGGTTTCATTCTATCAAAATAAATAGTCTATTATTCTGATACTTATACATTCATTGTATATCTTAACTTGCGGGGCAAATTTGTTGCTCACCCTTGCTATAAATAAAACTTTTCAGCTAGGAACGAAGTGGCAAGAGGTGCTATGAAGAACAAAGGAAAAGGCATGTTGCTGGAATAATTTAATGAACATTATTATTATTATGTTATTTTGTGAACCCTTTTTGTATAACTAAAGGGTATGTTTGTAATGTTAAGGTTAGAGAACCTGGGGTAATGTATTAACTATATCAGTTAATGAAACGTATGTTACTATTTATAATTAAATGGGTAGTTAAATGTTATTTATATTGTCGATCGTGAGCACCAAACTCGGGGGTCAGGTAACCCGAATTTGGGGGTGTCACAAGTTGGTATCAAAGCTGTAGTGACCAAGGCATCACAAGTTGGTAGCAGAGCTGTAGCTTATAAACCTTAAGTGGGGTGGGGAAAACCCTAGGATTATAACCATAAGCGAAATCTAGAATACTCATTTAGAGTACTAAGTGAGGGATATATTGCCGAAATATATCGATAGTGAGATATATGTGGACACATAGTGTGAGAAGTTCGTACTGGAGAAGTATTAATCAAGTCAATTAGACTGATGGTAGGATGTCTGGAGAAGATGAAATGAGTGCAGAGATGCTAGCGGCTATTGCACCAGTGCCAGTAGCCGAGGTGCCAGCGCAAAGCGTGTTAGTTGAAGAGGTGGGAAAAGTTGAACCTCTGGCAAATCTGGGGAGCGATCATGACGATTATCCCGAGATGTATCTAAGTGGTGATGAGGAGGCAGAGTCCAAGAAGCTAAGGTGGAGAAAGAGAATAAGATCAAAGTTGGAGAACAAGATCAAGAATCTGCAAAGTTCAAGAACTCCGAGAGTAAAGTGTTTCTCTCGAGGAGTTATGGAAGACGGAGTGAGCGTTACGCGAAAATGATCAAGAACTGAACGAGCTCAAGGCGCAGTGGAAAGGATGAAGACCAAGGTGGTGGGATCGTCTCAAGGAACAATCAAGCAGCAAGAAGAGCAAGAATAAGAGAAAGAGGGACAACGACAGCGATAACTCTGAAAAAAATTCAAACCCGAAGAAGAAGAAAGTCTACAGCAAGTGTGGAAAGACTCACGTGGGAGAATGCATGATGTGGAAGAACGTGTGCTTCAATTTTAAGCAAGAAGGACATATTTTCATATATTGTCCTAAGCCGAAGGCAACAAGTGTCCTAGTAAGAAGAAGACGGGTGAATGGAGTGAACGGTAGATAGCTTAAGTTTAAGCGATAGTATACTTTGATAGTGTATGATATTAACGGTTGTAATATCAGGAATGATGTGTGAACATATGTATAACTATATATGTTTGTATGAGTGAAATCTTTATTTTCTATATGAATATAAGATTAAGATTAATTTTTGAGTTCTTAAAACTCATATTTATGGTAAGTTCATGACTCATAATTTTATGAAATGTTTTGAACCCCTCAGCGAATGGACGCCAAAGGTCTGACTAGGATAAGTTCATACACTCATATAATTATGGCAAGTTCCTGAACCCTAGGTGTGGTAAGTTTGATGAACTGGGGAATAGTTATGTGTGAATGAGAATTACAACTTTTGTTTAAAGTTGTGTTGTTAATCCCGATATTATTTAAAAAGGGATAGTGCTATATATGTGTGTTAAGTGTTAAATGTACTGTGTGCTATTTGAATAAATATGCGATTATATGAGAAATTTTTAATTCTTATTGTGTTATTAATAAGAATCTGTGTAGAGAAGGAGAATAAATGTAAGATTTTTATCAGATAATGCCGCCAAAGAAAGGAAGTCTAAAGGAAAATATGGAAGAACAATTTGTGAATCTGAAGCAGAAGAATATGTCAGTGGTAGAATATTTTGTCAAGTTCGACGAGTTAGAAAAATTTGCTCCACATCGAGTGGACACTGAGGAGCTTAAAGCACGAAAAGGAACGGATTGAAATCGTTGGTACTCGAGAAGCTGGATGTGCTGCAAATTAGTTCATTTTCAACGTTTTTAGAAAAAGCCATTATCGCTGAAGGAGAAATTGAAGCTGTATTAAAGAATAGTCAAGAACAAAGAAAGGAGGCTGAAGGAAATAATATGATAGGTGGTAGTGGAGGTTGTAATCTTAATAAACGTAAGAGGGATGGTGATATTAATTCAGGAAATAATCCAGTAGAGATTAGGAAGAAAGGCGCGTCGTGTGTAGTTTGCAGGAAGCGTCATCAAGGAGTTTGTTTGAAGAAAAAAGGAGTCTGTTACAACTGTGGTCAAGAGGGACACATGTCACCCCAGTGTCCCATTCCAAAGAAGACACGAGGTTGTTTTACGTGTGGATCGACCGATCATCATCCGGTCCGAATTGTCCAAGAGAAATATAGAGAGGAGAAGTGCCAACAAGGGACCCGGTAAGCGGAACCCATGCGATTCGAGGACCCAAGCATAAAAGAAGACCAACATCATTCACTTTTAGCATGATAGCCCAAATGCAAAGAATTTTACCATGAAGAAGGCGACATAAGTAACGAGTTCGCTTAGAAATTAAATTACGCGAAATATGAGTTAGATATTGATGTGAATTTTTTTCTTTTATAGATTCAAGTCACATGTTAGAATACGACACACAAATGAAAATCATGTTAATAAAATGAATTGATGATACAACTTTAAAAGATTTTAGAGAGTAAGGAATCGGTGATTCCGAGGACGAAATCCTTTTAAGGAGGGGTGAATAGTAGAACCCGGGATTTCGAATAATTAAAATTTTATGGATAAATTTTTTTTATTAATATTAATATTGATTATCAATTTTGCGACAAGTATCTGTGATACGTGTCTCGAGAAAGTCAATTTGTGTATTGACTAATAAGTTAGAGTAGAGTTGTGCTTAACAGCTTTAGAAACTCTAACCCTAATTTTTGGATAAGGATTCGATAGAAAATATAATTAAAATAATTATATTAATGAGTATGTATTTGTACTGTATAGAGATATTGATCAATGATTGATCGGATAAGGTTTAAAATAAATAAACCCTAATAAGAGATTAAAACCCTAATCTCAAGATTAGAAACCCTAACGCATGCTAAAACCCTAATCAAAAGCCGGGAAACCCTAATTTTATATTCGGGAATCCTAAAACCCTAATTAGGAAACCCTAATCCTAATTAGTAAGCTTAACATGTTTATTAAACTTAAATATGATTAGAAAACCCTAATTATATTTTTAGTTATATTAATTTCTATTTTACAAACCCTAATTATAATTTAGAAATTTTAATTTTTCTAATTAAAACCCTAATTTCATATTCGGGATTTCTAAACTCTGATTAGGCAACCCTAATCCTAATTAGCAAGCCTAAAGTGATTAGTATGTGTTAATATAATTAGGAAACCCTAAGTATACTTTAAAAATATTAATTTCTATTTAAAAACCTAATTATATTTTTTTAAATTTTAATTTTCTATTTTAAAACCCTAATTAGAAAATTCTAGAATTTGAGTTTTTAAAAACCTAAGGTTTAGAACCTTAGGTTAAACCCTAAGGGTTTTGGACATTTGACTATATTGCCATTAAATTTAAATTGCAAATGATAAAATTGCCTTTTTGGATTTTTTTTAATAGATTACTTGTAAATCTTGCCAATATAGGAGTTGGTGACCAACCAACTTGACTCACTTATGACTTTATATTATTAAAAACCGTATCCAATTCATACATCAGCATGTTGGATTCATTGAATCAATTATTTAAGAGATAAAGAGAGAAAAGTCACTAATATTACTCATTTTGGTCACAAGCTCCCACCAACTCTCTCTCTCTCTCTAAACCTCCGAATATCTTAAGTAATTCACCCATAGATCACACAAGATCAACTATTAGGAGATTAAGATCAAAGATTTGAAGAAAGAAGGTATAAACCCTAATTTCTATTTTGATCCAAGTTGCTAAGAAAAAGTTTTGTGTTTAAGTGTTTAGAACTTTGCTAATGGATGTTTTATGAAGATCTATGATGATCTATCATGAATCCATAAAGATCAAAATGGATAAAAATGAAGTTTTCAAAAATCGTTTTTGAGTCAAAAAAATCGTCCGACAAGCCAATGTCGACGCCTAGATCTTTGCTATTCATGATTTTTGATGTTTTATTATTTGAATCTACAGCCTGGTATATGGTATTTAATCTGCAAGTGGTAGCATAGCCATCAGATGTCTAAATTTGTTGTTATTCATGGTCAAAGAGGGTTGACCGAGCATGACCAGTCACTTTCTGGGTAACCTAGAAAGTGTTAAACTAGGTCTGACAAGATCTTTGAAGGTCCATATCTGACAGATGTTATGTTGTTTGTTATTGTTGTTGGAACCTTCTTTAGACCAATAGAATCGTAAAAAAACATCAATCATGTGGTCAAAGTAGTCAACCCAAACCATTCGATTATAACTTTTCTGGGAATTTCCAGAAATTCTATGAACACTTTTTTTGACATAGTTTGACCACGATCTATCTGGCAAATGTGTTGTTTTTAATCTGTTTTGTTGATCTATATATCTTCCTTGTCATGTATACTACGAGTATGAACAAAGAAATCGCATGAATCATGATCTGAACACTTAGATAATTTAGCATGAAGGTGACTGGTAGTAGTGTCTGGGTTTCTGGAAAACCCAGAAACCGCCCGACAGAACATTTGGACACATAGATCCGGCAGCTATGATGTTGTATGATCGATATGATAATTGATAATGGTAGTACTACATACCTACTACTAGATTAGTGTTCAAACAAACCTAGAGCATGATTTAAGCTGATGGTTTCATCTGGTCAAACAGGGACCCTTGAGAGCTGGAATGTCAGTGTTCTTGAGCTCAAGAACACCAACAACGACGCTTTGTGTCGCTAAAGGCCTATAGCGACAGTTTTGATTTTTTTTTAATTTCTGAATTTTCGGTAATTAATTAAAAATAGAAAATAAATTATAAAAATTATTAAAAATGGTTTTAAAAATTATTTTAAATTATGAAAAATAATTTTTGACCAATTGGAATATTTTTCTTTAATATTTATAATTATTTAAATATTAAAGGTATATAATTTATTTACTTAGTATATTAAATAAATTAGAAGAAAATGATTTAATATTATGAAAAATCATTTTAAATAAGAATAAAGTAATTAAAAATATTTTGAGTTATAAAATATAATTTTTAATATTTTTGGAGAATTTTCATTAATAATTTAATATTAATGATATTAGATTTATTTAATTATTAAATTAAATAAATAAGATAAAAATGATTTTAATGATTTAAAAATCATTTTAAAAAAGAATAAAGTGTTAGAAAATATTTTGAATTATAAAATATAATTTTCAATATTTTTGGAGAATTCTCATTAATAAATTAATATTAATGATATTAGATTTATTTAATTATTATAATAAATAAATGAATTAAAAATGATTTTATTGAATTAAAAATTATTTAAAATGAGAAAAATATTTTAAAGATATTTTAAGTTATAATTAATGACTTTTAATATTTTGATAATAATTTCATTAATATTTAAATATTAATGGTGATGGTTTAAAAATAATTTTAATTATTTTAAAAATTATTTAAGTAGAATATTGATGATTTAAAATATTTTAAGTTATAAAAATAACTTTAATATTTTGACAAGTATGTTATTAATATTTTTATATTATTAAATATTAATAATGATAAGATTATTTGATAATTAAATCATTTAAAAATGGTTTCGATGTTTGAAAAATTATTATTAATTATAATAATTATTTATAAATTATTAAAAGCTTCCGAAAAATATTATAAACCGTATTTAACTTATCTAAAATAATATTGAAGCTTAGAGACCAAGTTTAATCGACAACCAATTTGTTAATTGTCGGATAGAGTGACCAGAACACCGAGAATGGACCGAAGTCCAAGCAGACCGAAATAGTTAGACTTGTTAAGTGTTTATATAGGTTATAAACACTAATGTGGTTATGTGGTAATGTGCCTAGAAAAGATTGACTGTGAACTACAGTATTGTGTGTTATGAATTGTTGTGCTAATTGTGAGACCGATATTGTGATTATAGGTCTTTCAAACGCAGTTAAGTTTATTGTGTAGCTGTAATCAGCGGAGAAGGCAAGTTTCCTAACTCAACCTTGAGTTATATTCATTCAATTATTATAATGGTTAATTATTGCTAATTATACCATGTCTAGGGAATTTATTGTTGATTATTCGCAGTTAGTGCATGATTAATAATTCAAATTGAATTACTGATTCGAAAAATATAAATTTGTAGAATAACTGTTGTTGGATATTCATATTCGTAGAAGATAGAATTGATAGTACAGATAATTCCTGTTTATTGTCAAATTATGTTGGGAAATGTCTTAGCTAATTATTCTGGCTAGACGAACATTTGTTAGAACTTGATAAATTCGAGAAAAGAATTTAATTGTTATTGGTAGATCGATGCCAATTATTTCGGCTAGATCGATAAGTAAATATTAATTGAAATCATTGTGTTTCGTTGTTAAATCAAATTTTGATTCAAAGACTGAGAAGAACAACCTTTTATATAAAGGGAACATTTTAGGTCGTATATTTAGCCATTGCACACTGTTAAGTATTATGCATAATATAGGGTATAATAAAGTTGATCACTTGTTATACTTGCAGAGGGGTATGATTTAATCTTTATTGTTATCTGATACTCCTGCGTATGTATCAAAGTAATTCTTTGATAGATACCCGAGAAAGTAGAAGTTCTAGATCCAATGGATCGCTCATCATAAATCTGGAAAACATTCCACTTTGTTATTACGTAGAATTGATTCTTGTTTATTCAATAGAATATCGTAGAAACTTTGAAAGCGTTGTACTCTTTCATTATTAGATTATTGCGTTACCTAGAATACGAGAGGACTTATTATTGATTAATGATTTGTTCAGCTATTTCAAAGTTCCCCGAACTTTGGTTTCATTCTATCAAAATAGATAGTCTATTATTCTGATACTTATACATTCATTGTATATCTTAACTTGCGGGGCAAATTTGTTGCTCACTCTTGCTCTAAATAAAACTTTTCAGCTAGGAACGAAGTGGCAAGAGGTGCTGTGAAGAACAAAGGCAAAGGCCTGTTGCTGGAATTGTTTAATGAACATTATTATTATTATGTTGTTTTGTGAACCCTTTTTGTATAACTAAAGGGTATGTTTGTAATGTTAAGGTTAGAGAACCTGGGGTAATGTATTAACTATATCAGTTAATGAAATGTATGTTACTATTTATAATTAAATAGGTAGTTAAATGTTACTTATATTGTGGATGGTGAGCACCAAACTCGGGGGTCAAGTAACCCAAATTTGGGGGTGTCACAGAATCTACCAAAGCACATAGCGGTTCTAATGGATGGAGGGTTCTTAGCTTATCATAGAAGAATTGGGTAGCGGGGTCAGAAACAGAGTCTAGGTAACGGACTATAAACCGAGCGCTTGATGGGAGGCACCCCATCAAATCTCTCTTCCACTAATTGTTTAATTCTCCATTATCTATAGTCTATCATTTTCCGTCCTATTTGTTTAATCCTTGCCACTTCATTTAATTAGTTTAATATTATTATAGTTAATTAATTTTTAGTAAGTGTTAGTTAGGATTCAATAGAGTCTGATAGTTTATTTTGTTCCTTTCCAGGAATAATGAATTGAGCAGGAGTGTGAGAAGTCAAACCAGTGAGGCATAACCAAAACCGAGGCGTGCAATGCTGCCACCTCCCCATTCAATTCTGAAGACAACACCGCCCGAAGCGTCTTGATCGAATATTTTTTTTTTAAAATCAAATCAGGAGCCATTCCAAGCCACAACTCTTATTTCATTTGAAAACGTTCGAGCGCTCAGTCTTGCTCTCTAAAAACTGAAACCCATATGCCACTTCTACTCGCTTGAATCCAACATCGAATCTTGCAGGCTTCATCCCACACCACTCTTTCTCTCTCACCCAAACCCTAGTTTTTCACCTCTCTAACAGGTCTCGAGCAGTTGATAGCAGTCATGGGAGTTCGGTTCGGCACACCACCTGTTCTATTGAAGTTCAACAAGAGGTTAGGGTTTCATTGACACTAACAGTCATACCCCTCACTCCATTCCTACCGAAATCTTAACCTAATCCTTCATCATCACCCAAACTATCCACATTCGAATTTCTCAACATCTCAGTTAGTGGGGTAGCACATCAAGTGTTCGATTAAAGGTCAGAAAGGGTTGTGGGTTTACATTCTAGGATTCAGTAACAAAAAATGAGAAAATTTTGGAAATCATCTATATGCAATTCAGTTGATTGATAAAGAGACAGAGTTGGGGTTTGGGTTCTTTGAAGGGTTCAGCATCTCCAATACAGAATTCTTTCATCAGATAGTACATTCAACTTGCAAATCATAGCACCCAAACGAATTAGAACTCTCTCTCCATCTTCAACCAGTGAGCATGAGAGCGAGGGTAATAACAGAAATGTGCTGGATACCTCCCGATTTGTGAACCTCTCAGCCCAACACTACTATATGGATGTTTTAGTGGGCAAATCATTTCGTACCAGAGAGGGGACTCAGGCCTGGAATAGAAGATGGAAAATTGAAGGATCAGATTAGGGGGCATGGATGGATTTCACTGGTAGCCAAACCGGTGGCTGCACTAATGGCGATAGTAAGGGAATTTTACGCCAATGCTCGTGAAACTCAGAATGGCATCTCTTTTGTGTGAGGATAGCAGGTGAGGTACACCAAAGAAGCTATCAATGAGATATTCCATGTGAGGACATTGCCATTAGGTGCTGAGAACTGGGCTGAATCACAAAGGTTTGAGACAGTTTTAGACAAGTTGGTGAAGGAGCTGTACAAGCCAGGCACAAAATGGACTACAAAATCTGGCACTGACAGAAAAGTTCATTTCACGCAGACTTCGCTCAGTTGATATGCTAAGGCATGGTATAGCTTCATATGTGCGAACATACTCCCCACCAGCCATCATGCCGATGTCACGACTGACAGAGCTACATTGCTATATGGCATTCTGAAGATGAAATCACTTGACATCGGGCATATCATAAATCAGTCAATGCTAAAATACATGAGAAGGAGTACTTCAGGGGGCATACCACACGCTTCTCTTGTTACTTGACTGTGCATGGCTGTGGGAATTGATTGGGATGATGAGGCTCTCTAGCTGCCGATGAGGGATATTGACCACACCACAATTCAGAAGTACACTATTTAGAATGGTGTAAAGTCTCATCCCTGGGGCTGGGGGTTCATCATGTCTGAGGATGAGTCAGAAAGTGAAGAAGATGGAGATAACAATGAAGAAGAAGAGGACAACTTGCTTCAAGATTCAAATTAGCCCACCTCTAAAGCGAAAGAAAGCTGCGGACAACCCGTAAATCCGGATTGTCCAGAAATTAAGATTTAAAGAATTAGTTATTAATGAAATGAATTTTTATTAATACTATTCTGTGATATGTTTTTATTAATTGTTTTATAACCTAGAATGATTATTAATCGGGAGGATTCTGGCTACGAGCTAGATTGAACGAGTAAGAATTTTTAAGAAGAAAATAAAATTTTTCCAGGAACAAAATATTTTCGGGGAAAAAGACTAAATAGGCACTATTCATCCGTTTCTGCTCGGAGATTTATTTTGAAATTCCGAGAAGTTATTGATTACGTAAAATCTTGAGACGTGATGGAATATTCAATAATATTTCAGTTATGGCAAAAACGAAGTTTTCACCTGCGGACTCAAAACCTAAGGGTTAGGGAAGTGAGTTCCGAGAATGTAATGAGTATGTATAATAACTAGGGTTATTATGCGTGAGAAATACGAGTGTGATACGAGTTATTATACGAGTATAGAAAGAAGAATAGTATGCCGTATAATACGAACATCGTACGAATTAAATACGAAGAGATTACGAGAATACGAGAAAAGAATGCGTAGAATATGATTTGTCTTAATGGACTTTATGTTCATGGACTTGAGAGAGATAGAGAGAGCTCGGTTGGGAGAGGAAGAGGAAGAGCGTGAGCATGAATGCTCCGATCAAAAGTGATCGTGAAATAGAAAAGCTAGCAAATCGCCGGCTTTGTATAACGGAAGAGAAATAAAGAAGAACGGTAATCCGAACACTAGTTTCTTCTAAATTTTCTTTAAGTTTTTATGTTCAAAAACATAACTTAATGAAGATAAGAAGTAGATTAAGTTATAAAAGATTTCATATGGTTGAAATAGTAAGAAAATGAAGAAATAAGAATTAGAAATTAATTTTATAAATTTCTTAAGGAAGTATAAGATTCGTAAGAATTTTGAGCGATCCGAATGAATCTTATGATTGAGTAGGCTAAATAAGTAAGGAATGGTGTTCTATAACATCAAATTCCAAGAAAAAGTGAAATCATAATCCAAAATATCGATTAAAAATGAAGAACGAACGAAGAACGCGAAGAACACGAAGAACGTTGCTGATGGACAAATTTAAAACCATCGTAGTGTAATTGTTGTTGATGGACAAGTTTAAAACCATCGCGTATAATTTAGATGCTTATTGCTTGGTTAGGAACGTTAGAAACGTTCATGAAGAACAGATTAAAACTAAGCTATAACGAAGTTATGGCGAAAATATTGTAAAAGAAGAACGAAAATTTGAAAGTTAGTAAATGAAACCGAAAGAGTAAGGTTTCATAAAAATGTAAGAGAACGTATAAAACGTGAGTCGTGGACTCAAGAACGAACAAATTCCGAGTTCGGATGACCAAATTACGGACGAACGAGCGAGAACGTTAAAAGCGTAAAAATGAATTAAGGGTTAAGATTAAGCCAATTGAATGGCATGTTAATGGATTCAGGATGAAGTTCTGTCTGAGGCATATTAAAGTACGTAAGATAAGGAAGGGAATGGCTTTGAAACGACCTCGTTCCGAGTTATAACGAAGAAGTTATGAGATCGTAAAGTACGCATCTCAAACTTGACTTAACACTAAGAAAAATTTTCTAAGGTTTTGGCTCGGCGCCGCAGCGCTTAGAAGTGGCGCCGTAGCGTAAGCTCGGGCCTCAGGTGTTGTTAATTGGCACATAGCGTGGGAGATAACAAAGGACTTGGCGCCACAGGCATTGACCCGAAGCGAGGAGAGAGAATAGGTCATGCCACATGTGCGAGAGAGAGAAAAGGAAGAACGCAATGGCCAATTGGTCTGAAGCAATACCTGAAATGAGATTTTAACTGCTCAATTTCTCGGGGGATGTGAAAGAAGAAATATGGACATAATGTTCAACTAATGTAACACTTAATCAAGTGTTTTAAACCTTTAATAAAGGTTGAACGAAAAGATTAAACGAGATTAAAAGACAAAGAATGTAGATGCGAGTTACGTAACCGATGTCCGGGGACTGTAGTCGCGATAAATGAACGTGAGGGATTGTTATGATTGTGATTCCTTAGACGTTGAGTAACCAAGGTAATGAATAACATTTCGATGTTATATTATGGTAATATAAGATGAATGTAAAGTGTATAGACGTTGTGAACGCAACGTTGTTGCGATGAACGAGCGGTCTTAGCATACAATGATCTGTATGGCTTTGACATTAAGAAATAATAATGAACATGGGGTTCATGGGATGGATAACGATCAAAAGCGATTAAAACCTGGAATAAAGGTTGAATGAGGGATTAAGAGACGAGCAATGTGAACGTTGAATACGTAAACGATCTTTGTAAATCGTATTCGCGTTTGACGAACGTTCTAAGTATACCTTATTTGTATGACATAGACGTTGACGAAGGTAGTAAGTAAGATATGAATGGTATCGAGAAAGCCGTATTGAACGGTAATAAGATTAATGAAAGCCGAATTTGATTCGGATAAGAATGAGTCCTGAGGTATGGTAATTGCTTGCCAGAAAGCCATTAGGAATAAGAAATTAACTTAACAAACATTATATTTAATAGTTCGTATAAGTTAAGATAAGTTAGGTTGTGTTACAATCGTAAACTTTGATGGTTGACATATGGGAGCTGGGCTAAACAATTCCTTCAGAGAGCGAAGGTATATACGAAACTGGAAACCGATCTAACTCACTGTGATGGCAGTGTAGATGAGACGGGAACTTGTTCGTTGGTTGTTTGTGGGAAACCACTCAGAGTACCATATGGACTACTAGCAGAGACACGATGTGTGCTGAGTCCTAGGAAAGTTAAAAGAAGAAGATAAGAATGTGAATCATCAAAGATGATGAATGTTTTGAGTAAGACATCTCCGTATGTCATGAAGCCGTAAACCGGCAATGAAAGTTAGTCGCATAAAATTATATTGCAAGAACGCGAACCTTAAGAAGTAAAGTTAAGTAAACCAATGTGTAAGTCAAGTATATGACAAATTGGTGTATGTGTTATTTTCTTATGTGGTATATAGGAAAGGGAATGAGCAGTTCAGCGTAAGCTGTAGCTGTGGGTAAGGCAAGTTTCCTAACTTCATTCATATTTTTAAATGAATGCTAGTTTCTAAAACTTCTCAGATGTTGAACTTGAGAAGTTATGTCTATGTGCGAATGTGTGATATTTGGACAAAGTGGTAGGACGTATGAGGCATTGTCACAATGTGAACACTTCGATGTTTCTGTGAGATGAAATGTTCTATATTTGAACTGTTCAATAAAAGAATGTTCTGTTTATACATGAACCGTTATTGTTAAGTCTGTGCTATTGATTCTAGCCAGACAGAACGTGCATGAAATAGAGTAGAGAATGAAAGTATTTCAAAGTGCATTTAACTAATGTTTTAAGATGATAGGAATCAAGACTATTCCTATTATTCAAGCTGCTTCGTAACCTTTGTTCGGTTATTGAAGTCTGAAAAGAATGTTTAAATTCTTGAAGTTGTATGTTCAACTGTTATGACTTGCTGGGTAATTGAATGCTCACACTTGCTTTAAATAAAAAACATTTTCAGCGAACGATGTTAGAAGAACTTAAGGATCCCGTATTGATCAAGCTGACGGTATCCAGATGAAGTGCCATTTAGATTGTGAATGAGCGAGATGATCAAGTGAAGACTGGTAATGTAGAAAGATGAAAATTAAACTATAGACTAGTTTAATGAACTGTATGTATCCTTGGTGGCGGATAAAAGTCACTCTTGTAAGATGAAAGGAATAATGTAATTATCATTATTTGTAATGAGAAAGGTTATAAGGCTTTAGAACCTGGGAATTCAGAATGTATGTTATTATATTTTAGTATATAATGATGTATGTTGGATGAATGATGTACTCGTGACATATGGAATTCGGGTGTGAGGATAGACTGGATTTCAAGGCGTTACAAGTTGGTATCAAAGCTGATAGGTTATAAACCTTTGGTATGAGTACCTAAGACTATAATCGTAAAGAAAAGGGTAAGAAGATCACTACGTAATCATAGTAAATCGTAGTAACAGATGAGCTGTTAAACGATGACTGATTTATAGCTAATGCTATGAATAAATGATACTACGAAGTAGTACGGGAAGAAGAACTCAAATTGAGTTGTAAATGATAGTATACGAATTAAAGAAAATTCGTATTAAGTAAAGAAAAAGTTAGAAGTTGTAAGATTTCAATTGAGGACTCATGTGATGGCTGAGTTGTATGAATCTTTGTATGAGTAAAGGTTTGTGCTTGGTGTAACAACCACTCAGTTTATTACAGTGATAATCATTGAAATTGGTCGCGCTATCAAGACGTATATGACGAGAAGGTGAATCTTTTCTCATGTATATACTTGATAGGTAGAAGATGATAAGATAGGTGTGGGTTCTTGAAACTCATACTTATGAAAAGTTTGTGACTCATAGTTATATGTTATGTTTCTGAGCCCTAAGTATATGGATAGTCCTTGATTTGTTCTTGGATTACATATTGCGAAGATAAGTTCTTAAACACATATGGTTGTGGAAAGTTCCTAAACACATAAAGTGTGGTAAGTTGATGAACTATACTAAGGTATAGGAATGTTTAGACTGAAAGTAAGTATTTTCAGTAGACTTAGCATTGAAGGTGCTAGAGAAGATTAAGTATTGTTGCAAGTAAGACAATGAAGGAAGATGGAGAATAAGATATTCCAAGTCATCTAGTTATGCTAGATTTCAAAATTCCTTGAAATCGTACTGATGTGCGCATTTTGAAAATGAAAGAATTGATTCAGCTTTTGGAACCAATGGATTTTAAAAGAACTATTATTGGTATGTCTATGCTAATTGTTTCAGCTAGAAAGAAATTGGTTTAAAATATCAAAATAAATTTTATATCATCAGTGCATTTGATGCAAAGATGGTAAAAGGATGGAGTTATTAATGCAATTAAACCTGGTGATGGATTTGATCTTAGGATCAACAACCTGCTATGGTATGATGTAAAATGACGAAGTCATAAACTGACGAAGTCCTCAACGTACTGTGAAAAGTGCGGTATCATGACGTCGTGAAACGTTTTGATGTATTGCAAACGAATTTAAAGAATTAGTCGATGTCAAGAGAGTTGACTAGACGAATGTTTCAATTTATTGGTATGGTCTAAGCTACTTGATTTGGCTAAGACGAATGGTATGTCATGATTAAAAGAAAATCTAGCTTTCTTTGAAGAGCTATGCCGAACCAAATTGCTTTGGTGCGGATTCTAATGATTTAGTCTGAGGAGAACATGGAAGAGGTAGTTTACCTTCTTAGTGATTGTAAACTGACCGTGGAAAGAAAGGTTACGGCGTTATGTTGTTTACCTAGTAAGAGTTCATGGTCAATTTGACCCCTCAGCAAAAGTATGAAATGTTTTAAAGGAATCTTTATATTCCTCGTTATTCCTTTCACTTCATGATTCTTGATAAGTTATGAAGGGTAGGGAATGTTTGAAAGATAATAACTTCTTTGAAGAGAAGTTAAGAAGAAGAATAAGTTAAAATTTCGAGGATGAAATTCTGTGAAGAAGGGGTGAATGTGATGACCCATTTATGGGTATGGTTTGAAGAAATTCCGAGGACGGAATTTTTATAAGGGGGGAAGGATGTGACAACTCAGAAATCCGGATTGTCCAGAAATTAAGATTTAAAGAATTAGTTATTAATGAAATGAATTTTTATTAATACTATTTTGTGATATGTGTTTATTAATCGTTTTATAACCTAAAATTAATATTAATCGGGAGGATTCTGGCTACGAGCTAGATTGAACGAGTAAGAATTTTCAAGAAGAAAATAAAATTTTTCGGGAATAAAATATTTTCGGGGAAAAAGACGAAATAGGCACTATTCATCCATTTCTGCTCGGAGATTTATTTTGAAATTCCGAGAAGTAATTGATTACATAAAATCTTGAGAAATGATGGAATATTCAATAATATTTCAGTTATGGCTAAAATGAAGTTTTCGCCTGCGGACTCAAAACCTAAGGGTTAGGGAAGTGAGTTCCGAGAATGTAATGAGTACGTATAATAACTAGGGTTATTATGCGTGAGAAATACGAGTATGATACGAGTTATTATACGAGTATAGAAAGAAGAATAGTACGACGTATAATACGAACATCGTACGAATTAAATACGAAGAGATTACGAGAATACGAGAAAAGAATGCGTAAAATACAATTAGTCTTAATGGACTTTGTGTTCATGGACTTTGTAGAATCCAATTGGACTTGGATTATGTCAAGCCCAAGGATTTGTGAAATCAAGCCCAAGTTAGGCCCAATAAGAATTAGGGTTAAGGCTCAAACCAAGAAAAGAAACCGCGGATCGAACGGATGGGTAAACGGATGGGTAAGAACAATTGGGGCAACCCATGGGGTGACCCATGGGCATGTGGGCCGGCCACTTGGCCACCAAGTAAGGGTAGTGGCCAAGTTAACTTGGTGGCTAAGTTGAAGAGGAGGTGGGAATAGTGACTTTAGGGGCGAAAATTTTGGCCCTAGCTTTGGTTTTCTATAAATAGAAACCTAGAATTTAATTTTCTAGGATTTTTGAAAATCCTACACTTGAGAGAGATAGAGAGAGCTCAGTTGGGAGAGGAAGAGGAAGAGCATGAGCATGAATGCTCCGATCAAAAGTGATCGTGAAATAGAAAAGCTAGCGAATCTCCGGCTTTGTATAACGGAAGAGAAATAAAGAAGAACGGTAATCCGAACACTAGTTTCTTCTAAATTTTCTTTAAGTTTTTATGTTCAAAAACATAACTTAATGAAGATAAGAAGTAGATTAAGTTATAAAATATTTCATATGGTTGAAATCGTAAGAAAATGAAGAAATAAGAATTAGAAATTTATTTTATAAATTTCTTAAGGAAGTATAAGATTCGTAAGGATTTTGAGTGATCCGAATGAATCTTATGATTGAGTAGGCTAAATAAGTAAGGAATGGTGTTCTATAATATCAAATTCCAAGAAAAAGTGAAATTGTAATCCAAAATATCGATTAAAAATGAAGAACGAACGAAGAATGCGAAGAACACGAAGAACGTTGTTGGTGGACAAATTTAAAACCATCGTAGTGCAATTGTTGTTGATGGGCAAGTTTAAAACCATCGCGTATAAGTTAGATGCTTATTGCTTGGTTAGGAACGTTAGAAAAGTTCATGAAGAACGGATTAAAACTAAGCTATAACGAAGTTATGGCAAAAATTTTGTAAAAGAAGAACGAAAATTTGAAAGTTAGTAAATGAAACCGAAAGAGTAGGGTTTCATAAAAATGTAAGAGAACATATAAAATATGAGTCGTGGACTCAAGAACGAACGAATTCTGAGTTCGGATGACCGAATTACGGACGAACGAGCGAAGAATGTTAAAAGCGTAAAAATGGATTAAGGGTTAAGATTAAGCCAATTGAATGGCATGTGAACGGAATCAGGATGAAGTTCTATCCGAGGCATATTAAAGTACCTAAGATAAGGAAGAGAATGGCTTTGGAACGACCTCGTTCCGAGTTATAACAAAGAAGTTATGAGATTGTAAAGTACGCGTCTCAAACTTGACTTAACACTTAGAAATTTTTTTTAAGGTTTTGGCTTCAATGTATCACTGAAAAAGTGTAAAGCAACACTGAAGCTCGAGCTATGGTTTTGGCTTGATAAAGGACTTGGCGCCGCAGCTCCAGCTTGGGAAGCGAGGAGAGAGAAGTAGGTCATGTGCAAGAGAGGAAAGGAAGAAGCACCAGGTACATGCTTGGCTGGAGTAAGCAATACCTCAAATGAGATTTTAACTGCTCAATTTCTCGGGGGATGTGCAAGAAAGAAATATGAATATAATGTTCAACTATTGTAACACTTATTCAGGTGTTTTAAACCTTTAATAAAGGTTGAACGAAAAGATTAAACGAGATTAAAAGACAAAGAATGTAGATGCGAGTTACGTAACCGATGTCCGGGGACCGTAGTCGCGATAAACGAACGTGAGGGATTGCTATGATTGTAATTCCTTAGATGTTGAGTAACCAAGGTAATGAATAACATTTCGATGTTATATTATGGTAATATAAGATGAATGTAAAGTGTATAGACGTTGTGAACGCAACGTTGTTGCGATGAACGAGCGGTCTTAGCATACAATGATCTGTATGGCTTTGACATTAAGAAATAATAATGAACATGGGGTTCATGGGATGGATAACGATCAAAAGCGATTAAAACCTGGAATAAAGGTTGAATGAGGGATTAAGAGACGAGCAATGTGAACGTTGAATACGTAAACGATCTTCGTAAATCGTATTCGCGTTTGACGAACGTTCTAAGTATACCCTAGTTGTATGACATAGACATTGACGAAGGTAGTAAGTAAGATATGAATGGTATCGAGAAAGCCGTATCGAACGATAATAAGATTAATGAAAGCCGAATGGGATTCGGATAAGAATGAGTCCTGAGGTATGGTAATTGCTTGCCAGAAAGCCACAACGAATAAGAAATTGACTTAACGAACATTATATTTAATAGTTCGTATAAGTTAAGATAAGTTAGGTTGTGGTACAATCGTAAACTTTGATGGTTGACATATGGGAGCTGGGCTAAAACAATTCCTTCAGAGAGCGAAGGTATATACGAAACTGGCAACCGATCTAACTCACTGTGATTGCAGTGTAGATGAGACGGGAACTTATTCGTTGGTTGTTTGTGGGAAACCACTCAGAGTACCATATGGACTACTAGCAGAGACACGATGTGTTCTGAGTCCTAGGAAAGTTAAAAGAAGAAGATAAGAATGTGAATCATCAAAGATGATGAATGTTTTTTGAGTAAGACATCTCCGTATGTCATGAAGTCGTAAACCGGCAATGAAAGTTAGTCGCGTAAAATTATATTGCAAGAATGCAAACCTTAAGAAGTAAAGTTAATTAAACCAATGTATAAGTCAAGTATATGACTAATTGGTGTATGTGTTATTTTCTTATGTGCTATATAGGAATGGGAATGAGCAGTTCAACGTAAGCTGTAGTTGTGCGTAAGGCAAGTTTCCTAACTTCATTCATATTTTTAAATGAATGCTAGTTTTTAAAACTTCTCAGATGTTGAACTTGAGAAGTTATGTCTATGTGTGAATGCGTGATATTTGGACAAAGTGGTAGAACGTATGAAGCCTTGTGCCACAATGTGAACACTTCGATGTTTCTCTGAGATGAACTGTTCTATGTTTGAACTGTTCAATAAAAGAATGTTCTGTTTATACATGAACTGTTATTGTTAAGTTTGTGCTATTGATTCTAGCCAGACAGAACATTCATGAAAGAGAGTAGAGAATGAAAGTATTTCAAAGTGCATGTAACTAATGTTTTAAGATGATAGGAATCAAGACTATTCCTATTATTCAAGCTGCTTCATAACCTTTGTTCGGTTATTGAAGTCTAAAAAGAATGTTTAAATTCTTGAAGTTGTATGTTCAACTGTTATGACTTGCTGGGCAATTGAATGCTCACACTTGCTTTAAATGAAAAACATTTTCAGCGAACGATATTAGAAGAACTTAAGGATCCCGTATAGATCAAGCTGACGGTATCCAGATGAAGTGCCATTTAGATTGTGAATGAGCGATAGTTTAATGAACTATATGTATCCCTGGTGGCGGATAAAAGGCACTCTTATAAGATGAAAGGAATAATGTAATTATCATTATTTGTACTGAGAAAGGTTATAAGGGTTTAGAACCTGAGAATTCATAATGTATGTTATTATATTTCAGTATATAATGATGTATGTTGGATGAATGATGTACTCGTAACATACGGAATTCGGGTGTGAAGATAGACCGGATTTCGGGGCGTTACAAAAACCGTGACATTCGCCGAATTTTCTAGAATTCTATCAAATGCCTTCAGTCAGCTGGGAGCACAGTGTTAGAGTTTATGCGCTAGAGGCCAATTATTTGATATAATTGCTTAACGTTTTGATATTATATTTGATTGAATAAATGAATGATTTTATTATGGTTTTATTTACTGCGTTATACAAATGTTAACATAATAAAAATCCTTAGAATATTGATACAAATTATATTGTTTCAAGTATGTGACTTGAACATGAGATTATATTACAATTAGTATCATTGTTCTTAAATGTCCCTAGTCGAGTATCATTGTTAATGGGACAACAATAATGCATTAAGACTAGTATGTGGATTGACTGATGACCAAATCTCATTGGTCATAAATATATGAGATATTAAGTCAATGCATAGGTACATGTTAGAGAACGATGTACTGGACAGACCCACCATGAGAATTCTATATGGAGCATTATGCGAAGTGTCATTAGCAATTCTCATAGTGACAATGATGTAATGGTCCTCCTAACCGAAATCGCTTATATTACTACACAAGAATTTATGTACTTTGATATCATCAAATGTCACCTTTAATAGGGTGGACTATAAAGGTGATTATTGGGTTCATCATTAATCGTGTGAGAAATATGAGTGATCTAGATGAAATTTAACCATCCTATATATTATGGGTGATATCCATAGGCCTCTTGATTGAGTAGGACTATGAAATGCATGGCCATGCTCAAATAGTGATTTGTTTCATATAGTCTACTCATTGATCAAGAAAATTCAGATTAAATTATGAAGAGTATGACACATTCCATGACTTGAGTTTAATCTAGGATATTAAGGTTAAAAGGATTAAATTAAATTGAAACATTGGTCACGAAAAGGTTGCATCGAATCGGCGATCTTATTATTACTTGGGTAGCAAGTGATGCATTACTAGATGTCATTTCACGCTTATAATTTTATAATATGATTTTAAAATTATTTCCAACGTAATAATAACCTATAGGGTCACACACAAAGAACGTAATTAAAAGGAAATTAATTTAAATTGTAAAGATTTAAATATGTTAATATGATTGATAGAATTTTAAATTACGAATTTAAATTAATAGGATAATTTATATATAAGTATATTAATTAAGTAAGACTTAATTAAGATATATATATAAAATTTCGGATTTTATTTTAATTGGATTAGGGTTTTGATTAATTCCTATTAACTACTATATATATGATATATAGCAGCCATTTTAGGTTACGATTATAAACTGACAAACCCTAGTCGCTCTTAGAGAGAGACTAGAGAAAAGTTCGAAAATCTTGTTCCTTTGGTGGTAGTACTGCAGCTCCTTTTATTGCAGAATCGTGAGACGTTTCGCGTGCGTTCGTGTAGATACCGTAGAGACGTAGTACCGTGAGGAATTGTGTTGGAGATTCGGAGCGCATCAATTTTATTTTCACAATCTGTATAATTTCTAACCACTGAGTTAATTGATTTTCGCATGGATCCTGTTTAGGGTTTCGAAATTTCTTAAAATTTTAATTTTCGCTGTGCGTTTCTGTATCGAAACCCCTACACACAGGTTCAATTTCCGACATATGGGACAGCTACTCCTTATCCACCTCCAGACAGTCCACCTGAGCAAGAGGAGGATGGTGATGATGTTAACAGCTAGGGGAGTTTAGTTATACCCTTTATCTCCAATGAGGACATTGTAGTTTTTAAGTTTGGGGGTATTAGGTTTATTTGTTGCATTTAGTTGCATTCATGTCGTGTGCATTTTGTCTTGTTTTAGTTGATTGTGTAGCAAGTGTTGCATTCTGTTTAGTAATTATGTTTTAAAATATGTTGCATTTTTTAACTGCATGAATCCAGTGTCAGTCGAATTGTTATTTAGTAGGCCTATGATGAAATTAAAACTATTTGATTGTTGAACTTTGAGATTTAAGCTGGGTTGTGATGATATATCATAATATAAGTCCTTATTTGTCTTTTACTGATATAACCAGTTAGCACTTTTGAGTAACCATTATGATATGCTTAGTTCAAATTTTCACATATTTGCCTTCTGGTGGGAATTCTATGTTTTAATGAAAGAATGTCAGTACTTCATTAGGTGATAGCTAGAACTGTTGAAAGCTTAAGTTTGGGGGAATTCAGTGTTATGCATGCCTATGCAGTATTATTCTAAAAAAAGAGCGAGATGGAGCGTTAAAACGCACTCGTTCAATGAAAAGTGGAAAACGAGATGGAGTGTAAAATGCACTCGTTTAAACGGGAATAGAAAGTGAGATGGAGCGTCAAACGCACTCGCTATAAACCCCGCTGGAAAGTGAGAGAATCGCCCTCGTGTGGAAATGAAGGCATAAATTTCCCTGTTGACTCTGAACTTAAATAATGCATGGTCTTGGGTAGAACTTAATTGACGTACTGCGTATCTTGATGTAAAACTGGTTCTTTCCCTCTAAGAAGTATAGTATGTGAAAAATTTGTTAATTATCATGTTAGTGGTTGCTCTACACTCACACACTATATCAGTGCGGACAGATTCGGATTTTCAAGGTGTTGTGCATTATGATTTTATCTTGGGTTGCTTTTTCTTGTGATTATCTTGTAGTTTTTCTGAGGCATTGCAATTGAATTTCATTTCTGGTTGACTACTGGATTCATGTTCATGATAGTGTAGGATGCATACATGGTAGTTTCTGCATCGCATTTTGATTTGGTTTTGTTTTGGTTGCTGGAGGGCAAGCAACAGTTTAAGTTTGGGGGTATTTGATAAGTGGTATTATAACCACTTATTTGGATATTAACTGACTTGAATTTGTGCTTAATCTCATGTTATTGTGTAGATTTTTATACCTTTTGCTTTGTTTTGCAGTTTTAGTATTGGAAACTTCCTTGGTGTTATTGGAGCTAAGTTGTGTTCAAATCTATGATGGATTGGTGATGGAAAGGAAATGGAGTTACGCATGTTGTCAAAGGTTGGATTGAAGTCTTTGAGTGAAGTGCTATGAGGTTAAAAGGCAGCAGAAGGTTGCAGCAGAACAAGTAAAAAACAGTCGAGCCTAGTTGGTGTACCGCAAGTAATTGCTTCTTAACTTGGTTTATGACATGCAAGACAAGCTACCAGATGCATTAACCGCCAGAGAACCAAAGACAACGCAAATTTGTGCAACAGAATTCGTAATCATTGATTGACTTTTAATTGCTCGATCTAACAGGCTGAGTGTTTGGGGAGGAAGACTACGACTAAAACTATGAATATATTAGACGGCTGAGGAGGATGAAAAAAGTATTCCATCCCTTGGGGGATCAAGGAACTATTGTTGCTTTCTCTCTTTGATTTTCAATATTAGATTAGAGTAGATTAGAACCCTAGATTAGCTAAGATTTGGGGATTGAAGCAATTGAAGATCCTTGAAAGTTCAGAAGGGAAACAAGAGGAGAAACTCAGATTTGCCATTCTTAATCCATAACTCTCTTTACTTCTATTTGTATCTTTCAATGTATATTCAATTGTGGATCATGGATTCTAATTCAACTATGAGTTAAACTCTATTTTGGGATTGCAATGGAATCTATTGCCTAGTTTATTTTGACATACTTCATTGTTAGTCTTATTAATTATTATGAGATTGTCTATTAAGATTCATGCTTATTTGCTTAGTTGATTGGCCATCAATTACTGTGATAACCCATATGGAGTTGAGAAACGAAGTATGGGTTTAGATTTGATCTTGATAGCTTGTGATTGTATGATCTACATTGTGTTGGGATGTACGATTTGTGCTTAGGATAGACATATACTGAGGCATCGCTGGTAGTCAATTGAGAACTTGGGATTAAACCCTAATTATTTGTAAATCACATAGACATATAGTGGTTTAGGTAATGTGGGTGTTCATGTGTATTCTATCAATTGTGAATTATATATGCTATGTGTATGGTACATTGAGAGATGGTTATACCTTACTTTCGTTTTCTCGACTAACAATCCACTATAATTAATTTGGCTTAACAGGAAGTGTGTCGATTTAAATGATTCAATAGGGGAAATTGTAATCTCGAGTCTTCATTATCTAGTCTCATTCTAGGGGTAGTTAGTATTGGATAATTACATTGTTTACATATAAAATATAATATCATTCGTTTAAATAAGACTGAAATGGTTATGGGCTAGTGCTTGGTGAACTTTATTAGTTAATTCTCCGTGGGAACGATACTTTACTTACTCTTTATTACTTGTTGACTGTGTATACTTGCACGCATATATTGATCGGTAAAACGACCAACAAAAATCCATACCGATATTTCGGTATAATGATATTGAAAGAATAACATTTCTTAAACTTATAAACAATTTATTTTAATTGTTTAAACTTTACTAAATAATGCATTTAATCATCCTAAAATGCCAAACTCATAAGATTTTGTCACCAATAACCAAAACCCTCATCAAACATCTGCATATACCTCATATAGGATACTCAAGCCATAAAATGCTATTTTCCAATTTTCTTACTTCACATAATATATTTAATTTATTTATTCATAACTAGTCCATTTTCATGAAAAATACCAAATAAGTACAAACAAATTTTCTTTTCTGGGATTTAGCAGAATATAGTCTCATATTGAACATATATTTTTCTCAGAATTTTTAAATTTCATCTACTATTTTTCATATGGCCAAAACTGTCGAATATTTAGACATTTATCATAAACTGTACTTTGGTGCAAAACTTCCGAAATTTACTGAGTATACTTCTATTATATATATGTACTCCCAATAAAAATTTTACCAATTTTGGAGTTAACCACAAGGAGTTATAAGGGTTTACTTTTAAAATAGTCTTTTCCTATAAAATTCATAACTCCTAATCTATACATCCAAAAATCGCAATTTTTGGACACAATCTAGAAAACTCATCAAATTATCATAAAAATACGTTCGACAATATAAAGAGAGAAAACTTATGTTTCTAGTGTGATTTTCAATTCTAACTTAAACGCCTATTTATAGGAAAATGCTAGAACGCCAAAGGAGACTAAATAATAAAATATTATTATTAATTTCCTTTCTTCTTACGCACCAACCAAGAACAACCAATTCTGAAAAATTAGCAGCCCATGTGTTTTAAAACAAAAGTAGGTCCCACCCAATTTTAATAAAAATCATTTTATTTTCTGAAACTTCAATAATTCATAATAAATAGCCCTTTTAGCAGAAAAATACGAATTTTATGTCCATTCCACACAAAATCGAATTCTATACAACTTTGCAGAAGAAAGTTTTTCCAAATTCCAAACCAAAAATATCTGAAATCCACAAACGGATGATTTTCAAAACCTCATAAAATTCATAACAAATCATACGTTAATTTTTAACGGTTCAAAATTTGTAGACGTATACTCAACTTATATATGCATAACATATCCAAAAATCACAACGATCCAACGATCGGATTAAAAATTATAACTCACGCCATAGAGCTTTAAGAACACCGATTTGATTTTTAATACCTCCAATCCGACAAAATACTGATAAAATACCTCAACATTAATTCTTTCATTTATAACCACATAAAATAAATATATCCATCAATTATACATTAAATAAATATTTCCTTATCATATAAATCAATAATTAATTATTCACAAATAATATTACAGAATCACAATAATGACAACCAGGTAGTTCCCAGGAAAGAGGGGGCTTTCCGATAAGGATTTCTCCTTACTGGCGCGCAATTAGGTGACCAAACCTCTCCTTGACAGAACTTTCTAGATATTGCCAATAATGTTATCTAATATTATTATTCAAATCATATGAATTATTGATCTGATAATGGGAAATACTGTGCAATGATAATTATTGAAACAACAATAATATAAACTATCAACGTAGCAATTATTGAATCAATAAAATAAAATATTGAACAATAATTACTGTAACAATTATTGAGTAGTGCCTTCTTACATAAGAATCAATAATTCAACAATATTGTGCAATACCGTGTACTACTGTGCAACCACGCGTATTACTATATTTTAACCACAATATAATCCAACAGTGTTAACGGTAACAATTACGCCGTTATTTATAAAAACTTCAATCTTATCATTTTTTCCATCCGACAGTTATTCTGTTATGGGGCCCACAAATGGCTGCGCCGTCGTACGAATATTCCTCGACAAAAAGAATATTCTACGACCAAACGAATATTCCCCGACACAATGAATATTTTATAACCACTTGCTTATTTTGGAAAATTTTCACATTTCACCCATAACTTTAAACTTTTATCAATTTTAACTATTTACTGAAATATAATTATAAGAAAAATTGAATACTTTTATTTCATAAAATTCGGGGTCTTACAGCAAGGTCATTGCTTATGTATCACGACAGTTAAAAGATTATGAGAAATTTTATTTTACTCATGATCTCAAAATGGCAGCGAGGGTATTCACCTTAAAGATTTGGAGGCATTACCTATACGGGGAGAAATGTGAGATATACACAGACCATAAAAGTCTAAATTATATCTTGACACAAAAAGATTTAAATATGAGACAAAGAAGATGGTTAGAGTTGATAAAGGATTACGACTGCGATATCCTATATCATCTAGGAAAAGTGAATGTGGTGGCCAACGCCTTTAGTAAAAAGGGTCGGGAAAGGTTGTCTATGTTAACAGCTCAATCTGAGTTAGTAACATAGATGGCTAGAATGGAGTTAGAGGTGAGGTTACCGAGTGAACCAGGTCAAAAAATATTACAATGGAGACTCGACCTATCACTGTAGACAGAGTCAAGGAAGTACAACTCAAAAATTATGAGTCTTATTAGATGAAAAAAAGTTTAGTAGATGGAGAAGGGATAAAGTACAGTCTTGATAACGAGGGGTTATTAAGATTTGAAAGAAGAATGTGGGTTCCGTGTGAAACGAAATTGAAGGAGGAGATATTACAGGAGGCTCATAGTTCAAGGTACTCGATTCGTCATGGTAATACTAAGATGTATCAAGACCTGTGACAAAATTTTTGGTGGCCGAACATGAAGAGGGAGATAGCCGAGTATGTAAGTAGGTTCTTAACATGTCAAAAAGTTAAGGCCGAACATCAAGGACCAAGTGGCTTGTTACAATCATTGGAAATTCTAGAATGGAAGTAGGAGCATATCACAATGAATTTTGTGGTAGGACTTCCAACTACACAGAAAGGATACGACGCTATATGGGTAATAGTAAATGGTTTGACAAAGCCGGCTCACTTTTTGCCAATAAGAGTCAAGTTTATCTTGGATCATTTAGCTAAACTTTATGTTAAGGAAATTGTTTCAATAAATGGGGTACCCATTTCAATTGTGTCAGATCGTGATCCACGATTCACATCAAATTTCTAGAGAAGTCTGCAAGAGAAAATGGGGACGCAGTTAAAGTCAAGTATAACTTATCATCCATAGACAGATGGGCAAAGCGAAAGAACAATTCAGACGTTAGAAGATATGTTAAGATCATGCGCCTTGGATTTCAAAGGTAATTGGGATGATCATTGATAAGTAGGTTTTATACCTACTTATCCGATATTTGTTACTTGAATTAGTTGCTTAATCTCATGTTTCTTAGTTAATTTTCATGCATTTTGTGTTCGTTTTGTAGATTATATGCTTGGGAGCTGAAATCGCAATGAATTGGTCTAAAATATCAAAGAAAAACAATCTAGACATCATTTGGGTTTTCATGTTTATTTCATGTTCTTGGCTTGGAACTTGAATTATATTGTAGAGCTTCTTCTTAGCTTTCCGGAACATCTTGAATCATTCCAATCGGAGTTCGGATGTAAGAGTTATGATATTTGTACCAACGGACGTCGAACGTCACTCTTTTGGGTGGCCATTTGCATAGAAGTCACTTCCAACCCAATTTAGACCTTCATCCGTTCGTTATTTCTCAATTCTCAAAGCATGAAAGTTGTAGAGCTTGTCGATAACTTCGATTTGATATGTGGTAGGCCTCGTAACGCTTCCTGGATCAAAGGTTATGGCCATTTTCCCAAAGGATGTTAGAGCAGAAAAGGGACCCTGCCGAAGCGGGATTTTCCTTCACCAAAGCCCCACTGTGGTGGGCATACCCATTACCAAAACAAGAGGGGACCCGCTTGAGCGTGCCCTTTACAAGGCTAGACCCCCGTCGGGGCGGGGTACTCGTAGAAAACTCGGTTTTTGTCCAAATTTTAGTTCGGGAAGGATTGTTTCTATCCGATTGACTCAAGGACTTCCAAGAGGACTTAAAGTCATATAAAGAGGCATATGAAAGGAGGAGAAACACAAGGATTAGAGGTTTTGTCGATTTTATGATGTTTTTATACGTTGTCGGATCGTTTGAATCTTTTTCGTAGTCATACGTACCAACTCCGGTCCCAACAACGTTGCTTCACCCACCTCATCCCAACATACTGGAGAACAACACTTTCTTCCATACAACGCCTCAAATGGAGCCATGCCAATATTTGTTTGATAACTGTTGTTGTAGGAAAACTCCACCAATGGTAAGAACTTGTCCAAACTTCCCTTGAAGTCAAGGACACATAGTCTTAATAAATCTTCAAGAGTTTGAATAGTCCTCTCCGACTGCCCGTCCGTTTGAGGATGATATGCTAACTAAATCGTAAATCCGTGCCCATAACTTTTTGCAAACAAACCCAAAATCGTGAAGTGAATCTTGGGTCTCGATCATAAACTATGGATACTGGCATACCATGCAATCTTACAATCTCGTTTATGTACATACAAGCAAGACGTTCAAGTGTATAAGTTTCTCGTATCGGTAAGAAATGAGCAGACTTGGTAAATCTATCAATAATGACCCAAATTGCATCTATGCCTTGAGAAACCATGGGAAGACCAGTAACGAAATCCATGGTAATGTGATCCCACTTCCATTCTGGAATTTCAAGTGGTTGCAATGGACGTTTTGGCGCTTGATGCTCCGCCTTGACTCGTTGACAAGTTAGACACCTTGAGATAAATCCTACTATCTCTCTCTTCATATTGCTCCACCAAAATGTATGTCGAAGATCACGATATATTTTGGTACTCCCACGATGGATTGCAAATGGTGTGTTGTGCGCCTCCATCATGATTTTATACTTCAGGTCAGAGTCGTTAGGAACACAAAGTCTGGAGTTGACTCGAAGTATTCTTTCTTCATCGATTCTTGCTTCCGGAATAACACCTTCTTGCCCTTTCTTCCTCAGACGCATCAGCTCCAGGTCTGTAGCTTTAGCAGCTTTAACTTTATCGATTAAAGTCAGTTCTACTCGTATATTTGCCATCATCACATGGGTCCTTGTAGTCTTTAACTTTATCTTCATCCTTTGTAAGTCATACAAAATGGGCCTTTGCGTTGATAATATTGTACTCGTACCCGCATATGATCTTCAACTCAATGCGTCAGCTACTACTGTAAGACCCCAACTTTTATGAATAAAGATGAATTTTCTATAAATATTATTTTTGAATATTATGGAGTAAATTTGATATAATGTTATAGTTGTGGGTAATATTTATAAATTTTGCAAAATAAGCAAGTGGTTATAATTTGGTCGAGGAATATTCTTTTTGTCTGGGAATATTCGTATGACAACACAATCATTGGTGGACCCCACAACAGAATTATTGTCGGAGTTAGAAAACAACAAAATTATCTTTTTATAAAAATAACGGCGAAAGTTTTACCGTTAACTATTGAAATACCCGGTGGTAAAAGTACAGTAATATGCATGGTTTCATAGTAGCACACGGAATTATACAGTATCTTGGATTATTGATGCTTACGTAAGAAGTCACTACCCAATAATTGTTACAGTAATTATTGTTCAATATTTTATATTATTGATTCAATAATTGTCATTGCATAATATTTCAAATTATCAAATCAATAATTCATATTATTTGAATAATATTATTATTTGCATTATTGACAATGTCTAGAAAGTTCTGTCGAGGAAGGGGGTTTGGTCACCTAATTGCGCGCCAATAGGGAGAAATCCTTATCGGAAAGCCCCCTCTTTCCTGGGAATGACCTGGTTGTCGATATTGTAATTTGGTAATATTATTTATAAATAATTAATTATTGATATATATGATAAGAACATATTTATTCAATGTGGATTTAAACTGAGGAAATTTTTTAGCATGTGACATTTGTTGAAAGTTGGTTTTTTATCTTTTCCGATAAAATAGTATTGTGACGCCCCCAAAATTAGGTATACATCACCCATCTTGGGTGCTTGGATACATGGTACGTAATTCAAATATAATTTACTAATACAATCGTAAGTATGCAATACGACAAAAACATAACCGTGAGTTTGAATACAATTATTGTCTACTAGGGATTATACAAACTCAAAAGGAGTCCTCATTACAATTGTTAACACATTATTTCACGAATAGTGAGGACTACTAATATTATCATACGGTCCATCACTCAGTTCGTAGGCTAAATCGTTTATATTCTCATTTCACGAAGAAACAATGAAAGAAAGGTGAGCTCAACTAGCCCGATAAGAAATATTATGACTAAGATAATGCGAATAAATTATCATTAGCCTTAAATGATGTTAAAGCGATATAATATAACAAACATCAAGTTTAATCTGCGAAAAAAAGCAATCCATTAAAAAGAGTCAAGTAGAAAATAAAATCTACTATCTTTTATGATTTAAAAGGTTTTCATCATTGTTATCGTTGGGACTCGACAATAAATAATCCATCATCGAATCACCCACTTTACTACGGCGAGGATATTCTTTAGTATCACGACCACAATTATCCATGCACTACGGGCCAAGAATATTTTTTATTCATTAATGGTCATGATCATGTTAAACAATCGTCCATCAATGCACTACGGCCCAATGAGGACTTTTACCACATCCTTATGTTTATAATATGTTAAAAGTCATTTGTGGCCTGTAGTACATAGATGGACTTGGTATGATTATGACCAGGGATTATTCGGTATAATCATGACCGTAATGTTACAAATGATGTGGTAAAAGTCATCATTGGCCGTAGTGCATTGATGGACAGTTGTTGGCATGATCATGACCATTGATGAATACACGAATATCCTTGGCCCGTAGTGCATGAATAAGTTGTGGTCGTGACACTAATAAATATCCTTGGCCGTAGTGCAAGGATGATGTGGTTTGTTTATTAAGCTGAGTCTCAGTGATAAAAGTGATGAAAAACCTTTTAAATCATAGAAGATAGTAGATTGTATTCTATACTTGACTCTTCTAATGGATTGCTTGTTCCGCTGCAGTTAAACTTGATGGTTGTTATATTTTATCAGTTTAACACTGTTGAAGGCCAACGATAAATTATTCTGCATTATCTTAGTCATAATATTTCTTACTGGGCTAGTTGAGCTCACCCTTTATTTCACTGTTCTCTTCAGGAAATGAGAATATAGCCGACGACGAGCTCTGGGAACGGATTGACGGTCCAGATGGTTGTTTTAGTAGTCCTCGCTATTCTATAAAATAGTGTGACAATAAATGTAATAAGAACTCCATTGAGTGTGGATATTGTCTAGATGACAATATTTTTATTAAAACTCTTAGATTATGTTTTGTCGTATTTTACACGACTGTTGTATTTGAATTTTGTACCATGTATTTGGCAACTCAAGATGGGTGATGTATACCTATTTTTGGCGACTCAGCTAACTCGGAAAGATACAAAGTTCGGTTGGAGCGAAGAATGTGAGAAGAGTTTTCAAGAACTCAAGAGGAGACTCATTTCAGCACCTGTTCTGACAATACCATCTGGCTCGGAGGGATATGTCATCTACAGTGATGCTTCAGACAAAGGGTTAGGATGTGTTCTCATGCAACATGGAAAAGTCATATCTTATGCCTCTTAGCAACTCAAAAAATATGAGAGGAATTATCCTACTCATGATCTAGAGTTTGCAGTTGTTGTCTTCGAACTTAAAATTTGGAGGCATTACTTGTATGGGGAGAAAGTGGAGATCTTTACGGATCATAAAAGCCTCAAATATTTCTTCACCCGAAAGGAACTCAACATGCGGCAATGACGTTGGCTTGAACTGTTGAAAGATTATGATCATACCATTCAATACCATCCTGGTAAAGCGAACGTAGTAGCTGACACATTGGGTAGAAGATCATATGCGGGTACGAGTGCTATATTGTCAACACAAAGGCCCATTTTGTATGACTTACAAAGGATGGAGATAGAGTTAAAGACTCCAGGGACCCATGTGATGATGGCGAATATACGAGTAGAACGACCTTAATCGATAAAGTTAAAGCTGCTCAAGCTACAAACCTGGAGCTGATGCGTATGAGGAAGAATGTGCAAGAAGGTGCTATGCCGGAAGCAAGAATTGATGAAGAAGGAATACTTCGAGTCAACTCCAGACTTTGTGTTCCTAACGACCCTGATTTAAAGTATAAAATCATGATGGAGGCACACAACACACCGTTTGCAATCCATCCTGGGAGTACCAAAATGTATCATAATCTTCGACATACATTTTGGTGGAGCAATATGAAGAGAGAGATCGCGGAGTTTATCAAGGTGTCTAACTTGTCAACGAGTCAAGGTGGAGCATCAAGTACCAAAAGGTCCATTGCAACCACTTGAGATTTTAGAATAGAAGTGGGAGCACATTACCATGGATTTAGTTACCGGTCTTCCCAAGGTTTCTCAAGGCATAAATGCGATTTGGGTCATTGTTGATAGATTGACCAAGTCGGCTCATTTCTTACCTATACGAGAAACTTATACACTTGAACATCTTGCTCGTATGTACATAAATGAGATCGTAAGATTGCATGGTATGCCAGTATCCATAGTTTCTGATCGAGACCCGAGATTCACTTCACGATTTTGGGTTAGTTTGCAGAAACCTATGGGCACAGATTTACGATTTAGCTTGGTATATCATCCTCAAACGGACGGGCAGTCGGAGAGGACTATTCAAACTCTTGAAGATCTATTAAGACTCTCTGTCCTTGACTTCAAGGGAAGTTGGGACAAGTTCTTACCATTGGTGGTGTTTTCTTACAAAAATAGTTATCAAGCAAGTATTGGCATGGCTCCATTCGAGGCGTTGTATGGAAGAAAGTGTCGTTCTCCAATATGCTGGGATGAGGTGGGTGAAGCAACATTATTGGGACCGAAGTTGGTACGTATGACTATGGAAAAGATTCAAACGATTCGACAACGTATAAAAACCTCACAAGATCGACAAAAGAGTTATGCTGATCTTCATCGAAAAGACGTGGAATTCGATATTGGAGATCATGTGTTGTTACGTGTTGCTCCATGGAAAGGAGTTACAAGATTTGAAAAGAGAGAAAAGCTAAATCCTCAATTCATTGGCCCATTTTTAATCCTCGATCGAGTAGGAACTGTGGCTTATAGACTCGCTTTACCGCCAAATATGTCTCGTGTTCATAACATTTTTCACATTTCCATGTTACGTAAATATGTGAAAGACCCGAACCACATTATTGAGTTAGAACCAGATGAAATAGCGGAAGATTTAACGTATGAAGAGTTTCCTGTTAAAATCTTGGATAAGAAGGAGCATATTTTACGCTTCAAGGTTATACCTCAAGTAAAAGTTGTGATAACCCGGGATTTCGAATAATCAAAATTTTACGAATACATTTTTTTTAATTAATATTAATATTGATTATCAATTTTGCAACATGTATTTGTGATAAAAGTCTCGAGAAGGTCAATTTGTGTATTGACTAATAAATTAAGAATAGAGTTGTGCTTAACGGAGAATAGAAACCCTAACCCTAGTTACGGATAGGGATTCGATAGAAAATATAATTAAAATAACTATATTAATATGTATGTGTTTTTACGGTATAGAATTTTTGATCAATGATTGATCAGATAAGGTTTAAAATTAATAAACCCTAATAAGAGATTAAAAACCCTAATCTCAAGATTAGAAACCCTAACGCGCAGTTAGAAAACCTAATCGAAAGCCGGGATACCCTAATTTCATATCCGGGATTCCTAAACCCTAAATTAGGAAACCCTAATCCTAATTGGCAAGCATAATGTGTTTATTAAACTTAAATATGATTAGAAAACCCTAATTATATTTTAGTTATGTTAATTTCTATTTTACAAACCCTAATTATAATTTAGAAATTTTATTTTTCTAATTAAAACCCTAATTTTAAATTCGGGAATCCTAAATCCTAATTAGGAAACCCTAATCCTAATTGGCGTGAATAATGTGTTTATTAAACACTAATATGATTAAGAAAACCTAATTTAATTAGGAAAACATAATTTTAGTTTTAAAATTTTAATTTTCTAATTTAAAACCCTAATTTAGAAAATTCTAGAAAAGCTAATGTTTTAAAAACTAAAGGTTAGGACCTTAGGGTTAAACCCTAAGGGATTGGACAATGTCTAGTTTGCCATTAAAAATATATGAAGAATGACAAAAATGCCCTTTTGTATATTTTAGTAAGTTAACTTGTAAAAATTGCCAAGAATTTAGTAGGTAACCAACTATGGTTGACATTGTGACTCAAATCTCAGAAACACAGCCTCCAATTGACAGCACATTAAATCTAGCAACATTATATCACATTATAAAAGAGAATTAGAGAGAGAAAGTCACATAAAGTTGGTCATTTTGCACTCAAACTCTTAACAACTCTCTCTCTATCTACATATCTGAATTATACTAGTGTCTCAGTCATATAATCAGCCCCTTGAACAACCAAATTCATTTTAGAAGATCAGGATCAATAATTTAAAGATAGAAGGTATAAACCTATTTTTATTTTTGATCTTGTATGCTTAAGAAATATTTGTGTTTATGTGTTTGGATCTTTGCTAGATAATGTTTTTCAATGATCTATGTTGATATAACATAGATCCATAGCATCAAAAAGCTTTAAAAATGAGTTTTACAAAAAAACTGTTCTTGAGCCTAAAAGTTGTCTGACAACCATATGTCAGTGGCTCCAGATCTTTACCTGTTTACTATTTTTGTTGTTTTAAGCTTTTAGTATGTAGTTTGACATGAGTAATTTGATCTACAACTAGAATCGTAGCTAATGGATGTCCAGATGTCGAGTTATTCTTGGTCAAACCTAGTTGACCGGGCATGACCATTTAAAATCTAGGTAACCCAGAAATTTAAAATCAGCGCCTGACAAGATTTTCTAAGCAACAGATCTGACAGTTGTTTTGTGGTGTGATAATTTTATTGTAACAATGTTGTAGCCTGTAAACGGAACTATAGATCTTGGTCTTTAGATCTCTTAAACCACCAATATATTGAACAGATTAGGTGGTCAAACTAGGTCACGGGACCCTGATTTGTAGTTTTTGGAATTTCCAGAAACGGGAAGAACAACCTTCTGACACCCTTTGACCGAGCTGGATCTGGCGATGTTAATGTTGTTTTATTGATTTGTTAATATATTTATGTTCTATGACATGTTTACTACAGATGTAAACCATAATCACACTCAATCGTTTACCAGAACACTAAGTTAATCGAGTCCCAAAATTGACCCTCGAAGTTGCTGGGTTACACAGAAAACCCAGAATCTGTCTGACAGCGATTTTGAGAGATCTAATATCCTTATATGTTTGTGTTATGAGCTAGATTATGGTTTATTGTTGTAGTGTTACATTTCCCTTACATTATCAGTGTCTACGTTAACTCAGAACATAATTATACAGAGAATTGCAGCCGGTCAAACAAGGACCCTTAAACACTGATTGTCAGTGTTCTTGAGCACCAAGAACGCCAACAGCGATGCTTAGTGTCGCTAAAGGCCTATAGCGACGGTTTTGATATTTTTTTAATTTCTGAATTTTCGGTAATTAATTAAAAATAGAACATAAATCATAAAATTATTAAAAATGGTTTTAAAAATTATTTTAAATTATGAAAAATAATTTTTGACCAATTGGAATATTTTTCTTTAATATTTATAATTATTTAAATATTAAAGGTATTTAATTTATTTACTTAGTGTATTAAATAAATTAGAGAAAAATGATTTATTATTATGAAAAATCATTTTAAATAAGAATAATGTATTTAAAAATATTTTGAATTATAAAATATAATTTTAATATTTTTGGAGAATTTTCATTAATAATTTAATATTAATGATATTAGATTTATTTAATTATTAAATTAAATAAATAAGAAAAAAATGATTTTAATGATTTAAAAATCATTTTAAATGAGAATAAAATGATAGAAAATATTTAGAATTATAAAATATATATTTCAATATTTTTGGAGAATTCTCATTAATAAATAAATATTAATGATATTAGATTTATTTAATTATTATATTAAATAAATGAATTTAAAATGATTTTATTGATTTAAAAATCATTTAAAAATGAGAAAAATATTTTAAAAATATTTTAAGTTATAATTAATGATTTTAATATTTGGATAATAATTTCATTAATATTTAAATATTAATGGTGATGATTTAAAAATGATTTTAATTACTTTAAAAATCATTTAAGTAGAATATTGATGATTTAAAAATATTTTAAGTTATTAAGAATAACTTTAATATTTTGAAAATTATGTTATTAATATTTTCATATTATTAAATATTAATGATAATAAGATTATTTAATAATTAAATCATTTAAAATGATTTAAGTGTTTAAAAATTATTATAAATTATAATAATTGTTTATAAATTATTAAAAACTTCCGAAAAATATTATAAACGATATTTAACCTATCTAAAGTAATATTGAAGTTTAGAGACCAAGTTTAAATTGACAATATAAGTGTTAATTGTCGGATAGGGTGACCAGAACACCGAGACGAGACCGAAGTCCAACCAGACCGAACTAGTTAGACTTGTTAAGTGTTTATATAGGTTATAAACACTAATGTGGCTATGTGGTAATGTACCTAGGAGATGTTTGACTGTAAATTATAGTATTATATGTTATAAATTATTGTGCTAATTCTGAGACCGATATTATTGGTTATAGGTCTTACGAACGCAGATAAGTTTATTGTATAACAGTAATCAACGCGGAAGGCAAGTTCCCTAACTCAACCTTGAGTTATATTCATTCAATTATTATAGTGGTTAATTATTGCTAATTATACCATGTCCAGGGATTTATTGTTGATTAAATCGCAGTTAGTGCATGTTTAATAATTCAAATTGAATTCTTGATTCTAAAAATATATATTAAGTAGAATTATTGTTGTTGGATATTCATATTAAGTAGAAGATAGAATTGACAGTACATATAAATCCTGTTTATTGTCAAATTATGTTGAGAAATGTCTTAGCTAATTATTCTGGCTAGACGAACATTTGTTAGAACTTGATAAATTCAAAAAGAGAATTCAATTGGTATTGCTAGATCGATGCCAATTATTTCGGCTAGATCGATAAGTAAATAGAAATTGAAATCATTAAATTTCGTTGTTAAATCAAATCTTGATTCTGGGACTGAGAAGAACAACTTTTTATATAAAGGGAACATTTTAGGTCGTATATTCGACCATTACACACTGTTAAGTATTATGCATAATATAGGGTATAATAAAGTTGATCACTTGTTATACTTGCAGAGGGGTATGATTTAATCTTTATGGTTATCTGATACTCCTGCGTATATATCAAAGTAAATCTTTGATAGATAGCCGAGAAAGTAGAAGTTCTAGATCCAATAGATCGCTCAGCATAGATCTGGAAAACATTCCACTTTGTTATTGCGTAGAATTTATTCTTGTTTATTTGTACTCTTTCATTATCAGATTATTGTGTTGCCTAGAATACGAGAAGACTTGTTATTGATTAACGATTTGTTCAGCTATTTCAAAGTTTCCCGAACTTTGGTGTCATTCTATCAAAATAGATAGTCTATTATTCTGATACTTATACATTCATTGCATATCTTAACTTGCGGGGCAAATTTGTTGCTCACCCTTGCTTAATAAAACTTTTCAGCTAGGGATAAAGTTGCAGAAGGTGCTGTGAAGAATAGAGGCAAAATGCTGGAGTAGTTATAATAAACTTATTATTATGTTATGTTTGTAAACCCTTTTTATATATCTAAGGGGTATGTTTGTAATGTTAAGGTTAGCGGACCTGGGACTAATGTATTAACAACATATGTTAATGTGATATGTATTACTATTTCTATATAAATGGGTAGTTAGAAATTATTATATTGTGGATCGTGAACACCAAACTCGGGGGTCAGGTAACCCGAATTTGGGGGTGTCACAGGTTGGTATCAAAGCTGTAGTGACCAAGGCGTCACAAGTTAGTAGCAGTGCTATAGGTTATAAACCTTAAGTGGGGTGGGGAAAACCCTAGGATTATAACGATAAGCGAAATCTAGAATACTCATTTAGAGTACTAAGTAAGGGATTTTCGAAGTGCGTCGATAGTGAGATATGTGGACACATAGTGTGAGAAGTTCGTACTAGAGAAGTATTAATCAAGTCAATTAGACTGATGGTATGATGTCTGGAGAAGATGAAATGAGTGTGGAGATGCTAGCGGCTGTTGCACCAGTGTCAGTAGCTGAGGTGCCAGCGCAAAGCGAGTTAGTTGAAGAGGTAGGAAAAGTTGAACCTCTGGTAAATCCGGGGAGCGATCATGACGATTATCCCGAGATGTATCTGAGTGGTGATGAGGAGGCAGAGTCCAAAGAAGCTAAGGTGGAGAAAGAGAATAAGACCAAAGTTGGAGAACAAGATCAAGAATCTGCAGAAGTTCAAGAACTCCGAAGTAAAGTGTTTCTCTTGGAGGAGTTGTGGAAGACGGAGCGAGCATTACGCAAAATTACTAAAGAACGGAACGAGCTGAAGGCGCAGGTGCAGAGGATGAAGATTGAAGGTGGTGGATCGTCTGAAAAGGACAATCAAGCAGCAGAAAGACAAGAATAAGCGAAAGAGGGACAACGCCATCCCTAATTCTGAAAAGTCAAACCCGAAGAAAGAGCAAGTCTGCAGCAAGTGTGGAAAGACTCACCTGGGAGAACGCATGATGTGGAAGAACGTGTGCTTCAATTTTAAGCAAGAAGGACATATTTTCCTATATTATCCTAAGCCGAAGGCAACAAGTGTCCCAGTAAGAAGAAGACTGGTGAAGGTAGTGGACGGTAGATAGCTTAAGTTTAAGCGATAGTATCTTTTGACAGTGTATGATATTAACGGTTGTAATATCAAGAAAGATGTGTGAACATATGTGTATATATATATATATATATATATATGTTTGTATGAGTGAAATCTTTATTTTCTATATGAATATAAGATTAAGATTAATTTTTGAGTTCTTAAAACTCATACTTATGGTAAGTTCATGACTCATAATTATACGAAATATTTTGAATCCCTCAGCGAATGGACGCCAAAGGTCTGACTAGGATAAGTTCATACACTCATATAATTATGGCAAGTTCCTAAACTCATAAGTGTGGTAAGTTTGATGAACTGGGAATAGTTATGTGTGAATGGAGAATTAAAACTTTTTGTATAAAGTTGGAGAATTACAACTTTTGTTTAAAGTTGTGTTGTTAATCCTGACATTATTTAAAGAGGGATATTTCTATGTGTTATGTACTAAATGTATTGTGTGCTATTTGAATAAATATGCGATTATATGAGAATTTTTTATTATTATTCTTATTGTGTTATTAATAAGAATCTGTGTAGAGAAGGAGAATTAATGTAAGATTTTTATCAGATAATGCCGCCAAGGAAGGAAGGTCTAAAGGGAAATATGGAGGAACAATTTGTGAATCTGAAGCAGGAAGATATGACGGTGATAGAATATTTTGTCAAGTTCAACGAGTTAGCAAAATTTGCTCCACATCGAGTGGACACTGAGGAGCTTAAAACACGATGTTTTAGGAACGGATTGAAATCGTTGGTACTCGAGAAGCTGGATGTGCTGTAAATTAGTTCATTTTTGGCATTATTAGAAAAAGCCATTATCGCTGAGGGAGAAATGGAAGCTGTATTGAAGAATAATCAAGAACAAAGAAAGGAGGCTGAAGGAAATAATATGATAGGTGGTAGTGGAGTTTGTAATCTTAATAAACGTAAGAGGGATGGTGATATTAATTCAAAAAATAATGCAGTAGGGATTAAGAAGAAAGGCGCGCCGTGTGTAGTTTGCAGGAAACGTCATCAAGGAGTTTGTTTGAAGAAAAAAGGAGTCTGTTACAACTGTGGTTAAGAGGGACACATGTCACCCCAGTGTCCCATTCCAAAGAAGACCCGAGGTTGTTTTGCATGTGGATCGACCGATCATCTGGTCCGGAATTGTCCGAAGAGAAATATAGAGAGGAGAAGTGCCAACAAGGGACCCAGTAGCGGAACCTTTGAAATTCGAGGACCTGCACAGCCAAGAAGACCAACAACATTCACTTTTAGCATGACAGCCTCCAAATGCAAAGAATTTATGAAGAAGCTGACGTGTAACGAAGTTCTAAGTTAGAAATTAAATTAAGCAAGAAATACGAGTTAGATATTGATGTGAATTGTTTTCTTTTATAGATTCAAGTCACAGGTTAGAATTTGAAACACAAATTAATATTGTGTTGTTAAGAATGAATTGATGATATAACTTTAAAAGATTGTAGAGAATAAGAAAGCGGTGATTCCGAGGACGGAATCCTTTTAAGGAGGGGTGAATGTGATAACCCGGGATTTTGAATAATCAAAATTTTACGAATAATTTTTTTTTAATTAATATTAATATTGATTATCAATTTTGTGACATGTATTTGTGATACGAGTCTCGAGAAGGTCAATTTGTGTATTGACTAATAAATTAAGAATATAGTTGTGCTAAACGTAGAATAGAAACCCTAACCCTAGTTACGGATAGGGATTCGATAGAAAATATAATTAAAATAATTATATTAATATGTATGTGTTTGTATGGTATAAAATTTTTGATCAATGATTGATCGAATAAGGTTTAAAATTAATAAACCTGAATAAGAGATTAAAAATCCTAATCTCAAGATTAGAAACCCTAACGCGCAGTTAGAAACCCTAATCGAAAGTCGGGAAACCCTAATTTCATATCCGGGATTCCTAAACCCTAAATTAGGAAACCCTAATCCTAGTTGACAAGCATAATGTGTTTATTAAACTTACATATGATTAGAAAACCCTAATTATATTTTAGTTATCTTAATTTCTATTTTACAATCCCTAATTGTAATTTAGAAATTATATTTTTCTAATTAAAACCCTAATTTTAAATCCGGGAATCCTAAATCTTAATTAGGAAACCCTAATCCTAATTGGCGTGAATAATGTGTTTATTAAACACTAATATGATTAAGAAAACCTAATTTAATTAGGAAAACATAATTTTAGTTTTAAAATTTTAATTTTCTAATTTAAAACCCTAATTTAGAAAATTCTAGAAAAGCTAATGTTTTAAAAACTAAAGGTTAGGACCTTAGGGTTAAACCCTAAGGGATTGGACAATGTCTAGTTTGCCATTAAAAATATATGAAGAATGACGAAAATGCCCTTTTGTATATTTTAGTAAGTTAACTTTTAAAAATTGCCAAGACTTTAGTAGGTAACCAACTATGGTTGACATTGTGACTCAAATCTCAGAAAAACAGCCTCCAATTGAAAGCACATTAAATCTAGCAACATTATATCACATTATAAAAGAGAATTAGAGAGAGAAAGTCACATAAAGTTGGTCATTTTGCACTCAAACTCTTAACAACTCTCTCTCTCTCTGTCTACATATCTGAATTATACTAGTGTCTCAGTCTTATAATCAGCCCCTTGAACAACCAAATTCATTTTAGAAGATCAAGATCAATTAATTTAAAGATAGAAGGTATAAACCTATTTTTATTTTTGATCTTGTATGCTTAAGAAATATTTGTGTTTATGTGTTTGGATCTTTGCTAGATAATGTTTTTCAATGATCTATGTTGATATAACATAGATCCATAGCATCAAAAAGCTTTAAAAATGAGTTTTACAAAAAAACTGTTCTTGGGCCTAAAAGTTGTCCGACAACCATATGTCAGTGGCTCCAGATCTTTACCTGTTTACTGTTTTTGTTGTTTTAAGCTTTTAGTATGTAGTCTGACATGAGTAATTTGATATGCAACTGGAATCGTAGCTATTGGATGTCCAGATGTCGAGTTATTCTTGGTCAAACCTAGTTGACCGGGCATAAACAGTTAAAATCTGGGTAACCCAGAAATTTAAAATCAGCGTCTGACAAGATTTTTTAAGCAACAGATCTGACAGTTGTTTTGTGATATGATATATAATTTTATTGTAACAATGTTGTAGCCTGTAAACGGAGCTATAGTTATGGGTCTTTAGATCTCTTAAACCACCAATATATTGAATAGATTAGGTGGTCAAACTAGGCCACTGGACCCTGATTTGTAGTTTCTGGAATTTCCAGAAACGGGAAGAACAACCTTCTTACAGCCTTTGACCGAGCTAGATCTGGCGATGTTAATGTTGTTTTATTGATTTGTTAATATATTTATGTTCTATGACATGTTTACTACAGATGTAAACCATAATCACACTCAATCGTTTACCAGAACACTAAGTTAATCGAGTCCCAAAATTGACCCTCGAAGTTGCTAGGTTTCTGGGTTAACCAAAAAACCCAGAATCTGTCTGACAACGATTTTGAGAGATCTAATATCCTTATATGTTTGTGTTATGAGCTAGATGATGGTTTATTGTTGTAGTGTTACATTTCCCCTACATTATCAGTGTTGGCGTTAGCTCAGAACAGGATTATACAGAGAATTGCAGCCGGTCAAACAAGGACCCTTAAACACTAACTGTCAGTGTTCTTGAGCACCAAGAACACCAACCGCGACGCTTTGTGTCGCTATAAAGGCCTATAGCGACGGTTTTGATTTTTTTAATTTCTAAATTTTTGATAATTAATTAAAAATAGAAAATAAATTATAAATTTATTTAAAATGGTTTTAAAAATTATTTTAAATTATGAAAAATAATTTTTGACCAATTGGAATATTTTTATTTAATATTTATAATTATTTAAATATTAAAGGTATTTAATTTATTTACTTAGTGTATTAAATAAATTAGAGAAAAATGATTTGTTATTATGAAAATTATTTTAAATAAGAATAATGTATTTAAAAATATTTTGAATTATAAAATATAATTTTAATATTTTTGGAGAATTTTCATTAATAATTTAATATTAATGATATTAGATTTATTTAATTATTAAATTAAATAAATAAGATAAAAATGATTTAAATGATTTAAAAATCATTTTAAATGAGAATAAAATGTTAGAAAATATTTTGAATTATAAAATATATATTGCAATATTTTTGGAGAATTCTCATTAATAAGTTAATATTAATGATATTAGATTTATTTAATTATTATATTAAATAAATGAATTAAAAATGATTTTATTGATTTAAAAATCATTTAAAAATGAGAAAAATATTTTAAAAATATTTTAAGTTATAATTAATGACTTGTAATATTTGGATAATAATTTCATTAATATTTAAATATTAATGGTGATGATTTAAAAATGATTTTAATTACTTTAAAAATCATTTAAGTAGAATATTGATGATTTAAAAATATTTGAAGTTATTAACAATAACTTTAATATTTTGACAATTATATTATTAATATTTTCATATTATTAAATATTAATGATAATAAGATTATTTAATAATTAAATCATTTAAAAATGATTTAAGTGTTTAAAAAATTATTATAAATTATAAGTATTGTTTATAAATTATTAAAAGCTTCCGCAAAATATTATAAACGATATTTAACTTATCTAAAGTAATATTGAAGCTTAAAGACCAAGTTTAAATTGACAATATAAGTGTTAATTATCGATATAGATTGACGAACAACAGAGAGATGAGGCCAAAGTCCAACCTGAATCAAACTAGTTAGACTTGTTAAGTGTTTATATAGGTTATAAACACTAATGTGGCTATGTGGTAATGTGCCTAGGAGAAGTTTGACTGTAAATTACAGTATTACATGTTATAAATTATTGTGCTAATTGTGAGACCGATATTATTGGTTATAGGTCTTACGAACGTAATTAAGTTTATTGTATAGCAGTAATCAACGCGAAAGGCAAGTTCCCTAACTCAACCTTGAGTTATATTCATTCAATTATTATAGTGGTTAATTATTGCTAATTATACCATGTCCAGGGATTTATTCTTGATTAAATCGCAGTTAGTGCATGTTTAATAATTCAAATTGAATTACTGATTCGGAAAATATATATTCGTAGAATTATTGTTGTTGGATATTCATATTCGTAGAAGAAAGAATTGACAGTACAGATAATTCTTGTTTATTGTCAAATTATGTTGAGAAATATCTTAGCTTATTATTCTGGCTAGACGAACATTTGTTAGAACTTGATAAATTCGAAAAAAGAATTCAATTGTTATTTCTAGATCGATGCCAATTATTTCGGCTAGATCGATAAGTAAATAGAAATTGAAATCATTAAATTTCGTTGTTAAATCAAATCTTGATTCTGAGACTGAGAAGAACAACCTTTTATATAAAGGGAACATTTTAGGTCGTATATTCGGCCATTGCGCACTGTTAAGTATTATGCATAATATAGGGTATAATAAAGTTGATCACTTGTTATACTTGCAGAGGGGTATGATTTAATCTTTATGGTTATCTCGATACTCTCACAGTATATATCAAAGTAAATCTTTGATAGATACCTGAGAAAGTAGAAGTTCTAGATCCAATGGATCGCTCAGCATAAATCTGGAAAACATTCCACTTTGTTATTATGTAGAATTTATTCTTGTTTATTCAATAGAATATCGTAGAAACTTTGAAAGCGTTGTACTCTTTCATTATCATATTATTGTGTTGCCTAGAATACGAGAAGACATATTATTGATTAACGATTTGTTCAGCTATTTCAAAGTTTCCCGAACTTTGGTGTCATTTTATCAAAATAGATAGTCTATTATTCTGATACTTATATATTCATTGTATATCTTAACTTGCGGGGAAAATTTGTTGCTCACCCTTTCTTAATAAAACTTTTCAGCTAGGGATAAAGTTGCAGAAGGTGCTGTGAAGAATAGAGGCAAAATGTTGGAGTAGTTATAATAAACTTATTATTATATGTTATGTTTGTAAACTCTTTTTGTATATCTAAGGGGTATGTTTGTAATTTTAATGTTAGCGGACCTGGGACTAATGTATTAACAACATATGTTAATGTGATATGTATTACTTTTCTATATAAATGGGTAGTTAGATATTATTATATTGTGGATCGTGAACACTAAACTTGGGGGTCAGGTAACCGGGATTTGGGGGTGTGACAAAAGTTTTGTGAAGAAACCACGATGTTGAGGAAATGACCTGGGAGTTAGAATCTGAAATGAAATCAAGGTATCCTTACCTCTTCGATATACCAGGTACGTACCCTAATTTCGAGGGCGAAATTTCATAAGAAGGGGAGGTTGTAAGACCCCAACTTTTATGAATAAAGATGAATTTTTATAAATATCATTTTTAAATATTATGGAGTAAATTTGATATAATGTTATAGTTTTGGGTAATATTTATAAATTTTGCAAAATAAGCAAGTGGTTATAAAATATTCGTTTGGTTAGGGAATATTCTTTTTATGCAGGAATATTAAATGCGGCGACACAATCATTAGTGGACCCACACAATGTAATTATTGCTCGAAAGTTAGAAAATGACAAAATTATCTTTTATAAAAAATAACAATGAAAGTTTTACCGTTAATCTGTTGAAATACCCGGTGGTAAAAAAGTACGATGTCTGGCGCTGGTTGCATAGTAGCAAAATTAGATATTACAGATCTTGGATTATTGATGCTTACGTGAAAGTCACTACCCAATAATTGTTACGATAATTAATGTTCAATATTTTATATTATTGATTTAATAATTGTCATTGCACAGTATTTCAAATTATCAAATCAATAATTCATATTATTTGAATAATATTATTATTTGCATTATTGACAATGTCTTGAAAGTTCTGTCGAGGAAAGGGGTTTGGTCACCTAATTGCGCGCCAATAGGGAGAAATCCTTATCGGAAAGCCCCCTCTTTCCTGGGAACGACTTGGTTGTCGATATTATAATTTGGTAATATTATTAATGAATAATTAATTATTGATATATATGATAAGAAAATATTTATTCAATGCGGATTTAAAATGAGGAAATTTTTTAGAATGTAACATTTGTTGAAAGTTGGTATTTTATATTTTCCGATAAAATAATTTGTTTAAATATATTATTATAATATTACATTGTAGTAGTATGATGTGATTATATATAGTACGTTTTTTTTATAATTTAAATGGTAAGATTATTATAGTAAAATCATGGTATAAAAGTAAAAGGAGGTGGAAGAAAACAAATTGAATTTGAATTCCTATGATGCAAGCTATGATGTCATCAGATGATGAGGTAAGTGATGATGTCATCGGACGATGAGATAATCAATGATGTAATATGATCGATGATGTCAGCGATGATGTCATAAATTATGGCGAAAAGACTATTTTACCCTTACTCTGTCAAGCCTATAAATAGAAGCTCATTTCTTCATTATTTTTTGACCAATTCATTCAAGCTACAGAGAGAGAAAGTATAGAGAGAATAAGAAAGAAATAAGAAGAGTATTCTGTTACTACACTATTGCAGTATCTAAATCTCCTACTAAGGTAAGGGGTATTATTTCTTTTGTATTCATGAAGAGAGTTATTTTCTTTCAATACTCGTAAGGGTTGTTATTCCATTCTTTATTATCCTGTTGGAATAACATGTCTGTGCGGTCTATCGCATGTCTGGTGAATTCTGTTGTTATTCCATTCTTTATTATTCTGTTGGAATAACCTGTCCGTTCGGTCTATCGCATGTCTGGTGAATTCTGTTGTTATTCCATTCTTTATTATTCTGTTAGAATATCCTGTCTTTGGGGGTTAACCATGACCTGGTTCCATTCTTTATTATTATGTTGGAATAACCTGTCTGTTCGGATTACGCACGCTTGGTGAATTTTTCTGTTATTCAATTCTTTATTGTTCCGTTAAAATGATCTGTCTACGTGGATTACCGCATGGCGGGCGAAAATCCATTTGCGGTTTCATATATTCTATTATACTTAGTTGGTTAAAGTTTTTGCTTCTATCCTTGATATTTGCGCTTCATCTAGTATCTTTTCATGGAAATATTCTTCTAAGCATTCTTGAATTTTACTCCAAAAAACAGTATCATGTTGACAATTTGGACGTTATTAATTTATGGATAAATTAAATTATAAATCTTTAAAAATTTATCCTTGAACTTGTTTTATTGAATTCTTATGTCATTGTCATCATCCTCATGTTTATAATATGTTGAAAGTCATATGTGGCATGAAGTGCATAGATGGACTTTGTATGATTATGACCAGGGATTATTCAGTATAATCATGACCGTAATGTTACAAATGATGTGGTAAAAGTCCTCATTGGCCGTAGTGCATTGATGGATAGTTGTTGGCATGATCATGACCATTGATGAATACACGAATATCCTTGGCCCGTAGTGCATGGATAAGTTATGGTCGTGACACTAATGAATATCATTGGCCGTAGTGCAGGGATAATGTGGTTTATTTCTTAAGCTGAGTCTCAGCAATAAAAGTGATGAAAAACCTTTTAAATCATAGAAGATAGTAGATTTTATTCTCTACTTGACTCTTCTAATGGATTGCTTGTTCCGCTGCAGTTAAACTTGATGGTTGTTATATTTTATCAGTTTAACACTGTTGAAGGCTAACGATAAATTATTCTACATTATCTTAGTCATAATATTTCTTACTGGGCTAGTTAAGCTCACCCTTTATTTCACTGTTCTCTTCAGGAAATGAGAATATAGCTAGTACGAGTCGGGGAACGGATTGACAGTCCAGATGGTTGTTTTAGTAGTCATCACTATTCTATAAAATATTGTGACAGTAAATATAATGAGGACTCCATTGAGTGTGGATATTTTCTAGATGACAATATTCTTATTAAAACTCTTAGATTATGTTTTGTCGTATTTTACACGACTGTTGTACAATTAAGTTGTATTTGAATTTTGTACCATGTATTTGGCGACTCAAGATGGGTGATGTATACCTATTTTTGGGGGTGTCACAACTACGTTCGCTTTTCCAGGATGGTATTGAATGGTATGATCGTAATCTTTCAACCGCTCAAGCCAACGTCGTTGTCGCATGTTGAATTCCTTTTGAGTGAAGAAATATTTGAGGCTTTTATGATCCGTATAGATCTCCACCTTCTCTCCATACAGGTAATGACTCCAAATCTTAAGCGCAAAAACGATAGCTGCCAACTCTAGATCATGCATAGGATAATTCCTCTCATATTCTTTGAGTTGTCGTGAGGCATAGGCTATGAATTTCCCATGTTGCATGAGAACACATCTTAAACCTTTGCCTGAAGCATCGCTGTATATGACAAATCCCTCCGAACCAGCTGTTATTATCAGAATAGGTGCTGAAATGAGCCTCCTCTTGAGTTCTTGAAAACTCTTCTCACATTCCTCGCTCCAACCGAATTTTGTATCTTTTCGAGTTAGATGAGTTAATGGAGTAGCGATTCGAGAGATTCCTTCCACGAACCTCCGATAATAACCAGCTACGCCCAAAAAGCTACGTACTTTGGTCACTAACTTAGGTTGCTCCCAGCTTTGAATTGCTTCAATCTTTGTCGGGTCAACAGATATTCTATGATTTGATATCACGTGCCCAAGGAATACTACTTCCTCAAGCCAGAACTCGCATTTCTTCAACTTGGCATATAACTTATTCTCACAAAGCTTTTAGAGTATCAGTCTCAAGTGTTGTTCATGATCTTCACGTCTTTTGGAATATATGAGGATGTCATCAATAAAGACGACCACAAAGGGATCCAAATATTCCTTGAATACTCGGTTCATCATATACATGAAGGCAATATGAGCATTAGTCAATCCAAAAGACATGACTAGAAATTCGTAATGTCCATACCGAGTTTTAAAAGCAGTCTTTGGAATGTCATCAGTTTTAATCTTTAATTGATGATATCTGGAACGAAGATTGATCTTTGGAAAGAATTTGGCACATTGTAACTGGTCAAATAGGTCATCAATGCGAGGCAACGAGTACCTATTTTTGATGGTGACATGATTCAACTCCCGATAATCAATACAAAGTCGCATACTTCCATTTTTCTTCTTCACGAATAGAACATGAGCACCCCAAGGAGACGTACTAGGACGAATGAAACCGATGTCTAATAACTCCTGCAGTTGGGTCTTTAACTCCTGAAATTCAATAGGAGCCATTCGATATGGGGCTTTGGAAATGGGTTTTATACCAGGTTCAAGGTCGATACCAAACTCGATTTCACGCTCCGGAGGTAGGTCGGGAAGTTCTTCGGGGAATACGTCAGGAAATTTATTAACAATAGAAATATCATTCAAATCTAACGTATTTTTGTTTAAATCTGTGACATGGGCTAAGAAAGCTTGACATCCATTTTTTAATAAACGAATAACTTTATAGCTTGATATGACAGTGACTGACTTTAGTGGTTTGGTTTCTTGAATTCGCATAATAGGTTGGTTAGGAATATGAAAGCTAACAACTTTATTAAAACAATCAATTTTTGCATGATGAGTAGTTAACCAATCAATCCCTAAAATCACATCAAATACAAGTATTTTTAAGGAGATAAGATCGACAGGTAACGTGTGATTACAGATTTGAATCAAACAAGACTTATAAACAGTGGATGTAATGAAGGTTTCTCCCAACAAAGTTTCAACAGATAACTCAAAGTCTAATTTCTCCGTAGTTAAATTTAAACGTTGACCGCAAGTAGGAGAAATAAAAGAATGGGTAGAGCTGGTATCAAATAAGGTATATACTTCGCTAGAGTTTATGATTAGCTTACTCATGATCACCTCGTTCGGATTCCTCGCTTTTTGGGAGGTTACGACAAATTCTCTCCCTTGAACTACCAGTTTTGTTTGTCTGGGACAGCCTTTGATGCCTCCATCCCAGCTGGACTTGACTTCAGTGCACGACAAAATCGGGCTAGGTGACCTTCTCTTCCACAATTGTAACATGCTTTGGACTGCTGCGTATAGTTTGGACTGATGTGTCCCTCCCCTCCGCATTTGTAATATACGACCGACGTTTGTTCTCCTTCCTTAACAACATGTGCTGGTGTTGATGTCCTTCCATCATTATAGAATCTCCTCTTCTTGAAATTCCCACTTTTATTGTCTTGGCCATGATTACCACCGAAGTGGTTACCATTTCTGGCATGTTGACTTCCACCATGTTTGTTGTCACCGCTTCGATGACTGGTACCACTGGTATTATCATTTTGCCGGATGCTCTCTCTTGGTTGGGTTGACTCGTTATCGCTCTCCAATAACTGAGCCCTATTTACAACATCTGAATACAAACACAGTTTGTGAGAAATTAGATATTGACGTATCTCGGGTTTCAAACCTCTTTGAAATATCCGCGTCATTCTCTCCTCATTATCAACCAAGTGGGATGCAAACCGGGACAACTCGACAAACTTAGTTTCGTACTACGTCACGGTAATATTTTTTTTCTCCAGCTTGATAAACTCTACCTCCTTCATGTGACGAATACTTTCGGGAAAGTACTTGTCGTTGAACAGTTCTTGGAACTTCTCCCAAGACATCTTCAGTGCGGCAGATTGAGTACGCTTTACCGATTCCCACCAGTAATCTACCTTTCCTCACAACATAAAGGTGGCGAAGGGAACCTTTTTCTCCTCGGAGCATCCCAAGACATCAAATATCTTGGTGATCTGCTTTATTCACGTCTCAGCCTTAAGTGGTTTTGGCTCTCCAATAAACTCTGGTGGTCCTAGCTCCTTGAACTGTTTAGCGGTGACCGTCCGAGAGTTGCCAGTGTTTCCACCTGCATTTTGAACAGGAGTCTTTCTCGCCTGATGTTGCATGAATTGCATTAAGCCTCTTAACATCTCATCGTTCATCATTTGGTTAGCGTTGTTGTTTTTCTGAGGATTATTGCCATCCTGATGCACATTAACATGGGTACTGATCGTTGGTGACTTAACAGTCTCATGTGCTTCATTGCTTATCTAAACATTTTTGGATGCCATTTTCAAATACTACCACAAAATAAGGGTTAATTGACCTGTCACATATTATCCCTATACTCTGACCGACAAAATAAATACCAAATAAATTTAGGTAGGTCATACTAGTGAAGGAATTTCCCGTCTCTCCCTCGTAGTTCTAGTCTCACATCTCAGCCAGGGATCATATCCCTAAGCTTTGATACCAACTGTGATGCCACCAAAATAGGTATACATCACCCATTCTGAGTCGCCAAATACATGGTACATAAATCAAATACAACTTCTTTTATACAATACGACAATAACGTAGCTTAGAGTGTTTACACGAATATTGTCTCATAGACAGTATTCAAACTCAAATGAAGTCCTCATTACATTTATTATCACACTATTTCATAAAATAGTGAGGACTACTATAGCCACCATCTCGGACCGTCACTCTGTTCTCTGACTAGTCCCGACTACGTTTTCATTTACTGAAGAGAACAATGAAAGCAAAAGGGTAAGCTCAACTAGACCAGTAAGAAATATTATGACTAAGATAATGCAGAATAAATTATCGTTAGCCTTCAACAGTGTTAAACTGATAAAATACAATAATCATCAAGTTTAACTGCAGCGGAATAAGCAATCCATTAGAAGAGTCAAGTAGAGCATGATATCTACTATCTTCTATGATTTAAAAAGTTTGTCATCAACTTTATCGCTGAGACTCAACTTATTAAATAAACCACATCATCGAATCATCCCTTCACTACCGGCCAAGGATATTCATGTAATCATCAATGGTCATGACTATACCGAATAATCCCTAGTCATAATCATACCAACCACTGTCCATCAATGCACTACAGGACAATGAGGATTTTTACGACATCATTTGTAACATTACGGTCATAATTATACCGAATAATCCCTGGTCATAATCATACCATTCAATAGTACATCTATGCACGTAAGCCGCAGATGACTTTCATCATAATATAAGTATGAGGATGATGACAACGATATAAGAATTCAATTAAATGAAAGCAAATGATAAATTTTAAAGATTTATAATTTAATTTATCCATAATTCAATAATGTCCAAATTGCCAACATGATACTGATTTGTGGAGTAAAATTCAAGAATAATATTGTATCAAAAATGATTTGGACAGAAAAGAAATCAATTTTTGTCATGAATAATTCCCCGGGTGAATAGTACCCGAGCGAATAGTATCTCGTGAATAGTACTTCGGGAATAGTACTCGTGAATAGTACTTTGTGAATAGTACCCGTGTAGTACTTTATGAATAGTATCCCGTGAATAGTACTTTGTGAATAATACCGTAAAAATGAATACTATTCATGTACAGTACTCCTACATGAAAAGCTTAAAATTTAACAAAAATGTGCAGAAAATATCGTTGTGAAACGATACTAGATGAAGCGCAAATTTTAAGGATATTCTACTAATTTCACAGAGTATAGAAGCAATACGTTAACAAAATGAGGGTATAATCTGGAATACGAGACAAAATAATATTACTCACATATTACAGATTATGGAAGAAAATATTATTCCTTATGAAGACTGAAAAAAAATAATATCTCTTACCTTAGAAAAAGACCGGATACTGGAATAGTGAGGTAGAATGAGCTTCTATTTATAGAAAAATATAGTTTTGATAATTGCACGTTTTGGGGCTCGAAATATTACAGTATAATACCTTCATCTTTTCCTTTATTTTTAATTTAGTCCTGCAAGTATTATCAAACTTGCACCACCTCCCCTAATAGTACATCATGTGAATCAATAGTGCACACATCTGAACAAATAGCTCTATACATGTGAAAAAATTAATTACAGTATTGTACCTTCATCTATACCTCCATTTCTAATTTAGTCATGCAAGTATTATCAATATTGCACCACCTCTCCTAATAGTACATGCATGTGAATCAATAGTACACATATGTGAACAAATAGTTATAAGCATGTGAATTAATAGGAATTAATTTCTCATTTATCCGATCAATTACCCGATTGGTCAATATAACCTCCAGACATCAATTATTATCGAAATAAATGTTGATTTCCACTAACACTAATAATCCCAACACAATGGAACTATCAATTTAATCTTTAATCAACATGAACTTATTCATCATTAATATTATAACTCACAATATTTAACAACCAGATCATTCCCAGGAAAGAGGGGGCTTTCCGATAAGGATTTCTTCCTATTGGCGCGCAATTAGGTGACCAAACCTCTCTTTGATAGAACTTTCTAGACATTGTCAATATTGCAAATAATAATATAAATAACTTTGTCGTCTCAATTATTGAAATATAAAATATTATGCAGATGATACTGTGATAATAATTGAATCAATAATATGAGAGATATTATGCAGCAATTAATGTAGCAATAATTAAGCATAACTGAGTGACTTCTCACGTAAGCATCAATAATCAATACCATGTGCTACTATGCAATCACGCGTATTACTGTACTTTTACCACCGGGTAGTTCAACAGTTTAACGGTAAAACTTTTGCCGTTATTTTAATAAAAAGATAATTATGTCATTTTCTAAATACGACAATACTTCCGTTGTGGAGTCCAGCAATGATTGTGCCGTCATACGAATATTCCCTGTTAAAACGAATATTCCCCGACCAATTGAATATTATATAACCACTTGCTTACTTTGAAAAATTTGTAAATATTACCCACAACTATAACATTATATCAAATCCACACCATAATATTCAAAAATATATTTCGAGAAAAATTAATCTTTATTCATAAAAGTTGGGGTCTTACAAATTATATAAATCATATTGTGACATTATGTTATAACCCATGTATGGATGGTATGTGTATACAATATAACCTAAGGATAGTGTTTGTGTATAAGTGTATAACCTATGTTTTGCAAGATTGCTGAATTTATTTCTCTCTTGTCCCAAATTAAGTGTCACAAAGTACATGAATAGTGACTTAGAAGCTATGTTACGTATTTTTCCAAAAAGGCTATTAAATAGGTGATCATTTTCTAAGAAGTGGCTTGGTAAGGGTGGTTGATTAACTCTTGATTAACAAATGTGTCCCTCCATTACACCATGAATCAAACCTTAGTGTAATGACAATGTCCAGTCCATGCTCTTTCTATAAATACAAGCTTGATTTTAGTTTTTGTGTTGCTTGAATCTTGTCTAGTAATTCTAAGTGTAGAGTATAAGTTGCTGAGCTACTTTAGAAGCATACCCAAAGTGTAGGAAGTTCTATTCAAGCTCAAGAAGGTATAAGTTCTAACTACGTTCTTGAAATGGGTTTAGTTTAATTCTAGAAATTTCTTGAATTCATATGTTAATTGATATGAATTAACATGTTATAAGGTGTTTGGGAAGTTTACTTACATGTATGAACTCTATAAGGATGGTTTGGAACATTATTGAATCAAGTAAATGAAGGTTGGTTGTTACTCTGCAAAACAGATCATGAATACTATAGACACTCAAAATTTTCTGCACACATGTTACTTTGAGACCCCAGATTTTATAAATAAAGATTTAATTTTCTCGAAATATTTTTTTAAATATTATGGTGTGGATTTGATATAATATTATAGTTGTGGGTAGTATTTATAAATTTTGCAAAGTATGCAAGTTGTTATATAATATTCGATTGGTCGAGGAATATTCTTTTTGTCGGGGAATATCCGCATTTACGATAATTACAATCATTAGTGGACCCCTGAATGGAATTATTGTTTGATTGAGAAAATGACAAAAATACTTTATGAAAATAACGGCGGAAGTTTTACTGTTAATCTGTTGAAACACACAATGTTAAAAGTAATGCAATGTCTGGCGCGGTTGCATAGTAGTACATGGTATTGATTATTGATGCTTACGTGATAAGTCACTCAGTTTTTTTTATTGGTATTATTAATGTAATAAAACAGAATACTTTTATAAAGTTATTCTATAAATAGAATATATTATATTCTATTATGCATAGTGTTGCATAGTGTCTGTATAGTGTTTTGCATAGTAAAATATTTTTATATAAAACATAATACTTTTATAAAGTTATTCTATAAATAGGATATATTATATTTTATTATGCATAGTGTTGCATAGTGCCTATATAGTGTTTTGCATAGTAAAATCTTTTTATATAAAACAGAATACTTTTATAAAGTTATCTATTTTATTAGACAATAATTAGAATATATTATATTTTATTATGCATAGTGTTTGCATAGTGTCTGCATAGTATTTGCATAGTAAAATCTTTTATAAAGTTATTCATTTTATTAGATTATAAATAGAATATATTATATTTTATTTAAAAGATTTTGCTTTAAATATGGACCATCAGATTAAAGTAAATCAATCTGGACCGTTCATGAGTTAGTTACTATGTAGTCCATTTTTCTATAAATAGAAGCTCATTCGTTCATTATTTCTTATGAATTCACTGAAACTCTAGAGAGAAAAATTATAGAGAAGCTATAGAAAAGTATTCTGCTCCTTCCCTACTCTTATATTCAGTTTCTTTTACTAGTGAGGGATATTATTTGTTGTACTAGATTAAGGTATTCCTTCTTTCTTATTGGAAATTATTTTGTTATTCCATTCTTTATTGTTCTCACTGGAATAACCAAAGATAATGCGACTACCCTATACTTGGTGACATTCTTCTAATATTTTGTCTTTATTATTATTCTGTTGGAATATCCTGTCTATGCATTTACGTTGGACCTGGTTCCGTCTTTATTATTATTCTGTTGGAATATCCTCATGCATGCGTTTACTGTGGGACTGGTTCCTTCTTTATTATTATTCTGTTGGAATATCCTGTCTGTGTGTTTACGCCGTACCTGGTTCCGTCTTTATTATTCTGTTGGAACATCCTGTCGGTGCGAATTTCGTCTGACCTGGTTCCGTTACTTATTAATCTGTTGGAATAACTTTGTCTGCTCAAGAAGTACCACATGCATGGTGATTTCTTTTGTTATTCCATTCGTTATTATACTCGGTTGGTTAAAGTTTTGACTTCTACACTCCATGAAATTAGTGGAATATCCTTGATATTTGCGCTTCATCCAAAGATCTTTTCATGGAAATATTCTTCCGAGCATTCTTGAATTTTACTCTACAAAAGAAGTATCATGTTGACAATTTGGACGTTATTAGTTCCTGAATAAATTAATTCTTGAACTTGTTTTATTGAATTCCTATATCATTGTCAGCATCTTCATGTTTATATTATGTTGAAAGTCATCTGTGGCCTGTAGTGTATAGATGGACTTGGTATGATGATGACCAGGGATTATTCGGTATAATCATGACCGTAATGTTACAAATGATGTGGAAAAAGTCCACATTGGCCCGTAATGCATTGATGGACAGTTTTAGTATGATTATGGCTATGGATTCTCTTCGGCCAAGGGTGCAAAGATTAATTATTTTATGGCATGATCAGGAACGTTGATGAAAACACAATTATATTTGGCCCGTATTGCATGGATAATTGTGGTCGTGATACTAAAAAATATCCTTGGCCGTAGTACAGGGGTGATTCGATGATGCAGATTATTTATTAAGCTGAGTCCCAGCGATAAAAGTGATGAAAAACCTTTTAAATCATAAAAGATAGTAGATTTTATTCTCTACTCGACTCTTTTAATGGATTGTTTGTTCCGCTGCATTTACACTTGATGTTTGTTATATTGTATCAGTTTAACACTGTTTAAGGCTAATGATAATTTATTCTGCATTATCTTAGTCATAATATTTCTTACTGGGCTAGTTGACCTCACCCTTTCTTTCACTTTGTTCTTCTTGAAAATGAGAATATAGTTTGACTTAGTCGGGGAACGGAGTGATGGTCCTAGATGGTGCATTAGTAGTCCTCATTATTCTGTGAAATAGTGTGATAATAATTATAATGAGGACTCCTTTTGAGTTTGTATACTCTCTAGTAGACAATATTTGTATTCAAACTCACAGTTTATGTTTTGTTATATTGTACACGACAGTTGTATTATTAAGTTGTATTTGAATTCTGTACCATGTATCTGGCGACTCAATGTTAGAGTTTATGCCCTAGAGGCCAATTATTTGATATAATTGCTTAACGTTTTGATATTATATTTGATTGAATAAATATATGATTTTATTATGGTTTTATTTACTGCGTAATATAATTGTTAACATAATAAAATTCCTTAGAATAGTGATACAAATTATATAGTTTCAAGTATGTGACTTGAACATGAGATTATATATTACCATTAGTATCAGTGTTCTTAAATGTCCCTAGTCGAGTATCATTGTTGATGGGACAACAATGATGCATTAAGACTAGTATGTGGATCGACCGATGACCAAATCTCATTGGTCATAAATATATGAGATATTAAGTCAATGCATAGGTACATGTTAGAGAACGATGTCTTTGGATGGACCCACCATGAGAATTCTATATGGAGCATTATGCGAAGTGTCATTAGCAATTCTCATAGTGACAATGATGTAATGGTCCTCCGACACGAAATCGCTATATTACTACACGAATTTATGTACTTTGATATCATCAAATGTCACCTTTAATAGGGTGGACTATAAAGGTGATTATTGGGTTCATCATTAATCGTGTGAGAAATATGAGTGATCTAGATGGAATTTAACCATCCTATATATTATGGGTGATATCCATAGGCCTCTTGATTGAGTAGGACTATGAAATGCATGGCCATGCTCAAATAGTGATTTATTTCATATAGTCTACTCATCGATCAAGAAAACTTCATTAAATTATATGAAGAGTATGACACATTCCATGACTCGAGTTTAATCTAGGATATTAAGGTTAAAAGGATTAAATTACATTGAAACATTGGTCAAGAAAAGGTTGCATCGAATCATCGATCTTATTATTACTTGGGTAGCGGTGATGCATTACTAGATGCATTTCACTTTTATAATTTTATAATATGATTTTAAAATTATTGCCAACGTAATAATAACCTATAGGTCACACACATAGAACGTTATTTACAAGGGAATTAATTTAAATTTTAAGGATTTAAATATATTAATATGATTAATAGTATTTAAATCACAATTTAAATTAAAAGGATAATTTATATATATGTATATTAATTAAGTAAGACTTAATTAAGAGATATATATATATATAAATTCGGATTTTATAAAATTAGGTTTTGATTTGATTAATTCCTTTTAACTACTATATATATGATATATAGCGACTACTTAGGGTAATATATCATAATTGAAAAACCCTAGCCGCTTTTAGAGAGACTAGAGAGAAAAACAGATTTCAAAATCCATTCCTTTTGGTGGCTAGTACCGCAAGTCCTTCTTATTGTAGAATCGTTCACGGTTCGTGCGGCGTTAGATGGATGGATCTGAGTAGGCGCAATTGGTTTGTATTAAGTTGGAGATTCGAGGCGCAATGGGTTTGATTCTCGTTTTGTTTATATCCGGTATAATCTCTAAACCTCTGAATTAATTGATTTTCGCATGGATCCTGTTTTTAGGGTTTGAAATTGCTTTAAAATTTTAATTTCATTGTATGCGTTTACGTAGAAAACAAAGGTGGTATCGAGCTACTTGAAAAGATTAATTCAGATTACGTGTTTTAGTTGTATTCGATATATATGATATATGATGATGCATGTTTACCGATATAAAATTGAATATATGATATTCCGTTGTATGTGTATTACGGTAATATATATGATGATATTTATTAATCGTATCTTTAATCGATTGGAATAACAATATAACTATTCTAATCGGATTAGAAGCTTTGAAGAATCGTTTTAATATGATTAATCGAAATGAAATATATGATAAATTGGTGTCTTGTTATTCGTTTTAATATGATTAAATCGAAATCGGACATATATGATTTGTTATTATGGGTGTTTTGGTGGATTAAAATGTATGATTCGAACTGCTTTTTAGATTCAGTATGGAAAAATTACGCAATACGTAATGTAGTTCAAATTTTTTTTTCGGCGCCGCCCACCCACTTCATTGGCCGGTCGAGAGACCACCTCCGCTGTGGGGAGACCCCTTGACCCCCCCGTCATAGCATGCGATGGTCGTGTCCCCTATATTTTATATATAGTTTTCTTTAATTATATATAAATTGTTATGTGCTTATTGTGATATGCATGGTGCATGATTATGGCCTTTTGACCCATAGGTTAGTGGTTTTTGGTTTTGAAATACGACTTGCATGTATGTGCCTTTCTATAAATTCTAATGTAATATTCTCTTCTCATCTAAATCCCCTCGAATTTAACTCGAGGTTTCTTTATGTCATGTAATAATCAGAATTGATGAAGATGTCAAGATGGAGAACACAATGGAAAGATGATGATGGAGAGGAGGCGCGATGCTGAGAGGAAGATCCAAGGAAGTTATTTATTTTAAGATCTTTTACCACCTTAGATTGACCTTTAATCTTTCATTAGCTTGAAAAGATTGACGATGTGATTGGGCCATAAGCATGACACATTTAATTTTGCACTTTATTTATGCTTGTATGTGATATGATATGATTAATAATGTGCATGCTTAACAAGATTAAAATTGGTGAGATCTAAATTAATAAAATCCTCATTAAATTATTAAGTCTAAATCGGATGCCTTCGATGAATAACACTCATCAAGACCTTGATCAATAGATGTAGGTTTGCCAAAGCAAAGTACCCTATTTATCTAGGTAAGATGCGATAGGATAATTGTGATATCCAAACTATTAAAATCATTGGGCCCAACTTAACTAAGTTATCTCAATAGGATTGTGGACTTAGAGGCATAGAGTTTGGTTGGTACCATTAGATGGACTAGAAACAAATGTTGTTTGCCAAACTATCCAGGAGTTATATATGATATAATTGACAAAGGGTTGTCTACCTAAATAATTATGTTTTGAGAGAATAGCCAAAGCTAACTTAAGGCATAATGAAATATGGATCTTGGCTCACTAGAAAGATTTAATAGAAAATGCTTTCCGAATTAATGGTGAGGGCTATTAATTTGAATAAAATAGTGGGAGGTATATTTTGAATGTACTATTATCAAATATATAATATCAACTCTGTAATTTGACTTATTATTGTTGCATTTATAAATTATAGATATCAAATGGCAAACAACAACAACACAAATAGTCTTTCATTACGATCACCCCTTGAAAGGACAAGCTAAGTGGAATTAATTTCCTTGATCGGCATAGGAACTTGAGGATTGTCCTCAAACAAGAGCGTAAGCTATATGTCCTGATGGGCCCATTCTGCGGCACCACGGTATCGCACTGCACCACGTCACGAGCACAATGCTTACAAGAAGCATCAAGATGATGCTCGGATGTGAGTTGTGTCATGCTAGCAACCATGAACGCCGAGCTTGAAAGCAACATGAGTTGATGGATGCTTATGAGATGATCGAGCATCTCAAGAAATTGTTCAAGGGCATGCTCGACAGAGAGGTATGATACAAGCAAGGCGTTGTATCAACGCAAAATGGGTGAACGTGATCCAGTTGGTCCACATGTCTTTGAAAATGATTGGGTATATTGAGTACCTTGATAGGTTGGGTTTTCCAATCACTCCTAAAGCCCAAACCGACCTTGTTTTCCAATCTTTGAGCAATGACTACTCTCAATTTGTTATGAACCATCTTATGAATGAAATTGAGAAACCCCTTCTCGAAGTTGTTGAGCATGTTAAGAACTGAGAAACAACATGAAAAGGCGAGGACCCGCTCCCATAATGATGGTGCAAAAGGGAATGCTAAGGGAAATTGGAAAGGCAAAAGAAGATAGGATCTAAATCTTTTGCCAAACCCAATTCCAAAACCAAACAGAGCTTTAAAACCTAAAGGTGGGGTGGCTAAAGAAGGTGAATGTCACTTACATGGAAAACACGACAACCGGAAAAGGAATTGTCATGCTTATCCGGAAGAAGTGAAAAAAGAAAAGGAAGTACGACTGATTCGGTATATATGTTATAGAAGTCAACTTATCTACTTCTACATCATGGGTATTGGATCTTTGGATGTGGTTCTCACATTTGTGTTAATGTGCGGGGACTCAAGAAGGAGTAGAACTTTAAGCGAAAGGAGAGGTTGACCTCACGAGTTGGAAATGGAGCAAAAGTTCTTTGCCTTTGGCCGTAGGAACTTATCATTTATCTTTGCCCACCGGGCTAGTTTTAGAATTAGAAGATTGTTATTTTGTGCTGCTATAAGCAAAAACATTATTTCGCTTTCTTGTTTGACAAGAAAGGTTTTTCATTTATAATAAAGAACAATCATTGTTTGTTTTACTTAAATGATATTTGTTATGGTGTTGCACAATTGTTTAACTGGTCTCTATATTCTTGATTTAGAAATGCCTATCTATAACATAAATACAAAACGATTTAAATCAAATGATTCAAATCCGACATATCTCTGATAATGTCATTTAGGCTATATAAATGAGAAACGCATATCCAAACTCCATAAAGATGGGTTCTTGGATTCATTTGATTTTGAATCATATGAAAAATGCGAGTCTTGTTTATTAGGCAAGATGATTAAAGCCCTTTTCACCGGACACGATTGAATCAGGCTAGCGATGTATTAGGACTTATACATAGTGATGTATGTGGACCCATGAGTTTGTTAGCAAGAGGTAGGTTTTATTACTTCATTACATTTCTCGATTGACTTTAGTAGATATGGATATGTGTATCTTATGAGACACAAATCCGAATCCTTTGAAAAGTTTAAGGAATTCAAGAATGAAGTTCAAAACCAATTTGGCAAAAGCATAAAAGCCCTTCGATCCGATCGAGGAGGTGAATACTTAAGCCAAGACTTTGATGACCTTCTAAAGGAGTGTGGTATTATATCACAGCTCACTCCACCTGGAACACCGCAATGGAATGGTGTATCTGAGAGGAGGAATCGAACCTTGTTGGACATGAATACGATCAATGATGAGTCATGTAGATCTTCCAATAAGCTTCGGGTCATGCCCTGAGACAAATGCATTCACACTTAATCGTGTTCCTACAAAGACGGTTTAGAAGACACCATATGAAATGTGGACTGGGAAACGTCCTAGTATGTCGTTCATGAAGATTTGGGGTTGCGAGGCGTTTGTAAAACGTCTGAATTCTGACAAGCTCGGACCCAAATCTGACAAATGTAATTTTGTGGGATACCCAAAGGAAACAAAAGGGTATTATTTCTACAAACCTTCTGAGAACAAAGTGGTTGTTGCTCGAACTGGTATTTTTCTAGAAAGAGAATTTGTCTCTAAAGGAAACAGTGGGAGGAAAGTAGAACTAGAAGAAATTCGAGAACCACAAAATATCATTGAACCTGAGTTGGAACATGAGAAGGAACCACAAGAAATTGTGGAAAGTGAACCTGCTCAAATTACACAAGTCATTCGTAGATCTGGTAGGACACGCCAAGAGCCTGAGAGATATTATGGATATCTTGTGACTCAAAACGGCGATGTGATGCTTATAGATCAAGATGAGCCTCGCTTCCTACCAAGAAGCTATGAATGGACCAGATTAGAAATGGCTTGAAGCCATGAAATCTGAGATGGACTCCATGTATACTAACCAAGTATGGACTCTGGTTGATCCACCCGAAGGGGTAAAACCAATCGGGTGCAAGTGGGTTTTCAAGAAGAAAATCGACATGGATGGTAATGTACAAACCTATAAAGGCCGATTTGGTAGCAAAAGGTTTCAAACAAATTCAAGGTGTTGACTATGATTAAACCTTCTCTCCGGTGGCAATGGTTAAATCCATCGAGGATCTTACTTGCTATCGCAGCCTTTTTATGATTACGAAATCCGGCGGATGGATGTCAAAACCGCTTAATGGAAATCTCCTTGAGGATGTGTATATGACACAACCTTTGAGGTTTTGTCACTCCAAAGGATGCTTTGGAAAGGTATGTAAGTCGCAATGATCCATTTATGGATTGAAGCAAGCCTCTGAGTTGGAATCTTCGATTTGATGAAGCAGATCAAAGAATTTGGCTTTATTAAAATGAAGATGAACCTTGTGTATATAAGAAGGTTAGTGGGAGTCACATTGTATTCCTAGTATTATATGTTGATGACATATTAATTATTGGGAATGACATTCCTTCCTTACAGTCAGAAAAAACATGGTTAGGAAAATGTTTCTCCATGAAAGATTTGGGCGATCTTTGCCTACATTTTAGGTATCAAGATCTATAGAGATAGATCAAGAAAATGCTCGCCTAAAGTCAAAGTACATATATTGATAAAGTGTTAAAACAGTTCAAAGATGCAAGAGGCGAAAAGAGGAAACTTACCCGTGACTCATGGTATAAAAGATCTCTAAGGCCCAATGTCCTAAATCACAAGATGATGAGGAGTGTATGAGAAAGATCCCTTATGCTTGAAGAATTGGATCTATCATGTATGAAATGATATGTACTCGTCCTGGATGTCTCAGATGCTTTGAGCATGACGATGAGCAGATATCTGATCGAATCCAGTGAAGGTCATCGACGTGATCCAAGAATATCCTCGAGTACCGAAAAGGACTAAGGATTCATTCTTGGTATATGGAGGTGAAGACGAACTAGCGAAGAAAGGGTTACACAGATGTTAGTTTCGACCGACAATGATGACTATAAGTCTCGATCGGTTTTGTGTTTTGCCTTAATGGTGGTGTTTGTTAGTTGGAAAAGTTCAAGCAAGAGACGATGAATGATTCTACTACAACAGAGTGAGTATATTGTTTGCTTCTAGTGCAACAAGGAGGTCAGATGGGATTAAAAAGTTCATCATCGAACTTGGTATTGTTCCAACCATTGTTGATCCGGTTGCTATATCTTGATAATAATGGAGCCATTACACAAAGCTAAGGAACCCGAGATCTCACCAACGATCCAAGCATATACTTAAAGCGGTACCATCTCATCCGGTGAAATCATTTATAGAGAGATGTACATATAGGAAGAGTGCCAACGGATGATAATGTTGCGCATCCACTAACCAAGGCTTTGTCGCAGCAGGCTAAGCACACGACGGTCACACTAGTTCAATGGGTATTAGATACATGAGTGATTGGCTCTAGTGCAAAGTGGGAGACCATTAGAGTTTATGCCCTGAGGCCAATTATTTGATATAATTGCTTAACGTTTTGATATTATATTTGATTGAATAAATATATGATTTTATTAAGGTTTTATTTATTTGCGTAATATAATTGTTAACATAATAAAATTCCTTAGAATAGTGATACAAATTATATAGTTTCAAGTATGTGACTTGAACATGAGATTATATATTACCATTAGTATCGTTGTTCTTAAATGTCCTTAGTCGAGTATCATTGTTGATGGGACAACAATGATGCATTGAGACTAGTATGTGGATCGATCGATGACCAAATCTCATTGGTCATAAATATATGAGATATTAAGTCAATGCATAGGTACATGTTAGAGAACGATGTCTTCGGATGCACCCACCATGAGAATTCTATATGGAGCATTATGCGAAAGTGTCATTAGCAATTCTCATAAGTGATAATGATGTAATGGTCCTCCGACCTGAAATCGCTATATTACTACACAAGAATTTATGTACTTTGATATCATCAAATGTCACCTTTAATAGGGTGGACTATAAAGGTGATTATTGGGTTCATCATTAATCGTGTGAGAAATATGAGTGATCTAGATGAAATTTAACCATCCTATATATTATGGGTGATATCCATAGGCCTCTTGATTGAGTAGGACTATGAAATGCATGGCCATGCTCAAATAGTGATTTGTTTCATATAGTCTACTCATTGATCAAGAAAATTCAGATTAAATTATGAAGAGTATGACACATTCCATGACTCGAGTTTAATCTAGGATATTAAGGTTAAAAGGATTAAATTACATTGAAACATTGGTCACGAAAAGGTTGCATCGAATCATCGATCTTATTATTACTTGGGTAGCAGTGATGCATTACTAGATGCCGCTCACTTTTATAATTTTATAATATGATTTTAAAATTATTGCCAACGTAATAATAACCTATAGGGTCACACACATAGAACGTTATTTACAAGGGAATTAATTTAAATTTTAAGGATTTAAATATATTAATATGATTAGTAGTATTTAAATCACGAATTTAAATTAAAAGGATAATTTTTATATATGTATATTAATTAAGTAAGACTTAATTAAGAGATATATAAATATAAATTCTGATTTTATAAAATTAGGTTTTGATTTGATTAATTCCTTTTAACTACTATATATATGATATATAAGCGACTACTTAGGGTAATATATCATAATTGAAAAACCCTAGCCGCTCTTAGAGAGAGACTAGAGAGAAAACAGATTCAAAATCCATTCCTTTTGGTGGCTAGTACTGCATGAAGTCCTTCTTATTGCGAGAATCGTTCGACTGGTTCGTATGCGGCGTTCGTGTGGATACTTGTAGAGGCGCAATCGGTTTGTATTGCGTTGGAGATTCGAGGCGCAATCGGTTTGATTCTCATTTTGTTTATATCCGTATAATCTCTAAACCTCTCAATTAATTGATTTTCGCATGGATCCTGTTTTTTAGGTTTTGAAATTGCTTTAAAATTTTAATTTCATTTGCGTTCATCTGAAAGCCCAACACTCAAGATGGGTGATGTATACTTAATTTTGGGGGTGTCACAGTTGGTATCAAAGCTTAGGGATATGATCCCTGGCTAAGATGTGAGAATAGAACTAGGAGGGGAGAGACGGGGAATTCTTTCGCTAGTATGACCTACCTAAGTTTATTTGGTATTCAATTGGTCGGTCAGAATATAGGGATAATATGTTACATGTCAATTAACCTTTGTTTTGTGGCAGTATCTGAAAATGACATCCGAGAATGTTGAGAATAGCAATGGAGCACAGGAGATTGTTGATTTTCCAAAGATCAATAATCAGGACAATGTGCAATAGGATGGCGATAATCCTCCTGTAAACAATAACACTGATCAATTTACGAACAACGATACGTTTAAGAGCTTTTTAGAATTCATGCAACATCAGGCGAAGGTGGCTCCTGTTAATAATGCAGGAGGAAACAATGGCAACCCACGGTTGGTCACCGCTAAGCAATTCAAAGAGCTGGGACCACCGGAGTTTTTGGGAAAGCCAGAACCACTTAAGGCGGAGACGTGGTTAATACAGATCACCAAGATACTTGATGTCTTGGATGCTCCGAGGAGCAAAAGGTTCCCTTTTCCACCTTTATGTTACATGAAGAGGCAGATTACTGCTGGGAATCTGTAAAACGTACCCAGCCTGACGCACTCAAGATGTCTTGGGAGAAGTTCCAAGAATTGTTCAACGACAAGTACTTTCCCGAAAGCATTCGTCATATGAAGGAGGTGGAATTTATCAAGTTGGAGCAAAACAATATGACCGTGTTGCAGTACGAAGCCTATTTTGCCGAGTTGTCCCGATTTGCGTCCCACTTGGTGGATAATGAATAGAGAATAACGCAAATGTTTTTAAGAGATTTGAAGCTGGAGATACGTCAATATCTTATCTCTCATAAACTGTGTTTGTATTCAGATGTTGTTAATAGGGCTCAGTTATTGGAGCGCGATAATGAGTCAACCAAACCAAAAGAGAGCAACCGGCAAAATGATAATACCGGTGATAACAGTCATCAAAGCGGTGACAATAAGCATGGAGGGAATCAACATGTCAGAAATGGTAACCACTTCAGTGGTAATCATGGCCAAAACAATAAGAATGGACATTTCAAGAAGAGAAGGTTCAACAATGACGTAAAGACACCCCACACGACACCAGTTTCAAAGGAAGAAGAACGACCACCGGTCAGATGTGTTTCAAATGCGACACGGGAGGGACACATCCGTCCAAATCAGACGCAGTGAAATCCAAAACGTGTTTTAATTGCGGAAGAGAAGGTCACCTAGCTCGATTTTGTCGTATGGTGAAGTCAATTCTAGCTGGGATAGTGATGCCAAAGGATGTCCCAGACAAGCCAAAGCCGGTAATTTAAGAGAGAGCATTTTTTTTCATGACGAGGAACCTTAATAAAATTATCACGGGTATGTTAGTCATAAACTCTTGCGAAGTATATACCGTGTTAAATACCGGTTCTACTTACTCTTTTATTTCACCTAGTTGTGTTCAATGTTTGAAGTTAACTCCGGAAGAGGTAGACTTTGATATATCTGTTGGGAGAAACCTTCGTTACCTCCACTATTTATAAATCTTGTTCAAATCAACACTTTCATGTTACCTATCGATCGTATCTCTTTGAAAATACTTGCATTTAATGTGATTTTAGGAATCGATTGGTTAACTACTCATCATGCTTTTTGTAAGGTTGTTAGTTTTCATACTCCTAACCAACCTGTTATGCGAATTCAAGTAACCAAACCACTAAAGTCAATCATTGTCATATCAAGACATAAATAAAGAGCCCCGATCCTTTCGTTGTTGACTTTCTTGTGTGGAATGCACCAAAGCCAGACTTTCTGTAGGCAACGTCGTGAATGACGGTGGCAAGTTGATAGGTATCAATGTGACGTGCTATCTAAGTCTTGGATGAGAGTCACAATTTTGAATGATATTTCTATTGTTAATAAATTTCCTGACGTATTCTTGAAGACTTCTTAGCCTACCCCTATAGAGTGAAATCGAATTTTGTATTGACCCCAGTACAAAACCCATTTCTTAACCCCTCATATATTTCTTCAACTAAAATGACCGTATAACGTGCCAAAAACGTTGACTCTAGCTGTTGAAGATTACAATCGTACCATTCAATACCATCGTGGGAAAGCGAATGTGGTAGCTGATGTGACACCCCCAAATCCGAGTTACCTGACCCCCGAGTTTGGTGTTCACGATCCACAATATAATACTAACTATCTACCCATTCATATAGAAATAGTAATACATATCACATTAACATATGTTGTTAATACATTAGTCCTAGGTCCGCTAACCTTAACATTATAAACATACCCCTTGGATATACAAAAATGGTTTACAAACATAACATAATAATAATAAGTTTATTATAACTACTCCAGCATTTTGCCTTTGTTCTTCACTGCACCTTCTACAACTTCGTCCCTAGCTGAAAAGTTTTATTTAGCAAGGGTGAGCAACTAGTTTGCCCATGAGTTAAAACATATAATAAATGTATACGAATCAATAAGAACAGTATCTATCTATTTTGATAGAATGAAACCAAAGTTCAGGGAACTTTGAAATAGCTGAAAAAATCGTTAATCAATAACAAGTCTTCTCGAATTCTAGGCAACGCAATAATCTGATAATGAAAGAGTACAATGCTTTCAAAGTTTCTACAATATTCAATTGAATAAACAAGAATCAATTCTACGACGATAACAAAGTGGAATATTTTCCGATTTATCTTTGAGTGATCTCACCAGATCTTTGAACTTATTTTCTGCATCTATCAAAGATTTACTTTGATACATACAGAGCGTGTCGAGATAACCATAAAGATTAAATCATACCCCTCTGCAAAGTATAACAAGTGATCGACTTTATTATACCCTATATTATGCATAATACTTAATGATGTCTTGATGAATGGTCAATATACGACCTAAAATGTTCCCTTTATATAAATGGTTGTTCTTCTCGGTCTTTGAATCAAAATTTGATTTAACAACGAAACGCAATGATTTCAATTTCTATTTACTTATCGATCTAGCCGAAATAATTGGCATCGATCTACCAATAACAATTGAATTCTTTTCTCGAATTTATCAAGTTTTAACGAATGTTAATTCGTCTAGCTAGAATAATTAGCTAAGACATTTCTCAACATAATTTGACAATAAACAGGAATTATCTGTACTATCAATTCTATCTTCTACGAATATAAATATCCAACAACAGTTATTATACGAATGTATATTTTTCGAATCAGTAATTCAATTTGAATTATTAATCATGTACTAACTGCGAATAATCAACAATAAATTCTCTGGACATGGTATAATTAGCAATAATTAACCATTATAATAATTGAATGAATATAACTCAAGGTTGAGTTAGGAAACTTGCCTTCCGCGTTGATTACAACTACACAATAAACTTATCTGCGTTCATAAGACCTATAACCAATAATATCGGTCTCACAATTAGCACAGTAATTCATAACACGCAATACTGTAATTTAGAGTCAAACTTCTCCTAGGCACAATACCACATAGCCACATTAGTATTTATAACCTATATAAACACTTATCAAGTCTAACTATTTTGGTCTGGTTGGACTTTGGTCTCATCTCGGTGTTCTGGTCACCCTATCCGACAATTAACACATTGATTGTCTAATAATCTTGGTCTCTAAGCTTCAATATTATTTTAGATAAGTTAAATGTCATTAATAATATTTTTTGGAAGCTTTTAAAAATTTATAAATAATTATTATAATTTATAATAATTTTTCAAACATCGGAATCATTTTTAAATGATTTAATTATCAAATAATCTTATTATCATTAATATCTAATAATATAAAAATATTAATGTTATACTTGTCAAATTATTAAAGTTATTATTAATAACTTAAACTATTTTTAAATCAACAATATTCTACTTAAATGATTAAAATCATTTTTAAATCATCACCATTAATATTTAAATATTAATGAAATTATTATCAAAATATTAAAAGTCATTAATTATAACTTAAAATATTTTTAAAACATTTTTTCATTTTTAAATAATTTTTAAATCAATAAAATCATTTTTAATTCATTTACTTAATATAAAAATTAAATAAATCTAATATCATTAATATTAATTTATTAATGAGAATTCTCCAAAATATTGAAATATATATTTTATAATTCAAAATATTTTCTAACACTTTATTCTTATTTGAAATGATTTTGAAATTAATAAAATCATTTTATAATATTATTTAATTTACTAATTAAATAAATATACTATCATTAATATTAATTTATTAATGAAAATTCTCCAAAATATATTAAAAGTCACATTTTATAAATTAAAATATTTTTAAATACATTATTCTTATTTAAAATGATTTTTCATAATATTAAATCATTTTCTCTAATTTTATTTAATATACTAATTAAATAAATTAAATATCATTTTATTCAAATAATTATAAATATTAAAGAAAAATGTCCCAAATAATTAAAAGTTATTTTTCGAATTTAAAATGATTTTTAAAACCATTTTAGTAATTTTTATAATTTACTTTCTATTTTTAATTAATTATCAGAAATTATAAAAATAAAATAATTCAAAACCGTCAAATCATTATTGGCCTTTAGCGACCTGAAAAGCGTCATTGTTGGTGTTCTTGAGCTCAAGAACATTGGACACCTGTACCTCGTGGGTCATAGTTCGATTTTGGCCATTTATGATTGTCGGATCGAGAATGCTCTAAGCTACCTTAAAAGCTTCGATCATGTAATATGTATGTAGGACTACCATTATCAACAATTAACGGGTCATAACTTAACAAGATAGCAAGATCCGCCCTTCAAAGTTCTTTGTCAGTCTTTCTTTGGTTTTCTGGGTAACCCGCTCAAACCGGTGTTCGAATTCCATGGTCTCATTTTCCACACCCAACTTAAATCGATTCTCTCATAATCATCCAAATCACTTCAAGTGATTTCATGGTTCATATCTATAGTCCACATGTCAAGGAACATGTTTAACCACTTTGCAACATCATATTTTAACAACATCGGATCTATCTAGAGTAAACCTTACAGTCTATAATCCAAATACAACAAAAACATCAAACTAACCTTTAGAACTTAAGAACTTCTTTTGAAAACTTTGATTTTTACCAACTTTGATGCTTATGGATCTATATCTTGATCATCTAGATTATCTAAAAACATCCTATAATGTAAGATTAAACACTTAAACACAAAAACTTTCTTAGTCTACAAGATCAAAAAAAAAAATTTAGGGTTATACCTTTATGTTGGATCTAGATTTTGATCTTTGATCTCCAATATAAACTTGGGTGTCCATACAAATCAAATTAGAAATTAGGGTTTATACCTGACCGATTTCCAATGCATGAATTTGTTAATGAGCTCTAGATAAATTCGGTTCTAGAGAGAGGGGAGTTGGTGAGAGCAAAAAGAGCAAACAAGAAAATGGTTACACTTTCTCTCTCTCCATCTTATATATATATAATTATATGTTGCTTGATCTGAGGTTGGCTGCCATTTAGGGACTTATTTGCTTGATTGTATGAGTCACAAAGTCAAGATATTAGATCACCAACTAAAGGTCTTGGCCATTTTTACAAGTAACATCATTAAAAATATAAAAAGGGTAATTTTGTCATTTGGAAAATAATTTTAATGGCATTATGGGCAATTGCTCAAACCCTTAGGGTTTAACCCTTAGGTTCTAACCCTTTAGGTTTTACAAACTCCAAATTTTAGAATTTTCTAATTAGGGTTTAAAAAAAAAAAATAAAATTTCTAAAATAAAATTAGGGTTTTAAATAGAAATTAATATTTCTAAAGTATAATTAGGGTTTACTAATTATATTAACATTTAGTAATCACATTAGGCTTACTAATTAGGATTAGGGTTTCCTAATTAGGGTTTTAAATTAGAAAAATTAAAAATTAAAAATTCTAAATTACAATTAGGGTTTCCTAATCAATTTAATATTTACTAAACACATTAAGCTCACTAATTAGGATTAGGGTTTCCTAATTAGGGTTTTAGGATTCCCGAATATAAAATTAGGGTTTCCCGACTTTTGATTAAGGTTTCTATTTGCGCGTTAGGGTTTCAAAATTTGAGATTAAGATTTCTAATCCCTTATTATGGTTTATTAATATTATACCTTATCCGATCAATCATTGATCAATAAATCTATACTATACAAACACGTACTCATTAATATAATTATTTTAATTATATTTTCTATCGAATCCCTATCCGGACTTAGGGTTAGGGTTTCTATTCTTTATTAAGCATAACTCTACTCTAAATTTATTAGTCAATACACAAATGGACCTTCTCGGGACTCGTATGACAGATACTTGTCACAAAATTGATAATTAATATTAATATTAATAAAAAAATAAATTATTAAATAAAATTTTGATTATTCAAATTTTGGGTTATCAAATTAACCCCTCCTTAAAAGGATTCCGTCCTCGGAATCACCACTTTCTTATTCTTTACAATCTTTTAAAGTTGTATCATCAATTCATTCATAACAACACAATATTAATTTGTGTCTCAAATTCTAACATGTGACTTGGATCGTATAAAAGAAAACAAATCACAAAATATCTAATCAAGATTACTCAGTAATTAAATTTCTAACCAACTCGTTACATATCGCCTTCATAAAGCAAACACGCATTTGGGCTATCATGCTAAAAGTGAATGTTGATGGTCTTCTTGGTATGCGGTGACTCCTCGAATCGCTAAGGTTTCACTATCGGGTCCCTTGTTGGCACTTCTCCTCACTACATTTCTCTTGGACAATTACGACTAGATGATCTACGATCCACATGCAAAATAACCTTGTGTCTTCTTTGGAATGGGACACTGGGGTGACATGTGTCCCTCTTGACCACAGTTGTAACAGACTCATTTGTTCTTCAAACAAACTCATTGATGACGCTTCCCACAAACTACACACGGACGCGCCTTTCTTCCTAATCTCTCTTTGGATTATTTCCTGAATTAATATCACCATCCCTCTTACGTTTATTAAGATTACTACCTCCTTGACCTCCTTTCTTTTCCTTATTGACTTCTTTTTCTTGAATACAATTTCAATTTCTCCTTGAAATGATAATGGCTTTTTCTAATAACGTTGAAAATGAACTAATTTGCAACACACACCTTCTCGAGTATTAACAATATCAAACTGTGCTTAAAACACATTGTGCTTTATGCTCCTCAGTGTCCACTCGATGTGGAGCAAATTTTGCTAACTCGTTGAACTTGACAAAATATTTTGTCATCGACATATCTTCTTCGCCTTGATTCACAAATTGTTCTTCCATATTTCTCTTTAGACTTCCCTTCCTTGGCGGCATTATCTGATAAAAATCTTACATTAATTCTCATTCTTTACACAGATTCTTATTAATAACACAATAAAAAAAATCTCATATAATCGCATATTTATTCAAATTGCACACAATACATTTAGTATTTAACACATAGCACTATCCCTTTTTAAATAATATCAGGATTAACAACACAACCTTAAACAAAAGTTGTAATTCTCCAACTTTATACAAAAGTTTTAACTCTCCATCCACACATAACTATTCCCAGTTCATCAAACTTACCACACCTAGGGGTTCAGGAACTTGCCACAATTATATGAGTGTATGAACTTATCCTAGTCAGACCTTTGGCGTCCATTCGTTGAGGGGTTCAAAACATTTCACATAATTATGAGTCATGAACTTACCATAAGTATGAGTTTTAAGAACTCAAAAATTAATCTTAATCTTATATTCATATAGAAAATAAAGATTTCACTCATACAAACATATATATTTATACATATGTTCACACATCGTTCTTAATATTACAACCATTAATATCACACACTATCAAAAGGTACTATCGCTTAAACTTTAACCTATCTACCGTCCACTCCCTTCACCAGTCTTCTTCTTACTGGGACACTTATTGCATTCGACTTAGGACAATATAGGGAAATATGTCCTTCCTGCTTAAAATTGAAGCACACGTTCTTCTTCATCATATATTCTCCCACGGGAGTCTTTCCACACTTGCTGTAGACTTGCTTCTTCTTCGGGTTTGAATTTTCAGAGTTGTCGCTATTTTTGTCCTTCTTTCTCTTATTCTTGCCCCTCTTGTTGGTTCCTTCAGACGATCTACTATCTTCAGCCTTCATCCTTTCTACCTGCACCTTGAGCTCGTTCCGTTCTTCAGTCATTTCGCGTAACACTCGCTCCGTCTTCCATAACTCCTCCAAGAGAAACACTTTACTCTGGAGTTCTTGGACTTCTGTAGATTCTTGATCTTGTTCTCCAACTTTAGTCTTATTCTCTTTCTCCACCTTAGCTTCTTTGGACTCCGCCTCCTTATCACCACTCAGATACATCTCGAGATAATCGTCATGATTGCTCCCCAGATTGCCCATAGGTTCATCTTTTCTCACCTTCTCAACTCGATTCGCTTTGCTTTGCACCTCGACTCATCGGCACTAGTGCAATAGCCGCTAGCATCTCCGAACTCATTTCATCTTCTCCAGACATCCTACAATCACTCTAATTGACTAGATTAATACTTCTCCATTACGAACTTTTCACACTTTGTGTCCACATATCTCACTATCGAATTCCATCCTCACTTTATTACTCTAAATGAGTTTTCTAGATTTCGCTTATGGTTATAATACTAGGGTTTTCCGCACCCCACTTAAGGTTTATAGCCTACAGCTCTTCTACCACTCGTGACACCTTGGTCACTACAGCTTTGATACCAATATGTGACACCCCCAAATCCGGGTTAACTGACCCTCGAGTTTGGTGTTCACGATCCACAATATAATACTAACTATCTACCCATTCATATAGAAATAGTAATACATATCACATTAATATATGTTGTTAATACATTAGTCCCAGGTCCGCTAACCTTAACATTACAAACATACCCCTTGGATATACAAAAAGGGTTTACAAACATAACATAATAATAAGTTTATTATAACTACTCCAGCATTTTGCCTTTGTTCTTCACTTTTATACGCAACTTCGTCCCTAGTGAAAAAAGTTTTATTTAGCAAGGGTGAGCAACTAGTTTGCCCATGAAGTTAAAACATATAATAAATGTATACGAATCAATAAAACAATGACTATCTATTTTGATAGAATGAAACCAAAGTTCGGGGAACTTTGAAATAGTCGAACAAATCGTTAATCAATAACAAGTCTTCTCGAATTCTAGGCAACATGATAATCGATAATGAAAGAGTACAACGCTTTCAAAGTTTCTACGATATTCAGTTGAATAAACAAGAATCAATTCTACGTAATAACAAAGTGGAATATTTTCCAGATTTATGCTGAGTAATCTCACCAGATCATTGAACTTATTTTCTCGGGTATCTATCAAAGATTTACTTTGATACATACACGGGCGTATCAGATAACCATAAAGATTAAATCATACCCCTCTGCAAGTATAACAAGTGATCAGCTTTATTATACCCTATATTATGCATAATACTTAACAGTGCGCAATGGTCTAATATACGACCTAAAATATTTCCTTTATATAAAAGGTTGTTCTTCTTAGTCTTTGAATCAAAATTTGATTTAACAACGAAACGCAATGGTTTCAATTTTTATTTACTTATCAATCTAGCCGAAATAATTGGCATCGATCTACCAATAAAAATTGAATTCTTTTCTCGAATTTATCAAGTTTTAACAAATGTTCGTCTAGCCAGAATAATTAGCTAAGACATTTCTCAACATAATTTGACAATAAATGAATTATCTCACATCATTTTCAAATTCTATCTTCTACGAATATAAATATCCAACAACAATAATTCTACTTAATGTATATTTTTCGAATCGTAAATTCAATTTGAATTATTAATCATGCACTAACTACTGAATAATCAACAATAAATTCCTGACATGGTATAATTAGCAATAATTAACCATTATAATAATTGAATGAATATAACTCAAGGTTGAGTTAGGAAACTTGCCTTCCGCGTTGATTACTGCTACACAATAAACTTATCTGCGTTCGTAAGACCTATAACCAATAATATCGGTCTCACAATTAGCACAATAATTCATAACACGCAATACTGTAATTTACAGTCAAACTTCTCCTATGCACATTACCACATAGCCACATTAGTATTTATAACCTATATAAACACTTATCAAGTCTAACTATTTGATGCGGTTGGACTTTGGTCTCATCTCTCGGTTATCCTCGGTCACCCTATCCAACAATTAACACATTGATTGTCTATTAATCTTGGTCTCTAAGCTTCAATATTATTTTAGATAAGTTAAATATCATTAATAATATTTTTCGGAAGCTTTTAATAATTTATAAATAATTATTATAATTTATAATAATTTTTCAAACATCGAATCATTTTTAAATGATTTAATTATCAAATAATCTTATTATCATTAATATTTAATAATATAAAAATATTAATGTTATACTTGTCAAATTATTAAAGTTATTATTAATAACTTAAACTATTTTTAAATCAACAATATTCTACTTAAATGATTAAAATCATTTTTAAATCATCACCATTAATATTTAAATATTAATGAAATTATTATCAAAATATTAAAAGTCATTAATTATAACTTAAAATATTTTTAAAACATTTTCTCATTTTAAATGATTTTTAAATCAATAAAATCATTTTTAATTTATTTACTTAATATAATAATTAAATAAATCTAATATCATTAATATTAATTTATTAATGAGAATTCTCCAAAAATATTGAAATATATATTTTATAATTCAAAATATTTTCTAACACTTTATTCTTATTTAAAATGATTTTAAATTAATAAAATCATTTTTATCTTATTTATTTAATTTACTAATTAAATAAATCTAATATCATTAATATTAATTTATTAATGAAAATTCTCCAAAAATATTAAAAGTCACATTTTATAACTCAAAATATTTTTAAATACATTATTCTTATTTAAAATGATTTTCATAATATTAAATCATTTTCTCTAATTTATTTAATATACTAATTAAATAAATTAAATATCATTTTTATTCAAATAATTATAATTATTAAAGAAAAATGTCCCAAATAATTAAAAGTTATTTTTCAGAATTTAAAATGATTTTTAAAACCATTTTTAGTAATTTTTATAATTTACTTTCTATTTTTAATTAATTATCAGAAATTATAAAAATAAAATAATTCAAAACCGTCGCTATTGGCCTTTAGCGACACAAAGCGTCGCTGTTGGTGTTCTTGAGCCTGAAGAACACGACAATAAATGTTCAAGGGGTCACGTTTGACCCATTTATGATTGTCGATCGTGAATGCTACTAGCTACCTTAGAAGTTCATCGTGTAATATGTATGTAGGACTACCATTATCAACAATTAACAGGGTCATAACTTAACAAGATAGCAAGATCTGCCCCTTCAAATTCTTGTCAGAGTCTTTGCTTTGGGTTTACGGGTAACCTAGAAACCCAGGCAGTTCCATGGTCTCATTTTCCAGCCAACTTAAATCGATTCTCTGGTCATGCTTCAAGTGATTTCATGGTTCATATCTATAGTCCACATGTCAAGGAACATGTTTAAAGCAACATCACCGTTTAACAACATCAGATCTACAAGATATTACACGGTCAAAACCTTGTCGAAAATTTTCGTTCATCAAATTTACGGGTTTTCCGTAAAGTTAAAATCGATTGGGTGGACTACTTTGACCACATTACGTTCGATTGGTTGAGTTTTTAAGGCATCTAAAGGAATTTAGCTATAGTCTGACAACAACAGCTACACTTTCATTACAACAACAATAACAAAAAACATAATGTTGTTAGATCCAGAACCCTCAAAGATCATGTCGGACCAGCTTTTACACTTTACGGGTTACCCGAGAAAGTATTTGGTCATCTTTCAATCGACCCTCTTTGACCAAGAATAACAACACATCTAGACATCGGATGGATATAAAACCACTTTCAGATTAAAGACCTCATACCAAATTACAGATCCAAAATATAAAACAACACAAAACATTAACATACAAGGATTTACAACCCCTGACATTCCGTTGTCAGACGACCTTTAGAACTCAAGAACAGTTTTGAAAAACTTCGATTTTTACCAACTTTGATGCTATGGATCTATGACAGATCATCCTAGATTATCTAAAAACAGCCTATAACACAAGATTAAACACTTAAACACAAAAACTTTCTTAGTCTACAAGATCAAAAAATAAATTTAGGGTTATACCTTTATGTTCTAGATTTTGATCTTTGATCTCCAATATGTTCTTGGGTGTTCTAAAATTTGAAATTGTGGTGATTTACACAGATAAATTTGAGCTCTTGGTGAGATAGGGAGTTGGTGAGAGCAAAAGAGCAAACAAGAAAATGGTTACACTTTCCCTCTCTCCATCTTATATATATATAATTATATGTTGCTTGATCTGAGGTTGGCTGCCATTTAGGGACTGATTTGCTTGATTGTATGAGTCACAAAGTCAAGATATTAGATCACCAACTAAAGGTCTTGGCCATTTTTACAAGTAACCTCATTAAAAATATAAAAAGGGTAATTTTGTCATTTGGAAAATAATTTTAATGGCATTATGGGCAATTGCTCAAACCCTTAGGGTTTAACCCTAAGGTTCTAACCCTTAGGTTTTACAAACTCCAAATTTTAGAATTTTTTAATTAGGGTTTTAAAAAAATAAAATAAAAATTTCTAAAATAAAAATTAGGGTTTTAAATAGAAATTAATATTTCTAAAGTATAATTAGGGTTTACTAATTATGTTAACATTTACTAATCACATTAGGCTTACTAATTAGGATTAGGGTTTCCTAATTAGGGTTTTAAATTAGAAAAATTAAAAATTAAAATTTCTAAATTACAATTAGGGTTTCCTAATCAATTTAATATTTACTAAACAGATTAAGCTCACTAATTAGGATTAGGGTTTCCTAATTAGGGTTTTAGGATTCCCGAATATAAATTAGGGTTTCTCGACTTTTGATTAAGGTTTCTATCTGCGCGTTAGGGTTTCAAAATTTGAGATTAGGATTTCTAATCCCTTATTATGGTTTATTAATATTAAACCTTATCCGTTCAATCATTGATTAATAAATCTATACTATACAAACACGTACTCATTAATATAATTATTTTAATTATATTTTCTATCGAATCCCTATCCGGACTTAGGGTTAGAGTTTCTATTCTTTATTAAGCATAACTCTACTCTAAATTTATTAGTCAATACACAAATGGACCTTCTCGGGACTCGTATGACAGATACTTGTCACAAAATTGATAATTAATATTAATATTAATAAAAAAAAATTATTCGTAAAATTTTGATTATTCGAAATCTTGGGTTATCACATTCACCCCTCCTTAAAAGGATTCCGTCCTCGGAATCACCGCTTTCTTATTCTTTACAATCTTTTAAAGTTGTATCATCAATTCATTCTTAACAACACAATATTAATTTGTGTCTCAAATTCTAACATGTGACTTGGATCGTACAAAAGAAAACAAATCACAAAAATATCTAATCAAGATTACTCGCGTAGTAAAATTTCTAACCGAACTCGTTACCTGTCGCCTCTTCATAGGCAGCTGCTGCATTTGGAACTGTCATGCTAAAAGTGAATGTTGATGGTCTTCTTGGCTGTTCAGGTCCTCGAATCGCAAAGGTTCCACTATCGGGTCCCTTGTTGGCACTTCTCCTCACTACATTTCTCTTCGGACAATTCTGGACCAGATGATCGGTCGATCCACACGCAAAATAACCTTGTGTCTTCTTTGGAATGGGACACTGGGGTGACATGTGTCCCTCTTGACCACAGTTGTAACAGACTCATTTGTTCTTCAAACAAACTCCTTGATGACGCTTCCAGCAAACTACGCACGGCTCGCCTTTCTTCATAATCTCTACTGGATTATTTCCTGAATTAATATCAGCATCCCTCTTACGTTTATTAAGATTACTACCTCCTTCAGCCTCCTTTCTTTGTTCTTGACTATTTTTTAATACAGTTTCAATTTCTCCTTCAGCGATAATGGCTTTTTCTAATAACGTTGAAAATGAACTAATTTGCAGCACATTCAACTTCTCGAGTACCAACGATTTTAATTCGTTCCTAAAACATCGTGCTTTAAGCTCCTTAGTGTCCACTCGATGTGGAGCAAATTTTGCTAACTCGTTGAACTTGATAAAATATTCTGTCACCGTCATATATTCCTGCTTCAAATTCACAAATTGTTCTTCCATATTTCTCTTTAGACTTCTCTTCCTTGGCGGCATTATCTGATAAAAATCTTACATTAATTCTCATTCTTTACATAGATTCTTATTAATAACACAATAAAAAAAAATCTCATATAATCACATATTTATTCAAATAGCACACAATACATTTAGTACTTAACACATAGCACTATCCCTTTTTAAATAATATCAGGATTAACAACACAACCTTAAACAAAAGTTGTAATTCTCCAACTTTATACAAAAAGTTTTAACTCTCCATCCACACATAACTATTCCCAGTTCATCAAACTTACCACACCTAGGGGTTCAAGAACTTGCCACAATTATATGAGTGTATGAACTTATCCTAGTCAGACCTTTGGCGTCCATTCGCTGAGGGGTTCAAAACATTTCACATAATTATGAGTCATGAACTTACCATAAGTATGAGTTTTAAGAACTCAAAAATTAATCTTAATCTTATATTCATATAGAAAATAAAGATTTCACTCATACAAACATATATATTTATACATATGTTCACACATCGTTCTTAATATTACAACCATTAATATCACACACTATCAAAAGGTACTATCGCTTAAACTTTAAGCTATCTACCGTCCACTCCTTTCACCAGTCTTCTTCTTACTAGGACACTTGTTGCATTCCACTTAGGACAATATAGGGAAATATGTCATTCCTGCTTAAAATTTAAGCACACGTTCTTCTTCATCATATATTCTCCCACGGGAGTCTTTCCACACTTGCTGTAGACTTGCTTCTTCTTCGGGTTTGAATTTTCAGAGTTGTCGCTGTCTTTGTCCTTCTTTCTCTTATTCTTTCCCCTCTTGTTGGTTCCTTCAGACGATCCACTATCTTCAGTCTTCATCCTTTCCACCTGCGCCTTGAGCTCGTTCCGTTCTTCAGTCATTTCACGTAACACTCGCTCCGTCTTCCATAACTCCTCCAAGAGAAACACTTTACTCTGGAGTTCTTTGACTTCTGCAGATTCTTGATCTTGTTCTCCAACTTTAGTCTTCTTCTCTTTCTCCACCTTAGCTTTTTTGGACTCCGCCTCCTTATCACCACTCAGATACATCTCGGGATAATCGTCATGATTGCTCCCCAGATTGCCCATAGGTTCATCTTTTCTCACCTTCTCAACTGATTCGTTTTGCACTGGCACCTCGGCTACTGGCACTAGTGCAATAGCCGCTAGCATCTCCGAACTCATTTCATCTTCTCCAGACATCCTACCATCAGTCTAATTGACTAGATTAATACATCTCCAGTACGAACTTTTCACACTTTGTGTCCACATATCTCACTATCGACGCACTTCGGCAATCCCACACTTTAGTACTCTAAATGAGTTTTCTAGATTTCGCTTATGGTTATAATACTAAGGTTTTCCGCACCCCACTTAAGGTTTATAGCCTACATCTCTTCTACCACTTGTGACACCTTGGTCACTACATCTTTGATACCAATATATGACACCCCCAAATCCGGGTTACCTGACCCTCGAGTTTGGTGTTCACGATTCACAATATAATACTAACTATCTACCCATTCATATAGAAATAGTAATACATATCACATTAATATATGTTGTTAATACATTAGTCCCAGTCCGCTTAACCTCGACATTACAAACATACCCTTGGATATACAAAAAGGGTTTACAAACATAACATAATAATAAGTTTATTATAACTACTCCAAAGATTTTGCCTTTGTTCTTCATCGCACCTTCTCGCAACTTCGTCCCTAAATTTAAAAGTTTTATTTAGCAAGGGTGACCAACTAGTTTGCCCATGAAGTTAAAACATATAATAAATGTATACAAATCAATAAGAATTTATCTATTTTGATATAATGAAACCAAAGTTCGTGAACTTTGAAATAAATTGAACAAATCGTTAATCAATAACAAGTCTTCTCGAATTCTAGGCAATGCAATAATCTGATAATGAAAGAATACAACGCTTTCAAAGTTTCTACGATATTCAATTGAATTTAAATATTCTACTTAAATGATTAAAATCATTTTTAAAACATCACTATTAATATTTAAATATTAATGAAATTATTTAAAACATTTTTCTCTTTTTAAATGATTTTAAATCAATAAAATCATTTTAATTCATTTACTTAATATAATAATTAAATAAATCTAATATCACTAATATTAATTTATTAATGAGAATTCTCCAAAAATATTGAAATATATATTTTATAATTCAAAATATTTTCTAACACTATATTCTTATTTAAAATGATTTTTAAATTAATAAAATCATTTTATCTTATTTATTTAATTTATGATTAAATAAATCTAATATCATTAATATTAATTTATTAATAAAAATTCTCCAAAATATTAAAAGTCACATTTTATAAATCAAAATATTTTTAAATACATTATTCTTATTTAAAATGATTTTTCATAATATTAAATCATTTTCTCTAATTTATTTAATATAATAATTAAATAAATTAAATATCATTTTATTCAAATAATTATAATTATTAAAGAAAATGTCCCAAACAATTAAAAGTTATTTTTCTGAATTTAAAATGATTTTTAAAACCATTTTTAGTAATTTTTATAATTTACTTTCAATTTTTGATTAATTACCGGAAATTCTGAAAATAAAATAATTCAAAACTGTCGCTATTGGCCTTTAGCGTCACAAAAAGTCATTGTTGGTGTTCTTGAGCCTCAAGAACAACTGACGACCTAAATCGTTTCAAGGGGTCACGTTTGGCCGGTGATTATTGTCGATCGAGGCGTACTCTGCAGTGCTACCTTAAGCTTCAGTCGTGTAATATGTATGTAGGACTACCATTATCAACAATTAACAGGGTCATAACTTAACAAGATAGCAAGATCTTCCCCTTCAAAGTTACTGTCAAAGTGCTGCTGGGTTTTCTGGGTAACCCAGAAACCCAGGCAGCCAACTTAAATCGATTCTCTGGTCATGCTTCAAGTGATTTCATGGTTCATATCTATAGTCCACATGTCAAGGAACATGTTTAAAGCAACATCACCGTTTAACAACATCAGATCTACACGATATTACCCGGTCAAACCTTGTCAGAAATTTCGCTCATCAAATTTCTGGGTTTTTCCAGAAAGTTAAAATCAGATTGGGTGGACTACTTTGACCACCTGTTACGTTCGATTGGTTGAAGTTTTAAGGCATCTAAAGGAATTTAGCTATAGTCCAGACAATAGGCTACACTTTCATTACAACAACAATAACAAAAAACATAACAGATGTTAGATCCGAACCCTCAAAGATCATGTCAGACCTAGTTTTACACTTTCTGGGTTACCCATAAAGTGACTGATCATGCTCGGTCAACCCTCGTTGACTAAGAATAACAACACATCTAGACATCGGATGGATATAACACCACTTTCAAATTAAAGACCTCATACCAAATTACAGATCCAAAATATAAAACAACACAAAACATTAACATACAAGGATTTACAACCCCTGACATTCCGTTGTCAGACGACCTTTAGAACTCAAGAACAGCTTTTGAAAAACTTGATTTTACCAACTTTGATGCTATGGATCTATAATGACGGATCATCCTAGATTATCTAAAATACGACTATATAACACAAGATTAAACACTTAAACACAAAAACTTTCTTAGTCTACAAGATCAAAAAATAAATTTAGGGTTATACCTTTATGTTCTAGATTTTGATCTTTGATCTCCAATATGTTCTTGGGTGTTCTAAGGGCTGAATTTGTGACTGATTTACCTGTGAATTTCGGAGCTCTTGGTGAGATAGGGAGTTGGTGAGAGCAAAAGAGCAAACAAGAAAATGGTTACACTTTCCCTCTCTCCATCTTATATATATATAATTATATGTTGCTTGATCTGAGGTTGGCTGCCATTTAGGGACTGATTTGCTTGATTGTATGAGTCACAAAGTCAAGATATTAGATCACCAACTAAAGGTCTTGGCCATTTTTACAAGTAACCTCATTAAAAATATAAAAATGGTAATTTTGTCATTTGGAAAATAATTTTAATGGCATTATGGGCAATTCCTCAAACCCTTAGGGTTTAACCCTAAGGTTCTAACCCTTAGGTTTTACAAACTCCAAATTTTAGAATTTTCTAATTAGGGTTTAAAAAAATAAAATAAAAATTTCTAAAATAAAAATTAGGGTTTTAAATAGAAATTAATATTTCTAAAGTATAATTAGGGTTTACTAATTATATTAACATTTACTAATCACATTAGGCTTACTAATTAGGATTAGGGTTTCCTAATTAGGGTTTTAAATTAGAAAAATTAAAAATTAAAATTTCTAAATTACAATTAGGGTTTCCTAATCAATTTAATATTTACTAAACACATTAAGCTCACTAATTAGGATTAGGGTTTCCTAATTAGGGTTTTAGGATTCCCGAATATAAAATTAGGGTTTCCCTGCTTTTGATTAAGGTTTCTATCTGCGCGTTAGGGTTTCAAAATTTGAGATTAAGATTTCTAATCCATTATTATGGTTTATTAATATTAAACCTTATCCGATCAATCATTGATCAATAAATCTATACTGTACAAACACGTACTCATTAATGTAATTATTTTAATTATATTTTCTATTGAATCCCTATCCAGACTTAGGGTTAGGGTTTCTATTCTTTATTAAGCACAACTTTACTCTAAATTTATTAGTCAATACACAAATAGACCTTCTCGGGACTCGTATCACAAATACTTGTCACAAAAGTGATAATTAATATTAATATTAATATAAAAAAAATATTCGAAATCTCGAGTTATCACAGCTGACGTGTTGAGTTGAAGATCGGATGCATTTACGAGTGCGATGTTGTTAACACAAAGACTCATTTCGTATAACTTACAAGTGATGAAGATAGAGTTAAAGACTCTAGGGACCTATGTGAAGATAATGCATATACGAGTAGAATCGACTTTAATCGATAAAGTTAAAGTCGCTCAAGCTACACACCCGGAGCTGATGAATGTGAAGAATTAAGAAGGTTCAAGAGGGCGTCACTACACCAAAAATGGCCTATAACGAAGGAAATTTTGTGAAGGAATTTATTCCTTCACATGAGGAGTTGTTTAGCGAAGGAACAGTGAAGGAAAAAAGTATAGTGACAATATAGTTATTAGCGAAAGAAACATTCTTCACAATATATATTTTTTTCCTCGCAAAATTGGGGCGATAGAAAGATTTTTGGAGCCAATTTATGATGAAAATTTGTGAGAAAAAAATTTATTTAGTGAAGGAATTATTACTCACTATATATCATTATTCAGAAGTTTTTTGCGAGGGATAAAATTGGTCGCTATGTTATTCTAAATATTTTTTTTGAATTAATTATGGTGAATATAAATACCTTAAATTTTTTACAATAGTAAATTTAATTTCAATTTATAGTATTAATTATATTAATTAAAATATTAAATTGTAATAGTTTAATTTTTAAAATATTATAAATTGACAATAAGCAAAATCATTTCGTATATATATATAAAAAGCCGAATCACTGAGTTATTACTCAGTTCACACTTTGGCTTTATTCGTGGAATACACTATGGATTTCTCAATTACCCAATCATTTACCCATCCCAATTCACTCTGTCGCGTTATTTTGCCCTTTGTCTCTCTCTAAATTTCCTATCCCTCTCCATACGACACACAAATCTACAATCGATCGACCTAGCCCTCTTCTAGAAAATCATTTCGGCGCACGATTAAGGTTCAATTCGGTAATAATCATATGCAATCGGTCAACCTAGCCCTTTCAGGTAACAATTTTGAACATGATTTTTTCTTCAATCTGTAAATTATATCTGCTGATTTTTTTGTACGAGTATATGGTTGTATGAATCTGCCCCAACAGTTTCCTTCATCCTGCCAAATTAGCTCTCTACCTTGTTTGAGTCGTAGTTTTTTTTTTCTCTTCACCTGCCTTTAATTGTAGAGAATTTTGAACTTTGTTGTTCATTATTTTTAGGGCTTTTTAGAACTTTATGGACATTCAGTGTGCGGTAGGATTTTGAATTTTGTTCAAGGTGTTGTTGCGTTTAATTTCCTGCTGCTGTTAAGGTAAATATCTTACTAATGTGTACTTGTTTCTTTAATTTGCTGAGGGTTTAAAAATTATCTTAGTGTTGGTTTTGGCTTCTTAAATATTGAAAGCTAGGTGTTTGTTAAAATAAATTAAAGAATCAAAAATCTAGCATCTTGTTCTAGAGTGAAGGGTATGAGTGGTTCTCTAATATGCTCTGGGGTATCACAATTGATGTGTCTTCACTTTAATTATCTATATATGCTCTTCTTTATGATGGTCTTGTTTTGCAGATTGCTTTCACTAGGCAAAATGATTTCGGAAAAGAACAACGCGAACTTAAATGGGCACATGCACAGAACCCTTCATGGGCTTGACGTACCTGAGACCAAAATGTTTAATGATCGAATCAATTTCACGAAGCTCAGTCAGATGGCTGAAGAAGCTAAAAGAAGAGCTAAAATTGCCAGGTAAGTAGTTAAATTGAAACCAGCACATTCAGATTTGTGAATGGATTTGAAATCATTAATTATCATGATCCAGGAAAAAGTGGGAAAAGTATGAACAAGGCAGAAAAAAATAATGAAAAAGTACAAAAAATAATTAAAAATGACTACTACTTTTTCAAAAATCTACTATAGTAGATCATATCATTTTACTTGTTTTAGGTTTTGTAAAGGTAATATAGTTGGAGTTTTATTCATTAAGGGAACTTTCATTTTTCAGTTTTTCAACAAAGGTTTAGAATTTCATGAGATCGCAAAATTGAAGGTTCTTTTTCTTGTTTATGTAATAGAGTTGAATAATTGTGCATCAAAATTATGCATCTTATTCATAGAAAAGTATGTGATGTAATTTATTAAATAGAATTCTAGAAGTGCCTTGTTTTAATATGGATAAGTTTCCAATTTGCCCTGGTTTGCAAACATAGAGTGAAATGGAACAGAGTACTACAAATATTAGGAAATACATGGAGCAGGGGGGTTAATGCATGATTATCTTTCGCTAAATCTTATAATCTAGACGTGGCTATCCCATTTGTAATAAAATTTTCTTCTCTTTTTAAGTAGGTTAAGTAATGGAAAGCCAATCTTGATTAGATATTTTTGGATTATTATTACTACTTATTTTTGTAGTATAACTATAATGCTTTTTGTCGATGCATAAATGATTAAGTTGCAGCTCCCAGAAAAATGTATATTTTTATAGCGTTTGGGTTAAACTATTGTTTGCCTTCTGTACACAATGAAAGTGCACTCTTTGTGCCCGAATTAAATTGTAAGGGTTTGTTATGATTCAGGATTGAGTTAAGATTTGCCACATAAATAATTCATTGCATGTATAATATAATTTATTTTCCGTATAGAGGATCCTCTTTCCTAAACTTCTTCTATGCTAGACTTTACACTGGATTGAGGGTTATATTTGTGATAGGGTGGTGACTCATTACTTTCTTGCAATTATATCCTTGCCTATGTACACATTGCAATTATAATCTGTATATTACTTGTTTTGATGTTTTCATTTTAATTATTAGGTTTTACTCGATTATATAAATTCATTTTAGTTATTAGGTTTAAATTAGTTGAATCTTCAGTGTGATATATGTTCAAGGCTATCAGAGACTACTTTCTTGAGGAGAGTAAAAATTATCCCCTTTTTAAGTTTAAAGACTTGTTTTAGTTGGGGAGTGTGGGAGCTAACTCTGGAGTGGCTGGTGAAGCTATCAGGGGATGGGTACCAAGAAAGGCAGACTCTTTTGAGAAATTGGATAAATTATGTTCCTCTTTAATTGTTTTTCTACTTTGCATTCTCTGAGCACGGAGGATTGGTTTTTAAGTTTTTAGTGATAAATTTCTTATATTGACTTGTTATAAATTTCTCTTATTGTCTTATTTTAAACCATTGGTTATCCTTTAATACAATAATTCATATCACGGTAATTGGTAAATGAAAGTTAATATGACTTGGCTCCTAAAATGTAACAAACAAATATACATGCATTGATAATTTTATTCTCTACTTATGACTAAAACTTTTAATGGATTTTGTGTGTTCTACCGCAGCTAAATCTTGATGTTTGTTATATCATATATTTTCGTCTTATATATGATGACTCTGTTTACTAAAAAAGGCTAATGATAATTTATTCTTCTCTATTATCTTAGTCATAATATTTCATCGGGCTAGTTGAGCTCACCCTTATCTTTCACTGTTCTTTTCTTTCGTGAAATGAGAATATAGAATATAATTGGACGAGCCTGGGAACTAGAGTGATGGTCCTAGATAGTGCATTAGTAGTCCTCACTATTCTGTGATATAATGTGATAATAATTGTAATGAGGACTCCTTTTGAGTTTGTATACTCTCTAGTAGACAATATTTGTATTCAAACTCACAGCTTTATGTTTTGTCGTATTGTATACCTACAATTGTATTATTAAGTTGTATTTAAATTCGCACCATGTATCCGGCGACTCAAGATGGGTGATGTATACCCTAATTTTGGGGCGCCACAATTGGTATCAAAGCTTAGGATATGATCCCGGATAAGATGTGAGAATAGTACTGGAGAGGAGAGACGGGAATTCCTTCGCTAGTATTTGACCTACCTAAGTTTATGTGGTATTTAATTGGCTCATTAGAATTTAGGATAATATGTTACATGTCAATTAACCTTTGTTTTGTGGCAAGATCTCAAAATGACATCCGAGAATGTTGAGAATAAAGAATGGAGCACAAAGCACCGCTGATTCACCACATATCAATAATCGTGATAATGTGCATCGTGAAGGCGATAATCCTCATGCAAAACAACAACACCGACTAAATGATGAATGATCAAATGTTCGAGGCTTTATGCAATTTCATGCAACAAAGAAAGTAGAGCGCTCCCCGTCCAAAATGTAGGTGGAAACACTGAAACTCTTGACGGCCACCGCTAAATGCTTCAAGGAGTCGGGACCACCGAGTTTATTGGAGAGCCAAAACCACTTAAGGCGAAGCATGGATAAAGCAGATCACCAAGATATTTGATGTCTTGGGATGCTCGAGGAGCAAAAGGTTCCTTTCACGCCTTTTATGTTATGAGGAGAGGCAGACATCGGTGGAATCGGTAAGCGTACTCAACTCCGCCAGACCGAAAAATGTCTTGGGAGAAGTTCCAAGAACTATTCAACGACAAGTACTTTCCCGAAAGTATTCGCTACATGAAGGAGGTGGAGTTCATCAAGTCGAAATGTAATAATACGACCGTGTCGTAAAGACGAAGCAAAGTTTGCCGAGTTGTCCCTTGGCTTTCAATTCCCCACTTGGTGGATAATGAAGAAAGAATGACGCGGATGTTTTAAGAGGTTTGAAGTCGAGATACGCCAACATCTTATTTCTCATAAACCGTGTTTGTATTCGATGTTGTAAATAGGGCTCAGCTTAGTGGAGCGCGATAACGAGTCAACGCAACCAAAAGAGAGCAAAAATTAAAAATGATAATACTAAAGGAGAGCAATCAATCGGTTGGACAACAAGCGTGGAGGAAATCAACAGTGCCGTAAGTGGTAACCACTTCTGGTAATCGTGGCCAAAACAATAAGAATGGGCATTTCAAGAAGAGGAGATTCAACAATGATGGAAAGACGCCAAAGACCAAAGACTGTCGTTAAGGAAGGAGAACGACCACCTATCATATATGCTTCAAATGCGGAGGGAGGGGCACATCACCCAAACTGCGATGCCATCCAAAAGCATGTTATAATTATGGAAGAGAAGGTCACTTAGCCCGATTTTGTCATTCATCAAGACAAGTTCAACTAGGATGGAGGCACCAAAGGTCATTCCCGTAAAAGTCAAAACCCAGAAGGTAAGGGAGAGAGCATTTGTCAGACCTCCCGTAAAGCAAGGAACCCGAATGAGGTCATCACGGTAAGCTTATCATAAACTCTAGCATAAGTCTATACTTTATTTGATACCGGGTCTACCCATTCTTTTATTTCTCTCCACTTGCGCCAACGATTAAATTTGACTCGAGAGAAATTAGACTTTGACTTATCTGTGGAAACTCCGCTGGGAGAAACCTTCATCAGATCCACTCGCTTATAAGTCTTGTTTGGTTCAAATTGGTACCCTCACATTACCTCGTCGATCTTATTTCATTGAAAATACTTGCATTTGACGTGATTCTAGGGATTGATTGTTAACTACTCATCATGCAAAAATTGATTGTTTTCGTAAGGTTGTTAGCTTTCATATTCCTAACCAACCTATTATGCTAATTCAAGCGACCAAACCATTAAAATCAATCACTACCATTTCAAGCCATAAAGCTATTCGCTTATTAAAAAATGGATGTCAAGCTTTCTTAGCTCATGTCACGATTTAAACAAAAATACGCCGCTTTTGAACGATATTTCTATTGTTAATAAATTTCCGACGATTCTCAAAGAACTTCCCCGCCTACCCCCAGAGCGTGAAATTGAATTTTGTATCGACCTTGAACCCGGTACTAAACCCATTTCCAAAGCCCCATATCGAATGGCTCCTATCAACTTCTTCGTGAGTTAAAGACCCAACCGCAGGAATTGTTAGACATCGGCTTTATTCGCCCCTAGTACGCCTCCTCGGGGTGCTCCTCTGCTCTATTCGTGAAGAAGAAAGATGGGAGTATGCGATTTTGTATTGATTATCTGGAGTTAAATCATGTCACCATCAAAAATAGGTACCCATTGCCACGTATTGATGACCTGTTTGACCAACTTGAAGGAGCCAAATTCTTTTCAAAGATCGATCTTCGTTCCGATATCACCAATTGAAGATTGTAACCGATGACATTCCAAAGACGGCTTTAACTCCCAAGACGGCATTATGAATTCCTAGTCATGTCCTTTGATCGACTAATGCTCCCGCGCCTTTCATGGATATGATGAACCGAGTATTCAAGGAATATTTGATCACTTTGTGGTCGCTTTTATTGATGACATCCTTATTTATTCCAAAAGCCGTGAAGATCATGAGCAACACTTGAGGTCGACACTCCAAAAGCTTCGTGAATACAAGCTTTATGCCAAGTCAAGAAATGCGAGTTCGCTTGAGGAAGTAGCATTCCTTGGGCACGTAGTATCAAGTCATGGAATATCTGTCGACCCGAAGCAAGATCAAGCTATTCAAAGTCGAGAGCAACCTAAATCAAGATCAAGTATCGAGCTTTCTTGCTTAGTCAAGTTATTATCGAGATTCGTGGAAGGATTTTCTAAATCGCTACACCATTAACTCAAATTTAACTCGTAAAGATACAAAGTTCTATTGAGCGAAGAATGTGAGAAGAGTTTTCAAGAACTCAAGAGGAGACTCATTTCAAAGACTGCTCGATAAATACCATCCGCCTCGGAGGGATTTGTCATCTACAAAGATGCTTCGCAAAGGGTTGGGATGTGTTCTCATGCAACATGAGAAAAGTCATAGCCTTATGCCTCGCGATAACTCAAAGAATATGAGAGGAATTATCCTACTCATGATCTAGAGTCATAAATTGTTGTCTTTGCACTTAAAATTTGGAGGCATTACTTGTAGATGGGGAGAAAGTGGAGATCTTTACTGGATCATAAAAGCCTCAAATATTTCTTCACTCAAAAGGAACTCAACATGCGACAACGACGCGTTGGCTTGAACTGCTGAAAGATTATGATCATACCATCCAATACCATCCTCGAAAAGCGAACGTGGTAGCCGACGATCGAGTAGTAAGATCATATGCAAGCACGAAAAGCGATATTGTCAACGCAAAGGCCCATTTTATGTGACTTGCAAAGGATGGAGATAGAGTTAAAGACTCTGTGACCCATGTGATGATGGCGAATATACGAGTAGAACCAACTTTAATCGATAAAGTTAAAGTCGCCAAGCTACGCACTGAGTCGATGCGCGTATGAGGAAGAAAGTGCAAGAAGGTGCTACGCCATCTTAGCAAGAATCGATGAAGAAGGAATACTTCGAGTCAACTCCATACTTTGTGTTCCTAACGACCCTGATTTAAAGTATAAAATCATGATGGAGGCGCACAACACACCGTTTGCAATCCATCCTGGGAGTACCAAAATGTATCATGATCTTCGTCATACATTTTGGTGGAGCAATACGAAGAGAGAGATAGCTACTGCTTTATCTCAAGGTGTCTAACTTGTCAACGAAGTTAAAGCGAGCATCAAGTACCAAAAGGTCCATTGCAACCACTTGAAATTCCGTAATGGAAGTGGGAGCACATTACCATGGATTTCAAGCATCGGCCTTCCTAAAGTTTCTCAAGGCATAGATGCGATTTGGGTCATTGTTGATAGATTGACCAAGTCTCGCTTCATTTCTTACCGATACGAGAAACTTATACACTTGAACGCCTTGCTCAGATGTACATAAATGAGATTGTAAGATCGCATGGTATGCCCTAGATCCATAGTTTCGATCGAGACCCAAGATTCACTTCACGATTTTGGGTTAGTTTGCAAAAAGCTATGGGCACAGACTTTCACGATTTAGCTTCAATATCATCCTCGCATTTGACGGACAATGAGAGAGACTATTCAAACTCTCAAGATCTATTAAGACTCGTGGTCCTTGATTTCAAGGGAAGTTGGGACAAGTTCTTACCATCGGTGGAGTTTTCCTACAACAACAGCTTATCAAACAAGTATCGGCATGGCTCCATTCAAGCGCCAGATGGAAGAAAGTGTCGCTTCCAAAGATACGGGATGAGGTGGGTGAAGCAACGTTGTTGGGACCGAGTTTGGTACGTATGACTACGGAAAAAGATTCAAACGATCCGGTAACGATAAAAACCTCACAAGATCGATAAAAGAGTTATGCCGATCTTCATCGAAAGGATGTGGAATTCGATATAGAGATCATGTGTTGTTACGTGTTGCTTCCATGGAAAGGAGTTACGAGATTTGGAAAGAGAGGAAAGCTCAATCCTCGATTCATCTACCCATTTTTAATCCTCGATCGAGTAGGAATCGTGGCCTATATAGACTCGCTTTTTACCGCTAAGTATGTCTCTCGTGTTCATAATGTTTTTCACATATCTATGTTATGAATATATGAAAAGACCCAAACCACATTATTGAGTTAGAACCAGACGAGATAGAGGAAGATTTAACGATGAAGAGTTACCCGTTAAAATCTTGGATAAGAAGGATCATGTTCTACGCCCCAAGGTTATACCTCAAGTCAAAGTTTTAGGGAGAAACCACGATGTGGAGGAAATGACTTGGGAGTTAGAATCGAGATGAAGTCAAGGTATCCTCATCTCTTCGACATACCGTGTATGTACCCTAATTTCGAGGACGAAATTTCATAAGAAGGGAGGTCAGTAAGACCCCAACTTTTATGAATAAAGAATAATTTTCTCGAATTATATTTTTGAATATTATGGTGTTGATTTGATATAATGTTATAGTTGTGGGTAATATTTACAAATTTTGCAAAGTAAGCAAGTGGTTATATAATATTCGATTGGTCGTGGAAATATTCTTTTTTGTCGTGGAATATTCGTATTTACTAAGACAATCATCAGTGGACCCCACAACTAAGTATATTGTCGTAGTTAGAAAACGACAAAATTATCTTTCTATAAAAATAACTATGAGGTGTTACCGTTAAAACTGTTGAACTACCCTAGAGTAAAAGTACAAAGAATACGCGTGGTCGCATAAGAGTAGACACCAGATTGATTATTGATGCTTACGTGAGAAGTCACCATTATACTCAATTATTGCTACAAAGAATTGCCGATCATATCTCTTATATTATTGATTCAATTATTGTCACAAGATCATCTCAGATAATATGTTATATTATTAAATCAATAATTGAGACGACAAGTTATAATATTAATGATTAATAATTGTTGAAAGATTAAATATGTGTTGATTAAAAATAAAATGATTTGTGGTAATATTTATTCAATCCTCGATGTATATAAAGAGTCTATTATGAGACGCTTGTGGTAAATTTGGTTATTCTATGGGGCCCATATGTCATCATCTAAGAGTCTCTTTCGCCAATAGTAATTACCTTTTTACCAGACGCCAAACCACTTGTCGTTTTATATTATAAAAGGCCGAACCAATTGTCGCTTCACATTACAAAATTGCGCCAAACCAATTGTCGTTTCACATTACAAAGGCCAAACCACTTGGTGTTTCACATTACAAAGCGCAAACCACTTGGTGTTTCATTACAAACCAAACCACTTTTCTTTTCACATCACCACCGCCAAGCCGCTTTTTTTTTCACATCAGTAAGTGCTAAGCTAGAAATCTTCTATAAATAGAGGCCTAGTTCTTCATTATTTTTCACTAATTCATTCAAGCTATAGAGAGAGAAAGTATAGAGAGAATAAGAGAGAAAGAAGAAGAGTATTCTGTTACTACACTACTGCAGTATTCAATCTCCTACTAATGTAAGGGGTGTTATTTCTTTTGTATTCATGAAGAGAACTTCTGTTATTCCATTATTTATTATTCGCTGAAATAACTCAGATACGCTGCCACCCTATACTTGGTGAAATTCTTCTCGTTATTCCATTTTTATTATTCTGCTGAATATCCCGTCTCAGGCTTTACGCCTTAACCGGTTCCAAATTTTTTATTCTGCTTGAATATCCTGTCTGTAGGCTTTTACGCCTAACCGGTTCCATTCTTTTTATTATTCGTTGAATATCCTCCTTGCAGGCATTTTACGCCGACCGGTTCCGTTATTTATTATTCTGTTGAATAACTCACTCGTGCTGGTAACTATCGCATGCATGGTGATTTCTTTTGTTATTCCATTCTTTATTATACTCAATTGGTTAAAACTTCGACTTCTATACTCCATGAAATTAGTGGAATATCCTCGATATTTGCGCTTCATCCAAAGATCTTTTCATGGAAATATTCTTCCGAGCATTCTTGAATTTTACTCTACAAAGCAAAGATTATGTCGATAATTTGACGTTATCGTTCCCCTGGATAAATTAATTCTTGAACTTGTTTTATTGAATTCTTATATCATTGTCATCATCCTCATGTTTATATTTTATCGAAAGTCATCTGTGGGCCTGTAGTATGTATGATGGACTTGGTATGATTATGACTGTGGATTATCCGGTGTAATCATGACCGTAATGTTACAAATGATGTGGTAAAAGTCCTCATTGGCCCGTAGTTCATCGATGGACAGCTTGTTGGCATGATCATGACCATTAATGAATACACAAATATTCTGGCCCGTAGGCATGGATAATTGTGGTCGGATACTAAAGAATATCCTCGGTCGAAGTGCAGTAAGTGATTCGATGATGTGGATTATTTATTGTCGAGTCCCAAATGATAAAAGTGATGAAAACCTTTTAAATCATAAAAGATAGTAGATTTTATTCTCTACTGACTTTTTTAATGGATCGCTTGTTCACCGCAGCTTAAACTTGATGTTTGTTATATCAGATCGCTTAACACTGCTTAAGGCTAATGATAATTTATTCGCATTATCTTAGTCATAATATTTCATCGGGCTAGTTGAGCTCACCCTTTCTTTCACCGTTTCTTCTTATAAATTGAAATGAGAATATAGTCGGGACGAAGCCTCAGAACTGAGTGATGGTCCTAGATTTGTATACTCTATTAGTTAGTATTCCTCACTATTCGTGATATAGTGTGATAATAATTGTAATGAGGACTCCTTTGAGTTTGTATACTCTATTAGAGAATATTTGTATTCAAACTCACAGCTTTTATGTTTTGTCGAATTGACATTAAGCACACGGGAGTGTCTCATATGTCTTTGACCTTTGTATATTCCCCGGTGTTCATTATCCGTAAAAATTTAAAACTCCTGACTTCGACAAATATGATGGGTTAGGAGATCCTTACACACATTTGAAGGTGTTCATTGGAGAACTTGGATCTTATGCAGAGGACAAGAATCTCAGGATGCAGCTATTCCAAAAGAGTCTGACTGGAGAAGCCCGTTCATGGTATACCAGATTGGACAACTCAAAGATCCATAGTTGGGAGGATCTAGCTCACGCCTTCCTCACTCAATACAGCTTTCAGTCTCAGATGGCTCCTGACTGGTACCAGATTACCAAGGTCAAGAAACAGTCTAACGAGTCTTTTAGAGAGTATGCTCAAAGGTGGAGGTGCCTTGCTGCTCAAGTTATTCCTTCCATGACGGAATCAGAAATGGTCATGACTTTCATAGACATACAAGAAGCTCCTTTCTATGAAAGAGTCTTAGCTGGAATTGGCAAACCATTTTCTGAAATGATCAAGCATGGAGAAATGGCTGAGATGGGATTGAAGTTAGGAAAGATTCAAGTCCTAGACGCTCTTAAAGCAGTTACTCAGCACATCAAATCTGGAAATTATGGAAACAATCCCGGAGGGTCCATAAAAAGAAAGAAGAGGATGTTTCCTTCATACTACAAGGTCAGAAAGGCAATCAGAACATGCCTATCCAGAGGAGAAATTACACTCCCTTTCAAGCACAATCTTCAAACCCTTCATTGGCAAAAGGTGGAGAAGTCAAACTCCCTCGAGTGTTCACACCCTTAGGGGACTCGCTCGAAAACATTGTCAATCTTCTGACAACTCTGAAGAAAATTGTGCATCTTCTTCCACCAGCCAACCCTAATGGGAGGGGTTTCAATACTGCCCAGAAATGTGTTTATCATGTCGGGGCACCTGGATATGATACTCAAGATTGTTGGGCTGTGAAACATAAGATCCAAGATTTAATAGACAACGGTGAGATCGTGGTCACCAAACCAGATCAACCTCACGTGCAAGACAACCCTCTTCCCCAACACAAAGAGGAAGAGGTCAACATGATTAACTGGAGTAGTGGGCAGAGTTCCAATTTTAACGGTGAATCATCCCAGACCATCAAAGTCGGTGTTGACAAATGGGATTATGCCAAGTTCCAGTTCGCAATGGAACAAAAAATGAAAGCTCTTTATAAACAGATTGAGCAATTGGCAGAACTGGTGACCTATCAACATCAAGTCATAAGCCAATTAGTCAGCCAGGAGCATGCTAGTCTGCTCCATTTTGTTGTGAATACTCCCTCGTCACCTTCAGAGAAAGAAACAATGGAAGACAAAGTGACGAAGAGAGTAAGTGCCAAAGCCCATATGGATTTTTCCAACAGAAGGGAATTAACATACCTGGGCCAACCTATGGAAGAAATACTTCAGATGCTGATCAATGAAGGAAGGATCACTTCCCTTCTACCTCCAATCAATCCGCGTTCGAGACAATTTAATTCGGATGGAGTCTGCCAATATCACTCCCATTCTCGCGGTCACAGCACTGAAGAATGTTGGGACTCCACCACCTCATTCAAAATCTAATTGACCGTGGTGTCCTGCAGCTAGCAGACGACGATACTGTTGTATTTGAGAGTGAGAATACTTGCCCTACTAAATGGAAGGGATTGGTATCAGTTATATCCGCTGAGGCTGATGGGACTGTCAAACCTTTCATAATGCAAATAATTCAACTCAAAGGAATTGACAATCCTTTGAAAGTGGCTACTCCTGAGCTAATTAACTTTCCGTTTAGACCACAATATCCTATTATCAGCTTACAAAAAGTTCCATGGAATTTTGGAGAAGCTGAAGGATCCACATCTCATACAACTGCTGCAGTGTCGAAGGAGAATCCATTATATCTTCCCCAATGGGTGATGAAGTCCACCATCAAGTCAAAGGGGAAAATACCCATGGAGAAGATTGAAAAATTCCTCCGCACTATGGGTTATAACGAAGCCAAGGTGGTTTTAAGCTTAAGAGAAGCTCCACACCAAATGTTAATCCTGGAATTGGTTTTAACTTCCGAGGATCACAGGAAGATCTTACTGAAGGTTTTGGAAGAAGCCTACTTACCGACATCAGTAGATATAGATAATTTTCAACATATGGTTAATCACATTTTTAAAAACAATGTGATATCTTTCACCGATGACGTCATACTGCCTGAAGGGACCGATCATTGAAAGCCATTGCACATTGCAGTTTTATCCTCCGGATACATGCTAGCTGGAGTTTTGATAGATGGAGGTTCATCTCTAAATATTTGTCCCTACGCTACGTTGCTAAAGATAAACGTCAATCTCAAACAGATCCGAAGCAGCCACACGATTATTAAAGCTTTTAATGGAGCCCGCCAAAATTCAGTCGGAGAGATTGAACTACCAATAGAGATTGGTCCCCATACATTATGCGTATCTTTTCACATGCTCAAAATAGATTCAGGATAAAACCTGCTATTGGGAAGACCATGGATTTATATGGCTTGGGCAGTCCCTTCCACTCTTCATCAGCAACTGAAATATATCATGAATGACAGCTTAGTCACGGTTAATGCTAAGTCGGAATGTCCTAAATAGAGTGACATACCCCCTCATCGCCTTCAATTGAAGTTGAGATTAGTCGATTTCCATGCCACGAGGTGAAAGCAATACTCAATACCACCCTATTGGGCGCCACCTCACACCCCGATTTTTTCTATCGAAGTAATGTTTCATTTACTCAAGAAATGATATCTTTGGGTCATCACCGACAAGACGAGAAATTTGAGTAAAAAGTTATTAGGGTATTAAGCACCCAATTCAAGTTGTCAGTCAAACTAGATACCGGGTCATTGATTCTATTACTGCGATTCGATCGAAGGAATCCATATAAACATCATCAGATTCCTTCAGCTTCAATTACACGACGTTTATCTCTACCTACAACTTTTAAGTCTGCACAACCTCCTGTAAAGGTGCCAGCCAGCGTCATGGCTATGTTATTTCGCAAGCCGATACCGGTAAGGGAGAAAGAAGTCTTTGTTCCAGACCCCAGGGTGGAAGAAGAGGAACAAAGAATTAAATAAGACATCATCAGGATGATGTCAGGCATACGCATCATTGTCCATGATAACCATACGAACAGATATACCCCAGACGATGATTTCCCAGACGTAATGGTCATTATTCAGGAGAAGGAGGACGATGACAACCACTCCATCTTTGTAGTCCCTCAGGACTTTGCCCTCAAAAATTGGAGCAGCACTCCTTGCATTGGTTGACGAGGGTAAAGCGGGCAGAAACTCTTTCTGCCCTATAGATATCATAACTGCTTACTTTTCTGTATAGTACTAGCAGTTTCAATTTGTCAGTACATGCTAACACTTTGTATGATTAGACCATTTCATATATACTACGTGAAAGCATATTTTGTTTCAGGACTCTGAATTTAGATGTGCATGTACTTGCTGATAAGGTGCCTCTTCTCCACAAGGATTGTGACTTTGATGTAGAGTTGAATTCAGCCTTGATGGAAATACACGAGGACATTGAGGTGCCTCCAGAAATTCAGGAATAGGTTGAAGACAAACCTAAACCCAACCTTGATCAAACCACTTCCTTCAATCTCGCAACCTTAGAAAGCCCTAAGTTAATCCAGATTAGTTCAGACCTTACCCCAAACCAAAGGAATGACGAGGACATGGTGGGTTAGTCAATGGAAATTGTTCTTTAACGCCTTCCCATTAAAGAGGGATTCAAACCAGTCAAGCAGAAGCTCAAGCGATTGAAACCTGAGTGGAGTTTAAAGGTGAAAGAAGAAATTATGAAACAATTTCAAGCTGGGATTATCATCGTGTCCACATATCCTGAGTGGATATCCAACATCGTTCTCGTGCCTAAGCCTGGAGGAAAGGTACGAGTTTGCGTGGATTACCGGGATCTGAACAAAGCTTGCCTTAAAGATTGATTTTCCCGTGCCATTTATCCACATTCTCATTGACAATACTGCTTAATATGTCATGTATTCCTTTACGGATTGTTTCGCTGGATACCACCAGATTATGGTTACTGAGGAAGATCGTGTGAAAACTACTTTCATCACGCCTTGGGGAACCTTTTGCTATAGATGGTTGTCATTTGGCCTCATCAATGCCGTAGCCACCTATCAACAAGCTATGATGCTTCTTTTCCACGACTTAATGCACAAAGAGATAGAGATCTACGTGGATGACATCATTGTCAAAACTCGAAGGGAAGAGGACCACTTAGACTATCTCATAAAGCTCTTCAACAAGTTACGTAAGTACAACTTGAAGTTGAATCCAGCCAAATGCGCCTTTGGCGTTAAATCATGCAAGTTGCTAGGATTCCTAGTCAGCCACAAAGGGATTGAGCTGGACCCCATGAAAATCCAGGCCATCACGAAAATGCCCATTCCTCAGACAGAGAAGGAAATACGGGGATTTTAAGGAAGAATCAACTTCATTAGCAGGTTTATTTCTCAACTCACAGCAACCTGTGAGCCTATCTTCAAGTTGTTAAGGAAGAACTCCTCCATGAAATGGAACGACGAGTGCCAGAAGGCCTTCCTCACAATCAAAGAGCAGCTAGTCAAAGCTCCTGTTTTAGTACCACCTAGGGATGATGTTCCCCTGTTCATGTATCTATCTATAAGTGACAATGCCATGGGCTTCATGCTAGGACAGAAAGATGATAGAGGCCAAGAATGAGTTATCTATTACCTCAGCAAAAGATTCAGCAGCAGTGAACACAAGTACACTCTGATTGAGAAGACTTGTTGTGCTTTAGCATGGGTTTCCATGAGGTTACAACATTACCTCCATGGTCATATAACCCATCTTATATCCCGCGTGGATCCTCTTAAATACGTGTTCAATAAACCCATGTTAAATTGACGACTTTCTAGATGATAGTTGATCCTACAACAATTTGATATCGTCTATGTGATGCAAAAGTCTATCAAAGGTCAAGGAATTGCGGATCAACTGGCCGTCGCAGCTTCAGGGTATTTCAAACCCTTGGAAACCTACTTCCCCGATGAAGGGGTAATGACAGTTCAACAATACCATCAGTACGATACATGTCATACACGGAAGATGATGGAGCTGTTAATATGGAAGGTTCGGAGAGTGGAGCAGCTTCTAGTATCCCATGACGGAGAGCGAGATCCCGTCGCCATCAAATTACGATTTTTCAAAGACAAACAAAATAAATTTGAGTATGAAGAAGACTGTCTCATGGGGCTAAAACTTTCCCTTTCAATGGGCATCAGGCGGTTAACTTTCTTTGGGGATTCAGAATTGGTAATCAAACAATCCATGGAAATCTATCAAACCAAAGAGCTATATTTGCTGCCTTACCATCGGCAAGCTTTACAGATGGCTTTGGAGTTCGAAGAAATCTCCTTTCTACACATTCCTCGTAATAGGAATGACTTTGTAGATGCATTAGCAACTTTGGCCTCCTTGATTCACATGCCTGACAAGGAACACATGATAAGCGTCACATTTGCCCTACATAAAGCACCAGCCTATGGGAACTATATTGGAGAAGTATTGGATGAGCTACCTCTCATCCAACATCCTTGGTATTAGCATATCACAGATCCATCGACTTGCTATGAAATTCTACTTGAGCGGAGATGCACTCTATAAAAGAGATGCAGGACTAGGTCTCCTCAGATGTCTGGACCAGGACCAAGCTCAAAGGCTCATGGATGAGGTCCATGGTGGAGTATGTGGCCCACACATGAGCGGCCCCCTGTTGTTAAGAAGATCCTCAGAACAGGACATTACTGGCTTACCCTCAAAGTTGACTGTGATGATCACGTCAAGAGGTGTTATCAATGCCAAATTCATAGAAATGACATCCATGCCCCTCCGACGGAGCTCCCCAATATGAGTTCACCTTGGCCCTTCTCAATGTGGGGAATGGACGTGATTGGGCCTATCGATCCCAATGCCAGTAGTGGGCATCATTTTATATTCACTATGATCGACTACTTCACTAAATAGGTAGAAGCAGCCTCCTTCCCCAGGGTTACCAAAAAAGTCATCATTGTTTTCATCAAAAACAATGTCATTTGTCGATATGGACAACCAGAGGCCATTGTGTCAGACAATGCTAAGAACCTCAACAACAAAATAATTGAGGAGTTATGCAGTAAATTCCACATCAAACATCTTAACTCCGTCATCTATTGTAAGACCCCGAATTTTATGAAATAAAAGTATTCAATTTTTCTATTTAGTAAATGGTTAAATTGATAAAAGGTTAAAAAGTTAAGGGTGATATATGATTTTTTTTTTTCAAAATATGCAAGTGGTTATAAAATACTCATTTCTATCGGGGAATATTCGTTTGGTCGTGGAATATTCTTTCTGTCGGGGAATATTCGTACGACGGCGCAGCCTTTTGTGGGCCCCATAACGGAAAGCGATTGGATGAAGAAAACGACAAGTATAAGTTGTTTATAAATAACGGCGTAGTTGTTACCAAGAATATCTTGTTGGAATACCCGGTGGTTAAAACACAGTAATATGCGTGGTTGCACAGTAGCACACGGTATTGCACCAATTATTGATTCTTACGTAAGAATGCACTACTCAATAATTGTTATAGTAATTACTGTTCAATATTTTATTTTTGATTCAATAATTGTTGCGTTGATATTTTATATTATTGTTGTTTTAATAATTGTCACTGCACTGTATTTTCCATTATCAAATTAATAATTCATATTATTTGAATAATATTATTAGATAACATTATTAGCAATGTCTAGAAAGTTACATCTCAAGGAGAGAGGTTTGGTCACCTAATTACTTGCTAGCTAGTAAGGAGAAATTCTTATTGAAATCCCCTCTTTCTCGGGACCGTAAGTTGTCATTATTGTGATTCTGTAATATTATTTGTGAATAATTAATTATTGATTTATATGATAAGGAAAATATTCATTTTATGTGGATATAAATGGAGAAAATTTTTTAAAGTGACAATTGTTGAAAATTGATATTTTATCTTTTTCTGATAAAATAATATTTTATTATATTATTATAATATAATAATGGTGATATTTTAATGAATGTGGGATATATGAGTATATGAGGAGGAAGAGTATTTTTGTTGCATTAAATGATTAACACATGTTTTGTGTGTCGGTGGGCCCATTTCTTGACTGAAATTTGATTATAGCCTATAAAATCGTTCGTATGTGGATTTCGGTCAATTTCTATTTGGAATTTGGAAAACCTTTCTTCTGCAAAGTTGTAGAGAATTGAATTTCCTATAAAAAAAAATTGTGAGATTTGAATTTTTCTGATAAAAGGGCTATTTATTATGAATTATTGAAGTTCTGAAATTCCAGAATAATTGATTTTTGGAAGTTTTAATTGTTTTATTCAAGAAAAATGTTTTTTTTAATGATTAGTGGGTTGTTAAACATGTTGAAATCTGAATTCAAAGAGGCGTAGGAAATTTGTTATATAAATATAATATTTAATTAAATTTTCTGCTTTGGTGTTCTAAGTAATTTCCTGTAAATAGGTGCTTAGGTTAGAATTAAAAATCACACCAGAAACTGAAGTTTTCTCTCTATTTCTCTCTCTATATTATCGAATGTATTCTTGTGAGTATTTTGATATCTTGAGTGTTGCTATACTGATTGTAAGTTCGTTCAAATATTATTACTAGTTAAAAATTTGCTCTTTTTTGAGGTAAGGGATAGTAAGGGATTTTAAGGGATATTATTTTTTTAAAAAAATGATATTATTTCTTCAATATCATTATGCCAAAATATTGGTTGGAACTTTTTATCAAATTTGTAACTTTTTCATGCCGGGGTTACTATTCACGAGATACTATTCATGAGTTACTATTCACGAGTTACTATTCACGGGTACTATTCACTACAAAATTGGTTTTTTTTCTAACCAAATTATAGTTGATTTATGAATATTACTCTGGAGATTAAAACTATATATTGATTATATTGATTTTATTATCATATATAACATTTTTTAACCCCGATGTTGAAATTCTCTTTCACTTAAGAGTGTAAAGATGGGTAGATTATTGGTATGATCATGACTAGGGTTCTCTTTGGCCAGTAGTGAAAAGTTGAATTGTGACTAGTATGATCATGACCATTGAATTTATAATTGAATATCTTTAGCTTAAGTGCAAAGGTGAATTGATCAACATGGTTATAATTATTGTTAATATAAATTCTGAAATGATTATATATTTCTTTGAGATATTAATATTTTGGCATGTAGTGCAAAGATGAATTGTTGATGAATATCTTTGGCCCGTAGTGCAAAGATGACCTGTTGTTGAATATCTTTGGCCTGTAGTGCAAAGATGGTCTGTTGATGAATATCTTTGGCCCGTAGTGCAAAGATGAAATTATTAGTATGATTATAAACAGGAACTGTTATTTGGTATAACCATGATCTTTGATGTTTCAGGTAAAGACATGTGATGAAAATTATCTTCGTCCTGGATGCGAAGAGAAATTTAGAATCACAATTATGATTATGAGTTATTCATATGATTGTGGACCAGAACTATTGATTGATGTTACAGGGATAAAACATTGTTGGTGGATTTTTAACATAGAAGATAATAGACTTTATGGTGCATTTGACTCTTCTAATGGATTGCTTTCGCTCACCGCAACTATGGTTTGAATTTGTTATCATCTACCATATGTTCTAAATCTACGATTTATTATTAATGAAGGCTATTGATAATTTAATTATCTTTAGTCATGATATTCTTTATCGAAATTAGTTGTGCTCACCCTTTTGCTTCACAATTCCTTTCGGTGTAATAAAAGTGTAGCTAGATGAAGCGAGAATAACGGGGGAATAGAACTCTGGTTCATAGATGTTGAGGTGAGGTGAATTTAACTTGGAAGGTGTTTTGCCACTATCATACAAGATGTCTAATGACATACAACCTCGTGTCATCATAAAAGATGAGGTTGTGCTCATCCACATCTTTGAGTATATTTACAAGCATAAACTATATAATCTTGGTGTTTGTTTGGAGTATAATACACAATTAGAGACAGTGGAGATAATGATATGTCAAGAGAATACTCACCATTGGGAAGAATATGATAGTAATCTTCTTGTTTTTTCTTTTTGGGTCTATTAGGTCAACCAGGATAATTTTGTGGGCATATGATATCTATAATAACCTAGATGCATGGCCTCCCATATACGAAAGGTTTCCTCGAGCACTTTCCAAAGGTTTTAATTTCTAAAATAGTTTTTGATCGTACTTTATATAAGGTGTCATTATGAGGTCTCATCCACTATTGGGACATGAGTCACAATTGGTATATATTTGTATTTAAACTCACGGTTTAAGTGTTGTTATATTTTGCACGACAGTTGTTGTAATAAAGTTGTAGTTGTTTTCTGTACCATGTATTTGGCGACTCAGAATGGGTTGGATGGAATGGACCTATTTTTGGGTCGTCACATCTATCGTCCAAAGATGAATGGTGTTGTTGAAGCGGCTAACAAAAACATCAAGAAGATCATGCAAAAGATGTCTTCCAAGTACAAAGAATGGCCCGACTTATTGCCTCTTACTCTGTTAGCCTAGACAACATCAATGCACACTTCCACTGGGGCAACCCCCTACGCATTAACCTATGGAATGGAAGTAGTGCTCCCCGTAGAAGTTGAAATGGAATCCCTCAGAGTGTTGATAGACAATTATCTGGTTGAAGACCAATGGGTACAAGACAAGTATCACCAATTGTCTCTCATAGACGAAATGCGAACCGCGACTATCTTCCATGGTCAGTTATATCAACAAAGGATCGCCAGATCCTACAACAGAAAAGTCCGACGATGACAGTTTAAGCAACATGACTTGGTTTTAAAGAAGATCCTTGACAACCAAGATCAATCCAAATGAAAATTCGCCCCTAACTGGGAAGGCCCATTTGTTGTCAAGGAAGTATTGACAGGAGGCGCTCTCAAATTGCAGGAAATGGATGACGATGAATTTCCACAACTCATCAACTCGGACACCGTGAAACGATACTATGTCTGAAGTTACCATCAAGCAAACTTCCTGGTGTTGGATCATCAGATCACCAGTTATTCCGGTTCTTTAACCCTTCACCACATACAACTCTTCACCATACTTAGTGTGACAACACGAGAATTTGAATATTTATAAAATTTTAAAATATTGAATTAAGGTTAAATAATAAACCTAGACATAAAATAAGTGAATGAATTTGAGATTTCCGAGAAGGAATTCTATGGATTTAAATTTTTTTTGGTGAATTATTCAAGATTAAGGGAATAAGTGTTTATGTTCTGTGTATATGGTATTATATGTGTACAGTATGTGGTTAAGGGTCAAGGGTTGATCAGATAACCTATATTGGTGGCCAACCCTAATATTATATTCAGAATGTCAACGTTCAGTTAGAAAATTCTTATGATTTAGAAGAAACCCTAAAACCGGTTCTAGAAACCCTAAATTCAGTTCCGGGAATTTAAAACCATAATTCAAAATTAGGAAACCCTATATTGGGAATGTAAATGCTATGTATAAAACTTTTGTGTATTAATGACAACCTAATTAGGGATAATCCTAATTAATTTAGAAAACCCTAATTTTTGGATTAGAAACCGTAATTTATAATTAGGGAAAACCTAATTGTTAATTTAATAATTTTAATATTAATTAGGAAATATTAATCCTAATTTGCAAGTTATAAGTAATTAAGAAACCCTAATCTAATTAGGAAACCTAATTTCTAAATTAGAAAGATTATTTTTTATATTTAAAACCCTAATTCTTGGGCTATAAATCCTAATGTACAATTATGACCCTAATTGCTAAATTAACAATTTTAATTAGGAAATAATAATCCTAATTAGCAAGCTTGGATTATGATTAGGAAAATTTTAATATAATTATCGAATCCTAATTATAATTTAGAAATATTAATTTCTATTTTTAAAAACCTAAATTAAAAATTCTAGAAATTTGATTTTTGGAATCTTAGGTTTTAACCCTAAGGGTTGTGCAAGTTACCAATTTGCCCTTTTAATTAAATGTTAAATGACATTTATGCCCTTTATGGATTTTTAATTAGGTAACTTGCAATATTTGCCAAGACCTTTAGTTGGTAAACCACTAACTTGAATTTGTGACTCATAAGAATCTAGCAAATCAGTCCCAAATCAGCAGCCATATACATTGTATCTACATATAAGAGATTAAGGAGAGAGAAAGTCATAAAATTTTCTCATTTTGCTATCTTGCTCTCAACAACTCTCTCTCTCTCCAAGACCTCCAAAAATTACAAGTAATTCAGTGACTAGATCACCTCCTAGAACACTAAGATCAGTTAAGGAGAGCTAGAACAAGGATTGGAGCAAGAGAGGTATAAACCCTAGTTAACTTTTTGATCATGTATGCTAAGTTCATGTTTGTGTTTATGTGTTTATATAAGTGTTATATTGTTTCATGATGATCCATCATGGATCCATATCATCAAAGGCCTTAAAAATGAAGTTTTTTAAAATCTGTCCAAGAACACAAAAGTGGCCTGACAACCGAATGTCAGTGGCCTTAGATTCTTTTCTGTTTTTTTTTTGTTGTTTTAAAGTTGTAATCTGTAGCCTGTCATGTGGTCTTTGATCTGGAAGTGGAATCACAACCATCCCATGTTCAGATCGTAAGTTATTAACGGTCAAAACCCTTTGACCGATATTGACCAAGAGCTTCTGGGCAACTCAGAAACTCGTTTCTAGCGTCTAACAGGTTTTTGCATGGCACGAATCTGTCAAATGTTAGTTGATATGTTGATGTTGTTGTAATCATCTTGTAGTGTGTTATATGGACTATAGACCCATGCCTTAAAAACCCCTTAAACAACAAATATGTTGGATGTATGAGATGGTCAAAGTAGCCATCCGAGCCTGATATTTAGTTTCTGGAAAACCCAAAAATAGTAAGAACGATGTTTCTGACAGGGTTTGACCAGTTCGAATCTTGCGAGTGTTATGAAGTTAGACTGGGTTGGTATTATGGTGTTGTTGTATGACATGAGAAATATAGTTTCGAACTATTGGACCACATAATCGATGACCAGAACATTATATTAATCGAGCCCTAAAAAGGGCCCTCGAAGTTGGTTGGGTTTTTGGGTTACCCAGAAAACCAAGGTAACGTCTGACAGAGAATTTGGGAGATCAGATCTCCTTGTGTGTTTGTTGTATGACCAAGTTAGTGATTTATTATTGTAGTACTACATGTATACTGTAATAACCCGATATTTTTTTATATAATTAAATCAGAAATTTTGCGTATACTTTTTATTATTATTATTTTAAAGGTGAGAATATGTGCCAGGTAATGTGTATGTATATTTGTGATAAATAAAAATTTATTTATTACATGAATAATTTTAAATAATTTTATTTTAGAATTATTGATCATTATAAATTATATTCTTATAATAATTAATTTTATAGTAGAAATGTTTTTATTAATTATTTTCCATGAAAATATGATTTTATATTAATTAAATAATATATGATATGATTAAAGAATTATTATAATAACTATTTTAGTATATGAATTTATTTCAGAATTAATTAAGCTAATTATTTAACTTAATTAATAATGGGATGTATATGTAAGAAAATCAGATATAGAATCCAAACCCTATTTTTGGATTTTGATCAAGAAATGAGAATAATTATATTATATTAATTATATTTTGATTTTTCAGTGATATAAATATGTACTGTATGTGTACGCATTGTTAAATGATTGGTCAATGATGGTATCGTATTTGAAAACCCTTGTATTATTGATAAACCCTAGTTTCACAGTCAAATGAGACTTTAAAATATGTTAAGTCACTGTGTTATATGGTGTATGATATGCATTATAAAGATTTGATGCTAATTAGGAAAACCCTATTTATAAGAGACCCTAATTATAAATTAAAACCCTAATTTCTTAAATTATAAACCTTAAACAGTAATTAGGTAATTGCTAAATGGAAACCCTAATTTAAAACTCAAGTTGAGTTCGAGACTGTTATGTAACTTTGTTGGTATGATTAAAGTTAAGTATTATAGAATTTTATATTGATTAGGTAAATCCTAATTAATATTTAGAAATATTAATTTCTAGAAAACCTATTATTTAAATTAATAACCCTAATTGTTAGAATTAGTAACCCTAATTATCCAATTGGAGCCCTAATTGCTAAATTAGCAATCTCAATTATAATTAGTGAAACTTAAATCTAATTTTCAATTATATGAAATTAGATAACCTATGTTAATTAAAGAAACCTTAATTACAATTTTTAGAAACTAAAATTTTATATTTTAAACCCTAACTAGAAATCCTACATTTTTGTGTTAAACCTTAGGGTTAAACCATAAGGGTTAGCCATGTTAGAAGATTGCCATTAAATTGGTTAGCCAAATGACAAAAATGCCCTTATTGCATTATTGGACATTACTTGTGTATCTAGCCAAATTTGTATTTGGTAAACCAATCCAACAACCCCACGTGCCTTAATATTTGGCAAATCAAACTCTTTATATCAGCCAAATCATTTCATTCAATATATATATAGATTAAAGAGAGAGAAAGCTTATAATTTTAAGATATTTGTTATCCAACATCCTACAAAGTCTCTCTCTCTCTCTCTCTCTCTACACACAAAATTCCTTGGTATTTCAGTCCTTATCTAAGTCCCTAGCACACCCAAGAACAAGCATCAAAGATCAGATTCAGGTGTTAAGCATGAATGAGGTATAAACCCTAAACATAGAAATCCTTGTGATCTATGTTATTTGTTGTTGTTTATTATTTTAAGTGGTGTTAGAAGGTGTCATTAAGTGATCTGGGTTGATCCATAACATTTAGTGTTCGAAAAATCAAGTTTTAAAATTCTGGAAAAGTTTAAAATTTTTGTCTGACGACAAATGTTCGTCCTTGTAGATCTGTGCTTGTTTATTGTTTTGATGATTTAAAGGTTTGAAGTTGTAGTCTGTAATGTTGTTAGCAATCTGCAAGTGGGTTCATGGTCATTGAATGCGTAGATCGAAAGTTATTCACGGTTAAACTTCGTTGACCGAACACGAACTAAGTTTTATGGGTAACCTAGAAAACTGAAGAACGTGTTCGGGCACTGACTTTGACCGGCTTTTATTTTGTTGCTGTAAAGTTGTTTCGATGAATATTTGTATCTACATTATAGTATGTCATGAGTTCTATAAGTTCATAGTACTTTCGAACCGTAGAAATCAATAGATCGATCGTTGTAATCGGTCAAAAGTTGTTAACCGTTAAGCCTTACTGCCTGGGTAACCCATAAATGTTGAGGCAGTCATCTGACAGGTACTTTAGAGACTTAGATCTTGTAAGTTAATGATATCTGGACATTATAAATGATCAATAAAGATACCCTGGTAATTAGTCTAAAAGACCCGACGTCTAGAACACCTGTGACATAAACCGATTGACCGGAATAAGGCCACCAAGGTCGTTGACCAGCATTGACCAGATTTTTCCGGGCAGCCCAGAACTTGATGAACAACCCTAACAATCATTTTAAAGGCTCAGATCTTTGCATCTGAGTTGTTGTATGACCAAAATGATTGTGAATACTTGTAGTTCTACATTTATATTACACGATCAATGCTTGAGATTGACCAGAGCATGCGGGAACAAAGAATTATAAGTGGTCATAGTTGACCCCTCGAGCACTGACATGTCAGTGTTCTTGAACTCAAGAACACCTAAGGCGACGCTTTCTGTCGCCAAAGGCTTTAACGACAGACTGAGTTAATTTTAATTAATTAATTTCCAAAAATCATTTAAAAATAGTAATTAATTTTCAAAAATTACAAAAATTATTTTAAAAATTATTTTAAGTTATAAAAAATTAACTTTTAATAATTTGAAATCTTTTTCATAAATATTAGTATTTATTTAAATATTATTGATATTTAATTTATTTAATAAATGCATTAAATAAATAAATTAAAAATTATTTTATTATATTAAAAATCATTTTAAATGATAATAAGTTATTTAAAAATATTTTAAGTTATAAAATATAACTTTTAATATTTTAAAGCAAATTTCATCAATTATTTAATATTAATGATAATAGATTTATTTAATAATTATATTAATTAAATTAATTTAAAAATGATTTTAATATTAGAAAAATCATTTTAAATTAAAATAAAGAGTTTAAAAATATTTTAAGTTATAAAATATAACTTTCAATATTTAAAGGTAAGTTTTATTAATTATTTATTTATTAATGATATTAAAGTTATTTAATAATTATATTAAATGAATTAGTTTAGAAATGATTTTAGTATTATAAAAATCATTTTAAATGAAAATAAAGTGTTTAAAGATATTTTAAGTTATAAAATATAACTTTTAATATTTAAAGGATAATTTCATTAATAATTTAATATTAATGATATTAATTTAATATTAATGATATTACATTAATTTAATAATTATATTAAATAAATAATTTTCAAATGGTTTTATTAATTTAAAAATCATTTAAAAAGGATATACATGAATTAAAAATAATTTAAGTTATAATTAATGACTTTTAATATTCTCGATAAATAATACTTTAATACTTTAATATTAATGATAATTATTTAAAAATGAATTTAATTCTTTTAAAAATCATTTAAGGGTAATAGTAATAAGTATTTTAAGTTATTATAAATAACTTTAATATTTTGGCAATGGTTTCATTAATAGTTTAATATTAATTAAATATTAATGATAATAGAATTATTTAATATTTAAATCATTTAATAATGATTCCGGTGTTTGAAAAATCATGATAAATTATAATAATTGTTTAAAAAATTATTTTAAGTCATTTAAAATAATTTGACCACTGCTCAAGTTATATTGAACTACAGGATAGAGTCTTACACTCGATAACTACCCGATAAAGCCGTTGGTACACCGACATGTTTCAGAAATTGATATGGACTTATATATTTTGACTGTATTAATGTTTGTTTGTGATTCAATGATTGTAGAATATGTGTGACAATGTGATTATGTTATGTGCTGACTGCAAATAGCAGTATTATGTGTTACGATATGTTATTCTAATCAGTAAAATGGTCTTATTAATGATAGGTTGCTATATAAAAGATAAAACTAAGTTGCGTATTGTAAGCAGCAGACCAGGTAAGTATCCTACCTTTGCATTTTCTTTATGCAATGGACATGAGTAAGAAACGTTCAGAATTATATTATTATTATTATACTAGATTACTAACCCTATTGTTATATATAATATATCCGATCATTGTTTATCAACATGATATTATATTATATGATTCAGATATATATTCTGTTCGTTAATTTCTAAATATTGTTATACAAGTGACCTCACTTGGATAATCATTTTATTTAATCACATGTTGATATATTTATATATACTTATTTATTCCCCGTATGTATACATTAATTAAAAGCCGTCTAAGCTATTTTACCCAGCTAAGACACAGATTTAGAAATATCGTTGAATATGATAGAACTTTATTATATCCAATCAAATTGTTTTGGTTCGAATTCCCGACTAAGTATGAACATCCCTAATCTGGGAAAACTTTTGTGTGCCAAAGGCGGATAAGATGAACGATAATATCGTTCTTGAATGCAGTATTAATCAATACAGGGCCAATGAGATGTACACCCTCGCGCCCATAAGTTATGACGGTTTGCAGATGAAGTTCTGTTTAACCTTGTTGAAAAATTGAAAACAATGTTCATAGTATGTCACCTTAACCCTATTTATAGTCAATACGTAGTTTCAAAAATGTGATATAGAGTAGTTATGTTATTATTATCGGTTTAGTTTACTTCACAACTATTGAATCGTTGTAGAAGTGATGTATAAAGAAAACATTTAATGCTTTCAGCTAATATTTATAATTGTTATTGCTTGTTGGTCACTCAAATGCTCATCCTTGCTTAATTTAAATGTTTTCAGTTAAGTGTGAACAACTAGAAGGTTTGACCAATAACAAGGGAAAAAGGGAAACAAACAGAATATGTTTATTGGTATCTTTTTTAATAGTTAAACTGTATGAAGACAATGATATGTATTATCTATTATGTAAGGAATTATAGTAAAGGTTGCGTACTTGGGATTAGACTCTGATATATGTAAATTAAGTTTGATTTCTATATTATTGTTATTATTATTAGTATTATTCCGCTCATAGAAATGGTATCGTGAAGCACCGAGTTCGGGTTTCAAGTACCTGAATTTGGGGGCGTTACAACATGGAATCAGAGCTTTAGGGTTAGAAACCTTAGGTGGGATAGACCTTAGGCCATAACCTTGGGACAGAGGAAAATGTTAAAAATACAAATAACTCATATAGAGTTTAAAAAGGAGATGAATTGAATAAGTTCATCGTCAAAGAAAATAAAAGATAACTTATATAAAACTAATATTTGTTGTATGTATATACTATGTGCTAATCTAGATAATTTATGTGTATAGATGTCAGATAGAAAAGATTAGGGTACCTTTAGATCGTAAAGAAGGAGTCAACCTCTATAACCGAGCCAATATCAAAGCCAATAGCTGAAATAGAGGCTCACAGTGAAAACAACCCTAATGAGGTGATTATACTGGAAAATGTAGTACCAGACCCAAAAATGATAGTATAACTGATAGGTAGAGTATAGTTAAAGAATATGTGGTCAATGTCAAGTTCTTAAACTCATATGTTTATGGTGAGTTCTTAAACTCATAATGTGTTATAAGTTGGACGAACTAGGTATAGTTAGGTGTGAATGGATTATTGAGGATGATGTGAATATATAGAATACTAAGCAATTGATCCTTAGTGAAGGCATAGGAAATGAGTAGTATTAGAATTACTTGAATATGTATGATTCTATGTAGTGTATATGAAAAGTATGTCGGTGTAATGTAATATTTTGTATAAGTTGTGGCAACGATTCCTGACTTTTGGGTTTCAAAAGGGATAGCGGATGTTTAAAGCAATTTGTGCTATAGTATGTCAAGTGTTATGAATATGAATCTATGATGGATTAATAAAATAAGTTGGTATAAAGATAGTTGATATTTATCTGAACACTGGTTAATACAGTAAACCGAGTTTTCGAATAAATGACTATTTGAGTAGAAAATTTTACGTTATATGTTAAACGTATACGATAAGTGTGACACCCCCAAAATAGTTATACATCACCCATTCTGAGTCGCCAAATACATGGTCCAAAAACAAATAAAACCTCAGTATTACAATTGTCGTGTAAAATACGACAACACATATACTATGAGTTTGAATACAAATATTGTCTAATAGACAGGTAACAAACTCAAAAGGAGTCCTCATTACAATTATTGATACACTATTTTACAAAATAGTGAGGACTACTAAAACAACTATCCTGAACCATCACTCCATACCCCGGCTAGTTCCTGCTATGTTCTCACCTCCTGAGAAGAAAAATGGAACAAAAAGGAAAAGGGTGACCTCAACTAGCCCAGTAAATAATATTATGACTAAGATAATATACAATAATTTATCATTAGTCTTCAACAGGAAAAAATCTGATAAAATATAATAGACAACAAGTTTTAGATCAACAACTGCAGTGGAAACAACAATCCATTAGAAGAGTCAAGTAGAGAAAGAATTCTACTATCTTCAAAGATTTAAAAGTCCATCATCAATATTTTATCCCTGTAACATCAATCAATATACATCTTGAATCAAATATTCATCTTTGCACTACAGGCCAAAGATATTCATTTGTATCACCAGTTGATTATGTTCATCTCAACAACTGTTCATCTTTGCACTACGGGCCAAAGATATTCATTAGGTAATCATTCATCTTTGCACTACATGCCAAAGATATTCAGTAATATCATCATTTTAGGACTGAGGATGATGAAAAATATCTTAAAAAAAACGAATCCAGTGAGATAAAAGATTCAAACATTAGGGATTCATACTTTAGTTAATCCAAGTTCAAAAATACCTTATAATAATCAATTGTGGGGCAAAATTCAAGAATAAAGATCAAAACATGGATACAATCAAAGATAATAACCATAATAGACAACTTGGACAAAGAAAAGAAAATTTCAATTTTTTGTGAATAGTGTCGTATTCGTGAATAGTGTCGTATACGTGAATAGTAACCCCGACACAAAAAGATAGAAATTTCACAATAAAATCCATACCAATATTTCGGTATAATGATATTGAAAGAATAACATCATTATGAAGAAAATAACATCCCTTACCTCAAAAGAACAATACTTTCGGCTGAAATATCACGTATATGGCTGAAGGAAACTTGCACTGATGAATAGCAACTCACAAAGTATCTAAATACTCATAAAATATGCTCGATAATATAGAGAGAGAAAGAGAGAAAACTTATTTCTGGTGTGATTTTCAATTCTAAGTAAGCACCATATTTATAAGAAAAATGCTTAGAACGCCATAGCAGACTAACCTGCTACCTGATGGCTTTACCTGCTATTATTCACACCCACTACTTTTGAAAATAAATTCCAGCACATTTTATTTCTCACTAACCAAAAGTGGGGCCCACCATGTTTTTAATAAAAATATTTATTTCTGAAACTTCAATAATTCATAATAAATAGCCCTTTTATCAGAAAAATTCGAATCTCATGTCTATTCCATAGGAAATTAAATTCTCTACAACTTTGTAAGTTTAAGTGTTTCCAAATTCCAAACGAAAAATGATCGAAATTCACATACGGACGATTTTCAACACCTCTATTCCGACAAAATACTGATAAAACACCTCAGCATTTATTCCTTCATTTATAACCACAATAAATATATCCATCATTTATATCCACATAAAATAAATATTTCCTTATCATATAAATCAATAATTAATTATTCACAAATAATATTACGTAATCACAATTATGATAACCGTGTCGTTTCTAGGAAAGAGGGGCTTTCAGATAAGGATTTCTCCTTCTTGGTGCCTTGATTAGGTGACCAAACCCCTTTCCTAGATAGAACTTTTTAGACATTGCCAATAATGCTATCAAATAATATTATTCAAAACTATATGAATTATTGATCTGATAATGGGAAATACTGTGCAGTGACAATTATTGAAACAACAATAATATAAAATATCAACGCAACAATTATTGAATCAATAAAATAAAATATTGAATAGTAATTACTCTAACAATTATTGAGTAGTGCCTTCTTACGTAAGAATCAATAATTCCAAAAATACTGTGCAATACCTCGTATATCGCGCAACCACGCCAGACATTCGTATTTTAACCACCGAATAATCCAACAAAGGTGTTAATTGGTAATAATTACGCCATTATTTATAAAAATTCAAACTTGTCATTTTCTTCATCCGACAGTTATCCGTTATGGAGCCAACAAATGGCTGTGCCGTTGTACGAATATTCCCCAGCAGCAAGAATATTCCACGACCAAACGAATATTCCCCAAGAAAATGAATATTTTATAATCACTTTTTATTTTAAAAATTTTTCACATTTCACCCATAACCAAAGCATTATATCAAATTAACTCCTTATTATTTCAAGATAATGAATAGAGAAAATTTGATTTTATTCATCAAAAAGTTGGGGTCTTACAACCTCCCCTCCTTATAAAATTTCATCCTCGAAATTGAAGTACGTACCTGGTGTTTCGAAAAGGTGAGGATACCTCGATTTCATTTCTGATTCCAACTCCCAGGTCATTTCTTCAATAACATGGTTCATCCACAAAACCTTAACTTGTGGTATAACCTTGGTGCATAGGACATGCTCTTTCTTATCCAAGATCTTAACAGGTACCTCCTCGTACGTTAAATCTTCAGCTATCTCGTCTAGTTCTAACCTAATACTATGGTTCGGGTCTTTCACATATTTACGAAGTATAGTGATGATTGGGTAATATACCCATGAATTGGATATATTTGGACTTAAGTTATTGTATTCTCAAGTTATTTAGAAGCATTTTTAGTGTGTTTAGTTGTTGTTTTACAGATTCGGGAGCTGCAAGGGCATTTCTGGGAATTTTAAGCTTTTAATGGCATGACGGTAAATATTTAGCCTACTGATGTCATTTGGCGCTCTATCCTTTGTTAATCCCAGTAGTAAAGAGAACCTCATTGATGAAACACGCGAGCGTTGACTTTTAGGCTGAATTGATTAGTGAAGGTTATTTGAAACCTAATTGGATTGAGATTGTGGCAAGCAATAAAAAGAGACCAAGTGATGTAATTAAGCATCTTATCAATTCATTCATTCATTGGAGGCTACACAAGGATTACTTGAAGACTAAGGATTGCCTAAAGAGTTTTCTTCTTCTTCTCCTTACTTTCAATTTGTAATTCTTTAAGGATGATTTTCAAACGATTATTGGTTTTTATTTCCGTTATAAACTAATTCTTTAATTAAGATTTCAATTGAACCTTTTATGGCTATAAATTAGTTGTTCAAGTTATTCCAATTATTTATGTTGAAGTGAATTGTTTATCATGCCTTGCATCTATTGATTAATTATTTGGCCAATAATTACCTTGTTACTCTAGAAGGAATTGAAAGAGGAATTCTAGGGTTAGAATTGGGTTTGATAACGTGTGACTTAGTTATTTGCACAGTGAATAATTAGGTTTGTGAATTGAATGGAAATATCCGTTCACCGCATTTAACACATAAGGAATTGGAATTGAAGGAGTTTAATTCATTTGTTTTGCATAGAAATATAGCACGATTAATCTGGATTAAATAGAAGTCAGTTGTTTACTTGGTAAAGGACTTTTGACATTTAAGAATTCCTGTTAACAATTCAGTAGACATAATAATTGGGATAATTGGATAATTGATTTATAGTTCATAATTGGGGATATTGAAGTCTTAATCATTATTTATCGGAAATCATTCATTAAAATCTTAGTTTATTTATTTGTCTATTTTAGAGTAATATCTTTAATTGTTTAATTTAGTTTCAATATTTTAGAAAATCATAATTTATCATTGTTTAAATAAAATTGGGTTGATATAGTGCTAGTAGTTGGAATTTATTAATTAGAATTCTCTGTGGGATCGACACTCTATTTTATCACTTTATTACTTGTTGACCGTGTATATTTGAACGTATTCATTGATTACGAAATCAACCAACAAGTTTTTGGCGCCGCTGTCGGGGAATTTTTATTAATATTAATTTCATATTAGTTATAATCAATTCGGTCTTAATTTAAATGTTACTTATTTTTCTTCTTGGATTGGCAGGCATTCTTGTGAGTGTATGCACACTAGATCGAAAGCTAAAAAGGAACTTTTTCTGTATACAGACGAAATCGAAAGGAAGTTTCAGAAATTGCGTTTGAATAGTGAGGTTAAACATTTGGAAGAAGAACTGGCAGACCAGGAAATACCCGTGAACATGGCAGATAACGAACATAAATCACTTAGGGATTACTCCATGCCGAATGTCACGGATTGCAATTGCGATCAGTATTAAGGTCGACAATCAATGTGAATTGTTTCTAGATAAAAGCGAAACAATTCGGATGCTCTGAATCATACATATCATTTTGGGGTAATTCGATAGATGATCCTAATGAGCATATCTTGAGTTTCTTGAAGTTTGTGATACCTTCAAATTTAACAATGTATCGGAAGATGCTGAGGTTGAGGATGTTCCGCTTACTTTGAAAGATAAAGCACGGTCGGTTACACTCTTTGCCTCTGGCTCAATCACCACTTGGGATGACTTAGCTCAAAAAGTTTTAGCTAAGTTCTTCCAACCAAATAAGTCTTCAAAAAACTACGAACGATATTCACACTTTCGCAGAATTTGATTCGAGAATCGTTATATGAGGCGTGGGAAAGGTTTAAGGATATGCTCCGTAAGTGCTCTCATCATGGAATTCCGCAGTGGATGCAATTAGGGATATTTTGTGATGGTTTGCATGCATCCACGAGGTCTAGTATTGATGCAGCAGCAGGGGGAGCGATCATGTCTAAAAGTTTTGATGAGGCATATCAGTTGCTAGAGACAATGGCCACCAACAACTATCAGTGGCCCATGACGAGGTCTAATCATCCGAAAGCATCGGGAAAGTATGAATTGGATGTGATGACAGCATTAACAGCACAAGTAACCGCAATAGCTAAGTATATGGAAATATGGTGTCCACAAACCACACAGCAGGTAGCGATGGTTTATGAATTGTGTGCTGGGAGTCATGCTACGGATCAATGTGCCATAAATTCTGAATCAACACGGTTAAAGGAAGCTACTGATCGCTTCAACTCAACCGTAGATCTCGACTCAAAATGAATATAATCCGAGTTGGAGAAATCATCCGGGTTTTCATGGAGTAACAATCAAGTCATAATTTCAAGCACTGAGACAACAAAACACCTCCGGATTTCAAAATCGGACTCAACAACAACCGAGAGAGGAAATCAAGTTGGGAAGAAGCCTTAGAAAATTCATTAGAAAGTCGTCGAAAAAAGGAACGAAGAACAAGATAAGAAAATGAATCAAGTAGAGCTGACTTTGCAAAGCCAAGGGGCATCGCTTAAGAATCTAGAAAATCAAGTGGGGCAAATAGCACATGCATTGAATAACCGTCCACTAAGAACACTCCCGAGTGATACAGAAATAAATCCGGGAAGAAATGAGCATTGCAAGGCTGTAACTTTACGCAGTGGGAAGGATTTGCAAGAAACAGTTAAGGATAAGGAAAAGGGGGACAACACAACAGCTGAAATAGAAGAAGTTGTTGAAATCGGGAAAGATAAAGATGAAATCGTAGAGCAGAATGCACCGGAACCAACTATCACAATGCCACCCATACCGTATCCGCAGAGGTTTCAGAAATCCAAGTTAGATAAGCAGTTTTTAAGATTTTTGGATATTTTCAAGAAATTGCGTATCAACATCCCATTTGCCGAAGTTTTAGAACAAATGCCGAGCTACGCTAAGTTCATAAAGGATGTGTTGTCAAAGAAAAGAAAACTGGCTGATTTTGAAACCGTAACGCTAACCGAAGAATGCAGCGCAATTATCCAGAACAAGTTACCTTCGAAGTTGAAAGATCCAGGTAGTTTTACTATTCCGTGCGACATTGGTAACCAGTTTTCGGGAAGAGCATTATGTGATTTGGGGGCCAGTATTAATTTGATGCCATTATCAGTCTACAGTCAGTTTGGGCTCAAGGCACCAAAATTGACAAATATTAGTTTATTGTTGGCAGACCGATCAGTTACATATCCACGAGGTATCGTTGAAGACGTATTAGTAAGGGTGGATAAATTCATCTTCCCAATGATTTCGTTATCTTGGATTATAAGCGATATAAGAAATTCCCATCATTCTCGGCGACCATTTTTAGCAACGGGAGAACATTGATCGACGTCTGAAAAGGAGAATTGACGATGCGAGTTGAAGATCATCGTGTCACTTTTAATGTGTTTAAGTCAATGTCTTATCCGAAGGAAAAAGGTGAGTGTTTGCGGGTGGATTTAATGGATGAGTTAGTTAATCATAAGTTTTGCGGCAATTACTCAGAGGACCCGATAGAATCCATGTTGTTCGGAATAGACGACTACAGTATTGAAGAGGACATTGGGCATATCAAATGGTTGGATTCGATATCATTCTTAAGGAAAAATAATAAACCATTCGACACCCTTGATAAGTCTGAATCGGAAGGTAAAAATTGTAAACCTTCAATAGAAGAGCCAGCAGAGTTGGAATTAAAGCCACTACCATCTCATCTTGAGTATGCTTATCTGGTAAAAAATGCAACTCTACCAGTTATCGTTTCGACGGAGTTAACTGACACGCAAAAAGAGAAACTGCTACGGGTTCTGTGAGAGTTCAAAACAGCAATTGGGTGGACTATAGCGGATATTCGAGGTATTAGCCCTTCATTTTGTATGCACAAGATTTTAATGGAAGAGGGGTCAAAACCAACCATTGAGATGCAAAGAAGGCTAAACCCCATTATGAAAGATGTGGTGAAGAAGGAGATTATAAAATGGTTGGATGCTGGTATTATTTACCCAATCTCAAACAGTTCATGGGTAAGTCCTGTACAGTGTGTACCAAAGAAAGGGGGTATGACGGTGGTAAAGAATGACGCTAATGAGCTTATCCCGACTAGAACTATTACAGGCTGGAGAGTATGTATGGATTACCGCAAGTTGAATAAAGCCACACGCAAGGATCACTTCCCTTTGTCGTTCATTGATCAGATGTTGGACAGGTTAGTGGGACATCAATTCTACTGTCTGCTGGATGGATATTCCGGGTATAATCAAATTTCCATAGCTTCAGAAGATCAAGAAAAGACCACGTTCACATGTCCTTACGGTACGTTTGCATTCCGGCGTATGTCTTTTGGTTTATGTATTGCGCCGACAACCTTTCAACGATGTATAATGGCTATATTCTCTGACATGGTCGAACAAAATTTGGAGGTATTCATGGATGGCTTTTCTGTGTTCGGGGATAACTTTGATTTATGTTTGACAAATCTGATTTTAGTGTTAAAGCGGTGCGTGGAGACTAACACAATTGCTTAATCGGGAAAAATGCCATTTTATGGTGCAAGAAGGGATTATTCTTGGGCATAAGGTTTCTGCATCCGGATTAGAGGTGGATAGAGCAAAATTTGAGACAATTGAGAAACTGCCTCCTCCATCATCTGTAAAAGGAATTCGGAGCTTCTTAGGACATGCGGGTTTCTACAGACGCTTTATTAAGGACTTCTCCAAAATCTCAAAACCTTTATGTTCCCTCTTGGAGAAAGTGTTGGGCTTTGGCACAGAAACGCACAGCGGAAATTAAAATTTTAAAGCAATTTCCGAAACCCTAAAACAGGATCCATGCGAAAATCAATTAATTCAGAGGTTTAGAGATTATACCGATATATAAAAAAATGAGAATCAAACCGATCGCGCCTCGAATCTCCAACGCAATACAAACCATCATACCTCTCGATATCCACACGAACGCCGCATTGAACCGAATTTAACGATTACTCGCAATAAGAAGGACTTCAAGACTAGCCACCAAAAGGAATGGATTTTCTAAATCTGCTTTTCTCTAGTCTCTCTCTCTGAGCTACTAGGGGTTTTCAATTATGATATCTTGCCCTAAGTAGGTGCTATATATATCATATATATAGTAGTTAAAAGGAATTAATCAAATCAAAACCTAATTTTATAAAATCCGAATTTATATATATATATATATCTCTTAATTAAGTCTTACTTAATTAATATACATATATACAAATTATCCTTTTAATTTAAATTAAATGATTTAAATACTATTAATCATATTAATATATTTAAATCCTTAAAATTTAAATTAATTCCCTTTTAAATAACGTTACTATGTGTGTGACTTATAGGTTATTATTACGTTGGCAATAATTTTAAAATCATATTATAAAATTATAAACGTTGAGCGACATCTAGTAATGCATCACTTTGCTACCCAAGTAATAATAAGATCGATGATTCGATGCAACCTTTTAAGTGACCAATGTTTCAATGTAATTTAATCCTTTTAACCTTAATATCCTAGATTAAACTCGAGTCATGGAATGTGTCATACTCTTCATAATTTAATCTGAGTTTTCTTGATCAATGAGTAGACTATATGAAACAAATCACTATTTGAGCATGGCCATGCATTTCATAGTCCTACTCAATCAAGAGGCCTATGGATATCACCCATAATATATAGGATGGTTAAATTCCATCTAGATCACTCATATTTCTCACACGATTAATGATGAACCCAATAATCACCTTTATAGTCCACCCCTATTAAAGGTGACATTTGATGATATCAAAGTACATAAATTCTCGTGTAGTAATATAGCGATTTCGTGCCCGGAGGACCATTACATCATTGTACACATGAGAATTGCTAATGACACTTCGCATAATGCTCCATATAGAATTCTCATGGTGGAGTCCATCCGAAGACATCGTTCTTCAACATGTACTGTATGCATTGACTTAATATCTCATATATTTATGACCAATGAGATTTGGTCATCAATCGATCCACATACTAGTCTCGATGCATCATTGTTGTCCCATCAACAATGATACTCGACTAGTGACATTTAAGAACAACGATACTAATGGTAATATATAATCTCATGTTCAAGTCACATACTTGAAACTATATAATTTGTATCACTATTCTAAGGAATTTTATTATGTTAACAATTATATTACGCAGTAAATAAAACCATAATAAAATCATATATTTATTCAATCAAATATAATATCAAAACGTTAAGCAATTATATCAAATAATTGGCCTCTAGGGCATAAACTCTAACAGAAAGATGTACAGTTCAAAATGGATCAGTCATGTATCGAGGCATTTGAGATATTAAAGAAAAAATTGGTTTATGCTCCAATCATTGTAGCACCCGATTGGTCTTTACCGTTTGAATTGATGTGCGACGCCAGTGATTACGCGGTCGGAGCAGTGTTGGGTCAACGTCACGAAAAGATTTTTCACACTATCTATTATTCTAGCAAGACGTTGACGGACGCTAAGTTGAACTACACAACCATCGAAAAAGTGTTACTTGTAGTGGTGTTTGCCTTCGACAAATTCAGAGCTTATCTTATTGGAACTAAGGTAATTGTCTACACTGATCATTCTGCCATTAAATATCTGATTGAAAAGAAGGATGCAAAACCACAATTAATACAGTGGGTACTGTTGTTACAAGAATTTGATCTAGAGATCTGGGACAAAAAAGGTACAGAAAATCAAGTGGCGGATCATCTTTCTCGGTTGGAAAACGCAGAGGTAAATAAGGAAGACAACATACTGATTAATGAAAAATTTCTGGATGAACAACTATTCCGGGTAACCATAATATTGCCTTGGTATGCTGACTATGTGAACTACGTGGTTGCCAAAGTGTTACCACCAGATTTGACTTCACAGCAACGTAAGAAGTTCTTACACGATGTTAAGCAATACTATTGGGATGAACCATTCTTGTTTAAAGCTTGCGCCGATCAAATGATTAGACATTGTGTGCCTCATGAAGAAATGGATAGTATATTAGGCCATTGCCACTCCCCAGATTATGGAGGTCATTATTCCGGTGATCGAACAACAGCAAAAGTGCTACAATCGGGATTTTTCTGGCCTTCTTTATTCAAGGATGCTTACCTCTTTGTGCTGAAATGTGATCGATGCCAGCGCGTAGGTAATATCTCCAAGCGTAATGAAATGCCACTCAACACAATTTTGGAGGTTGAACTGTTCGACGTTTGGGGAATCGATTTCATGGGACCATTCCCATCATCTTTTAATAATCAGTACATCTTGTTAGCGGTCGATTATGTTTCCAAATGGGTAGAAGTCGCAGCGTTACCCACGAATGATGCCAGCGTTTTTCTCCGATTTTTAAAGAAAAACATCTTCACACAATTTGGGACGCCGAGAGAGATAATAAGTGATGAGGGGACTCACTTCTATAATAAGCAGTTCACAAAATTGCTTGTAAAGTATGGGGTTCGTCATAAAATTGTTGTCGCATATCATCCCCAAACCAATGGTCAAGCGGAGGTCTCAAATAGGGAGGTCGGCGAATTACGGAAAAAGTGGTCAAATCAAATGAAAAGATTGGTCATTTCGTCTTGACGATGCTTTATGGGCATATCGAATGACTTCTACAAAAATCCGATCACGCATGTCACCGCATGCAGAATGGTCTATGGAAAGGTGTGTCATCTCCCGATCGAGCTAGAACACAGTGCACACTGGGCCATATGGAAACTTAACTTCGATTTACAAGCAGCCGGTGAGAAAAGATTACTGCAATTAAATGAGATGGATGAATTCTGGTTCAATGCTTATGAAAACACTAAGCTCTATAAGGAGAAACTCAAAGCCTGGCACGATAAAAAAATTCTCGATAGAACATTTGAACCAGGCCAACAAGTATTACTGTTCAACTCACGCTTGCGTTTATTTCCTGGAAAGTTGAAATCCCGGTGGTCCAGGCCATTTGTGATTATATCTGTCGATCCACACGAAAGCATTGAGGTCGAGGAAACGAACTCAAAGCATACATTCAAGGTTAACGGCCAACGTCTGAAACATTATTGGAGTGGTCCCATCGAACATCAAGCTACGGTCATGTACTTCTCTGAACCCGTGCACAATAGAGAAACACCATCCAAGTCGGGCTGACGACTAAAAACCAAGCGCTACAGGGAGGCAACCCAAATTTTTAGTTATTTTATTTTTATTCATTTACAATTTTTGTCCTTATATTGTAGTTCATTTTTATTAGAATTGCTAGCATATATTCGTGCAGAACACTCTTCAGTGAATTCTTGATTTCAGAGAGAGGAATCATGTCCAGCACTTGAACACATTATGTGTTGCATGATCATCAGCGCCCCGACGCTCCCAATAAAGAGGATTCTAGCGCCCCAACGCTAGGCACCAGAATGTGCAAAAAGAGCCCAGCGCCCGTCATTTGGTTTCCAGTCGATTATCGGTAGCCGTTGACTAGACCACCTCATCGGTCCACCCTCGGGAGCTATTGGATTGCTGGAATTCGATCATTTAGTTAGTTGCATTTGCATGATTTGTCATTTTCGTATTGTTTAGTATTGATTTGTGTTTTGTTGCTTGAGGACACGCAACGATTTAAGTTTGGGGTATTTGATGATTGGGTAATATACCCATGAATTGTATATATTTGGACTTAAGTTATTGTATTCTCAAGTTATTTAGAAGCATTTTTAGTGTGTTTAGTTGTTGTTTTGCAGATTCGGGAGCTGCAGGGGCATTTCTGGGAATCTTAAGCTTTTAATGGCATGATTTGTAAATATTCAAATTTCTGTTGGCACCGGTATTACTGGTAGAACCTCAATGAATGACACGCGAACGTTGACTTTTAAATTTGAATTGATTAGTGAAGGTTATTTGAAACCTAATTGGATTGAGATTGTGGCAAGCAATAAAAAGAGACCAAGTGATGTAATTAAGCATCTTATCAATTCATTCATTCATTGGAGGCTACACAAGGATTACTTGAAGACTAAGGATTGCCTAAAGAGTTTTCTTCTTCTTCTCCTTACTTTCAATTTGTAATTCTTTAAGGATGATTTTCAAACGATTATTGGTTTTTATTTCCGTTATAAACTAATTCTTTAATTAAGATTTCAATTGAACCTTTTATGGCTATAAATTAGTTGTTCAAGTTATTCCAATTATTTATGTTGAAGTGAATTGTTTATCATGCCTTGCATCTATTGATTAATTATTTGGCCAATAATTACCTTGTTACTCTAGAAGGAATTGAAAGAGGAATTCTAGGGTTAGAATTGGGTTTGATAACGTGTGACTTAGTTATTTGCACAGTGAATAATTAGGTTTGTGAATTGAATGGAAATATCCGTTCACCGCATTTAACACATAAGGAATTGGAATTGAAGGAGTTTAATTCATTTGTTTTGCATAGAAATATAGCACGATTAATCTGGATTAAATAGAAGTCAGTTGTTTACTTGGTAAAGGACTTTTGACATTTGAGAATTCCTGTTAACAATTCAGTAGACATAATAATTGGGATAATTGGATAATTGATTTATAGTTCATAATTGGGGATATTGAAGTCTTAATCATTATTTATCGGAAATCATTCATTAAAATCTTAGTTTATTTATTTGTCTATTTTAGAGCAATATCTTTAATTGTTTAATTTAGTTTCAATATTTCAAAAAATCATAATTTATCATTGTTTAAATAAAATTGGGTTGATATAGTGCTAGTAGTTGGAATTTATTAATTAGAATTCTCTGTGGGATCGACACACTATTTTATCACTTTATTACTTGTTGACCGTGTATACTTGCACGTATTCATTGATTGCGAAAACAACCAACACATAGATATGTGAAAAACATTATTAACACGAGACATGCTTGGAGGTAATGCGAGTCTATAGGCCACATTTCCTATTCGGTCAAGAATCTCAAATGGACCAACAAATCTTGGATTGAGCTTTTCCTTCTTCCCAAATTTTGTAACTCCCTTCCATGGAGCAATACGTAACAATACATGATCCCCAATATTAAATTCCACGTCCTTTCGATGAAGATCCGCATAACTCTTTTATCGATCCTGTGCCGTTTGTATAAGTTGTCTAATCGTTTGGATCTTTTCTGTAGTTATGCATACTAATTCCGGTCCCAAAAATTTTGCTTCTCCCACCTCATCCCAGCATACTGGAGAGCGACACTTTCGTCCATACAATGCTTCAAATGGAGCCACACCTATACTTGCCTGATAACTGTTGTTATAGGAGAATTCCACCAATGGTAGGTACTTATCCCAACTCCCTTTGAAATCTAGGACACAAAATCTTTATAGATCTTTAAGAGTTTGAATAGTCCTTTCTGATTGTCCGTTTGTTTGAGGATGGTATGCTGAATTGAATCGTAAATCCGTGCCCATAGCTTTCTCCAAGCTAACCCAAAATTGTGAAGTGAATCTTGGGTCACGATCCGATACTATGGATACTGGCATGCCATGCAATCTCACAATCTCATTTACGTACATACTAGCAAGACGTTCAAGGGAATGAGTCTCCCGTATATGCAAGAAATGGGTAGACTTGGTTAATCTATCAACAATAACCCAAATTGCATCTATGCCTTGAGAAACCTTAGGAAGACCCGTAACGAAATCCATAGTAACGTGTTCCCACTTCCATGTCGAAATCTCAAGTGGTTGCAATGGACCCTTTGGCACTTGATTCTCTGCCTTTACACGTTGACAAGTTAAACATCCTGAGATAAACTCCGCGATCTCTCTCTTCATATTGTTCCACCAAAATGTATATCGAAGATCATGATACATTTTGGTACTACTAAGATGGATTGCAAACAGTGTGTTGTGTGCCTCCATCATGATTCTATGTTTCAAGTCAGAATTGTTAGAAACACAAAGTCTGGAGTTAACTTGAAGTATTCCTTCTTCATCGATTCTTGCTTCAGGAATAGCACATTCTTGCACTTTATTCTTCATACGTATCAGCTCCATGTCCGTAGCTTGAGCAGCTTTAACTTTATCGATTAAAGTCGGTTCTACTCATATGCTTGATATCATCACGTGAGTACTTGGAGCCTTAACCTCTATCTCCATCCTTTGCAAGTCATACAAAATGGGCCTTTGTGTTAACAACATTCCACTCGTACCCACATATGATCTTCTACTCAATGCGTCAGCTACCACGTTATTTTTCCAGGATGATATTGGATGGTATGATCGTAATCTTTTAACAACTCGAGCCAACGTTGTTGCCGCATTTTAAGTTCTTTTTGGGTGAAGAAATATTTAAGTCTTTTATGATTTGTATAGATCTCCACTTTCTCCCCATACAGGTAATGTCTCCAGATCTTTAATGCGAAAACGACTGCTGCTTTTGGGTAAAATCTATATACGCAAAACACGCAAGTATACGTGGTCAACAAGTAATATAGTAATGAATAGAGTATCATTCCCACGGAGATAAATTAGTAAGAAATTTAACTTCACAATTACCAATCTTCGATCAGTCCTAATTCTATTAAACTATTCAATTCAATGATTTAAAATTATAGAAACTAAATTAATAAATAAATAAACTATCACAAAACAATCACAAATATCAAACTCTGGAATTTTAAACAAATAATGGAGAATTAGACTTTTGATTTCACCCTAAGCTTCACTCTGATTTCTATATCTTTATTCCAATTCAATTCACTATCCCAGTTAATTAATCAAGAACACAAATGTAGCATTAGCCACCTCTCGATGCACTAATACCATATTAAGTTAAATCCACAATTTAGATAGAAACAAGTTAAACACCTTAATCAACCAACTCACTATATCTCTATATGAACTGAAATTAAAGAAGGGTTAATATTAAGCTCTCTATCCGATTAAATGTGATGTCAAGCATATCTCTACCTTAACATTAATCAAGAATCTGTTATTCACAAAATTCATGAACACGTGCTGTATTAACTAAGTCTAGATTCGAATATCATCTCTCGATTCTATACAAATCCACAAAGAATTGTTGATCAAGCAATTCATAAATTCAAGCTCAAATTAATATAGATAAACTGTAAATACTTTATTGAACTAGAAATCAAAGCTACAAAATCATTGTTTCACCTAAGGATCCATCATAAGCCTAAAAAGTGAATTAGTTCATAACAAATGAAATAAAAACTGAATAATTTAAAGGAAACATTCTTTCAATTACAAATATAGAACTAAGTTGAAGAATAATGCAAAACCACCCTTCACGTAGCCTTAATCTGCAATCGTCACGAAAATCTCTTCTAAATACTCCTCCAAAGCTTGCTATCAAAAACTGGAATTGATCTTCGTAATATGCCTTATGTCTCCCTTGATTCGTTGTTTTTAGTGCAATATATATCTCCCCCTCTGTTCTAGCTGAAGTCCCTTTCTATTTAGAGTCCATGTGACAGGACAAGTCCCAACAATCCACGTCCTAGCAGTCTTATGATCAAACCAGGACTCCAGATTTCGCGACCCCCTGCCCCGGCGGGCTAGTCCACTGTTAATTGATTTTGGCACTTTTCAATTCTTGTTCCGATTATGCACCAAATGCCTCCTTTTCTCATTATTCATCACACCAACCACCCTACATATGAAAGAACACAAAACAAATAAAAAAGAACATGAAAACAAGAAAATAGCTATGATTAAGCATGAAATGGACAACGATTCGTGGATATAAAATCAACTTATCAAAATCCCCCAAACTTAAAATGTGATAGTCCTCGAGCACAAAACAAACTACATGCTATGCAATGCAATGCAATGAGATTTAATGAATATATTCTATATGCTTTCAAATCCAATAGTATCGTAGAATCAAAATTATCCCATCGACCTCAGAGAAAACAAACAACTCTATAATATGAATCACCAAAACCAATCCACAACTTCGTATTAATTCTCAAATCAAAAACCATCATCACTGGTATAGTGTGTGTGTGTGTCTTCAACATCTATGATAACTGATACGGACTCAAATTCAATACATAATCAATTTCTTAGAAGGAATCAAACAATGCAACTTAAAAATTTCAAAAATAGGCACATTCTAACTAGAACTAAACAATACCAAAATCAAGGGTTCATGTAGGGTACTTATATTTCATTTATATTATGCATATTTTTTTCATGCTGGGGCTTTTTGCTCTTTTCCCGTTTTAATTTTCTTTTCTTTTTTTTCTTTTTTTTTCTAGATAAACATACATGACTATGCGATGTCTCATCCCATTAGGCTGATAGTGCTACCCCTTAGCGAGCTTTCCACCAACGACTCCCAGACCATAAAAGACCTTAGGGCACTAGGTGTAAAGACAATCCCCTCGGGCGTACTTGCTCAATTAACAAAGGCCCTGAAACAAGACTGGTCACGATATATAATCTTTTATTCTTTTTTTTTATTTTATATAAAAAGCTTATATACTCCACATATAATCCCCCAAACTTAGGATCTTGCCTAATCTTCGCCTGAACTGCCTATCCTTGTCGTTTTCTCATTTACCCTAGCATTATCCTTTAGAAACTATTTATGTATCAATTTGAACTAACCAATCAACAAAGATGTTATTAGCGTGCTAACCTTTTTATAACAGTTTCAAACAAGCGCAATATTCGATTCATAATAGAAATTATATCACAGTTCTAATAATCAATATTGTATTGGTTAACTTATTCTCAATCTAATCATTGGCCCACAAATAACATGAACTGCAACACTGTTGGACACATGCAAACATAATTTTGAACTATTTTTTTTATATAACAAAATGAATGCGATAATAACAGGAATAAAAACAATGCAATAACAAAAATATGCAATAATAATTCATAATTAAGATGCAAAACTAGAATGCAATGACAAATTTAAACCTAACTACTATATATGCATGCAACAAGAATTTAAATCCCCCAAACTTAAGTAATACAATGCCCTCATTGGATAAATAATCAAAATTAAGTGTGTGAGGACTTCCCTGCAATCGCCTAATTCTGGGGAGGTGGTGGTTGATCTTCTTCGTCTGAGTCACTAGGTGGAAACCTCGGCAGTGGCATCGGCTGCTGAAATGGAAATTGCGCTGCTGGATTGAAACTATAAAACATCGTGTTGAGTGAGGTGAACGATGTGTTCATAGCATCAAACATGTGGTCTTGCCTCAATGCGAGTCACCGCATCTCCCGACGTACTCCCTTGTTGTTTGCATCCATTTGACGTTGAAAGTCAAGAAATTGAGGACTGGATAGTGCCTTGACCTGCGGTACCTGCTCGGTTCCTTGATCTGCCATAGCCTCATCCTCATCCTCATCCTTCGAGGTGTCTTCAGCGTCAGCTTCGCCTTCTAAAGCTGATGGAAATACAAATCCTAAACCTCTAGGATGAGATTCGCCCCTGGCCCACACTGAATACTGCGCTATCATTCTGTTGTCTAGTAGCTGCAGTGTCATCTGAGTGGGCTCATCATCGGACCATCGAACTCTGGCTTGACGACACAACCCACAAATGAGAGATGGGTGTGGCAAGTCGCCCAAAAAGTTGCCCCGTAGGCATCGGTGAATTGAAAAACTGATGATGGCCCCAACGTCGATGAGGAAGTCTTGCACAATAGCATAAAGTAGCAGTGCCTTCTCTTTGGTCACGTCAGAGGTATGTGTGGATGGCAACAGTTTTGCGCATAAGAATGCATACCAAATTTTCCCGTACCGACTGAGGTCTTTGCTGTGAAACACCGTGCCTCCCTTCTGACACTTTATCCATGTTGTACCAGGCTTGGTCATGTTCTTGTTAACCTCCTCAAAGTCAGGGTCGAAATCCCTCAAATTAGCATACTGACACTATCGAGGCACCCACAATTGATAATATGTGTTGATGGCATCGTCACTGAACGGGACCATTCGACCCCGTACAAAGGCATTGAACAGTGCCTTGTCCTCGGCGTTCGTATAAAACTCCTTGACCACATTAACGGCGGCGGGCTCGGGCTCCTCAGTGAAATTGACCCACCCTTGCTAATAAATTTGTTGCATCATCTAACCGTCGTGGGCATCCGGTGCCAACCCCCGCTCTGGTGTAAGAGCCTTGGTGACCATGTAATCATACCGGTCAGCGGCGGCGGCACTTTTGAACTTTTGGCGGTTGAATATGCGGGATGGTGGAGTTGGCCTTGAACTCTCTCCCCTTTGGCGTTTCGGTGTGGGTTGCGAAGCCATTGATTGCTTTAGACACAATAATTCCCTCCAAACTTGGTTCACACAAACTGTTGAATACTTGGTGTGCACAATATTTTCTTCCCCCCAAACTAGGTGATTTCTATGGCACTTCTGGTGAGAGAAGATGAAGATGAAGTGGAATTGTGCTCTAAAATTACCCCAATATCTTTCTGAATTCGTAGCCTTGTGTAGAAAGAGTGGAGTGTATGTGGTGAATTTGGGGATTGAGTGAGTGAATTTATAATAGTGGATGACGTGAGGGAGAAGGTTATGAGTGATTGATGGAGTTACTGGGTTTGTGTCTAGTAATGGGGTGAGAGGATGTAGTAATCGTGGGTAGAAGTAATGGGGTAGGAGTTGTAAATCGTGGGTGTTGTGTAGGAGAATGGGTAGTTTAGGTGAGAAAGAAGGAAGGAGTAGTGGGCGTGTAGTTGGGAAGTAGACCAACCGGTAATCGCCAAAAATGTCGACCAAAATCAAGGACCCCACTTGGCGGAGGGTACATACAAAAATAGCTCATTTCTTGTGAATAGTCCCCTGACTTCAACCTTGTGGCTTCGAATTGTGCAGTTCAAAATTAGCCCTGTTTTCTTCTTTTCTTGCTTTTTGTTGCAATTACTAACTTTTGACACCTCCTGCAACCATAAAACATGCACGATATTAGATTATTGATCACTTGGAGTATGATTGAGAGATTTAACAAAACTTTTACTCTATAATACCTACCTAATAACTTAATAAAAACTATATTCTAACAATTATGAATGAAAATACGAAAAATAAATAAAAGATTGGGTTGCCTCCCAATTAGCGCTTGATTTTAAGTCGTTCAAATGACACTTCACATTCACTACAAGTCGGACAATGTGATGGCAATGACATCGGTGTTGGACTTGCCACCCCAATAGTGCTGTAATCGTTGACCGTTGACTTTGAAAGTTTCTAACGGATTTTGACTGTAAAGTTCAACGGCTCCATGAGAGAACACCCGCTTTATAGTGAATGGTCCCGACCATCTCGACTTGAGCTTTCCTGCGAACAATCTCAACCGTGAGTTGAACAAAAGGACTGATTGTCCCAGCTCGAATGTTCTTCGCATAATTTTTTGGTCGTGCCATCTCTTGACCTTTTCCTTGTATAACTTGGAGTTCTCGTAGGCTTGAAGGCGAAATTCGTCGAGCTCATTTATTTGAAGTAATCTTTTTTCCCCTACAGCTGCTTGATCAAAATTTAGTTTTTGAATTGCCCAATAAGCCCTATGATGTAGCTTGACTGGTAAGTGACATGCCTTTCTGTACAATAGTTGATATGGTGACATCCCGATCGGTGTCTTGTACGCAGTCCGACATGCCCATAATGCATCATCCAATTGGAGCGACCAATCCTTATGATTCGGATACACCACTTTCTGTAATATTTTCTTGACTTCTCTATTCGACACCTCAGCCTGTCCACTGGTTTGGGGGTGATATGTCGTCGCTACCTTATGGTTGACCCCATACCTCGCCAATAGAGCTGTGAATGATTTGTTGCAAAAGTGACTATTTTTGTCACTTATAATTGCTCTTTGCATGCCTAACCTCATGAAAATGTTTTTTTGTAGAAATTTAAGGACCACCTTAGGGTCGTTAGAAGGTAGTGCTACTGCTTCAACCCACCTTGACACATAGTCCACCGCAAGCAAAATGTACTGATTGAAAAATGAGGAAGGGAATGGCCCCATGAAATCGATGCCCCATACATCAAAAATTTCAACTTCGAGAATCATTCGTAGAGGCATCTCATTCCTTTTCAAAATGTTGCCCACCCTTTGACATCTATCACATGTTTTGACAAATTGGTGGGCGTCCTTGAATAGTGTAGGCCAATAAAACCCAGATTGCAGTACCTTTGATGTTGTCCTCTCATTACCATAATGTCCGCCATACGCAGATGAGTGGCACTAATGCAGAATGTTCTTCACTTCACTGTAGGGCACACACCTTCTAATCATTTTGTCGGTGCACTTCTTGAACAAATAGGGTTCGTCCCACATATACCATTTTACGTCATTAAGAAACTTCTTTTTCTATTTTCTTGTGACATCAGGTGAAGAACGTTGCTCACTAAATAATTCGCATAATCCGCGTACCAAGGAAATTCTGCATTTATCCCAAACAATTGCTCGTCCGGAAATGATTCATTGATTTTGCACTTGTCCTCTATCAATTTCACTTGTCCCCTTTCTATCCTTTATTTCTAGATCAAACTCTTGAAGTAGGAGAATCCATCGAATAAGTCGTGGCTTAGCATCTTTTTTTGAAATTAGGTACCGAATAGCTGAATGGTCTTTGTAGACTATCACCTTAGTCCCGATCAAGTATGCCCAGAACTTGTCAAACGCATACACCACTGCAAGCAATTCCTTTTCCGTAGTTGTATTGTTCATTTGAGTCTCCGTGAGCGTTTTGCTTGCATAATATATGGCGTGAAATACATTCTCTCGGCGTTGTCCCAAAATAGCCCCAATCGCGTAGTCGCTTGCATCACAATCAGCTCAAAAGGCATATTCTAATCCGGTGCGACGATCACGGGGGCTATAGTTAACTTCTTCTTCAACAACTCGAACGCTGACTTACATTCCTCATCAAAATTAAACACAGAGTCCTTCTCTAAAACACTGCACAGAGGTTTTGCCATTTTAAAGAAGTCCTTTATGAATCTTCTGTATAACCCAACATGTCCCAGAAAACTTCTAATTCCTTTTACTGAGCTTGGTGGAGGCAATTTCTCAATTGTTTCCAGCTTAGCCTCGTCGACCTCCAGTCCGTGAGCCGGTACCTTGTGGCCCAAAATTATGCCATCCTCAACCATGAAGTGGTATTTTTCCCAGTTAAGTACAAGGTTCGTATCTTTGCAGTGTTGTAACACCATTACCAAATTTCCTAGGCAAGTATCAAAATTGTCTCCATAGACAGAAAAGTCATCCATGAAGACTTCCATGTTTTTCTCCACCATGTCTGAGAAAATGGCCATCATACACCGTTGAAAGGTAGCAGGTGCATTACACAAACCAAATGACATTCTCCTGAACGTGAATGTGTCGTAAGGGGACTTAAATGTAGTCTTCTCTTGATCCTCAGGAGCGATAGCGATCTGGTTATAGCCCGAGTATCCATCCAATAAACAGTAGTAATCATGTCCCGCCAATCTGTCCAACATTTTATCAATAAAGGGTAGCGGAAAATGATCTTTTTGGGTTGCCTTATTCAACTTCCTATAATCGATGCACACCTCCAACTGTCGTCAACGTTTTGTCGGAATTAACTTCGTTATCCTCATTCTGTACCACGGTCATTCCCCCCTTTTTTGGCACACAATGAACCAGACTAACCCACTTACTGTCGAAAATCGGGTAGATGATACCGGCATCCAACAATTTTAGAATTTCCTTCTTTACCACTTCCTTCATAATTGGGTTAAGTCGTTGTTGTTGCTCCACCGTCGTTTTTGCATCATCTTCCATCAGAATCTTATGCATGCAAAACGAAGGGCTGATTCCCTTGATATCCGCGATCGTCCACCCTATCGTTGCTTTATGTTCCCTTAGCACCCTCAATAACTTTTCTTCATGTAAATCGTTAAGTGCAGCAGAAATAATAACGGGTAAAGAATTTGAATTGCCTAAATACGCATACCTGAGGTGTTTAGGGAGTGGCTTGAGTTCCAGAGTTGGTGGTTCCTCAAATGATGGTTTCAATTTTTCTGTGGCTATCTCCTCCGTGTGTAAAATTTCAAATGGTGCTCTGAACTGTCTAACTCGTGGCAATGAGTCTAACATCTGTAAGTAGTCCACAAATTCTGGGTCATCAAACTCTTCATCCCCCAATAATGTTGTTTCTAATGGATCATTGACTAGGCTCTTGCCCATGTCTTCACTGATAATCTGCTCAATTATATCCATCCTGAAACATTCTTCCTCATCCGTAGGGAATTTTATGGCCTTGAACACGTTAAATTTGATTTCTTGATCTTGGACCCTCATGGTAAGTTCACCTTTCTGTACATTGATGAGTGTCCTACCCGTAGCCAAGAAAGGTCTCCCTAGGATAATCGGGATGTTCTTGTCCTCCTAAAAATCCAGAATAATAAAGTCCGCGGGGAATATAAACTTATCCACTTTAACAAGTATGTCCTCTCCTATGCCTCTCGGATATGTGACTGACCTATCCGCCAGCTGCAATGAAATATTCGTAGGCTTTGGCGCGGGAAAACCTAATTCTGTGTATACTGACAATGGCATAAGGTTCACACTCGCCCCTAAATCACATAAGCACTTATTAAAAGACATGTTCCCGATAGTGCATGGAATAGTCAAACTCCCCGGATCTTTCAGCTTTGGTGGCAACTTCTGATGTAACATCGCACTACACTCCTCTGTTAATTCCACTGTTTCGAAGTCTTCCCATTTCTTTTTCATTGACAGAATCCCTTTTATGAACTTCGCATAACTTCGACATCGCTTTGTGGCTTCTGTAAACGGGATGTTAATCTGAAGTTTCTTAAACACTTCCAAAAACTTCGCGAACTGCTTATCTAATTTCTGTTTTTGGACCCTCTGTTGAAATGGTGGTGGAGGATATACAACTGGTTTGTCGTCTAACTTTGTTTTCTCACCTTGCTTATCCTCACCCTTGTTTCCTTCAACCACTTTACAGTCGTCAACTTTTTCATCTGATATCGCTGAATTTTCTACATCTTTGCCAACGAGATGTTTTCCACTCCTCAACGTAATTGCCTGACACTGTTCGTGGTTCCCCTTTGGATTTCTCTCTGTATCACTCGGTAAGGTCCCTTGTGGCCTGTTATTTTATGTTAAGAAAATTTGCCCCATCTGATTTTCCAAGTTCTTTATTGCCACTGCTTGATTTTTCATTGTTGCCTCATTGTTAGTTATGTACTTTGACAACAACTCTTCTAAATCTGATTTTCTTTCCTAATGTTGAGCCGGTTGTTGGTGATTCTGAAAACCTGGGGGATATGATGGTCGTGGAGCTTTATTTTGCTAGGTATTGCTCCATAAGAAAATTGGGTAGTTCCTATTCCCCTGGTTATAAGTGTTTTGGTACATATTCTTTGGACCCCTGTTGTAACTACCTACGAATTTCACGGATCTTTGGATTGATTGCTTGATCGATCGTAGCGTGGTCACCACAAGACAATTCACATACTATCGCAACCTCACAGTACTGAGCCCCTGTCATGGCATCCAACTTCTTGGACAGCGCAGAAATTTGTGCTTGTATTGTTGTCACCCCATCTACTTCTAATACCCCAGCTGCCTTTGCATGTGTCATTCTTGATGTGGGCCACTGGTAGTTGTTAGCCGTCATGGTCTCAATCAAATTGTAAGCCTCCTCAAAACTCTTAGCCATGAATGCTCCACCCGACGCTACATTAATACTAGTTCTGAGATTCCCATGTAGTCCGTTATAAAAAGTATTAATTTGTAACCACTTCGGCAATCCATGATGCGGGCACTTTCTGAGTAACTCCTTGTATCTCTCCCATGCGTCATATAGCGACTCCCCATGTTGATGCTCAAACATTGTTATGTCATTCCTCTTTTTGCGGATTTTGGCATGGGGGGAAAAATTAGCAAGGAATTTCGAGCTAAGTCTTCCCATCGTAGTTATCGATCTCGGCGGTGAGAGAGTGTAACCAACTCTTCGCCTTGTCCGTAAAGGTGAATGGGAACAATCGAAGTCTCACCGCCTCATCTGACACCCCATTATACTTGAAGGTGTCGCAAATCTCCAGAAAGCTGACTAGATGTTCATTTGGATCGTCATTAGCCAATCCTCAATCGAATCAATTCTAGATCATCCGAATCATCCTGTGGTTGATTTCAAATGTATTTACGACAATTGCGAAGCTCGGTGATGCTCGATTCGAGCTCACCACCTTGGGTGTGGCGAAGTCCCTTAACGCTTTCTCGATCTTCAATTTCTTGTAGCATCCCCGAATCCGGCCCCCAAATCGCCATGTGATTCGACATAATCTTTCTATAACTATTTTGCGGAAGATATAAACATAAATTGTTTATACATTACATTACACACTATTCCCCAAAGTCAAGTAACCTTTACTTATTACACAATCATAAATGATCTAACATTTATCACATTTATCAGACTATACTATTACAAAATAGTTGCACCATTTATCCCAAGTTGAACTTGGCATTATCTTTTCCTGTATCCGAACGCATTTGCCTTATCTGCAATGTTTTATCATGATATAGCAAGGGTGAGCATGAAAGTTGTCCAGCAAGTTTAAATACAACAATATAAGGATATATCATGATTGAAGAGTATGAATAATAAAGTCGCTATATAATTCATCAATATAATTGAGAACTAGCAGGAACAAACTTTTGACTGAACAAGTTTTAAACATGAACAAACATTTCTGAACCAACTCGTAATGAAGGTGATCAACCTTTCATACCTGACTTATACATGCAAGATGTACAAAGTACAATTTTTATGGCAATCGAAGAATGATTAACCATAAGCTTGAATAAAACACTCTTATTAGAGTTAAGTAAGAACAAACTTGCACGAACCGAATTGATTACTGCAACGCAATTTTTATATCGCTTTGCAAGACCTAATATTAATAATATAGATCTCCAATATTAGAATAATATCATCACGATATAATATTGTTATATTTATATACACAGAATAACCTAAACACATAACATATAACCCTATCGATTATATACAAAGACATAAGACTTAGCATCGTGTCAAACTATTTCAATCGACTTAAAAGCTGATACGCTTCTATCATCCCGATTTCGGCCTAATGGACAATACTCGAGTTTAAGTTCGCTTAAACTCTTCCTAACACTTAACAATTATCTCGGATAATTTTTATCAATGAAAACATTTTTCTAGGCTCGTAATAATTTTCTTGATAATTATTACCATTTATCATGATTTTCCAATCATAAAAACCGTATTTAAATGAATTAAATACCACATAATTACTTAATCATTAATATTCATTTAATATAAAATATTAATGAAAATCCTTACATAATATTATAATGTAATTATAATATTTCAAAATATTTTTAATACCTTAAAATCATAATTATTTGATTTTTAAACACTTAAATCCATTATCCGATAATTAATATTAATATTAAAATATTAATATTTTCATGCCAAAATATCAAAAGTTATATTTTATAACTTCAAATATTTTTCTAATACTTAAATCATTTTTTATATGATTTTTAAAAACATTAATTCTATTTTTTTCTTAATTAATTTTAGTGCGTAGCTTAAGAAATTAGCTACCTCGTGCTTAACTCCATAGAATGCCCATCTCTTGGCATAACCTTATATATATTAACGTGACACTCCATTTTAAATTTCGTGGCAATCGGAGTTGTAGAACTCTCATTATAGCGCATTTCATTTCGGAAAATCACAAAAATTATTATGGTCATAACTTGGTCGTTTTAACTTCGGAATTAGCTCATTTTTGGACACGAGCTACATATTACCATATATTTTCATTTCCCAAAAGCCTGGAATTTTTCCCATTAACTAAATGTCCAAAACAGCCCTGGAAAATTTTGGCCAGAAACTTTTTGCACTTTGGCAGTTTTGGAGTCCTTCACCAAAACTTAAATAAAACGAAATCTGTAACTCCGATTAATGATCCGTCAATTTTGTTGGATTCGTATCTTTCCAAGAACTATAGTTTTCATATATCACAATCCATATTTGGATATGTTTAGCTCCCGAATTTAGCCCGGAAGTGACTGCTCCAAAACTGTCCTTTTCACAGTTTTTCTTAACTTTGTGTAGTTTGGTAAAATCCCATAACTCCCTCCTCCGATATCGGATTTAGTCCGCTTTGAGTCTATGGAAAGATTATTGAGTGTACTATAACATATCACAAGTCCAGAATTTTTAGAGCACCCTAACAAATCCGGAATTTTCTGTTTAGAGCAGCAGTCCACTATTTCATTTAAAACAAAAAAAACTGTTTTGGTTCATCTTCTTTGTTCAAGCTTCTCAACCCTAAAAATGGCAAGATCTAACCATAAAATATCATATATCATGTAGATCTTCCCTCATATGGATCATAAGTTCAACACTTGGTCCAAAACAACCATCACAAAACACATAAACTAACTAGAGTTTTGAATTTAGGAAATTTTATACCTTTGATTCCAACCAATTTAACACCCATATGGGTAGATCCAAACAAGAAACACTTATATATACATAGATCTAAGGTTTTAAACCTCAAGATCACAACTTTAAGTTGTCAAAAATCAAATCAAAACACCAAGAAAATTTAGCCTACACAAGTAGAAATTTTTATTATACCTTAGCTTGATTTCCTTCTCTCCTTCAAAAATGTAGATGGATCTTGATTGTATGAACATCAAAATCTCCTCCTTCTCCTCTTAGGATGGCCGAACATGGCCTCCTCTTCTCTCTCCCTCTCTCTCTTTTCCTCTTAGCAACTTGGATGGATAAAAGAGATGAAAGAAAGAAAAAATATATATATATATATATAAGCTAGATTTTTATTAGGTGTAGTTTTTTTTTCAATTGACCACACTCACTCTCCTTTTTCTTTAGCAATATCCGGCCATGTTCCTTCTTTCCCCACATTCTCCACATTCTCTCTTTCTCCCTTAAATCACCAAGCTTTACTTGGAAGAAATGCTAAAGTGTTGGCTTAATCAAAATTGGACACATAGGGGGAAGTTAGTAGGAGTTGGTTGTGAGTTGGTCTCCAACTAAAGTGAGCCATTAATGCAACATTCATTCCCCCCCTTATTCCTTCCTTCTTGGCCGACCATGTGCCTTAATAATGCTCCCAATTTGCTTTCTATTTTATCTATTAGTTGATTTAACAAATGTCCAAAAATTCCTCTCCCACTTGGCTAAAAATTGAGCCATTCCTTTAATGTCTTGCTTGGTCTCTAACTAACTTCTTTGGCCACACTTGAGTTATACCTAGTCCAATACCCAAATTCTTATCCACCCCAATTCATTTAATTAGGGTTTTCACTCCTCCATTAAAACATCAATCCTTGCTCATTCACCTCTATTTCCTTAACCCAATTAGACTTGCTATAATTAGGTTATAAAAGTAATTAACCGAGATGTATAAAATAAATCTCTTAGAATTAGTATATAATTAAATACTATTATTCTCCCACATATTTACACTTAAGCTTTTAAATTCCCAAATTAGGGTTTTAAATATCCGAATTAGGGTTTTGGATTCTCAAAACTAAAATTAAAGTTTCTGAGCGTATCGTTAGTGTTTCTAACAGTTCGTTAGATTTTTCTAACTTAATAAACATATGATTAACATAACTTTAGGATTTGCTAAAGTTTTAACTTATCTGATCAATCCTTGATCTTAAATCATTACGGTTCACATATATAATCAAATATACCAACTAGTATTCACTTCGATACTTATCCCTGATAATTCTTCAAAAGAATTTTAAATCTACACTAATCTTATACCTCATTACTAGACTATCACTTATAGTCTATCACATAATTCAAGTTTTGTTCAAAACTTTTGAAATTCTTGGAATTTCATTACATAACTGCCAATTCCATACACTTATTTCCTGTCTAGGTCCTAATATTGAACCTTAAATCAATCAATTATGATTTTCATAAATTGTCTAAATTCTCGGGTTGTCACAGCTGCCATTGCTTCTTCTATGTCAGAGTTTTCGAATTTGTTCCTTGTTTCCTTGATCCACTTACTTAACCTCTGAAATCTTCTATCAATGTCGTCCTCAAAAAGGAAGCAAGTCTGAATTTTTGGATCGTGTTTGGATAAACCAATTTCAAAAACCTGAAATAAGAAGAACAAAACAAAAACAAAAAATGTTTAAGTAAAACTGGACTAATTAAACTGATATTGCAAAAATATTAAAATCTAAACTAAATTATCCCCGACAACGGCGCCAAAAACTTGATGGGTAAAATCTATATACGCAAAACACGCAAGTATACGTGGTCAACAAGTAATATAGTAATGAATAGAGTATTGTTCCAACGGATACAAATTAGTAAGAAATTTAACTTCATAATTACTAATCTTCGATTAGTCCTAATTCTATTAAATTATTCAATTCAATGATTTAAAATTATAGAAACTAAATTAATAAATAAATAAACTATCACAAAACAATCGCAAATATCAAACTCTGGAATTTCAAACAAATAATGGAGAATTAGACTTATGATTTCACCCTAAGCTTCACTCTGATTTCTATATCTTTATTCCAATTCAATTCAATATCCCAGTTTATTAATCAAGAACACGAATGTAGTATTAGCCACCTCACTACAACAAAAAGGGTTATTTCCGACGGAATATTCCGTCGGTTATAAGCATTTTCTGTTGATTTTAACTCTATTTCCGATGGAATATTCGGTCGGAAATTCGGTCGTATATAAGCAAGTTGAAATTAAGTTTGTCGATCTTTCAGTCAGAGATACTTAACATCGACGTACGTATCCTCGACTGAATATTCAGTCGGGGTTAAGATATGTCCGACTGAAACTCTTCGGTTGAGGCTATTCGGTCGAGGATACCCATGACACATGGCTGCGTGACATAATTTGCAAATTCCTTAAACTCGAAGGAATTTCGTCGAGCGTAGTACTATTCCATCGAGAATAGATGTGACACGTGTCACATGGCCAAAATGGGAAGGACTTATTTCCGACGGAAATCCGTTGAGAATAGTACTATTCCGTCGAGAATAGTGATTTTTTTTAATATTTTATTTGTTTTTGCAATATCCAGGGATTTAACCCACATCTTGTACTTGTACCTGTATTCCAACAGTACATACACATACACATGCTAACAATATAACCAATAACATGAATTACAATTACCAAGGCCGATAATATGTCAAAAACCAACTAAATGAGAAGTAAAAAGGTCAAAAACATCCCATTAATCTAAACTAAACTATATCAAACATCTCATTAAGCTAAATTAAACTAAATACCAAGGTTTAAACTACAATACATACAAAATAATGTAACTCAGAATGTAAACTAAGTCAAAAATAATGTAAAAATACAAACGAATGTAAACTAAGTAAAACTAGTAAAGCTGTGAGACCCCAGATTTTATGAATAAATATTTAATTTTCTCGAAATAATTTTTTAATATTATGGTATGGATTTTATTGTTTGGGATTGAAAATGACAAAAAATACTTTATGAAAATAACGGCGAAAGTTTTACAGTTAATTAGCGTTAAAAACACCCGTGTTAAAAAAATGCGATGTCTGGCATGGTTGCATAGTAGCAGCATACAAAGATTGATTATTGATGCTTACGTGATAAGTCACTTAGTTTTGTTTTATTGGTATTATTAATGTAATAAAATGAATACTTTTATAAAGTTATTCTATAAATAGAATATGTTATATTCTATTATGCATAGTGTTGCATAGTGTCTGCATAGTGTTTTGCATAGTAAAATCTTTTTATATAAAACAGAATACTTTTATAAAGATATTCTATAAATAAAATATATTATATTTTATTATGCATAGTGTTGAATAGTGCCTGCATAGTGCTTGCATAGTGTTTTGCATTGTAAAATCTTTTTATATAAAATAGAATACTTTTATAAAGTTATCTATTTTATTAGACAATAATTAGAATATATTATATTTTATTATGCATAGTGCTTGCATAGTGTTTGCATAGTAAAATCTTTTATAAAGTTGTTCGTTTTATTAGATTATAAATAGAATATATTATATTTTATTTAAAAGATTTTGCTTTAAATATGGACCATTAGATTAAAGTAAATCAAATTGGACCGTTCATGAGTTAGTTACTATGAAGTCCATTTTTCTATAAATAGAAGCTCATTCCTTCATTATTTCTTACGAATTCACTGAAACTCTAGATAGAGAAATTATAGACAAGCTATAGAAAAGTATAATGCTCCTTCCCTGCTCTTATATTCAGTTTCTTTTACGGTAAGGGATATTATTTGTTGTACTCGTTAGGGGTATTCCTTCTTTCTTATTGGTGAAATTCTTTTGTTATTCCATTCTTTATTATTCTCATTTGGAATAACCAAATTATCATGCTGACTACCCTATACTTGGTGACATTCTTCTAATATTCCGCCTTTTATTATTATTCTTTTGGAATATTCGTACATGCGTTCTGTGGGACACAGTTCCGCTTTTATTATTATTCTATTGGAATATCCTGTCTGTTCGTTTACGCCGGACCTGGTTCCATCTTTATTATTATTTTGTTGGAATATCCTATCTATGCGTTTACGCGGACACGGTTAAAATCTTTATTATTTTGTTGAACATCCTGCTTGGCAATTTACCTGAGCTTGGTTCCGCTATTTATTAATCTGTTGGAATAACTTTGTCATGCACAAGTACCACATGCATGGTGATTTCTTTTGTTATTCCATTCGTTATTATACTCAATTGGTTAAAGTTTTGACTTATACTCCATGAAATTAGTGGAATATCCTTGATATTTGCTCTTCATCCAAGATATCTTTTCATGGAAATATTCTTCCGAGTATTCTTGAATTTTACTCTACAAAGAAAGTATCATGTTGACAATTTGGGCGTTATTAGTTCCTAAATAAATTAATTCTTGAACTTGTTTTATTGAATTCCTATATCATTGTCGAAGATCCTCATGTTTATATTATGTTGAAAGTCATCTCGTGGCTTCAGAAGTGCATAGATGGACTTGGTATGATTATGACCGAGGATTATTCTTAAGGTATAATCATGGTAGTAATGTTATAAATGATGTGGAAAAATTCCTCATTGTCTGTAATGCATTGATGGATGCTTTTTGGTATGATTATGGCTATGGATTCTCTTGACCAAGGGTACAAAGATGAATTGTTTTATGGCATGATCAGGACCGTTGATGAGAACACAATTATCTTTGGCCTGCATTGCATGGATAATTGTGGTCGTTATACTAAAGAATATCCTTGGGCAGAAGCGGGGGTGATTCGATGATGTGGATTATTTATTTATTGTGAGTCCCAAATGATAAAAGTGATGAAAAACCTTTCAAATCATAAAAGATGGTAGATTTTATTCTCTACTTGACTCTTTTAATAGATTGCTTGTTCCGCTGCAGTTAAACTTGATGTTTGTTATATTGTATCAGTTTAACACTATTTAAGGCTAATGATAAATTATTCTGCATTATCTTAGTCATAATATTTCTTCTTTGGGCTAGTTGAGCTCACCTTTTCTTTCACTTGTTCTCTTGAAATGAGAACGTAGGCTGGGACTAGTCGGGGAACAGAGCGATGGTCCTAGATGGTGCATTAGTAGTCCTCACTATTCTGTGAAATAGTGTGATAATAATTGTAATGAGGTCTCCATTGAGTTTGTATACTCTCTATAGGACAGTATTTTTATTAAAACTCACAGCTTATGTTTTGTCGTATTTTACACAACTGTTGTATAATTAAGTTTGTATTTGAATTATGTACCATGTATTTGGCTACTCAAGATGGGTGATGTATACCTAATTTTGGGGGCGTCACAGTTGGTATCAAAGCTTAGGGATATGATCCCTGGCTAAGATGTGAGAATAGAACTAGGAGGGGAGTGACGGGGAATTCCTTCGCTAGTATGACCTACCTAAGTTTATTTGGTATTTAATTGGTCCGTCAGAATATAGGGATAATATGTTACATGTCAATTAACCTTTGTTTTGTGGCAGTATCTGAAAATGACTTCCGAGAATGTTGAGAATAAAGAATGGAGCACACGAGACCGCTGATTCTCCACGAGATCAATAATCGGGACAATGTGCAACAGGATGGCAATAATCCTCCTATAAATAACAACACTGATCAATTGAAGAACGACGATACGTTTAGGAGCTTTTTAGAATTCATGCAACATCAGGCGAAGGCGGCTCCTATTTATAATGCAGAGGAAACAATGGCAACCTACTCGCTGGTCACCGCTAAGCAATTCAAAGAGTGGGACCACCGTAGTTTTTTGGGAAAGCCGTAACCACTTAAAGGCGAGACGTGGTTGAAGCGATCACCAAGATATTTGATGTCTTGGGATGCTCCGAGGAGCAAAGGTTCCCTTGCCACCTTTATGTTATGCGTGAAGAGGCGACATCGGTGGAAATCAGAAAAGCGTACTGACTGGACTTTTCAAGATGTCTTGGGAGAAGTTCCAAGAATTGTTCAACGACAAGTACTTTCTCGAAAGCATTCGTCACATGAAGGAGGTGGAATTTATCAAGTTGGAGCAAAACAACATGACCGTGTTGCAGTACGAAGCCAAGTTTTCTGAGTTGTCCCGATTTGCGTCCCACTTGGTGGATAATGAAGAAAGAATGACGTGAATGTTTTTAAGAGGTTTGAAGCCGGAGATACGTCAATATCATATCTCTCATAAACTGTGTTTGTATTCAGATGTTGTTAATAGGGCTCAGTTATTGGAGCGCGATAATGAGTCAACCAAACCAAAAGAGAGCGACCCGGAAAATGATAATATCGGTGATAATTGATCATCAAAGCGGTGATGATGAAGCATGGAGGAATCAACATGTCGAAAATTGTAACCACTTCCGGTTGGTAATCATGTCCAAAATAATAAGAATGTACATTTCAAGAAGAGAAGGTTCAACAATGACGTAAAGACGTCGGCACCAGCACTCGTTTCAAAGGAAGAAGAACGACCACCGGTTGTATGTTTCAAATGCGGACAAGAGGGACACATCCGTCCAAACTGTACGCATCAATCCAAAATGTGTTTTAATTACGGAAGAGAAGGTCACCTATCTCGATTTTGTCGTATGGTGAAGTCAATTCCAGCTGGGATAGTGATGCCAAAGGATGTCCCAGACAAGCCAAAGCCGATAGTTTAAGAGAGAGCGTTTTTTTTTTCATGACGAGGAACCTGAATAAAATTATCACGGGTATGTTAGTCATAAACTCTTGCGAAGTCTATACCGTGTTAAATACTGGTTCTACTCATTCTTTTATTTCACCTAGTTGTGTTCAATGTTTGAAGTTAACTCCGGAGAAGTTAGACTTTGATATATCTGTTGGGAGAAACCTTCGTTACCTCCATTATTTATAAATCTTGTTCAAATCAACACTTTCATGTTACCTGTCGATCGTATCTCTTTGAAAATACTTGCCTTTGATGTGATTTTAGGAATCGATTGGTTAACTACTCATCATTCTTTTTGTAAGGTTGTTAGCTTTCATACTCCTAAGCAACCTGTTATGCGAATTCAAAGCAACCAAACCACTAAAGTCAATCATTGTCATATCAAGCCATAAGTAAAGAGCCCGGTCCATTCGTTGTTGACTTCCTTGTGTGAAATGCACCAAAGCCAGACTTTCTGTAGGCGACGTCGTGAATAACGGTGACAAGTTAATAGGTATCAATGTGACGTGTTATCCAAGTCTTGGACGAGAGTCACAGTTTTGAATGATATTTCTGTTGTTAATAAATTTCGTGACGTATTCTTGAAGACTTCTTAGCCTACCCATAGATCGTGAAATCGAATTTTGTATTGACCCCAGTACAAAACCCATTTCTTAAACCCTCAAATATTTCTTCAACTAAAATGAACGTAGCATGCGCCAAAGACGTTGACTCGAGCTGTTGAAGATTACAATCGTACCATTCAATATCATTGTGGAAGTACGAACGTGGTAGTGACGCGTTTGAGTAGAAGATCGTATCTACGATTCTGATGCGAATATATGAACCCACATGAAGATAACGAATATACGAGTAGAATCGACTTTAATCGATAAAGTTAAAGCCGTTCAAGCTACATACTTAGAGCTGATGAATGTGAAGAAGAAGGTTCAAGAGGGCGTTATTCTAGAAGCAAGAATCGACGAAGAGAGGAAATCTCAACCCTCGATTTAATTGGCCCATTTGAAATCCTCGATGAAGTAGGAACTGTGGCCTATAGACTCGTTTTATCGTCAAGTATGTTGCGTGTTCAGAATATTTTTTTTACGTATCGATGTTACGTAAATATGTGGAGGACCTGAACCATATTATTAATTTAGAACCGGGCGAGATAGCAGAAGATTTAACGTATGAGGAGATACGTGTTAACATTTTAGATAAGAAGGATCATCGCTCAAAGGTTATACCTCAAGAGTTAGAATTTGAAGTGAAGTCAAGGTATCCTCACATGTTCGACATACCAGGTACGTACGTAAATTTCGAGGGTGAAATTTCATAAGGAGGGGAGATTGTGAGACCCCAGATTTTATGAATAAAGATTTAATTTTCTCGAAATAATTTTTTTAATATTATGGTGTGGATTTGATATAATGTTATAGTGGTGGGTAATATTTATAAATTTTGCAAAAAGTCGCAAGTTGTTATATAATATTCGATTGGTCTGGGATTATTCTTTTTGTCGGGGAATATCCGTATTTACGGCGATACAATCATCATTAGTGGACCCATAACGGAATTATTGTAGGATTGAAAAAACGACTAAAATACTTTATGAAAATAACGGCGAAAGTTTTACCGTTAACCTGTTGAAACACCGGTTGTTAAAAATGCATAAAGATGTCTGCGTGGTTGCTTAGTAGCACACGGTATTGATTATTGATGCTTACGTGATAAGTCACCTCGGCTTTTGTTTAATTGGTATTATTAATGTAATAAAAGCAGTAATACTTTTATAAAGTTATTCTATAAATAGAATATATTATATTCTATTATGCGTAGTGTGTTGTAGTGTATATGCATAGTATTTTGCATAGTAAAATCTTTTTATATAAAATGTAATACTTTTATAAAGTTATTCTATAAATAAAATATATTATATTTTATTATGCATAGTGTTAAAGATAAGGCTCTGCGTAGTGTTTTACATAGTAAAATCTTTTTATATAAAAAAGAATACTTTTATAAAGTTATCTTTTTATTAGACAATAATTAGAATATATTATATTTTATTATGCATAGTGTTTGCATAAGTGCAAGATAGTGTTTTTGCATAGTAAAATCTTTTATAAAGTTATTCATTTTATTATATTATAAATAGAATATATTATCTTTTATTTAAAAGATTTTGCTTTAAATATGGACCATCAGATTAAAGTAAATCAATCTGGACCGTTCATGAGTTAGTTACTATACAGTCTATTTTTCTATAAATAGAAGCTCATTCCTTCATTATTTCTTACGAATTCACTGAAACTCTAGAGAGAGAAATTATAGAGACGCTATAGAAAAGTATTCTGCTCCTTCCCTACTCTTATATTCAGTTTCTTTTACGGTAAGGGATATTATTTGTTGTACTCGTTAGCGGTATTCCTTCTTTCTTATTGGTGAAATTCTTTTGTTATTCCATTCTTTATTGTTCTGCTGGAATAACCAGTATACGCGGACTACCCTATACTTGGTGACATTCTTCTAATATTCCGTCTTTATTATTATTCTGTTTGAATATCTTGTCTGTGAGTTTACGCCGGACCTTGTTCCGTCTTTATTATTATTCTGTTGGAATATCATGTCTGTACGTTTACGTCGGACTTGGTTCCATCTTTATTATTATTCTATTGGAATATCATATACGGTCGCTTCTGGCGGACACAGTTCCATCTTTATTATTATTACATTTGGAATATCCTATCGGTCTGTAATTTACTTTGACTTCGTTCCGATTACTTATTAATCTGTTGGAATAACTTTTATACATCACGAAGTACTTAGATGCATGGTGATTTCTTTTGTTATTCCATTCGTTATTATACTCAGTTGGTTAAAGTTTTGACTTCTATACTCCATGAAATTAGTGGAATATCCTTGATATTTGCACTTCATCTAGTATCTTTTCATGGAAATATTCTTATGAGCATTCTTGAATTTTACTCTACAAAGAAGTATCATGTTGATAATTTGGACGTTATTAGTTCCTAAATAAATTAATTCTTGAACTTGTTTTTATTGAATTCCTATATCATTGTCAGCATCCTCATGTTTATATTATGTTGAAAGTCATATGTGGCCTGTAGTGCATAGATGGACTTTGTATGATTATGACCAGGGATTATTCGGTATAATCATGACCATAATATTACAAATGATGTGAAAAAAGTCCTCATTTGCCCGTAATGCATTGATGGACAGTTTTTGGTATGATTATGGCTATGGATTCTCTTCGGTCAATGGTGCAAAAATGAATTGTTTTATGGCATGACCAGGACCGTTGATGAAAACAAAATTATCTTTGGCCTGTATTGCATGGATAATTACGATCGTGATACTAAAGAATATCCTTGGCCGTAGTGCAGGGGTGATTCGATGATGTGGATTATTTATTAAGTTGAGTCTCAGCGATAAAAGTGATGAAAAACCTTTTAAATCATAAAAGATAGTAGATTTTATTCTCTACTTGACTCTTTTAATGGATTTCTTGTTTCACCGCAGCTTAAACTTGATGTTTGTTATATTATGATCGCTTTAACAATCTTTGCTTAAGGCTAATGATAAATTATTCTGCATTATCTTAGGCATAATATTTCTTACTGGGCTAGTTGAGCTCACCCTTTCTTTCACTGTTCTCTTCAGGAAATGAGAACGTAGTTGGGACTAGTCGGGGAACAGAGCGATGGTCCTATATGGTGCATTAGTAGTCCTCACTATTCTATGAAATAGTGTGATAATAATTGTAATGAGGTCTCCATTGAGTTTGTATACTCTCTAGAGGACAATATTTGTATTAAAACTCACAGCCTATGTTTTGTCGTATTTTACACAACTGTTGTATAATTAAGTTTGTATTTAAATTTTGTACCATGTATTTGGCGACTAAAGATGGGTGATGTATACTTAATTTTGGGGGCATCACAAAAGCACCCGGTATGAGGAGGATCATCGGGCGGGTGTCGACGCTGCTCTGGAGTATGAAAATCGCTACCATCGTCTTCCCGCTCGTCAGTCCACTCGTCACCCTGTTGATACAATATAATGCAACTCATTAGTCCATATATATGATTCAGTTAAAGATAACTAAATGAAAATTTAATCACATGCAGAATATATATTTGAATTTAAAACGAATAGTATACCTGAGCAGTTTAATTATATTTATTTTGTATTATCTTAAATTAAATCATATTTTTATTTTATTTTATTTTAAATTAATTAAATTATTTTATTATATTTTAATTTAATTTAATTTAGTTTAGTGTAATTTAATTTAATTTAAATTAATTTAATTTAAATTAGTTTAGTGCAATTTAATTTAAATTAAATTAAATTAATTTAAATTAAATTAATTGTATTATATTATATTATAATATGTAATTTATTTAAATTTTATTATCTTAAATTAATTAAATTTAATTAATTTAAATTTAAGTTGTATTATATTATATCATATTTTTTATTTTATTTTATTTTATTTTAAAATAAGTAAATGTTACTTAGTATATTTTAATATTAGAAACTAATTAAAATCCATAAAGAAAATAAAGAAAGGCCCACATATATTATAATTGAAGAATTCTGATAAGAATTCCGTCGAGAATTCCGTCGGAAATATAAAATATACCAAATCAGTAAGAACAATCAGGCAAGATAAAGACATAATATTGCAAACATAATTCATATATACACAACATAAGTAAAGTATTCCCAAATAATTAAAAATTCCCAAAATCACCCCTAATTGAGTCAATTAAGCATATGAGTGAGTAGCCAATTTCATGAATACCCAAAATCAGTCCTACTGACTCAATTAAGCATATCAGTACCCAAAATTTCCAAAACCTAAAATCAGCACACAATATTTCCATTACCTAAATGATCAGTAGCCAATTTCATTAATACATGAATACATAAAAACATAAATCAGTAGCCACAATACAGCAAAATCAGTAGCTTATTTATGAAGCATTTATACTAATTTCCATTAATTTCCCAACTCAGTAGCTAAAATTACACATATACAACACAATCAAAATTCAAAAATTAAAACATAAATTAAACCTAACCTTAATGAGAAATCGTTTTGAAATTTAAAAGGCTGGTGGTCGGAGGTGGTGCTCGGAGGTGGTGGTCGCAGGTTCTAGAATGGAGGTGGCGCAGGTACCGGTGGTGGTTTGAGGTGGCGTATGTGGTGGTCGGAGGTGGCGCAGGTGGTGGTCGACCGGAGTTACGAGAGATGAGAGAGTGGTGGTGGCCTTTGTCTTTGGGTGTGGTGGTCACGGCCAGCCAGTGGTGGTGGGTGGTAGAGATGGGCCTACCGAGAAGGCGAGAAGTCGTCTGAGAGAGAGAGAGATAGAGAGACAGAGAGCAACGACTGAAATTAATCTGCAGATATGTTTTTATTTAACAATTCTGAAGGAATTCCGTCGACATTATATCTGTCGAGGATAAGTTAAAGTCGATGAACATTCTGTCGAAATTACTAATATTCTGTCGAGATAATAATTACATACAAGGCGAGCTTTTTTTAGCCTTTAATCGGGACATATTTTTGCCGAATTCGATTAGCATTTATATTATTTCGGATCAATTAGGTTCGACAGAATATTCCATCGGGAACACTATAAGATCGACTGAATGAATTCTGTCGGAGTTACTTCCGTCAAAGATAAACCCTTTTCTTGTAGTGCCTCTCGATACACTAATACCGTATTAACTTAAATTCATAATTTAGATAGAAACAAGTTAAACACCTTAATCAACCAACTCACTATATCTCTGTATGAACTAAAATTAAAGAAGGGTTAATATTAAGTTCTCTATCCGATTACATGCGATGTCAAACATATCTCTACCTTAACATTAATCAAGAATCTATTATTCATAAAATTCATGAACACATGTTATATTAACTAAGTCCAGATTCTAATATCCTCTTTCGATTCTATACAAACCCACAAAGAATTGTTGATCAGGCAATTCATAAATTCAAGCTCAAATTAATATAGATAAACTGGAAATACTTTATTGAACTGGAAATCAAAGCTACAAAATCATTGTTTCACCTAAAGATCCATCATAAGCCTAAAAAGTGAATTAGTTCATAACGAATGAAATAAAAACTGAATAATTTAAAGGAAACATTCTTTCAATTACAAATATAGAACTAAGTTGAAGAATAATGCAAAACCATCCTTCACGTAGCCTTAATCTGCAATAGTCATGAAAATCTCTTCTAAATACTCCTCCAAAGCTTGCTATCAAAAACTGGAATTGAACTTCGTAATATGCCTTCTGTCTCCCTTGATTCGTTGTTTTTAGTGCAATATATATCTCCCTGTAACAACCCGATATTTTCTATATAAATAAATCATAAATTTTGCATATAATTTTTTTTTTATTTATTAAAAATAAATATGAATGATATGTGCCAAGGTAATGTGTAATATATATTTATATGTGTGATAAATAAAATTTATTTATTACATTAATTATTACTGATAATTTTGTTTTAGGAATATTGTTTATTATAAATGATAATCTTAAAAATAATTTATTTTATATTAGAAATGTTTTATTAATTATTTTTCCATGAAATTATATGTTTATATTATTCAAATAATATATGAAATGATTTTAGAATAATTATAATAATTATTTCATTATATAAATTTGTTCGTGATATTAAGTTAATTATTTTAACTTAATGATAACGATAAATCGAGATATGGAATCCAAACCCTAATTTTGGGTTTTGATCAAGGAATGATAATAATATTATAATATTATAATATTTTGATTTTTCGATCTTTATAATAATGTAATCAGTAAAAATTATCTTTATTGATGGTTGGTCAATTATGGTATATTGACGAAACCACAAAGATTAATTGATTTAACTCTGTTTATCAATTTAAATGGGAAACTTACGATCGTTAAATATTTGGGTTATATGATATATGTTATGTGTTACTTGAGATATGCTAATTAGAAAACCCTAATTATTAAATTAAAACCCTAATTATATCTCGAATTTTAATAAACCCTAATCCTAAATTTAAACCGGAGGTATGAATTGTCAAGAATTGTATTCTTTGTGATTAAAGGTCAAGTGTATAATATGTTTTATATCACTTAATAAATAAACCTAATTAGTGATTTAAAACATAATGATTAAAACCCTAATTGCGAAATTAAAACCCTAACGATATTTAGAACCCTAATTGATAATTGTAAACCTTAATTGCTTAAGTGGCAAGGTTAATTATGTTATTAAACTCTAATAATCATGATTAATGTAATTAAAAACCCTAATTACAAGTTGTAAACCCTAATTACAAATTGTTAAAACTAATTAGTAAATTGTTAAACCCTAATTACTAAACTAAAACCCTAATTTAGTAATTAAAAACCCTAATAGTAATTTGGTAACCCTAATTACCAAAAGAATAAACCCTAATTGCTAAATTAGCAAAGTCAATGATAAGTATATGATCTAAACCCTAATATATCTTTGTATAAAGTAATTAGAAAATTAATCTAATTAACAAACCTAAATTGTCTAATTTTAGAAACAAAAATTTAGTTATTTTATATTATTATTTTGTAATAAACCATAAATGTTAAATCTTAAATTTGGAATCCTAGACCTTTTGCTAAAATTGGCTCAAACCCTAAACCCTAAACCAAACCCTAACCCTAAGGGTTTGGCAATTACCCAAAATGCCATTAATTTGTCATGCCAAATGACCTTTTTTGCCCCTAATTGGATTATTAAGTACTAGACTAAGTTTTGACAATTGTTATGAGTTGTTGGCTAACCTAACAACTCTACACCTAAAAATTGACAAAGAACAACCAAAGAACATATCTCAAAGAATTCATGCATCTATGATGTCTATTTAAGGATTGAGAGAGAAAAATGTTATTTTGTTGCCCAAATCTTCACTAAGCTCATACTTGACCCTCTCTCTCTAAAGCCAACGAAAATCTCTAGCATTTCAAATCCCCAATCCAAGCCCCACGATCGGCCATACCAAATCAAAGAAACACAAAATCAGATTTTGGACATCAAAGGTACAAAAACCTTAGCTTGAATCATCCAAATTTTTGTTGTTTGATGTTAGAATTTATTGTTAAAACATGTTGTTTATAAGTTATTATGACGATCCGGGTTGGTTTTAGATAGATCCATATCATCAAAATCTTGAAATTGAGTTTTTGAAAAATCTGGAAAAATTTTGTTGTCGACTGACAAGAAAATGTCAGGCCTCTGTAATCTTTGTATGTTAACTATTTTTGTTGTTTAAAGCTTTGAACTTGTAGTCTGGTATGTCCTCTTTAACCTAGATCAAGAATCATGATAAATCCAGTATTATATTTCAAGTTATTCACGGTCAAATCTGGTTGAATTCCAGGCATTATTTGGAACTTTCTGGGCAGTCAAGAACTTGCCCAGATTCGTCTGACAGGAAGTTTAATGGCTCAGATCCTGCTTGTTGTTAATTGTTTTGTTAATTTGTTGGATCTATGTTGTAGTCTGGTATACAGAGTACATTTTTATGCCTTAAAATCTCCTTTTAATCGGCAGGGAATTAGTAATCTATGGTCAAACCGCACTGCATTTAACATGAAAAGCTATTTTACTGGTAACCCGAAAACACTTGAACACGTCGTTTGACATGGTTTGGTAAGAGTTGAATCTGCTATTGTATTGTTGTTTTAGTGATGTTTTGTGATGGATCTATAGTATTACACGTTGTTTATATTCTGCAGCTTTGAAATCACTAAATCATATCATATCTTGCAAGTTGTGGAAAGCCCAAAGCGGCGGTCGAATCGTTCTTCATTTCGGGTAACCTGGAAAATGAAGAACGACTCTGACTTGACTTGTTCGTGCTCCGCATCTACTTTGTTATAGGTTGTTTGGTCATTTTAATTGTTGTACCTTGTAGTGTGCATTAATCTTACAATATCGGAATGATAAGCATGCTCAAGAACATCGAGGATATGACCCGAAATCTTGGTCAACTCGATACCTTGTTCACTGCTTTATAAAAATCAGGTTTCATCAAGAACATGAAGAACACCTATAGCGGCAGCCTTACAGTCATTATAGCGATCTTCAATGACGATTTATTTATAATTTCCGAAAATTAATAAAAAAATTGATAAAAAGGTTTTAATTATTAAAAATACAAAATAAATTATTAAAAATTATTTTAAATTACGAAAATTATATTTTAATTATTTTAAATATATTTCATAAATATTTAATATTTTTGGAATATTAAAAGTATTTAATTTATTTAATTATAATATTAAATAAATTATTTAAAAATGATTTAAATACATGAAAAATCATTAAAATTATATTATGATATATGAAAATATTTTAAGTTATCTACAATGACTTTTAATATTTTATGATAATTTTCATTAATAAATTAATATTAATGATAGTTAAGTTATTTAGTAAATGAATTAAATAAATTACAAATGATTTTATTATATTAAAATTATTTTAAATAATAATAAGGTATTTAAGAATATTTTAAGTTATAAAATATAACTTTTAATATGTAATGGTTAATTTCATTAATTAATAATGATATTAAAAATTATTTAATTATATTAAATAAATTAGTTTAAAAAATGATTTTATTATTTTAAAAATTATTTTAAATGAAAATAAAGTGTTTAAAAATATTTTAAGTTATAAAATATAACTTTTAATATTTAAAAGAATAATTTCATTAATAATTTAATATTAATGATATTTATTTAATGATTAATGATATTAAATTTATTTAATAATTATATTAAATAAATAGTTTTAAAATGGTTTTATTAATTTAAAATTATTTAAAAGGGATAAAAATGAATTAAAAGTATTTTAAGTTATAATTAATGACTTTTAATATTTAGATAAATAGTTCATTAATATTTAAATATTAATGGTAATTATTTAATAATGATTTTAAATGTTTTAAAATCATTTAAAGGTAATATAAATGCTTTAAAAATAGTTTAAGTTATAACTTAATATTTTGGCAATGGTTTCATTAATAATTTATTATTAATTAAATATTAATGATAATAGAATTGTTTATTATTTAAATCATTTAATAATGATTACGATATTTCAAAAATTATGATAAATGGTAATAATTGTTTAAAAATTTTTATAAGGCAATGAAAAATAGTCTTGTGTGGGTGTTTGAAATATCCAAATGAATATTGAACAAGCTGTTTAGAGTCTTGACTTCGATTAATTACGATAAGGTTGTTTGTGAGAATCGATATATTTCGAAATTGATCCGGATTTAGATAGATTGACTTGATAAGTGAATTATTTGTGATTCAATGGTGTTAAAATTATGTGACAATGTGATTAGGAATGTCTTTGTTGAAATAAGCGATTTATATGATATATTATTCTAATCGAGATAATGATCTATTTAATGATAGGACTTGATAGAAAAGATATATCTAAGTTGTGTAAGCGCAGACAAGACAAGGCAAGTATCTAAACCTTTGCATTTACTTTATGCTAAGGACACGTAAGATAATATCTAAACTATTCATTTCAATTGTTCAAATATTTCAACCTTTGTATATACTTATGCAATGATTACGTATAAGTAAGCTATTAAACAATAATTGTTGTACAATTTCCTTTATTCTCATTAATAGTGATCAAGTTATTTATTACATTTAGTTAATTTATATAACATGGTTATACAAGTGTCCTCACTTGGATAATCATTATATTTTATCACATGTTGATACATATTTATAGTTGCTTAGTATGTATACCTTGAAATAAAGGTCGTCTAAGCTATTTGATCCAAATAGACATATATTTAAAGTTGTTGTTGAACAAGATAAAACTTATCCAACCGAATTGTTTTGGTATGGATTCAAGATCATTATGAACATCCCAATCATGGGAAATATTTATGCTTATTACTACGGACAAAGGATGAAACGATAATATCGTTCTAGCAATGTAGTATTGATCGTCACAGGGCATAACGGGTTGATCACCCCGTGTTCGTAAGTAATGACGGTTTCTGAGATGAAGTTCTCGCTTAAACCTTTTCAAAATATAAAACAATGTTCACGATCATCAAATGATCATCATTTATAGTCATGCGTAGTTTCAAAATTTAAAATTGAAAATGACATGTTATTGATTATTGGTCGATTTTTACTTCACAACTATTGATCCGTTGTAGAAGTTTCGCTCAAAGAAAATATTTAATCTTTTCAAATTAACTTGTATTGTTGATATTACTTCATTGGGCACTCAAATGCTCATTCTTGCTTAATTTAAATGTTTTCACTAAGTGTGAACAAACCAAGGATCTCGCCAAGAAAGGGGAAAAGGGAAAGTTCTTTGAATGAATGTTTAAGCTATTCTATGTAATAGTCTAACTTTATGATAAGGATGATAAGTACTATTATTATTATTATCATAAACGAATGTTTAAAGGTTTCGTACTTGGGAACTAAACTCGATAATATGTAAATAAATTTGAAAATCTATATTATTGTTAATATTATTAGTATTATTCCGCTTTCATAGAAATGGTATAAATGAAGTCTTAGAGTTCGGGTTTCAAGTATCCTGGATTAGGGGACTTTACTGAGAATAGTATCGAGCTATAGGGTTAGAAACCTTAGGTGGGATAGACTTTAGGCTATAACCTTAGAACATAGGAAATGTTGAAAATATAAATAACTCATATAGAGTTTAAAAGTAGATGAATCGAGATAAATTCATCGTCAAACAAACTAAAAGATAACTTATATAAAACCCTTATATGTTATGTGTATATAATTTATGCTAATCGGGATAATTTATATGTGTAGATGTCGTGAAAAGGATTAGGATACCCTGGATCATAAAGAAGAAGCCGATATCAAAGCCAATAAATGAAATAGAGGCTCAAAGTGAAAGCAACCTCGATGAGGTGGTTATAGTGGAGAATATCGTACGGATCCGAAAATGGTGGAACTAGCAAGCGATGATTCGAACATCAAGTTGGAGCCGATCAAGCATCAACCAAGTGCGAGAATCTCGAGGACCGTGTTTCTCTTTGAAGCAGTTGTGGGAAATAGAAAATTACTAAACGACCCAACTGCAGAAAGCATTAATTGAAACCATGGAAGAACAAGATAAGCTTAAAATCCAAATTGACCAACTAGGGCTAAAAGCAACAAGTCATGTGCAACTCCAAACAAAAAGGAAAAAGAAAAATGAATGATCGTGATCCCGATAACAACCAAAGGAACTTTAAACACATAGAAAAGTGTACAAATTGTGACAAGAAGCATGAAGGCGTTAATGCGGAAAGGGGAAAATGTTTGCTACAATTGCGATTAAGGGGAAATTTTTCTTTTCAAAGTCCCAATCCAAAGCGATTAATATGTCTGCTTTTATTTGTGGAATAGAAGGTCATCGTGCAAAAGGGATGTCCACAATCAAGAAAAAGGCGTAGTGAATAGGTAGTATAGGTTACGTGGTGTAGGTTTGTTTAATATTATATGTGTGCTTAGTATGTTTGTGTAATGTAATATTCTCCCTTTTGTTTAATCAAAGTTGTAAATCCCACTCTTGTAGTCACAAAGGGATAGTATTATGGGCTATATTATGTAAATTACCTTGAATTAATGAAAATGGACTTATGTTTGGGTAATGAAACAAGTTTAATATATTAAACTTATGTGATAAAGTTTAGAATGTAAGTTAAATTATGTTTTATTTAACTGATAATGCCACTCGACGACAAACTCGAAATCAAAGGCGAAGAATCATCGACAATGTTGAAGGACAACCACAACCAGATCCAATGCGTGATTCATGAACATGGTAGCTCGAGCCATGCAACAGGAACGACACATTACCGGGAACCAACAGACAATCGCTAGCAAACTTCAAGGACTTTAAAGTCAGTAGGACCTCCGAATTTAGAGGTACAATTGACCTCGTAGAAGCCCAAACTTGGGTTAAAGAAATAGAAAAGGCGTTTGTAATAGCTAGGGTAGTGAGGGGCAAAGACCTCTTTTGCCACCTACATGATGAAGGGAGAGGCAAATTTTTGGTGGGAAGCGAATCGAGGCGAAAGGGGGGGAAGGTGTAGTTGCTTGGGAAAGGTTTAAAACATCATTTTTGAAAACTACTTTTCATCTAGTATGCAGAGGCTAGGATGGAAGTAAAATTTCTTGAATTAAAACAAGAGAATATAGTCATTGAATATGCCGCAAAATTTAATGAATTAGCTAGGTTCGCCCAAGATCAAGTCGATACGGAGGCTAGAAAGGCGCGAAGGTTTGAGCTGGGATTAAAACCCTGGCTCTACAACAAGGTGGCAAGTGTTGCAAATCCCTACATTTGCAGCACTCATGGAGAAAGCACTTATTGTTTGAGGAGGAAGTGAGGCCATGAGCCTTTACAACAAAGAAAGGAGGAACAAGGGAAAAGTTGAGGAATGGGAAGGTGGAAGCAAAAAGCGGAATAGGAGGGATAAGAGGAAGGTGAACAACTTTGGTGGGGTGCGGGTAAAATAAGAAGGTGTAAATAAGAAGCTGGTTGGTGCAATGTGGGAATTGTGGGAAAAATCATTTAGGGAATGTCTAAAGGAAAATTCGCATGTTTCAAGTGTGGCGGGAGGGCCATATCTCTCCCAACCGCCCCAATTCTAAGACAATTGGTGGGTGTTTTACATGGGATCAAAGGATCATAGGGTGAAAGACTGTCCGAAAAGGAAAGCGGAGGTAGCAAGTGTGAACATGGGGAAAAGCGGCGGAACTTTGGCAATCACGGGACCAACTTCATCCAGCAAGCCGACGAAATCTACTGCAAGGGTCTTCAACATGACAGTCCAAGACACGGTGGCAGCTGGCAGTGGAATTCCAGGTACTTTTCGTATAACTTTTATTTTCATATATATGATTTTTCTAGTTATAGTAAATAATTTTATAATAAAAAAAATTTGAAGGAGGAATTTGAGTTCTTTTAGAAATCAAATTTCCGTGATAATCGAAAAGACAAGTTTTAAGTAAAAGTTAAAGATCGATTCGATCAAAGTGATCGGGATCTACTATGAACGATTGTGAATGTCATGTACCCTGGTAGGTATAGGTTTTAAAGTGGTGATTCCGGGGACGGAATCTTTATAAGGAAGGGTGAATGTAACAACCCGATATTTTCTATATAAATAAATCATAAATTTTACATATAATTTTTTTTTATTTATTAAAATAAATATGAATGATATGTGCCAAGGTAATGTGTAATATATATTTATATGTGTGATAAATAAAATTTATTTATTACATTAATTATTACTGAGATAATTTTGTTTTAGGAATATTGTTTATTATAAATGATAATCTTAAAATAATTTATTTTTATATTAGAAATGTTTTATTAATTATTTTCCATGAAATTATATGTTTATATTATTCAAATAATATATGAAATGATTTTAGAATAATTATAATAATTATTTCATTATATAAATTTGTTCGAGATATTAAGTTAATTATTTTAACTTAATGATAACGAGAAATCGGATATGGAATCCAAACCTAATTTTGGGTTTGATCGAGGAATGATAATAATATTATAATATTATAATATTTTGATTTTTCAAAGGCTATAATAATGTCTTTGTAAAAATTGTCTTTGTTGATGGTTGAGTCAATTATGGTATATTGACCAAACCCCTAAACATTAATTGATTTAACTCGTTTATCAATTTAAATGGGAAACTTTCATTTGTTAAATATTTGGGTTATATGATATATGTTATGTGTTACTTCAAGATATGCTAATTAGAAAACCCTAATTATTAAATTAAAACCCTAATTATATCTCGAATTTTTAATAAACCCTAATCCTAAATTTAAACCGAGGTATGATTTGTCAAGAATTGTGTTCTTTGTGATTAAAGGTCATGTATAATATGTTTTATGTCACTTAATAAATAAACCTAATTAGTGATTTAAAACATAATGATTAAAACCCTAATTGCGAAATTAAAACCCTAACTGATATTTAGGAACCCTAACTGATAATTGTAAACCTTAATTGCTTAAGTGGCAAGGTTAATTATGTTATTAAACTCTAATAATCATGATTAATGTAATTAAAAACCCTAATTACAAGTTGTAAACCCTAATTACAAATTGTTAAAACTAATTAGTAAATTGTTAAACCCTAATTACTAAACTAAAACCCTAATTTAGTAATTAAAAACCCTAATAGTAATTTGGTAACCCTAATTACCAAAAGAATAAACCCTAATTGCTAAATTAGCAAAATCGATGATAAGTATATGATCTAAACCCTAATGTTACAAAGATAAAGTAATTAGAAAATTAATCTAATTAACAAACCTAAATTGTCTAATTTTAGAAACAAAAATTTAGTTATTTTATATTATTATTTTTGTAATAAACCATAAATGTTAAATCTTAAATTTGGAATCCTAGACCTTTGCTAAAATTGGCTCAAACCCTAAACCCTAAACCAAACCCTAACCCTAAGGGTTTGGCAATTACCCAAAATGCCATTAATTTGTCATGCCAAATGACCTTTTTGCCTCTAATTGGATTATTAAGTACTAGACTAAGTTTTGACAATTGTTATGAGTTGTTGTCTAACCCTAACAACTCTACACCGCCTAAAATTGATGACAACCCACAGAATATATCTCAAAGAATTCATGCATCTATGATGTCTATTTAAGGATTGAGAGAGAAAAATGTTATTTTGTTGCCCAAATCTTCACTAAGCTCATACTTGACCCTCTCTCTCTCTAAAGCCAACGAAAATCTCTAGCATTTCAGTCCCCAATCCAAGCCCCACGATCAGCCATACCAAATCAGCAACACAAAATCAGATTTTGGACATCAAAGGTACAAAAACCTTAGCTTGAATCATCCAATTTTTGTTGTTTGATGTTAGAATTTATTGTTAAAACATGTTGTTTATAAGTTATTATGACGATCCGGGGTTGGTTTTAGATAGATCCATATCATCAAAATCTTCGAATTGAGTTTTTGAAAAATCGGAAAAATTTTGTTGTCGATCGACAAGCAAATGTCGAAGCCTCTGTAATCTTTGTATGTTAACTATTTTTGTTGTTTAAAGCTTTGAACTTGTAGTGCGGTATGTCCTCTTTAACCTAGATCGAGAATCATGCATAAATCCAGTATTATATTTCAAGTTATTCACGGTTGAATACCGTGGTTATTGATTATTTGGAACTTTCTGGGCAGTCAAGAACTTGCCCAGATTCGTCTGACAGGAAGTTCAATGGCTCAGATCCTGCTTGTTGTTAATTGTTTTGTTAATTTGTTGGATCTATGTTGTAGTCTGCATACGAGTACATTTTATGCCTTAAAATCTCCTTTTTAATCGGCGAAATTAGTAATCTATGGTTAAACCGCACTGCATTTAACATGAAAAGCTATTTTCTGGGTAACCCAGAAAACACTTGAACATGTCGTCTGACATGGTTTGACCGAGTTGAATCTGGCTATTGTATTGTTGTTTTAGTGATGTTTTGTGATGGATCTATAGTATTACACGTTGTTTATATTACTGCACTTTGAAATCACTAAATCATATCATATCTTACCAAGTTGTGGAAGCCCAAAACGAGCCAGTCGAACTGTTCTTCATTTCTGGGTAACCCAGAAAATGAAGAACAGCTCTTACAGCTTGTTCGTGGCTCCAGATCTACTTTGTTATAGGTTGTTTGGTCATTTTAATTGTTGTACCTTGTAGTGCGTGCATTAGTACTTTACAATATCGGAATGATAAGCATGCTCAAGAACATCGAGGATATGACCGTAAATCTTGGTCAAACTCGATACCTTGTTCATCGCTATAAAAATCAGGTTTCATCAAGAACATGAAGAACACCTATATGACGGTTACGTCACAAGCATAGCGATCTTTCAAATGACGCTTTTATTTATAATTTCCAAAATTAATAAAAAAATTGATAAAAAGGTTTTAATTATTAAAATACAAAATAAATTATTAAAAATTATTTTAAATTAAAAAAATTATATTTTAATTATTTTAAATATATTTCATAAATATTTAATATTTTTGGAATATTAAAAGTATTTAATTTATTTAATTATAATATTAAATAAATTATTTAAAAATGATTTAAATACATGAAAAATCATTAAAATTATATTATGATATATGAAAATATTTTAAGTTATCTACAATGACTTTTAATATTTTATGATAATTTTCATTAATAAATTAATATTAATGATAGTTAAGTTATTTAGTAAATGAATTAAATAAATTACAAATGATTTTATTATATTAAAAATCATTTTAAATAATAATAAGGTATTTAAGAATATTTTAAGTTATAAAATATAACTTTTAATATGTAATGGTTAATTTCATTAATTAATAATGATATTAAAAATTATTTAATTATATTAAATAAATTAGTTTAAAAATGATTTTATTATTTTAAAAATTATTTTAAATGAAAATAAAGTGTTTAAAAATATTTTAAGTTATAAAATATAACTTTTAATATTTAAAAGAATAATTTCATTAATAATTTAATATTAATGATATTTATTTAATGATTAATGATATTAAATTTATTTAATAATTATATTAAATAAATAGTTTTAAAATGGTTTTATTAATTTAAAAATTATTTAAAAGGGATAAAAATGAATTAAAAGTATTTTAAGTTATAATTAATGACTTTTAATATTTAGATAAATAGTTCATTAATATTTAAATATTAATGGTAATTATTTAATAATGATTTTAAATGTTTTAAAAATCATTTAAAGGTAATATAAATGCTTTAAAAATAGTTTAAGTTATAACTTAATATTTTGGCAATGGTTTCATTAATAATTTATTATTAATTAAATATTAATGATAATAGAATTGTTTATTATTTAAATCATTTAATAATGATTACGATATTTCAAAATTATGATAAATGGTAATAATTGTTTAAAAATTTTTATAAGGCAATGAAAAATAGTCTTGTGGGTGTTTGAAATATCCAAATGAATATTGAACAACTGCTTAGAGTCTTAGACTTCGATAATTACCCGATAAGGTTGTTTTTAGTGACCGATATATTTTTAGAAATTGATCCGGATTTAGATAGATTGACTTGATAAGTGAATTATTTGTGATTCAATGGTGTTAAAATTATGTGACAATGTGATTAGGAATGTCTTTGTTGAAATAAGCGTATTATATGATATATTATTCTAATCGATAATGATCTATTTAATGATAGGACTTGATGAAAAGATATATCTAAGTTGTGTAAGCGTGCAGACAAGGCAAGTATCTAAACCTTTGCATTTACTTTATGCTAAGGACATGCGTAAGATAATATCTAAACTATTCATTTCAATTGTTCAAATATTTCAACCTTTGTATATACTTATGCAATGATTCTCATATAAGTAAGCTATTAAACAATAATTGTTGTACAATTTCCTTTATTCTCATTAATAGTGATCAAGTTATTTATTCATTAGATTAATTTATATAACATGGTTATACAAGTGTCCTCACTTGGATAATCATTATATTTTATCACATGTTGATACATATTTATAGTTGCTTAGTATGTATACCTTGAAATAAAGGTCGCCAAGCTATTTGATCCAAATGAGACATATATTTAAAGTTGTTGTTGAACAAGATAAAACTTATCCAACCGAATTGTTTTGGTATGGATTCAAGATCGCTATGAACATCCCAATCATGGGAAATATTTATGCGCTTACTACGGACAAAGGATGAACGATAATATCGTTCTAGCAATGTAAGTATTGATCAATACAGGCATAATTCAAGCCGATCACCCCGTGCGTCGTAAGTAATGACGGTTTACGAGATGAAGTTCTCGCTTAAACCTTTTCAAAATATAAAACAATGTTCACAAATCATCAAATGATCATCATTTATAAATGCATGCGTAGTTTCAAAAATTTAAAATTGAAAATGACATGTTATTGATTATTGGTCCGATTTACTTCACAACTATTGATCCGTTGTAGAAGTTTCTGCTCAAAGAAAATATTTAATCTTTTCAAATTTAACCGGTATTGTTGATATTACTTCTTTGGGCACTCAAATGCTCATTCTTGCTTAATTTAAATGTTTTCACTAAGTGAACAAACCAAGGATCTCGCCAAGAACAAGGGAAAGGGAAAGTTGCTGAATGAATGTTTAAGCTATTCTATGTAATAGTCTAACTTTATGATAAGGATGATAAGTACTATTATTATTATCATGTAACGAATGTTTAAAGGTTTCGTACTTGGGAACTAAACTCTGATAATATGTAAATAAATTTGAAAATCTATATTATTGTTAATATTATTAGTATTATTCCGCTCATAGAAATGGTATCGTGAAGTACCGAGTTCGGGTTTCAAGTATCCGGATTCGGGGACTTTACACTCCCCCTCTGTTCTAGCTGAAGTCCCTTGCTATTTAGAGTCCAAGTGACAGGCCAAGTCCCAACAATCCACGTCCCAAAGATCTTTACGATCAAACCAGACTCCAGATTACGACCCTTCCCGGCTACGGGGTCTATAGCACAACAGCCACTTGGTGGAACTAGTCCATCGTTAACTCGATTTTGGCACTTTTCAATTCTTGCTCCGATTATGCACCAAATGCCTCCTTTTCTCATTATTCATCACACCAACCACCCTACACATGAAAGAACACAAAACAAATAAAAATGAACATGAAAACAAGAAAATAGCTACAATTAAGCATGAAATGGACAACGATTCATGGATATAAAATCCACTTATATACTGCCAACTCCAAATCATGAGTAGGATAATTCATCTCATATTCTTTGAGTTGTCGCGAGGCATAGGCTATGACTTTCCCATGTTACACGAGAACACATCCTAACCCTTTGCCTGGAGCATCGCTGTAAATAACAAATCCATCCGAACTAGATGGTATTGTCAGAACAGGTGCCGAAATGAGTCTTCTCTTGAGTTCTTGAAAACTCTTCTCGCATTCTTCGCTCCATACGAATTTTGTATCTTTCTGAGTCAGCTGAGTTAACGGAGTAGCGATTCTAGAAAATTCTTCCACGAATCTCCGATAATAACTAGCTAAGCCCAGAAAGCTACGTACTTCGGTCACCGACTTCGATTGCTCCCAACTTTGTATTGCTTCAATCTTTGCTGGGTCGATAGATACTCCATGTTTTGACACCACATGCCCAAGGAATGCTACTTCCTCAAGTCAGAACTCGCATTTCTTCAGCTTGGCATATAGCTTGTTATCATGAAGCCTTTGCAGTACCAGCTTCAAATGGTGCTCATGATCTTCACGGCTTTTGGAATAGATGAGGATTTCATCAATAAAGACAACAACGAATTGATCCAAATATTCTTTGAATACTCGGTTTGTTAGTTCCCAGAGGGCACAATAAATCTAGAAGGGGGGGTTGAATAGATCCTTTTTATTTCAAATACTTTTCTGGTTTATATTATATTGTTCATAATTAACATATGACAAACATAAGAATCTTTTCAAGCACAGCGGAATAAGTAAAAGATCCCCTTCATTGATATATTCATAATCATACATACATTGTTCGTAGAGTAAGTTTAGTTGTAAGCAGTTAAAACATACATAGCAGTTATAGCAGTTATTGTACATAATGTAAGACATAATGTAAATGACATAATGTAAAAGACACAAGGGGTTTTAAGTGGTTCAGAGACTCAAGCTTCTAATCGACTCTTCTATTTTCAATTAGCAGGAATTCCACTAAAGAAGGGCAGCACCCTAAATCACTAAGATTCCTTCAAGGCCAACTCTTCAAGTCCAGCAAGCTTGGAACTTCGTTTAATCCCTTCGGACAAGGACCCTTCTGGCCCTACTTCATTTAGTCCCTTCGGACAAGGACCCCTCAAGCCTTGGCTGTTGAGTTGTTTGTTTGTTGTTGTTGGAGTCAATGCTGAGCTGCTAAGATGTCTTCATGCTCTGAACATCTTCTATACTTAGCAGCTTAGCTTGATTATCCTTGAAGTGCAGCTGAGTGTTGCATGATGCTCAGCTTCTTTAGTTGCTCAACCACTTCAGATAACCCCTTGATGAACTGACTTGAAGATCATTCTTCTTGATACTTGATGGTTGCACATAATTGGCTTCTAAGATGACTTTAAGCTCTTCTGTTGGGTACTTAGAAGCTTTCTCATGCTTGACACCAAGATGGCATTTGTGATCTCCCTTCTTACTACTTAATGCCCTCTCATGATGGACTTGCTAAGATGACTGTGAGCTCTTCTTTATTGTACTTAGAGTCTTCCCATGATGGACATCAAGATGACATGATGCTCTTCTTTCTCTCGGCAGTTTAGAACACTCTTCGTGTAATAGAGCTCTCACTTCTACATAGTAGAACTCACACTTCTACTTCTCTCTTTTTCAGTCTTCTGAGTGTTCTTGGTGGATCGTAGAGTGAGCCTTCGGACTCACTATCTCACATGGTTTAGATCAGTCCACCTTATCTCTAAACTCGGCAACTCCAGCAACCTTTGATCTTTGAAGCTCTATCTCATTTATACTTCTTCCCAATCCTTCCGTTGGAAAGTATCCGTTGAAGGCTATTCAAAACTCTTTACAGATCTTGAGTTGCTTGAAGTAGACGGCTTGATATGACATGTCATACTTTTACTTTTTCCGACAGATAGCCTACCGTTTCACCTACCTCGCCGATGTATCACTTTAATGTCTTGGGTAGGTCGAAGACTTTATTACCTCTTTCTGATTTCTCGATCAGAGGTTGTCCGATTGCATCGATGCTCTCAATAAGTACTTGTCCAAATATTACTCTTCAGATTGAACCTTTGCCATCAGTCTTCTGTTATTCAAACTCTACGATTCTGATGCATGTCTTCAAGGACCTGATCGTAGTGTCTTATTGAGTGTTTCTCATTAACTGGTAGAGTTAACACTACGATCTTGCAGAGTGTTGATTGAATCTTCAATGTAGAACACCTCTTCCTTCTATTTTGCAGAGCTTCAATACTTTTGTTTGCTTCGACTGTTCTCAAAGACTGATGGCCTAATTCCTTTCTCTGGTCCCCTTCTGAATATCAAGACACTTCAGATTTGTGGCGCGTCCAACTTTCTTTCTCCTTGTGATCTCCTATTCACTTATCATCAATGAACTGACCCTGCACTTAATCACTTTAGAATTGCTCATCAGAAGCTGACCAGTATCTCGGTTCACCTTCCATCAGTTCCTTCTCTGTTTGGCAAACACTACGATCTTGGTTGCTTCCAAGATCATTGTCTTTTGTTTATTTGATAGCTACTGCATTAGCTGACTTTCCATAGTCAGCTTCTGAAGTCTTCTTTGGATCTCCTTGTGGAAGACTTCATCACGAATGGCCTTACAACTCCATCTTGATGCTGATTGGGTTGGTGCTTAGATCTTCTGTTAGCCTGCATGCCATTCGTTGAGTGCTCTTTGGTTTCTTTGGATGTAGCTTGCAGCTTGAACCAGAGGCTTCGTTCCTTTGGATATTCTGGTAGTGCTCATTTGTTGAGAACCGTGTATGCTTTATGATTCAACATTGGCATTGTGAGCACTTCTGTTGAGGTCGTAGTTCTGCACTCTACGATTCAGCTTTGGCTTATGCAGACACTACGATCCCGAGATCAGATCTTGACACTCTATAATTTCTGCCTTGGGCATGTTGTCTTCATCTGATCTTGCTCGACTGCGATCTCTGCATGTAGTCATTGGACTCTACGAACTCAGAGTGTGGTCTACTATCCTGACTTGGCTTCGGCAGATGACCGGTCGGCTCGTAGGCAAGCTGTCTCTATGATTCTGAATATGACTTCCTCAGCACACTATGATCCTCAAGAAGCTCTACTCGACACACTACGATCCTTCTTCGTTTCCCCTGGAAGTCTACGAACTCCAAGATCTACTATCTTGCATACTCCTATTCTGCCTCGATAGCTCTCGAGTTAGCCTTGACTCTCCTGGCAGACTACGACTTCTGGTGCAGTGCTCGACGATCAGACAAGCCTATCTATTACATCATAAGATCAACCTAACAAGCTTGATCTTCTTATATTTATAGTCCTTGTATATCATTTCTTTTTAAGGACTTTACAAAGCTTTTTTGCTTATGTAGGATCAACCTAACATATTTGATCAATTCATTATAAGTCCTTGTACATATATTTCTATTATCTATCAAAGGACTTTACAACTTTTCTTAATTCAAGCATACTTGCATATTCATTCATATATATATCATAATCAAATCATATATTAAATAGGAATATCATTCACATGTTTATTCCTGATAATCTCCCCCTATTTGATTATGACAAAAACAATAAGTGAATATGCATGTTATGAATGAATCTTATATACAGTGAGCAGCTATATTTCTAAAACAGATAATCATGAATGTCATTTATATTGATATGGAAATTTGTATATTAAGACATTCTACATCCTGGATCCAGAACATACCTAACTAGTTAGAGATGTACCTCTTTTGCTCCTTGTATGTTTCCAGGATGTTTGCTGATCAGCTACTCATTTGCTTGTTCTTCTTTCTCTTGCTCCCCTTTAGCATCTTTCTGATAATGCTCCCCCTCAGACTCTGCGATCATGTGATCATCATCGTTTGGCTCCCCCTCAGATGATGATTCTTTTTCTGCTGCATCTGTTGTCTTCTTCTTTGATTTCTTTTCTTCTATCCCTCTATTCTTCATTGAGTGCCTCTTGCTCTTCCTCTTTCTATGCCTCTTTTTCTCCCCCTTTTTGTCATCAATCATTTGAGAGAGCTATTCCATGTTGGACATAAGCTGCTCCATTAGGTAGGAGGAGTTAGCAACTTTAAACTTGAGTTCCTGTTGGCCTAGCTCAAGTTGCACAGAGAAAGACTACTTCAGATCATCAATCTTGTCAGAGAGGGCTTGGATCTGCTCTTCATTGGCCTTCTGAACTCGAAGAGCTTCAGCCTTTTGATCTTGTATGGCCTTCTGATAGATGTTATCTCTCTCTTGGAGTTTGAGAGATACATCTGCCATAGTAGCTTGAAGCTTGTGCCGGAAGGAGTTATCTTCTTGTGCTGTCAGCTTCTGTGACTCTGCAGTGAGTATAGATATTTTCTCACTTAGTTCATCAGAACTCTTCAATAGTTCCTGCTCTAAAGTAGTTTGATCCTTTTGTTGGGCAGCAGCTGGTTGAGCATTGGATTGGACTCTACAATTTTCATTCTTGGACAATTTTTCGAAAGCTTGAAGAATCTGAACAATCGTTGAGTACCAATTGCTGGTTGAGGATGAAGAAATATCTGTCAGTAGTGCTTGAACAGATGTAGGCTTCTGTTTTTGGGCTTGAACATCATCGAAAGTAAAGTGAACAGTCTCTACGATCAGCTCCTTAGTTATAACTCTTCGTCCTTCAGAGTCCACTCTACGATCGTAGGGGATATAGTGATTGCCAGACTGTCGATAGACTTTGAAGTGGGCCTGGTCTTTGATTGTTTTGGTTGCAAACTTCTTCACCCTTGGGAAGTTCTGAGCCACCAGCTCCATGCTTGGGAAGTGAGAGAAGCACCAGCTGAGATAACTTCCATCTCCTTCAATGTGGGCCTTTAGCCATGGCATCCAATTTGGAAGAACCATCTCATCGACAAGTCGTCGAGTTGTCAGAGAATGGTTGAACAGTCTAGCTCCATATTATTCCAGTTTTTGGCTATGTCAAAGGTAGTCATTCTTACTACCTTGAGTTTCTCATTTCTATAGTTCACCCATCTCTCTGATGGAGCATCTGGTAAGTCATTTGAAACTTCCAGTAAGATCCTTCTGCTAAATCTTGCAGGAGATAGAATCGGATAATCTTCTTGTTAAATACTTTCACGAGGTGCGTAACTGAATCTTCTTTAATCTCTTCTCTCTCGGAGCCTGAACTTTCTTGATCATTTTCAGCAGAGAATTCCTCTTGCTGCATTTCATTCTTAGAACTTTCTTCAACAAGATCTTCAGATTCATCTTCTTCATTGCTTGTTTCATCTTCAGCACTTTCTCCCGGGGATACAGACTCATCATCACTCAATTCAATGATGGCATTTGATTGACCACTGCTCCTTTTGGAGGCAAACTTGGCTTGCAGTTTGTAGTTTTTCCTTCTTCTTGGAGGATCAGGTTTGGGAGAGTCAAACTCTTTTTCTTCTTCAGACTCTGACTTCTCTGGTTCAGCAGAAAGACTTCTTTGAGGTTCAGCATTGGCAGGGACAGACTCTTCTTCTGTCATCTCATCAACTTTTGATTCATCATGGGGACTTTCTGGATTTGAGGAGGCATTCACTTCTTCTCTTAGAACAGCATTGTCTGACCCCTTATCTAGGTTTGTTGGTGCAGTTGCATTTGGGGATGCAATTTGGTTATCTTGAATTTCTTCTTCATCATCAGAGTGACTGCTCTGAGGATTAGCCATTGGGCTTACACATTTCTCTTTTTCAGCAGATACTGAATTTTCATACATTAATCCAGCTTCATCTTCGCTACTGGATCTGATTTGCGGGCACTCAGCCTTGACATCCGTTTCCTTTTCTTCTGCCGACTCTACGTCCCTTTCTTCAACAGATGTACTATTTTGGGAAGCTGAGGCTAGTTTGTTTTCCACCTTAGCTTTCTTGCTGACTGGCCCTTGAAGCAACTTGCTGCTTCTCCTCTTTGTTGTTTCTGTGACAACCCGAGAATTTAGAATTTTTTTAAATTTTTTTATTAATTGATTTAAGGTTCGATATTAGAACCTAGACAGAAAATTAATGTATTTGTTTAAAATTTTTAAGATTGAATTTTGAGGATTTCAAAATTCTGTGAAGGATTTAGGTGAATTATTCAGGATTAAGGAATACGTGACTATGTTCTATGTATATGTGTACAGAATGTGGTTAAGGGTCAAGGGTTGACCAGATAAACGATATTTGTAGAAAACCCTAAGTATATATTAAGAACGTCAACGTTCGATTAGAAAACCCTAATGATTATAAGAAACCCTAGAAACCGGTTCTAGAAACCCTAATTTCAATTTCGGGAATTCGAAACCCTAATTCGAGAATTTAAAACCGTAATCTGGGAACTTAAAGGATAATTATAATTCTTAAGTGATATTAATTATAATCTTAATTAGGGTAAAGCTTAATTATTTAGTAAACCCTAATTTCAAACTTAGAAAACCCTAACTTCGGGATTTGAAACCCTAATTTATAATTAGGGAAAACGAAAGCGTTAATTTAAAAGTTTTAATGTTAATTAGGAAATATTAATTCTAATTTTCAATTTAAGTAATTAGAAAACCCTAATCTAATTACGAAATCTAATTTCTATTTTAGAAAATTAATTTTCTATTAGAAACCCTAATTTTGGGTTATAAACCCTAATTTATGATTTTGACCCTAATTGCTAAATTAGCGATTTTAATTAGGAAATACTAATCCTAATTAGAGATATTTAAATTATGATTAAGAAATTTTAATATAATTAGAAAATTCTAATTATAATTAAGAAATATTAATTTTCAATTTTGAAAACCTAATTTGGAAATTTTAGAAATTAAATTGCAAACCCTAAATTTTTCAGACCCTAAACCCTAATTTTTCCAAACCCTAACCAAAGCCTAAACCCTAAGGGTTTGGCCAATTGTCTAAAATACCATTAAAATTAAATGTAAAATGACTAAAGAGCCCTTTGTTGTATTATTGAAAATAATTGGTAGATCTTGCAATAATGGAGTGGTTGAACCACTCCACCAACTCCATGTGGCCTAAATACTCCAGCTCCCAGTCGAAATCAGCATTTCCTAGCAACTTGGCAACAATTATAAGAGATTAAAGAGAGAGAAATGGCTTCTTTATTTTTCATTTTATCCAAGTCCCTTCTCTCTCTATATTTTCGGGAGTTAGAGTGAGAAAGTGTGACAAACCAAACCATGATCAAGCTTTAGCAATCCAATAACATGAATCAAAAGTCAGAAATCAAGATCCAAGCTTAAAAGGTATACAAACCCTAAATTTCGAAATCCTTGGATCTTATGTTGGATGTTGTAATTTGAGGTTTAGATATGTGTATTAGAGTGTCATTTGATGACCTGGGTTGTCAAAACTCAGATCCATATCATCTAGATGCTCGAATCTAAAGATTTATCAAATCTGGAAAAGTTGGAAATTTTCGTCTGACAAGCAAATGTTAGGCTTAATAGATCGGTGTCTGGTAATGTTTTTAGTGTGTTAAATGTTAGTATTGGTAGTATGTTATGTGGTCTTTAGTCTGCAACTTGAATTGGGGTTATGTCATGTTTGGATTAAGAGTTATTGTTGGTCAAAACCCATTGACCGTTCACGGAAAGCCAGTTCTGGGCAACCCATAATTTACCCAGGATGCCTGACAAGATTTTCAAAGCCCTTAAACTTGTTGTATGTTTATGTTTTGGCTATGTTGTTGTTTGATCCTTGTAGTCTGACATGAGGAGTGTATATTAAAACCTTTAGATAACCCAGATCTGTAACAGGATTGTAGAAATTCATGGTCAAACGTAGTTGACCGAATTGCTTGATGAACAATCTGGAAAACCCAGATTTGTTCTTGAGCATGTACTTGACAGGTACTTTGACCAGCCATGATTCCTTTTATGTGTTGTTGTTAGACCTACATGTTGATATATTATTGTACCCTGACACCTATACTACACTTTTGAATTCATAGATCACATAAAACATTCCTAAAACAAAAGATATAAGGATGAAAAGTAGGGACCCTCACACTGCTTGAGTTTCTGGAAACCCCAGAAACTCAAGAACAGTGTTGTCAGAGTTTTTGGAGGCTTTAATGTGAGGCGCCCCCAAATTCGGATACTTGAAACCCGAACTCGGTGCTTCATGATACCATTTCTATGAGCGGAATAATACTAATAATAATAACAATAATATAAATAACAAACTTAGTTTACATATATCAGAGTCTAATCCCAAGTACGCAACCTTTACTATAATTCCTTACATGATAGATAATATATATCATTGCCTTAATACAGTTTAACTATTACAAAAGATACCATTAAACATATTCTGTTTGCTTTTCCTTTTCACTTGTTCTTGTCTGAACCTTCAGGTTGATCACGTTTAGCTGAAAACATTTAAATTAAGCAAGGATGAGCATTTGAGTGCCCAGCAAGTAATAACAATTATAATTATATTTAGCTGAAAGAATGAAATGTTTTCTTTGTACATCACTTCTACAACGAATTAATAGTTGTGAAGTTAACTGAACCTATAATAATAACATAACAATTCTATCTCAAATTTTTGAAACTACGTATTGACTATATATAGGGTAGTCGACATACTATGAACATTGTTTTTAATTTTCATTAAGGTTTAGCAGAACTTCATCCGCAAACCGTCATGACTTACAAGCACGAGGGTGATCTGCCCAATGTGCCCTGTATTGATCAATACTACATTACAAGAATGATATGATCGTTCACTCTGTCCGGCTCGGGCGTATAAAATTTTTTCCGTGATCGGAATGTTCATACTTAGACTGGAAACCGAACCAAAATAATTTGATTGGATACACAAAGGTTTTTATCATATTCAACGACATTTCAAAATTTATGTCTAGCTGATCAAATAGCTTAGGCGACTTATATATATATATATATATATATATATATATATATATATATATATATATATATATATATATATATCAACATATGATTAAATACAATGATTATCCAAGTGGGGACACTTGTATAACCATATTTCAAAATTAACGAACATAATATAGATATGAATTACTATATACTAACATGTTGATAATCAATGATCGAATATAGAATATATCACAATAGGGTTAATAATATAGCATAATAATAATATAATTCTGAAATTCTTACTCATGTCCATTGCATAAAGGAAATGCAAATGTAAGATACTTGCCTGATGCGCTGCTTACAGTTAGTAATTTAGTTCTATCTTTTATATCACGACCTATCGTTAATCAGATCATTTTACTGATTAGAATAATATATTACAACACATAACACTGCTTATTGCAGTCAACACATAACCTAATCACATTGGCACATAGGTTTAACAACCATTGAATCACAAATAATCACATATTTAATTAAATTATCTAAGTCCAGATCAATTTTTGAAACATGCCGATTAAAAAAAGCGCTTTATCGTAAATATCGAATCTAAGACTCATCTCTATTACTTAGTATCGACCATATTATTTTTAAATGACTTAATATAATTTTTAAAACATTTATTATAATTTATCATGAATTTCAAACACCGTAATCATTATTAAATGATTTAAATATTGAATAATTCTATTATCATTGATATTTAATTAATATTAAACTATTAATGAAATTATTTTCAAAATGTTAAAGTTATTTATAATAACTTAAACTACCTTTAAAATATTAATATTACCCTTAAATGATTTTTAAAGATTATTTTTAAATAATTACCATTAATATTTGAATATTAATGTACTATTTATCAAAATATTAAAAGTCATTAATTATAACTTAAAATATTTTTAATTCATTTGTATTCTTTTTAAAATGATTTTTAAGTTAATAAAACCATTTTAAAACTATTTATTTAATATAATTATTAAATAAATTTAATATCATTGATAATAAATTAATAATCATTAATATTAAAAGTTATATTTTATAACTTAAAATATCTTTAAACACTTTATTTTCATTTAAAATGATTATTATAATATTAAAATCATTTTTAAACTAAATTATTTAATATAATTATTAAATAACTTCAATATCATTAATAATAATTAATTAATGAAATTTATCTTTAAATATTAAAAGTTATATTTTATAACTTAAAATATTTTTAAATACCTTATTATTATTTAAAATGATTTTAATATAATATAATCATTTTTAATTAATTTATTTAATTCATTTAGTAAATAACTTAATGATCATTAATATTAAATAATTAATGAAATTTGCTTTAGAATATTAAAAGTTATATTTTATAACTTAAAATATTTTTCAATAACTTATTATCATTTAAAATGATTTTTAATATAATAAAATCATTTTTTAATTAATTTATTTAATGTATTTAATAAATAAATTAATTATCAATAATATTTAAATAAATACTAATATTTATGAAAAATATTTCAAATTATTAAAAGTTAATTTTATAATTTAAAAATAATTTTTAAAATAATTTTTGTAATTTTCAGAAATTAATAACTATTTTAAAATGATTTTTCGGAAATAATTAATTAAAATAAATAAAATTGTCGCTATAGCCTTTAGCGACAAAATCTGTCGCCTTGGGTGTTCTTGAGCCCTCAAGAACATTTATAGCAGTTAACAAGTGAGCACGTTTGACCAATCTTTACTCTCTGATTATTGTGTTTCTGGGTAAGTAAATGATTAGAGGTTGTAGTAGTAATGTCAGACTACACAATTCAACAACAAACATGGCCAAACAACATAAAACCAAATGAGATCTAGGCCCACAAAGTAGTTTATCGAGTCAGACTTCATTTTCTCGGTTACCCGAAATGAAGAACGATCATCATCCCATTATGGGCTTCCACAACTTGCAATTCTGTTGATGTTTTAGTGATTGAATAGTTTCAGTATGTAGACCATATGTAAGACAATCGATCCATGACATAAAAATAGTTTAACAACATCACATCAAGCAGATATGGACCGATAAAAGTAGTGGTCCGAAACTGCTTATGAAGGTTTCTGGGTTACCCAGAAACTTCGTCTGGCAGTTTCGTCGACACTACTTTGACCACTGATTACTTTGATTCAGAGAAGGATCTAATGATTATATAAGCATGGTCATGTAGCCTACATGTCAGACAACAACATTACAACAATAACAAGGTCTAAAACGTAAACATAAGCAAGATTTAAACGCATAAACATGTTTGTCAGACTTTACGGGCACGCGTTACCGGTTACTCGAAGCGTTTCTATCAATCTTACCAACGTGGTTTGACCACTAATAACTTTCAACCGGCTTATGATTTGACTTTGATTCCAGTTTCAGATCAAAGATCTCATATCATACTACTAGATCAAATATTAAAAACACAAAAATCATTAACAACCAAAGATTTAGAAGACCTGACATATGGTCACAATCGATTACGTAAAAGAAAATTTACAGATTTTGAAAAACACCAAATCCGAGCCTCTACATGTTATGGATCAAACATCTAGCAACCCAGATCATCATTACACACTACATACAACATATTTAACAAAACAAAAACTAACATCTAACATAGGATCAAAAGTCAGATTTCATTTTAGGGTTTATACCTTCTATGAGCAATCTTTGATTCTTGGCCACTGATTTGGTTATGGAATTCGTGGGGCTTGATTTAGAGACTGGTCCACTACTATATTTTTTGGTTTTTAGTGAAAGAGGGTCTTGGATGAGTATAGATGCTTGAATGAGCAAAAATGTAAACTTTTTCTCTCTCCTAACCTATTTATATGACTTAGATTCAATGAATTTAACTTGCAAGGTGTCAAAGAGGATAAGATTGGAGGAGTGTTAGGCATGTGCTATAAATCTAGAGTGGTGACTTGCAATCTAGCTTATTAAATAAATACCAAAAGGCTATTTTAGTAAACTAATAAAATATTTTAAGGGTATTCTTGTCCGTGGCACTTGAATCTAGGTTTTAATCAATAGATTTTAAACCTTAAGGTTTCCCAAATAATTTCTAGGGTTTAAAAATTTAAGTTTAAAGTTTAATAAAATTTTAATTATAACTTACTAATTAAAATTAGGGTTTTTTAATAGAAAATTAGGATTTTAAAAATACTTAGGTTTTCTTGATCTAATTAGGGTTCCTCGAATTATGAATTAGGGTTTCCTAATGAACATAATTATTTACTAAAATAATAATTAGAGTTATCATCTTAGCAATTAGGGTTTTAAATTGGAAATTAAGGTTTTTAGACAATAATTAGGGTTTACCTAATTAGCATAATATAATAATGGTCTTAAATCACGTACCACAATTTCTTACCAATTGCAAACTACGGTTTGAGTTTCAAGTTAGGGTTTAATGAATTAATGCTACTATTTTAACATGCCACAACATAATTGACCAACCACTATCTATACGTACATACAGTACATATTAATAGCACTAAAAATTCAAATATAATATTATTATATTATTATTCTCATTCCTTGATAAAAATCTGAAATTAGGGTTTGGATTCCATATATGATTTATTCTTTCATATTTAACCTTAATAATTAAGGTAAAATAAATAACTTATTAATCAGTACTAAAACTCGTATAATAAAATAATTATTATAATTATTCTAAAAATCACTCCATATATTATTTAAATAATATATGATTATATTTTCATGGAAAATAATCAATAAAACATTTCTGTTATAACAAAGAATTATTATAAGAATATACTTTACAAAAAATCAATAATTCTAAAATACAATTATTTTTAAACATTTATGCAATAAATATATTTTTATTTACCACATAAATACATATACACATTATCTTGAATAAATCCTCATCCTTAAAATAATATTAATAAAAAAATTATACGCAAAATTTCTTATTTATTTATATAGAAAATATCGGGTTGTTACATTCACCCTCCCTTATAAAGATTTCGTCCCCGGAATCACCGTTTTAAAACCTATACATACACGGGTACATATCATACACAATTATTGTAAGTAGATCTCGATCATAATTTGATCGAACTGATCCTTAAATATTCACAAACAGCTTGTCTTTCTGATTAAACGGAAATTTGATTCCTAAAAGAACTCAAATTCCTCCTTCAAAATATCTTTATAAAATAATTTACTATATATAAGAAAATAATATATAAGAAAATAAAATTTGTTCGAGTAATAACTGGAGTTACATCCCCGGCTGCTATTGTTTCTTGAACGGTCATGTTGAAGACTCCTTCAGTTGGTTCTGTTGCTTTATTTGTTGAAGTCGGTCCCGTTATCGCCAATGTCCTACTGCCTTTCCTTGTATTTGCATTCTTTGCCTCCCTTCTCTTCCTTGGACAGTCTTTCGCCTTATGCTCCATTGATGCACAAATAAAATACCAACTATACATTCTTAAATTGGGGCAGTTAGGAGAGATATGTCCCTCCTGCCCACACTTGTAGCACACATTCTTTCCTTTTAAACACTCTCCCGAATGATTCTTTCTACAATGCACAACTTGCTTCTTTCCACCTTCTGGCCTATTTTCCGTATTTCCAACATTATCACCTTTCATCTTTCCAATTCTACTACCACTACTCCCTTCTTCGGCTACTTGATTTGTCTCCCACCAACAATTCACCCCTCCTTTCATTGTATAAGTGGCAAATGCTGTCTTTTGCCCCTCCGTTACGCTGGCTATCACAACCACTTCTATAGGGTCAATTGATCCTCTAAATCCTGGCGGTTCGTTTGCCTTGAAGTCTTCGAAGTTTTTCGATCGATTGTCTGACTGATTTCCCGCAGCTGGTAATCCATTCTGCATAGCTTGAGCGTCTATATTCGTCACATTCTGTATCGGGTTTGGTTGTCCTCCAGCTTTGTTGACAGGTTCTTCTGTCCTTTGGTTTCGTTTTCGTCTTGGCGGCATTATCTAATTAAATAAATCATGTTCATCTAACTAATTTATAGTACTTTATAGCATATCACATATTGCTTTAAACATTCGATATCCCTTTGTGACATAAAAGTCGGGAATCACTGCCACAACTTATACGAAAGTTGAGAATATTACATTACACATCATAAAGCATACATATTCAAGTAATACTAATATTACTTATTTCTTACATCTTTACTAATGATCATTTGCTTAGAAATCATTTTATTCCCATTATCCTCAATAATCCATTTATACCTAACTATACCTAGTTCGTCCAACTTACCACACATTATGAGTTTAAGAACTCACCACAAACATATGAGTTTAAGAACTCGACATTGACCACATATTCTTTAACTATATTCTGCCTACCAGTTATTCTATCGCTTCGGGTTCAAGATTACATTTTCCAAAAATAACTACCTCATTGAGGTAGCTTTCAATGTGAGCCTCTATTTCAGCTATTGGCTTCGATATTGGCTCAGTTATAGAGATCTGCTCCTTCTTTACGATCTGAGAGTATCCTAACTCTTTTCTATCTGATACCTATACACATAAATTATACTGACTAGCATATAATATATACGCACAACACATAATAGTTTTATATACGTTATCTTTTATTTTGTTTTACGATGAATTGATTCAATTCATCTCCTTATAAACTCTAAATGAGTTATTTATATTTTCAACGTTTCCCTCTATTCTAAGGTTGTAGCCTAAGGTCTAACCCACCTAAGGTTTTTAACCCTAAGCTCTGATACCATAATGTGACTTTCATGGTGCTTCCAACCATAGCACCTCACAAAGGTGCCTATCAGATTGCCACCGACTGAATCGGCGTCCCCTACGGAGAGTCTGGCTTCGGTGCATTCCACACAAGGAAGTCACCAGCAAGAGGCTCGAGGCTCTTCGCAAATTCATGCTTATAGCTCTGATACCATAATGTGGCGCCACAATTCGGATACTTGAAATCCGAACTCGGTGCTTCACGATACCATTTCTATGAGCGGAATAATAATAATAATAATAATAATAATATAAATAACAAACTTAGTTTACATATATCAGAGTCTAATCCCAAGTACGCAACCTTTACTATAATTCCTTACATGATAGATAATATATATCATTGCCTTAATACATCTAACTATTACAAAAGATACCATTAAAAATATTCTGTTTACTTTTCCTTTTCACTTGTCCTTGTCCGAACCTTCAGGTTGATCACGCTTAGCTGAAAACATTTAAATTAAGCAAGGATGAGCATTTGAGTGCCCAAAGATAATAACAATTATAATTATATTTAGCTGAAAGAATTAAATGTTTTCTTTGTACATCACTTCTACAACGAATTAATAGTTGTGAAGTCAACTGAACCTATAATAATAACATAACAATTCTATCTCAAATTTTTGAAACTACGTATTGACTATATATATAGGGTAGTCGACATACTATGAACATTGTTTTTAGTTTTCGTTAAGGTTTAGCAGATCTTCATCCTCAAACCGCTGCTTACTTACGAACACGAGGGTGATCTGCCCAATGTGCCCTGTATTGATCAATACTACATTACAAGAACGATATGATCGTTCACTCTGTCTGCCTTGGGCGCATAAAAGTTTTCCCGTGATCGAAATGTTCATACTTAGACTGGAATCTGAACCAAAACAATTTGATTGGATACACAAAGGTTTGTATCATATTCAACGACATTTCGAAATTTGTGTCTAGCTGATCAAATAGCTTAGACGACTTATATATATATATATATATATATATATATATATATATATATATATATATATATCAACATATGATTAAATACAATGATTATCAAAGTGGGGACACTTGTATAACCATATTTCAAAATTAACGAATGAATATAGATATGAATTACTATATACTAACATGTTGATAATCAATGATCTGATATAGAATATATCACAATAGGGTTAATAATATAGCATAATAATAATATAATTAAAAACTTCTTACTCATGTCCATTGCATAAAGGAAATGCAAATGTAAGATACTTTTTGATCTTGCTTATACGCTAAGAATTTAGTTCTATCTTTTATATCACGACCTATCGTTAATCAGATCATTTTACTGATAATCAATAATATTTAAATAAATACTAATATTTAGGAAACATATTTCAAATTATTAAAAGTTAATTTTTATAATTTAAAAATAATTTTTATAATTTTCAGAAATTAATAACTATTTTTAAATGATTTTTCGGAAATAATTAATTAAAATAAATAAAACTGTCTCTATAGCCTTTAGCGACAAAATATGTCGCCGTAGGTGTTCTTGAGCCCTCAAGAACATTCATAGCAGTTAACAAGTGAGCACGTTTGACCAAGCATTACTCTCTAATTATTGTGTTTTCGGGTAAGTAAATGATTGAGGTTGTAGTAGTAATGTCGACTACACGATTCAACAACAAACATGGCCAAACAACATAAAACCAGCGAGATCTAGGCCCACAAAGTAGCTGTCAGAGCTATTCTTCATTTTCTGGGTTACCCAGAAATGAAGAACATTTCGACCTGTCCATTTTGGACTTCCACAACTTGCAATTCTGTTGATGTTTTAATGATTGAAAAAATTTCAGTATGTAGACCATATGTAAGACAATCGATCCATGTCATAAAAACAGTTTAACAACATCACATCAAGCAGATATGGACCGGTCAAAGTAGTGGTCCGAAACTGCTTATGAAGGTTTCTGGGTTACCCAGAAACTTCATCCGACAGTTTCGTCCACACTACTTTGACCACTGATTACTTTGATTCAGAGAAGGATCTAATGATTATAGAAGCATGGTCATGTAGCCTACATGTCAGACAACAACATTACAACAATAACAGGGTCTAAAACGTAAACACAAGCAAGATTTAAACGCATGAACATGTCATTGTCGACTTTCTCGGGCACGCCTTGCTACCCGTAAACGTTCTATTAATGCTCACAACGTGGTTTGACCACTAATAACTTTCAACCGGCTTATGATCTGACTTTGATTCCAGTTTCAGATCAAAGATCTCATATCATACTACCAGATCAAACATTAAAAACACAAAAATCATTAACAACCAAAGATTTAGAAGACCTGGCATATGTTTGTCAGTCGACAAAAAAGAAAATTTCTGGATTTTGAAAAACACCAAATTCGAGCCTCTAGATGTTATGGATCCAACATCTAGCAACCCAGATCATCATTACACACTACATACAACATATTTAACACAAATAAAACTAACATCTAACATAGGATCAAAAGTCAGATTTCATTTTAGGGTTTATACCTTCTATAAGCAATCTTTGATTATTGGTCACTGATTTGGTTATGGAATTCGTGGGGCTTGATTTAGAGACTGGTTCACTACTATATTTTGTGGTTTTTAGAGAGAGAGAGGGTCTTGGATGAGTATAGATGCATGAATGAGCAAAAATGTGAACTTTTTGTCTCTCCTAACCTATTTATATGACTTAGATTCAATGAATTTAACTTGCAAGGTGTCAAAGAGGATAAGATTGGAGGAGTTTTAGGCATGTGCTATAAATCTAGAGTGGTGACTTGCAATCTAGCTTATTAAATAAATACCAAAAGGCTATTTTAGTAAACTAATAAAATATTTTAAGGGTATTCTTGTCCGTGGCACTTGAATCTAGGTTTTAATCAATAGATTTTAAACCTTAAGGTTTCCCAAATAATTTTTAGGGTTTAAAAATTTAAGTTTAAAGTTTAATAAAATTTTAATTATAACTTACTAATTAAAATTAGGGTTTTTAATAGAAAATTAGGGTTTTAAAAATACTTAGGGTTTCTTGATCTAATTAAGGTTCCTCTAATTATTAATTAGGGTTTCCTAATGAACATAATTATTTACTAAAATAATAATTAGAGTTATCATCTTAGCAATTAGGGTTTTAAATTGGAAATTAGGGTTTCTAGAAAATAATTAGGGTTTACCTAATTAGCATAATATAATAATGGTCTTAAATCACGTACCACAATTTCTTACCAATTGCAAACTCCGGTTTGAGTTTTAAGTTAGCGTTTAACGAATTAATACTACTGTTTTAACATGCCACAACATAATTGACCAACCATTATCTATACGTACATACAGTACATATTAATAGCACTGATAATTCAAATATAATATTATTATATTATTATTCTCATTCCTTGATAAAAATCCGAAATTAGAGTTTGGATTCCATATCTGATTTATTCTTTCATATTTAACCTTAATAATTAAGGTAAAATAATTAACTTATTAATCAGTACTAAAATTCGTATAATAAAATAATTATTATAATTATTCTAAAAATCACTCCATATATTATTTAAATAATATATGATTATATTTTCATGGAAAATAATCAATAAAACATTTATGCTATAACAAAATTATTATAAGAATATACTTTACAAAAATCTATAATTCTAAAATACAATTATTTGTAAACATTTATGCAATAAATATATTTTTATTTACCACATAAATACATATACACATTATCTTGTACAAATCTTCATCCTTAAAATAATAATAATAAAAAATTATACGCAAAATTTTTTATTTATTTATATAGAAAATATCGGGTTGTTACATGATGTCCCTGATCTGATGATGTAATTGCTATGAAAACAGTTGGTGATTGAAGTATAACACTAGTACTACAACCCTAACTAAATCCCAAGCCCACAAATCAACAAGAACACAGATCGATTAACAGTCAAACAAGGCATCTTGCTTTCTGACATGTGTTTCTGGGCAGGCTCAAGAACACACCAAGAACACCTATAGCGATGGGTCTGTCGCTATAGGGCCCTTTAACGACAGTTAATTATGAAAATTAATAATTTTAATTAAATAAATAGAAAAAAATGGTTTTAATTATTAAAAATACATAATAAATTCCAAAAATTATTTTAAATTCGAAAAATAGTTTTAATTATTTTAAGTATATTTCATAAATATTTAATATTTTTGGAATATAAAGATATTTATTTATTTAATTATAATATTAAATAAATTATTTAAAAATAGTTTTAATTCATGAAAATCATGAAAAATTATATTATGGTATTAGAAAATAATTTAAGTTATTTTCAAAGTGACTTTTAATATTTTGTGATGAATTTCATTAATTAATCAATATTAATGATAAATAGTTTATATAATAAATATATTAACTAAATTATGGAAAAATAGAATAAATGATTTAAAAATCATAGGAAAATTATTTAAGTGTTGTAAAAATATTTGAAGTTATAAAATATAACTTTTGATATGTTGTCATGAAAATATTAATAGCAATTATAGATTAATGAATTTAAGTGTTTAAAATCATATAAATATGATTTTAAAGTATTAAAAATACTTTGTGATATTATAAAATATATTATAATATTATGACATGTATTTTATTAATATTTAATAATAAATAAATATTAATGATAAACGAATTATGTGGTATTTAATTCATTTAAATACGTGTTTAATGATTGAAAATTCACGATAAATAGTAATAATTATTTAAAAATTATTACGAGCTTACGAAAAATATTTTGACGGTTATTAAAATTATCTGAGTTAATTGTTAAGTGTTATACAGAGTTTAATTGAACTTAAACTCGATAAAAGTCCGACTAGACCGTCGAGATGTCAGATTTGTGTCGGGTTCAACTCAGACTACAAAAGTTTGACTTAATGTCGAGTCTTATGTTTGTTGTAGACTGATAATGTTATGTGTTATGTGTAATGTGTTTAGGTTATTTTATAAATTGTGATGATATTATTCTAATATTGGAGATCTATATTACTAATATTAGGTCTTCGGATAAAGCGATATAAATTGCGTAGCGGTAATCAACGGTTCAGGCAAGTTTGTTTCACTTAACTCTATTAAGAGTGTTTTATTTGGATAAGCTTATGGTTAATCATTGCTAGTTGCCATGAATTGTTCTCTGTACATATTGCATGTATAAGTCAGGTATGAAAGGTTGATCACCTTCATTACCTGTTGGTTCAGATATATTTGTTCATGTATAATACTTGTTCAGTCATAAATTTGTTCCTGCTAGTTCACAATTATATTGTTGAATTATAGCCAGCTTATTATTCAGATTCTTTCAATCATGATATATCGTTATATTATTGAACTTAAACTTGCTAGGGAATCCTTATGCTCACCCTTGCTATATCATGATAAAACATTGCAGATTAAGGCGAATGCGTCGGATACAAGGAAACGTTAAAGACAATTCCAGCTTTAGTTAATGTGCGCGATTAGTTTTGTAATAGTGTATGATATTAATATGATTGTAAGTTAAATAAGTTATGATTTGTGTATAAGTTAAGGTTACTCGAACTTGGAGAATAGTGTGTAATGTATTGTATAAACAATTTATGTTTATATCTTCCGCAAATATAGTAATAGTGATAGAATGATCGAACCAGATCCGCGGTGATTCGGGACCATGGATTCGGGGCCCTCACAGTTGGTATCAAAGCTGTAAGTTATGAACCTTAGGTAGGAATACCTGAGACTAATAATCGCAGTGATTAGGATAAGTACTAACTCAAAATAGAGTTAGTGTGTCGGTAAGATTCAAGGACGAATCTCAGCGAGTTATAAAGATACAGAGTTCCCTAACTCTTATAATAAAGGTGAACAGTAGTGAGAAATAGATAGAGTCTAAAAGACTAAAAGTGCAGTGATAGAAGATCGTAAAACAAAATGATCAAGACATAGAAATGAATTGTAATGTATACGATGAGATCACTCTGTGATCTGATTAAGTGATAGTATGGGAAAAGAATCAATCAAATGATTGACAAGTTTACAGCAACGATTGTTGTGTCAGTTGTACTATGAATTAGTCAAGATTCAGGAAAGCATTATGAATACGGATTAAATGAAATTCGTATTGAGAAGGGAGTTAGTGTTAGGTGGGGATTCAATTGAGGATTCATGTCGGCGACTGAGTTGTATGATTCCTTGTGTGGGCGGGGAATTGTACTTGGTGAAAAAATACTTAGTTCTGGCAATGATAATCATTAAAATGTTTATGTCGCGCTATTTGCTATATGTATGTTAAGAGGGTGAATCCTTTCTCATGTGTATAAAAGATAGATAGGTCATAAGTAGAGGATATAAGGTTAAGTACGAGTTCTTAAAACTCATACTTATTTGACATACTTGATTCATAGTTATTTGAAATGTTTATGAACCCCTCAGCGAACGGACGCCAAAGGTCAGACTAGGAAAGTTCTTAAACTCATATGAGTGTGGCAATTTATGGACTCATAAGTGTGGTTTTACGAACTGGGTATAGTTGTGTGTAAATAGAGTATTGAGAATTATAGGAACAGATTGATTGTTAAGCAAATGATTATTAGTGGAGACATAAGTTTTCCAAAACTCCTAGCTATACTAGACTTCGAAATTTTGACATCAAGCTAAATACGCACTATGTGCTTTAAAAACAAATGTAGACTCCTAATCATTTTTGAAACGGTTTAAAGTATAGTCTATGCTACTTATTTCAGCTAGACGCAAATAATTTGAAATATCAAAATTTATTTTATTTATCACTTATGTGTCATGTAACCTGTTGCAGAGATGATAAAAATTTGATGGAGTTGTAAATACATGAATACTTAGTGTGAATTTGATCTAAAATCGTTGTTCCACTATTGTATGATGTGTTATGA